>OY728119.1:2047584718-2050071377 GCA_963277665.1 Viscum album
ATACGAAAAATAAATATATAAATATATAAATAAATAAAATAACGAAATAAAATATATACGAAAAATAACTATATAAATAAATATATAAGTAAATATATATTATTAAAAAAATTCAAAAAAAATTAAAAAAATTCAAAAAAAATAAAAAATAAAATAAAAAATAAAAAATAAAAAATAAAAAAACCGCCGCAAAAAAACCGCCGCGAAACGTTCTGCGACGGTTTTGAAAACCGCCGCGAAATAGTTTCCCGACGCACGATTCAGCGGCGGTTTAAACCACCGCTAAACGAAAAAAAAACCGCCGCTAAATGCCTTATTTGCCGTAGTGATTTGTGCCAGACAACATGGGATTACCTAGGTTATCAGGTGGAAATCTACAACATATTCTGACCATATCTATCCTGTCGGTTTTCCTGATGAAATTAAACATCCCTAAAACATGGTCGTACCATACCTATACTAACCAAGGGGAAACATACCCAATGAATATTGTGTTTATACTAAGGGGACACGAGGAATACACTAATCCTAAATTATTGAATCAGTTGGAACCAGGTTGGATGAAAGTGATTTTTAGATGCTGAAAGAAATTGGTGTTGATTGTTTTGTATTTTGTTATCATTATGAAAAATCAATTCAATTTTTAATTGTTAGTAACTAGATGAAAGAGTGTCATAATAGGAATACCAGATGCATTTTTGATAAGAAAATCCATCGTTATTGGTTTTCAATTTTGAATATGTTTTATGGGTGAAGTGGTTTTCAGAGTCTTCATGTCATTCAAAAAATTTCATTCCAAATCTGATGATGATTTTTTGTGTTATAAGTTCTCAAAAATTATATGTTCTCTCTAAACATTTGATCAAATCATTGTAAAATAAAGAGGATAAAAGTTATTGTATTTAATACAATTCTATGCCGATACGAGTGTTCTGAACATCATGAATTCATCATGATATAAGAAGTTTATAGAATAAGGGATATTATGAAGTCAAAGTATTCTATTTTTAGTCCATAGATGTGAGAATCAATATACATATAATTTTTCTAAACTATATGAAGTTTTAACTTATTGTATTAAGTGATTTTTCAGAAGTATTGATCAGAAGATCCATCTGACTAGACAATTCATCAGACTTTACGATCCATTGAATGATCCAATCCAAATGACCATTCATCTTTTTTATAGAATCTAGATGAAATCAGTTTTTGTTGAATATGGTAAATCATATAGGGAATTTCTATGATCCATCAACGTAATTATGACACCAGTCCATCAAAAAATTGTGTCATATTATTACTTTATTTGATAAATAGTTCAATCGGAGGTATAATAGAGTTGTTAAATAGTAGGGATTGATAATCTAATAAGATCTAGTAACTAATCCATTATGTGGGATAAGAGCCCGATCATTTTGAATAAGATAAACAATGTAGTTAACCAATTTAAAAAAAAATAAAAGTGTTGTCTGTTTTGATGTGGGTCAAGTTTCATTAGATGCATTCTAACACTGATAATTATTAGATACTGTACTTCGTAGAAAACAATTTCTCTATCTATATGAGTTTTTTAATCAAATGAAGAAAATGTGAAATGTTCTAAATCTATTTTTGCAGTATTATCGAAGGGGGTTTCAATGATTTTGGAAGTTTTAGTGATCTTTATAGAATAACATGTTTGGTTAGAGATTTAGAATGTGAAGTAGTTATCTCTATATATTTTTAAGTGGTTCAATAAAATATGAATGGCCAAATTGTATCAAATTGAATAATTGTTAGTTAGTTAGTAGTAGGGTAAAGTTTTAATATTGTTTTAGAAGATTTGATAAGAGTCAAAAAGATTTGAGAAGTGTTGAGTTTCTCAATGAAGAAGTCAACGTGAATGTAATATTCGAGTTTCTAGAAATTGGTTTTAGTGGGAAAGTAAAAAATAGTTTTCTAAACATTCCATTTCTGGCACACCTATAAATAGAGATTAGTATACAACATAATCAGACACTATTCACATACATAAGAGAGAGAGATCGCTAAATTTTTTGTTATTAAATTGATCAATGAAGGTTTTTCTAGACATAGTTTTATTAAGCAACGTATTCATTTAGAAAAAGAATGATGAAGAGTTTGTGATATTGTTTCCTATATTAGACATAAATTTTCATGTAGAGAAATAAGCATATTATAATTATTTCTTGAGTATCTATCATACTTGATTTACAAATAGAAGAATTCGAATAGGGAATCAGATAAATCCATCAAACTGAGATTTCAAACATATCCTAGAAGTGTTGTTTCTCTATAATAATGGGTTGGAAGGTAAAGAATTATGTTTTAAATAATTAAAATTTTTGAAGTTATTAAAGTAGAAAACTGAAATGTTTGTAACCAATTATTGAGGTTTTCATAACATGTCAAAAAATATTATTTACATTATTCACACTAGGATAAGAACATTCACTATTGTATTGATCATAATGTTACAAAGGAGTAAGGCTATTTACAACTTGTTATTTCATCACAAAAGGATTGTTTTATATTTGATTATGTGGTATTAGATTATTTCCAAACTATGCTAAGAAATATCTACTCTTATTGAGTAGTTAACCTTTTAAATACTTATATTCCAATTGATGTATAAATATATTGTTATCATAAAATTTATAAAAATTTAATAGGATGTGATGGTTATTATACAAGAAAGATAACATAAAATAAAAACTAATCAATGATTCACACCTCTCCTATCAATAATTATACTGATCCTAGTTCGACCATGATAGTGGCATCATAGGAATGTGTTCCTTCATTTACTAATTACTGAATTTATTGAAGAGAATATTCTTTATAGAATTTTAATTTTTTGAAATTAAGTGGATTCTAATCATTGATCGAAATAATGATTATATCTATAAAGATAAGATATTGAATTATCTTATGTATCCTGGGTATGATTTATTGGAAGCTGATATAGATGAATTTCTTCTTCTTATTTTGAATGCTCCTCTTTTATATGTGGGTAAGAATAATCTAGAGAATGTTGTAAGAACATAGAATTATTTAAGCTCATAACATTCAGAAATTAAATTACTTGGATTAAAGGAAGTTGGAACTGCTAATGGTATCAGGGAGAAGTTCAAAAAAATTTATGATGGAAATATGAAGGTGAAGAAAGAAAAGGTAAAAATATGGCAGCTGAAGTATACTGATATCAAAATGGATGAGCTTGAATATATTGGTTACTTCTTTACAAGGGTGAATGATATTTTTAGCACCATAAGACGTCTAGATGAGAATTTAGAAAAGTAAAATGTTATTGAAAATATCTTTAGAATCATTCCCGACAAGTTTAATGCCAAATTTTCATATTTTGAATATTGAGATCCTTAAATTCTAACATTGTATGACCTTCATAATTTTCTCATTATTTATAAAATGATAAGTGATAGAGTTATGAAAAAGGAAAAAAAGTTGTTCCAGAAATTTTATTAATGGCTGCCAAGAAAGGAAAATCTAAGAATATTATTAAAGATGTATAAGTTGGTTATTCTAAACTAAAGAAAAGGTCAGTAACAACCATGATGAATTTTTTATCCTTGTTTTCAAAAGATGTGAAAAGTTGTATAGTAAAGTATAAGTGGAACTACCCCTAAAATGTTTTTAATGTGGATTTATTGGGATATTTGATGTTAATTTACCTATAAAAGGAATGAAGAAGATACTAATGAAGATGTGAGAAGGAAAAAAGTATCTGGGAAGGAGTATGATTGAAATCAAAATCTTATTACAATGGAAAAGACAAAATATGTCCAAATACAAAAGGAGATGATTTTTTAGGGATGATGAAGATGATGATAGTAAAGTTGAAGATAAAAATTTTACTGAAGTTACTAGATAAAATATGTTCATAGAAGAAGTTATTGATGAGGATTTTGGAAGAATTAGTTTAGAATAACAAGATACTGATATAGTATTTAATCTAAAAATAGAGTTGAAATAATGTTTCAGAAAGATTATATGACTTGGAAGAGAAATAAAGAAGTTTAATAATGAATGTTTAATAACAAAAAATCAATAATTTCTACTTCAATAGAATTCTATGTTGCTAGTAGAAAATGATTTTCTGAATAGGACTCTCGAAAAATAAAATAATCTAAACAAACATCTTGATTTCAAGTCAAAATAAATGGATAAAGTGTTATAACTAGTTCAACAAAATTTACTCAAAGTTTACCACAAAGTAACAACATTCAAGAACTCTATCTCTAAAGTTGGTGAAAGTTCAAGAAAAGGTAAAAATTAGAAGGATCTAAAAAATTACCTTTAATGGTTGAAAATAAAATTGAAAATTTTTCTAAGAAGAAAAATGATTGGAAAATCATGTATATTTCCAAAACCAACAAAATAGGAATTTTAAAAGTTTCTAAAAATTCATAATCTAAAAAAATGATTATAGAAAATATAATTCTGATTATTTAGGAAAGAAATATGAATTAAGGAAGAATATACTGGGTGATAATATGAATTATTAAGAATAACAAATTTTTAATGTAAAATATAATATGGTTGATGAAAAACATGTTCACAACTCCGGTCAGTATAGAAGTTATATTGGTAAATATTCCAGTTATGGTTGCTACTAGTATTATGGTTTATTTAGATATATGGAAAATATGTGTTTGTTTGACCAAAAAAATAAAATTATCCCGAGATTTATAGAATGAAAATTTTTAGGGGGTTCAATACTCTAAAATGAAGTATTATGGGAAAGCTATTATAATGGTTGAAAATAGTTTTGAACCATTGGAAACAATTTGTGAATGGTGTCACCAAGCTGGATATATTGTAAAAGGGTGTCTAGTTTTATTACCATAACAAAAAAATGTTTATAAAAAATATAAAAATCTTGATGTGAAAAAGATAAAGGGAAGGAAAAATATCTTTTTATTGAAATGAATCTTAAAGAAACATAAGTAGAATGACCCTAGATTTTGGATAGTGGGTGTTCTTCTCATATGATATTATATTTTAAAATGTTGAAGAATGTGAAATATTTAAAGTTATATTAATTACATTTATTACTTATGAATCTCTTGTAATAAAAGGTGTTGGATCTGCAATTATTAGGGAAGAAAAGTTGAAATCTAAGAGATCAATATTTTTTAACGGGTTAAAACACAACTTGTTTAGTGATGAAAAACTAAATTATAAAGGGGATAAAGGTTTTTTTTTATAAAAGATGGTTTGTTGTGAATAGTGGGGAATATGGAAAAGTTGTTATAGGAGACCAATGTGCAAAAGGAAACTTGTTTAAAGTTGGTGAAGTATATAATTCTTGTTACCTAATAATTATTGAAGCAAACCATTTGTGGCATAAAATTTTGGGAAATATGTGTTTGAGAAACACAAGAAAGTTACCAAGTGGGATAATTTCTATGATATTCCTAATATTTCAAGAAGAAGAGATTGGTGTTGTTCCATTTTTCACAAATGAAACATTACAAATTCTTGGCATATGATAATTGATATTATTTCAACTCATCCTCTAGAAATAGTTCATTTTTATATGTTTGGGACTATGATAAAACAATAAACATTATTAGATATGAAATTTATTTATTTTATAGATTATCTTACCTTCATCACATAAATTATTTACTTGAAACATAGATCAGATGCTCTCAATATGTTTTAGAGTTTCAAGAGAATATTTGAAAATGAATGTGGGAATTCTATGAAGAATTCAATAACTGATAATGGTAGTGAATACAACAATGGATAATTTAAAATTTATGTTGAAAAACATGGAATTAATATTGAGTTTAATACACTATATACACCGTAAAAAAATGGAATTTCTAAAATAAATAATATCATTTTGGTTGAGATGGGGAGTACAATGGAACATGAGCATGATATTTTTCAATACTTATAGTGGGAAACAATGAGAAAAATTGTTTAAATTTAGAATTATTCTATCTTGAGGCCAAGTTATGATATTAAACCCTTCGAAAATTTTTATTATAAAAAATATATGTTTGAAACACTTGTTATTTTTTGAGAGTCCTTGAATCATAAATTAGAAACGTGGAAATATTGAGAAGTTTTATTAGATAGGTGATGATGAAATTTTTCATTGATATGCTCTGTAAGGAAGAGGATGTTGATGTCTTAATAAATAAATAGGAAGAATAATTGATTTTGTTGATGTGAATGTTCTTAAAATATATAAGGAAGATGTTTCCCAAACACATGCAGATGAGGAATATAAATAAGATAAAAGAACTATTATTAAGAAACATGAAAATAATTCTAACAATAGTAATTTTATGCAGATAGATGAATCCAAATTTTCTATTTATAGTTAGGAAAAAGAATTTCATACATCTCATCATAGGATGAAGAAATAGATAGAGGCTCAAAACATTATTTATAAAACAAATCTTATGGTTAAAATAAGAAGAACATTAGAAGATATTGGACGTACTTATTTGAATTCAAAAGTTGAGCCGGAAGATATTGATGAAGCTTTTGAGAGTATGGAATGGATTTCTTCAATGAATAAGAGATGGATTAGATTGAGAAGAATGATAATTGGGAACTAAATCCCAAACATAATGAAAAAATGTTATTGGTAAAAACTGTGTAGTACTGAACAAGTAGAATGAATATGGGGAAGAGACAAGAAATAAATAAATATTGGATTTCAAAGGTTACTCATAGTTTGAAGACATTGATTTTGAGAATACTTTTTATCTAGTGTAAAGGACAGATCGATCTGAATCATTCTTGAAATTTTTACATGACTATTTTTTAAATTTTTTTATATGGATGTGAAGTAAAAATTTATGAATAGAGAACTTGATGAAGAATTTTAAATTGAAAAAAAATTTTGTTCTATTATTGGAAATGATGAAATTTATGTTTAAATGTTCAATAAGTCCTTGTATGGGATAATGAAAACTCCAATGGTGTGGTACTCCAAATTGGATTCCTACTTAACGAAGTAAGAATTTAATTGAAGAAGAGTTTATAGTAATCTCTAAATCAATGAAATTATGGAGATTTTCCTCATTGTAATTATTTATTTTTATCATATTAACTCTTCTGTGAATGATGAAATAAATATTGAATGGTTTTCTGAATAAATGAAGTTGTTTTTTGAAATCTCTATGCTTGGTGAAATGAAATACATTTTTTGGGATAAAAATATCACAAAAGAAGAAATATATTTTCCTTTCTCACAAAAACTATTGTAAGGAACTTCTTAAGAATTTTAGGATAGGAAATTCCATACCTATTTCCACCCAAATTTCATTGCGGACAATGTTTTCTAAAAATGGATAGAGTACGAATGTTAACTCTAATGATTTTGAAAAATTTATTAGAGGTTTATAATATATTACAACCTCAAGAACATATATTTTTTATGTTTTTACCTTATGTGAAATATTCCATGGTACTCCAAAGGAATCAAATATCATGGGTGGAAAAAGAATTCTTAGATATATTAAAGGCGCAAAATATTTTATAATTATTTATTATATGTCAAGAATAATATATATTTTTTGTCCTTATAGATGCGGATTAGGAAATAAGTGTATATGATATATGATAAACATATGGTGGAATTTCATCTTGGGGATTTGTTTTAAATTTAGCATCCAAGATGAATATGAGTATATTTTAACCACTCAAGATGCAACACAAATTATATGGATGAAGGAATAGTTGGAATATTTTTATATTGAAGTTTAGTAACATCTTTTCTAGGGTTGTGATAATCATATTATTATAATCCTTATAAGAAATAAAGTAAAAAGATCTAATCCAAAACATATTGATATCAAATATCACATAAACAATGATTATATGGAGAATAATGAACCCATGTTGGAGTATGTGCCTAAAACAAAACAAGTTTATGAAATCATCACAAAACCATTACTGAAGGAGGAATTTTTTAAAATGAGGTTGAACATGGGAATCCAACCTCTTTCTATTCATGTTTGAGGTATGTTTATTTATCCCTTATCTCATTTATTCATTGGATAGAGTTTTCAAGTGAGATAAAAATGATGTTTCATAAATATATCCATTTGTATGTGCTAAACCATTTAATGAAGCATGTTCCTTGGGGGAGTTGTGCATAATCTATGAACTCAGTATGTAAGTGTGAGAACTACACTAAAAATTTGTTTATGTGTTTTAGTAGAATTATTTTATAGTAAGAAAGAAGTTATGAAGAGGTGGAATGTTTAAAAGTTATGAATTTTTAGAAAAAAGTTTTGTAAGTTCCTACTTCTGGACAACATAGTTTTTTTGTCAATGATATTTTAGTAATTATTTCACTCAAATAGGCTTAGAAATTTTTATTTCTAATTCATAGATTCTGTTATAACATTTCAATGATTTATGATCCTTTGTTGACAAAAAATAAAAAGGGGGATATTGTTGGGGACATGATCGCTGAAAGAGGTTTTCGAATGCTGAATAAATTTTGTGCTAATTGTTTAGTATATTGTTGTCATTATGAAATATCAATTCACTATGTATGTGTTACTGATAAAAATTGAGTATAATAATAATAATATCACTTGAATTTTTTATAATAAAATCCCTCGGTTTTTGTTTTCTGTTATGAAGATGTTTTCTTGGTGAAGTGTTTTTTAGACTCACATTGTGCCTGAAAATATGTTTTTGATCAAAGTGAGAAGATGTATCAGAGTATTAATATCATTAAATATATTTGATACCAAATATGATAATGATTTTATGTTTTTTATGTTCTCAAACATCATAAGTTTTTTGAAAACATGTGATCCATGCGTTGTGAAGGATATGAGGATAAAATGTTTTTTAATTTAGGCGATTCAATGCCGATTTGAAAGATCATAACATCATCAAGACTATGTGATACTAGTGAGAGTTTATGAAAGAAGGGAGATTATGAAATCAATGCCTTTAAGTATTAGTTCATTAGAGAGAGAATAAACATATTAAAATCATTTCTAAATAATTAAAATCTTGAAGTTGTTGTAGTCAATGGTTTTTTATAATTACTGATCAACTGATCCATTAGAATGACATATTTATTTGAATATATGATCCCCCAAATGAACCAATCCAAAATATAATTCATCCACTATAGAGAATCTAGAGGAAATAATTAACTTCTTAATCTATTCCATTAGAAAATCCATGCCACTAATCTATACATGGAATTATGACACAGATACATCATGTTTTTTTTATATCACTAGTTTATCGGATGAAGAGTTCTATCAGAGGAAGAATAAAGTTGTTAAACTGTTGGGAATAATAATCCAAATGATCTATAAAAATTGATCCATTAGATTTTATAATAGTCTATTAAATATAATTAAGTTTTAAAATTTAGTCCAACATTTTCATAAAATAAATGGGATATTTTTTTCAAGTTGTTCATGTTTTTTATGGCGCATTCTGACACTGATAAACCATCAGACGTTTTACATCATCAAACACACTTTTCCCATAGGTATGAGGTTAGTTGACCTAAAAAAGAAAAGGTAAATTGTTTTGAAGCAACAAATAACATATTTTTGAAGGGTATTTCAAAATTCTAATATGTTTTAGTGGTGTTTATGGAATAAAAACTTCATTTTCTACATCATAATGGTATGTTATAACCTCCACATACTCTCAATTGGTTAATAAAATTTGGAATTAAAAAATTGTATCAAACTATAGAATAATTTTTCTGTTCAATGAATACTGAAGGTGTGAGAATATTTTAGAATTTTCAATAAGAATAAAGAAGAGTTGAGAAGTAATAAAGTGATCATAGATGAAGTCGAAATAAATTAAAAAATCATGTTTATGGAAATTCGGTTGAGATGGAAAGTAAAATTGGTGTCATTCCCATTCCATTTCTAGAACACATATAAATAGAGGTCAACATATTACATAAGTTGACATTGTTCATGGGTGAGAGATAGAGGGATCACTAAATGTTTTGGGGTATAGTTGGATGAATACTGTTTTATGGATAGAGTTTTTCTTGAGATATATATTTGGGCATAAGAAGCATGAGTAAGAGTTTGTGATCATATTTTTTAGGTCAGACTGTGAAATAAGACTAGAATTTATAAGGAAATAAAAAATATTTAGTGAATTATTTCTTGAGAATATATTCTTATTTTATTTCCGAATAGAAGAATCAAACTGGGGAATCAACTAGAGCCCTCAAAATGAGGTTTTGTACAAATACCATAAGATTTGTTTCTACCTTCTACTGGGTAAGAAATTGAAGAATTTTATTTTGATTAATTACAAATGTGGATGTTATTTTAGTAGTATAGTGACATGTTTGGAACTAACTAGTGATGGTTTTGAACTTTTTAAAAATATTATTTACATCTTTTATGCTAAAAGAAAAACTTTCACTGTTCTATTGATCATATTTCTATAAAAGTGTAAGGGTATTTACTTCCTATTATATCCACACAGAATAATTATTTTTTATTGGATTGTGTGGTATTGAAATAATTCCAATCCATTGTATGGGATAGCTACTATTATTTATTAGTGAACCCAGTAAATACTTGTTGTCTTATGGACGTGTGAATATTTTGATTTAAAAAAAAAGATATATCTTTAATAGGAGGTAATGGTTTCTACAAAATAAAGATAACATAAGATAAAATGTAATCACTAATTCACCCTCTCCCTATCTCAGTTATTATGCAAATCTGATTTGGTCCTTTTTAGTAGTAAATGTTCACCCATAATCCTCTAGCTATGCTTGGTTCCTATGATGTGGATAAAATGTTGGTGAGTTTACAAATTTAAATGAATCAACTATATATATATATATATTAAGAAAAATGAACCACATGAATCATAAAACAAATCATTTTTCCATAATCACACTAAAGGATAGACCCCTTTCCATTAAACCAACTATACACAAGGGATGTTCCAGGGCAAGTACCTCCCATTCCATTTAC
Source organism: Viscum album (assembly GCA_963277665.1). Taxonomy (NCBI): domain Eukaryota; kingdom Viridiplantae; phylum Streptophyta; class Magnoliopsida; order Santalales; family Viscaceae; genus Viscum; species Viscum album. The sequence continues at coordinate 2,047,595,704 of OY728119.1, forward strand.
CAGTCGACAAGGAAAGAGGCAAATCCCAAGGATTGTTTTCTAAAGAAAACCCATATTGAAAGTGCCAACCATGACTGAAGTATTATTTAGATGGAAAACCATTTAAAATATCTCCAAATACACCACATATAATTTCATGAAACATATAAAACACATTTTTAAATCCAAAATATAATTTAAAAACTACAACCCATTTATAATTTCCAACAGAACATTTTATCTAACAATTGATGTGGAAGTCTACATAAAAAAATTATACACACTCTAATATCATGGATAAAACAAATTGATTCATCCAAAATAATTATTAAAATCAATAAATAATAATAATTAACCCCAAAAAAGGTGTGTATATCAAGAAATTAGTTTTTCTAAAATTTAAAAGAAGAATTCGAATGGGAACCTACCTCAAAGTCAAAGCGCTTGGATGAAGGTAATCAAAATTGTCTTCATAATGTTCCCAAAAGGAAATAACACACAAGGATAAAATTTAGAATATATAACACCCAATTTAAAAGTAATAAAACATGTTCCCCAGGGAAAATGAACCAAGGGATAAAGATAAACAAGAAAAAAAATTGAAGAATAAGGAAGAGGAATAAGAGAGGAAGATATTACCTTTAGAAATGTCTTAAAACCATTAAGGTATATATATTAAATCACCAAGGTAATGATGTGGAAGGTATAAAGATAAATTAATGATCCTCCCTAGAGTTTTAAAATCTAAGAGCAGAGGTATAAGTGTTTTAGATTTAACAACTAATAGGGTAAGAAAGGTAATTTCACATTTTTTATGATTCTAGGCACTACACATAGTTTAGAGACGAAGGTAAGAGCCTCCATTGTGTTTCACAATTTAAGAGGGGGATGGGGCGATAAGTTGTTTGGGGTTAAAAAAAATATGAGGTTGAAAGGAAATTTTACATTTTTAATGAATTTGGAAACTTTACCAAGTTTTTTTGCATAGTTTGGGAAATTGTGCGCCAACCATGTGTCCCTTACTACACTCACATTACACTTATATGATCTGTGTGAATGGTTTGGGAAACCATGCGCCAACTGTGTGGTTTGGTTCTATCTAAAATTTTAGAACCAAGCTTAGGTTTCAATCATTGATTGGGAGAACCACGATCAAACCATGAACCCTCATCTAGAGATACCCAAGGACCCAAATTTTAACTCTAGGGATCTGCACAATTTGGATTAAACAGTGTGGTACCGACGAATCCCTAACCATGCAAGGGAAAAAAGAAATAAAAATTGGATCAATATTAGGAGGATTTATGATTTCCCCATATATATATTCATACACACCATATAATAAAGGGAAAATATAATAAACTCCAAATTCTGATCTAAAACACCCAAATATCATGTGGGGAGACAATGATAAAAAGATAAACCAAAATAAATGAGAACAATAAAAAATAGGGTGTGAAAATTCTCCCCACCATTAAGATTTATACCCCCTAAAATACATAGTGTTTCTAGTTGATTATTTTTAAAGATAAAGGTCCACCCTCTCTCAGAAATCTTCTCCTTAAAATGAAGAACTCCTCAACCACCACTAAAACAAAACAAACACCCTCTACCAAAAATGAACTATTAGTTTAAAACCATTCCTCAAATGATGAAGAAAACCACTAAGACATAAGACAAGAACTTTCCCATCACAACAACCATCAAGCCTACTCCCAATTACCATTTTCCACCAAAGGATTATAGGAAATCATGTTCTAAGACTCTGAATTATAGGGGATAACTACATGATATTTTCATAAGGTGAAAATGAAGGAAAGAGACAATGTAGAAAAAAGGGTTCAATTAAAAAATATTAGGAGGACATTGTAGACTTCCCAAAATATTAAAATGTTATCTTAGTACCAAAATAATGGCACTATTCACACAAAAATCTTTAAAATAGAAAATATCACCCATCATTCCCATAAGAAACTAAGAAATGGTAATAAGACAGACAAAAGGGACATTATTTAAATCTACGATGAAGAGATCTAGAATTTATATAGTGGAGTTTCCAATGATATAAAATTTCACAAGAGATACATAACATCCTTACATTTAAAAAAATACAAAACCACAAGACACAACCATTATTATGAAAGAAACATTTTCATCGTAAACTATAAATATAACTCACACCAGCACTACGATCATCTGATTGAGCCCCATGCTTCTTCAAGAGATTGGATCTAGATCCCCCCTTCTTTCAAGAAAAACCCTATCAGAATTTCTAGAGATGGACTAAAAATCCACAATAACATCCTATATTTGAATAATATGAACATGAAGTATTCTTATGACCCATATTACTCTATTGATGAAAATCCGTGGTTATATTTCCAAAAGAAACTAATGCATGATCAAAAGGCCTCTTAATTCCACCACTACAATTACCATATCCAGGAAGCTTTCTCATCACTTTATTAGAATTCCCTTAACTTCTTCCAAAGACTAAAGGATGATTTACTTTCTTGAGAAATCGCACAAACATAGCTTCAAACCACACCACTTTCCTTACCACATAATCAAATGAGGTCAAAAATAAATCTAATGCCTTCGACTACATATCATAATGAAGCACATTATCAAATTACTAAGCTTTCAGAGAATCATCCTCAACTAAGTTCAAGAGATAACGAACTAGATCAACAAAGAGACAAATGAATTATAACACCAATCTATCACCTTTCAGAAGGTAGTACATCTCAATATTTGTCACTACCTTCACAACCTTAGTGAATCACTATCGGATTAATGATGCCTTGAAGAATTCTCTGGACATGTCTTCTCAAATATTGGTCCTAATGAATGAATTCAAAAATATCCATCTCATACCTTTGAGCATAAAATTTTTGAACTTAACCATTAGAGAACCAGATAACCGAAGGAAACCAAAGTCCCTTAAAAAAATTTTCATCCATTATTCTACTTCAAAATGATCTTTTGACCATAAAATAGAGGATGGATCAACTTTTGAAAAATAAAAGTAGAATTATATAGGTTCATCAAATGGGGGGACCTCTAATGGTGAATCACTATTAGATATACATAAAATATATACACTGAGTCTTTAGTAGGGATATACTATAAATAACAAGTAAAACTCAATCAAAGATAACTCACCATCCCAAACTCACCACAATTAATCACAAAACACAAAAATAAGAATGCCCAAATATTCCACAATAGGTTTTTCAAAAATATCACTAACCACCATTTTGAAATCCCTTTTCAAACTCCAAACTCTAATAAATTTCACTTCACCATAATACTTCAGTATCCATCAATAAATCCAATTCCCTTTTCCCATTAAAGCCACTCTTTATTTTAAAACAAGTACCTATTTATTAAGTTTCATTTAAGTTAATTCCCGTTTTATCAAACATATATTTATTTAGAAACCATTTTCTTTGTATTTATTTAAATAAATATTAAAACTCATCCATCATTTTGAAAAACCTAAAAATCACCTCTTGAAATTCGGTTTTCACAATTAAAAGTAAGATTTTCACAATATTTTTCAAAATTAGGAAGAACCAAAAAAAATTACTAGAGGGAACTAGTCACAATGAGTAACTTGGAAATATTTTTGGAGGCCATATGAAAATCAAACCATGTGCCTAGAGAGTCATTCATGACCATGTCGATGGGTTCATAAGGATTTATGGTCCCTGCGAGCTCACCGAAACCACTAGTCCAACTCCCATTTCATTCCGAAAACACAAAAATATACATAAACAATTCATGAAATATAAATAAATTGAACTTCAAAAACTAAATCCATGAAATATAGATAAATTATTATAAAAAAATGAAATGAAAAACAAAAAACCAAACTTCCCATGGTAACCCAAATTTTTTCACTGGAAGTGTTGGCTAGACACATCCACATACTTCTACCCTAATATCTGACATTTCTACTCCTACATTGAAACCCAAAAAATCACTTTGAAAGATAAGTCCTATAATGAGCCTAGGATATGATATCATTTTTTCTTGAATGAACCCAAGTATAACCAGAACTGGTCACCCAAGTCAACCTATCACATCCCCAAGGTGCATTCTTGATTGCCTTGGGGTGGAGACAAGTAGAATGGCATCCAAAAGAGTCAGTGGGAATTATTTCACCCAATATAAATAAACAAAGGAAGATGAACATAAATGATCATCCCAATGTAATTTAAATGAACCAAATATAACATCTTAACATAAACTAAAAATAAAACCTAACATAACCTGGAAACTACAAATTCTCTATGTGACCTCATGGGTCACTCCTTGAACCACAATCCAAAAATCACTCCAAAACAATAAAAATGAATTAATACTTGCACCTAAAGATTAAAAAAATAATTGAAGTGTCGATATGAGTATTACAAATAAGTAGGTGTGCCCAAGTAAACTATTTCCAATTCATTTACATTAAATTAAGGTCTTATTATTTCTCATCTAAAATTCAATATATAAGCATAGGTTTTCATACATTGTTATAAAAAAACACATCCCATTTCCCTAAAAAATTATTACATGGTCCTTTTTTAGTAGGAGGAGGTTTGAGAATTTAAGAAAAAATTGTAGAAAAAAATGGGTGAAACAATGTTTTTCAAAATATTCTTTATGAAAAACACAAGAAAACAAAAAAGTTAACTTTTATAAAAATAAAAACCATGGATAGAGATGTAAGGAAAATAGAATGAGTGAAATGGGTATGTTATGAAAATGGGACCATACTATATAAGGTTCCTAAATTAACTACAAAAAATAAATTAGTGTCAGAGAACATGGGATTACATTGGAGGACATAGGAAAACATAAAATGTATTGTAAACTGATCCACCTTGTCAATTTTCATGATGCTATAAAATAACCCTCAGGGTTGGTCATAACCTACCCATCCTAGCCAAGGGTAAACATCCCCAACGAAAAGAGTGTCCATACTGAGGGGCTATAAGTCAGAGCATAATACGAATCAAGTAAAAAAAGTTTTCTTGGATATTTCTCTAGCAATTCTGGGTTTCGATGATGAAATTAAAATGGAGGTTAGTATAAAAATGTATAATAATAAAACATATATATATATATAAGCATAAAAAATCACATGAATCTTGAAACAATGAATTAACCCCGAATAGCCACTAAGGATAGTCCCCTTGAAGTTGAAAAAATGATACATGAGGGATATGCCTTTCAAAGGACCTCCCATCACCTTTAGGAATCTATATGAAATGTGACACATCCCAATGAGAGTTTTCCAAATAAAATCCATTTCAAAAGTGAAAATCATGACTTAAGTATTCTTTAGATGAATAAAAATTTCAAAGGGATACATAAAACCACTTATAATTTCATGAAACATTTAAAAAACGTTTTTAAATAAAAAAACATCATTTTGAAACCAAAAAATATTTATAATGGCCAACTGGTCATTTTATTGAACACTTAGTGTACAAGGACACAAATAATAATTCTATAGAATATAATTTCATGGAGAAAACCACTTGATTCATTGTAAATAATTATTAAAAAAATCATTACTAATTAACATCAAAATAAGGTTTTAACTTTAATCCATCAATGTTTATTAATTTTAATGGCCAAATGCAAAGGGGGGCCTACCTCAAACACGAAGCGCTTTGGTGATGAAAACCAGAATTGGCTCAAATATGGTCCAAGAAGGATAGAAAGACCAAGGATAACCTTATGAAGGAAAAACTTCAAAATAAAATCATATAAAAAGGAACCCTAGTAAAATGCAGCAAAGGGGGAAAGAGAAAAGGATGAAAAAGAAAAATATAAAAGTGGAAGAATAGGGGAATATATTACCTAGATAAATAATCCCAAAATATAAAATAATCCACATGAAATACCCAAGTGAAAGAGATAGGAGGCATAAAGAATAATGGATTTTCCTCCCTTGTGTTTCATTAGACAAGAGGTGGGGAATAAATGTGATTTGTAGTAAAAAACTAAGAGGGTTACAATGGTAATTTGGCATTTTTAATGAATCTTGAAACTGAGAATGGTTTGGTGGCATGGTTTTGGAATCCATGCACCAACTATGTGTCCATTAATACACTCAAATGAAACTCACACGGTCTACAAACACAGTTTGAGAAACCATGAAACAAGTTTGTGGTTTAGTTCTATAAAAAAATTTAGAACCGTGTAAATGATACTCCCGTGGTTTGTGTTAACAATACTCAAGCCTTGCACCCTCATCCAGGGAAACACTGGAACATCCATGATTAATCTTAGGAGTTGAATGGTTTTGATAAAACCATGTGATTCCATTGAACCCTAACTATGAAATATGTAAAATAACTAAAAGGAGATCAACATCAGGAGGCTGCATAATTTTCTCTTAATCATTCAAAGAAAATATAAAACAATGTAAAAATATATCAAAATTAAAATTTCAATCAGAAACTCTCATAATTAAATATAGAAGTAAAAGAAAAAAAATAAAAATAAAAAATAAATAGAAAAATAAATATTAGGGTGTTACACCAATGGCACTTTTATAATAAATATATGGACCCCAAAATAAGTAAAAAGATAATTACCATGGTAAAGGAAAAAAATGAGGTTTTGAGAAATTCATGCTCTACTGTTAAAATTATTTTTCCACGAACATCGTATATTAATATTGTTAATATTATTTAATATTTATAACCAATGGGTACAAATCATCCAACAATTCTCATTTTATTTATATTCTAAAATGATAAATCACATATATTAAAAGTTAGTAACTATAGTTAAAATTTAATATGTAAATAGAAACATAAATGTTAAGGAACAACATGTTCAAAAAAAAATTGGTGGAGGTTTTGATAGACCATTTAGTCTTCAAAATACATTAATTATAAATTTTTTAGGCACATTGGTTGATAGTGACTTCCCATTATTGAATATTTTTGGGAATTTCCAAAAATGCCACTCAACCTCTATTATAAAATGCCTCATCCTCCCCTTAATTATTCACAACTTATAAGAAATTTAGCTCAAATAAACCCTTTGAAAATACCTCCCCAATATCATTATCAATGTTATAGATCTTAATTTCATCCCCAAAGACCAACCATAGGGTCCTTAATAAGATATCAAAGGGGTTTTGTTCTAAGAGATGGTAATTGTATTCAATGGACCATTTCTTTTTTATATCTTCCATTAACAACATCATTAATGTCTTAATAATTCCAATATATTACATAAAATATCTAAAATATACTTATATTTTATTATTTTAATGTTATAGCCTACATCCATATCCTATTCCATTAAATAGGAAATGAAACTGTCGATTATTTGTATGACATACTACCTCCTCCCAAATAGATATAATTTTATTTTCGTCACCACCTCTCATGGATGGTTATAATAATGGATTTAAAGTACATATATTATATTTTTAATATAATCATAATTTATTAGTTTTTATATAACATACAACTTCTTACATTTTATTCATTGGGGGATATAAAAAAATAACTTTTATGTGTGGTGGACTACCACCTCACAAAGAAATGTAATTCATATTCCACTAACTCTTATAATAAAAGGAAAAAAGGATACATTTAATGAATATATGTGATATATATGACATAATTATAATAAAAATTACATATTTATCATTCTAAAATGATAATATATCATTTTTATTCTTACCATTCCACTCTCTAAAAAATGATAACATCGTTCATGTGTATGTTTGGACTACCACCTCCACGAAGTGATATGATTGTTTTTATCATCACCAAATCACATGGATAAAATATTTAATTATACATAATGTTATAATATTGTATTTATGATTTTATGATTATTAATTAAAGATAAAATAATAATATTATTATTTCCATAATTGTCATTGAAAATGGAAATATAACCCATTTGTTTGTATGACCCACTGTCTCCATTATAGTAACATAATTAATATTACATAACTTTCATTAATGATTGGGTTTAAAAGTATAAATTATGTCTAAAATTAAAAATTATTTCACAGTTATTATTATATATATGATTAAATAATGACATATTTTACCATAGAAAATACACCAAATCCTTTTTAAAATAATAAACTAACCGTCCTTGAGACACTAAACGTGGACTTAACTGAAAGACTATTTAAATATTCCATTTAAAAGAAATAAAATAAAATTATTTATGTATAATATATTAAATCAATAAAAGGTTCTTAAAAAATTAAATAAATGATACTATAAAAGAGTAAAAGGACATACATGGAAATTATCGAGTTGAGGTATGGGTCTTCGTTTCAATTTTCCTTCATTGAGACATATTTTAATCTTACTCACATTGTATCTTTTATATTGTGTATATACCACCCTTTTAACATCTAATATAATGAATTATACCTTCATCAAGTTATTTTATGTTCCAAATTTAATTATTTCCTCGAAGGAGACTTTACCTGAAATTTATCATGTGGTTAAGAATTTCATAACTCAATTTCATTTCATTGGGTTATATTACTTCTTTATTGTCTTTGATATTTTAAGATTATGTGTGTAATGAATTTTGATTATATTATGTTGTATTTAAACTATTTATAAGTTTATTTACATTTAATAAACATAAATTATTCATTTATTAATATTAAATTTAATGTTATGTTCGTGATAAAGGTGCCTCATTTCAAATTGTATTCTTTGGGTCATGTGTTATGTTCTATACCTATATTATTTTATGAGGTGTGTCACTAGACCTTTGAAATTATATATAATTAAACTCCTTATGTTCATGATATTTAATGAATAATTTAATGTAACTCTTTCATGGGGATTAGGATCGAAGAGTTACGAAAGTGTAAAAAGATTTATGTTACAATCACCTCTCTTTCAGGATTGTTTTTTAAGTATTATTTGGAGGGAAAAGTATGATATTATTTTAATGAACCCCATATCTTTTATTACACTATAATTTTTTGATATGGTTCACAAGGTTAATTTCTATTTACTCCCAAATTTATTTAATAAATTTGAATAATTCCATTTGTAAGTGATACTAATCTTGTATCATTCGTTTTGATCGAGAATATTTCTATTCCAAATCATTGTTTTCTAAATTATTTTCAAAAGTGTTCCTTTATAAACATAAATTATTCATTGAATTTATTTTTCATTATCTTTTTCCTTCTTTTAAATGTGTTGAAAAATAATATTTCAAAAAGTTTTGTAAATGGGTCACATTGACTCCCTTTATTTGTTCTAAAAGAATGTTTATTTTAAAAATTTACGACATGAGGATATTTTCCTGATGGAATGGTTGTTAATTGTTTTAAACATTAATTTTTAGTATTTAAATTTTATTTTAAAACAAAATAATTTCTTTATTTTTTTTAATTAATTATTTTTTAGATAATATTTTTCAAAATGAAAAGGATATAATCCTTGTGAAATGATATAATTTATCCTTAAAAATCATTTTACAGCTATGATAAAATTTTATAAAGTGACTTAAAGTGAAAATGTTATTTTCCTCAAGAATGTTTTTAATTATCTTTTAATGATATTTCCATACTTCAACATTAAAGAAATTTTATGTTACTTACACTCCACTAGAGAGATGTTGTATTGATACCTTCCTTATTTTTTGGGATGGTCTATAAGAATATAATTGAATTAACTTCATTCCTATGAGTTAATTGAGATATTAAGGAATATTGATTATTTTTATGAATTTAATTTGAAGGAATATAAATTTTTAATTCAATATTGGTAATTGGATATTATTAATTATAAACTAGTGAGAACAATACAATTTAAAAGAAGGGTTGATCCCCATTATTCATTATTGGTGAGTTAGATATCTATTATACGATGGTTTCATCTAGATAGAATTAGTTGATCCAGATATATCATATATGATTGGTGTTCCCAGATATCACTAAGTGATCCTAATACAGAATTTCTAGTGGGTGCGGTGAAATAGAAATTCAATGTATTCGGTAAAGATCCTTTTATTTAGTGGAAATAAGGAGGGATCTTTAAGAGGGCCTCACATATGTATTTAAATAGTATCCATATATTTCTAACATGGGTTCAAAATGGGCTATTAAGATTATGTCCCATGATACTAATACATTTTATTTATTATTTTTATGGGTTTTGAATTTTTTCCTCTTATCATGATTGACATCATAGGGATCATGATTTATGATTCTCGCGATTCTTTCCTCTTTAAAGCTTTATGCCATAGGAAAGTTTTTTTTCTATGTGTGATGGGTATGAGTTATCTTATTTCATGCTCACAAACATTGATTATGTCATAATATCCTTATTTTATTCTTATACTCACTGGTAACAATGAATTGTTAATTCTTTTATTTACCCTTATTGATCATTTGAGATCACCTTTATTATGTTTCCTTTTCTCTTAGATGTCAAAAATGATGTTAAATTAATTATTTATAAAATATTTTCATATGAATTATGAGGATGGAATGAAATTTAATTTGAAAAGCTAGATATTATGGAAAAAAATATATTGAAGAGATGAGTGTTTTTTATGTAAGAGTTTTCCTAATTATATAAAAATATAAACCTAAAAGGACTTTGGGTTTGTTAGTGATCAAATATTTTATTTTGATTTTGGAAGGATTTTATGGAATAAAACATGGGTCCCATTTATTTTCATAAAATTTAGAAATAAAAAGATGACATGTTTAGCACCAGATCTGGGGGTGCAGGTTTGGGGGTGTTACAGTTGGTATGAAAGAAATATTTTGACAAATTCGGTTCATGAGAAGATGTCCTAATAGATATGAATACAACCATGAGATTAAGGATGATCGTAAGTTAGATTTCAAAGAGACCCTTTTGAGGTTTTATATTATGGAAATCTATAATTATAATGTATATTTTGGGAGACAATATATTGGGAAAAGTTATATGTAACCCTTTAGTTTAACAAGACTAATTATTTAAGGAAGATTACAATTAATATTTTGATACAAGTTTGATGGTTATATTAAATTTAGGGTTTATAATATCTTTTAGGTTCAGTTAACTATGGGTTATTTCATTTAGGGGAATATAATATGATTAAGGAATATATATTTTTCTGTTTGAGACATTTAAAGTTATTGGTTTCAATTAGAGATAAATGTTAAATCTTCCTCAAAAGAATATGTGATCAAACCCATATAATAAATGGGTTTCAATCAGAGTTAAAAATATTTTGATTAATTTTAAGGAGATTAATTTTTTGATAATTGAGTTTTAACTTTGGGTATTACTATTGAATTTTGGAAATTAGTGATACGAATGATTATTAATTTTGAGAATTATCTTACCTTATGGTATACATTTTTGTTTCAAGTATTGTCTAAAGAGAGGTTTAATATGTGGATTATAACTCTTATGGTTATATTATGAATTATAGGTTTATTCTAGTTCCTCATATATGAAAAATTCATCTTAAATACACATCATTTGGATGAAAATATGAGATTAGGGAGTAATTATAGTTGTCCAGAAAGTATATTTCCTTACATTATATGTCAAGAAGGTAAAGGAATTCCTTAAATTATGGAAAATGTTCTTGAAATAAAAATTTTATTTATTAAATATATTTCTTCCTCTCTCTTAAAAAATAATGGTACCTCTTAAATGGATCTAATTTCGAAATCCATGTTTTCACTTCCCACCAAAGCTCCCTTTATATAGAAACCTAGTTTTTGGTTATTTAAAATGACCTATGTATTTCCCTCCCACTTTCATCAAGTGGCTGTTTTCGTAACACATTATATGATATGGGTTTTAAAAACATAATTTCAAATGTAAAAAATTTAAATATCAAGATCAGGTTCCAATTATGAGGATGAAATTTATCAAATGGGGAAGGATGTAACACCTTAATATTTTAGTAAAGGAACATTATGTTGATATTGTTTTCGACTTGAAACACCAATATTAAATGACCAAAGAAATCTTTGACCATTTTAAACTTGTAATTAAATTTTTAGGTATCAATTTTATTAAGTACTTTATGAAATTTCTGTTAATATCATACTTCATAAATATCTAGTAGAGTAATTTTATTCATCAGGAATTTGTTTTCATCAAAAAAAAAATTATTGTTTAGGGTGGGAAAATATTGTAACGAATTTATATAGATATTATAAATTATATATGATAAAGTTAATATAATTTTGGAAATCAAAATATCAAAGCTAACTTAGGGTGAAATTTTGTAATTTTTCTGACAATATTGTTTTTCATTGAATAGTGGAAAATAATATTTTGGGTAAAACTATCATTTATTTGAAATAAATTATGTAAATTAAAAGTCTCATTAATATTTAAATTTCATTTCAAGTAATAAAGTTATCATTTATTAATATTTAACCTAATAAATTACACTTAAATCAAATTTATAATGTATTTTATTATAAGTTCATTATTGGGTTAAAAACACATTTTTTCTAAAAAGTGTCTTAACGTGCATAATGCATCTCCATTTTCATTAATTAAAACAATCCCAAATGATGACTGTTTAAAATGAAATTTTTAAATTATATATCTATAAATATTAATTTAAAATCATATAATGATGGTTATTAATGAAAGAGTTAGAATAAAATCATATTCTCCTTGAAAAATAATTTTTTGGAAAAAATAAATTTTCATCACTTTTATGGGATTAATTTTAAATTAAATTCTAAAAACAATATGAATTTAATTTTTTAATTTTTTTAAAAAATATTCAATTATAATAATTTATATTATCTAATATTTTCGACTAAATTTCTTATCATAATGAATAATAAATATTTTAAAAATCATTTACCATGGTTAAGGTTAAAACGAGTTTATCGAGGTGTTAAACTAAAACCATAAGGGTTAAAATGAAAAAAGCACTTATAAAATTCCTATTAAAGGGAAATTTTTAAAACCTTATTAATTTAAGTTATTTATATTTTCATTTGGAAAATTTTTCAAGGAAAATGATAAATTAATAATTTTTCTAAAGAAATAGGCAAAATGTCACCTTCTTGCTTTGAAATTTGAATTATGTTTTCACGCAGTGAAAAAAGAAATTTGTGAATGAATATTTATTATTATTTTTAGAATAATTAAATTAATTTAATGGGGTTAATTAATTTTTAATTTTATCATTACTTTTAATTCTTATGCCACACCAATATAGTAATTATTGAATTAATTGAAAAATAAAAAAATGATACAAACAATGTTACAAGTAATATAAATTGAATAAATTTTTAAAATACATGAATATTGCATATAAATATAAAATTATAGACATTTTTATGGTAATATATTTCAATTGAACCTTTTTATGTATGTTTTTAATGTAAAATTAATTGAATAGTGTCAGAATTGATATTAATGTTATTTTATAATATAAAATATGTTATTCAATAAAAAGTCCCTCAAAATAATATAAAATTAAATTTTATTATTACATGTTTAAAAATTTCATCCATATTCCCTTAATAGACCAATTTTTTTTTATATAATTATATTGACTACTAAATAAGTAAAAGCCTTATTGCCAATGTAATGGGTAAAACTGGGATTTGCAAATTTCCTGAACTTGTGAAAAAATTAATTTTTGACCCACATGGTATTTTTATTTGAAAAAATATATTTCATATTTATAAAAAATGGTTAAAAGTAAGAAAAGCTTTATATTAAAAAATCCTGATTAAAACATGTTTTTTTTATATGTGGATTGAACATATCATAACATAACTCCTCTAATTAGGATTTATTGGCTATATGGGGGAGATTAATTTCTCATTAATGAATATTTTTATGGTATTTACAAAAATGTCACTCCTCCTCTATTATTAAAGGCCTCCTCTATCCCTAACTTATTCACACCTAATAAATGATTTTTATCATCTAACCCCTCAAATAATCCATCACTAACATCCTTATACATGTTATTTATCTAATGGTAATTCCAAAAGGCCATCGATATGGTCCTTGATAAGATATCTGAAGTAAATTATTATAAGAGATGGTAGTTGACTTCATTAAACTATTTCTTTTATACTTCTTGTTATACCACATTAATTAAAGTATTTATAATATAAATATAAAAACAACAGTATCTAACAGATACTGATATTTCATTATATTAATTTCATAACCCATATCCATTTCTTACTCTATAAAATTCGAAATAAAATTTTCGATTGTGTTTATAGCGTACTACTACCACATGAACTGATGTAATTCATTTTCCATCACCTCTCACATCTGGTTATAATGATGAATTTAATTTATATATATATATATTTGATATTTTTAAGGTAATTATACTTATATAATTATTTAATCACATATACCTTCTTAGTTTCCATTCTATGGGGGATAAGATAACATCGCTCATGTGTATGGCGGACTACGGCCTCACAAAGTGATGTGATTTTTCACACTAATTATTTTCATGGAAGGTAAAAAGAAAACAATTAATGAATATATCTGATAAATATGATATTATTGTAATATTAATGGCATATTTATAATTTTTAAATTATAATATATCATTTTATTTATTACCTTCTGTCTAAAAAAAATGATAACATCATTCGTGTATATATGTGGACTACCACCTCTACAAAGTGATGCGATTACCTTTTTCATCACCACATCAAATGGATGATATATATAATTTTATTTCAATAAATAATATGGTATTCTTTATATTATTATTTTTATTTAATGATAAAATAATACTTGTCTTTTTTTAGAATGATTGTTGAAAAATGGAAATGATACGCATGCGTATACATGGCCAGTCGTCTCCATGAATATAACAAAATCCATTTTTCACCAAAATAATTCATGATTGGTTTTAAAAGTATATATGATTATAAAAATGATAATTACTTCATTATTATTTCTTATATTTTATGGAACAATAACCTCTTTTACTACAGTCAACACACTATAGTAATTTTGAAATAATGAACCAAATGTCCTAGAACACCCAAAATGGAATTAACTGATTATGTATTTAAATATACCATTATAAAAAAATATTAAATTATTTTAGTATAAAGTATTAAACATGTAAAATTTTCTCAATAAATCATGTAAATGATATAAATTTGGTATATATGAGTTAAAGGACATACATCGAAAGCCTATACTCAAGGTAAGGGACTTCATCTCAATTTTCCTTAATTGGGGAATATTTAATGGTTATTCCCATAATTTATTTTATATGGCGTTTATACTACCTATTTTACATTTAAAATAATTAATCATTCATACATTATGGCATTTTAAATTTCAATTATAATTATTTCATATATAGGGATTTTACTAGAAAGATACCAAGGCGTAAGAAATTTATAACTCAATTTAATTTCATTGCGTTATTTTACTTATTCATTATCATTGATATTAGAAGATTATGTGTACAATAAATTTTTATTATATTATATTTTATTTACAATTTTTATGTGGATTTACATTTGGTACACATAATGGTTCTGTTATTAATTCTCACTTCTTTTTTCTTAACATTGTAATTGTAGCTCAACTCAAATTGTCTTCTTTAGGAGAAATGTTATGTTATACATATTTTTTTGTTAGGTGTATTTATTGATACATTGGCGTGTTATATCATGAATTTAAATATTTTTATTATATTTAACTGATAAATTTATGTTATTCATTTTTGGGGATTATGATTGAAGTGTTACCAAAGTGGTAAAGTAATTATGTCACTATCTCATTTTTATGGGATTATTAATGTTCAAGGTTCCATTGGAGGAAATAATATGTTTTATTTTCTTGAACAAAAAATATTTTATTATCATATAGTTATGAATGTTATTCACATGATTAATTTAAATTTCTTCTCTCACTGGTTGAATAAATATAATGAATATCATTTTTAAGTGATACCAATGTTGTATGTTTCTTATAGATATTGAAAATTTCTCCCCAATATCGATATTTTCTATAATTTTATATAATGTGTTCTTTTTTTACCATAAATTATTTCCCAAAGATATCTTTTATTATCATTTACCTTCTTCAAAATGGTTTTAAAATGTAAATTTACTAATGTTTTCCAAAAGGGTCACTTTGACTCCATATAAAAAGTGTTTAGGAAGAATATTTATTTTAAATGTTTACAAAATGATTAAAATTCCCCTCCATCATAACCACTAAATGTTTCAGAGAATCATTTTTATATTTCAAATTTTATTCTCAAATAAATTCATTTCATTATTGTTTCAAAAATTTGGATATTTTAAATATGTTTTTTAAAATGGAAAATATATTTTACTCCATAAATTTTACATGTGATCATTCAACTTCAATTTCTATCTAAAATGAAATACTTAGATGTTACTCAATGTGAAAAGGATATTTTTCTGAAGAATGGTTTTATTGTACATTAAATGTTATTTCAAATCAATAATGTCAAAAAATATTTATGTTACGTACATTCCATTGGGGATATATTTTATTGATACAATATTTATTTTTTATTTGGGTGGATTATGAGATTTTCCTCAAACATATTTCTTTTCCGCACATTAATAAATCTATCAAAGAACATTTATTATATTATGATTGAAAAGTGAATGACTGTAAGTTTTTTATTCATTAATGGTACTTGGACAATATTTATGATGAATGAGTGATCCTAATCCAACATATATTATTGGTTAAGCCCAATTATATCTCACATGCAAGCTCAATATAGCCTATATGATGGGTACACCTAGATAGGATTAGGTGATCCTAATATAAATTATATGATGGGTGATCCAAGATTATTCTATATTTCATTAGGTATTATTCATTTTATTTAGAGTAAATAAATAGAGAGTTACTATAGGGTTTCTACTATATATTTTACTATGAAATAGTTATTTCTAACACAGTTTAAATGGGTTGTAAAGATGATGTTTAAAGATACAAATCCATTTTTTTTCTTTCTATGGGTTTTAAGGTTTTACTCTGATCAATGTTGAAATCAAAAGGCTCATGATTGTTTATTCTCATGAACCTTAACTTAGATAATGATTTATGCCATTCCACATGTTTATTGATCTAGGTTTAATGGGTATAAGTTCTCTTATTTTAAACTAATTCACTTTTATTTTTTCATCATACATATATGCTCTTATTATGATTATAGATGAAATTAAATTGTTAATACTTATATTTACCATTACTAAGCATTTGAGCTCACCCTTATTATGTTTATATTTCCCCAATTTATCAATAATGATGTTAAATTAATTATGTCTAGAAGTTTTTTATGGATGATTATGATGGCGTTATATGGAATGTGAAAGTCTGGTTATAGTGGAAAATTTAATCTCTTGAAGGAATGTGTGTGGTTTATGTAATATTTTTACCAACATATTTAAAACAATAAACATAGAAGGTATTTAAGCATATAAGTATTCTAATATTTTCTCTTTATACTGAAAGGTTTTAATGGAAAAAATGGGGCAGATTTAGGAAAATAAAATTCATAAGTTTAATGAGGATGTTTTTAGAAACAAATTATGGAGTGAAGGTTTGGATATATTATATAAAATTGTGTTATTTTATGGTATTTAAATCATGGATCATCACATTATAACCCCCTTAAGAATAATTTTCTCACAAAATTTTCATTACATGTAATAAAACAGGTGAGGTTTTTTTATCTCATCACATAATTAGATTCCAATTTATCCTCTCATACTTATGATTTCTCTATAGATCATTTATTGGAAGAGTGTACTTGTTCCATAATATCTTATATCATTGATCTAGAATTTCCAAAGGTTGTTTCTCATGTGAGATATCATGTTATATTTACATAGCTTTCAAGTATACCACATGTTAAGGTTATGGTATGTACTTTATCAAATGATATATAGTGAACACATTTCAAACATAGGAGAGTTTTTTGGGGAGTTCTAAATGATAGGATATCACCCCAATAAGATAGATGATCTATAAGGTCTAATGTATCCAGGGATCAACATCCCTTCTTCCAAAAATCTCATTATTCTCTTCCATGGAGATAATAAAATGAAAACCTTGTCACCTACTTGAAACTAGATATCTTAATGTAAATTATATACTAAACTCTTTTTCATTTTTTTCAATATTCTTGTTTTTCTAAATGGGTTAAAAATTCTCCATCATTTTCAAGCATAGGTTTGGACCTATTAGCTCCCTCTCTCCAAAATCATCCGACCATGATGGATTGATGAATCACATCCCAAACAATCATTACATTATTCCATATAAATTCTAGACTAAAAATTATTATTTTATGAGAACTCAACATGGGGAAGGTTCTGATATCATCATCCTTGTAAACAATTAAACAATATTTTAGTATATCCTATAGAGTTTTAATTTTACTCTAAGTTTGACTATCTATCTGAGGATGATATGAAGTGATAAATCTCAGCTTTATCACTAATTCCATTTAAATGCATATCTAGAACCTCATTGATACCTTGGTTCTTGATCAAATACAATTAATAGTATTACCACATGCATCCTCATATATTCATATATATTTATTTCATGGAAAGTTGTTCATGGGAGAAATATTTTTTGATGAAAATAAAATGCACTGAGTTTATATAGTGATGAGGTACAACCTAAACAAAATAATTCCCTTTAGATGTTTTGGAGAGTCATTTGGTGAAGTACATTGTGATTTGTTCCCATTTCCATACTAACATGGGCAATGGTGGAAACATACCATTTTAGTTTTTCTATTTATCATTAAATTATGGGAATAGAAATCATCGAGATATGAATTCATTACCTTATCTCATTATACTATCGCATAAGAAGTTCTATTTTTGATCAATATACATATTCATATTTCGAAGAGTTATAGAAAATGATGAGTTATTTACATCATCAACTTGTTTTCATTAATTCCTTATTGTGTGGGTCACATATTTTTGTTCTAAACCTTATAACTACGTCTTCATAATAGTTATACTTTAATGATGATATATCAACTGCCTTTCCCTTTATATCCACATAATTATTCTGGGCTAAATTGATCTTTATATAAATAGAAGTTTAAGAAATCGTTTTTGTAAGATTTTTTTTATCTCCCCCAATTTTTAATTCAAGATTCATCCTCTCCAAATCTACGAGTATTGGGTTTTTTCAATCCTCATCATATATTACATTGCATTGCTATTCCTTATCAGAGAATCAACCACCTTATTTTCATTCTCAAGGTTTTAATATACTAAGAAGTAACAATCATTAAAAAACTCCAACCACCTCTTTTAGAACATATAAATTTGATTCTATGTGAATATATATTTCAGGATTTTTTGATCCATAAATATATAACACTCTTTTCTTAGTATAGATATTTTAACGAAATTATTAAGGAATAGATCACTACTACATGATCTAAATCATGAATAAGGTAGTTTTTCCCATGATTCATTAATTGGTGTAAACCATATGTAATTAACTTAACATTATATATGAGGATAATCCCTAAATGTTTTCTCAATACTTCACTGTATATTAAAAACCCTTACCCATTGTATGGAAATGAAAAGAGAAGAGAAGTGAACAAATTATTCTTCATTCACTTATAACATTCTTCACATTGCTATTTACAATTTAACTTTACTCCATTCAGTTTCCAATTGATTATTATATTTTATAGACTTGAGAAATTACTCACAATTAATTGGTAATATCCTATTATCCCATAAAAGCTATATATATCTATTATAGTTATTTTTCTAGGACATTTCTTGATAACTTCCATCTTTGATGGATCTACCGATATGCCCTTGAATGTGATTATATGAAAAAATTACTCCTTTTATATCTAGAATTCACATTTGATAAATTTAGCATAAAACTTATCCTATCTAATGGTATTTAATTGAATTGTAAAATAATCTTCATGGTCTTCCATGCTATTTTAGATTATAATAATATCATCTATAGAGGAAACAATAAATTTATTATGGCATCCTCTAAAGACAATAATCATTAGATCCACAAATAGTTATGGATATTTCATAATTAAAAATTTTATAAATATAAATTCATAGTGTCCATATCCCATTCTAATGATTGTCTTAGATATATCCCCCCTTTTTACACTTAAATTATGGTATCCAAATCAATTTTGAATCATCAAAAAGAACTAAACTCCTAGTATTTGATCAAATATAGGAACGATACCGGGTAGATAATATTTTTTTATCATGATTTTATTACGCTCGTGATAATCAATAAAAATATGGCTCGATCCATCCTTTTTTTAACAAAGTGGATTGTTACGCCCCATGAGGAATCATTAAAATGTATAAAACCATTATCCAAAGTATCTTGCAGTTTCTTGATTAACTCCTCCAATTAAATTGCAGACCTTCTACATGGATTTTTTAAGATAGGAAATGATCTATGGAGGATTTTAATTGAGAATACTACCTTAAATATTTGTGACAGAATAGGAAATTCCTTGAGGAATATATCAACATATTCTACAAAATAAGAATGTTCTCAATATTGATTTCATCCAAAATAATCTGAGTTAGGAACCTTTTGCTACTCAATATCAATACCCATATTACATAATTTTCTACTAAATAAGGGGTGTGATCATATTTTCATTTATTGTTAAAAAATAGATTATTAGGGATAAAAATATATTTACAGAACATTGAAATTTATATGGGTATTAAATATAAAAATATAGACCACAAAAATAACTTTTAAAAATTCTACTACAGATATTAGAACTATATTTACTAGAATTATCTCCCCCCAAATCTCAATTAGAGATGATATTTATTCCTTAGTTTTAGTTTGAAATATACAAGTAATTTTTATGGATAGACCAGTATATAAGGTTTGAGTTGTTAAATATAAATTCTTATTACACATATAAGATATAGAATAATGTGGATAACTAGAATAAAATATAAAATTCATTGTTCTAGATTTGAGAATGATTTTACCGTTCACATATTATTATTGTGGTCCACATCTGAAATTATGATTTCATATGCCCTCCCCTAGTTCATTTTTATAGGAGGATACTAATTTTTATTCAGTTAATTAACTATTTGGTTAGGTATTTTATTGTCATAATTCTAGTACTCTCATAATTATAATTATTTAAGAGTGGGTGGATCATCAAATGAGGCCTTATTCTCCTTAGTTTTTTTATTTGTTTTCTTTCCATTTCTTCAGTATCACGATAGGTAGCCAACTTTACCTAACTTATAACAAGTATTAGAATCCTTGATGAAATTAACTGGGCACTTCCTCCCACATATTTTCCATATTTGTAGTTAGACATTCTTACCCCCATGAATCTTTTAATTCAGTATCTGGTGATTCCATTTCTTTCTCTACCCTTATAATAAATCACATTGGTCTCCATATTTCATTTCATCCTTAAGCACACATCAATTTTTTTAAGTCTAGTGATCGAATTTGAGGAAAACCTTCTCATTCTCATGATGTTTTCAACATAAGATCCAGTTTACTCATCTTCCTTATGTTTCAGTTCTAGGAATTATCATTTCATAATATTGAGAAGAGTCTGTTGAAATTATTTAGTGAACAATATTCCATTATTATCATTTTACTCTATAGAATATAATTCTTATCTTTTTGTTTCATTGTGAATGATAATCCAACATTAGTCATCCTCACCTATATGATGATAAATGAAAAAATGACCTTCTCTTTCCCAGAACATTAAAGGATAGTAATATTATTCTCCATAATATTAATCCACTACTCATAAAATTATATGTTTAAAGTACCATTAATGTATGGTGTTTTTTGATGACTAAATTATTCTATAAAAATATGCTCCCTTTTAAATGTGTCTGGATGTTCTACATTATTCATGTCATTATTCATAATGATAGAGAGTTAAATGATCAATAACATGATATTTTTAACTCTAGTCTTGATCTCATCTAGAAAATCACTATATTTTCCATTGCATCCATCATTATCTTGCTTTATTATTATTTTATCTCACTGATAGATTAAATTTCATGGTGATGATAAATATATTAGAAAATTTTTAAAGAAGAAAACTATCATCATAGAATAAATAACTCTAAAAAATAATTTGAATTGTATTCCATAAAAACTCCCAAAGATTAAATATTCCTAATCCATTATTAACCCCATTAAATATCTTAATTTGCACAATTTTTAATGTGATGAAGAAATCTCTCATAATGGTTTATAAAGAAAATGTGAAATAACCTAGGAATATCTTGAAGAAGTGTTATTACTGGTGTGAAGTCATTGCCCCACTTATCTTGCATTAGGGTGATGATCAATTAAAATATAAACCAACCTTATTCAAGGTGATTTCCCCTAGGTGAATCTTTTTCATGATGGGATCCACAATTTAGTATCTAAAAAGGGTTGTATTTTCTTGAAAACCCCCACAATCCAAAATTTACCAAAATATTAGGATGTTAACTTGAAATTTTATTTATGGTTTTCAATAATTTTTATTATCCTAGTCCTTAAAATAACTA
Source organism: Viscum album (assembly GCA_963277665.1). NCBI lineage: Eukaryota > Viridiplantae > Streptophyta > Magnoliopsida > Santalales > Viscaceae > Viscum > Viscum album. Next base: position 2,047,618,271 of record OY728119.1, read on the forward strand.
ATCCTTTCACTAATACCTACAATGTAAAACTATTCTAAACATACATAAATAATACTTTCATGCATGGTGTAATCATTACATCCACAAATTGTGGAACAACAGAAGTACATAAAGGAAGAATTTCATAGAGACTAGAAACATAAAAACAATTATTTCACATAGTTTTCACATTTCTCCATAATCTAAATGTACCCTTATACATTTTATGAGAAATAATTTCTAGGGTAAAACATAAGAATGGGTTAGGTTAAATGATTAGTAAGGTATAAGATAAAAATGGACATAATGGATAGATCATAAGAATATGGAATAGTATGTACATATAAAAAAAATATTATTTGAAATAACCTTAAACCATAAGTTTTAAATAGGTGAATAAAATATAGACATTAAATATCAAATTATTACACATTAACAAAAGCATGAAAAAAATAAAACATAAACGATGTAAAATGATCCAAGGAATATAAGAAATAAAAATAAAATATTTATAATTATAGGATTTATTATCTTTTTCAACTCGGATACTCATTAACCTTTCCACTCATCAAATTTTGAGTAATTATAAATTCCATCACACTCACACTTTACTAACCATTCTACTCTCTAACCCATTTAAATAATATTTATATCTCATGAGATATTTACTTTTAGCCAATTAATTGGAGAAAGATATAAGACTCACCCATCACATAATCCATATATATATATATGATACATAGAAATAATCAGAATTGAAAAAAATAAACCATATAAAGAAAAAAGGGAATCATGAAATTTCTAAATCATAACATAAAAAACCCATGGAAATAAAATCGGATTCATAATACATCCAAACAACATCAAGCATAAAATCGAACGAAACTGAAAACATGATCTAAAAAAATAATCACATAATATATTAACTATATAAGGTGAAAGATTAATCACAATATTAATTTGTGGTAAATAATTATTAAAAACAATTGAAACCAAATAATGAAAATTTATTTTTAGAAATATTTCTTGTTCATCATTTTAGAATACAATGTTATAAGTCTCTTTTAAACAATTTCCATCTATTTTTTAGAAAAATAAAAACAAAATAATTTAGGAAAATTTAATTATACTAAAAACTATTTTTCACTGAATGTATAAAATAGAACATCATATAATATGGAATGTATTGGACGAACAATTTTCAAATAATAAAATATATTACTCAAATAAAGGAGTTTGAGTTACCAAGTCCCTTACTATAACCTTTTATTTCAAAATAAGTGATTTCACATACCATATCGTCAAGTTAAACATCTTAATTACCTATTTCATAACCTTATTATCATAAATATTTATTTATAATCTCCGCTAATAAAAATTCAATTCATAAAAAAAGAGTTTTATAATAATGTTAAACATCAGATGTTAAAAACATAAATTGTTTGCATGTTATTTACAAAGATGAAATCATTACCCATTTTTTGATACCAATATAAAAATAAATAATTTCATAAATATAAATTAATATAAAACTTATATTGATTATTTATATTCTCACGTTATTCCATTAGTATTTTAGTTATGTCGTGTAGAAATGGAAAGAATGTTATCTTATTTCGCCAATTTGAGGGAACAAAATAGATTCTCTAATAATATGTTATATACTTAATATAATATTTATAGAACCATATAAAAATAGTTATTTAACTACTATATTATAATAATATTATATTTCTACTTCCAAAATGATATATAATTATATTTTAATATATCACTCATATTAGTGGTTAACCAAACCTAATCTTGACAATGCTTTAACTCAATTGGTGATTGTGTTTAAGGAGGTGTTTATTTTTATTTAATATTATTGTAAATGAAAAATAATTATTTTTTAATAAATTTTAACCAAATTTGATTATTTTTTTATAAATAATGAAAACTTGGAAAAAAATGAAAAACGATTCTTTATGAAGGTGGTAGTTTATGCACATGCATGATTGGAATTCCTCTGTTTTTATACGTGGATGAAAATAAATAATTAAGGTTTGTACCATTAATATAAAAATATCATTATTCTAGTGACTAGGGGATTATTTTCAAGAGAGAGGGATATATGGAGACTGAAATAGAATAATTTAAAGGGGTAATTATTTAAAAACAATTATTATTATGGGGTGGAATTTTTTACCTTTTAAGTCAAGGAAAATGTACTTTTGGGAACACCCTTTACTCATTTACTTATATTTTTACAATAATTTTGGTAAAAGACCTCAATAATTAAAATATAAAGAGTTTGGTTCCAAGACAGTTAGAAACATGATCCGATACACTCATTTTGGAGGTATATTGGTGTGATTTAATGGTTTTCCATTTACTTTTTTTAGTGAAGTGTTATTTTACCAAGGTAAACGTTTTTCTAAAAAAATTAATTAAAATGAACATAATTAAAAATGATATTATCAAATAATTTTACAATTGGAAATATAAAATTTGAAAATAATTTTATCAAAGAAAATTATGATGGCTGTGAAATGATTGATTCAAATGAAATGTAGTTCCCACATAAAAATAGTTTTTAAAAAATGTTTTTTTAATAATAAAATTTATGTTTGTGTAAAATTTATTATTCTTAATAATTATTATGACATATATTGATATATATTAAATGAAAGTATTATTAAGTAACTTTGAAACCAAATATTTACTAAATTTGTACCAAAATATTAGTTCTTTAAAATAGAATTCTAAAAACGATTTATTTTTTTAATAATAAAGTAAAAATTTTCTTTATTTATAAAAATATTTGGCATATGTTTTATATGACTTTGGAATATTTAAAAATAGATTACCTTATTCCATAATTACGTAATTTATTTATTTATTGATTTTTAAATCTTCTAGTTTATCCTTAAACATTGATAAAATCATGTGGATTATAATTTTCATAACTCCCATATTTTTTTTACTTTACATTTTTTAGGAAATACACAAAAAAATAGTGAAAATTATATTTTGATATGAATAATTGAAAAATGTTTTTTATTTTTTCTAATTAATATTTTAAACATTTAAAAATTATATATTTTGATAAATATAACTTCTTTTATTGAATATACCATTATTTAGTGTTAACCCATATTGAATATTTATGTTCTAAAGGTGTTTATTTTTAATTGATTAAATTATTCAGTTAATTTTTAATGTCACTAAAATATGTTGAGGATCATTAATATTGGGTGTTGTGTGAATGAAATGTCATCATTCATTTTTATTTTATTTTTTACAATATATAAAATATCAAATCTGTATAAGAATCCTTCAATATAATGAATGTTTTGAAAACATGAATTAAGTTGAGTGTATGTGAAAATTTATAAAACTAATTGACGAGAAACTCTTTAAATGAATTAGAGTTTTTTTCACTTTCTGAATTATTTTACAGGTAGATTGATTTTCTAATATAATCTCAATTATATTCAACACTAATATTGTTCATATAGTTATAAAAATGATTAATTCATGACACGTATCTTTAAGAATATACATACCAAAATATTTAGGAGTGCATTTATCATAATTTTAAATAGGGTCTAGAAATGTGGTCAATACATTTTATAAGAATTATTTTAGGGGGATTTAAGAATAATTGAAAAGAATGATGTTAATAATAATTTTTATGAAATATAGGTTATTAGAATAAAATACAGAGGTATTTATTTTTTGAACAAATTGATGATGATGTTATGTATGATTTCAACACATGGGAATGAATTTTTAAAATCTTGGAAATAACTGATATATTGGATGAAATATTTTTAAATAGGTTATGATGGATCTGGTGTTTTAGGATTATTAAGTAAGTGTGATATGGGAATGAGATGACGATGCACTGTAAATATTCCATCCAATGGGACCAAATATATAGTTTAGTTGGGGAATGGAGGCTCCCTTATATCATTTTTATGTATCATATTTTTTCATATTCTATATCAAAATATATAGTTTATTTTTAAAAGGTTCAAATGATACATTACTAATATATATGGGTAACCTACCATCAATTGAGATTGACTTGGAGATCTGTAAGAAAAATCTCGTGTCTTCCAATTGTTTGTATGAATAACCCAATAAAATAAGATTAATCCTATGTTTACATAGTTGTTTATATTATATTCATAGAGATTTCTAAGAATAAATCTATTTATAATGGACACCAAAGGGAAACTTTGTATTTTTTATGATTATTCAGGTTCAATATAAAAATAAAATATTGATTTTACTTGTAATATAAATTAAATTTGACTCCTTTTAACAAAAAATTAGATATTTTATTGAAGATATAAGAGAAAATAGTTCTCATGTATAAATAAATCTAATGTTTTTTAAGAATAAATTAGGGTTTCAAAGGATAAGTAATATTTTCATAAATGTTATGTGAGATCCAAAAGAGTTCCTTAGTGATAGGTAAGACTATCCAAAGATTTTTTTTACTGGCCATTATAGAATAAAAATCATGGTTTTGATGGATTATGTAATTATTTATGCTAAGAGTGGTTGTGTGATTTGATAGATTTTATTTCATTAAAATATAATTTACACCATAATTTTATTATTTCATGTGAAAATTCATACAAGGAAAAGAGGATAAATATTTTTTATAATCATATTTAGAAGTGGAAGTTCAGTCATATGGAAAATAAATGATAAGATCATGAATAAAATTGAATAATATGAAAGGTTGTTTAAAAATATTATTTTCACCCACTATTTAAGATAAACACAAGAGTATTTCTATGGTGGTTTTTTTATTAGTTTAAAATATTTATGTAATATAGATGATTTTAGTGAAATTTTTCAATTTTTCAATTATTGAACATTATCCTTATGAATATAGAAAAATAATTAAAATAAAATAGTTGTAGGAGAAGTCGGTGAAAAAATAAGTATATTGAAAAGATAATAAGAAATACATTGAGGAAAAAATAACACAGATATATTGTACTAAAAGGATGAAGAATATATTATTCATTCAATAAATTACATAAATTTTTTTATGGGTGTCCATTCATTGAGAAATATTTTATTTGTGATATTGCATAACATACATGGGATTTTTTTATTTGGTAAGCGATGTCATTATAGTGAGATGAATGAAATTCCCTTGCATGTAGCTCTGTATTTATAAAAAAACGGATATTTAGAAATTTTTGAAAACAATAACCATACCTCATGGGAATAGTCATCTATACTATAGGTGAACCACATAGTCCAATCAATAATTTTATTTTTTTATTTCAAACACAATGTGAGTTTAGGTCTATTTTTTGATCAGTAATGACATCGATGTTGATTTTAAAGAAGAAAAATTACTCATTAGGATTCATCCCTCTTAATATTATCTATAATTAAAGTGATCCTAATGGATATGAATTCATAATTATAGACATCATTAACATACTATTGTGGCCTTGTTCCAATTTGTCATATATAATAGGTAAGGAAACTATTATTACCCACAATTAATTTTCATAAGCTAATTACAAGTTCACTAAGGGACTATATATAGGCCTCATTTATCATATAAAAATACTATTCATTATTTCATATACAAAAAAAGATCACAAGAAATACATCAAATAATGTTTACGAATGAAAATTCTAAAAATATATACTATAATTTATCAATGAATCTTATCTTTTGAATTTTTTCCATTTTGAAAAAGGGATTATTAAAACGTGAAAATATATTAAATAGATAAATTAATTAATTTAGATGTATAACTGTATTCCCACAAGTTTTATTTGGAATAATTTATTGTTAAAAATATTAAAATAAGCACCCTTATAAAATATATAATATCAAGTTAATATTATAAGGTATATATATTATTATAATGATTAATGTGTTCAGAATATTGAATATATATATTTTAAATGGTAGGATAGTAAATAATTTATAGACAAATCTAATATAAAATTACGAGTATATAAATAGGCATACATGATAAGATTTAAGGGTATAAATATTTCTTAAGGAGAAAATTCTACGTCAATATGATTAAATGTAAATGTTGAACATGTGCTAATAAAATGTTTAATAAACATGGGACATGATAGTGGCATCACCTACTATAGAATTATCTTCCATAATTATATAGGGTTTTCATAATATATGTAATGTGTCAATAATATAACAAATACATTTAATATGTTGTGATTATTGATCTGTGAAAATATAGAATTCCATGCCTCATAGGTGAATTGTTTTTATTACAATGTCTCATAATTAGAGTATAATGCAAGGTAAATAAGACCTAACAAGTATAACTTATCAAAAGGACATAATATACAATGATATCATAATAATATTAGAATTAAAACGAGGAAACAGAAAAATATACAAAAATAAATATGTAAATATAAATTGAAACCATAGGAAAAAACAAACCTCAAATATATTGAGTTTTTTATCCTAGATTAGATATTTAGAAAAAATAATACTCTTCAAATCAAAGTGAGATATTTTGGGAATAATCCATAAGAAAGTTCTGAAGGGATTATTTAAACTTGGAGTCAGAAAAAATGGTAGAGATGTTAGGTATTTATGTGCATGGTGAGTTGAATACCATGGAATAAATAATTGAATATTTCATTTCATAATTATATTAAGTGATTAAATACTCCCTAAAGTTCCCCAATTACTCTATAAATTCTTTTATATAATGGATATATCCCAAATTAATGAAACTATACTACCCATTCCAAATTTAATCATGCATAAATATTTAAGATTTCATATATATCGTAGTCAAAAAATTTAAACATATTTTACTATCACTATGTAATATTTATAAATTTATTCACATATGAAATTTCCACGTCTCAATTATAAATATTTAATTTAATTTATTGAATACCTCACTTATTTGTTTTAATTTTAACATTTAACTATGGTTGATTAATTTAATAATTATGTGGAATCAAAGTGAAAACTAGTTTATTACTAAAATAATTAATATAATAACTCCTTTTTTCCCAAAGATACATAACCCATTATTATAATAGAATACTACCTATGGTTAAGGTGTGAAATAGTGGGTTTTTCATGGTGTGATTCAAATAAAATTGATCTTTTTGTGATTTCAGCTTACTTAATCCTATCATGTAGACGATTCCACTCTAACCTTAATTGTTTATGTTTAGCTTCGGTGTGGACAGGGAAAAACCCTTGTGATTATTCCATCTCCCCCAATATATAGAAAATCTACTTTATAATGAATATTCTTAATATATTTAGAAATGGATTACGCATTCAAATTCCAATATTTCTTGTCATTACCCTTTATGGGCACTAATTCTAATGATCATGTTATAAAAAATATTTTACCAATGTCCAAAATCCCCTTCATCCATATAATGACCATATTTACACTTAATTTCTGAAAAATCTATAATTAATTTATACTAAAATATTCTTCACATCATTATATTTTTTGATATATTGAATTTGTTTCTTTTATTTAATTAATTTTATATTTTACTCATTATAGTTGTGATGTTAACTAGATATTATGAGTAAGAAGATATATACATTTTATATTTTTTATTTATTTTAAAATATTATGTATTATTAGTTATAAAAGTATAAATATGTCTATATTTTTATTTTTACCACATCATTTTTCAATAAAATTGGTTAAATTTTTATTAATATTTTCTTGGTATTTTATTTTCCCACAATAAAATAGTTTCATCTTTCCAATTACAAATCAATATAGAAAAACACTGGGGTAAGAATTTTTCATCATTTTTATTAGCTACCATATTTCATCCTTTGGTATCTAATTCCTTAATGTAAAATTCACCAATCAAGTAGTTCAATTTTATAGTAGTATCTCTCACATATCAATAATCCAAATCATATTATTATTACATGACAACTATATTTCAAAATTAACATGATAATCTTATTGAAAATATGATGGGACCAAAATGCACTTTTTATGATGTGATATAAAGAAATCATAATTCAGCCATGAAAGGTTTGGTCATGTGAGAAAAAGATATAATACAGTTTCTATTAACACCAATGTTTTAATCAACCCAATGCACCATGAACTTATCTTTCATTTCCATTTAAATATAAAAACCTTATTCCTTATAGATAACCTTAGAAATACATATTTCAATTACATGAATTTTTTATCATTCCAAGTTTTATTTATAACTTTTTTTCTATTTTTTCATCCTTTATATTCCTATTGTTAGATCTTACCATATATAAGGTTTCATCTAAATGTCATGAAAAAAACAACTCCAGTTCACCCAATTCATACATAAAGTTCAGAGTCTGAAATAACTTTTCATACAAATATTTATATGGATCCATTTGAATATTAGAGTGGTAAATGGTATTATATAGATACTCCAACAGAGGTAAATTTTGATCCCACCTCCAATGGATGTCAAGTGAGAATGACCTTGGTATTTCTTCCAATATTTTTATAGTCATTTTATATTGAATGTATATTTATTGATGGTAAGTTGTTTTATGATTAAAATACAGAGTTAAATCCTTATAAATACTCTTACCAAATTTCTATATGAACGTTAAATAATGATCAAATAGTTTTTATAAGGGAATTCCATGGAGTGTCACAACATAATATATATATATATATATATATATATATCCTACCAAGAATATCTTGTGTTCAATCTTGTAATATTTATATGAAATATAATGACTATTTATGATGATCAATAATGACCAATATTACATTATTCCACTATATTGTTTCTAGGGGACCTGTAATTAAATCCATTGTAATATTATCCCTCTTCCAATCTGGTAAAGGTAAAGGTTTCATAACCTCTTGGAAAACTTTTATATCTACCTTTACTTATTTCCATAATATGTATCTAGTTGTTTAATTTGAAATCTGTCACATCTTATTTTTTCACTAGAATTGTTATTGGAAATCCATATACATATTCTTTCACAAGTTTTTATAGAGACGTATGAGCTAAGATAATCATTCAAAATATCATTCTTGACCTCTAGTATTGATGAAACTAAAAAAATATTTACCGTACCATAAAACTCCTTAAAAAATATTAAAATCTTGTAATTTATAATTTCTCACACTTTTATCTTCATCTATAGGAATTCATCTCCATTTTTAGATTTCTTAATAATCTTAGACAAAAAAAATTATAGGTAATTACATGGAATTTGTATGATTTTTTTCATTATACTATAACACTGAATTACATTCTTTCATAATCATTGAGCATGAGTTTCTTCACCCACATCATCAAGGATAAGATACAATGATATTTTCCACTTATTGAAATGCTACATTTTTTACATTTATATGATGGTAATTTATAACACAACCACAATCCTTTATTCAATCAACTATCACTTTTTCCTCATATAACGATATTTACATGTAAATATATAATTTTCAACCACTTTATTCAGTAAATGTATCAAATTTTCCTCTAAATATGATATTTATATATATATATAATAAAAAACCACAATGAGTAACATCAATATCATTCACTTTAAACTATTATTTTTTATACAGAACCTCTCAATTTTTTTATTCATTAAAATATACAAGTTTTTTATTTGATGTGTCACTGGAAATAAAAACTCATATTTACCATAAAAAAGAAGTTATATACAAGAATTTATCAATTCCAACTTTAATACATTAAATATATCTTCATATTAATATATACATGTAAAATTGAAATCTATATATTCCAAATTGGCTACAAAAATATACAATCGATCATTATATTCTACAAACCCCTAATATATTCTAGATAATCCATGGAAACTATATAATTCAATGGTGGTTGTGTGTATTATTTCTATTGAATCTGTTGGTTATTCTTTGGATTTTTTATCAATATGGATTATTATTAATATGTTTAGAGAAGAGAGTCTCACAAGGAGTTTTAGGTATATATGTATTTGATACAACAATGTGAAATTTTAAATAAACTCAATTTTTGATTATCATTATTAATGATAAAAGACTATAAATTGGAAAAGATGAGTTTCTATCATTATTTATATGTTGGTAGAAAATATGAATTATATTCTTCCAAGTGTAATTTTAAATATAGATTAATCATATAATCTATTGAAAATGATTCTTGATTAGCTGAATGATTCATTGGGTATTGATAATATCGGAAAATATATATCTCTGGTAAGATAAATAAAAAATAGTTAAGGAAGCATTTAATGATTTATTATCTAATTACGTAGATGGATATTTTTTATAAATAATATAATTTTCATGTATGTTGATAAAAATTTCTTGTGTTTATCATTATTCAAGGTCACCATTCATATTAATGGTATAAACGGAAGGTGGAAGTAAACTATACAATTGAGAGATGTAACTGAATAACCATGTGGAATTACAATGAATTATTTATTTCTATAAAAAAAATGTTCCAAAATCTCTTTTGGGAATCAAATGTTAAAAAAAGTATTGAAATACAAGAAATATCTAGTTTTATCAACTAAAATAATATCTAATTCACTTAAAATTTAAAATTAATCTATGGAAATTCAAAATCTACGAACTTTTTAATTGGTAATAAACACTATGAATAATGACGAACAACTATGGAAGATAATTAAAAAGGAAAAATAATGATCGGTTGGAATAAAAATGTGTAAAAACCGTAATTGGATATATTTTCAGGTGATTAAATCATTGAAGTTAGGAATAAAAATATTTTTAATTCATTAGATAGTATTTACTCTTATGAGATTCCCGAGAATATAAAAAGTATACTGATGTTGCATTATGTATATAAGTGTAACTGAATGATAAGAAATATTTATTCTTCTATAATGGGATTAATTAAATATGAATTATATTTTCATATTAAACTTTATAAGACCCATCCGAGTGAAATTTAGTGAAATATTGAGTGTACTTTATGATATGTAAGAGTAGGAAGATGTTATGGAAATTTAATCTTGGTGCTATGTTATATTAAATGAATATATCAGTGGTAATATAATATTCCTATAAATAATACATACAATTAATGTTCATATCTAGGTGAATCATAATCCAATAATCCAGATGATAAATAAAATTATCCTCATAGTTTTAAATATCATGAAAATTTCTATTATCCATGGATCAAATTTTTATAATAACTATTTTAATGAAATGATTTCACTAAATAAAACCTTTTTTAGAACTATCATTCTTTATGAACTTACATTTTGAAAAATAATATATTTTATTTTTTAATTAAATGAATAAGTGGACAAGTATTTTAGTGAAATAAATTAAAATAATATCATCAAAAATAAAATGAAATGATTTAAAGAGACACCCAATGTGGGAATGAATGTTATTTATAAATAAGGTTTCGATCCCATTTAATGAATATCGAAGAATGGAGAATGAAAAAAGCATGAATTTGTAGGTTCCATTGAGTATCCAATTTAAAATAATAGATTTAATATTATCCATGTTATAATAATGTTGGGTATACATTCATTAGAAGATGTGAAGAGACTAAATAAATAGTGTGATGTTATTGTGTAGTGATTATAATATTCTTTATCATTGAGGTAAAATAAAAATCATTTAAGGATGGGGATATCAACTTAATTATACATAAAATAAATTTTATCAAATAAATAAAAATTATCTAATCATACTATAATCATATATTATTTTTTAAGTAATAATAATAAGAGATTTTTTGGAGACCAACATTGTTCATATTATATATTAAATGTGTTAATGAAATTAAAAATGTATGAGATTGCTTAAATTTATTATTTTTTATTATTATAATACAAGTATCTATTTTATATTACTCTAATTAGGGACAATTATTAGATTATATCAATTTCTGGAAGATACTCAAGCTGTGTTCATGATCTTACTCAAAGTAGCAGCTAATTTAATTTTTTTTATTTAAAATATGAGTAGTTTGAAATTAATATTTGAGAAGATGTAAGGAGGTTCTTTCATATTATAGTGGTATATATTTATAAACTTGTTTTCACTCCAAGGATAAAGGTTACATGGCTATTCTCCTCCCCAAATTACATTTTGATAATAAAAGATCATCTATTTGTGTGTAAGATAAGAACAACCACACATCAGGGACCAACTAAAACATAGTAATTATCCTTATAAAAAAAATTATGATATTTTTTATGATTTACTTATTTTAATTCCCCAAAATAATCCAGAGATATATTGAGAGAGAGAGTTAGAGATAAGGGTCTGAGGTCTATTCATCCTAACTATTTTAGAGGTGAATTGAAGTGTTTTATTTTTAAATGTTTCGTATATTGATTCTCCTTCCCTCTTAGAATTGATAAATTGATATGGGCGTAACAATAATTATAATTATCACCCTATGTTATACCTTGAATTGGATTTATAATTATTTATGTTTTTAATATTATGTGTTTCCCTCCAAAGGAAGGAATAAGTCGATACTTAGAGATGATTTATCTACTTCTAATCTAAATCAAATCACTTAAAAGACTCTAGTGAATAAAAAATACAAATAGATGATAAATATAATTAATTCATCCTTATTTTGTAAATAGGAATATATCTCTACCTTTATATAATTTCCTCATGAAGAAATAAAACATGACATGAAGGGAAAATACCTCAACCAAAAATCCATTAATTGTTTTTTCAAAAACAGCTCAACATATATTTTAAATACTCTATTATATGATGAGTTAAATATAACATTCAATATATAATATAATTTAGACTAATCAAGTACTACTAGGGAATATGAAATTTCATTGGAATCATTTGTTAAAGAATACTATGATTCATGTGATTATTTCAAGAATGCCATATAGAGTTTTCCAAAAATATTTTCCTTATTTTTAAATACCTAGGATTCATGCATGAAAAAATAACTTTAAATTAATAAGGATACAACAATAAAGAGGAATACCAAGAAGAGTAATAATTTTTATGAAAAATATCTCACAATAGAATTTATATACAATAGTAATGCATTTATAGATGTTGAATTCATGTTCAAATTTTTGGGAATTACTGGTATAATAAAATCAATGAGAATGATAAATCCATGAAGGCTCAAGATGAGAAGATCCGTTAACATAATGGAACCAAAGATTCTAAGGAATTTTACTTTAGGATCAATGTAAAAAAATAATATATCTTGATAACTACTTACAAGAGATTAAAAATATGTATGGATATTATATTGAGAAGGTAATAAAAATTATGAAGATAAATAATGATCCTTAAATATAAAAAAAACCTGAATAATTTAATGTGTCTTGGGCATAATGTAAATTTGGAAGTTCTATAAGTTACCTAAGTAAAATTGTCACATAAATGGAAAAGGAGTCATTATTATACATTATATTGGTAATGACAATTATATTGAAATACATATATCATGTATCTATAAAATATTGAGATCATCTAATGATAATCCTTTTATAGCCTCTAAGAAAAAGGATCTATTTGTACCAGAAAATATTATTTTTTATTTCATAAAAAATCCAGTTATATTGAAAAACGTGAAAAAATATTGGTGGATATAAATCTTCATAAACCATCCACATTATCAAAGGTAATAGAAATTATCATATAAATAATTTTTTCACTAAATTAGGTCAAATATATAAATTAATTCCACAAAAAATTAAAATTTGTAAGAGAGGGTCTAGTTGTTTTTCAATGAATAATAATAATGCTTTTTCATTAATTTAGTCCAATTAATGATTCATTCACATGGACACTATTTTTTGGAATTATGTTTCAGTCCATGGATGAAATGAAAACCCTATATGAAGGGTGATAATGTTTCGGTTAAAGTGATGTATTGATAATAAAGTTAAATATTCTCTCATCACTACCATATTTGGTAACAATCAACAATTTTGTGGGAAATTAAATAATAATGGTCAAATTTATGATCAATTATAGTTTAAATATACAGTGCATGATTCTTGTAATGTAGGTCAAATAAGGCCACTGTTGGCATTGAAAATTTCATGCCAAAATCTTTTATGCATGACCCGTGATACCATCCTCACTTAAAAAACACATGATGAGTTTTAAAAAGGATATGTATCCCTGGTAAAAGAAGAATTAGATTGGATTTAGAAGTTTTAAAATACTTTTCATACTCTAAGGGATGAAGATGACTCAAAAATGATAACCAATATGGGGTTATTGTGGAGACATCTACTAGGGTGTGTACAACATATCACGAGAGAATAGTTCATTATTTGGACTTTTATTTAACAACTTGCAAAGCCCAAATAGTCCAATGTATCAATATTTATGGTTGTTATGATTTGGGTATCATTTTTTCCTAAATAATAATTGACAAATGGAATATTTTACATATCATTTTCTTTTACAACATAGTTAATCTCTTATACCAAAAAACACTAATCACAGAATCTAAAGTTGTATGGGGTCCGAGGGTGTGAATTTTGGACTCCCATAAATATAATCCCTCGTAGATCCCCTTTATAGAGCCTTGTTGTGGAGCCCCTTTACAGAGACCTTCATGGATCCCCTATACAATCCCCTTCATGGAGTCCCTTCATAGAGTCCCACTAGTGGAGGCCCCTTGATATAGCCCCATCATATAGCCCCTTCACAGAGCCCCTTCATGGGTCCCCCTTGATGGACCCCCTTTGGGGATCCCCTTTGTTGAGCCCCCTTTGTGTATCCCCCTTTATATAACCCCCTATAGGGACCCCCATTACAAAGACCCTTTGCGGTGGCCCCTTTCTTAGGCCCTTCACGGAGGCCCTTTGTCGATCCCCTTTGTGAAGAAACTTTTCGAATCCCCTGTATGAGGGCCCCTTTACAGAGCCCTTTTATTGAGTCCTTTTTAAGAGCCCTTTTCCATATCCCCTTTGTGAAGATCCTCTAGAGAGACCATCTATGAAGGCCCTTGTATAGTGCCCGTTGGGGGAGCCCCTTTGTTGGGCCAAGCCCATTTTTAGAGCCCTTTGTTGATCTCCTTTACATAGTCCCCTTTATGGAGCCTCTTTGTAGAGCCCCATTTTGGATCCCCTTTATGGATCCCCTTTTTGACACTCCTTCATAGATACCCTATGTGGATTCCCCCTTTTCTATGTGGATGAAAATTCAATAAAAGCACTTATTCACTACTGTCTATAAATTCTGACTACCCTTCAGGAAGTTGATGGTGGAAAACATTTATGCAAGGGTGGAAGAGATGCAGAGGATACTCTCAATGGAATCACTCTGGTAAAATTCATTAATTATGAACATGAGAGGTCCTTTATGAAAAAAAATATAATGAAGGCCCTATATAATGTAATCCCCTCAAGAAGCATTCTATGTAAAATTCTATGAATCCCCATTGGGTTATGAGGTTTCATTTTATGCCATCCCATAAAGTGATGTGAACACTTCATGATTTCCTATGTGACCAGTCCTATACGAACCACCCTTTGTGAAGCCCATATGAAAAATCCCTATGTGAGTCTCCTATATAGGAAATGCTATGTGGCCATCCCTATTCTTGAAATGTTATTTGGTCACTGGTCCACACTGCAAGGAAGGCACTCTTTCACCCTGGCTCAACATCAGTCTTGGGATCTACTCACATCCCTTTGGGCCAATCCCTTCACTACCCTCACATACCCTCTTAATTAATAGGTTGTCCCAACGAATTTTTTTTTGGACACATCGAAAACATTTAATGTTGCAACCGATGTAACCCTAATGTAAACCTCTAAATTTCTATGTCTTGGGATTATCCTTCTAGTTCTAGAAACATGGGCATCCTCCAAGTTTTAATCCACAAACAAACCTCTAAATTTCTGTGATTTTAGATTCTACTCATGTATCTAAGAACATGGGAAACCTATTAAGTGCAATCTTCATCTAATGCTCAAAATTCTAGTGAGTCAAAATAATACTAATGGTTGTAGAAATATGTATATCCTCCGAGGATTAAGGGATAAAAAGCCTCTAAATTTCTATAAAGACACAGATTTTTCTAGGTAAATTTTTTAATTATATAAAATTTTTATGAGTATGTGAAAATTGATGGCGCATGATTCTGAGGCCCAGTGTGCCCGAAATGAATTTTTATATTTTTTTAAGATACGTTCAGTAAACACACGAGTGGAATTTTCAAAAATTTGAATCGGTGCTCGAATTAAAAATATAAGGGCACCGTTGAATCCACAGCGCCGAGATTCTCTTAAAGGAGAATTCACTTCAACCATAGTAGGTCTGAAGAAAAATGTAGATTTTGAGAAATTTTAAAAGAATAAACAAAATAACTTTGTAATCTTGTTTCCTTTCTTTTTCCTCCAACGAACAAGCTACAAATTGTGACCAGTGACGTGGAAAGCCAATAAATGACTTGACCATTAAATCCTAAGTAACAGCACAACTGAGAAATTCGGAAGGTTCCTAATTAACAAGCCCCCATTAATTCCATGACCGTTGCTCACCCTCCCCCTCTCCTATTTATATGGAGCTTGGGTAGAGGTATTAGCACTATTTCACCAAGCAATGAAGTGCTAATAATGTTCTGTGACTCCAAAACCTTAGAGGACATAGCTGGTTCTGGGAAGTGGTGATGAGAAACACTGAAACCCCGAATCGAAGATTGATGAACGAGCGACATTTTTAGAGGCTAGTTGCAGGGGATAGAGAACACTGACCCACTTCCTCAAATGCAGGTGTTTCTCTATCATTCTTGAGGTAGGGTTTAATATTGATTTGTTTTTCAAGATTAATTTGAATCCTTCATACCCTCTTGCTATCAACCTAACGCGGAGGGTGTAGGCCAAACGAACAAGGCCCAGTCCCTCCACCCTTTTGTTGAAAGTTGGTCGGTTCTTCCCTAGCATTTCCTTCGGGTTGGATGAGTCCCAGGGTGATAAGTGATGGCAGTGGCTTGTAGCGGCCGACTACGGAGGAGGCGCGGCGTGCCATCACACGCCGCCGGTGAGCAAGGGGCCATGGATGAATCCATGGTGGTCAGAGGAGGAGGCCGACAAACTAGCCAACCATGGAAGAGGAGGTTGGTGCGACCAACACACCGTTACAGGATGTGGGCCCCGACTCATTAGTCACGACGGCCCGAGGGAGGTGGTCGGCACACCAGCCGACCGTGTGTGGTGGAGCGGCGTGCCATCGCGTGCTGCTTGAGAAAGCGGTCAACACCAACCGACCGCGACGTTAGGCAGGGCCCGCTCTAGTGGGTCCCGTATTCCACCTGGCGGTGCCATGTGGTGCCGCTAATATGTAGAAGACCAAACAACCCTCGCAGCCATTCTACAAGACCGGGGGTCTCACACCCCATGTCGGCTAGGACGGGCCCCGCACCATCTGTGTCGTACCACCTGCGGTCCGCGCTCCACCGCTAGCCGGGCTACTCTCCACCATGAGTCGGGTCATGCTTCACCTCGAGCTGGGAAACACTCCACCGCGAACCATTCCATGCTCCACCGCGAGCAGGGCCGCGCTCCATCACTAGTTGGGTCACGCTTCACCTCGGGTCGGACCGTGATCCACCTCGGGTCGGGCCGCGTGAGCCGCGGGTCGGGCCGTTCCCCCACAGGCCAGGCCGTATGAGCCCAGCGGTCCACCCCCCTTATAGGTCGGGCCAAGGCCGCCACAGCGCTGCCCAGCCAGGTCAGTCAGACTGGGTCGGACCAGACCCGGGCCCAACTGAACCCAGAAACACTTAAAAGGCCATATCTTCAGAACTGTACATTATTTGGACAAACCGTCTACAACGTTGGGACCCTTGGAGAGAGACGGTCCTTTTGGTATACTCCACTTGACTTTTGGTGATAGTTGGAGTATGTATGGGTTGGATCGAACCCGAATCCAACCGGGTCCTCAGAAATAAAATGCTTATAACTCACAGACCAGGTGTCCGATTGACACACATTTTATCGTGTTGGAACCCTTACGACATGAAGGTCATTTAGGTTACTCCTTGTAGGGCATAGTGGTAGTCAAGGTATGAACAATATCTTGAGAGTCATATTCTATGGAACTCGAGCGCACCAGGTGCGAGGAATCATGTAGCAGGGTGAAACGTGAAGAAAGAACATCGATCCTGTGTGGGTCAGCATCTATCGATCCTATGTGGGTCAGATTCTATCAGCTCTTATGTGGTTCAATGATCAGGGATCCTTTGTGGGTCAGTATATACCTATCCTATGTGGGTTAGATCATGTGTGGGTCAGTGAGGGTTATTACATATCAATCTTGTCTGGGTCAGAAGTTCTGTCTCTTAACTGAATAAGATGATCTAGCTTACAAATAATCATTTCTACTTCTGTACTTAAGTTATACCTGATTGTGAGCTGAGTCTTTTTCCATCGTGGTGTTACCTATGCGGTACTACTATCTTCATGGTGTTACCTGTGTTGTACTTCTTCCTTCGTGGTGTTGTCTTCGTGGTGTTATCTTTGTTGTACTTTTACCTTCGTGGTGTTGTCTTCGTGGTGTTACTTGTGCGGTACTTCTATCTCTGTGATGTTAACTGTTTGGTACGTCCATCTTCCTAGTGTTACGTGTGTGGTACTTCTACCTTCGTGGTGTTGTCTTCATGGTGTTTACTGTGTGGTATTTCTACCTTTGTAGTGTTACATTTGTTGTATTCTTCCCCCACATGTGAGATAAGTATTTACTGATAACATAGATATATGTCTAGGCATATACCTAAGTAGAGTTGATGTCTATTGATTCATTCTTGAGATAGTGGTCCTTCTTTGTGGTTTTTCCTTTGTGAAACTTTGGGAGACCTACAGGGGTATCGAGGTCCCTACTGTGTATCGTTATACTCACCCCTACACGGGCAATGCCCACACCTTGTTGTGTCTTGTGCGGATGACGAACAACATTGATCGAGGCTCAGGGAGCCAGGATTAGAAGATACTTGGAGGTGGACCATTTGACATGACGTGATGTAGGGACTACTAATCATGAGTTGTACCTACCCTTCAGGTAGGATCCTCAGGGGATGATCCAGGAGATATTTTTCCTTTTTCAGTTGTACTTGTACATTCTAGTGGGGCTTGTATTCTTACCCCTTTACCTTCAGCACACTTTTACTACAACAATTTTCATCGTGGTTTCTTCTTTTTATGTTTGTGGATTGTGTGTCTGTACTGTTTAAAAGGGAATTCCTTCCCATTTTAGGTATCTTCCTTACCGGTGCTAGTTACTAGCCCCTATCCTATGGTAGGTGAGCTTAGGGTAGTCACGATACAGGCCCTAGGGGACAGTTTATGACAACGTGGCATAAGAGGATTCGGTTCTTACTGAAGAATTAGGACTCTGATCATTTCTATGTAGAAATACTATTATGTGTCATGAATGTGGTTTTCAGTTTCAAGAATCTAGTGTTGGTGCGACAGATGACGTATCAATACACCATGACACTGAATTCTAATTTCCGACTCTGTAATGACCCAACCCCAGATGACCAGAGTCAGTGCAGTTTTATGTATCATTGGCATGATCATATAAGATCAAGTCTCGAAAGACCGATTAGTTTAGTTTCCTTGAAAGTACAAGATACATTCATAAGGTATACATTACATCATAAAATGAAAAATTACAACAACATCGTTTCCATAGACAACACTGAGATCCCATAGATTATCCCTGAAGGTCAGTCAAAATATACTTCTTCACATTGTGGGAAAAATAAAACATAGAAAGGGGTGTGCTCAGATGCTCAGTAAGGATAACAATATAGAAAAAACTTTCATAAATAAGCACAAACATTTAAGGAAATGTATAAGACTAAAACAAAAGCCTTTTAAACATTAAATTCAATATAATATGGAAGAGATAAAATCAAAATAATTCCATTTACTTACTCACATGGATATTCTACTAGTCGAATAATCACATGCAATATCAATAGCCACTTTTATAATGATGGAATGCATAATGCCAGACTTTCATAACCACATAGTCAAGGCCTTGTGCCAAGACTACAAATACGATTTTGTCAAGGCCTTGTGCCAAGACACTAGTTTGTCTCATGAGACCTACCGATGCATTGAGGAGCTATAGCGGGCTCCACTTGTCACTTACTAAGTCCAATGCATTCCTCATATGAAAAGGTTTAAACATAACATAAACATTCGTATTAAAACTCGCATACGAAATGTCAATAAATTATCCAAAAAACATGAATGGAATGAGATAACACATCCACAGTCAAACATATCACATAACCTTCAATACAATATGAAAGTTCTGTATCATAATAAATCAACATCAAACAGACTAAAAATCCATCAAATGTTGTTGACATATATGAAATTAAAACCTTTTTAGAGAAATATATCTTACTATTTTGAAATCATTTACAAGTCATGTAATTATAAAAAACATTTATATTTGAAAATATTATTATAATATTGTAAGGGAAGCTTCGACGATGTTATATTGGTGTAAAATATCCATACTCGCCAAATAAGTTAAAAAAACATTATTACCATAATTTTGTTGAAAAGGTCATAAAGTACCTTGTTTGGAAAATGATAGAAATATTTCTTTACAAACATCTTATAAAAGAAAAAAAGGGTATAAATGACTTTAACCCATATTCTATAAAATAGTAAGAATGTTTTTAAATACAATTTTTAAGAAAAATGGATGTGGATGATAAAGAGGTTCAAGTAGATAATTACATATAAACAACCATAGATAATGAAGAGATTGAGAAATTAACCCTTACCTTGTAATTTTCCTTCATCGTGGGTAGGTTAACCTCATGTATAATGGTGAAATAATTGTTATTAAATTATACAAGAATCATATATATTAATATGATATCATATATGATCTTTTAACATTGCTTTGTTAATAATATCTTAGTATTATCGTTGTTTCGGGTGTTAACTGACTCATTTTCTGTTATATGCTTTGTTACATAATTAATATTTATTAAGGATAGGATGTAACTTATTAATATTCATAATGATATTAAATCTTTAAAAATAATTTTTAATCATCTAATGAAAATTATCCTTGAATGGATACGATGGGTAATGAATCTAATCGCGTTCGTGGAGACGGTAATCTGTACATACGCACAAGAGACAATATCATTGTTTTGTTATTAAAATAATATATAATTTTATGGTATATAATATATAAATAATCATTATCATGTTATATTTATTATTTACATCAATTAGAAATCATTATTATACCCATCCAAATAATAACGTATTGAATAACAAATACACCACGACCCGGAGAAGGCAAGTCGTACGTACGCACATATGGTGACATCTCATTCAAAGGATGTATATAATAATGAATATGGTTGTACCATATTTATAATAAAATAACTGTATATAGAGGATAATATATTTGTTATTTTATAATGGAATCAACAAAGAAAGAGGAAGTGGGAGAAGAAAGGAACTTGAAAGAGGTGATGAAATATTTACCTCTTCTTCAAATTCTTACTTTTGATTTGATCAAAAAGGATTATTAGGTTAGATTTATGACTAAAAAAAGGCCTCTAGGATGAATTGAGGATAGTTGAGAGTGTATTTTTGCAGGTTTTTTCCGATCCAAATTGCTTTGAAGGTATGAATTAGAGAAAATGGGGAGTTCCCTTTTATAAGAAGGGTGAGGGGCACCTTAGGAAAAGCTAGAAATATTATTTTATAGTAAAATAATTTTTGGTTTCTAATGGATCCAAAATGAATTATTTAAAATATAAGGTGGGGATGGGTTTAAAACCACTCAACCAATAGTTTTTAGATAGTTTTGGGTCACTATATTAACTTTATCTTTTAGATTTAACTCTTAGTTAAATAGTTTGACATTTACCATGTCTCTTTGTATTTTTATATTATATGGCTAATAAACATACTATATAATTCCAAGCAAACCCCAAGTGGTTCATTAATGATACACCTATCATTATATAATCCTTTTTGTTGAGCCTTATATTTTTAGGAATAGAATATCAATTAATAATATAATATTTGTTTTAAAAACTCTTTTATGTCAATTTCGACACTATTTGGTATTTTGTTTTTTATAAATACATAACATCATTATTACTTCAAAAAAATTCATCTAACCAACCCTAACATTTCATATTAACCTAGAAAATTAGTGGAATTTATAAAAAGTCTCAAATTACATTTATTTGGATATTTAATATATTAATTATTTTAATATTTCATTAATTAGGTAATTATCGCATCGTCATTGTGTCATAAATGAATTAAATTATTTAATGTATAGAAAAAATATAAATAAAATACCATTATGTAAGAAATTTTTTCATATTTCTAATGAATATTTTTATTCTAATTTATCTTATGTGTATCCCTATATTAAAAATGTTTTAGTTATTAAACATTGAATTTAACACTTTTAACTATTCTTTGAATTAAATAATAATAAATGTCCTAATCTATTAAAAGGGGACCCAAAGGATCATATTATATTAAAAAGGTTGTTTTTGGTCGAATTATACTTATCAAATAGAATTAGGACATGTGTTAGGGTAATAATAATATCATTTTTACCCGTAATTACCCTATTTTCTTTTAACCGTAGTAATTAAAAGTAAAAAGTTACTATTCACCAAAAATTATTTTCATCTTATCAAACCAAATTTTACATGATTATATCAATCATGTTTCCCAGATTTTTGAAATTCAACTCACAAAAGTGGTAAAATTAAGTTTTATGTAAATTTGCAAATACATCTATGAGGTGGGTAAAAGATGGTAAAATGTTCAATAAAATTTTTATATATCTAAAATTATTATAAACCGACTCCAATGAAATATATTGAACTTATATAGGTATTATGTATCTATTTTGACCTAAAATAAATTTAAAAAAAAATATAGTAATATTTAAATAAAAATCTGGTTTTAAACTATAACTCAATGTTTTTCACTATGCATCAAAAATTGAATGTTTTCAGAAAAATACCAAAAATTCACCCTAGGCTAATTTCAATATTCCAAATCCAAAAATGAAGTCCATATTGAAAGATAAAATTTATAAAATTTAAAAAGTTGGTATTACTATTCATAAAGGCTAGTTTTATTGGTTGTGGTGTGTTAGAACTCGAAGTTACGTACAACACACGCTGTTATATTATTCAAAGAGAAGCGTACCATGGAAGTTTGGGGTGTTATAGACTCAGTGCACAAAAACACTGATTGTGTGTGTTTTGAAAAGTTTTTCTTGTGATTTCTTTAAGTCAACTCACCATGTATAACTTATTGACCATGGCACACCTGTTTTATTTCAGGATGCTGCCACATAGACAACCATCCAGCATTCCCGAGAGAGTATGTGATCATGGTACACCAAGTGACGAGGCCTCAATGCAGGGCCCTCTTACGTCATTATCACCTTCGAGTGGTGTACCTGCAGCACCACTACCCATTGGGTGGTCGTTGCCACAAGCCCCACCAGTAGAGGGTGCATGCCAACTGAGTTCATTTCATGGATTTCAGTGGAAGATGACTCTGAGGTTCCGATGCGAGACGGATCCACAGGTGGCTAAGGACTAGCTGGAGGCTGTATTCAAAGATTTCCACTTGGTTGGGAGACCATCTAAACTTATGGCGTCCCTTGAAGCCAATATTTTTCAGGCAACAACAGGGAGATGGTGGAGCATGATGCTTTAGATACATGAAGATGGGACCCTCATCTGGGTAGACTTTGAGGGCATTTTCTGGGCAGAGTTAGTCCCAACGACTCTATTCTCAGTGTGTATACGGGAGCTACTTCACTTACCACAGGGAAACATGACTATGGCCCAGTACTCGGCTTGGTTCACTGATCTATCCCACTACTCCACCAACATGGTATGAGACCCTTTATTTAGGGCCCAGACCTTTGAGCGGGGTATCCAACGAGAGATTAGGGCATCGAAGATGTCGCTTAGCATTATGACGCAGGCTAGGGTGTCAGAGAGAGCACTTTTAGTGGAGAGCATCCTAGCTGAATAGGAACTGGTAGCAAGAGCCACCACCGGATGTTAGTTAGGAGAGTCATTTGCAGTAGGTAGTAGGTGGAAGACGCAGGGGCCCAAGTGGGCCAGACCTTCTGGTGTACGACCTTAGGATATAGGGTCAGTGGCGTGGGGCTCATGGGATAGAGGAGTGCAGATTAAGAGCAGCAGTGCTACTCATGTGGCAGGCAGGGTCACAGGGCTCGCGACTGCCCAAACCGCCATACGAACAACCAGTAGACGGTCGAGGGATCGTTTATGCCGAGACATAGATTCGATCGGGGTGGTCCCTAGGCAGCAGGAATATGTGGTAGAAGAGTTGGTCGTGCAATAGGCGGTGCAAGGTGATTCGAGGTTCAACTACCACCCCCTCCAGGTGGTCCACCCCGACCACATGAAGGAGGAGGACAGGGATGAGCTCTGCTCTAGGTAGCTGAGGCCTACGACCAAAATGATCTGGAGATTATTAGAGGTATGATCTGTGTCTACTCCACCCTTGATAAAGTACTTATAGACACAGGGTCCAGTCACTCTTTTATTTCCATAACCCTCGTTCAGAGATCGTAGATTCTAGAGGTGTCGTTGGCTCGATCCATATGGATAGAGACTCCTATGGGAGGGGATTCGACGATTACACACTAGTTCTGGACGTTTGGGATTACTCTTGGGGCAAGACCTTTTTTTGGGATCTTCTAGTAGCGGCATCGATGCCTTACCACATCATCTTGGGTATCGACTTGTTATCCACAGTCCATTCTTAGATTGAATGTATTAATCACAATGTGAGGTGTGTCTTTGAAGATGGGACCAGGTTTTCTTTCACTAGAAAGAAGGGAGACTTTGAAACCCAGGATGGACTTACCTAGAGGAGGGTGCAACCGATCACACATCAGTTGACCAACCTTACCCTCAGGGTAGTTGATGTTGAGAGTCCGAGCTATCCTGTAGTGGTGGACCAGTATGTGGATGTATTTCCTGATGATGTTCTGGGAAGACCTCCATGAAGAGAGGTAGAATTTTATATCTACCAGTGCCACAAGATGTTACCGATATCTACACCAGCATATCGGATGTCTCCCACGTACCTTTGTGAGTTATAGGTATAGTTGTAGGACTTACAGAGAAAGGGGTTCATAAGGCCCATCATCTCTCTATGGGAAGCCAAAATTTTGTTCACCAAGAAGGCAGATGGAAGTTTGATACTCTGTGTGGACTATCATCACCTGAACCTGGTGACCGTGAAGAAAAATTATCCACTTTCGAGGATTGATGATCTTTTTGATCTGTTGAAGGGAGATTGTTGGTTTTCGATGATAAACCACAGATCAGGATATCATCAACTCAGGGTACGAGATGAGGATGTGCAGAAGATGGACATTAGATGTCAGTATAGCCAAAATGAGTTCTTGGTTATACCATTGGTCTTGACCAACACCCCAACAGTGTTCATGGGAATCATTAACAGGATATTCCAGTCATTCCTCGATCACTTTTTGGTGGTATTTATTGACGACATCTTAATACACTCAGCGATGGAGGAGGAGTATGCCTATCATCTGCAGATAGTTCTGGATACACTCTCAGAGCACTAGTTTTATAGTAAGCTCTTGAAGTTCTAGTTCTGGATACAAGAGGTTCACTTTCTAGGACATGTTATCTTTGAAGCTGGAGTTTCAGTGGATCCATTAAAGATAGAGGTTTTTATATCTTGGGAGAAACCCAAAAGTGTGACTGAGGTGTAGAGTTTCCTGGGGTTGGCTGAATACTACCAGAGATTTTTTCCTAACTTTTCTAGAGTTGTGGCACCCTTTTCCTCATTTATGAAGAATGGACAACCCTTCATATGGACGGAGAGATTCCAACAATGATTTCAGGAGAAGAGGCAGAGACTAATGAGTGCCCCCATCTTGAGGATACTAGAAGAGGGCATTGGGTATGTGGTCTACTGTGACACACCACGGACCAGACATGGGTGTCTCTTGATGTAGGAGCAAGCAGTGATCGTCTACGGATCACGACATCTAAGGAAACATGAGCAAAACTATGCTACCCACGACCTAGAGTTAGCAGTAGTGGTCTTTGACCTGATGATGTGGCGACATTACTTGATGGATGAATGTTTTACAATCTACTCTGATCACAAGAGTCTCAGATATATCTTCTCACAAAAGGACTTGAACCTGAGATAGAGGTGATGGTTGTAGTTCTTCCAAGACTATGATGTTGAGATAGTTTATACTCTTAGGAATGGAAAGGTGGTAGCAGATGCACTCAGTAGAAGGTCTGGTCTACAGATGCTGAGTGAGGTGACAGAAAAGCTGGCCGCGTTGCAGATATCCTTCTTGGATAGAGATGGAGAGGCATTCCACCAGTATATGACAGTCACCCCCCACTCCATCATCGAGTCAGGGAAGTGCATCTTGGGGACATTGACTGTGGGGATCGATGTGCTCAGATATCCTCAGGACAAGCATGTGATGGATTTTCTGAAGGTGGGGAGCACATCATCCTCTTCAGAGGATGTACCATGGTACTTGTGGCATTACAATAGGAGGTGCTAAGGGAGTTCCAAACGTCCCCTCTAGCGGTTCATCCGGGTGTGGGGAAGATGTACTAGGACCTCCAGCATCAATACTAGTGGCTAGGGATGAAGAAATAAGTGGCATAGTTTGTTTCTCGAAGCCTCACTTTTCAAAAAGTGAAGGTTGAGCCTCTGGTTCCAGTAGGGTTCGAACAGCCACTAGAGGTGCTAGAGTGGAAATTGGATGGAATTTCAATTGACTTTGGCAATGGACTTCCACGTATGCCTAGTGTACATGATTCCATCTAGGTGATCGTTGACTGACTCAACAAGTCAGCCCACTTCCTACCTATCCGAGAGTAGGGATCAGAAGAGGTCTTGGGGCACCTCTATGTAAAAGTGACTGTCTGACTTCATGGGATTCCATCGATAATATTCTCTAACCGTGACACATGGTTCACATCCTGGTTTAGGAAGGGATTATAGGAGGCATTCAGGGCACAGTTACATTTGAGAAACACTATTTATTCTCAGACGGATGGTCAAACAGAGCAGACAATACAGACACTGGAAGACATGCTTCGTGCTTTCATCCTAGAGTTTGGAAGCAGTTGGGAGGATCACTTTCCCTTGGTGGAGTTCTCACACAACAACAGTTATCACTCCACCTTCACTATGGAACCATTCGAGGGTCTATACGGTCGACCTTGTAGATCACATCTATGCTAGAAAGACCTAGAAGATTCAGCACTGATGGTTCCAGAGATGATACGGGCTACCACTGAGAAGGTGTAGATCATCTAGGATGGGATAAAGGCTACACAGAGCAGATAGAAGTCTTATGCTAATAGGAGGTAGTGACCTTTGGAGTTCGAGGGGGGAGACCATGTCTTCCTACCAGTCACACCTCGACATGGTTTATAGATATTTTTCCTAGGAGGAAAGTTATCACCGAGGTTTATCAAACCATTTCTGATACATATGATGATAGTTGAGGTGGCATACCGCTAGGCACTTCCACCAAAATTGGAGAGGGTGCACAACATCTTTCATGTATCCCAGCTGAGAAGATACATGCATGACCCTTCTCACATAATCGACCACAGTGAGCTAGACATTGATGATGGGGAAACATTTACAAAGGTTCCAGTAGATATTGAGGATTGACTAGAGTGGGTCCTACGTGGGCAGTCTATACCTCTGTTGCTTTTTCACTGGCAGCATGAGAACCTCTAGGAGAGCACATGGGAGCGGGAGTCTTGGATTCATGCTCAGTACCCCCATTTGTTTTCTTAGTCTATGTTGTGGATTTCAGTGAAAAACCCCATAAGGTGGAGAGAATGTAATGACCCAAATTGTTTCATGTATTTTTTTAATTATATGGAATTATTAAAAGTCTAAAAAAATTGACTGTGCAAGATTTTGAGGCCTGGTGTTCCTGTAATGAATTTCTGAAGTTTTTTAAGGTACATTCAACAAACGCGCAAGCATATTTTTCAAACATTGAACCGGTGATCAGATTAAAAATTTTAGGACAACGTTGAATCCATAGAATCAAGATTCAATTCATGGAGGCTTCACTTTGACCATAGTAGGTCTGGATAAAAAGTTAGATTTTGGGACATTTTAAAAGAATAATCCAAATAACGTTGTTATTTTGTAACCTTTATTTTTCCTCCAATGGGAAAGCAGCAACATGGGAACAGTGATGTGTCAAGAAAATAAATTTATTGACCTTTCAATTCTATGTAACAACACCGTTTGGGAATTAGTAAGGTTCCTAATTAATGATCCCCCTTTAATTCCATGAACGTTGCTCACCATCCCCTCTTCTATTTATATGGAGCTTGGGGAGAGGTATCAGCAAAGGTTTACTAAGAAAAAAAGTTCTGAAAAAGTAGAGAGGCGCAAACCCTTAGAGGACGGAGCTGGTTTCGGCGAGCGGTGACAAGTGGCACTGAAGCCTTGAACCAAAGATCGATGAAAGAGCAACATTGTTGGAGGCTAATTACGAGGGACGGTGAACACCGACCAACTTCCTCAACCGTGGGTAATTCTCTATTATTCTTGATGTAGGGTTTAATATTGATTATTTTCAAGAGATATTTGAATCCTTCCTACCCTTTTTCTATCAACCTAACGTGGAGGGTGCATGCCAAACAATCAAGGCCTGGTCCCTAAGCCATTTTGTTTAATGTTGGTGCGTTCTTCACCAGCTTTGCCTTCGGGTTAGACGAGCCCCAAGGTGACAATTGATGGCGGTAGCCAGCACCGGCCAACCGTGAGGAGGTGCGGTGCGCTGTCATGCGCCTCTGCTAAGAAAGGGGCTATGAACAAAGTAGTGGTGGTCAGAGGAGGCGGTTGGCACAATGGTCGGTCGCGGAAGAGAAGGGAGGTGCCACTAGCACGTCGTCAGAAGATGTGGGCCCCGACTCTTCCTCCGCAGTGGAAAGAGGGAGGTGGTCACCACACCGGCCGACCACGGATGGCGGAGTAGCGCACCATTACGCACCGCAAGAGACGACGGTCGGCACCAGTCGACCGCGATGAGAGGCAGGACCCACTCCAGTGGGCCCCGCACACCACCTGGCAGCTCCACATGGAATTGTCGCTATGTAGAAGAACAAACTCCCATCACGGTCATTCGGATAGACCATGGGTCTCACCCCCCGTGTCAGCTAGGGCGGGCCCCACTCCAACCGGGCCACACTCCCTACAGTCCGCACTCCACAGCGAGTCGGGCTACGCTCCACCGCAAGCTGGGCCCCGATCCACCGCGAGCCAGGCCCCGCTCCACCACGATTCGGGTGGTGGTAAACCACGATTTGAGACATGCTCCAACTCGTGCTTGGATTCACTCAACCGTGGGCCAGGGCGTGCGAGCCCAGTGTGTCGTCCCACCACGGGCTAGACCGCATGATCCCAGCGGGCCAGGCCATGCCCCATTGTGGGATGGGCCGGACAGCGGCCCATCCCAGCAGGGTCGGGTCGGGTCGGAGAGGACTCGTGTCCAACAGGACACAGAAACACTTAAAAGATCATATCTTGAGAACCAGACATCCTTTTGATGAACCGTCAGTAGGTCTAGGATGCTTGGAGTGAGATGGTCCTTCTGGTATACTCCACTAGAGTTTTGGAAACAATTGTAGTATGGCCGGTTTGGGTCGAACTCGAATCCAACCAGGCCCTCAGAACTAAAATGATTATAACTCATAGATCGGGTGTCCTATTAACACACTGGTTGTCACGTTGGAACCCTTACAACATGGCATTACTTTGGTTTACTCCTTTGTGGAGATTAGTGGTAGTCAAAGTATGAATGAAATCTCGAGAGGCAGATTCTATGGTACTCAAGCACACCGGGGGTGAGGAATCCTGTGGCAGGCTGTAACATGACAAAAGAACATTGATCATGTGTGGGTTAGCATCTATCAATCCTATGTGGGACAGATTCAATCAAATCCTATGTGGGTCAGCACTCAGCGATCCTATGTGGGTCAGCACATACCGTTCCTATGTTGGTCAGATCCTGTGTGGGTAAGTAGGGGTTATTATCTATCGATCCTCTATGGGTTAGAATCAGTGCCTCTTAACAGAATAAGATGATATAACTTATAAAAAATCATATATACTTATGTACTTAAGTTATACCTGATTGTGAGATGAGTCTTTTACTTTTCTGGTGTTATATTCATGGTGTTACATATGTGGTACTTCTATCTTCGTGGTGTTACCTGTGTGGTACTTCTACCTTTGAGGTGTTGTCTTCGTGGTGTTACTTATGTGGTTCTTCTACCTTTGTGGTGTTGTCTTTGTGGTGTCACCAATGTGGTACTTCCATCTTTGTGATGTTACCTATGTCGTACCTCTATCATCGTGGTGTTACCTGCGTGGTACTTATACCTTCATGGTGTTGTCTTTGTGGTGTTACTTGTGGGGTACTTCTACCCTCGTGGTGTTACCTTTGTGGTATTCTTCCCTCATGTGTGAGATGAGTATGGCTTGATAAATTATGTATATGTATGGGAATATAAATAAGTAGAGTTTAGTTATATTTCTTCGTGCTTGAGATAGAGGTCTTGATTTGTATTTTTTCCATTGTGGAACTTCGGGAGACCTGTGGGGGTCTCGAGGTCCCTACTAAGTATCGTTATACTCACCTCGGCATGGGTTACACACACACCTTGTTGTGTCTTGTGCAGATGAAAGATGATATTGATCGAGGATGAGGGAGCTAGGACGGGATGGTACTCGGAGGTGGACCATTTGGCATAATGTGACACAGGGACTGCTGATTGTGAGTTGTACCTACCCTTCAGGTAGGATCCTCATTGGATGATCCATGAGCTGTTTTTCTCTTTTTAGTTGTACTTGTACTTCCCAGTTGGTCTTGTATTCTGGCCCCATCACTCTCAGCACACTTTTACTATAGAATTTTACTTTTTGGTTTCATCTTTTTGTGTTCTTGGACTATGTGTCTGTATAGGTTAAAAGGAAATTCCTTCCCATTTTTGGGATACGCCTTACCGGTGCTAGTCACCAGCCCCTGGCATATGGAAGGTAAGCATGGGGTAGTCATGAAATGGGCCCCAGGGGATGGGTCATGACAATTTCTATGTGTTTATATTCTTATAATGGTTTTAGAATCATGTGAATCCTCTTAGTTGTAACCCCTTACAAAACCTCAAAATTACAATGAGTTGAGATTATGATCGTCAATCTAGAAATATGGGAATCCTCCTATGTGTAACCCGCATCTAAACCTCCAAGATAACTTGGGTTGATATTCTAATATAAGTTCTAGAAATAAGAGCATCCTCCTAGTTATACACACTAACAAAATCCAAATTACCATGAGTTTAGATTCTCTTCATGGTTGCATAAATTTTGGAATCCTCCTAGGTGTAATCCCCAACTAATCCTCCAAATTAATATGAGTTGAGATTCTCCTCATGGTTCCAAAAACTTTTGAATCATCCTAGGTGTTTGAACATACCAAAAAAATAAATTACCATGAGTCTAGATACTCCTCATGGTTCCATAATTATGTGTATCCTTCTATATTTAATCCACATTCAAACATCCAAATAACCATGAGTCCAGATACTCCTCATGGTTCAAAAAATATGGGTATCCTCTTAGGTGTAAGCCCCAACCAAATCTCAAAATTAACATGAGATGATACCCTCCACATGTTTTTAGAAATTTGTGAATCTTACTATGTTTAATCTGCAACAAAAACATCCAAATTACCAAGGGTTGAGATTTTTCTCATGGTTCTAGGAGATTGGGAATCCCCCTAAGTGTAATACCCACCCCAACATCAAAATTTCAGTGAGTTGAGATTCTCCTCTTGGTTCAATAAAATGGGCATCCTCTGAGGTATAATCCCCAACCAAACCTCCAAATTACTATGAGTCAAGATACTCTTCATGGTTACAGAAATATAGGCATCCTTAAAGGTGTAATCCCCAACCAAACATCCAAATTACCAAGATTTTTGAATATCCTCATGGTTATAGAAATGTGGGTGTCTACCTATGAGTACACACCAACCAAATCCCAATAAAAATGAGTTGCGAATCTCCTCATTGTTCCAGAAATTTGGACATCCTCATAGATTTAATTACTAACAAATCCCAAAATTACCATAACTTGATATTCTCCTCATGGTTCTAGAAACATACGCATCCTCCTACGTATAAGCTACAACCAATCCTCAAAATTATGATGTGTCAATATACTCCTCATGGTTTTAGAAATATAGGAATCCTCTTAAGTGTAAGCCCCAACCAGACCAATAAATTACCATAAGTTTATATTCTCCTCATGGTTTTAGAAATATGGGTATTCACCAGGGTATAATCCCCAACCAAATCCAAATTACCATGATTTTTTATTCTCACCATGGTTCCATAAATATGGGAATTCTCTTTGGTTTGATCCCCAAACAAGCCCCAAATACCATGAGTTTTCATTCTCCTCATGGTGAGAGAAATAAGGGTATCATCCTAGATGTAATACCTAACCAAACCATCAAATCACATGGTATGATCTCATACGATGTGGTTGGTTTTATATTATATCTTGTTTCTAAAAACAAGCAAAAATCACATGGTCTAAGTGATCTATGAGGATTACCCCATATTTATTATAAATGTTCCTCAATAATGGGTCTCTTATGAAGTGTAATCATCGTCCTTCAAAAATATGTGGGTTTTAATTCCAACCAAATTAGATACGTATGAAGTCTCCCTATGGCCCAAGTGATACACCAAAAATTAACTCAAATATTATGTGAAACTTATTCCTAGCATTTTCAAACCCATCCTATGTGGAAATATCGCATTTAGGTCACCTGGGCGGCTTCAACATAATTCTCACACTAGCCTTGTCTATAAACCTTCCACCTATATTTCATTACCACAAGAAGTTAAGCTGCAACATTTGGTCCTTGTCACATGACTATAAAATTCATAATGTGTCCCGTTATGTGGAACCAAACTACATGGATTCTGATTCATTTCACAAGGATATGTAGGAATCCCATCTCATTTTCAAAATCATGACATAAAAACATATATCACATCCTTGGACAATAATAAACATCAGATATCCGAATTAGCAAGCTTTAAACCAAGGAGTCATAAATTAATTAGAGAATATAGGGAACCCCTAATGAATATATTGGTTTACATAAAATAAATGATCTTGATCTTGTCATGAGCACAAGGGTAACCAGTCCCATACCGATATTTGGGAAGAATTCATGAATATGACTTAAATCTACAAGAGAGTCCCAGAGTATGAAACAATCCCCCCCCCCAAAGATTGTGATGATCCCAACATCCCATCCTCGTGCCCAACATGTTATCTAAGATGTCATTTGAAATTTACCTATGACCACCTACCTTTGGAAAGAAGGTCTATATCAAATAATAATGAGTGGAATCTTGAAATCTTTCAGACACATCAACCAAATCTGAAGGTGATGCCAAGAAGAAGTGTAAATTTCATCATCATTAGAAATGTGTAAATGAAAGTTCTTGAACAATGAACACCTCAGATAGTAAAGAGAGGGGTTATTCACCGGTGATAGGGAATATATGGTTCTTTGGTCAGAAAAATGATGTATAAAAAGACAATTTAATAAATACCATAGAGGTTTGAGTTCATTAAGGAAACATTATGGAAAAGGTATAATCAATCCTTGAGTGAAAAAAGAGTATTCTTTTAGTGGAATATATCCATGATAATGAATTTTTAATCTCATAAGAAGTTTAAAAAATGGTAACCTAAAAAATGTGATAAACCATGTGGAAGATCCATTTAATATGGAAATATTCCTAAAGAATGTGTGATTATTTTGTAATATTAATTCAAAATAGAATGAAATAAAATAGAGTAAAATGATATATTATGTGGTCTATGAAAACAAAAAATTAAATATGAAGAAGTGACTGAATTCCATGTCATGTTTTCAAAAGATGATAATCCATCAGCTTATTAGAATCTATTGGGTAGTTGTAAATATATAGGTTATGTTTGAATGGAATGTATTGTTCTACATACTTCCCCATAAGAGATGTTGATTTAGAAAAATCTGGCTTTAAGTAGCTCATATTTTTTATTCACTAACATCGAGAAGGTATCTCCACTCAATATAATAGCTAAGAATGAGAATAAGACAACATTTACCCATGAATCTAATTCTTTAAAAAATAATAGAGAAAACATTAAGATCTCTCTCCTTGTTGGTGATAAAATAAAGGAGGCCTATGGTTTAGGAAAAAAGCATTACCCTCTGGCTATCAGTAATAATATTTGGGGGAATATCCTTATTATGACATATATTTTGACTATTTTTCATTTTTTAGGGAAGTTAAAGTGATGAAAGAAAAGGAATAGGTAGAATAATGATAATTTTTGGATTAATTTAAAATTCCCTTTGCATATATATCTCAAAATTGATCCTATAAATTGATTTTATATAATTACCTTTAATAATGGATTACAATTGATTACAAAGTCATTTGTGGGTACCTATTTATGGGATAATTTTTAATAAATCTTATAGAAACAATCATTTTATATGAATCTATAATTTCATGAATGTTCTTTAGAATATCATTGAAATGTAATGTATATCTCATTTTATAATCCTCATTTTCAATGAATTAATGATGGTGTTAGGGGTATTGGTATTTTTAATGGGATGAAATATGAAGTTTTTTAGAGGAATAAATGGATGTTTTTTTAAATTTTGGGGTTGAAGCCTCAATTTAAAATTTAAATAAAAGACCTCTTTAGACTGGGTAAAGGGAGACCCATTACATAGACCAAAGTCCCAAGGCCAATTAGCCTGAATACAAGGCATGAAATCCCGTTAAATGGCCCAAAGGACCCCATGGTGAACAGTACTTCTACAGTACTGGTGTCACTACAGTACCTGCTACAGTACAATCGCCGCTACAGTTCCTACTACAGTCCCTCTGCCACTACAGTGTTGTCGCTCCTATAATTCCGCCGCTGCTACAGTATTGCTACAGTACCCAGAAATTTGCCCCAGCCCGGATTTCATCCTGGGTCTTTTGGATGCCAAGCAGGAGCATGTACCACTAGGGTACAGGCTCGTTGGAAATACATGGATGTAAATTAAATGTATTGGGATGTTATTTAGACACTCCTTTTTTCTACTCCAAAAATTTCTAATGAAAATATATATTTGATTAATTAATTAGTTACCATTTTTATCAATATTTATATATATATTATATATTTGGAAGAGGGGGAAATGATTGAAGATATATACACATACAATTTATATATTATTATACAAAATAATTCAAACAAGAGATATTATTAAAACAATTTGTTATTTAAATACATGTTATCAATATCCATTAATATCAATATGTGTTTATAAGAGAGGAATGTATAAAATTTTATGTTCCCTAGTATATGAGAAGATAATAGGAAGTTTAATATACACTTATGTTGTGATTAATATTCTAAAGGATAAATGTAAATATAGGGTAAAATATGAGTTATAATCTTTATTTAAATATTTTCATAGAATTTGGATAAGAATCTAAAAATGATTATTTTGAAATAATATTAATCATCTCATCTTTTGGTAGTGATTTAAGAGTTGATAAACCTCTAGGTAAAAATATAATATTAAATAAATTATCCATATGAACATGAATAAAAATTATTGTGGAATAGTTTAATGAGAGTTTATGTTTTGAATAAGTATATTATTTTAAGAAATAATAACATTGTATTATAGAAATTCTTCCATTTTATCATTTATAATGGGTTCTAAGTATATAGAATTTAAACATGGATGATGGTCCTTGATTAATTTCAGTTTGATGTGTAATATAAGATCTATTATAAAATTAATATATATTATTATTTTCAGTTTAAAACCATTATGTTTCAAAAAATAACCAAAATTTCATCATGTAGAACAATATTTAGAAGAATAAAAGAATCTTGTTCCACATTCAAAAACAAGATACAATTCAAATCAACTAGAAAATTACTTAGTTTTACTTCAGTGTCTAGAAATTTAAAAATGGAAGATAGACTCTATAGATTTAATTTATATATAGAATAAGTGGATGATAAACACAAAAATGAGTGGATATAATTTCAATGTGTTAGAATTTAAATTATTTAATATTTTAGAATATTAAACCTGTTACTTTTATGAATGAAACCTAAATAAAGGCATTATATAAGACTAATAGATTTGAGTTTCATGTTCATGTAATAATAACTCTAATGTTTCACTAAAAACATAATTGTAACTCAATGTTATATAAAATTAATTTAGATACAATGGGATGACTACACATAGATATGTAATATCACCTGATCATATATAATATTTGGTCAAGTGTAATTTGTTAATATACTAGAGCGAAAATGTGATATATAAGAGTAAGAAGATGTTGTAAAAGATAAATATTGAAGTTTTTTCTAATTAACCAAAGATAAAATAGGTTATATGAGTTATTACATAATATGTTTTGAGACTAAATTCAATTTTAATAATATAGATGATTCTTTTTCAATTTATATAGGCGTATGATGTCAATATGCATTCTATTTTCTATTATTCAATCATATATTGTAGTTCAATAATGAATGAAAATGTTTCACCATTAATTAATCCTTGCACTAAAATTTCATTTCCATACAAACATTAATTCATTGAATACAAGCCTATGGGTTTTGTGGAAATTCAAATAATAAGGATGTAATTTTTATAAAAATATTTAAAATATCCTTGATAATGAAGTGATAATATTTGACTATAAGATTCTATATGATAATGAAAGAGAATCTAAATGAGGGTTTGACTTTTATTTAATTAATATCATTGAATAAATAATGAATGAAATTATAATTCTAAAATTTTCATGGAGTTGTTATTAATTTTTATTGGAAATAATATTATCCAACATATAATCTTACTATGAATATGTTTTGATGAAATTAATAAGTGAATAAGAAAACAGATCTTGACATGTATATCGTCAAATTTTAATTATATTCAAAGAAAAAACATTATTTAGAGAAGGGGAAATATACCCAATTCTGTTGAAAATAATTTTTTCAATATAGGGAGAGTATATAATTCCAATGTGATAATATCTTATGGGTTTAAGAAGAATATAAAGATGAGATTTATTGAAAGATAATATTTCTATTATATATTACACATTTTTATTTTCTTAAATGTTTTATAATTATATAAAAAATGATTATTATGTATGAGAAGAAGATTGGATGATGTTTTAGAGTGTTACTATTAATAAATTTGATCAGATCCTTTCCAATTAAATAAGAAACATAGGTTATCTAGTTGATTATTCTTCAGGGAAGAGAAAACAAGGCATAATTACCAAATAAAATATTTAGTTAATGTCTTGTGATCAAAATCTATTAGTTTGTACCTATATATAGAAGGGGGTTCTGTGAATACAACCTTTTTGGTTCCACTTTAATTGTTTCATTATCATCCTCATAACCTTGAATTATTTGGATAATAAATTATTTACCACGTATTTGTTAGACAACAACAACCATATTCCAATAAAAAGTTTAAATATAGTGAGTTAACCTCAGAAAAATCTATATGCTCTTGTTTTTTTTCATTTTTTATAATTACATGCATGATAATTGTGAGAGAGATAATGTATTGTGGTATTTTCTTCCTAATATGATTATCAGTAAAAGAAAGTGCTTATTTTTTAAAAGCATGTTTACACTAATTCACATCCTATCTAGGTGCGGCTACATTAAGCCTTATAGAATGAAAAATCAATACATGAATATCACTATTTTTAGGGTTCAATAGATATATTAACCTTGGATATAATGACAATAAATAAAGAGACTATATAAATACAAATTCATGACCACTTAATTTCTTATATAACAACCTTTTCTTAAAAAACAAAAGATAAATTAAAAAATGTGTTTCATGATCCTTATAACATTTTGAGAAAATAATTATATACTAAATAAAACCTACTAAAAATTTATCATGATAATAATTTCATAATATATAAATAAAATTATAATCATATAATCAATATTTTGAAAACTAAAATGAAATATATGAAACTCCTAATTACCATGCCTCTTATGAATATTTATATTCTGTATATCAAACTTGATAAAAGTTTACTAATGAAAACAAGAATGGTTATCAATCATCAAGAAGTATTGATCCTCTTTACATTGACGTTATTTTCCCTCAATATGTAGAACCATATACATGTTATTTATATTAATTTAATAGTATTATCTTAAATTAATATATAATAACATTAAACAATATGACTATTTCAGAAAAAAAAATTCACATAAAGAAAACCATGTATTGAAGAAACCTTTATGAAAGAACTATTTCAATTTATATTATGGCTCACCAAATTCCATTATATTCATTCTATATGGTGACTTCAATATGCGTTTTTCATCATTGATAATATCAATAGGAAATTCAACTTCTTTATCATAGGAAATCAGGAAAATTCATTAGGAAATAAATTAATATATTCTTCTAAAATGGGTATATATTA
The DNA here is from genome assembly GCA_963277665.1 of Viscum album. NCBI lineage: Eukaryota > Viridiplantae > Streptophyta > Magnoliopsida > Santalales > Viscaceae > Viscum > Viscum album. The sequence continues at coordinate 2,047,656,932 of OY728119.1, forward strand.
TATTCTAAAAACCATTTTCCCCTTAAAATATTTAATTTCATCCTTTTTATCCCCTAGGATTCAATTATGATGGGTTATAGGGGTGGTTTTTGAAATGATTCATGTAAAAAAATACCCCTCAAAAGAAAAGTAATTTCATACTTGTTTGTTTAATTTTAATTTATTTCTATCTATAACAATCTATAAAATTATAATTTTAGAGCTACAATATACATATAATTGCATCAAAATCAACCGTATGAGTAATGATTAAATTTTAAAATTTATAATACCAAAAAACTATAATTTAAACTATGTGTAATATCATCATTTCAATAAGATCCCCACATAGTGTTTAATATAGAAGATATTTTTAAATCATTTTATGTGTATTTAAAATATTTAATCCCCATTAACTTTTCATTTTTAAATGGATGTCCTAATTTTTTTTAGGAATGAATTTTGATATATTTTTTAAAATGGTAATTTTGATTTTTCTAGGATTGTTTAACCATTTATTGAAATCAGTTGATTTATCCATGTATTCATTAGTGTTTTTTTAGAATAATTCAATTTTGAACTTGTTTGGGTGTAATTTAACTATGTCTAGAATCTCATAAAATAATTATTTGGAAGATAAGAAGGAATTTTTGATACTATTAAGAAATTTTTTACTATATAGGATGATTTACATTAACAAATATAATTTAATATAAGAGATTTTTTATACACTTAAAATATTTTTTATCAACAAAGCATATTTTCTAGTGCCCATATTATAGTTTACAGAACCAAAAATTTAATTTAATTCAATAATTCCCTTCACGTATGAAGTTTTGAGCTCTCATAAGACATTTATTAATTATCATAAGAAAATTTCGGACCTCTTATTTCACATAACATATGACATATGAAGGGTTATTTATGTCTCTTTTCCCATAATATCACTTTTACTTACTTGCTATGACATTAATGTTACAAATAAACCATAAGAATAAATTTTATCAGTATAAATTCCAAAACTCTAGTCCATTTTAAATTTTATTCCATAAGTATTTAAAAGTCATAGAAATTTTAAGATAGATGAATACTTTTAAGACTAATGATCTCAACACATTGTGAAATTTTACAAAACTTGTTATTTTTACTGTTGTATTATGGAAAATCAATGTGGATTCGATTAAATAGAATATGATGTGTTGTTTTTCATAGATGAATTTGATGAAAAATTAACATCATGGTGCATGAGGATATTTACTACTTCAATCATACATGTTAATATAAAGAAAGAATTGTCTCTAGTACCCTTGGAGTCAATTGTGAAGAATTGAAGAAAAATCATGGAGTTTTCTAAAGATATATTAATTACTATAAACTTTTTTTTATACATACATATCAAAACTCTATAGATAGTTCTGGTAGTGGATACCTTCTAACCATTCCTTTTTGATTATTTTTTCATAGCATCTCTTTTTAAATCTCTAGAAAATATATTTCATGATTGAAGGAAGTAATTTTATTTCCTGAAACATCTTATTTATAATTTTTTTGAATCATTTTCTAAATCAATGAAGCAAAGTAATTGATTTAAATATTTAAATTTATCATGTGTGGTCTTTCCTTCGAGTATAATTATTTTAGTTAGGTTTAGGTATATGTAGGTATTTGGGTAGTAAAATAACTTATATAGGAGGAACAAATATCATAATATGGTTTTGATATAATTTACATAATAAATAGGTTTCCACCCTTTGGTCTTTGTGTTTACATTGATAAATTAAATTATATATCATTCATAGAAAAATAATAAGGAAAGTATCGAAAGGTTATCACTAGTCCACTATATATTTTTGAGAGCCTAAATTTCACACTCATTTCTAATCTATGTTTCTTTTACTTCTAAATAAATATTCTCATTTTAGTTAATTTTTGTTTATTTAAATTTAAATTTATTCAAATGAAAAAATCATCAATTTTATTTAAACTTGAAAAATTGAAATAATGTGACAGTATTTTAAGATAGATATCAACTTCATTAAGTAACATATTTTGGACTGCCAAACTATATTTCTTAGGGTATAAAATATTTCCCTAATATTTCATGATAATAGTCTAATCATTAATTGTAAATTTTACATGGGAGATTTACTAGGTTGTTTTTATTGGTTTTTTAAGCACTAGGATTTTTAACACTAATTTAGAACATAAAAAATTATTTTCAATGTGACTACACATATTCTTGGATTTTTTATCAATAATGCAATGAATATAGTAAGGATATTGTTTTTAAATAGAAAGTAAAAAAATTCATTAATAATTCAATAGGTGATTCAAAAACTAAAATTATTTCTACTTCAATAAATTAAGTATAATAATTGGATGACTAAAAATAATCTCCTAAAAAGAAGAACATAGACTCACCCACCTTACAATTTATTAAACATAGAAGGATGAGTAAAAAAATGATTTGGACATATATTTTTTAATCACAATAGAAGAAATTGTTAATGATTTAACCATTTATTAGAGTTTAGAAAATCAAGATGTCTGGAATTTTTTTGGATGAATTAATAGAAAAGGAGATTTCATGTGAAACACCCACTTTTGAATTTTAGAAATCAAAATCCTTATACAAAACATTTTCTAAAGAGGAATTAATTCACTATCCATTAAAACTAATCAAAAATATTTTCACTCTCAAAAAAACTATAATATGAGATTTCATAGGAAGAAGCCTCAAATTTTGATTTATTTTAGTAAGATTGTTTTAATAGTGAATTTTTACCATCTCATTATAGTGAAAACTTAATGAATAATGATTTTTAGTGGAATTATTTGGGAAATTGTGAAAAAGATATGATTGTTGAAATCAAAGGGAAAGTATTTGAACCAATAAATCATAGAATTAGTATATACCAATATTATCGTACCAAGAAATTTTTCCAAGAATAAATAATTTTTCATGATGAAACTAAAATTAACCGTATCCTATATTTCAATTTCAATTACCAGATATTGTCATTTTTTAAGACCAAGTGATGGTGAGGTGACTTTAGATTTTGTTCCAACATCTACTACTTCTTGATAACTACAATTCAAGGGACATGAACATATTTTAATATTCTATGGGTGAATATAATAATCAGTGAAATTAAAAAATAATGGATGTAATATTTTTTTCATGAAAAAGAAGCACCACTAACCATTAAACTAATAAGTCATACTACAACTTGAAATTCCAAGAATAAAAAATATTAATCAAAAATAAATCATTGAAAATTTTGAAAACATAATTTTTAATTTTTAAATTCTTCTAAAGGATGTGGATTTCATTAAAAGTTTTTACTAAAATGATTAAGGTATGGACAATACATAGTAATATTTAATATGTTTTGAGATAATTTATTTCCAAGAATAGTGTGGAGGATACAATTCATGAGTTAAAATTTTAAAACAAAATTTTTCATAAAAAAATGAAAAATCATCGAATTCCTACTCTATAATTTTTAAAATATAAATCCTTCAAACCCATAACAAATAAAAAAACACAAAATTAATAATTTTTAACAGAATTCCTTGACTTAAGTAGGTGGATACGTCAAAAATTATCATTACTATGGTTTAAATTGAAGGTTTTTTATGACAATTGATTCTTTGAATGTATATATTTTTGTGAAGATATAAAATTTTAGTGTGGAAACTATTTTTTATATATGGGGAGATATATTAAGTTCAAAGGGATTAAAAAAATATAGAGAGTTTTATATAAAGGCTATTGGGGTGGAATTATAGTTTTAGGTTCCTTGTTATTATGTTTTTGGATCTCATGGGATGTTGTTTTAAAATTAAATTAATCTATATTTGGATGCTTCATTATCCTAGAGTCCATGCCATAAGTGTAGAGGAATTGATTGAGATTTAATTTGAATAAAATTTTGATTAATTTCAGTGATTTTATAATAACCAAATTATCATATTATGATAAAGTGAATAAATTCAAATATTTAGGGATATTATTCAAATTAGTATGAAAATAATCTAATTTATAATATTTAAATTTTTTTTCATATATATTTTATTCATAATTTATTGTAGTCATATAAAAATTGAATAATAAATATTTTGAATTATTTATTTTCATTGGAATCAATTATTCTTACTAGAGAATGTACTGAATAGAAAAATTTGATTTTGAAATAAAGTAATAAAATTGGAAAATGTTTGTAACAGCCCGAGATTTTATGAAAAATATTCTTTTTAATTTTATTAATGTCTTGTGTTGTACGCTACACCAAAAGGAGCTTGCACAACACGCATCTTTGACTTGCCTTGCATTACACGCAATCGCAACCTTCCTCGATAGCGTGTGTAGTACGTAATACTGAGTTTCACTAAACAACGATATGCTATTAAAATATTATTATAACTAGCCGTTATGAATAGTAATAACCACCTTTTAAAATTTTAGAAATTTTAGCTTTCAAAATGGACTTCATTTTTGGATTCGTAGTATCAAATTTAGCCTACGGTGAAATTTTGGTACTTTCGGATAACTTTCATATTCTGATGAATAGTGAAAATTACTAAATTATAATTAAAAACAACTTTTTTAATCGAAATAATTAATAGTGATAAATTATTAATTTGAGTGGTTTTAAAGTATATTTAGAATATATTTTTACAATTTAATACAATGTTGGTCATTTTTTGTAATTTCACATTTAAACCGAACATAATCAAGTGTCAATCTTTTGATAGATATTGTTTCTTAAAAACACGCTATTTGTTTTAACAGTGGGATTTAATTATAAAATTAATTAATGAAACTTCTAAGTTATGAATTTGGTAAAATAGACTTCATTTTTGAATTCGTAATATGAAATATAGCTTAGGATGAAATTTTGGCATTGTTCTGAAAAACATCAATTTTTGATGAATAGTGAAACTACTAAGTGGTAGTTAAAAAAACTGAATTTCTCATAAAACTTAATTTTACCGCTTCTGTGAATGGAATTTCAAAAATCCGAGAGACACGGTTGATGTCAGTAAGTAAAATGTGGTTCAATGAGATGAAAATAATTTTTGGTGAATAGTAACTTTTTACTTTTATTTACCACGGTTAAAAGTAAATAGGGTAATTAAGGGTAAGAATGATATCAATATTACCCTAACACATGTCCTAATTCTATTGGACAAGTGTATCTCGACCAAAAACAACCTTAAGTGTAAAATATTATCATTTAGGCCCACTTGGATTAGATTAGGACATTTATTATTAATTTATTTAAAGAATGGTTAAAATAGTTAAAATCAAAGTTTAATAACTAAAACATTTTTAATATGGGGTTATACATAAGATAAATTCGACTATAAATATTCATTAGAAAGATAAAACGATTTCCTACATAATGAGATTTTATTTATAATTTTTAGACTTTAAATAAATTAACTTATTTATGACACAACGATGATGCAGTAATTACCCTTTTAAGGAAATATTAACATAATTGATGTTATAAATGCTCAAATGAATGTAATTTGAGACTTTTTATGAATTCCACTAATTTTCTAGGTTACTATGATATATTAGTGTTGATTTAATCAACTTGGTTCGAACATATAATTCTGTTATGACTTTAACAAAAAGCATATATCAAATAGTGTCAAAATTGACACAAAATAGTTTTTAAATAAAATATTATATTATTAATTGTTATTTTATTCCTAAAAATCTAAGGTTCGGCCAAATGACTTAGATAAGGATATATATATTAATAATAAACAATTTGGGGTTCGTTTGGCATGTTATAGTAAGTGTATTAACCATATAGTGAAAGAAAACAAAAACACACGGTAAAAGTTAAATTATTTAACTTAGAGTTAAATCTAATTGATAAGGTTAACATAATACCCTAAACTTGTATAAATCTTATTGTTTGATAGGATTTTGACCCCTCCCCACTTTAGCTTCGAAATAATACCCTTGGGAACCATTATTAACCGATTTTGACTTTAATATAAAATAATATTTTGAGATATTCCTAAGGTGCCCCTCTCCTCCCTTATAAAAGGGTACCTCCTCCCCCTTATCCTCACACCAATTTGAGCACTCAAGCTCGGCCAACCCCTGCCAAAATCTCTTCTCCACTTCCCTAGAATAATCCTATAGGTCCTGTTCTTCTTCAAAGACCAATCTTAGTTCCCTAAGTGGAGGATTCAAAGAGGCGTTTCAAAGAAGAGGTAATATCCATTACCGATCTTTTCAATTTCATTCTTCTTCAACTTCTTCTTATTTAGTTGTTTCATGATAAAGTAATAACATCAGTATAACATACATACTGATATGTTATTATAAATATGAAACAACTCTAATTAACCTTCTATCCATCCTACGGAAAAAGGAAATCACCGCGCGTGCGTACGTACGGAATACCGTCTCCACGCCGTGGTGTAATCTATTTTCCGACACCACCTTAATTGGATGGGTATAATGGTTTAATTAGTAACTATATATGATTATTATAAAGTGATATTTATACTGAAATAGTATACATACACTTCAACACAATTCCACGACCATGGGAACAATATCATCGCTCGTGCGTACGTACGGACTACCGTCTCCACGACGCGATGAGATTCATTCTCCATGTTAACCATTTAAGAATGATTATAAAGTATATATAAGAAATAATAATGAAATATATGACATTATAAAGCTACTGGATTTATGTATATATATATATATATATATGTATGTCATCTACTTACTTCCATTCAAGACAATAAGGAAAGGAAAACAGCGTTCATGCGTACGTACGGACTACCGTCTCCATGAACGGTGTTTTTCATTTCATTTATCTATCTATTATATATATATATATATATACTGAATATATATGATATATAAATCATATTTTATATTCTGTAAGTAAGTAAATCATGATATAAATAATAATAATGTCAAGAACAACAAGTCAAAACACCTACGATAAATGAAACGATTTTACCCAAAACGCTTCTTTAACATGGAATTTACAAAAGAACGGGTAATATAATGTCATAAGTGAACCATATATGATATCATAACAATGAATATGATTCTGTAATAATTCAATGACATTATTTAAATCATTATACAGGAGGTTCGGACACATACGAAGCAAATCGGACCTAAGGTAAGGGAAATATCACAATCTCATTTTTATCCGAGATTGTTTATACTTTGAAAGTTACTAGGGTGTATTTTATCATCCAAATAGATGTTTCCTCAATATTTAATGTTATTTACATCCACCTAAAATTGTTTAAATCCAATTTTACCCTTCGGTGAGTTTTTAGTAAAGAATATTAAAGGAATCTTTTTTCGTTTTTCATACGAGGTACTTTTTTACTTTTCCGACAAAAGTACGAAGAATGTTTTTTTTAACTTATACGGAATGAATGGATTTTTAATACATTATTTCCAAGAATCTTCCTTTACAAGTTTTCATGTTTATTTTTAATCAACTTATTTTAGTTTAAAATTGTATGACATGTTATGAAAGGAAAATGTTTTTGAGGTAGAAAGGATATTTTCCTCAAGAATGGAGTTCAAGTGTTTTATCAAAATTATTTTCCATCTAAGATGATAAAGGGTTCTGTTTTATCCCTATTATTACATTTATTTGATTATGTTGTGAGGGAATTATTTTTATGAATTCATTTACCTTATATGATTTGTTTTATGATGTCATGATGTTTCAAGAATCCCATTTTTGTTACATGTGTTATGCGATGATGTATGATTTATGATTATGTGGCACACATAAGAAAAGATTAATTATAAGATGGGTGGGACCTATATCTCCCTCCAATGAATTGGGTAAAGATTTTATATCTCATGAGATAGACAGGGCTGGAACGGTAGGTTATACCGGTTCAGTGAAACAGGACTGAAACGAGGGTTACTCGATTCAGAAAGGGACTTTGTCCACTAAGATAGTCTTGGCAATGAGTCTTGACTAACAAGAAATGATTCTCTATAATTATGTGTGAATGCCACAAAGTTTCATGTTTTAAGTTATGATTATTGTGATTACATTTCACTACCATGATTTATCCCATGTTATGAAATTATGCTCTCTTTTGCAGGTTATGATTTCCAAAATGTTATGTTCTTACGAATACGATGTGATTGATATTTCTTTTGTTTACCCTTACTGAGCATTTGAGCTCACCCTTTTATGTCTTCTTTTCCCCAGGATATAAAGAAAGGTTTTAGGTAAAAAAAAGAGAAGATCTTTATGGGAGATGTTGAAGATCTTTCACCACGATTAGAAGATTTTATTCCGAGTTTCCAAAGACACAAAACTATTACGATCCTTGTGTGTGTGTTTTTATTATGTACTAAGTATTCCGCAAATGTAATGTAATGTCCATGTACGTTAAGCTTTGGGTCTCTACAGTTGGTATCAGAGGGAGGTTTAGTCAACCTTTGGAAACTAGGATGCGAATACGTTAGTGAGATCCCTAGAGATATTTCTAAGGTATGTCTAGGGATGTCCCTAAGGATAAGTATACGTATAGGATATAGTCCTAGAACTACGGTAACGATCTTAGAATTTAACCTAAGATGTTAGATATTGAGGATACTCCCCCTTTATTATGTTGTTTTCTCTATCATGATTTTTTCCTCTCACAATATTCTTTTTTTGTTTTAGTTAATGAAGGGAACCCGAAGGAATTCGGTTAACATTGAATCCAATGGAAAAATTGGTGACTATGAGAAACAAAATTGTGTAATTCTTAGAGAGAAAGATATTGTGATTATGCCGAATCAGTCATCGCGATATATGATTAACAAGGTGAAATTTAGTGGTATGCCTAATTCATCAAAGAAGAGGAAGATAAACTATTATTCATGTTCTCATGTTGAGGAGCATAAAGAAAGGAAGATTGAGATTTCTAAAGAAGGTAAGAAGAACCTTGAGGAATACCTCAAATGGAGGGACCGATGTTATCTGTGTGGAGAAAAGGGTCATAGAGTGACAGACTGTTATGGAGTTCAATGTCTTATTTGTGGAGAACATGGGCATTACCCAACTCAATGCCCATACCTAAAAAGGTACTTCTAAATCAAGGAAGGACTTATTCCAGGACAATCATTGAAGTGGATGGACTGAAGTGTTTATGTATTGGTATTCAATAATAATGTTGTTGAGGTACTTTTATGGTGTATTGAAATATTTATGTATTGGTCTATTGTGGTTTTCAATAATTCTAAGGTACCGGTAACCATGAAAAGTGATTCAAATATTTTGGAAAGTAGATGATATGCGCATAATGAAGGGATAAGGAGGAAATGACATGTTTGACAGCATTCATGAGCTCATGATTGATATAAGGACTAAGTGATATCATGGTTTGAGTATATAGAATTTTGAGGATTTTGGTATGTGGAAGGTGTTAACTTTTAATTGCAATCATGTTTTCACTAAGGTTCAATGGGTATTCAAGAAAATACTTGATTAAGGCCTTTGAATGTTTGGAATGTGACCAACAAGACATATCTTATGATATATGGGGATCGACGATGGTGTTAAATCTCTGGTAATCATTTTCACTATTTTATGAGAGTGGACTGCAGTATTATGGATAAGCCTAAAGATTGGAATGGATTATGTTGGACATAAGTTAGTATTGTTTATGGATAGAAGATTTTTGATATTATTGGTGGGATGTTATAGTAATATAGTTTTAGAAAAAGGACAACCTGCAAGACGGGCGACAACCCATCGCGTCGGACAAGGCTGTGGGAATCGAACCCACAACCGAAGTGCGACTGGCCTTTATCGCCTACCGCTGGCCTACAGGAAGTCCCTGTTTAGTAGAAACTAGTTTTATTATATTAAGCTATATGACATATGATGTATATGTCTATTTTAGGAACCATATATGATTAATCTCACTATAGATCGACTTATGTATATAATCTTTTTTGCTAACCTTTTGTTTGAGACAGATGGAATGACCCATCATTCTATCACATGATCTGCTAACACTTCACGAATAAAAAATTCAACTTCATTTATTTAAGAGATGAAGTGTAAATTTTTAAAGGCACGAACAACAGTGAGATTGTACCAAAATAAAGTAAGTATTTATTCTAATTTAAATTCTTTAACTTTAGGGAAATGATCTTGAAAACCAAAAATGTTGTCCTAGTGATCTTATATCTGATGAATCAGATGGTACCTTAGATCGTCACAAATTTATGGCTTTGTGATTACTGGATTTTCCATAGCCATGTTCTCTACCACTCTCCATCAGAACATGATGGTTAGATTTTTCTTCCATATCCATATTTTCACCTATGTGGAAACCCAGTGATTAGTTTATTTGGGTAACCGTTAGGTTTCATACTTTTGTTTTTAAATATTGGTTTTGGTATTCCTTTTTACGATGTGGGTTTCTATTAAATAAACTTTCGAATAGTAAACCATTTATAACCCCGACGAATTTCGAGGGCGAAATTCATTTTAAGGGGGGTAGAATGTAACAGCCCGAGATTTTATGAAAAATATTCTTTTTAATTTTATTAATGTCTTGTGTTGTACGGTACACCAAAAGGATCTTGCACAACACGCATCTTTGACTTGCCTTGCATTACACGCAATCGCAACCTTCCTCGATAGCGTGTGTAGTACGCAATACTGAGTTTCACTAAACAACGATATGCTATTAAAATATTATTATAACTAACCGTTATGAATAGTAATAACCACCTTTTAAAATTTTAGAAATTTTAGCTCTCAAAATGGACTTCATTTTTGGATTCGTAGTATCAAATTTAGCCTAAGGTGAAATTTTGGTACTTTCGGATAACTTTCATATTCTGATGAATAGTGAAACTTACTAAATTATAATTAAAAACAACTTTTTTAATCGAAATAATTAATAGTGATAAATTATTAATTTGAGTGGTTTTAAAGTATATTTAGAATATATTTTTACAATTTAATACAATGTTAGTCATTGTTTGTAATTTCACATTTAAACCGGACATAATCAAGTGTCAATCTTTTGATAGATATTGTTTCTTAAAAACACGCTATTTGTTTTAACAGCGGGATTTAATTATAAAATTAATTAATGCAACTTCTATGTTATGAATTTGGTAAAATAGACTTCATTTTTGAATTCGGAATATGAAATATAGCTTAGGATGAAATTTTGGCATTGTTCTGAAAAACATCAATTTTTGATGAATAGTGAAACTACTAAGTGGTAGTTAAAAAAACTGAATTTTTCATAAAACATAATTTTACCGCTTCTGTGAATGGAATTTCAAAAATCCGAGAGACACGGTTGATGTCAGTAAGTAAAATTTGGTTCAATGAGATGAAAATAATTTTTGGTGAATAGTAACTTTTTACTTTTATTTACCACGGTTAAAAGTAAATAGGGTAATTAAGGGTAAGAATGATATTAATATTACCCTAACACATGTCCTAATTCTATTAGACAAGTGTATCTCGACCAAAAACAACCTTAAGTGTAAAATATTATCATTTAGGCCCACTTGGATTAGATTAGGACATTTATTATTAATTTATATAAAGAAGGGTTAAAATAGTTAAAATCAAAGTTTAATAACTAAAACATTTTTAATATGGAGTTATACATAAGATAAATTCGACTATAAATATTCATTAGAAAGATAAAAAGATTTACTACATAATTATAGTTTATTTATAATTTTTAGACTTTAAATAAATTAATTTATTTATGACACAATGATGATGCAGTAATTACCCTTTTAAGGAAATATTAACATAATTGATGTTATAAATGCTCAAATGAATGTAATTTGAGACTTTTTATGAATTCCACTAATTTTCTAGGTTACTATGATATATTAGTGTTGATTTAATCAACTTTTTTCGAACATATAATTCTGTTATGACTTTCACAAAAATCATATATCAAATAGTGTCAAAATTGACACAAAATAGTTTTTAAATCAAATATTATATTATTAATTGATATTTTATTCGTAAAAATCTAAGGTTCGGCCAAATGACTTAGATAAGGATATATATATTAATAATAAACAATTTGGGGTTCGTTTGTCATGTTATAGTAAGTTTATTAACCATATAGTGAAAGAAAACAAAAAGACACGGTAAAAGATAAATTATTTAACTTAGAGTTAAATCTAATTGATAAGGTTAAAATAATACCCTAAACTTGTCTAAATCTTATTGGTTGATATGATTTCGACTCATCCCCACTTTATCTTCGAAATAAGACCCTTTGGAACCATTATTAACCGATTTTGACTTTAATATAAAATAATATTTTGAGATATTCCTAAGGTGCCCCTCTCCTCCCTTATAAAAGGGTACCTCATCCCCCTTCTCCTCACACCAATTTGAGCACTCAAGCTCGGACAACCCCTGCCAAAATCTCTTCTCCACTTCCCTAGAATAATCCTATAGGTCCTGGTCTTCTTCAAAGACCAATCTTAGTTCCCTAAGTGGAGGATTCAAAGAGGCGTTTCAAAGAAGAGGTAATATCCATTACCGATCTTTTCAATTTCTTTCTTCTTCAACTTCTTCTTATTTAGTTGTTTCATGATAAAGTAATAACATCAGTATAACTTACATACTGATATGTTATTATAAATATGAAACAACTCTAATTAACCTTCTATACATCCTACGGAAAAAGGAAATCACCGCGCGTGCGTACGTACGGAATACCGTCTCCACGCCGTGGTGTAATCTATTTTCCGACACCACCTTAATTGGATGGGTATAATGGTTTAATTAGTAACTATATATGATTATTATAAAGTGATATTTATACTGAAATAGTATACATACACTTCAACACAATTCCACAACCATGGGAATGATATCATCGCTCGTGCGTACGTACGGACTACCGTCTCCACGACGCGATGAGATTCAATCTCCATGTTAACCATTTAAGAATGATAATAAAGTATATATAAGAAAGAATAATGAAATATATGACATTATAAAGCTAATGGATTTATGTATATATATATATATATATGTATGTCATCTACTTACTTCCATTCAAGACAATAAGGAAAGGAAAACAGCGTTCATGCGTACGTACGGACTACCGTCTCCATGAACGGTGTTTTTCATTTCATTTATCTATCTATTATATATATATATATATATACTGAATATATATGATATGTAAATCATATTTTATATTCTGGAAGTAAGTAAATCATGATATAAGTAATAATAATGTCAAGAACAACAAGTCAAAACACCTACGATAAATGAAACGATTTTACCCAAAACGCTTCTTTAACATGGAATTTACAAAAGAACGGGTAATATAATGTCATAAGTGAACCATATATGATATAATAACAATGAATATGATTCTGTAATAATTCAATGACATTATTTAAATCATTATACAGGAGGTTCGGACACATACGAAGCAAATCGGACCTAAGGTAAGGGAAATATCACAATCTCATTTTTATCCGAGATTGTTTATACTTTGAAAGTTACTGGGGTGTATTTTATCATCCAAATCCATGTTTCCTCAATATGTAATGTTATTTCCATCCACCTAAAATTTTTTAAATCCAATTTTACCCTTCGGTGAGTTTTTAGTAAACAATATGAAAGGAATCTTTTGTCGTTTTTCATACTAGGTACTTTTTGACTTTTCCGAAAAAAGTACGAAGAATGTTTTTTTTAACTTATACAACATGAATGGATTTTTAAAACATTATTTCCAAGAAGCTTCCATTACAAGTTTTCATGTTTATTTTTAATCAACTTCTTTTAGTTTAAAATTGTATGACATGTTATGAAAGGAAAATGTTATTGAGGTAGAAAGGATATTTTCCTCAAGAATGGAGTTCAAGTGTTTTATCAAAATTATTTTCCATCTAAGATGATAAAGGGTTCTGTTTTTATCCCTATTATTACATTTATTTGATTATGTTGTGAGGGAATTATTTTTATGAATTCATTTACCTTATATGATTTGTTTTATGATGTCATGATGTTTCAAGAATCCCATTTTTGTTACATGTGTTATGCGATGATGTATGATTTATGATTATGTGGCACACATAAGAAAGGATTCATTATAAGATGGGTGGGACCTATATCTCCCTCCAATGCATTGGGTAAAGATTTTATATCTCATGAGATAGACAGGGCTGGAACGGTAGGTTATACCGGTTCAGTGAAACAGGACTGAAACGAGGGTTACTCGATTCAGAAAGGGACTTTGTCCACTAAGATAGTCTTGGCAATGAGTCTTGACTAACAAGAAATGATTCTCTATGATTATGTGTGAATGCCACAAAGTTTAATGTTTTAATTTATGATTATTGTGATTACATTTCACTACCATGATTTATCCCATGTTATGAAATTATGCTCTCTTTTGCAGGTTATGATTTCCAAAATGTTATGTTCTTACGAATACGATGTGATTGATATTTCTTTTGTTTACCCTTACTGAGCATTTGAGCTCACCCTTTTATGTCTCCTTTTCCCCAGGATATAAAGAAAGGTTTTAGGTAAAAAAAAAATAGAATATCTTTATGGGAGATGTTGAAGATCTTTCACCACGATTAGAAGATTTTATTCCGAGATTCCAAAGACACTAAACTATTACGATCCTTGTGTGTGTGTTTTTGTTATGTACTAAGTATTCCAAAAATGTAATGTAATGTCCATGTACGTTAAGCTTCGGGTCTCTACAATGTTTAAGGTGAAAAAATTAGAAAAACTTCATTAAATGAGGTATTATTTGTTCTGAAAAACTCTAAATCAAATTCATCCCAATGGAAATGAAATTGGACTCATCATATTCCTTGTTAATTAAATTACAAAAAATAATTTTATAATTAATTTAATAGATGGATTTGTGTAATAATATTAGACTTAATAGTTTTTTCATCCTTAAAATTAAACTACATTAATTCAGAAATTAATTTGTATACAAAAATGAAAAGAAAATTATTTTTTGGGGAAAAAATATTATTAAAAAAATTTGTTTCGTACCATCCATGATTTGGTAGTCTTGGTGGATGAAATGTCGTTCAAGTCAAATTATTGTTTTTGGATGGAAATTTACATCACAATTTATTTATAAAGAGGAATATCAACCTCTATTAAATGTTTAGAGATAGGTTTTATAAATTAATGAAAATATTTTTAGTGGTTATAGGAGTTTAAATGGAGTTATCTAGCCCTCAAGTGATGAAATCCTAGTATTTGTGTGAGAGGAAACCAAGGGATATTAATTTTTTTGGGTTTTTAATAATTATTTGTAAACCAATTTTGAATTATTTGGGTATAAATGTTCTAGAATTAAAAATATATTTTTTGTTCTTTATTTCAATTTATTATGAAATTTTCAAATTATTTTTTCATGTTGTGGAAGTAAATTGTTTTTTTTTTGTTCTTTTAATATCTTGAGTGATGTCTTATACATGAGCATAATGGGTTCAATTAACATTTTTTACCTGAAGAAATTTTGGTAATTAAATAACTATAATAAAAGAATAAACATCCATATTTGAGGGATTTGTATGGTGTTTATAAAATTTTGTTTTACATATTGATAATTCAAAGTAAATATTATGTAATTAAATTGGGTATCCTATTTAGACATTAATGAATGGAATTTTTTTGGTAAAAACTCTTCGACTACTACTATATCAAAAATGGGTTCTCGTATATTTTTAATTTATCGTGTCTCTAACATAAAATATTGATTTCTAACAACTTGTTAGAATTCATCAATATTTTAAATTAATTTAAAATTCTTCAATTATTATAATTTTTAATAATAACCAATTTAAAAAAGTGATAGTTTCTCAAACGTATCCTATAACCTCTTATTGTGACAACCTTGGAAACCACTACACTATATTTTTAAGGGAATATAAAATTACATTATGTTTTCATAACAAAAACCTCATCATAAATAGACCATTTAAAAATTATCATGAATCTTAAAATGAAAGAGGGGAAACTATAAGAAAAAAGGAAATCAATTTAAAAAGTGTATGGGGTATTTTTTTTATTTGTTAATATACTAGATGTAGAATACAAATTTATTTACAGGTTTCCAAATAAGCATCACCTAATATTTTCTGAAGACTTTTGTGGAAGGTGACTGAAAAAAAGAAACATAGTTACTAAGTTTATATCTTAGATAACATAATAAGATGATATATAGAAATAAAAAGATAATAAAATAGTTATTTCTAGTGAAAAATCTATTGATTTTATAAAATAATATACACCCATGATGAATTTTGACCATGTGAAAAGGGAAGGTTTCATAGTATTATTAATCTAGTTTGAAATTGATAAAAGGATGGGTCAATTTTAAAAGGGAGAGTGTGATATACATCATAAGAGGATTAATTAAATTATATCATATAAATAAATATGAAAATAAAATATGATCTATTTCTTCCAATAAACTAGAGATCTATAAATTTAACAATGAGAAAATCAGGAAGTGTTAAAAAATAAGAGAATCAAAGAAAGGATTTTATTGGGTAAAAGTAAATTTTCAGCCCAATTTGTCATATTTAATACATGAGGAAAGAACCACAATATACCCTTGAATTTTTTACCATGTATAGTGAAAGTGGTAATTCAAGGAGATGTTTAAATAGCATGCCATGAGGGGAGCTATCAAATAGTGAATGTTCCTGAACATAGATCGATTCTTATTAAATATATATTCTATATATGACATTAAATATCATTATAATAGTGTATGTTTTTAATCTATTAACTTTGATTTGTTTTCATTATTAATATGGTTATCAAATGGGTGTGGAAATATAACAAAACGTGGAGAAAAACCAAATTAATTTGTATATTTATTATGTGTATTCTGAAATTGTGTGTAGGTTTATAACATTTCATGAAACACTATTTTATCATTCCCTAAATAATAATGATTTCGAGCTTTTATCATGTTATTAATATTTATGGGAAAAATTATTGTTGATATTAATAACTCATGTTTACTATACTCTGATCAGATTATACTAAGAGTAGATTAGATGATTTTACTTTACAAATAGATATGTTTTCCAAACTTATCTCATGTAAATTTAATGAATATCTCAATAAAAATGGGGAATAATAAAAGTTAATGAATTAGTGGGGGAATATGTCTCTAAAATATTAGAAGACATTCCCCTTCACCTAAAGTGTTAATACGGTAGATAGAAAATTTACCCCTTTTTATTTATTATATTTAAAAGGGTAAGAATAGGTAAACTGACAAATAATGGTTGGCCTGTATTTATTATTTTAGGAAGGTTAAATTAATTAAAACAAACAAAAATAGAGATATTTAAGTTCCCATAGGTTTGTATTTTATTTTTCCATAACAATAATATTAATACATTTTTCTTAGTCTTTAGTGATAGAGGAAGGATACATCCAAAAAAAATCCAATGTGAATGATTCCAAAACATTGATGGGAAAAGACAATAATGATTATATTTACCATAAAATGGAAGTTTATATATTATATTGGAAAATAAATTTGGATAAACATTCTCCTTGGTGAGTATAAATTAAATGTAATGATTATTGAGCTAAACATTATGTCAAAGGTAACTAATAAGGAAGAAGAACTACATACAATATTTATATGAACAATTAGTGGAGTTTATATGAGTTGGATATTAAAATAAATCAATATATTATTGATCATTAAATAAAATAGTAAAACAAGATCAATGTTTTGGATAAAATATGGTTGAGTTATAAAAAAACCATACAATGTAAATTTTTAATGATAAATATTATTTATGATATTTAAAAAAATTTGGATTAATTTCAAAGTTGAACTGATATATCCCAAAATTGATTTCATGATATTTTCTTATTTTCATTAGAGATTTAAAAAATGGACAAGACTACTTCAAAAGACATAGAGTTATAATAAATGACTATCTAGTTTGTCTATAACATTGAGTAAAGCATGCATGAATTTGTACACAATGTTAAAGACCTTTCATGTCCCAGTGTGAGACTTTATAAGATGGTATAAGACTTTGGAATTTTATATGACATTAATTATTTTCATAGTTGATATCCCATAAGACTTCATGATGTGTGGTAAGACATTGTATTTCACTGTATGACTCTATATGAAGTACATATGACTTTGGGGTATATATGATATTATATCATAGGTGTGTATGACTTCTATTGGAATATTGAAAGGATTAACAAATTTTCTTATCAAATGGTGTATCAAACTGCATGTAATACTTTTTTTATGGGGAATATATGACTTTAAGGAGGTTGTTTATATATTTTTTGATGATGTGAGACTTAGAACATCACATTATTTAGAAAATTTTAATATATAAAATATTATATTTCCATAATTTAATTTTAGTGAAGAAAATTAAATGGGATGACTCGTATTCCACCCTTTTGGCACACAATATCGTCAATCTATAATAATCCATAAATAGTGATTTAAAAAATAGGGTTGTGGGAGGATACCATTGTTATATATATATATATATTAAAATCAATATATTAGGAATTAAATATTTATGATCCAAAAATTAATTGAATATAGATAATACTAAAATTAAAAATTCTAGATACGTAAAATCATCAAATTATTGATATAGATACTGGTATTGAACCTTAATGATTTAAATGCTAGATATGGGTATGTGATTCAAACATGAAGATAAGGGAAAATTTTTAGACGTTGGATATTTTTATGATACTCAAGATGGTGTTTGTATATAGTTCATGGGTATAACTATTGTTGAAATGACATCTTACATGAAAACAGAAATTTGTAGTATATTTTTATATAAGTTTGATAGAATTATTTAATGCAGATATTTTTTGGAATTATTTATGAGAAAAAATTTCTCAGGTCCTACTAAAAATTTATTGAAAAATAATTCATTCATGAAAAAAAAACAATTATTAACTGTGAAGGTTGGTACAATAATTATACTGGTGAAAATCATTTTGAGAAATTTTTAATTAGAGATCATGGGGAAGAAAATTTGGATTCATGTTATTTTTTTACATGCTTGTAATAAATTAAATACATCCATTTATGGAAAATGAAAATGAACACAAAAATAATTAATGGATGCCTACAAATAAAATAGTAGAACTAATTGAGATAAATAAACAAATTTCACTCTCCAAAGGGACAATTTTCAAAGTTATAAATCTAATTTAGAAGAAATATAGAGGATAAATAGAGAAATATGATCTTATGATAATGTATAATCTCATAGAGTAAGTAAAGAAGTTATGAAGAATAAGAAACTATCTCTTAAAATAGTTTTATGATGCATTTTTATGATAATTTTTTATAGAAAAAAGGTTGAGGAAGATTTGAGAAATGTCTATATATTTTAGTTTTATTGAGTATCTATAGGAAGTAAAAGTCTACAGAGTTCAAGATGAGAGTGTCCCAAAAAAATATTTTGAAGAAGACCAGGGATGTTGTTCGACATAGGGAGACTGAGTATCATAAAATTGGTTATGAATATCTACAAGTTTCTAAAGAATATATTTATAGGAAGTAGAATCTATTAATTTTGACTAGGTTACATCCCCATACAAATTTTTGATCAAATAGAAATATGTGGGAACTTGTTTAACACTACTGAGATTATATTATAAAGATCCTTCAAGTGTATAAACATTTTCAAATTTTAATATAGTAAAAAATCACCATTTTAATATAGTGATAATGGGCCGTGATGATAACCTCCTGTTACCACTATACATTATTGATGATAGTTATAGTATAGAATCTATGATTTAGTGAAACATTGATCTTAAAAAGGAGTAGGATTTTTGTATCATGGAATTTCTTTATAAAAATATTATATTTAATTATTTAATTATTTACTTTCATAGAATATAGTGTATGTGAATATAAAATTGCAAATATATCCACATACATCCAAATTTCTTATAGAGGTTCAAAACTATAGGTGGTTAATGATTAAAATGATTTAAAATTTAGTTGAAGCTTGGAAACACCTGATTCACCCCATACCCCAACACTAAAGTGATAGAACCATTCCTGGGGAACTATAGAGAACATGAAATTTAGGAAATGATATATAGATAAATATATATATATATATATTAAATAATACAATATAATCCCACTCAGTGTGATTTATTATTTTAATGAAATTATCTTTTCATGGAATAGAGAGTCTATATAATTAGAGTTTACTTCACAAATGAAAAATCAATTTAAAATGTTGATTTTCAATGTTGTGAGGCATTTATTAGGCTTTTGAGGGGATATTATTTCATAAAATTTTTATAGTTATAATAAAAAATTTCTCCTGGGTTTTTAAAATTATTTTATTTCGAAGACTCGATAGTGTAATCCACTCCTTTTATATGTGGGGTAAAATTATTCTTAGAAGATGAATAAATGATGGGTATGAAAAAAAAGGTTCTCAAGACTTAGAAGTTATATTATTTACTTTACAGAATCAATACTGAATATCATTATTTATGTTATACATTATTTATCAATTCTAATAAAACTCAAAGGGGTGGAATCTTATGGTAGTTATTTTGTTCATCCATTATTTAAACAATACTATTGAGTATATATTTTGTTATAAAATTTTTAAATCAATATATAATTATTGTTTTCATTTGTTTAATGTTCATGTGTAATAGGAGATCATAAAGATAACTTTGAGGAGTATTAATTATGAGTTAAATATATTTTTCTTTGAAATGTTTAAAGAAAAATATTATCAATTTATGTATAATATAATTATTTTATCATGTAGGATGATGATACATAAATTGAATAATCTGTATGAATTAAATACATAGATAAATTTGAGTTTTACCCATATATCCATTTATGATTGAGCGTGATAATATAATTTTAATGAACTTATCAATGAATATAGTGCAACATTCAAGGTTGATATATATATCCATAGTAAGTACTACTATATCATGAATATAGTTAACCACTATGAGATAAATATATAGTATACTTTATTAAAGGTGTAATTCATAGGAATATTATAAATGACCCTACAAAATTACATCCTCCAAAACATTAATGTATTATTCAGAGTCTCTCCCAATCTTGGTCAGTTAATGTATTTATTTAAATTTTCAAATATGTAGTGTTTGTTTGTAGAGGGTTAGAATTAATGTTGGCCTCTCCTAGTTAATTTGGATAATTCATATCATTTTAGGTGTTGGTGAAGGGGTATAAAAGGTTCTCTAGGTGTTTCATAGTATGATATATAAGGTTTCGTCGGAAGATGGATTTATTTTTTGATCTGAAATCATGTTATAGGTGATTTAAAAGGAAAATATAGAATATATTTTAGGAAGTTAGCTTATAATTGGAGAGTTTAGAATCTCTCAATTGAGAATTGGTAAATATAATATTAATTTACTACACTCTTAGATAGTATTCATTTGATGATATTTATTTCTGATATTGCGTTGTGTAGGGGACTCTCACATTGATAGATTGTTACAAGTAGTTTCCATAATTGAATAACCCTTTTTTATGAATTCTGAAATTAAAATTATTTTAATCATGTTAATGGATTCATGGTGGATGAATCGCATATGAAAAATATATAACTGAGTAAATTAATTCCATGGTTTAAAAAATGTCACAATAGTGTTTAAGAAAACATATCATTAATTATGTAATTGAAAATGACATCTATAAATTGTGGAGAAATTTTTTATTTCATTTCCCATGGGTTCTGGAGACCTTTTTCTTGTATTCATACAGATTATAATGAAGAAAACCAAATCATGTTTGAGAATACTACATTACTGTTTATAATGTAAATATTTATTATTCTCGGTATTGTTGTTAGAGATTAACGGTTATATTTTTATTTCAAACAGGAGGAGATGGAAATTCCTCGATTCTAACACCATATTTAAGTATAATGTAAAATGGGATCCTTGGGAAAAGTTTTCTAAGTTAAAATTTTATGAAACCCAAGGATATCATTCTCAATAAGGCCATATTATGTTTGAGAATATTATGGAATGGTCTAAAGATAAACCCACATGGTTCATAAATATTTAAATACATGAGTCATATATGAAGAGTACAATATCATAGTAATATTATATCGCATCATATTTTAAAAAATATATATTTTTAAAAAAATGGAACATGAAATTCAAGGAAGATATGGTTTTTGGAAAAACATTTCTAATATACTGTTGAACAAAAATAAAACACATTATGCTTCCTTTCTCATGTAATGTTTTGAATGAAATTACATAAATATTTTGTTTGTTCATGGATAAAGATATATAAAATGATATATATTCTCATACGTTTTTGTGAGAATTTTATATACTTTAAGGATATGTGTCTAAAGAAAAAAGTGGGTAAGCACTTAATGAAGTTTTAGAGGCACTTTGAGAGGATTATAGAATAGTAATCATTGTTTTATAAATTAGGATTTCAAATTTAATCCTTTTATTAAAACTTTATATTTTTAAAAATTTTCAAAACTATATTATATATCTAAATCCACAGCTATTTGTCATTAAAAAAATAAATATGTTTGGAGAGTGATAAAAAATTTATTTCATTAAGGATATACAATAATGATAAAAAGAGTTAGTAGACTTTTTAAATTTATTGTTTATTGTGTTGTTATTTTATTATATATAGGTTTATATATATATATATTTTTTCTCGAATATTTTGATACCCTATGGTTTACCTAGTAAAATAAATTTTGACACATTTATAGGAATGTTCTTGGTTATACTAATTAAACCCCATCAATGTTTCATAACTTTCTCTCATAAATAACAAAAATAAAAACACAACCAATAATAAATCTAGATATGTTATAATATAACTCATTACCATGTCTCATATAAAAAAAGAATAAAAATTATAGTAGAGTAAGTTAACATTGTTTATTTCTCAAACTCTTATTAACACTTGACAGTCCAATTAATGCTTACAAAAATCTAAATGATGGCCCACATTTAAAATTTAAATTTGAATAAAAATATTGAATAAACTTATAAAAATATTTATAAAACACCAAAAACATAATATTTTAAATATTTTATTTCTTATTTAAAAATAAATCCCCACTTTGATCATTTAATGATCAATATAATTTTTTTTGAATACAATATGGAAAAGAAAATTATCTTCTTAAATCTAGAATTTATACTTTTAGATCCTAAAATATTAATTTTTTTGAAGTAAAATTTATAAAACAAATCTCCAACTTCATTATATTTTACATATTTTTTCTTGGGTTTTTAAATATATTATAAACAAATACTACCAAAATATGTAAAAAAATGTTGAACATTGAATTTATTAATTATGTAAACATTGTATGTGAATTCAAAATACCCAAAAGTTTAAGTAAAGACTTTTAATTTCCATATTATATATACCATTATTTTTTTGTAATTATCCTCCTCAATTACCATTAATATATGAAACCAAAACAACTACTTTATCATTTAATTATCATGATAATACTTTAAATTGTTTGAGAAATCATATATTTGGGATCTGTACTATTTTTTCATTTCATTGACCTAGTTTAATTTCCAATAGTGAATTTATAAACCCAACATACCATCGAAATCCACTGAAAAATAAAAGAGGTGTGGCCCATCCAGAAATATATGGTTCAATGAATCCATTCATCTAAATATCGACCTATTACACCTTACACTCTCACACTTACACCAGATATATGTGACAATATGGTAGTTAAATTTGGCTTCTTCCATAAACTAGGTTGATGAAAAATTTAACATGCCACATTTTTGACAATTTCTAAAAAAATATAGTAAAATATTTATAATATTCATGTACCACTAGATGTGATAAATGATCATTGAATTCCATTAATCCATGTAGTAACCATTAAACTAATACGATATAAATTCATAAAAATTAGAAATTGAACCTATATATCTAGAATTAATATCTCATTATTTTATGATTTATGGAGTTTCCATTAGTTGTCATAATGTGAATTTTTTTTTAAAACATAAATTTAAATCTTGAAATTAAAAATTCAATCCATCCTCTTAATAATGTAAAATATTTTATTCTAATGTAAAAAAGAACTAGTACAATATTTCTTTATTATAAACAATAATTGAGTATGGTGAACATTTAAATCCCTTCTCATTATTATCACCTAATGGAGTCTCAATTTTCAAATAATATGACATCGATTCCACTAAAAACCCAACCCATAAATCATGTAGTGTTAAATTAATGTGATTATCCAGTAAAAAAAATATTGAAGTAGTTATTGAAGTCATCATAATAGTACCACACACCATAAAAATTCTCACATCAATATTAGCCTCGTCTGATTCCTTCTCAACTATTAATATTTTCCCAAAAATCATTGAATGTTAAGATATTTCTTTTTTATTATTCCCCATAATGTACTATGATCCCCTCGCATAGTATTATTTAACAAATAAACCATTATCATCAATCCCAAAACTAGGTTTGATGTACTACTGTAATTATTTAATATCTATATACGATAATATATCCTGAAATTTCCAAAAATTATTTATTTTAAGAATAGATTATTTGTGACTACATAAATTGTTATTATATACACCACTCTACCCCATTAGAAACTCACCGATGGACATTTATCCTAATATAAGGGAAAATTTGAATATATAAATTTTTTTAAATGTCATTTTACATTCCATTCAGGCTTCAAAATAAATTACATCATCCACCTAACTAAGAATGAAAAATTATCACATAATAAATGTCTTGAATATCCTAATCTATCGTTTCTTCCCTACTAACTACATCAACATTAGTAGGTATCTTCAAAGATATATTCCTATACATTATTGTAACATCCCACAACAGATAATTGGATTGAGATGAGGTGGAGTTCCACCAACCATAGGTGACCTCTTTAAGACCCCTAAGGATGAAAATAACTACCAATGGATTAAAGGAATTTTGGAATATTATTTTCCCTAAATAACTAAAACATCCATAGAGAGAAAATAAAAAAACAACCTATTTTATGCATGAGTGATAATAATAAAACATAAGGGATACCAACTAAAAATAAACATCATATAGTAGAAACAAGTAATATAAAATGGTATAAAGAGACCCAAGGGACATAAAATGATGTAACACTGATATGGAATCAAGCCTATGATAAAACAAGAGGTCTCCATTCTACGAACACCAAAAGAGGAAGAAATAATCATGGTGAACCACTAGAGAAATGTGACACCTTTAATTTAACTCTATATAGATATATGATATATAAAAATCCACTAATGTTACCAGGAAAGGGTTGAGTATAAACTCAAAAGGTAGTTCCTAAAGAAATACCAACATATTCCACAAGGATAATAAAAAGTTAACACATTTTTTTTATAAAACATAAGAGATGAATTTATACTATATGTATTAAATCCATAAACAAGTTTCTCTAAAAAAGATTAATTTTTTTATTTTATTTCATAACACATTGCATAAGCACTCCATTTCCACAGTAACACATAAAAAATTCATGCAACCACATACCTCCCAATACCTGCGATAATTGATTCATATTTTCACAGATATGTCACTTAGTAGGCCAATTGGAAGTTTTTACTACATTCCACTACACTTTCTATATTTTATGGTGGTAATTAACACAATTACTTATTCCCAAATACATATAAACACACACCCCATGTATGGAATTTTCTCATATAAAATTATTCCTCAAAAAATATTATTTTTTAAACCATTTTTACTGAACATTTTACTAATAAAATATTGTGTGTCATTATAAAACTAAGAATTTTCATAGTAAAACAAATAAACGTTTCTGAAAAACATATTAGTAAATTTAATTCAAACAATAAGACTTCATATTCCAGAATGAGTAAAATGAGAGTGAACCCACCTCTATCATGACAATTAACAATATCTAGGAACGAGATAGTAAAACTATAGATCCATCCTTGAATATTCTTCCCTTAAATAGATCTAAAAATATATCATAAAGATAAAAAATATAACATATATTTATTCTTGAAAAAAAAGATCAATGATCTAAATGATATAAGATAAGTGGATTTAAATATAAAGAGATGAAATGGGTACTTATTGCTGACTCTAGATATCCATCACACTTAGATTTTCCCAAATTTGTTTCCTAAGACAAAATGAATTTCCAAGGGATCCTATTGGAGGGTTTCATTTTCTAGAGACTATGAAAAAGGGAAATAATTAGGGCTTCTAGGCCTTAATGTGAGTTAACACATAGTTTGAAAATAATTAACAACACATGAAATAGTTAGGCTGTATAGGTTATCAAACTATGTACTGAACACCTGTGTTCTATTAAACATCACTCAGGTACCAAGTAGTTTTTTCTGTATGGACTGACCAAACATGTGGTTCTATCATCTGAAGGGAATCCCCTCACATGGTTTTCTCACATGCTTTATGAAACCCGCACCATTCACACTTTTCAAATTTTATCCACTTCCTTGTTTTATATTAGGAATCCAATTAGTTTGGAAACATAGTATACCAATTATTAACTGTCCCAAGGATTCCTAGAACATCTTTTAACGTTTCCTAGTGATTTTGCATGGTTTCCCCTAACCATTATCAAACTATATACACTATAAAGCACTTTTAAAATATTCAAAACCTTCTAAAACAAAGAAAAATTATCTAAATAATTATACAACAAGAAAATAATCAATACAATAATAATTAAAATTAAATATGGGTTGTTACAGTATACCCACTATTAGTCATGACATACTCAAAAAGTGGGAGGAATTTTGTTTGAAGAGCATGGGTCACTGCTCAAACATTTCTATTTCATATCCCCAGGTCTCTTCCCAAACCTGACCATGATTCCATAAAACTCATACCATATTAATGATTTTCCCATGAAATAGGTTGTATTAATTAACCAAAATATGTAACGTTACATTAATAATCATATCACTAGTTTCCAGAAAAACATAGCCACATTGAGTCACATGGTGGATATCAGGATGGTACTTCTTCAATTGACAAATATAAAAAAACTATGCAATAAAATAAATGTTGGTAGTAAATATAACTAATAAGGAAAATCAATAAATCATTAATGAGTCTCAAAATGGATAATTTATTGAGTTGAAGACATCCCTTTCTTAAAAAAATTATGATTCCCAATCCCCAAAGATATTCTCAACAAAACATGACATACTGCATTACTTGGTAATGGTCATTTATAATGATCTTCATATGATTTATTAAGACTTTGATCAATAAAAATCCTCAATATAATCATTTAAATCTTTTAGTAGTCTTTTTTTCAAAATGTTTTGTCTAAAATTGAATTCTCACATGTTTCCATCAGATGGAGCAGATAATTCCATTGCTGGAAATAAAACACTATGAAAAGAACCATATGTATAAAGGCCTAATAATTTTTTAAACATAACATCACTATAGAATATTATCCTCCCATGAACCTCTAAAATACCACACAAAATATCAAATAATGTATTCTAACATTTGGATCATCTAATTGAAGTGATAATATTTTTATAGATGATATGTTATGACCATGGTAGATTGTATTCTTAGATATTTCTAGAAGGACTTCCAATATTAGGGGTGAGAAATGAGGTGGACGCATGGCGTTTTGGGTTTTTTTTCGTCAGGATTTTGGATGATGTTTGAAATTTGAAAATCTGAATTGTAATCTGGAAGGTTCGGATACCGCGCTATGGTTTTTGTTTGAATTTGGACATTTTGATTGTACGGTTACCGGTTACCCTTAAATCAGATTTTTAGAAAAATAAAAAAAAATGGCTTTGAGGATGACTTCCAAAACTGATATTTAATCATAGGGTACCAATAAAATACAATTGAAAGTAGAAAACAGACATCTTTATAAGTTATTGAATTTCGAATTTTCATATATCTTCAACTATATTAGATTCTCCAATAGGGCTAAATTGATCAAAAATCATGATCTAATCCACAACCATCATTTTATAATCCTATTTCCTAAACATTTTTTGGAAATCATGTATTAAAAACTGATGTTATTTTCTAAACATTCAACACGGGAGTCGGTAAGGAGTACAACATACCATTTATAAATCAGTTATTCCCCTTGAAATGTTGATAGATGATGTAACTTGAGAAAATATTTGTCGCCTTATTCTTTATTTTAACCCCAAAACCCATTCTCTTAGTGCTTTATACATAATCAAATTTCCCAGTCGAATAGAATTTATCATTTGGTGGTAGGAAAATGGAATATGTTCCTACTATGTTGTATGAAGAACAATAAAATATCTAAACCTCATCATAGATCACCCTACCAATGTTTATCCCCTAATGGTGTCCCACCAATAATTTTTAGCCTCATGGTTATATAATTGTGATCAAATTTCTAATAAAAATTAACATCCAGAAACAAGTCAAGAACAAGATAAACATGAAACAAAACTCCAACATCACTATTTTTAACAGAATCTAGATTCCTATTAGTAAGGATGTACATTATCTTCCATTGATATAGAGCCTCTTTATCATACATATAATATTTATTCTCATACAATTCATCAGCTACAGAATTACCTTGACTAGGTGTACACATAAATTCAATTTCAATCATATGTAAGTATTTCATCCCTATGAGTTTCTTTATATTCAAATCCCATTATAAAAAATATTATTCAAGATCTTATGATCCATGAACACAGTGAATTTACCCCAAAAAAATCTATTTATACCTTGTCATAAAATCATGGACTATAAAATCTAACTCTAATTCACATATTGGGTAATTATTATCAATCACCAATAATTTCCATGACACATAGGATACTATATGATCTCCCTGTATGAGAACACATCCAATCCCCAATCCAAATTCATCACAAAAGACACAATACCTATTTCTTTTATATGGAAACATAAAGAATTTTTATAATGTAAGATAAACTATAATCTCCTGGAAATATTTCCCGTACACTCCACTCTATTGGAGAGGAACACCTTTCCTTCTAAAATATTTCATCAGCGAGTAAATTTTGTAATGATCATGAACAATGAATTTGTAATATCCTACAAGTCCAAGAAAAGAGTTTAAAAAATATATATTCTTCGATGGTCTCCAAGAGATTTCAGATTTTATCTTTTGAAGATCTATCAAACATTATGTTTAAGTGTTTATGTGGCTAAATAAACATACCTATTTTTTCCAAAAATTATACCGTGAAATATTATAATAAAGGCAATGTTCTCACAACATACCGAAAATTATAGCTAGGTTTTGTACATGATCACCCCTAATAAAACCATACACCTAAATAAAATCAATGAACCCCACTAATAAGTAGTCATGATACCTTTGGAAAATATGATTCATCAATTATATAAACACCAATAGTGAATTTATAGGATAAAAGGGAATAAACACATATTCATAGTGACCGTAACAGCTCCTAAAGGTTATATTTGGAATTTCTTATCTTATAACATGATGTTGGTGATACCATGTTCATAATTCAATTATAGAGAAAAATATAAATCCCCTAAATTGATCCCAAAAATCATGAATTTGGTGAATTATATATTGGTTTTTTATCATAACATATTATATAGTATGATAATACAAACATAGATGAAGAGTTCCATCTTATTTCATGACCAAACAAATTGTTGTTGACCATCGAGGTGTACTAAGTCAGATGAACCCTTATCATTTTGACTCTTACAACTAGATATTCAGTACCTTTAATAATATTGGTTCCATCCTATAATATTAAATTAATGTTATATTATTCCCTAGTATGAGATTAATTATAAATTCTACTTCTCTTACAGGTGGGACCCGAAAGAAATTCATGGGGAAGATATCTAGATAATAATCAAGCATGGTTGGAAAATACCATTTCTAAAATACATTAATGTAATCTAGAGTAATAATTTCTAACTAATAATAGATATAACCAACCACCTATTCCAATGGTCCTTATTCAATTTCATTAACTTCCCAATCCATATTAATGATATACATAACACCATCAGAAGAGGTGAATCTTGCATGGTTGGAAGAAACTTTTGACATGGGCCTTGAATAATGTCAAACAATCATTTCCCTTAAAATTTTAAGGTATTCCCATATCAGTAATAGATATATCACAAACCATTCACAACCATTTAATTTCAAATAACAAATTACACACTTAAAGAATCAACACACTTATTAGTTGAGCGGTGTTTGAAGTTTCAAGATAGAAGAAATTTTTACAACATGTAAAATCATATGATTAACATCACAAGAATCAAAGAAAGAGTGGAATTCACCCATGTCAATCAAGTATTGTATAAGGTTGAAATTATTGAATATATTACCTTTCACTATTTAATTTCCATATTAATCCTCAATGATCATATGCACCAAACCATAAAATTGTTTACTTGTGATTCCTTGGTACAATATTACTTGTTGATATTGCATTTTCTGAAGGGTTATGGGGTACCTATAATCACCATGGTCCACTTATTTTTGAGGAGGAGAGTTAATCTAGGAAATTCATCCAGTCAAAGCATATGATGTTTGACATACCTAATATACATCTCCACAACCAGATTTTGGAGTGCTATGATAATCCAAAACATAATTTATTAGAGGTCATTAATACAAATGACTTATCAACTATATATCAAAAAAAAATTCAACAAAACTAAATTATAAAGTTTAATAAAGTTTTTAAGTCAATCAATATTTCTTTGTCAAATTTAATTCATTATCGAAAGCTGTTTTTATATACAAAAAAAAATTAAAAAAAATTAATCTTTATCTTTTTGAAATAAACCAAATTAATAACCTATGAGTTGTGTTCAAAATTATCTTTAAAAACTATATCCTATTTCGTAATAAATCAATCAATTTTTATGGTGGAAGGGAAAAAAATATAGGTGAAGTATCTAGAAGGCAACTGGTGAATTTATGATTTGATACCAAATAAAATAATTTTGTACAACCCTATATTATAATAATTCAAGGTGAGAATTACAAAGACTATGTGCCCAAGGAGTGAAAAGTGAGGGAAAAAGTAATGATAAATAAGGGTGAAAAGTAAATGAAAAACTACCAAAATCACATGTATGGTTAGTTTTTATGAATGAATAACAATGTGACAAATGATATTTTAGTTACTTCCACCTCTATGTTATATCAAGGTCATTGAGACTAGTTTTAAAATATTTAACATAATCATTCCTAATAGAAAATCTATATTTTAATCAATTTTACCATTCATAAACACTAGATACTAACTAAAATTGAAAATACAATTTCTAATGTTCTATTAAAATATTTTGTATCTTTTATAAGAAATGGTTTTTTAAAAATGAAATGCCAATGGTGTTGTCTTCCAAATAAAAACTTAGAGAGATGAAGTTGAATCATTGTAATAGGAAGAGATTAATGGTATCATCATTATAGGAAATTAAAGTTCATTCACTGCAATTAAATATAGAGATAGAAATATTAATCTTCCAAAGTATTTCTTTATGGGATATCTAAAAAAGTTAACCATTAAAAACATTGAATTTCCCTATGATAAAAAATTACATGAAAGATTACATGATGTTAATTAAAATTGTCATCTTATAGAGACATGTTCATGAACATTTAATGAGAAAACCATTCCGCCAAATTCACATTTGATTATTGAGTAAAAATAATTCAGGGAAGGTATGTATAAATGAGAATATGTGGATGGAAGAAGTAAAAAATCAATAAATAAACAAAATGAAGAAGATATAACTAAAAACATTATGTAGGAATGATTGGATTGATAACTATGGTGTTGAAAATAGATACTCAAATTATATAGGATTAATAAGTTTTCTTGGTTAATCTTTCTAAAGATCACTTATCAGGGTTTCCATGTATTACCTATGGGGGAATAATGGAAGTCCATAAAATTATGATATTTTTGTTAATATTAATTTCAATTTATTCCCTCGTGTTTATTTATTCACTGAAATCTATTGTTTTTTAGAATTTAGTTTTATAATCATTTTATTATTTGAATATTTATTTAAGTAGAAAAAATTGGAATTTGAATACACCTTCCCTTTTCTATGAGTAATATTTTTATTTTTTATGAATTATGTTTTATCCTTTTATTTTGGAGGTATATTATATGGATGTGACATTAGATTACATTCTTTATATTCCAAATATTGAGGAAACTAGTGATGTGTGATGAGTTTTTATAGACTCATCATAAACAGATCATTAAAAAATAAATTTTTTATGAAGATTAGAATAAGGAGTGGTGAATGTAATTAAGAAGTACTCATTCAGAATCCTAATAAGATTTTATAAAATGATCAATGATGGCTTGAAACAACTTTTATAATTGAAATTTTCCTAGCCAAGTCCATATATAGGGTTAATTTCCTATCAGCATAAATCACGAAAAATAATGATTTGTTATAACCAAGATTAGTTATACAAATAATTATAATAAAAATGAATGATAATATATACATGAATTCTCATAAGGATTAATTATTTGATATTCATCAATTACAAAAAGGATGATTCTCTAATGAATGTAATCCCTATATGGGATAATTTCACATAAGTGTGAGGATATTGTATACATAATTGATCATAATGATCATTCTTGTAAGGGTGGAGGCACTCTTTAAGCATCATCCATTGGAATAATACTAGAGATTATTAATTATCATGAATAAATACCATTATAATATTTAATTGGTTTTAGTATTATGTAAAAGACTATAATATTTAAAAAAATTATTTTTTTTTATTTTTTATTTTTGTTTCATTCATTTTTTCGGGATCACTTGTATCCCTCCACTTAGCACATTTTTAAATAAGGGAATATAAAAGGTTTAGTGGTGAATATCTAGGTGATTTCTAGATCATTTCTTATTATAGTAAAACATCCTTTTATATCATGGGAATCACAAAACCTACATTGGTTTTGTCTAAGTAGACTGAGGATGATATTTTTTATTAATTATTTTACATGGAAACAGGTTATACTACACATTGATCACTATTAATATTATTCTCACAATTGTTTTCAACCAATAGTAGAGAAAATTCATTTGAGGAGCCTCAAATTCCCTATTCTATTGATATAAGAGTAAGATTGTTGAGGTCTATGATAGAATTACAAGTGGATTATCAACCCAAATTTAATAACTTCTCATCATATTACTTCAAACCACTTTTCTAATTTCCAATAATTTTCTATCAAAATAATAAAGCCAAAAACATCCTTTTTCTAAAGTGGAAGATATTTTTAGAAATCCGCTACAGAAAATAAACAAATAGGTTTAAATAGTGGTATATTTAACCAAGTAAAATAAAAATATTTTTCATTGCCTATGACAAGTTGTTTTCACCCCCCATTTAAAGAAGAACCCACTTGACCACTAGATTATTCTTTATATATGTGAGCAATAAATCATTTATGGTTTTTGGAATGACCCCAATATCAGTAAAGTGTGTAGGTATTAGTGTATTTATATGAAATTTAATATTTTATTTCTCGAATACTTATCCATGTGGAGCTATCCTTATGGATATGGATAAGCAGTTTCCTTAATGTATATTGTTTAATAAGAGATTTTGTAGTGATATTTTTTAAAGAAAAATATACATTATTTTTTTATATAATGTTTATCATACATATGGTCTCTATATTATTTATTTATTTATTATTAATTATGATTTATGTTTTTATATAATTCTTATATGTATGTATATGAAAAATATTTTAGTTTTGTACTTCACTAAATTAAACCACTTTGGGTTCCTTTATTATGTCTCGACCACTAGAATGTGTATAATGTATATATATGTAATGAATTTTTTTTTATTTCATTTATGAATGACCAGTAAAGGAAATTTTTGGGTATATTAACCCAAAAATTCTATTTAGTACCTCACTGATACATCTTAAATATGAGTAGGTTCACAAAAGTTAATTTAGATTTATGGTTGTCAAACAAATATCTACAACAAGGAAGATATATTAAAAAAATTGGTTTTGTTTTTTTACTATAAGATAGAGCCTGTTAGAGGATGAGAAATGATTTTTAGACACGAAATGTATATTGAGCTCATTATTAGAATCTATGATATTAGTCAAAACCTATTCTTTAAGGGATTGTTCTATGTTATTCTTAGTAAATTTGGGTATTAGTGAGATTTCTGGGATAGTAATTCCATGTAAAAATAGACTGTACTTAGAATGTGCCATCGGTTATAATAAAGAGAACATTTCTTCCTTGTTCAATTTGTCATTATATAGGGGTTTAATGAATGGTAAATTAATATATGATTGGTGGTGGTTGAATACTGACTTGATGAGATATAATATTCATTAAAAGAAAAAAATATTTTATTTATTTTAAAATGAATTATTTATGGTGATTAATTTATTTATATTTGTGGTTTCTCGTTTTATTTAAGTGATTGAATATTATTGATTGACTTCCATAAGAAAATGGTTTTCATTTATTTTAAAAAAATCACTTTAAAAAAATAATTCTTTGAATAAGGAATTAAAAAAATGTTTGTCACACCTCGCATGGTTGTAAAACACATGTTTTTGGAGATGTAATTTTTTTTTAAATGGATGTCATGTAAAAACCTAAGAATTAATTATTTATCATAATTATAGTGTGGAAATAGATTTTAGTATTGGTTATATTCAAATAAATTCCCTCCAAGTCTATAGGTTTCTTGAAAAACATAGGTCTTTCATGCATAATGTGATATGATCGGTTTTTTAAATTGAGATATTGGAAGGTGTATGACTCGGTATTATAAATTTTAAATATATAATTGGATGAATACTAAGTTCTTTGGAATGATTTTTTTACTATTGATAAAATAACCATGTCAAGAAAAATTCAATGATCAACTTAATCTGAATGATTATGGTAAAAAGAGCGAGTGCTCTATTTAATGTTTGATGATCTTGATATGATGACCAATAGTTTAATGATTTTGGTTATTGGTGATTTATTTTTTTATAAATAAATATATTTTGAGAAGAAAAATTATTTTAATTTTGTTTTTAGTAATATAAACTTTTAGTTAGATGGTCTATAAGCGATGGATTGGTAATCATTTAAGTAATAATTAATATTGGGTGCATTAGTGCACTATCCAACTGTTGGGTTTTTGGAATTCAGCATGGTATTTTACATGTTCCTCATTGAAATCATCATTATAATTTTTTTATATAATTTAATAAACTAATAATGAATTATAATTTAATATCGATAGAAATTTTCGATAAAAGTTCTGTCTGTATTTTCAAGGATGAGAAGAATAGAAAAGGGTATTTTTATTACTTTATGTCATTGGGTGTTAGTGAGATAAAAATTGATCCAATATTTAGGGGAGTGGAAACGAATTACATTTTGATTTTTATATTAGATTGGTGTGTTAACTTTTTTTTGTTTCTTTCCAGGATTTAAGCTACATTTTACTAGTGATTTACTATTATGAAAATTTCCATAGATAAAATTTTATATTTTTAAATAATTAGGAATGTTATTAGGCTATAGAATCTACCATGTTGAGATTTTTTGTAATCAATGAAGAGTCTTGTGGGTAGTAAGAGGCCTTATATAACTACCCATTTCAATATAAGGTCAGTTTCAAGATAGAGGAAAACTCTTGAACTTCATGAGCCTCAGTGGGGATCCATCAAGAGGATAGTTGGGTGGTCAGAACCTCATATTAGATTTGGGTAGTTTTTTTCATTCATAGAGTATTAATTTAAAACTCCTTTGAGTTTTATTCTTCGAGGATAGTTGTATGAGAGGTGTATCCTACCTACTACCACTCTTTATTCTATTTATCCATTTCCCTTGATATCATATTTTTGGGAGGGTTTTTAAAAAAAATTAGTAGTTTCTCTTTCTTTAATTCCTTTTCATCATATAATTATCATTACTACAATTTGACTAGTAATTATGGAAAATTTATTGATTTGAGTTAATCATACCTAAGTAATACCACATTATATGATAGAGATTTTAAGGGCAGTGACTAATAGTGTCTCAAAGAGAAGTAATGCATGTTTCTAGATGTCATTTTTGGTGAAGGAAAGTTTCCTAGTGAATTATGAATTAAATATCATAATATTTTGGCTAAACATTATATGAAATTCAGTTTATAAAAATGGTTATTTTTGTTATAGGTTATCCAAAGGTTTCTTATGATCCATTTGTTCTCTGAATATTAAATTATTAATATTATTTTCCAAAATATGACTCTTTCCTGTCTATCTTGATTATGGGGTTTTAATGAATGTTTCAATAATTGATACATTAATCCATTTATTGAGGTAAGAACTCTTCAATAATAACAAGAGTTATTAAAAAATTCCGATATAAGGTTCGAAACATTTACATATTGAGTATGTTGATGTTGAAACATGTTTTTAATTTCCTTTTGGTTATATTTCATTTGATTATATTTATTACTTTCACCACCATGATTTTCTGTTTTTATTTTTCTTTATAAAATGGAATGGCATAATATCACTTTATCAATCAGAAGAGGATCACAAAACAAGGTTAAAATTTTTTTTTGATGAAATGTAGTTTCAAAGGATAGAATGCATTATTGAATAAAGTATTTTATTAGTATGTGTTGTTTCCATAAATTATTATCAAAAATTTTAAAAATTTTAAGATAATTTATTTTTTTAAAAGAAATTTAGGGTTTAATATTGGTATACATTTTAAATACTTTCATTTATTTTTTAAAACAATATTCAATTTAATAGTGGATCAAATTTAATGTTAATCTAGTAATATAATGAATATCTCATACATATTTTTTTATTTTCATATTATTATAGATTAATGAGGCATTTTTATCCCATGGATTGAATCTTATATTGTACATGTATAATTGAGACTCCATCCCAGTTTTTTAAGCTTAGAATTATTCATTAACTTGATGTTTTTTATGTCTAATCAATTTATCCTTCAAATAATAATATCCACATTGAAAAAAAAAATACATTCCCTTAGATACACTATAAACCTATAAAAAGACCCACTAGTGAAATACAGTATTCAATCAACATCAATACATAACAATATCACACAATACTTTTGTAAAAACTCTCATTAATCAGGTAAAATCACTTCTTGTGTGAATAATTATTGAGCCATATTTCCCTAAAACATCACAACTACCACTTACATAGTTTCCCCAAGTATCTTTAATTAGTGACCTCACATCCATAAAACACCAAAAGAATAGATATGACTTCTCTATAATTAATCCCACCAGAAAGAATCTATACAACTTCCCACTAACACTATAGTTGTCCCCATGTGTCTAAAAAACTATTATAAAGCTATGTACATAGTTTAATTCAAACAATAATCCCATTATTTGACCCGATATCCAATTCCTAGACTAGAATTATTTACCCCTTGAGTCTCTCTAGTATACTATCTTAGAAGCACCTATTTTTTAGATATTATTCCTAGAGTATTCCCCATGTAGTTTACCATTCATCCTCAAAACCATCAACTATATCCAATGCATCTATCCCGAATATTAATAATATATTCCACTATATTATCAATCAAATAATTTATCATTAATGAAGTATAACATATAGATCAATTCATGTGTTACAACTACAAACCCAGTCCAGTACAATTAAATAAATTTTCAGAAACTTTTTTCTCCATATATTTCCCACAAAAGAAAAGTGTCTGCAAACACATGATATCGAGGATACCCTAATAATGATAATAATTATACCATATATCACTGAATGAGTGTCCTAACCAAAAAATATATGATAAGTGGTGTTTACTTATATAATAAGGAAATGATAACATTCCCAACATATTCCCTTTAGTTATGAAGTATATAAAAAAATTAATTTTTACCTCTATAAACAATAAGAAAAGATGCATGATGTTCATAGAATTATTCATTTGAAGGTGGGTTTAGTGAACATGGATCCAATAAATCTTGATTATCAATCATAAGATATATCGACATTATGTGTCCATGAAGAGACTAATCTAAGGTAAAATGATTCATCTACTAGGGTTTGGTATAAACCTTAAAATATGTTATGGAAAAAAATATTCTCTTAATTTTAGTGGGAATTTAATAATAATAAAATGGTATGTAGGATGTTTTTCTGGGATGATTCTATTTTTCATGATAGTTTTAATTATATTATTTTCTACATTTCTAACTTGAACATAGTTGATTACCCTATTTATTTGTGATTCTCACCCTATGCACCATTTTCATTGAGTTATAACAATTCTTTCTAAAATAAGGGGATGATTTTGATGGGTTTATAGAAGTCATAATTATTATTTTATTTATTATTTTCCATTAAAAATGTTTTAAAAAGTGTATTTTGTTGAATATTTGAATATAAAATCCTAATTATCCTTCTAAACCAAAATAATTTATAGATTCCCTTAATATATGATTATCTAAGTCTCTCCTCTATTTTATGTATTCATTATATGATATAGAAGATTGGGTATAGTGATAAATTGTTTGAAATTGGATCCACATGTTTGCGACCATTTCCTTGTGGTAGAGTTTTGAGGATATAAGAATAATTCTATTGATCAAGGAATGATCACAGTTATTTTATGAACTAGAATATGATATTATAATTCACTAATTGAATATATTTTTCTAGGAATAAGAAGAAAAATTAACAAGAGGTTCTTGGATATAATAATATTTAGTATTGTTATAAAATTAAAATAAAATGATAATGAAACATTTTATAGAGAATGAATGAGTACATAACATTATAATATCATGTAAACTATTAAAATGTTTCATCAACACATTTAATTCATTAAAGTTAATTACTCATAATATATTTAAATTTTAATTATTGTGGGAAAAAATTTACAAGGACCTCCGTTAGATTTTATTTCAATGCCTAGGAATCCATGTGCACTAATTTAATTTTAGCCCCAATATATAACTGTATTTATCATTTTTTTAACATCCATTTAATTTTATATTCTTTCCCCATGATTGGTATGTTCATTTTGAATTAGTTAATCTATTTATATTATATAATAATATCTTAAGATATTGAAAAAAATATTATAATGTTTTTATTGTTGTATAAATGTTAATAAATCATCCCCTACCAAAAAATATTGTATATAGTTATAAAATAAATAAAAACGTATTTCTTGTTAGTTATTAAAAATATACGTACAATAGGTAGAGTAAATTATTGTATGATGGAGGAGTAAAGTTATTCCTATGAATATCCACTTACACCATTTTAGATAAGTAAAATAAAAGTATAAATAATAACAACCAATTATAAGATACATAAAAAATTATGTATTGGGCAATAATAAATGGAATTAAAATTGGTAATCAAGAATAATTAAATACAATATATGATGGAGTAAAAAATACATGTAACGTAAATACTCTAAGGGTTTATTTAGAAATAAATAAATAAATAATATGTTGGGGAAAGCAGTCATTGGGCCTTTGAAATAGATGAGGAAGAGGATAAATGTGAGGTTTACTGTCCACTTCATGTTAAAAAAAAATCAATATTTCTTAGGGAAAGAGAAAGAATAGTACTATAATAATTATATAGACATGACATAAACATTGAATTATATTGGTTAGTTTTTTTATCATAGTAAATTTCAATCTAAAAAATATTATTTTATTCATTATAAATCAACTGAATGGTTTTGAATTTTTTGATAAAGATAAATGAACCATAGTAGAGTTAGTATGTTTTGAATATCATTTAGAAGTCACACATTCTACCCTAATAAATAATTATTTTATAGAAGTTATACCTGAATAAAAAGTGATTCCATCTAAAAATATAGATATATATACATATATAGATATATAACTCTAAAATGATCTAATTTCATCAATTAATATATGAATAGAATTTTCCAAAAAACCATTAATGTTTAAATTATATAAATTATTCTATTTTAATTATTTATTTATAAAAAATAATTGTATATGATGGAGTAATTGTTTTAAATGAAGTTTGGATATCTCATGGCTTAATAACACTACCGAATATATACACGAGAGAAGTGTTGGAAGAAACCATTCCACTAAATGGGAATCTTAATATATATTATAAAATTTTGAATCATTATAATTCAAATTCACACAATTTGAAATAAAAATTGATGTTTGTTATGTTGAATGTTTAAATTTGAAATTTTTATTATTTTACTCAGTGGAATATAGAGAACAATAGTCTCTCTATATAACTATATAATTATAATTAATGAATAATATAATTCTTGAAACCAATGTGAATTTGGAGGATCTTTATGTTTTGGTTCAACCTTAAGGCAATCAAAATCATTTCACAAAAAATAAGGTGGAGATACCATAGTATACTTAATGTTGGGGACTCTATTTGAAAAATATCTTATTGATATCTGGAACTAATAGAACATGAGATTTACAGTCATAAAACCAAAATCCACCCTCATAAAAGGGATATACTAATAAATATCTATCTATAAAATGAACAAACACATTGCATCCTTGGGCATACAGCCATTAATTTCCCATTTCCACTACATAATGTTTTTGAATTATTATAAATATAGATTTAAATATTTTATTTGTTTTCCTTATAGTGAATAGACCATAAAAATACATTGATACTCTTTTGAAGATTTTTTTAATCCAATAGATGGGAAAATCAAATCCCTCTAGGTTCTAAAAAACATTCTTGACTCTTTTATTAAAAAAACATTTATTTATTGTTCAATATTTTTTGCCCAAAAAATATCATGGCCATAACTGAGTTATAAGATGGATATATTAATATTTGATT
Organism: Viscum album; assembly: GCA_963277665.1. Taxonomy (NCBI): domain Eukaryota; kingdom Viridiplantae; phylum Streptophyta; class Magnoliopsida; order Santalales; family Viscaceae; genus Viscum; species Viscum album. The sequence continues at coordinate 2,047,697,926 of OY728119.1, forward strand.
ATTGGAAGGAATATATTATGTTGATAAATATTTTATTTAATTTTTAAATTTTTTTTCTTTTATATTTTTTTCATTTTTATTTATATAAAGCTATAAATATTATTTTATTTTTGAATACTATTTCTAGTTCTGTTATTGTTTTTTCACACAACTGTAATTTTAAATAAAATAGTAAAAAACAATTCTCATTAAAAATTTAATTGAATTTTTTTATTATTTTTAACTAAAATTTTGAATGATTGTTGATACATTACTCATTACATTGAGTATAGTTTTTAGCAATTGAATTTTTAATTCAACTAATTATATAAAATATTTCACAGATATGCATTAAAATATTTTTCCCCCCAATTAAGATGTATTATAATCCATTTTGAAAAATACATAAAAATTATTTCCTATCATTGAGTGAACTCAAATATTTATAATCTTTTATAACTTTCATTATTTTTTTTAATATTATTCATAACATGAATTATGTTAAATATGATTAAGAAAATTTATTCATTTACAATCTGTATGATTTCCTTTGAGGAATACCTTTTTATTTACACCTATTTCCATCCCTTAGAATCCATTAATGGAATTATAGGTTGATCCACATTATACGCCAAATTTACCATTCATATCCTTATATTAATGTTTTTTCGTGATTATATTTTCAATCGATTAATCAAGGGAAGATATTTTCTGTGATCTTTTATAGGTTGGTATAATATTTAATGGAATGTATTTATTTTTTTTCATTTTTTATGGGAAGGAAAATTTCAAATGTGATATATCACTTTTATAGTATTTCCCACATTTTCTTGAAAAAAAAGGTTTAAAAAAATACTTATAATGGTAAATAGGTGTTTTGAAAAACAAATACAATAAAGATAATTATTTCATCAATATATTAATTGTATTCAATTGAGAAACAAAATACATTTGTGGGAAAATGAGTGTGGTGTTTGAAACCACTATATTGGGTATGATTGGGAGAAATTATCATTGGGAAATAAAGTCAATTTCTGGAATTATACTTGATGTTTAACATCATATTTATGAAAATTCATTCTTCTAAAAATACCACATACCCATTTCTTTAAATGACCCATATTTATGCCCCCTGAATGATAAAATTTATTTTATCATTTAATATAAATTTTTTAACTTTGACAAGAATAATGAGAACTTTAATGTTTTAAAAACAATACAAAATATTCTTATATATTTCCTTTCATGTAAGAGTAATAATATTTTCCATGAAGGTTTGAATATAAATTGGTTCATTATAAGAAATTCATTTTTTTGGGTGAATAAGGATTAGAGAAATCATTAGTTAGTGGAAATTAACTTTAAAATAAGTCTAATTAATCAGTGGTAAATTAATTTAGAAATGTTATCTCACTATTTACTTGGGTGATGGAATTTATATTATGTATAACTATTCATGAAAAGATTAATTTTTTCAATACTAAGTTCCATAAAATTTTATTGAAAAATATTTAATATATTCCATTTTCAAAAATAAATTTTCATACTTTTAAAAAATAATCATAAATTGAAAAATTAGTTTTAAGATTACAAAATTGGATCAAAGTCTATTTTTCCCATATTTTTTATTTGAACTACTGAAATTAAAAAAATTATTGATTTCTTATACATGGGTGTATTACCAATTATTTAGAAATCTATATTGTATATGAAATAGTTTTAGTTTGGAGAAAATGAATTATATTTGGATGTTATTCAAAAAAATATTATTATTATATGAGTTTCTTAGGGAATGAATTTTAAAAACATTAATTATTTTAATCAGTTTTAATTTTTCATAAAATATTTACTAATAAAATAGCCTTTTTTTGTTATAAAATTATGTTGAACATTATAATATGTGTTCAAAGTTGTTTTTTTTTATGGGAAATTGAAAATTTTAATGTTTAAAAATTTTATTTATTGATGTTATTATTATGATTATATATTGATTTTTTATGATCTACTGATTTTTTTCAAACGTTGAGAATATTAATTATGATTTATTAAAAAATATACATTTTAAATATATTATGAATTTTCAAAATTATTTTAATATAATTATAATTATATGATGTTTGGAACATGCATGTAGAGTTTTATAGAAATTTGGTTTATTTTAACGCTGAAATAGAGAAAACTAAAAATACATTTCTAATATATGATACATGAACTGGATTTAGGATAATTATGTCATTTCTTAGAGGATAAATATTTTTATTTATATTTTTTTCTCTAATAAATTTTTATTTTAAAATTTTAAACTTAGTTTAGAAATCAATTTTTGAGAATAAATATGTCTAGGTTGGTATTTTCATATTTTAAAAGTTGAATGTGGATGATTATCATTGAGTGAAAATATATAGTGTGGGGGAATTTATAGAATTAAATATTTATTTAATTTAGATACCCAATTCATTATAATTTATTTCCTGTTGTTTACAAATTTTGTCTCCAATTTCCACTTTTATATAAATTCATGCCATTTGGAATTTTATTGAAAATTATAGAAAATTACATTGAATTTAATTGTAAATTTATAGGTTTATTTTATTATAAAATCAGAAAATATTTTATTTTTGAAATACTATGATTGTATTATTTATTTATTTTCAATTCATTTTTCATTATTCATATATATTTGTGTGGTAGCCCATTAATTAACAAATGTGCTAAAACAGTAAAATAGAGCTCAATAAACAGTTTTTCTAATAACTCAACAAGTTTATAACATGTGGTTCATTATATCCCATCAATCCATCCCAAATGAACTAATTACCTCTTTAACTTGATTCTATGTTACCATTAACTATAAAAAATTAAATTCAGAGACCTAGGTAGCCTATACAACCTTTAATATCCTCATGGAAGAAATCATTTCAGGCCATTAAGAAACATCATATCACTTCAAATAAGGTAAATGCCCTGCATCTAAGCAACATCGTTCAATTATATTCATATATAGTATCACTAGTAAAACTACCCTATCTCATCTAAATAATGCTATCTTTTTACAAAGCTCACACATTGGACCAGAAACACAAATTCAGATTCCAAACACCATAATTTCAATTGAGTAATCCAGGTAGGCTTTAATTCAATAAAAGTTCTGACCCAAAACATATATAAAACCATATAAATCCTTTATCTCAATTTATTTCACAACATCAGCTAATGAACTGAGTATAAATCAAATAATAATCCTTATAAATTATACATTTGGTCTCTATTTAATAAATTATTAATGAATCTATATAATTTATATAGCATGATAATCAGTATCTAGGTATTATAATGTATTCATAAAACATTTTTATCCAATTATGAAAGAATTTTCCTCTACATACCTTAGAGTTTAAGGACCTAGTTTCTCCACTGATTCACCATCGCAATATAGAATATTCTCTTATGGATATCTTGTATCACGATTGATTTTTTTTAAAATTATTTTAAATTTTCAATAAATTTTTATGACAAAAAAGGAAATAGATTAAACTATAGAGGAAATAAAATTATTATATAAATATGTTTTTTTAATTTAACTTTTTATAAATATGATTTTTTTATATTCAATTTTTATATTTATTTTCCCTATATACACTTAACTAATTTTTTTAGAGCATTAAAATATGTGTTTAATTCAAATACCAAGGACAATTTTCTATTTCTCATAAAAATTATTATTTTAATTATCTAATTTCATTCACTCTAAGTTAGGTAGTGTATTATATTTATAATATTATTATATAATTCCTAATATTCATCTAATGATTTGAATTATTCATATTATCTAAATTTTTTAGAAATAAACTATCTCCTTACTCAACTAATTCATCATAAAATGGAGAAACATGGTTTTACTAATGAATTTTTAGTGATGGAAACAATGTAGATTTATACAAAAAACTAGAAATATTTCCACTTATGAAAACTCCAATCAATCAAGTGGTTTTTATTTTATTTGAATACTTTGGTGAGTAGATTGTTTCCTTAAATTATATAATTATCTAAACTGATTCATATAATAGAATATGACATTCAGTTTCACTTATAGATTATAGTGTTTCAATAGTCAATTCATAATGTTGTAAGAGGTTAAAAAATTTATTTATATTGATTTAAGTTACTAAATAAATGCAACATAAATTTAAAGTTATTAATAGATAATAAAGAAAAAATATCCATTGAATATACAACTTATTATCAACCTCTCTCACTAATAGTTGTCATCTTTTTTTAATTTTCTTCTATTTTATTCTTCAATAAAAAATTAATCTTTCTATCTGTCTGTCTCTATTTATTTATATGAATTGAAATATATTTGAATTTTTATCATGCATTGTTTCAGGTAATTGACAATTTGTATATTAATTTTATGTATAAAAAATTATTAGGCTATTTTTTTGGAGTTTTGGAGGGGATTTGGCATGTTTTTAGGGTTTTTGAAGAGGTGCATGATTTTTAGTACTGTTAGTAGAAAATCTGCAACACATCTAATAATAAGTGATACTAAAATAGTTGAAACTAGGTAGGAACCTAACTAATCACATGGTTTGGCCAATCCATGTGTATTCCCTGTAGAAATAGTGAAATGATGTATAGTGGGGTATAGTACATTTGGCACATGGTTTTTTTATCCATACAATCCAATCATTTGAGGTGTGTTTGGAGGTAGTGGCTCATGCATGGTTAGTACACGAGTTTCCTAACCATGAAACTTAACCATGAACCATGAAAAATTATATCCTAAAATTGTGGATCTAACACAATTTAATTTTTTAATCCCTTCTTTTCTCCATAAAATATTCATAACAAAAAATCATATTCCTCTTAATGATGTGGGTTCAATTCTTATCGATTCAGGAGTGATTACTTGGTTAATATAGGTATGTTTAAGACCAAGATTCATTAGTAGGTTCTCGTTATTAATATTTTTCTTATATATATTATTATTATCTCTTTAGAACCATGAATCTATTTATTTTTGGACATATCTATATTGTGTGATTCCAATATTGATGGTATTTTTTTTTTGATTGAAGGGAATGATATCAAAGACTTTTTTAGGAGTTTCAAGCCAGGTTTTTGAATGTTATTGCATCATTCTTCATTTTAGCCAAAAATTTAAAGGTAGTTGGATTCAATCTAATCCCATATTGATTATATATTAGAGGCTTAATTTCAAGTTGATTAAATTTCATTAAATTTTGGTGAAACACTTTTTTTATTTGATGGAACCTTCTTTATTGATGTCTTCTTGGTAATTATGAAAATTTCATGGTTTTGTGGAATGTACTTTTATTTAATGTTTTTAAAATAATAGTTTTAAAATTATGATTTTGTATTTATTCATTTTAATTGGTTTTAAACATATTTTCAATAAAATAATTATTTTATTTAATTTTCCTATAATACTGTTTCAGCATGGTTTTTAGTATATATGGTTGGCCTGAGTTCATTTTCATTAAATGTGACCTTGTGGTAGGGGTATATTCCATTGAGGCACTAGGTATTTGGGTTCCTTGTGATGTATGGGTAGATTTATGAGTGACCACTCTTGAGAATTGAACTATCACCTAGGAATGAATGTGTGAATACATGGATGTGTGGAATGGGTATGACAAATGAAATATAGAATGTTTTAAAGGTTTGTTTTATTTCCTTCCATAGAAAAATATTTGGTATTGAAAACATATTTTTCTTTGATTAAAAATTATTTTAAATGTTTTAAACTATTTTATATAATTTTTTTAACATGATTTATTCTAGTGGTGAGAGTTGGGAAGTCAGGGGGTAAATCTTACTGATTTTAGACTCACCCCTTTTTGGGAAATATTTTGTATTTATAGATGCCATGTATTGAGAAACATTTAATGCAATGGAATCCTAGTTATTTAGTGATGAATCAATATACCATTGGAGGGACATTTTGATTCTGATCTAGGAGTATTTTGGGAGTTGCTCGGTTGATGGATTTAGTGTATCATTTTTAGGGTTTTACTTTATATTGTAATATTAGTTTTTGTTTGGTTACACTTTTAGTTGTATTTCATTCAACTCATGCATCATTCAGTGGTTATTTTTGGAATTCACTTATGGTTATTTTGTTTTATTTTTAATGGGAAAATCATCCTATAATTGTTTTTGAAGCACTTTGCATTCATTTTTTCCTTTGGTGTGGTGGGGGTGCGACGTAAGGCCCAGTAACACCTTCTCATATTCTCAAGATAGTGAGAAGGGGTGGGATGTTACAAATTTTATCATTCATGGTCAGTACAAATATTTAACAAAGACAAATGGTATAATTTTTTTGGTCATAGAGTTGTAAAAACATTCTATTTAGTCCTTGAGTTGGGTTGGTAGTGTAACAACATAGACATTATAAATGATATTTTTTTCTAATTAAACATGTATTATATTTAATATTATTTTATGAAAATAAAAAACATAGTGGAACCAAAAAATATTATCTCATTAAATAAATACCATTACATTAGTAAGATATGAAACCAATTAAAATTCCTTACAATACAACTTGATATAAAATATTAAATAGAATCGTTAAAATGAGAAAATATAGATAACCTCAATCTGTTAGAAACATCATCCTGAGGGCCAACACTAAGAAATGAAACCAAGTATTATTGTACTAATCACCATCATATGTAATGAAAATTCAACCTTAGTAGGAATGTATTAATTCTTTTAGTGAAGGATTGTAGTATTATTTATAGGGTACAAAGAAAAATGTGACCATTAGGATTAGACCATTATATGGTCCTTAGTGAAATATAACTATTAGTTATTATGAAAGCTGAAAACTATAACCTTGGTTGATAATTATACCATTATAATTTTTGTTTCTAAGTAGTAATGAAAATGGATAATTTTTTTGGAAAGTAGAAACAATGGACTCAACTAGTAGAGTCATGCCTTTTGAATCCCATTTATCAGAACATGGGAGTGTGATAGCGTCACTCGAGTTCAATTTTGACCAATCCCAAGTTGAGCTTCAACAAGGTAATCTTGAATAAAATTTTCTACCTGAGAAGTTCATGTTAGTGAAGATTATTACATATTTGATGTTACCTGATCCACCCCATGAAACAACCACCATCACATTCTTTTCCCTTTGGTAGTATCTAGGTGTAATACGGGGTAACATGTCCAGTCCATAGATATATAAAGTGAAATGTAATTTTTATGAATAAATATTTTTTCCAACAGTTCCTTTTTTGAATACATCTCCTTAATGGAAATATTTTTTTTAAATTAGATAAATTTTATTAATTGATTTCTAGACACAAATATATTCATAATTATATTTTTTGAAAAGAAATACATTTTTATAATAAACCGAGAAATGTTCAATAATATTTTTTAAAAATTAAATAGTATTTTAAATGATATTATTTCAAATATAAGTGAGAAAATAATATTATAATGTCTTAGGAATTTGTTTATAAGTGTCTGGAATTTGACTATGCATTAAGAACTTCTATTTTTAAATAAAGAATGTTTTTTGTATTTAAATGTCAAAGTTCTCATAATTGTGTAATTATTCTAAAAAAATAAACATCATATTTGAAATTATAATGATGAAATTAGGATTGGCTGAATTTATGATAATTTTATAAAATAATTTATTTTTTCTGGGAATAGTAAAAAATAGTTTTTGGTCCTCGATATATTTCATGACATCATAATTATGTTATAATGAATAAATTATTAATTAACCATAATCTAAGACTAAAAATATTTTATATTATATATATATTGTATTTTAATAGATTCAAATATATTTAAAAACCTATATGTGACATTCCAATGTCAAAAAAGGAAAATTTAACTTTAAAAACATTACATTGTAAAAACATTAATTTTCATTTCCAAAAGAATTATTTTAAAACTGATTAAAATTATGGTTGATTAAAATTTCATAAATAAAGACCCAAATATCCAAAATAATGAGAAAAAACTATATGTAAGCAATTGGTATTTCATTTTCCACAACCTAGATTTCAAAGACCAATATTTAGAAATAATTAAACAATTCCTCCGCTTTTTCTATAAATACCCATCCATTTATCTGACAACCCAATCTTCACATTCCTAGAAATTTCATTTCTTTTATGGAATACTTAATACATTAAACAAATAGATTCCGAAATACTGTATTATTTTACTATATTTTGGAAACATGAACACATTCTACTAGCTTGGTGAAAGATCTTCAATATCTCCCATAAAGATATTCCCCATTACGTTTCCTAACTAAAACCATTATTCATATACGGGGGAAAACCCTAAAAAGGGTGATCTCAAATTCTCGATAAGGGTAAACATGGATAAAATAAAACCAAACATAAACATAAGAATATAAAAACATGAAAATATATTTTGAATATAAAAATACTGATTCCTAAAATAAAATAGGGAAGTACGAAAGGAATAAATAATAAAGCAACATTAAAAATACCATTGGAATAAAAAATTAACATGTGGAAAACAAATAATGACAGGAAATAATTTCTATATTAGCCAAGCCTCATATCTAAGACCATCATAGCGGACAAAGTCCATTACTGAACTGAGTTCACTCCTAGTTCCAGCCCTATATTACTGAACCAGATTTACTAGGTATTTTAGCACTGTATTACTGAACTAGATTTACTTTCTATTTCATCCATGTATATCTCATATGATATAAATATTTAAACAATTAATTGTTGGGAGATATTGGTCTCATACAACTCATAATGAAATCATTCTTACGTGTTCCACAAAAACATAAATCATTCATCGTTGCATAACCCAAGAAATAAAATAGATTTCTTAAACATCATTCCATCACAACATAATATATATAAAATATCATTCCATAATTACCACAATTAAATAATTGTAATAATAGGGATATAAACATAACCCTTTTTAAAGAGCACCATCTTAGATGGAAAATAATTTTGATAAAACTGTTGAACTTAATTATTGAGGAAAATATCCTTTCTTCTTCAAAAATGTTTTCATTTCTCAAAATGCCATGTGATTTTAAAAGAAAATAATTTTGTTGAAAATAAACCTCAAATATTTTAGGTTAATATTCATGGAAATAAGGAATTATGAATATGTAAGAATCCATTCATGACATTTAAATTAAAAAAACATTTTTCTCATACTATTGCCAGAAAAGTCAAAAAGTACATCGTATGGAAAATGAAAGAAAGATTCATTGCATACCGTTTAATAAAAATTTACCAATTGGTAAAATTAACTTCAAAAAATAGTATAATAATATAAATAATATTATATATTTTGGAAACATGGTTGTAAATGATAAATATACCCCAGTAAATATTTATGTATAAACAATCTCAGATTATAATGAGATTATCCCTTACCGTTGGTCCGCTATCTATTATACGTATCCAAACCTATTATATAATGATTTAAATAATGTGATTGACTTATTCTAGAATCATATTAATTTTTATGATATCATATGTTATCATATTATCATATGTTTGCTAATCTTATTTCATTATTACTCATTATTCGGGTATTAACTACTTTACGTTCTTATGAATGTTTTGGCAGACAAGTTCATATTCCACATATTATATTATAGTTATATCATATAAATAATTATATTAGTATAATATATATCCTATTTATTCATTCTATCCATATATATAATTATGGTTTAGTGAATATCATGTAGAAGGAATCACATCGCATCGTGGAGACGGTAGGTCGTACATACGCACGAGCGATTATATCATCCCTTTAATTATTATAGTGGTATTGAAGGGGATGGAACATATTTTGTTCCACAATAAATAAAAAGTTATTATAATAAAATATATTTATTTTTTCCATAATTACACCAATCCATGTCAAGTGGTGGTGAAAAACATATTACACCAATGTGTGGAGACGGTAAGTCAGACGCACGCACACATGGTGATTTCATTTTTTGTAGGATGGATAGAAGGTGGAATACAGTTGGTTCATAATTATAATAAAATATTATTATATAATTGATACTGTATTTATTACTTTATAATGAAACAACTCATGAATAGGATGTATAATAAGAAATAAGTTTGGAAGAATCGGTAGAGGATATTACTACTTCTTCGACATGCTTGATCTAAATCTCTTATTAGTGCACTGTAGTTTGTTTTTCAAGAAAACCAAAACCTATATAATGTGAATAGGAATGTTTATAAGTTAAATGGGTAGGATATAACTGAGCATGAAGGACAAAATTGATGTGATGAATTGAGGTAGGAGGTTCCCTTTTATAATTCAAGTGAGGGTCACATTTGGAAACCTCAAAAATATTAATTTATAATAAAATAAAAACCCACTAAAAACATCCAAAATGTCCCAAATTATAATTTTAGAGAATATAGGGTTATAATATCATCATTAAATAGTTTTGTGAAAAGTTTTTATGTCAATTTAAACATTATCATTTTAATTAATACATAGTTATTCTATTTAATTTTAATTAAGATAACAAAAATTTGTGTATTAAAAGGGTGAAACACTTATTTATTTTATTTAAATTATATCATAAATAATTAATTTAGTGAATTTAAGATTATATAAAAATTATTTTTTTTTATTATGTTTTATGATTTTTAAATAATTTAATAAGATATTGTTTTCGAAAAACAACAATTGTGTAAATTTTGAAACTATTCAATTTATAAATTTTTTAAAATATTAATATAAGATTTTATAATCGAAAAAATTATTTTATTATATCCATATGGTCTCTAGGGCACCTATAAAAATTATTAGACACATTATTTAGCTCAAATTTTATTTATTTTAATATTTTTGATAACATTAATTTGATATTTCAATTAATAAAATAATTACTACATTAGTTTTGTGTAATTATTTAATATACTTAGTTGTTAGGTTAAAATTAAAAATAATAAACTATTATGAATATTAATATACTATATTTCATAATAATACTTTTATTAGAATTTATTTTTTTGTAAAATTCAACATAAAAAATGGAATATTTATTAAACTATGAATGTGACAACTTTAACATAACTTTAAATAACAAAATATAAATGTCAAAATCTCTTCCATATGGATCCAATTTGTTAGTAACTCGACCCTTGGATGATTATGTACTAGATATAATCGATAAATAATATTTGGATAGGTTTTTGGGTATTTTTATGGTTATTAGTATTTTAGTAATAATAGTTTTATTGATTTATCAACAATTAATTAATTTGTACTCCGTCAAAGTATATGTCTTTAAGGTAATTATATATTTCGTAAAAATTAAAAATAAGTTACCTTGATAAATAAAATCACTTCATATTTCAAATAAGCATTTATATTCTAATTTAACTTATATATAAAGTTATAAAAAATGGTTTAGATATTAAAATTTGAGTTAGATATATTTAACTTCCCTTTAAATAAAATAAATTAGATGTCATATTCTCATCGAAGTGGCTTCCAAAGGACACCATTTCAACATTACGATGATTTATCTAGAAAAAAACTCATCCAATAACATTAATAAATGTTTTATAGTAATTTTATAATAATATTATTTCCCTTAATTACCAGATTTAACCTTTTACCATATTAGTAAAAATTACTAAAGTTACAATTCGTAGTTCCAAAAAATAAAACAAATATATTTAAAAAAATTAGGCCTATGGATTCCAAATATGGAAAAAAAAATTCATAATTCCTAATATTGGTGTGGTAGAAATTAATTTAAAATAATTCCCATTTTCAGAAAGAGAAAACAGGTTTGTTAAAAGTTAAAACATTACCAAAGATTGAAATGTTTTTACATATGAATTCAATGTTAAATTAATGCTAATGACCTACATTATATTTATTTATAAAAATATATTCAATTTAAAATTTAAAACAATTAAATAATTTAATTTAATTAGAGAAATTATTTTAATGAAAACAGTTATTTTCAATTAGATTTTAGTATAATTTTATTATCCATCAAAATTTAAAACTGAACAGGAAAACATAAAAAATTATTCCAAAGAAAATTTTTATATACTGTTTCCAAAGAAGAATATTATTTTATTATATATTTCAAAGTTTCAAAAACTATATTTAAAGGAGGTTTTCTGTCAAAAGAAAACAACACGGTATTTTTTTGAAAGATTCTTGTTTTATCCAAAAAATTGAATTTGTTCTTATAGAATGTCTAGAAAAAATATAAGATAAATTTTAAATCATAGATTAAATATATAATGGGTGATTTTTTTTATATTATATACTCCATTATTTTCATTTAAATAGTTTTTTAGAAGGAAGTTAATACTATTCATATTCGTCGTTATAATGAATGGGTTATAATATTTAGTTGTTCACTTCTACTCGGTCTTGGATGAAATTAATTCTATCAAAAGAACATGAAATTGTGAGTAACAAGATCCAAGAATAATATTGCGTATACCGCAAGCTAATACAGTGTTTCATAAAGCACAAGCTAATCTTGGTGTGGTGTATAACCCAATACATCTATGAAATTAAAAATGATCTATCTCATAAAATATTAGTTTGTTATATTTTACACCCTTAAAATGATTTTCACCCTCGAAATTTATTAGGGATATAAAAGGTTTACTACATTAACATTTCTTTCATCGACACCCACATCATAAAAAGGAATACTAGAACATCATTTTTAAATGGAATGATAAAAACATAATGGTTACCCAAAGTAACTCATCATTGGGTTTCCACATTGGTGAATATAGGTGGTAAGTGAAAACATCGATATAGAAGAAAAATCGAACAATCAAGTTATAATAAAGAGTGACAGAGAACATTGTTTAGGAAATTTTAACAACTAGAATGCCATAAATCATTGATGATTTAAGGGATCATCTAATTCATTAGATAAGAAGGTACTAGGATAACATTTTTGGTTTCAAGATCTTTTTCCTAATGTTGAAGAATTTTGCATGAGAAGAATTACTTACATGATTTCAATAAAATATGACCATTGTTCGTGCCTTGAACAATTTCCACTTCATCTCTTATTAAATGGAATGAAGTTTAATTTTTTCATTAGTGAAGTGTTTACTCATCATGTGATCTATAAATAGAAAGATAGTTCATTCCATCTGTCTCAAAAAAAAGGTTATCATAGGTTATCAAATATGAATAAGTCCACCTATAGTGAGATAATACATTTATCAGAAAAACTTCAACCAAATTATAAATTATACTATAAAAAAATGGATAACATTTCAATCCTTTCAAAAATAGAAAATCTAGAACCTTATTAAGACATAAAGTAAATTGTATTATAATTTATAAGCCATATCTCATAGGGTAGTTCATGGTTGTCACATTCCAAATATCCGAATACCTCAATCATGTATTCTCTTGAAACATTGTTATAACTTGAATTACCATATAACCTAAGTGAAAACATGCATACTGTAAAAAATTAACTCTTCCCAAAAATTCTATATACTCAAACCACAATATCACTTTGTCCTTATATTATTCATAAGGTTATTAATACTATCAAACATCTCATTATCTCAATAACCCATCATTATGCACATATCATGTGTTTTCTAAAAATATGTGAATAACATTTCATGGTAACTGGTACTATTCCACATATAATTTCAAATGCTGAAGAAAATACAGTAATCTAACTATCCTAAGATGTTTCCTTATACAATAGTACCATAAAATAACTTATACAACATTATTCTTGATAAAAATATAAAATGATTCCACTATTGACAGAGCTTCTTCATTTTATTCCTTAACCCTTATTTTATATCATATATCATATGTAGTACCTTCATCGTTAGAAACATAAATACTACCCATAAGATCATACTAATTATCTTTATGATATTTTCCCTTAGGGAATAGATTTGCATAATTCCCATACACCCGACATTTAAAAAATTTAACAGTCATTGATGTCTCAGTAATACCATTATTTTTATCCATTATGTTAACAAAACCATTTACTTGACAACTGCTGGCTTTGTACCCTTTTCTCTTCACCATAAGAATCGTCCAGTTACTTTGAATCATTATCCTTCATGCCTATTCCCACATGAATTACATGTGGAAAATTGAACTTTCTTTCCTCTATGATCACTATGAAACTCCATCTTTCTCTTATTAGGTGGTTTAGGAAACACTCCAATGATGTGATTATTGATCATATTATGATATCGATGATTATGAATAATAATGATGTTTCCACTTCTTAATCCCATTTAAATTGGTTTCTCATGAGGAATATCATTCCAATGTCCATTATATTCTCCATTAACATGAATCCTCCAGCTTCCATCCATTTTTTAATAACCAAAAATATTAGTGTGAGAGGAAAAAATAATACTCGGAAAACAACATAATAAAGCGGGAGTACATTCAATCACTAAAATATTCATTTTAGTACTAATTTATTAATGATAATTACTATAATTCTAGGATAGTAACCTACAGTTATAATTATCTCTAGGGACATCCCTAGACGTATCCCAAGAAATATCTCTACAGATATCGCTAAATATTTAGCATCCTAGGATCTAATGGTTAACAAGACCTTTTCTCTAATACCAAATCTAATGAAATAAGCTTGACATACATAGCCATTAAATTTATTTTGCAAAACACATAATACATTATGCCAATAAACACTAAAATACATTATTATTTTAGTGTCTTTGGAAACTCAAAACATATTCTTCTACCTTTGTAGAAGATCTTCAACATCTCCCATAAGAACATCCCCATTATTTTTTCGAACTAAAAAATTTATTTATATCATAGGGAAATGAAAATCAAAAAAGGGTGAGCCCAAATTCTCATTAATGGTAAACATTGAAAACATAAAACAAAACATAAACACAAGAATGTAAAAATATGATAATATATTTTGAATATCAAAATCTTGAGTCACAAAATAAATTTGGCAGTATGTAAGGCATAAATCATATAGGAACATTAAACATAGCATTGAGATAAAACATGAACTTATGAAAAACACATAATCATATAAAATCATTTCTTTATTATCCAAGGATCATATCCAAAATCATCATAGTGGAAAAAGTCCACTACTTAACAGAGTTCACTCTTCATTCCAGCCTCGTATTACTGAACCGAATTTACATGACGTTTTAACCGTGTATTACCGAACTAGATTCACTTGTTGTTTTAGCCATGTCAATATCATGAGATATAAATTCTTACCCAATTCATTGGAGTTATATATAGGTCCCAACCATCTCATTATGAAATCATTCTTATATGTGCCTTAAAAACATAAATCATTCATCATTGCATAACCCATAAATAAAATGGGTTTCTTAGTCATCATTATATACTAAAATAATACATATAAAATATCATTTGATCATTAAAATATTTTAATCATATCAATAATAGGGATATAAAAATAACCCTAATTAAACAAATATATTTTATTAGGAATGTAATTTGGATAAAACACTTGAACTTATTTTTTTGGAAAATATCATTTTTCATCAAAAACATTTTCTTTTTTCAAAATGCCCCACAATTTTAAATGAAAGTAATTTAGTTGAAAATAAACCTGAAATCATGTATAGGATTATTCATGTAAATAAGGTGTTGTAAATACTTAAAAATCCATTCATTAGGTACAAGTTAAAAAATATTCTTCTTGTACTCATACAAGAAAAGTCAAAAACTACCTCATATGGAAAACAAAAGAAAGATTCCTTCCATATCATTTAATAAAAATTCATAAATGGGTAAAATTGAATTTAAATAATAGTATAAGAATATAAATAATAATATATATTTATGAAATGTGGATGTAAATGATAAATATACACCAATAAATACTTACGTACAAACAATCTCATATAATAATGAGATTATCCCTTACCATAGGTCCTCTATCTGTTTTATGTATCCACACCTCTTATATAATGATTTAAATATTTTAATTGAATTATTAAAGAATTAGATTAATTTATATGATATCATATATGATCATATTATATTATTTTTGTTAATAATATTTCATTATTCCTCGTTATTTGTGTATTAACTGCTTTATGTTTTTATGCATGTTTTGTCAGAAAATTTAATGCTCCACTTCTTTGGTTATAGTTATATCATATAATGAATTATATTAGTATAATATATATCATATTTTATCATTCTATTCATTTATATAATTATGTTTTAATGATGTTCATGAATAATGAATCGCATCGCATCGTGGACACGATAGGTTGTACGTACGCACACACGATGATATCATTACTTTAATAATAAAAATGGTATAAAAGTGGATGGTAAATATATTTTTCCATAATAAATAACTTGTTATCATAATCATATATATTTATTATTTGCATCAATAAACTCATAAATGTCAATTGGTGGCGAAAAACAAATTACACCACAACATCAAGACAATATGCTATAGGTACGCACGCATTTTGATTTTGATTTTTCATAGGATGGATAGAAGGTGGAATACAATTTGACGTGCTTTCTCTAACTCTCATCTTAGAGAAGTAGAGTTGGTGTTTTAAGAAGAAAAAAACTTATAGAATGTGACAAGGAAAGTTTATAAGGAAAAAAGGAAAGGATATTACTGATATTTAAGGCTTAAATAGATGTGACGAATTGAGGGAGGAGTGCCATTTTATAAATGAGGTGTGGGGCACTTTTGAAAACCTCAAAAATATTAATTTATAATAAAATAAAAACCCCCCAAAACCACCAAAATGTCCCAATTTATAATTTTAAATGACATAGTGTTTCAATATAATGGACCAATAATTTTTATAGAAGTTTTTATGTAAATTTAAATATTATCATTTTAATTAACACTTAGATATTCTATTTAATTTTAATTGCGATAAAATATATTTCAATATTAAAAGGGTGACATATTTATTTATTTGAAAACAATTAGACACTAAATAAGTAACCCATATAATTTTAGATCATATAAAAATTATTATGTATTTTTTAATAATGTTTAATGTTTTTTAAATAATTTAATAGAACATTGTTTTGACAAAACCACAATAGTGGCAATTTTGAAACTAATCAATTTGTGGATTTTTTAAAATTTCAAGATATGATGTCATTATAAAAAATATTATTTTATTATTTTTCTATTGGGTCTAAATAATCTTGAAAAATCATTTTCATACTAATTAGGAAAAATTATATTTATAATAATATTTTTAATAGTATTAATTCGATATTTCAATTAATAAAATAATTCCAACAACAGTTTTGTGTAATTATTTAATATAATTATTTTCGGGTAAAAAAGAAAAATAAAATAATAATAGGATATAAAATATAATATATTTCCTAGTAATATGTTTATTTGAATTTATATTTTGTAAAATGCAATATTAAAAACGATATACTTATTAAATTATGAATGTTACAACTTTAACAGTGCGTTAAATAAAATTATATAAGTGTCCCAATATATTCGTTATGGATCCAAATAGTCAATAACAATACCCTTGGATAATTATGGCCAAGATATAATCAACCAATTATAATTGGAAATGTTTTTGGTACTTTTTATGGTTATTATCATTTTAATAATAATTATTTTATTAATTTCTCGTAAATTAATTAATTTGTACACCATTAAGGTATAAGTCATTAAAGAAACTATATATTTCCCAAAGATTAAAAATAAATTTCCATAATAAATAAAAATATTTTTATATAATATAAGTATTTATAATTGAAATTATCTTCTCCATAACTTTATATAAAAATGGTTTAGTTTTTACAATATGAGTTAGAGATATTTATCTTTTCTTTAAAAAATTAATTAAATGTCTTAATCTCATCCTAGTTGCATAAAAATGACCCAATTTCTACCCATATATTATTTAGGTAAAAACACTCATAAAACAATATTAATTCATGTTTATGGGTAATTTTATAACAGTATTATTACCCTTAATTACATGTTTTACCTTTTTATCGTATCAATAAAAATTATTGAAGTTACTATTCATAATGCCCAAAAATAAAATAAACCTATATACATAATTTGGTCATAATGATTACAAATATAGAATCCATTTTTTAAAATTCCAACCACATAATTTTCAGTAATTAATTTAAAATTCTTCCCATTGTAGGAAAGAGAGAATGTTTTTTTAAAAGTTAAATCATTGAAAAATTGAAATGTTATTACATCGGAATTCAATTTAATATTAATGCTAATGACATAAATTTTATATAATTAAAATAATATATTATCTTTATAATTTTAAACCATTAAATAATATTATTTAATTACACAAATTTTTTTGATGAATTTGTTTTCAATTATAATATCGTTTAAATTTACTATCCATCAAAATTTAAAACCTATCAGCAAAAATATGAAAAAATAATCCAAATTATTTTTTATATAATGATTCCAAATAATATGTTTTTTATATTAAATTTAATTTTTAAAAGTGTCAAAAAATAGATTTTAAATGGGTGCACCATCAAAAGATAGAAATAATGTTTTTTTAAAAAATATATATATTTTATCAAAATAATTGAATTTGTTCTCATATCATGTCTATGAAAAATATAATACGATTTTTAAACCTTATATTGAATCCATAAAAAGTGATTTTATTATTTTATAGACTCACTTATTTTCATTTAAATAGTTTTTTATAAGGAAGTTAATTCTTTTGATACCCACCATTATAACGGATAGGTTATAATATTTAGTTGTTCACTTTTACACAGCCTTTCATGAAATGAATTATATAAGAAACATGAAATTATGTGTAACACAAGACAAGCATAGTGTTTCCTATACCTCAATATAATCTTGGTGTAATTTACATCACAATACATTGAATAAATTAAAAATAATATATCTTATAAAGTCTTAGTGTGTTAAAATTTCACCATTCCCCTTGAATCAAAATCCATTCACCAAAACATTATAGTGATTTACCCTATCAATTAGTCCCCCCCACTATGTCCCCAGTCCTACAAGGTTCCACCCTCATGTTTTTGGAATAACTCATCAAGATAATATAAATCCCCACTTCTCTTTTCCAGTCAAGTTCTATTTTTGTGGTTTGTATTCAATTTTCCAAAATTAGTCTTATTTTTAATTCATATTATACCATTAAAATGAAAATATTATATTATCAATAGGTTACCTTATTTCTCATTTATTTTACCCTTTTCTAAAAACAATGTTTTATACTTGTCATGCTGTAATATTTACTTATGAGATTTCTATCTTTTATACGAGAAACTATAATTCATTTAAATTTTTTAAATTAAAAAATCTTTCTTTTTCTTGAGAATTTAATTAGTTTTAATTTTTTTTGATTTGGGGATTTATATAATTTAAGCCCATATTTCCTTTTCTTGGGTTAAAAATGATCTAATAATATTGTCTTTAAGCACTTTTTCATTCCATGATTTTGATAAGAAACTCATTCTTCATTCACCAAGGGTTATTAATGAAAAATTTATTATGATCTATGTAGATCAAGTAAACGAATACATATGAAGGGTTTAACCTGATAGTGCTCCGATTAATGGCCTAATGAATTTAATCTCTAGAGAATACATGTTTTATGATACCTTAGTGAATATCCATGGTGATTTTCACTTATAATACCTTGGTGGTAAACCCGGGTTATATGCTTATTAATGACTCATTTAAATGTTGTATCCACATTCCCATGTTATGATTAATGATCTTATTATTATGTTATGCATTTTTCTAAATCCTTATTTTTACACCTCATGTTCTTATTCTAATGTCTCATGATCTTATGCTTCATATAACTTTTTCTTATTCCCTTAATGGATTTATTCTCTCCATTTTTTCCTTTAATGTATATCCCCAGTAGTACTAATGGTTTCATTTATGTAACCCTTTATTTATTTTTAAAGTATCTATAGTATATAGGTGATTTTTGGGAGAGTTTTTAGAACTTTTGGAGTGTTTTTAGATCTTTTATAAGGGTTCATGGGTAGTGCACGGTTTTGGAAAAACATGAAACATCCATAGGAAATCATGCACCCTGAGACATGGGATAAAAGGAAGGTGTACGGGTGGCACACGGGTTTCCCAAACCGTGCATCTTCCAGGGATAAATTTTTCTACATGATCCAAAGGAATTTTTCATAAATAGTTCATGGTATTTAAAATGTGAAATCTAACCATGTGAGGTTCTTCATTGAGGCAATGGATGGTTCATAGATAGCGTATAGTTTTCCTAACCATGAAACTAACCATGCATGGGTTAAATGTGTGATCCTAAAATTGTGTATATTTAACTTTTTGACCTCTAAGGCCCTCTGTTTTCCTCCTATGTGGCCCTAACATGAGATTATATTTTCCCAAGGGTTATAAAAGATTTTCCCATTGATATATAGGCTATCTGAAAGCTTCCCTTAGTGATTGAAGATAAATTCTAGTGGTTAGTGATCATTATTGGTTGTTCTTTGTTGGTTATCCTGAATATAAATCTCTTTCTCTATTGACTTCTTAGATATACATCTTTTTTGGATAGATATAAGGTATTTGATGTCAAATATGATTATATTTTCTTTCCTAATTGGAGAGGAGATCTATTGTGGGTTTTTTGAGATTCAATAAGATTTTGGAGATGTTTTCTATTCTTTTCTTCATTTTTATCATAAAAACTGAGGTAGGTGGATTAATGCTTGACTCATCTATTTAGAACATGAAGAACTAGTTTCAAATTAATTAATTTGATTTAAATTTATTGTGAAATAGGTGTGAAATCAGGGTATAATTCTATATTAGTAATGGTTTGTGGTTTTATGGGAAAATGTGGAATTATTATGCAATGTACATTGATAAATGATTTTAAAATAGTTACTAGTTTCTATTTATAGAAAAATGTTTTCAATATAATGGTTTTTTCGTTGAAATGGTTTTGTAATCAAAATGGATTTTTGGTTGAAATGATTTTGGCAAGATTGTATTTGTAATTGTTTGGGCACATAAGGCGATATATGTTCATGTTGCGTTACATAGATTGGTTTAAATAAGAATTGGTTCCCGAATCCAAAGGTTTAATGGAATATGGGATTTAATTACACGATTATGACATGGTAGATATTTTCGAAACTATTCATGTGTATGGATCTTTCCTAATGAATCTTTAATGTGTGTAAACGTGGATATGTGGTTGGAATGGGATTTACCAAGTCGTTTGTGTACTAGTTGGGAAATAATGCTTGGGTTCTTTTAATGGAAAATTGATTGGTATTGGAAAACTAATTTTCTTAGAAGTAGTTTTTATTTTGAGTTAAATTGTTTTAAATGTATTATATAAATTGTTTTATATAAATGAGCTAACTTGTTATATCCTATAGGCATGAGTAGAGAAGTCATTTGGGGAAAAAATATTGAGTTCCATTACTCACCCCTACTCTAGAACTTTGTTGATTTATTAGATATTGTTTATCAAAACATGGAAGAAGTAAATTTATCACAATTCTCTAGTGGTGCTTAGTGATATTTGGGTTGTTTGTGGAGAATGGAGTAGGATGGATCTTGGGAGTTATGGTTTTCTTTGAGTTTTATTGGTTTTGTTGTCTTCCTTTGTATACTTAGTTGATTTTTAATCTTTCATTATGGTACTCTTTGTAGTGGTTTGTAGAGAAATGAATTTTTTTTGTTTCCTTTCATTGATATCATGCATCATGTAGTGGGTTATTTGGTTATTCCATGTTTTTTTGGTTGTTTTATTTTCAAAGGGAAAATCATCTGTCAACTATTAATTTCACCCTTGGAATTTATTTCTTTCCTTTTTCATATAGGTAATGTTTCATAAGGAAAAGTAATCTTTCTATGTGTTTTCAAGACGATTATAAGTAGAAGGATGTTATAGTTGGAATCACCTTGGTCCTTTAATAAATCTTTGTGGAACAAGTGGAAGTAGTCTTAGTTAGTCATGGCCTTGTTATTGGTTGTCTGTCTTGGAGTTAAAAACTCATTATGGTGATTCTTGATTTCGGTTCATAGAATGGAGTAGGATTATCAGAACATGAAATGTAGATAAAAAAATATTTAGTTAACCTTTTTATGATGAACATAAAATTACCGGGGAGTTGGGTACATAAGTGTTTTGGAGACACATATAGGATTTGGATTCTCATTGTCGTGGGTTTATCCAATCAGATGATCATGAAATTAATTGTAAAGATGACACCGCACTAGTGGTGTATATTTATTTTTGAGGAATGATTTTTTTCAATTTATTGATTTTTGAGAAATTTTAATGTTTTTTTAAAATTTAAGGTTTTTAAAAAGGTCATTGTTGTCATATTTTGAAAATGGTTTTATTTTTAAATGAATTTAGTGTTTTTGTCAAAAATGGTTGAATGTGGAGAATGTTGAATTTTGGGAAACCTTATTATTGTAGTATGATGTGGTATAATTTTAAATTTGTTAAGACTTCAGTTTTTAGAGAGTAAGACTTATGACTTTTTTTTGGTTCTAGAAAATGTTACCTAATAGGTGTTGCATAAACCCAATAGAAAAATCTGCTAAAAATGTTGTTTAACCTAAGCCTTTGGTGAACCAACATCTAGTTTCGAGTATTTTTGAAGTATTTATAGCTGGGGATAGTGCAAAAATGAGGGATGATCCATGGAAAGTGCATCATTTTTTCTAACTCCAGATCCATAATCCACCCATCTTTTATGGTGATTCTAAACCCTAAAATCTAGAGGTGTGTATGAACATGATGAATTGTAACATTGATTTCATTAGAACACTAGTAGAGTTGAAATTCAATATTCCAATGTATATAATGGATGATATTTAATATAATTTTTGGTAGCTAGTTAATTAGGCTAAATCAGATCAAGTCCTAGTTTGAGACAGTTTTGAAGAAAAGTTGAACAAATAATTCTACCCTCATTCATTTTGAATTCAATTAATGAGGGATTTCATCACCCTAAGGAAATAAAATATATATCATGGAGTATATATCTAAATTCTTTAATTTAGTGCACTTTTCACCCAATTATGATGCTAGTTAATCCAAGAAGGCAAACATCTTTGAATCGGAGATGAGGTAGGATATTCAATTGAAGATTGTTGTGACCATTATTATAGAGTACATAGATAGAGTCAACAGAGAAACGATAGATGAAAGGGGAATATTAGAAGATATGGGGGGATGAATTATGTTGATACACATCTGAAATTGTGGTAACTCTAATACTGGGAGAAAAATAAAAGATGGACACCTATTTCCAAGGTGGGAGCCTGAATCAAAATCAGACGACTGGGTTGGTGAACCTTCTTCTGAGACCAATGACTAGAGCTCGATGTTTCTAACATGGTTCTTTAGAACATGAGAAGTCAGAGTGTTAAAAAACACCATGATCAGGCCACATTTGCAATAAAATGGGGAAACTTCAGCGCCATTGTCACAGTTATCCAAGGATGGGTGTTCAAGAGACTTATCAGGTATCACAAGCGTCATATTCTTCGAAGGGATAGGGGAAACAAAGTCATTATCAATTGCAGAAAAAAGCTATCCATAGTGATTTTTGGAACAGCATGACTCCTCATACTACAAATAATCAATAGGGAAATAAGGATAAAAGTGCATCTACGAATCAATTATATGAAGCTGAACAGGTTATTATTGATGATCATTCTGGACCATCGACCATGAGAGGTAAAATTATTTTTAATCCAACCCTTATAAAAGTGTTGATTGATATGGGTGCATAACATTATTTTATTAGTTCTCATACTATTGATTTTTTTAATTTAAAACTTGAGATGATGCATTCTTTGATAAAACATCAAACTTATCTTGGTCAAAGATAATGTCAATCCATTATGTGTAGATCAAGTTCTATAAAAATTGATGGAGATCAGTTGAAATGGTATTTCTCTATGATTGAGATAGATGTCTATAAAATTATCCTGTTAATTGATTGGCTGAAAATTTTCAAGGTTGACATCGATTATTATACATGAAGATTCATTTCTATAACGGATATGTCATTGTGAATCTCTTTATAGGATAAAGGATTGTATAGGTTGGTGGAATGGTATTTTTAAAAAAATTAGATGGAACTATATCATATAGATAGAGTCATTGTATTTTACATTAATGGAAGAGATCGAGAATAATAGTTTTCTGGCATTTGTTAATCAATTTCATGATGTGTTTCCCAAAACATTCTCATGATTTCCAACTATGAGAGAAGTAAAGTTTATGATTGATCTAATTCCAATGACTAGTACTATTTCCCTTCCATAATATCAAATAGAACCAACAATTTTAGGGCAATTTAATGAGTATATGGAATAACTGGAAATCAAAGGGTTAATTTGGTTGAGCACATCTTTATAGGCAGTAACAGCCTTGTTTAAAAAAAGGTTGATGGAACCCTAAAGCTGTGTGTGGATTATTGTAAGATTAACCAAGTTATGATAAATAATAGGTATCCACTTCCATCCATTTATGATCTATTTGATCAATTGATATGGTCTTAGCGGTTCCCTAAGATTGGATTGTGATCAGGATATAACCAATTATGGGTTTGAAAGGAGGATATTCTAAAAAAAGGATTTAGGAGAAGACATGGCTATCATGAGTATGTGGTAGAAGTGACACATTCGTTACAAACATTGACATTACATAACATTTTTGGAATACATAAACATTATATAAAAATATTCCCAAAGAACTTAGTTGGTATAGTGACTTTGGAAACATTCAAACATAAACGTCGGTATATACATGAGCTACATTATCTCCCACAAGGTTCTTGTAGACTATCACCCTTCTTAAACACATCAAACCTAATACATATCTTCATAACCTAGGGAGGAAACATAAAAATGGGTGAGCTAAAATTCTAAATATGGGTAATCAAGGGATACATGTAAGAAAAAAACATGAGCCTAAGGATATGAGAACATGATCATGAAAATAGAAGATCATACCCCTAATATCAAAGATCACATACATGAATCATGGCATAAAGTTTGGTAGTTTGTAAAACTTGAATAAAAAATAAGTAAAGTACACAATCCATGAAAGCACAGCATAGGAGTAAGACATGGAATTGTGGAAACACGTAAGCATAAACAGATTTCCATAGTAGACAAAACATCATTTCCAAGACCATCTTAGTGGACAAAGTCATTTACTAAACCAAGTAACCCACATTCCAGCCCTGTATTACTAAAAGGAGTGACCCTCGTTCCATCCCAGTATTATTGAATTGAGTGACCCTCATTCCAACCTTGTATTCCTGAACTGATTAACCATCGTTCTAACCCTATTTTATCTCATGATATATAAATCATTAGTCAATGCATTGGAGGGAGATATAGGTCCCACACATCACATAATGAAATCATACATACATGTGATACAATATCATAAATAAACATATCATAACCCATGAAATGAAATGGGTGTCATAAATATGTAAATATATCATAACCTGTGGAAAGAGACATATTTCATAATCATTTCATCATAAACATAACGCAAGAAAACAAGTGGGTTTTAAAATAATATAACCTTGAAAGAGAAACATGCTTCATAAACAACATACCATCAAAACATAATACATTTAGACAAATAATATGAATGAAAACATTGAATAATTTCTCCATAGAGGATTGATCAATGTAACATCACAGTTTTGGGTGCCGCCCAATGGTGCCCCATACCTGGTGTGTCACATGACCTCAAGAGCATTTCCCCAATTTCCAAAGGCTACCGACTAGAAGTGAGGTCCATTGTTTGATAATGGGGAAACTACATTCTCATTGGCAGAGTATACACATCGAAATAAAAAAAAAATAACTAATAGAGGAAGTAGTAATACCATACAACAAAATTAAATAGTGAAAGACTGATAATAATATAACAACTAGATCACATAAAGATGATTCAGGTTACATGTGTCTCAAAAAGTTTCCAGACAAGTTATAATGCTACAAATACAATACTAAAACCAAAGTACAGGAAAAAACGTAAACTCTAACAGCATCACAAGCCTCATCTTGGTCCCATGTTATCTAGATCCAATAATAATAAAGTACCTAATGAGGAAGTTCCCTTTCTATTATCTATACCTGCAATTATATAATCTGTTTGGGTCCAAAAGCATGTCCTAAACGGGGTGTGATATGAATCCTAGTAGAAACCAACAAACATCTATGCCTAAATTTTAGTGAGTATATATGTAACCATTGTAGGTAACATGCATAAATGAAGTAATGAACTAGGATATACTCATAATTAAACAATCCTACAATTTTCAATTACAATCATTTACATTTATTATTCATCAGTAGAATCATGTAAACCTTGGGATCGCACCTAATCTTTGTATCCCATGTGTAATATTAACAAAAGAAGTCATTGAATACCATCAAGACAACCAAGTAAGACTGAGTCCAAGCTTGTGATTTGTCTTGAAAGACTCATCAAAAACATTTAATTATTCAATAATGACCCTATGTAAATTTTCTCACAGTCTAATACCCCTGGTCCAACATAACAACAATTCATTTAATAAAGACCCTCTAGGTAGCTCCCATTGTCCGACCCGTTTAGTCTACATTAGCACTAAACATTTACAAATGACCACCTGAGTAGCTAACATGGTCAATACACCTGGGTGAACATAGCATTAATTCATTTTATAAAGACCCTCTAGTTAGCTCTCACAGTCTAACCCCTATTATCTATGACCCCTGTCATCTCTCATAGTCAATACCTCTATTTCAACATAACCACAATTCATATATTAATGACCCCACTATGAGAAGTCATCACATTAAAATCCCCCTTGGACAATCATTCACAATGTCTATCACATGAATCTCATATAATCTGTAACTCCATCCTAAAAACAAGAGGCATGGAAAATAAGGATAAACTAATAGTTATTCTGGACCAAATGTCCATAATAAATCAAATAAGAGAGACACACCCATAATCAAGGTATAAAACCTTATGCATAATAAATAAACCTTTTATCAATATAACAAACCATTTTTGGTAATAAACATAGTCAAATTATGAACACGTAAAACCCCAAATGTGGGTATATGACACATTTATCATATATAATCCAAATACAATGAACAAAAGGCAAAAACCACCTACCTTGATGTTGTACAATCATCACTCTTGAATGTCGACCCTTGAATTGGCATAGATCTATGTAGATATACAAAAATGTGAAAAACTTTCATCCTTGAATAACCCACAAGAGAGGAGGACTCTTGAAGAAATGCTCTAGGGTAATTGAGAAATCACCAATGGGATTCTGTGACACCTAACGATGTCTCAATCAGAGGTCAGACAGAGAAATGGGTGTGGTCCAAAGTTCATCAGCCGTTATGCTTCTCTTCTCTACGTACTATAGGTAGAATAAATAAGTTTTGGAAATGTGACGTGACCCCACTCCGATTTTTCAAATAAAATAAAAACTACATGGTGTATTCATTAAAGGTACATGCTATATAGTATCCTTAATCGACCCTAGCCTTAAGTATTCTATCATGTCACTTACACTACCATGTATTCAGCCATTACACTACCATTACGCAGCTGTATGCAGTATATAGGTACACAACATGTACTCATAAGTACGCAGAGTGTGCTTAGAAAATTTATTATTTCTTCCTTTTTCCTCCAAAAAAAATTAAAATAAAGTTCTATACTATAAATGAAGATCTGTTTTCTTAAAAAATTACCCCTTAAATAAATTCGTCCCCGAATTTCCCTTCCATGGGTGATGAGGAAGAAACATAAAAAAACTCAGGTCATTGGGATTGTACGTTAGCCTCCGTCTCCCAAGTCTATTCCTATACTAGCCTATGTTGTAATATAACCCATACTAGAGGAACATACTGGCCAAATAGAACATTCATGATGTGATCCACAATCCGAATTGGGTGCTCCTCGAAGGATGAATCCACCTCCAACTCAACCTCATCGGGAAGAAAAACTTGAGATGGGTCTGAAAAGTAACGTTCAAGCTGAGAAACATGAAAGACATCATGCATAGTGTAGTACCTATGAGGTCACTTCAACCGATAGGTAACTGAACTGACTCTATCTGAAACCTAAAATAGCCCGACATATCTCGGTGAATGCTTCCCCTGTCACCTATTCCTCCGGTGTCCAAAACTTAGAGTGACTTGTAAGAAAACTTGATATCTGGCCTCAAACTCTAGAGTTCATCTTAATCAATCACAATAAGATTTCTTGTGAGATTGTGCAGTATACATCCTCTTCTGAATCATCTCCACCTACTTTGTGGTCTCCTAGGAATGAATAGGTCCCAACATAGTTGCCTCTCCTATATCTAGCCAACGAAGGGGTAATTAGAATGGCTTAGCATACAAAGCCTCATAATGTGCCTTTTGAATCATTACTTGAAAAATATTATTTTAGAAAAACTCCAACAGGGGTATTTGTGTCTCCCAAGAGCCCCTGAAATCCAGGACATATGCTTGAATCATTTCCTCTAAAAAATGAATTGTGCGCTCAGATTGGCCATTTGTCTAGGGATGTTATGTTGTACTGAAAAGTACTTGTGTACCAAAAACCCTCTGTAGTCCCTTCCAGGCACAAGAAGTAAACTATGCATCCCTATCTGAAATGATAGGCTATAGAACACCATGAAAATGTACAATCTCCCAGATGTACAACATTCCAAGATCCTCAACACTGATGGGTTCCTTGATCGACATGAAATGTGTAACCTTCATGAGTCTATAAACAACAACCAAAACCACGTCATTTCCTTACATTGACCTCGGTAAACCCATCAAGAAATCCATTGTGACATCATTCCACTTCCACTCGAGAATGGGCAACTGCTGTAAAATCCCTACTGATCGCTGTTGTTTCACCTTCACCTATTGATAGGTGGAACATCTCATAACAGAACTTGAAACATCCCTCTTTATTCCTATCAATCAATGCTGATGATGTAGATCTCGATACATCTTACTGACACCAGGATGAACTACTCATGTCGAGGCATTAAAATCTCACAAAATTTCCTCACTTATGTCCGATGACACCCATACGAACCCATGAAAATGTAAAACCTCATCCTCACCTACAGTCTACCTAGGAGTAGTGTACACATCTGACACACTCTCCCTTATGACTAGGCCTTTATAATCTAATAGATTCCTAATTATAACTTGATCTATTAGAGTAGGGGTAACAGATATAGAATAAATAAATGAGTGCCCCTATTTTTCATGCACATCCAAATGCATCTCAAAAAACATATCCATAAGCTACCACTCATTGCTGGCCTCCCAAACTACTTGTATTTGAGTCATCCTTCTCAATGCATCAACCGCTGTGTTTCCTTTCCCTGGCATGTATGGGAGCTCAAAGTCGAAATACTAATGGTACTCAACCCACCTTCGCTATCTCAAATTTCAGTCACACTGATTAAAGATATAATTGAGGCTTTTATTGTTAGTGTATACCACAAAATGATCTCACAATAGATAATGTCTCCAACATCATAAATCATGCACAACTGTAGCCAAACCAAGATGATGCGTCAGGTAATTCCTCTCATGTAGTCTCAACTGTTGAGACCCATACACAATGAATCCTTACCCTTGCACAAGAAATTATCCCAGACCGATACCTGATGCACCATAGTAAATAGTTTAACTCTTTACAGGACTTGGAAAAATCAATATTAGTTCTTAAGTTAATCTCCCTTTCAGCTCCTGAAAGCATGAACTATAGGAATCTGTCCACAAGTACATTTTACCCATCTTAGTTAGGACCAAAAGTGGCACTGCTAAGTGTGAAAAGTCTTGTATAAAGTGCCTATAGTAACCAACTAGCCCTTGAAAACTTCATACCTCCAAGACGTTCTTCGGCTGATCCTAGGAAACTAATTTCTCACTTTCTCTGGGTCTGCTGATACTTCTTTCTCTTAGGTAACATGACCTAAGAAGTGAATTTGGTCCATCCAAATGTGTCATTTTGAGAGGTATTCATATAACTAAAGCTATCTCAGTGTAATCAATACAATCTCAAGATATATAACATGGTTGTGTCGAGTGTGTGATTACACCAATATATCGACTACGAAGACTACGATTGAATAATCTAAGTAAGGATGGAGCACTCGGTTTATCAGTTCCATGAAAACTGCTCACAAGGTATTGAGACCTAACGATAGAACCAAATACTTGTTTACACCATACCTTCTCTGAAAGGCTATAAGAGATATATCTGATGGTATAACTCTAAATTTATGAAGAACCTCCCATGGCCTTATTTATGGATTTAATTGGTAAAGAGGGGGAAGGAAATAAAAGTATAAAGATAGAGAATATTTCAATAATTCAGGAATACATAGACATATTTTTCAAATATTTACCTGGACCTCCCCTAAAAATATAGGTAAAGTTCTCCATTGAACATATAGCTATATCCAAGCCGATATAAGAGACCCTATATAGAATGGAAAATGTGGAGTTATATGAATTAAAGAAACAACATAAACATATTTTAGAGAAGGTATTTATCTAACCATGTGTGTCTCCTTAGGGAGAACCTAATCTCTTTTTGAAGAATAAGGATGGATCAATGAGGCTATGCTTTTATTAAAGAAAACATATTGGGTTCACAGGGAAGAAAAAGTACCCCCAAAGGACTGATGTATTTGACTAGATTCATGGGGATCAATTATTCTTCAAAATTGACTTATGATATGGGTATCATCAATTCAGGGTAAAGAAATAATATATTCCAAATACTACCTTCTGAAAAAGATATAGGCATTATGATTTTTTTGTTACACCCATTATCATGAAAAATTATTCCTCTATATTTATGGATCTAATGAATAAATTCATTAATTACTACCCTGATAATTTTGTAGTTGATTTTATTATATATATAATAAAATATTCCAAAATTCATTAGGTGTATAAGGATCATATAATTGTTATATTGAAAACTCTATAGAAGGAGAGACTATTCGGAAAATTTAGTAAATGTGAACTATGGTTACTGGAATTTTCATTTTTAGGGAAAATTGTAACCAATGACTGAATATCTATTGACCCTACCAAGAAAAAGTTTTTAGAGGAGTGGCCTCATAGTATAATAGTAAGAGAGATTCATATTTTCATTGGATTATCAAGATATTATATGGGGTTTTTGAAAAAAAAATCCTGAATTTATAATCCAATGACTAAGTTAACTCGGAAAGGTGATAAGTTCATTTGGACAAGGGAGTGTCAAGAATGTTTCCACTAACTAATGAAGACATTGGTAACATCACCTTTGTTAACTATACCCTTTTTCAGAGAAGGTTTTTTTATATAGTGATGAATCTCTGAAAGGCCATGTGTGTGTCCTCATGAAAAAAATGAAAAGGTGATCGCCTATGCATCTAGATAGTAAAATCCTATTGTGAAAAATTATCCTATGCAAGACTTGGATATAGTTGTTCTATATTTTTATAAAAAAATATGGATTGAATATATTTTGGGGGATAAATGTGATATATACAAAAATAACCAATGTTTTATATATATATCCACACAAAATTAATTGAACAAGAGAAAAATGATATGGTTGTAACTTCTTAAAGACTATTACTATTCCATATATTATCACCCTATAAGTTAAAACATTGTTTCTAATGAATTATGTAAGAAAGACCCTGTGGTGATGGGAATGATGAGGATTCAAGAAGATCCATTGATCATGTACCTTGTAAGGTAGGATATTGGACTCATGAGGGAAGGGACTTCATTAATCCAATCCCAAATGTTTACTCAACCATCATTACTAGATAAAATCAAGAGAGATGAATGTGAATATCTTCATTAAAAAATAACGATAAAGGATGTGATGAATGGGATGTTTCCTAAGTTAAATATTGATCAAGAAGATATACTAATAGTTCATAAAAGGCTATGTGTCATATATATATCTCGAGATATAGAAGGATTTTATGGATTATCTCATAGTTATACAATCTACATACATCCTGAAAGTGCTAAAATGTATAGGGAACTTCATGATCATTATTGGTGGGATAATATGAAAAGGGATATTTTTTACTTTTCTGCAATGTTCATTGTGTGTCAACAAGTGAAGGTGGAGAAAGATCTTCCTAAATGGGTATTGCAAACACTACCCCTACCAACATGGAAGTGGGAAAATATCACTATTGACGTCATCAGTAGTTTCCTAAGAACATCCAAAAGAATCAATTCATTAATGATTATTGTGGATCAACTCTCCAAAAATTAACATTTCCTTGTTATTCGGGAAGTTTTTTCTCTCAAAAAACTAGAAATGATATACATAAAAGAAGTGGCGAGGCTTCAAAAGGAACCGCCTACTATTATTTTTTATCATGATCCAAGATTCACGTCTATATTTTGAAGAAGTATTCAACATGATCTTAACACTGAATTGAATTTTAGTATAGCATATCACCCCCAAACTGATGTCCAATCTAAAAGGACTATTTTTACACATGATGTCATGATAAGAACAAAAATAATTGTGTTTAAATGGGTATGGGATCAACACCTCCAATTAGTTATGTTCTCATTAAAAATACGCATACACTTATGTATTCAAATAACACAATATGAATCTCTATATAGAAAGAGAGTTGTAACTCCAACAGGTTGGGATGAGGATGGGAACAAGAAAATACTTGATCTGAATATTATACAAGATATGACATAAAAGGTTCATGCTATTCGACAACATATAAAGGCAATTTTGAGTCAAATGAAGAATTATTAAAAAACCATCAAAGGGACTTCTATTTTGTTATCAGGGATGTAATTTTCCTTTGGATATCACCATGGATGTGAGTTGTGCTATTTGGAATGAAATGGTAGCCTAGACATGGGTATATTGGCCCCATTGAAATCCTTGTTCGCATTGGTATAGTGGCATATCAGTAAGAACTTCCACAAAAGTTGGATCAAGTTCATGAAGTATTCAATGTATCCCTATTGAGGAAGTACATACTTGATCCATAACAAGTATTGAATCTAGAGGTGATACAACTGAAACATGGCCTCTCTTATAAGGATCATTTAGTGGATATCTTGGACTATAGAGACCAAGTTCCACACAACAGTAAAACTCGTCATTTCAATGTATGGTGGTGGAATAGAAAATCTAATGAAGTGACATGGGAACCAGAGGAGACTATGAAGAATAAATTACACTCACCATTTCACAACTGGGAGAATGAGTTTAAATTTTGGGGATAAAATTTCTAAGGGGGGATGTATTGAACCAAACTTTCTAAAAGTTATTTTTCTAAAAAATATATATTGGTCATGTATTATATTATTTTATACACAAAAAAAACATAGAGAGGCCCAAAAAATCTTATATCATTAAATAATTATCATTACATTAAGAAGTTATGTTTCCAATTAAAATTTCAAGAAATTCATCTAGAAAAAAATATAAAATATAATATCTAAAATAGGAAAATATGGCTCATACTAATCTTCTAGAATCATCAACCCCACAAATAACACTATAGAAATTAAAAAAATTTAATAAACTGATCAACATCTTATGTACGGAAAATATAACTGTAGGATAAATTATATTTAATTATTGAGGGAAGAATTTTAGTGGTATTGTTTTGGTATAAAGGGATATGTGACCATTGGGATTCGACTATTATATGATTGTTGGTCAAATATGACCATTGGTCAATATAATCATTGGAAAATATGATAGTTGGTCATTATGAACATTGCAAAATATAACTTTGTTTAATAATTTTTTCACTATAATCTTTTTTTATAAGTAGAAATAAAATGGATAATTGAAGCATAAAGGAGAAATTATGGCCTCAACTAGTAGACGCATACCTTTTGAAGCCCATTCATCATAAGTTGGGAGGGAGGTAGCCTCAAAAGGGTTATCCCTTGACCAATACCATGTGAAGACTAAAAAATTGAAGCTTGAATGAAATCCCCTAAATGAGATGTTGAAGTTAGTGGAGATTACCACTTATTCGATGTTAGTTGATATATTCGAGGGAACTACCACTGTTGAACACCTTACCCTTAGGGCGTGTACGGGTGTAATAAGAGGTAACATGTCCATTACATAAAAACATACATTTTAATTTTTTTATAAATATAATGAATGTTCAACTAATTCCATTTAAGAATATTTTTTCTTAAAAAAATATATCTTTAAATTGAGATGAGTTTGATAAATTGATTTATATACACAAATAAAACATAATTATATTTTATTTTCAGAAAAGATAGAAATTTTTATAATAAATTAATGTATCTTAAATGATTTTTAATGGATTAGTCTTCTAAATAACTCTAATATAAAATCTAAATGGTAAAGTAATTTTATAATGGACTATGAAATATTTTATGAGTGTCAAGAATTTGACTATGCCTTCAAATTATTTTTTTAAAAAATAAGTCTTATCAAATTTAAAAATTAACATTCTCATAGTAGATAATTATTCTGATAATATAAAAATAATATTTGAAATTATACCATCTAAATTCTATTTTTTTTAATTTAAGTAAATTTTCTAAATTAGATTATTTTTCTGTAAATAGTTAAAATATTGTTTTTGGTTTTCGATATGTTTTATGACTTCATAATTAAGTAATAATGATGTAATAATTAATTAACCATAAACACAGACCAAAAATAATTTTTTTATTACTATTATGTATTTTAATATATTTTTATCAATTTCAAAACCTACAAGTGACTTTCTAATGTCCAAAATGAAAATTTTAACTTTAAAACATTACTTTGTGGGAAATTTACTTTTCCATGCTAAAAGAATTATTTTTAAAAATATTTCAGTATTTATGGATTAAAATTTCTTAAATTGTTACTGAAATGTCCAAAACCATGATCAATAACTATGGGTAAGAGAATGGTTTTGAAAATTCTTCAACCTAAATTTCTAAGAACCATATTTCAATATTATTAAACAATTCCTCCACTTTCGCTATAAATACCAACCCATTTCACCATTACCCATCACCCCTAATCCATCCTCAAAGAACATATGGTGATTTTTCTTCCCATTGATTCCACCAAGGATTACCCAATAACCTAAGGTTCTATCCTCAAGTTTTTGAAAAACTCTTTAATGTAAGGGAAATATGTACTTCTTTTTTCCATTCAAGCTTCGTTATTTTAAATAATGTACTCTAATTGAAAAACTAAAAATTTTTCATTTTATATTATACCATTACTATATTAATAATATTTTATCAATTGAATATATTCATTATCCCTCATTTTACCCTTTTCTAAGAACTATGTTTTATATCTATCATGTTGCCCGATTTACTTCTCAAATTTCTCTCTTTTATATGAGAAGTTATCATTTATCTATATTTTGGGAATACCCAAAACACATCCTTATCCATGGTATTCACATAGTTTTAATTGTTTTTATTAATTTAGGAATATACATATTTTAAACCCACATTTACTTTTCATGAGTAAAAATTGACACAATTTTCTCACTTTATATACTTTTTTACTCCCTGATTTTGATAAAAAAAACTCGTCCTTTATTCTCCATGGGTTATTAATGAAATTATATATTATGATATATTTGGATAAAATTAACTAATATATTTTAGGGGTGCACTCTTATAGTGTTTCAATTCATTTGGTAAATAATTTAATCTCTAGAGATGACATGTTTTACTATACCTTTATGAATGACCTTGGTGATATTCATTTATAAAACCATGGTGATAAACCTTAGTGATATACTTATAGATGTCACATTTAAATGTTGTGGCAATATTCCCATGTTGTTATTTATGTTCACTTGTTATGTAGTTATTATTCAAGTTCTATTTTTTATTTTATTCCTCTTTCTCATTCCTTATTCGTATGACTCATGTTATTATTCTTATGTATCATAATCTAATTCTTTATCGATCTCATTATTATTCCATTACTATGCTTCATGGTCACCTTTTTTCCTATCATTTATGTCCCCAAGATATGATATGAAATAAAAGTAACTTGGTGGTGCAACCATGAATATGTCATTTAAGTGTATTTAGATGATTTTTTTATGTTTTAATTTATTAAGTACCTTCTTTCTAATAAAATAATCGTTAAAATATCATATTTTTGTTCTATTTATTGAAAAGTTATGAAATAAAAAGTTTGGAATCAATAGGCATAAAATATATAGAATTTAATAACAAGTAATGTAGAGAATGAAAATTAATAGCTATCCTATTTATTCTAAACCTTGTGTTATCAAGGATTTTGGGTACATGAGTGTTTTGAAACACTTTTTGGTGTTGTAACCTTATAGTCATGGGTTGTACTGATGGGAAGACCATGGAATTCATTGATAGAAATTAATTCCCAATGTGAGTGCATAATTCATTTTTACTAAGGATTTATGATTTTTTTAAAATGACTTGATTTTTTAAAATAGTTGAAAATTGATTTATTTTCAAAAAAAAATTGGACTTTTCCAAAATGGATTAAAAAGGAAACTGTTTACCTTTTATGAGCCTTTTTGTGGTATGTGTGATGTGGTAAATTTTAAATTTCTAATCCTTCGGTTTCTAGGGAGTGAGAAAAAAAGATATTTTATTTTGGTTATAAATAATGGAACCTAGTAGAGGTCATATAACCCTACTGGAAGAGGTTGTGAGAATGTGGTTTCTCTTGAGCCATAAGTGAAACAAAAGTAGGTTCAAAGTATTATCCCTTTATTTAAGGTCATGGATATTGGGGAAAGGTAATGAACCAGGGAATGTAGATCATTCTTTTTAGTTCCAAATGCAGAATCAACCCATATTTTGGGGAGATTCAGAGTTGGAGAAAGAAAAAGTGTGACTAAATAGGATGAATAAAATCCTCTATTTCCTTGTCACACCCACTGATATGAAGATGAATTTAGCAACCAATATGGAAGATATTACAGCATGATAATTGTGGGATTTAGCAGTTCATTCTAAATTAGGGAACAAATTGCATGGTTGGATTTTTAATAAGTTTTAAACAAATAATTCTATCATAAAATGTTTTGAATTTCTAAAATAATGGATTTTTTTTTAATTTGAAGTAGAATAATATATTGGTTGTAATGTATGTAGCTCAGTTTATGAATTTAGTATATTTTTCACCGTAATTTGTTGCAAGTTCATTCTAGAAGCTACACAATTTTTAATTGGGATTAAAACCACAAATTTTGTCAAAGATTTTCATGCTTTTTATTACTGCTAATACAGATATGGTCAATAGATCGATGGTGGAAGAAAGATATATCTCAGGAAATATGGTCATATGAAGAAAATTTATTCATACGCAACTATTGGGAACTATAATTCTAGGAACAAGTAGAAGTGGGACACCTATTATCAAGGGGTGGTATATCTCATAATTTGACTATGTGATCAGTTAACTTGTCTCCTCAACCAAAGGTTATGCTAGGATGTTTTTAGTGTGGTTTGTTTGATCATATGAAGTGAGATTGTATGACACCACTTAGATAATGTCACAATTGGAATCATAAAACACATCTACATCACTATTGTATCATTTCTCCAAGGGCGGGTGCTAGGGAAAATTATCATGCTTCCCAAGAATTATATAATTCTATGGGATGAGTACATTATTATAAATCTCATCAGTATAACTGTGAAATCCATGGTGATTTTAAGAATAACTTTACTTCTCAACCAGTTAAATCTTAGTAGGTTATCAAAGGACAAAGTGCAGTGAGTAAGTAATTGTATGGAGTTAAGAAAATGATCATAGATGATTAATCTAGACCTTCAATGGTGATAGGTATAATTCTTTTGAAATAATACCTTATCCAATATTTTTTTGATATAGGTTCATCCCATATATTTATTTTTTATCTTCCAATTGATCTTGTGGGTTTTCATGCTGAGATTATTCCTTCTATTTTGAAAATTTAAACACCTCTTAGACATAGAAAATTTCAAGCCTTTATTTTCAAAGAATGTTCTATAATGATCAATGGGGATAAATTTACTTTTGATTTCTCTATGTTGGAGATGGATTTCCATAAATTAATCATGGGTATGGATTGGTTGAAAATGATCGAATCTCATATCCACTTTTATACTCAAAGGGTTTTTTTACAACTAATAATAGTGTCAAGCCTCCATTTTGAAGAGATCAGAATGTAAAGGTAGGTAAAAAAATATTGTTGGCACCCGAAACTGGAACTATCTCATACCAGTTGGAATCCTTGACCTTGGAATTGGTGGATGATATCAAGAATAGTTATTTTCAAAAAAATCACCATTTTTATTATGTTTTTTTCTAATAACTTCTCAGGATTTCAACCCACTACATAGGTGGAGCTTAAGATTGATCTCTTACCATGAATGAGTCCTATCTCACTTTCGTCTGATTGGATGGAACTAACTAAATTTTAAATAATTGAAGGTATAGTTGGAATAGTTGGGCTACATAGGATTCATTTGTCCAGAAAATGTCTATGAGAATCACCAGATCTTTTTCTGGAAAATTTGGATGGGACACTTAGGTTTGATGTGGATTATCCTATGCATAGTCCAATTATGATAAATAATCTATATCATATTCCATGAATTTAAGATATTCTTGATCAATTTTTGGGAGCCAAGTGGTTCTCTAAAATTTAATTATTATCATGATATCACTTAATTTAGGATTGTAAGGACGATATTTTGAAGACCACATATAGGAGTGTATATGTCCATTACAAGTATATGGCTATTCCTTTTTTTCTTACGAATTCATGATATTTATTTATTCAATGGATAAAATATATATTTTCAAGGTATATAGACGCTTTTATGGTGGTTTTTATGGATTAAATACTTGCGTATTCAAGGAAAAAGGTTATGAATGAGCTATTATTTACGATAGTGTTGGGTATCTTATTGGATCATCATCTGTATGACAAAAATTAAAAGTTTGATTTTTGGATACAAGAGTTATGTTTAATTTTCCATGTAATCTATATGAAATGTGTTTCTATGGATCTATAAAATATAGAGGTTCTGATCTCTTGTAAAACACAAAATAGTCTCTTTGAGATTAGTAGTTTATTTGGTATGGCTATTTGTTACTGATATTTTGTTCATTGCTTTTCATGAAAAGTGTCACCAATGACATCTTTGAGAAGGAAAAATGTTCCATTCCAATAGAATGATGAATTTTTAAAATATTTTTCTAATCTTAAAGTTACACTCACATCAAAACTAATATTGATACTTCCATAATTAGGAAAATGATATGTGGCGTATTGTGATACTTTAGGAGTTGGGTTGGGGTTTGCTCTCATGAAATGAAGTTTTATTTCTTATGGATCATGGAAGTTTCATGAGAAGAACTACCCAACACATAATTCAGAATTGTATGTGGTAGTCCATGCTTTGAATACTTGAAGTCATTTCCTCTTTGGTGAAAAATTTATAGTGTTTATGGAACAAAATATATCAAAAACCATTTTCTCACAAAGAGAATTGAATATGAGACAAATAATATGAATGTATTATCATAAAATTTTTCAGGTCACCTTAATGTATACACAGGGTAATGTAAACTCTACAGAAGATGAATTATGTAGGAAGTCATATAGTTAGTTGGATAAACAATCTTTGTATTAGTGGTAGAAGATGTTGGTGACAGATGACATGCACTTGTATTATGATGACCAAGGATTTTTCTTAGTTTTCTTTACATTTTATTTTTTATTTATTTTTTAGAGAAGGATAAAGAGCCACATATATCTAATTAATAATTTATTTCCATGAGGTCAAAAGTAAATGTTTTGGAGACCATTGAAGGAACTAACCTTAAAAAAATATGTATTTTGGTTCTGAGATCTGATGGTCATCTATTTGGATTTACAGAAAACATTCCTTCATTATTATCACCATTCCAGATGATTTTTTCTTTCTAGACTAAAAAATATGTATATG
The DNA here is from genome assembly GCA_963277665.1 of Viscum album. Taxonomy (NCBI): domain Eukaryota; kingdom Viridiplantae; phylum Streptophyta; class Magnoliopsida; order Santalales; family Viscaceae; genus Viscum; species Viscum album. The sequence continues at coordinate 2,047,738,025 of OY728119.1, forward strand.
TAACTGAAATCACAATTTTGGTTGGTTTTAATGAAAATAAACATGTCAGAGTTTGTTTTGAGATGCCTCACTATCATCTTATTAAAGAAGATCACCAATGACCATTAGGTATGTTGCAGTCTTTACTGATTCCCATACGGAAATAGGAGTAGATATATTTAGATTTTTCGACAGTTCCCCCAAGGATGGTTCTAAAACACGATTACATTTGTGTAATTGTAGATTGACTCATGAGACCATTTTTTCTGGATTCATGATTCTCATATGGTGGAGGATTATTCCAAAATTTATGTTTTATAATTTATAAAGAGACATGGTGTCTTAATCTCAATTATATTATCTAGAGTTCCCAAGATCATGAATAATTTTTGGAAAAACTTAAAGTAATCGATTTGGAATCAATTGAAAATGATCATGGTGTATCATCCAAAAATTGATGAACAAACTAAAAGGATGATAAAAATTAAAGAATAAGTTCATAGGGCTTGTTTAATGGATTTTAGTGCCTCATGGGAGAAAAAAATGTTGTTAGTGGAGTTCTCATATAGAAAAATATATTAGGCCTCGATAAATATGGATCTTTTATATAAAAAATATGGGAGTCCTTGTTGTTCTCCACTTTATTCAGAAGAAATATGTGAGACTTCACAAGTTGTACAATTCCTCATAAAATAGATAAAGTAGAAGACTCATTTGATCTGGAAGAGAATGGAAACCGTTCAAAGTTATCAAAAATTATATTTGGTTCATCTTAATTGACCATTGTCATTAGAGGTGACTGATCATGTATTCTTGAGAATCCCTCCATGGATTGGATTTCATCATTTTAGGAAACATGGAATGTTAACTCCTTGATATATATCCCCTTTTGAGATACGTAAAAGGGATGGTGGGTTGGAATATCGATTTTCTTTTACACAAAGGTTCAGTTAAATGCATAATGTGTTTCATATATCTCAATTAAGGAAATATCAACTTGATCTTGGCCATTTGATTTGATAGGATCATGTTATCCTACAGTCATAAGCTATGTTGGATCATGTGCCAGTACATATTTTGGATATGTAATAGAATGTATTATGTGGTTAAATCATTGGTATTGCATGGGTTTTATAAAAAAATGTTTGGATTTAGGAAGAAACATTGGATTTTGATAAAGGATAGTGGAGCAATGGTTTGAATTATTTTATGCCAATGGTGAGTTTTTTACTTTCCAGGAATAGAAATGCTAATGGTGGAGAGAAATTATCACCCCTAGTATCAGGTTCATGATACTTTATTTATGTATTTGATTTAGATAAAAAGTTAGGGTTTTTTGGAGGTCTATATAGTCTTTCACATGTTTGTGAGGATTTTATTGAGGTTCATGGTTTGAGAACTATTAGTAGGAATTAAGAAACACCTATAGAAAACCACGAAACTAAAGTAATAGACACTAGGTAAACACACTATCAGGAACATAGATTTTACAAATAGTTTAGATGACTAGTGGAAACCACTCAACGATTGACAATGGGGTACAATATAGTATGTGCACAATTTTTATAACAATGTGAGCCTACCAGTTGAGGTGTGTTTGGAGGCAGTTTCTTATGCATGGTTAGCACATTGTTTTCCAAACCATGAACCCTAACTGTGGAATATGAAACATTAGATCTAAAAATTGTATATATAACTTGTTTTAACTATTTCATAACCCATTATACTGTAAACCAGCTATAAAAAATCATCTTCCTCCCTTGGTTGTAGAGACAATTACTTTGGATCTGGGAGTGATTCCAAAGAATCTAAGTGTGTTAGAGGACCAAAATAATTGTTGAGAGATCTCTATTCATTGTTTTACTTGGTTATATAATTTATTCCTCTCTTGTAATAATTTAAGTAATCAATTTTGGATCTTTCCATTCTATTTTAGTCCAATATTTATGGGAAATGATTATTTATATTGAATGGAATGAGATCTAGTGATCTTTTAAGAGTTTCAAGCCAGGTTTTTTAAGGTTGTTGTGTCATTCTTAGTTTTAACCAAATATTTGAGGAAGGTGGTTTCTATATTAAATTATATTGATTATAACTTTAAGGATTTTTTTCAAATTGATTTAATTTCTTGAAATTTTTGTGATACCATAGTATAATTTGACATAAACTTCTTTAGTAGTGTCTACATAGAAATTGTTGAAATAGGAAGGTTTTATGGAACGTGATTTATTAAATGATTTTAAAATTATTGTTTTAAATATTTTATTAGTTTCTAATGTTGGGAAATTTGTTGTAAAATGTTTTCAATAAAATTTATGTTTTATTGAAATGTGTTGGTATGGTTGTTTTTGCATGGTATTTGGAAGACATGGTTTACATGAGTTCATTTGCATGGGATGTCACCCTATGAAAGGGGTGTGAGTCAATGGGGCACATGGAATTGGATTATATTATAAATATAGAGTAGATCTATGATAAACCACTCATGAGTATGGAACCATCACCTGGGCATGCAGGTGCATATGTGTTGAATGAGCATTCCAAATGAAATGTGGATTTTTTTAAAGGATGTTTTTATTACTTTCTATAGAAAACTATTTTGGCGCATAAAACTATTTGGATTTGATATTAGCTACCTTTAATTTTATTAAATTGTTTTATATAAATGTGATAATAAGTTTTATCCTAGTGTAATGAGTTCAGAAGTCATTGGTGAAATCCTCCTCAGTTTAGAATCCTTCCATGCTTAGGCACTATAGTGCATTTGCAGATGACATTTATTTTGTCCTAGTTCAAGGAAATTCATCTCAGTTATTTAGTGATAAATCATGATTCCTTGGTAGTGTCTTATGGAGTTGTATCTTAGATTGGATTGTGATTTTTTGGGTAGATTTATTTGGTGTCTGAGTTTTGTTTGTTTTGGTTTCTGCTTTGTACTCTGATATTTTTGGTGGTTTTGTTAATCTTTGAGTTGTATTTTATTGTACTCATGCATAATTTAGATATTTTGTGGGTTCATCTTATAGTTGGGTTATTTTATTTTCAAATGTAAAATTGTTCTACAAATGTTTATGAAGACTTTGGAATTTATTTCCTACATTTGGGGTATTTGGGATTTTACTTAAGGCTAATTAGAACATCCTTCTCTTCTCAATCCAATGATGCTGGGTGAGATGTCACAAAACTTATGCTAAATAATAATCACATATATATTTTCCGTATTATATGTAACACTTGGTAATCTATTATCCTTCACTAATATGGAATTTAAATTAAATTTTATTTAATTAACTTTTGATAGTACCAATGATCGAATTTGACATTATGACCAAGGAATCCAGGTGAATTCACTCATTATTTTTCCAATTATATAAATACGTAATTTTATTAAATTTTTCATCTAAAATCTATTTTTTCCGGATTTTTTTATCGCACTAAATAATATATTAAATTACTCATTAACTACTACACTTTAGGTCAATTATAAAATATATATAAGATTAATTTCATGGTTAGAAATATTTTAATTAATCAATATTTGGATAGAATATATCATTCAATTATATAATATAAAGATGAATATATTATAGGTTACTAATCTATGACATGTCAATAAATGAAAGAATACATTCCTAGAGTGGGAGATTAGCCACATCATGACCAAGAACATTAACTTATTATATTTTAGACTTGTATAATGGATGTAGAGGAATTAAAATCCAATGAAAGGAAATCTAAATAATTAGATAGTGGATAAAAATTTATATATCTAGATGTTAAAATAATAAATAATGAAAAAATATTTAAAGGTTCCAAAACAAAAAAGTTACTTCCCTCCACAAGAAGCTAATGATACAATAAACATGTCAACTATAAGTGGAGGAAAAGAGGGGAGTATATAATCATTTATATAGGGGTTGTGGAGGTCAATCCTAGAGATTTCAATTCAATATCCATCTAAAGAACCTTTCTAGTATATTTTTAAAAAAACAAAAAAAGATAGGGAGTTGAAATGACCAAGGAATCATATATTTTTTAGTTTGATAATATAAATTTCCAAATAAACATTCCTATTTTGACATTGAAGACTCAACCAGTTGGTTAAAAACACATTCTGAGAAGAAATAACCAAATTAAATATTGAAAGATTTGAAAAAAATAAGAAGACCAAACATTATTAAAAAAAATACACCTTTTGGTAGGATACTAATGGATAAATGATATTTAATCTATAAAATTTGGGGAAATTTTTTCTAATATTGAATTAAATATTTTTAATTATGTATAAAATGAATTGTAAATTGATCATCCATGTTTTATTTTTCTAAATTCTATTTATCCCATTATTTTTTGGATAGAGAAGAATATTCTAGCAAGGAATCATTTTTTCTTATTTTATATTGTATATTCTATATATTTATAACACCTACAACTTCCTAAAAGTGGCGGTGAATGAATAACATGATCCACTAGATGATAATTATAAACAATATTATACTATTTTAATATTATTTTGTTAAATTTTTATCTAAAATAAAATTAATATTGATCTTTTTTATATTGATAGTGTAGATTCCATATCATTACAGTTTTGATAGGAAGAATAAATAAGAGAGGATCCACTCACTATAAAAATAATTCATTATTCAGTGAAAATAATGGAACCTCTAGATAATGTTTAGTATAATGATCCATACTTAATAAATCCAACATCAATGAATCATAAGTGAATCATCTTCAAGTATCATAAAAAATACATTACATCGAAATAAATGAGTTTCTAGAAAATTAATTATTAATGGATATATAGTTCTAACACTGTATGTTTATTTTTATTATAAAAAATAATCCACAGTACAATAATGTATGAAGAAATAAATTTAAATGTGTTGAAAAAAATTACACCACATTTTCAATTACCAAACACAAATTCACATTTCATATCCATTATATAAAGTATGTTCTCATGTAAATTTCCAAAAAAACATTATTTGTTTGATAAAAACATGAATGTAAATTATACAACATTGTAAAGATAATTATAATCCAATAAATGGAAGAATCATTTCTCCATAGGATATATATGGTAAATAATTTATAACCATTATCGAACTCCAATAGAAAAATTTTTTAACTAGGACATTGTTGTGACACATTGAGGGCATAGTGAAATGTGATTATGGGGAAGAGAATTTTTTTTGTTTTCTATTTTATATCGGTTAAATTTATTTGTTTCATTTGTTTAATTATGTTTAAACACTCTATAAATAAATAATTCAATAAACTAATATTTTTTGAACATTATGTTTTTGGATTACTCTTCTTATTTTTAAAATATTTTTTAGGAGAAACAAAATACCCAAAATCATTTTATACACAAAATGGGTTATGGGTAACAATATATTATTTTAAAAAATAAAATATAAAGTGTTTGATGATATATTTTAACTTCCACTGAGGTTTATTTTTATTCATTTTCATTTTTTAATGAATCATGGAAATCCATGCCCATGTGTGGCTAATGAAAATAATTTTTATATTTGGAGAATTATTTTCTAATAATTTTTTAATATTCATGAAATATACTCCATATATTGAGTGTAAATAAAAAAAATATTATGTTATTAATATCATTCATTCATTTTACAAAACATTGTTTTGTTCTTTAATTATATGGAATTTGATTGAGGAACCTTAGTAACATTAAATCCTCGTGATTTCATTTGGGACCTAACACTTCAATTATCCCCATTTTGAGAAATTGAAAACAATGCATGAACTTAACATTAAATCAATTTTAAAATCCATATTTAACTTTCCAACCCATCTCTTTTTTTTTTGAAAGATTATATTTTAATGATAATTAGGTAAAAATTCTATTTTATGGGATATCATTAGAGGAAATACATTATTGGTTTGAATGTGTTTTCTACACACCTTTTGTTGTGGCGAAAATAATTATACATGTTATAAAAAAAAATTATATTATTCTCTATTATTTTCCAATTAAAAAATATGTGTTCAAAAATAATAAATAAAATGAGAAAATAATTAAAAAAATAGGTTGTATCTAACATTTTATGTAATGTCATATTTATTTAGATTGGGTAAAATTTCTCAACAACATTGAATTTTTGGAGTTTTGAGGTCAAAAAACTATTTTCATGATCTTCAGAGCTTAATTCTAAGAGTTCCTTTGAACCAAGGTCCTATTCTTAGACAGGTTTAAATTATCATCTTGTGACTTGGGGTTTAAAGTGGGTTTTGGGTGCATCAGAGGCTGTAAACATAAACTCTCATGGTGTGTTGACAGAGGCATATGGTTTTGAAAAATAGTTTGGCATCCCAAGAGAAACCATGAGAGCCTCATTCATCACTATTCATGGTTTAAAAAACCTTATAAGTGTTGGTACACAAACATTCAGGCTACTCCACAGTTTTAGTATAATCTTCCTATATGATTGGAGCAATTTTTAGAAAACTGTGCAGAACGGCCATGAGATGTGTGGTTCCTAGACATTTAGTGTCACATAGTTGGAACATTGTTAGCAAAATTGTGTTGGCCAACCATATAGGTCACTTAATGAAGTGAAATTACCAAAATTACACTCCATTTATTTCCTTCTATCTTAATCCATTTTCCATTATTTCTAGTGACCTACAAGGGGTGGTCTCTCTTTATCTCTCCCATTATTATTTGATACAACCTACTTGTTTGATATCCATTTTGATTGTTTTTAGTCTCAATGGAAGCATATTAGTATGAATTGGAGTTCGATACATTATTTTATCTTTTATTATCTCTATACGGTGCACTAAATCCATGTGAATTGTTTACCCTATTTTGAGGTTATTTTTCTAAAACATTTATTTATTCTGATCTAGATTATGTTAAAGGCTGATAACAGATGAGCAAGCATTAGTCTGTGTGAGGTAGTTAGTGCCTAGATTTTTCATTGGTTTCTCTCTATTTTGGGGTGTGTGTTTGTGTTCTCTGAATTTGTTTCTAAGAGAGAACATATAAAATTAATTACATGTCATTAAATTATTATTTTGATAATTTGATATGACTTATGGAATTCTCATGAGCCTATAAAAATGGTTGAGCCTGGTGAGATGATTTAGACCACTTTGGTAGGTTATACAGGGAGGTTTATTTAAAATAAATTGAACTGAATTTATATATTTCTTTCTATATTTTCATGAGAATATATAGGTCTTGAAATGATTATTGAAGTGGCGTTGACCTCCTTAACATATGCAATGTGATTTGGAAAGTTGGGTGAGGCCCAAGTTCTATAGGTTGTGTTTATAACTTGGTTGGATGATTTGGTTTTCCGATTAAGGTGATATGGTCATCATGATTGAGGTAATGGAATGAGACTTCAAGATGGTATTCAACATCAATATGAGTTACATGCTCATAGAGGAATAAGGTTCCTGAATGAGGTGGATTATGTATTTTTTGGTTATTTCCACTCCCTGTGATTGGATGACATTCCTTTGGAGTCATGTGTACACAGATATGACTCAAATGAGGAGGTGGTGTTGACCACTCATGTGGGTAGTGGCCTCTGTTAGTTGTGGCTTTATATGGTGTTTACCATTACTGAGTTTGAAGGTGATTGTCACATAAATCCACATAGCTGGTGGGGAACCATTGGTTAATAGTGTTGTGACCATCAGTTTGGGGCTAAGGATCACCATATTTTAGAGGCTGTTAGGCCATGAATTATTAATGAAGATGGATATTTTCATTTATTAGGACATCATCTACTGATCTGATGGATTTTATTATTTTGAGTACATATATCAATGTGACTTGGACATCAAGATTCGAGCTGACCAATATTTATGAGATGAGGTCTGAGAGACTGGGTACTAGTTTGGGAGTTTTGTTTTGAAGTCAGATAATTATGACTTTGGGAATGAGGTGTCAGTGATACATTTATGGTAGGTGACTAAGTAATTTCCATGCTGATATTCGATTGGTAAATCATTGGGATTTATTCTAAGGATACTCACCACTATATATATATATATGAAAACATGTCATTATATCCCATATATAGAACTAGGACATATATAATATTTGTTTTGGATAAGTAAACTCATAATTTCCTTCTGGATACTAAGAATAAGGGAAATGGGTATTTATTTATATATGTGTGTAGTGATTCTTTTAATTTTTTTTAGTATAAACCTACTTTTTCCTAGATGAATGATAGGAACACATTAGTGGGGGCCTACTGAGAATTATTCTCACACCCAACACATTCCCTTTTGGATGCATGTAAAAATCATTCTTTTGAGATCATGTAAGGCTTTGGGTGCTGGAAGTGTACTTTACTGATCATGTCATATTTCTTTTCACGAGATGGATGGTTTGAGACTTTGGAGGTTCCAACATCAGTTATAGTTTACTTTTTATTTTCTTTCATTATCATCATACATATATGTATGTACTAAGGTTGACCATGGGTATCCATTTCTATTTATTTATTACCTTATATATCCTAAGTTGTATGTATTTTCTCTAAATAGTACAATGTGGTGTTTTTTCTATGAATGGATTTTTGAGTTAGTTAATTATTATTGTTGATTATTGCTTCCACTATTGCAGGTCACTAGTGCAGTGGTTAGTGGTCTTTCTTACACATCTATATTTTTATAGACAACTAATATTTTCATCACCATAGGGTATATTATCCCCACTATTACCCCTTTATACTCCCATTTCTAGTTGGTATCCTTTGACATAGGAGAGGCATTCCAAAGGCCTAGGGCCAACTGATCTTGAGTACAGTTAAGGTAAAAAAAGAGTCCAAGAATTTAAAATATCATTATAGGTATTTCTTTTTATTATTTATGGGTATTACTATTTTATAGATTTTATACTAGATCCTATGATTTATTCCTAACTAGTCTTAGAGATTATGTTTGGGTGCCTACAGCCCCATGCATGGATGAGAGACCAAGTTTCCAGGGGTGGGAAATTGCTTCTCTTCTTTTCTCTTTTGATAGTTGATTTTATTTACACCTTTAGTGGCACACTTGTGTGTGATTAATATAAGTTATCCTATGTGACCCTTGGGTTAGTATGTAAATGGAGGTGATATGGACACTTGGCACGGTATGGTAGGGGATTTTTATTTATTCTATCATGATAGGAACATAGGATGATTGATATATTTGTTTGTGTGTGTGTGTGTGTGTGTGATATTGACAAATTTATTCTGATAATCATTGGGAACCAATATAATGCATAGAGCGTTGATTTGTGTAAAGTACAACAAAGGAAGCTAAACCACGTTTTCCTGCATAGCCTCTCCTTAGTGTCATTCTACTCAAATAACCCAGACGTCTGGTTCCAATGAAATTACTATTGGAATCTATGTGATGACTGACGGAAAATAATTATTTTTTTATTAAGAAAAACACTTTTACTGGAAAAGTGAGAAACCATAGGTTCCATCAAACACCCAAACAACCCAATAAAAAAAAGTAAGGAACATGATACCTCTTTCAAGCGACAGCATAACCACCATCCCCGTGCATGGCACTCGGTGATCCCATGCAAGCATGGTCCCTCCCGATGTTGCCATCCCTCCAAAACAGCCATGTCCCAAATGTCCTGCAAAGAAGCTGACAGAAAGCTCTATCCCAACCAGAAGTCCTGCGACGTACCGACAAACAGCACACAAACCACACAACACAGAAAAACAACCATGCCAGACCGAAGACACCCCAACCCATGCATGTAGACCACCCGATTAACTAGGAGAATTGAAGATGAAACTAAGATTACCAGATACCATGTCCCGAAACAATTTCCAAGATAAAAAAGAAACCTGTATGTTTGGGGAATCTGACATAATTTTTTCAAATTCCGAGGCCAATTGGTCCCATGATTGAATATACTCCTCGATGTTGATCCCCCCTCTGTTGAAACCCCAAACAAGGATTGAGTCTTGTTTATCAATCCAAGCATATTGTTCCTCATTGAATGTTTCCCTTAAGGTTATCCCCATCATGGAAGCATCCTCCTGCTCCGAGGCATTGAGCCATAACACCTTCTCAGATACTTCCTCTTCACTGCTAAGTAAAAACTCCAATGAATGCCCCCCTGGACACCTGCCATCCGTGTGCCACCCTCCTCCGAGGTGCCCCTTTTCCAACTTATCTTCCTGGCAGATATCGTCTCCAAAGGGGGGTAGGACGAATAGTCCCTCCTTCTCCTCCTCCTTGAGTGACCTCTGTTCACCTGAGATGAAGTTCTAACTTCCTGTTGAGGGCATTAACCCCCATTGTGATCATTCTTGCACCCATCCTCTGTGTTAGAGGGAATAATCTGCATGGAGCCGGAAGCATCCTTGAGCAAACCTTCAAACCTGTTGTTCAGGAGAATGGTATCTTGCCTTTGTTGACCCTGTTTAGACTTTGAGGGACTTTGGCCTCGCCCCCTCTTGCAAGATTTTCTGGCAGACCCTATATCGGCCAGTGAAACAAACTCATGTTCTAAAGCTAACCGGGGTGTTCATTCCCCTCCAGCTGCTTCAAGGAGAGCCAAACCTTCCCCCAACCCCTTGTCCATAGGGTTCATCTGATCACTTAATGCCTCCCTCCTATTTTCTTCTACCTCAATTCCCACCATATTGTCTGTAGAACAACCTGCTAAGGTCTCCTCCCTACATTCTTGATCAAGAGAAAATCCTTTCCCCTTACTAGAATCCTTCAAGTGAGATCCCTGAACCACCCCCTCCAACTCAACCAGTGGCTCCCTCTCCATGAATTGTCCTGCTCCCCTTCCCAGATTCTTCCTTCGGAGCCCCTTACGACAGAAACTCAACGGGTGCCCCGGCCGTTTGCAACCCGAGCAGAAGTCCTTCCATGTCTCATATATCACCTTCTGCTTGCATCTATACTCCTCTCCCACAGTAACCCACACATATTCAAATGGGTCCTTGTACATATCCATTTCTAGACAAATATGTGGATTAACAGGATGAAAAAGTGCCTCAGTGCGGCTATCCGAGCACATGTATCTACCTATCAGATTTCCTAGCATACGCATCACAGAAAGATTTTGAAATGGTAGAGGGAGGCTGGGGAAACTAACCCAAATCGCCATCTTGGGGCAATCCCACTTCATATGAAAGTTGAAGTTCCACCGAAAAATAGAAAATTTGGAACCATTGAAGACTCGAGGAGCCTTTTACCAAGCCTGAATAAGGTCAGCTTCCGAAGTAAATCGTACCATAATCTGCTGGTTGTAACACCCCAGGCAAATAAAGAATATGACATTTTCATATTTATCCATATTTGTGAATAAAATATTAATATGACTTTAAAGGGGACGCTATGCTCGATGGCGTACCCAACACGCAACAACGAGTTTCTTGGAAATCTTACGTTGCACTCTAATAATAAAATAATATTATTTTAAAAGGTAGTTAACATTTGGATGTTGTATTGGCGGGAATGGATAAAAATAACTAAAATTTGATTATATATGTTTTTAAATGTTTTTAAATTTATCCAATAAAAGATAAAGGCTTAAAATACGGAAAGAATTTAATTTTAGGCGTATATGCCCTAGTTTTCACTAAAGGTTCACTTATCGCCTTTTGATGGTGAACCGTCATTAAATATAGTTTTGTTCACTCTTATACATTCTATTGTACCAAATAAAACTCTTCTTTAGAATTGGGACATCAAAATTTACTTTGTGTAAATTTCTGGTATCTTTCTGATAAAGTTCATTTTTTACTGAATATTGTAAAATGTTGTATTTTAATTCAAAACCACTTTTTAATCTAATTTATTTATATGATTAGATTATCCTTTGAATTGGTTTTAAAGTTAAATTAGAATATATTTTTACCATTAAATCCAATAGTGGTCGTTGGAATTAATTTCACTTTGAAATCAGACTTAAACTAGTGTCAATCTTTTGATACTTATTGTTTCATAAAAACACGCTATTTGATCTGACAGCGGGAATTAGTTATTAAATTAATTAATGCAACCTATATGTTTTGAATTTTTTAAAATAGACTTCATTTTTGAATTCAGAATATCAAATATATCTTAGGGTAAATTTTTGGTAATTTTCTGAAAAACTTCAATTTTTTATGATAGTGAAACCACTAAGTGGTACTTATAAAAACTGATTTTCCATTTAAATGAAATTTTGCCATCTTTGTGTTTTGAATTTCAGAAATCCAACATACATGGTTGTCATTAAGAAGTAAAATGTGGTTCAATGAGATTAAAATAATTTTTTGGTGAATAGTAACTTTTAAGTTCTTAATCGCGATTAGAGGTAATTAGTGTAGTTTAAGGTAAAAATAATGTTTTAATAATATGAAATGAACTTGAAACATGTCCTAACCTCATTGGATGTGTCATGGCCGACCAAGACAACCCATGGGTCAACCTGGGGACCCCATGAAGCCACTTTGGTTGGAAAATGACATTAATATCTTTTTATTTAAAGTTAAAGTAAAAACAAGACAAACATGAAATGTTTTACTAAAACAATTTTTACATGGGGTTATACAAATCCGATTTTGACTGTAAATATTCATTGGAAATCTAAAAATATTTCTTACATCATAGTATTTTTTTTATAATTTTTACACATTAAATAAATTAAATTATTTATGACATCATGATGATGCAGCGATGACCTCATTATTTAACGATTTAAATAAAATGGAATGATAATGTAATATCTAAGACCTAAACATGTCCAAAACTTATTGGATGAGTGTATTTAGAAACCTTATCACCTTATCCTCGAATTATATCAATGTGGGACCTCTTAAATCCGAATATCATTTTAAAATAAAGTGACTTTTCTTTACTTTCCAAGAGTGCCCCTCCTCTCCTCTTATAAAAGGCCCCCACCTCTACCTCCTTATCCACACTCCCAAAGCCTTTGGTTCAGACAACCCCAGACCATTTTGTCTCTACACTTCCCTCTATTACTCCTTGAAGCCTCACTTTGGGCAGAAGTCTTCCCAAGGAAGCCTTTGAGCTCAAACCAAAGGGAGTTACCCGATTTTAAGGTAATGTCTTCACTTGATTCCTTTTGTTTTATTTTGACTCTCCAACCCCCTAAACTCTTTTTATTAATTTATTTTGTAACAACTACAGTATCTTCAATATACTAGGATGTTTTTATAAGAAGTATTCGAGCTACACTTACACACACCTACATCTAATGGTTAAATAACATATTGTTTCTGTGGATGGCGAATTTCTGCCTCACGAAAAGATGATTGTTCAACACTCATATAACACCTTCAAAGGTGGCCATTAAGATGTAACTATATTTATATATGATATATAATATGTTTATGCTTTACTTAAGCTTCTTTATTTTTCATTTGTGTCTTACCTTTATGGATTCCATTATGGGTATATGCGATATCTTCATTTTAGGAAGTGCGGACTACCGCCCCCTCAAAGTGATGTGATTCGTTAATACCATACGTGGGAAGTATAAAGGAAGGATTTAATGTTATTATATATGATGTTATAATGGAATTATAATATACCTCTATATCATTATTATTTCTTTCCATTAAAGTTTGAGATGGAAATGAAAGTAGCGTTCATGCGTACGTACGGCTTACCGTCTCCATGAACGGTGCATTTCATTTCTTATCCCCAAATGTAATGTACTATTATAAGTACATGTATATAATGGATATATATGATGAATAATACATATAAATGATGAATATAATTATGGAATTAAAATATACATACCTCTCATTTAGTTTTAATTCCATTAATATGACAAAGAAATGAAAGTAGCGTTCATGCGTACGTACGACTTACCGTCTCCATGAACGGTGCATTTAATTTCATACCTCTAAATGATTATGTGATATTATAAATACATGTATATTATAGATATATATGATATATATGATATCCAAATCAGGAATCTCATTCTGGATATAAAGAACCTTTGACCACACGAACAACATGTAATTGTAAGAAGTTCACTTTCGACTTAAGAACCAAATATCGACAAAACAAACATTATTTACTTAAATGATTACATAATGTTTATAAAATTTAAATAAGTGATATAAAAGTAATAATGAACTTGAAAAGGTTCTTAAGAAAATATAAATTAACTCATGTTTATTATTCAGGACGTTAAAGAACGATCGAGTCAAGTCGAACCCGAGGTAAGGGATCCTACTCCTCTCTTTCTTTTTAAAGTACACTCTTTTATGTCATTCCTTTTAAAGATCATATTTCTTGTTATTGGGATATTCTTTTATATTACTCTTACTGTAATTTTTATGTTCATATGATGAGAGACCCTATTCTCTCTCATCAATCCATTTTGGAAGTTTCGAGTGGCGCTGTTAGGCTGCCGAATTTTCGTAAGAGACCCAACCTCTCTCTTTCTTATTAAGTACTCTCCTTTATGTCACTTCTTTTAAGCTCCTATTTGTTATGTTGGGGGATTTTCTTTTATATTCCTCTTTCTGTAAACTTTATGTTGATATGATGAGAGACCCTATTTCCTCTCATCAATCCATTTTGGAATTTTTAAGTGGCGTCGTTAGGCTGCCGAGTCTTCGTAAGAGATTTTTCATCTCACTTTTATTCCTGTGAGATTTATGCTACATTTGCCACAATTTCCTTTGAGTGGTGTATGTACTGCCCATTATTTTACTCATTGTGTAATATACTTTCATTTATGAGTATTTAAATCAATGTTTTATTGTCCTTATTTCACGGGGCGTATGTTTCGAAAGATACCCATGTTGGTAAGGGAACCTTTCACCCTCCTATTTTTAAAAGACTTCTTTTGTTATGTATTTTAATTCACATACTATTATATTGGGATATGTTCTTCTATATCCTTATTGATTTAAATTTTATGTCCATGTGATGAGATACCCTTTTTATCTCTCATCAACTCATTTTCTGAATTTTGTAGTGACGCCGTTAGGCTGTCAAATTTTTGCAAGGGAACTTCTTAACCCAAATTTGATTATTTTGGATAAACATGTACTCCTTGAATATGACGTTCTATGAATATTTGTGAATAACCTCCGATTGTTTTACACTTAATATCCACTTATATTTGGTGTATTCGTTTGTCACACATAATTATGTAATTGATTTA
Organism: Viscum album; assembly: GCA_963277665.1. Taxonomy (NCBI): domain Eukaryota; kingdom Viridiplantae; phylum Streptophyta; class Magnoliopsida; order Santalales; family Viscaceae; genus Viscum; species Viscum album. The sequence continues at coordinate 2,047,753,167 of OY728119.1, forward strand.
TCCTTAAACCAAGGATACCGTATTTGTATGGGACTTCGTCTCAATCTCCTTTCATTGAGGCATATTTTGTTTTATACACAACCTTATTTTATACGGTGTATAAACCCCTTTGACTTTTACGTTTATCCAAAAAGAATCTTTTTTATACGTAGCATTTTACTAAACGAAAAAAGGGAATGTTTTTGTCATACGTATGCGGCGACAAGGACTTCTCCGCCGCCGTGACCGTTATTTGAGTTTCGGCTTCCAATAAAAGCCATACCTTTTTAAAAGAAAAATAAATACCATGTTTTACTTTTCTTTTGTTTTGGTATTGAAAATAGTTTTCATAATGTTTTTATATCAATGTGTTGTATTGATATCTTGTGATTGAAAGGTGGAAATGTTATGTTTCCTTTATGCATGTTTTATGTGATATGATTATGTTGAGGTACTTGGGAATTATTATGAAGATGGGTGGTTCCGTGATAAACTAAGGGCGTGTGAGCCCGATATAGCTCTCCAATGCATTGGGTAACGCGAAGGAGTGAAACGGTAAGGTTTCTCTGAAGAGATTTAGGGAATATACTATGATGGGTATTCCAAACGTAAGAAAGAGGGTTACTCCCTACGTAAGAATGTTATGAATGCCTCAAGTTACCTTTTATGTCTTATGATTTCTATGATTTATTCATGATTTGATGAGGTATGTTAAAGTGCCTATGTTTTATGGGTAAAGTATGATTTCATTCTTATGTATATATGAACTCATGTTTCCTTTCCATATTTTTGTATCCCTTGCTGAGCTTTTTATGCTCATCCCAAGTTTTTTTGAAATGTTTTTCACAGGTTAAGGGAAAGGTACGTGATGTGATGATATTGTCAAGGATGTGTCAAGAAAGAATCCAAGTTTTATTTTAAATATGTTTCCGTTGATGGGAAGAATGAATCCTGTCTTTTATGTAACCACTTTGTTTAAATGTGGAATGTAATGCAAGTTTTATGATCTAATTCTCTAAAACTCTAAACCTGAAAATATCCTCAATGTGTAATCTTGTATTAACTCAAGATTAAGTAAGGTTTAAGGCTGGGGACTTATAGTTGGTATCAGAGGTCGGTTTAGATAAATTTAGAGGTTAGGGTATTCTTTAAGCATAAGTGACATTACCATAATGGTTAGGATTTTAGAAAGAGTCCTGGTTTTAGATAAAGTGAATGAGTAAGTATATCTTAGTGTTTATATTCCTCATTAGTACATGATGGTTATGTTGATATACTCACACTGACCTTTTTGGTTTTAGTAAATGGCTGGATCTAGCAGGCACCAAAGTGACAATTGGTTTGAAGGAAACTGTGGTGGTTCTCTGATTAAGAGACTGGATGAAATGAGGTATTCAATGAGGAAACTCGTGGTTGTTCTAAACCAACTATCAAGGAGTCATGATCAACCACTTGAACCTTGGTATTTTCTATAATGCATCATGTACGAGATGACCAATCGATGTGGAAGTTTAGGTAATAATTAAAAAGGTATCCATTAGGGTTTATATGATCCTTACTTTTGAGGTAATTATGGGTTATTATATGTTATGATGGAAAATGAAAGGAATGAGATAAACTTGAGGTTAAAATATGTTATGTTTATTTTTGAAGATTTTATCTCATTTTGGGAAATGTTTTGAGAATTATATAGTTTTGGAAAAAGGACAACACGCAGACTGTGTGACAACCCGTCGCATCGGACAAAGCTGCAGGAATCGAACCCACAACCAAAGTGCAACTGGTATTTATCGCCTACCACTGGACTACGTGAAGTCTCTAGTTAGTTTGACTGATTCTTTTTAGTTAGATGATTTTAGGAATTAAGAGTAAGTTTATTTTGGGTTATCTATGGAAATTTATTAAACTATCATGGAGGATAAGTGATTAGGATTAATTACTTTTCAATACGAGCCATTAAGAGCAACGGATGTGGTTTGGAGATAAATGATACGATTTAATGTGGTAGACTATGTGACTAAATCCTTCAAAATATTTGGGTTTCAATCTTAGTTTGGTTTACTTTGAAGAATTTTATGGACAAATTGTTTATCAAATGGTCCTCGTTGAACTTTGGGTTTTGTTGGACAAATTTTGGAGATTAAGAATAGATTTTCTTTTTATAAAGGGTTATCCTTTTCTGGATTATCTGATCATGTACTAACCATTTTGGTTTTGGTTTTGGTTAGAGTCTAAAGACATGGGAAGTATATAGTTCTCTATTGTGGATTAGGTGATTCTCTAGAAATTGATTATAGTACTCTTAATGAAAACAAGTCTTCCTAAATACTCGGCTTTTGGAGAAAATATGAGTTTGATTAAGGAATCTAGTAAAAGTTGAAAGTCAAAATGATAAGTGATTATGTTTCCTTATGAATAAATTCCTCAATAAAAAGTAACTTAGAACAAAAATGTTGTCTATTAACTTTTCCTACTGGGGAATCGAATACCGTTTAACCCATCACAAGTTTGTGATTTTCTTATGGTTAACTTTCTCCTAGACATGTTTACTATCACTCTCCATCAGAACATGACCCTTTGTTTTTTCCTCCATGCCCATATTTTCATACTTGGAATCCTAGTATGGGTTAACTCGGGTGACCTTTGTACTTATCTTTCTTTATTTTAAAGTGATTGTTTTACCGACTCTTGTTCTGAGGTGGGACTTTCAAGGATGTTTCCAAGCCCAATTTTAAAAATTGCGAGGACACAATTCCCAATAGGGGGGAAGGATGTAACACCCCAGGTAAATAAAGAATATGACATTTTCATATTTCTCCATATTTTTGAATAAAATATTAATATGACTTTAAAGGGGATGCTATGCTCGATGGCGTACCCAACACGCAACAACGAGTTTCTTGGGAATCACTACTAGAAAAACAGGTATTTGCAACGGGCTATTTGCGACGGGATCCCGTCGCAACTACACTTATTTGCGACGGGCCCATCGCTAAAGCCTTTTTTTGCGACGGGCATTCTCCACGTCGCAAATAGTATTCCGTATTTTTTTAAAAAACTTTTAAAACAGTTGTTGCGATGGGACCCGTTGCAAATACCTTTTGCGACGGGACCCGTCGCAAATAGCTTTTGCGACGGTTCCGTCGCAAAAACTCTTTTTTAAAAAAATAAAAAAAATTAATAATACTAGTATTTGCGACGGGAGTCGGGACCCGTCGTAAATACTTTTTTTTAAAAAAAAATAAAAAACTATTAATAATACTAGTATTTGCGACGGGCATAGTATCCCGTCGCAAATACTATAAAAAAATAAAAAAAATAAATTATTAATAAATTATTTTAATTAATATAATAATAGAATTATAATTTACAAATGAAAATAATAAATTATTTTAATTACTATAATAATAGTAGAATTATAATTCAAAAATAAAAATAATAGAATATTAATAAATAATTTAATTAATATAATAATATTACAATTATAATTCATAAATAAAAAAAATATTAATAAGTTATTTTAATTAATATAAAAATAATAGAATTATTTTACATTCAAATATTAAAATAATTCAAGTATTACAAAAAAAATAATTAAATTATAATATTATAAAATTTTAATATATATATATAATTTTAATATATATATAAAATTTTAATATATATATAAAATTTAATATTATAAAATATAAATAATATTATTATTCATATTAATATTGTTATTTAAAAATATAATATTATTAATATTTTATAATGAGACAGAAACTACGAATAGAAAAAAAAAATTTGATTTCACAAATTTTATAACAGAAATACAAACTATAATCTGAAGGAGGGGGGGAGGGGGGGAGGTGGGGGATCTGCAGATGGTGGTGGAGGAAACTCCATCCCTAAAGCATGAGTGAGTCGGCGCATGTACTCCATCTGCTCCTGATGCTGCTACTGCCACCGACTCGTCTGCTCCTCGTACAGTTGCTGCTGGCGTCGACGCTCCTCCTCATGCTGCTGACGCATCTGCTCCTGCTCCTATCGGAGACTCTCTATCTGTGCAGTCTAAGATCGCAACTGAACCTCATACTGTGTAGAAGAATATGCACGAGCTCCTCTCGAGCTGGACGCCGACATCGCAGCACTGCCATAATAATCTCCGGGAGTCAGTCGAGAGTCGATACCAACTACCCGGCCCTTCTCGAAGGCATTCTGGGTGGCCTGCATCCATGCCGCCTCATCAAACTGACGGGCAGTGGTCTGATCTGATGACTCGGCCTGACTCTCAGGCCGGGCCTGTGCCGCTGCGGCCTCATATTACTCCTATAGTTGCAATTTAAAATTAAAATTGTGAATATATTATATGCAGTTAATTTTTAAACTTGAAAACAAATAATATTGACCACGATGTGATGCTGACGATCACCTCTGAGCTCCCCAGTAGCAGGATCACTATACATCCTCCGATATACGTCGTACTCTGTAATATCAGGGTGCTCGACAGCCTATAAGAATAAAAAAACTGTTAATATTTATAGTTATATAAAATATTTATAAATAATGTACGTACCAGATGCTGTCTATGAGTACTGAAAGAACGACTCCCAGCTCGATGAGTCACCTCCTGTCTCCCCCGATTCTGCCTCCCCACCGATGATCTCCTCTGAAAGGCACCACTCAACCAGTGCGCACATAATCCATCCCATACATGGGATGAAATATACTCTGGTCGGTGTGCTCTACATGACTCCTCAAAATCTGACACTCCTGCTTTCTTCATCGCAGCTTTTCTTAAATTGTGCAAAAACTGACAAAGACGATCACGCATGGCCACCTCCCATGCCTCGTGGATGGCGTCACGCATGGTATCCTCGATCGGATACCATAAACCCTACAAATAAATCAAAATATCAAGTTATAAATGAAATAATTTTCAAAATAAAAATTATTTATTTACGTACGTACCAACCAATGGCCGAACATGGCCTGCTGCACATCAATGGAAATCTGCTCCCATGTGGTCCACGGCTGAGAGAAATAGTTGCGCAAAATAGCGCTGCCCTGTCCGACTGCTATATGCGGAAAACTGAAAAAATAATAAACATTTATTATGTGAATAGATTAATGAAATCTTAGTCAAATCCACAGGTTATTACACAGGTTATCACACCTTCGTGTGCGTGGATCAAACCCAAGACGTGGACGTCACTCGGGGACGGGGTTAGGAATCATCAATCGTGCAAAACCGCGCCCCCTCGGCGTACTCCCTGGAGCGCCTGCAGGCTGAGGGTCATCTGTCAGCAACTCATCCGCATCAAAAGTCAGGTCAGCATCCGCCAACGCACGAAATGTGGCGTCGTCCATCTGAAACAGAAAATGTTAATGTTAGCAAATAATTGATAATTACTATTATATATACATATATACATATTATTATTGTATATAAATACCATGAAATGCTATCAGTGTTCATCTTCATCATCATATTCATATATGTCAATGTCATCTTCATATTCCTCCTCAACATCATCGATATCCATTCGAGTTACAGTTGCTTCATCTCTTACCGTTTCAAATTCATATGTGACATCATTAACATCATTGTCATCACCGAATCTTAAATGTGGGGTGTCGTCATCGATACTCATGTCTCTTTGTAAAAAAGATTGATTTTGAGTACTCTCTTGAAAAACTTCAATTCTTTGCACATCAGTGAAAGCACATTCACTTTGACTAAACTGATTGTCTCGAATTTTGATTTTTATTACACTCCACCAATCAGTCAAGTCTCTTGATGTTGCACAGTACTTTTCATAATAAACATGATATGCCTGTTGAGCCAATAAGAATGGTTCATTTACTGCGAGAACACTTTTACATTTAATATCGATGATTCCATGAGTCGGATGAACACGCACGCCTCTCTCTGTATCCAACCACCGACATTTGAACATGGTTATGTAATGTTGTCCAAGATAACAGAGTTCAATGATTTCATCAAGTATGCCATAAAATTCAACTTCATTTTCTCGATGATGAGATCCTCTCAAGCTAACTCCACTGTTCATTGTTTTTTTCGATTCCCCATATGCATGTGTGTGGAATCGAAATCCATTCACCACATATGCATTATAAGTTTTAACAAGTTTGGAAGGTGGGTTACTCAATACACACAGCCGTTTGTCAATTTTATCAGCATGTCGAGACACCTGAAGATTTGTGAAATAATTATCAATATAGTAAACTATACATTGAATGAGTTGCTAAAAGATAAAGAATTTATGTTACCAGTTTTTGAAACCACTGAGAGAAATTTTTCAGTCGACGTTCTTCGAGAGCAGCTGCTGTAATTTGTGGAATTTGTTTCTTGATATGATTATCATACAACCTATAAAAACCAAAGTTATTTACTGTAACATAAATGATAGAATAAGTGATATAAACACTTACAGTACAACTGATGTCATCTCTTCACAGTTGAGCAGAACATACGTATGAGCTCTATGATGTTCATCATCTGAAAGCCAGCGTTCAGAAACTCCACCAAAACCAAGCTCTGACTTGTTGAAAACAGATAATTGATTGTCGATTTCATCAATATTCCTCTCATTCCGTCCCATTCGGTTGTGTTTTGAAGGATACTCAGATTCAAAATAATGGGAGCAGAAAAAAAGATATTTCCTCTTGTAAATAAGCTTCTGCAATAGATCCTTCAACAGATGCTTTGTTGCGTACTTTTCTTTTCAATTTTTGCATGCATCTTTCAAATGGGTACATCCATCGAAACTGTACCGGACCTCCACATTTGGCTTCATATGGAAAATGTAACATCAAATGTTCCATTGAGTCGAAGAAAGACAGCGGAAATATTTTTTCCAGTTTACATATAATTACAACAACATCTTTTTCAAGTTTTCCTAGAGCATCATAATCTGCCGTAGCCGCACAAATTTCCCGAAAAAAATGAGACATGTCTGTTATGGAATCCCAAATCACAGAATTCAACAGACCTCTTAATCCAATGGGTAGAAGTCTCTCCATTATAACATGACAATCATGACTTTTTAATCCAGTAATATGACCATTCTTTACACATCTACCCAAATTGGAAGCACAGCCATCTGGAAGTCTCAAATATGCAATCCACTGACAAAATAATAAACGGTTTTCTTTAGACAGTGTATAAGCTGCTTTTGGTTTCAGTAACCTTTCTGTTCTGACATTCTCAAATAGTTCCAATTCTGGATGCCTGCAAATTTGGGAAAGATCTAAACGTGCATTTACATTGTCTTTGCTCTTTCCTGGCGTATCCAAAACTGTATGAAACAAATTATCAAAACAGTTCTTCTCAATATGCATGACATCTAACATGTGTCGGACCAACAAATCAGACCAATATGGAAAATCCCAAAATATGCTACGTTTAATCCAATTGTGTTCTTTCCCAAAACCAGAAATTTTCTGTTGGTTTATTGTGGGACCAAAAGTGATGGGAGGTAATGAAAATACAACCGATTTTAACTCCGAACCTGATAGCATTTTTGGAGGTCCATCCCTTTCAGCTGTTCCTTTTCTGAAATGATATCTGTTTCTGCGAAAAAGATGATTAGCTGGAAGAAATCTGCGATGACAGTCAAAATAACAAGGTTTCTTTCCATGAATGAGCATAAATGCTTTGTTCTCTCCCATACAGTAAGGACATGATTTCTGACCATGTGTACTCCAGCCATATAACATCCCATAAGCCGGGAAGTCACTTATTGTCCACATCAATGCTGCTCTCAGTATGAAATTCTGTTTTGTTGCAACATCATATGTACTGACACCAGTACTCCACAATAAATTTAATTCATCAATCAATGGCTTCAAATAAACATCAATATTTTTCTTCGGATGTCCTGGAATTAGTAAAGTCAAAAAGATATATGGCTCCTTCATCAACATCCATGGAGGTAAATTATATGGAGTTAAAAAAACAGGCCAACATGAATATTGACTACCATAAGATCCAAACGGACAGAAACCATCAGTGGAAAGGCCCAGTTGAACATTTCTAGCTTCTAAAGCAAATGATGGATGCACTCTATCAAAATGTTTCCATGAATCACCATCGGCTGGATGATTCAAGCTTTTATCGGTTGAACTATTCTCTTTATGCCATGACATCATTGTCGCTGTATTCTTAGACATGAATAAACGCTGAAGTCTGGATGTAAGCGGAAAATATCTCAACTGTTTTACAGGAATCAAACCAGACTTCCCGTGTTGTCCTTCTTTATATCTCAGTTGCCCACATGTGGGACAACTATCCAACGACTCATTTTCCCCTGAATATAAAATGCAGTCATTTGAACATGCATGAATCTTCTGACAAGTAAGTCCCAAATTTCGAACCAACCTCTTACTTTCATAGTAATTTGCAGGTAAAACATTTCCTTCGGGTAACAGTGTTTTCAGCAAAGAAAATATCTGGTCAAAACAGGTGTTTGACATTCCGTTATCTGATTTGATAGCCATAAATTTTGCAACTGCTTCTAATTTGCTCATCTTGCAGCCAGGATATAATGCATCCTCAGTAGACTTCAACAACTCATAAAATTCAGACGGTCCCAACTCAGGATTTGAAGCTATATCAGCCGGAGTTTCTGTATGTTGAACAGATGAACCTGTAACATCATGTACTAAATCTTGAAACTGGGATGGATCCGGAATCAAGTTGGTATCACCTGCTCTGGAACTGCGTTCACTGTGTTGATACCAAAAAACATAATCTGCTTGAAAACCAAAACGCAAGAGATGTTCCCCCACTTTGTCAAACGTGTCAAACGTTCTCAATGCACATTTTCTACAAGGGCATTTTATCTTTCCTTCTGAAACAAATTCTGGATTTGATGCCGTAAATGATAAAAAACTCTCCACACCCTCTATATATACTGGATTTAAACCAGAACCATTTGGATTTCTACGTTGATTTATCCATATGCGGTCATCTAATAATGACTGTTGACGACCTCGTTGTTCCATATTTTTCTATAAAATATAAAAGCATTACTGGTTTTGAATAATTTTTTAGAAAAAACACAAGCAAGGATTGAATATATTAAGAATAAAGCAAAACCTGTTACAAATATTGATAATTTTAATATTATATTGATTTTTTATTTTTTTAATAATACTAATATAATTTTTTTCATAAATATTAATTATATAATAATAACATCATTACATTATTAGTATATTTTATTATTAATATTAAAATAATATAATTTTCTATATTATATACAATTCTCCTTTCATCTGTGTGTTTCACATTCTGTCTCCACATGTAATATTGGCATTCACTTTCACCTCTCCATTGGCGAGTAGGTTGATAATTTTGAAAAAGAATGCCAATATTACATGTGGAGACAGAAAAAACACAGAAGAAAAGAGAATTGTATATAATATAGAAAATTATATTATTTTAATATTAATAATAAAATATACAAATAATGTAATAAGGTAATTATTCCAAATTATTGGTAAGTATTTAAAATTATTGGTAATTATTCCAAATTATTGGTAATTATTCCAAATTATTGGTAATTATTCCAAATTATTGGTAATTATTCCAAATTTGTTGGGCAAAAATCCCTCAAGGTATCATTGAAGCCTTTTTGAGGTGATTGTGTTTGTTGACAAAGTGGACATCTGAGTTGTGATTGTTGACAAAGAGGATTTCATAATGGAATGTCGAGTTCAAGAGCTGAGGTCAACGATCCATGTTTGATTCAAGAACGTCGATAAAAGGAATGGAAGATCTGGAGGCGGTACAAAAGAACAGATACAAGGTGACGCCGTTTTCCAGTGTTTGCCAAATTTTTGGGCCTGAAAATCGGCAAATGAAGAAAAGTGTTTTTGGCAAAGGGACTTGCGCGCCGTGGACTTGGAGTATAGGAAACTTGCACGCCACATGTTTTTCAAGATCAGAAGATGAAAATATGGCTAAGGAAATAGGTTCGCGCAAGTTTGGGAGTTGGTCGCGCAAGTGTCTAAAGGAGAGGAGACTTGCGCGCCGAAATTGGGTCGCGCAGGTGACTTGCGCGCCGTCGCGCAGGGTGGTCAGATTGCCTATAAATACCGGACCACCCCTCCTCATTTCTCACCGGAGTTCAAGACGAGAGCTCCCGTCGCGCAGGTGTGGTGGTCGCGCAAGTGGTGTGTGTGGTCGCGCAGGTGGGACTTGCGCGCCAGTGGTTGAAGTTGTGCGCCGGTGTTAGAAGTTGCGCGCCGGTTTGCAGTTGCGCACCAATGGTGGTTTGGGCGTAAAGGGAAGAGAGTCGCGCAAGTTTGGAGTTGAGGAAGCTTGTGTCGCGCAAGTGTCAGAGGAGGACTTGCGCGCCCGTTGTGACTTGCGCGCCGATACTTGCGCGCCGAGGTTGACTTGCGCGCCGAGGTTGACTTGCGCGCCAAGTAAGGTTTTGTTCCCGCAGTGATTTTCAGACTGTGTGGAAGCTGGAAGTTTGCCCGATACCTTCGGTGCAAAGAGATATTCATCAACGGGTGAAAGTTAAACTTCAACAGAGCATCTACATACAAGAGAAGATGCATTCTTTCAGGAAAATGAAGAGACCTACAGGTCTATAAACTGTGAGTGGATTCCATCCAAGAGCAGTGAGCTCAGGAAGAGGAAGAAGGTGATCCTCTCCACCGGCAGTGAGCCAGAGAGAGAGAAACAGGGAGTGACCCTTGGGAAAGCAGTGAGCTGACCCTAAACATTGTAAAGGCAGTGAGCCTGGGCATAGAAGTGATCTAGCCCGAATCTTGTAATCCATAGCTAGTGAAGATTAGTGGAATTTGGTACGACCGGCAACCTGTCGGCGTATGCTCCTTGGACGTAGCCCTTAGCGGTGAACCAAGTAAAATTGATGTGTCATGTGCTTGCTTTACTTTCTGTTTATATCGTGCAACAGGGAAAAGAGAGAAGAGTGTTTTGCTTAACAGCGAAACAAGATCAGAACGGGCATTAATTTTTAATTAGTCATACCCTGATTCACCCCCCCTCTCAGGGTATCCAGCCTAGTGGACCTAACAAAATTATTGGTAGTTATTCTTAATTTTTGGTAGTTATTCCTAATTATTGGTAAATATTGGTAATTATTGGTAAATATTGGTAATTATTGGAAAATATTGGTAATTATTGGTAATTATTGGAAAATATTGGAAAATATTGGTCATTATTGGTAATTATTGGTGATTATTGGTAATTATTGGTGATTATTGGTAATTATTAGTGATTATTGGTAATTATTGGTGGTTATTGGTAATTATTGGTGATTATTGGTAATTAATACTAATTATTGGTAATTAATACTAATTATTGGTAATTAATACTAATTATTGGTAATTAATACTAATTATTGGTAATTAATAATCATTATTACTAATTATTGGTAATTATTACTAATTATTCCTAATTAATACTAATTATTCCTAATTATTTCCAATTATTACTAATTATTGTTAATTATTACTAATTATTGTTAATTATTACTAATTATTACTAATTATTTCTAATTATTACTAATTATTTCTAATTATTACTAATTATTGCTAATTATTAGTAATTATTGCTAATTATTACTAATTATTGCTAATTATTATTAATTATTGATAATTATTAGTAATTATTGATAATTATTAGTAATTATTGATAATTATTGGTAATTATTACTAATTATTGTTAATTATTGGCAATTATTGTTAATTATTACTAAATATTGGTAATTATTACTAAATATTGGTAATTAATACTAATTATTGGTAATTAATACTAATTATTGGTAATTAATACTAATTATTGGTAATTAATACTAATTATTGGTAATTAATACTAATTATTGGTAATTAATAATCATTATTACTAATTATTGGTAATTATTACTAATTATTCCTAATTAATACTAATTATTCCTAATTATTCCTAATTATTACTAATTATTGTTAATTATTACTAATTATTGCTAATTGTTACTAATTATTACTAATTATTACTAATTATTTCTAATTATTACTAATTATTTCTAATTATTACTAATTATTTCTAATTATTACTAATTATTGCTAATTATTAGTAATTATTGCTAATTATTACTAATTATTGCCAATTTTTATTAATTATTGATAATTATTAGTAATTATTGATAATTATTAGTAATTATTGATAATTATTGGTAATTATTACTAATTATTGTTAATTATTGGCAATTATTGTTAATTATTACTAAATATTGGTAATTATTACTAAATATTGATAATTAATACTAATTATTGGTAATTAATACTAATTATTGGTAATTAATACTAATTATTGGTAATTAATACTAATTATTGGTAATTAATACTAATTATTGGTAATTAATACTAATTATTGGTAATTAATACTAATTATTGGTAATTAATACTAATTATTGGTAATTAATAATCATTATTACTAATTATTGGTAATTATTACTAATTATTCCTAATTAATACTAATTATTCCTAATTATTCCTAATTATTACTAATTATTGTTAATTATTACTAATTATTGTTAATTATTACTAATTATTACTAATTATTTCTAATTATTACTAATTATTTCTAATTATTACTAATTAATTCTAATTATTACTAATTGTTGCTAATTATTAGTAATTATTACTAATTATTACTAATTATTGCTAATTATTATTAATTATTGATAATTATTAGTAATTATTGATAATTATTGGTAATTATTAATAATTATTGGTAATTATTGGCAATTATTGTTAATTATTGGCAATTATTGTTAATTATTACTAAATATTGGTAATTATTGGTAATTATTAATAATTAATACTAATTATTGGTAATTAATACTAATTATTGGTAATTAATACTAATTATTGGTAATTAATACTAATTATTGGTAATTAATACTAATTATTGATAATTAATACTAATTATTGGTAATTAATACTAATTATTGGTAATTAATAATAATTATTACTAATTATTGGTAATTATTACTAATTATTCCTAATTAATACTAATTATTCCTAATTATTACTAATTATTACTAATTATTGTTAATTATTCCTAATTATTACTAATTATTGGTAATTAATACTAATTATTGGTAATTAATACTAATTATAGGTAATTATTACTAATTATTGTTAATTATTGGTAATTATTACTAATTATTGTTAATTATTCCTAATTATTACTAATTATTGGTAATTAATACTAATTATTGGTAATTAATACTAATTATAGGTAATTAATACTAATTATTGGTAATTATTACTAATTATTACTAATTATTCTTAATTATTGATAATTATTGATAATTGTTCCTAATTATTAGTAATTAAATGAATAATTATCAATAATTAGAAATAATTACCAATAATTACAAATAATAACATTATTAATATATTTTATTATTAATATTAAAATAATATAATTTTCTAATTTATATACAATTCTTCTTTCATCTGTGCGTTTTCTATCTCCACATACAAATAATACATGTGAAGACAGCAAACACACAGATGAAAAAAGAATTGTATATATATAAAAAATTATATTATTTTAATATTAATAATAAAATAAACTAATAATGTAATAATGTTCTTATTCCTAATTATTGGTATTTATTACTAATTATTAATATTTATTCTTAATTATTAAAAATTATTACTAATTATTCCTAATTACCATTAACTATAAACAATACTAATAATTTAAATTTATTAAGTAATAAAACAATGTAAACATAATTAAATTACAACTAATTAATAATAATTGAAACTAATAAAAAATTAAAAATAAATAAAAAATTCAAATGAAGATAAATACCTTGAAAATTGATCTGTTCTGATCGTTCTTCAAAACTTTAATATTAGCTCCGGAGAAAAAAATTAAACTGGAGAAAAACTCAACTCTAGAAATATAATTTTGAGAGAAGGAGAAGATAAGGAATGAGAATGAAATGAAAAAAACGGATGGGGGTATTTATAGGTTAGATTATTTGCGACGGGCCCATTTGCGACGGGATTCCCGTCGCAAATAGTATTATTTGCGACGGTACCCGTCGCAAATACCTTAGCCAACATTTATTACGGTCAACCGGTAAATAGTTATTTGCGACGGGACCCGTCGCAAATAACCCCTGCCGACATAGTATTTGCGACGGGGGAATATTCCCGTCGCAAATACCTTTTACCGCTGCCGGTTATTTGCGACGGGAATATTCCCCCGTCGCAAATAAGTTTCCCGCGATTTGGCGCGCATCGCGGGAAAACTATTTGCGACGGGGAAAGCAATCCCGTCGCAAAAGCCTAATTATTTGCGACGGGTAAATACCCCCGTCGCAAATAATTTTTTAACGGGACTATTTGCGACGGGATTTATTCCCGTCGCAAATACCCATTTTTCCCGTAGTGAATCTTACGTTGCACTCTAATAATAAAATAATATTATTTTAAAAGGTAGTTAACATTTGGCCATTGTATTGGCAGGAATGGATAGAAATAACTAAAATATGATTATATATGTTTTTAAATGTTTTTAAATTTATCCAATAAAATATAAAGGTTTAAAATACAGAAAAAATTCAATTTTAGGCGTATATGCCCTAGTTTTCACTAAAGGTTCACTTATCACCTTTTGATGGCGAACCGTCATTAAATATAGTTTTGTTCACTCTTATACATTCTATTGGACCAAATAAAACTCTTCTTTATAATCGGGACATCAAAATTTACTTTGTGTAAATTTTTGGTATCTTTCCGATAAAGTTCATTTTTTAATGAATAGTGTAAAATGTTGTATTTTAATTCAAAACCTCTTTTTAATCTAATTTATTTATATGAATATATTATCTTTTGAATTGGTTTTAAAGTGAAATTAGAATATATTTTTACAATTAAATCGAATAGTGGTCGTTGGAATTAATTTCACTTTGAAATCAGACTTAAACTAGTGTCAATCTTTTGATACTTATTGTTTCATAAAAACACGTTATTTGCTCTGACAGTGGGAATTAGTTATTAAATTAATTAATGCAACCTATATGTTTTGAATTTGGTAAAATAGAATTCATTTTTGAATTCTGAATATCAAATATAGCTTAGGGTGAATTTTTGGTAATTTTCTGAAAAACTTCAATTTTTGATGAATAGTGAAACCACTAAGTGGTACTTATAAAAACTGATTTTCCATTTAAATGAAATTTTTCCATCTTTGTGTTTTTAATTTCAAAAATCCAACATACATGGTTGTCATTAAGAAGTAAAATCTGGTTCAATGAGATTAAAATAATTTTTTGGTGAATAGTAACTTTTAAGTTCTTAATCGCGATTAGAGGTAATCAGTGTAGTTTAAGGTAAAAATAATTTTTTAATAATATGAAATGAACTTGACACATGTCCTAACCTCATTGGATGTGTCATTGCCGACCAAGAAAACCCATGGGTCAACTTGGGGACCCCATGAAGCCACTTTGGTTGGAAAATGACATTAATATCTTTTTATTTAAAGTTAAAGTAAAAATGAGACAAACATGAAATGTTTTACTAAAACAATTTTTACATGGGGTTATACAAATCAGATGTTTGACTATAAATATTCATTGGAAATATACAAAGATTTCCTACATCATAGTATTTTTTGTATAATTTTTACACATTAAATAAATTAAATTATTTATGACATCATGATGATGCAGCGATGACCTCATTATTTAAGGATTTAAATAAAATGGAAAGATAATGTAATATTTAAGACCTACACATGTCCAAGACTTATTGGATGAGTGTATTTCGAACCCTTATCACCTTATCCTTTAATTATATCAATTTGGGACCTCTTAAATCCGAATATCATTTTAAAATAAAGTGACTTTTCTTTACTTTCCAAGAGTGCCCCTCCTCTCCTCTTATAAAAGGCCCCCACCTCTACCTCCTAACCCACACTCCCAAAGCCTTTGGCTCGGCCAAACCCTGACCATTTTGTCTCTCCACTTCCCTCTCTTACTCCTTTACACCTCACTTTGGGCAGAAGTCTTCCCATGGAAGCCTTTGAGCTCAAACCAAAGGGAGTTACTCGATTTTAAGGTAATGTCTTCACTTGAGTCCTTTTGTTTTATTTTGCCTCTCCAACCCCCTAAAATCTTTTTATTCATTTATTTTTTAACAACTCCAGTATCTTCAATATACTAGGATGTTTTTATAAGAAATATTAGAGCTACACTTACACACACCTACATCTAATGGTTAAAGAACATATTGTTTCCGTGGATGGCGAATTTCTGCCTCACGAAACGATGATTGTTCAACACTCATATAACACCTTCAAAGGTGCCTATTAAGATGTCACTATATTTATAAATGATATATAATATGTTTATGTTTTACTTAATCTTCTGTATTTTTCATTTGTGGCTTACCTTTATGGCTTCCATTATGGGTATACGTGATATCTTCATTTTAGGAAGTGCGGACTACCGCCCCCTCAAAGTGATTTGATTCGTTAATACCATATGTGGGACGTATAAAGGATGGATTTAATGTTATTATATATGATTTTATACTGGAATTATAATATACCTCTATATCATTATTATTTCTTTCCATTAAAGTATGATATAGAAATGAAAGTAGTGTTCATGCGTATGTATGGCTTACCGTCTCCATGAACGGTGCATTTCATTTCTTATCCCCAAATGTAATGTACTATTATAAGTACATGTATATAATGAATATATATGATGAATGATACATATAAATGATGAATATAATTCTGCAATTAAAATATACATACCTCTCATTTTAGTTTTAATTCCATTAATATGACAAAGAAATGAAAGTAGCGTTCATGCGTATGTACGGCTTACTGTCTCCATGAACGGTGCATTTCATTTCTTACCTCGAAATGATTATGTGATATTATAAATACATGTATATTCTAGATATATATGATATATATGATATCTAAATAAGGAATCTCATTCTGGATATAAAGAACCTTTGACCACACGAATAACATGTAATTGTAAGAAGTTCACTTTTGACTTAAGAATCAAATATCGACAAAACAAACATTATTTACTTAAATGATTACATAATGTTTATAAAATTTAAATAAGTGATATAAAAGTAATAATGAACTTGAAAAGGTTCTTAAGAAAATATAAATTAACTCATGTTTATTATTCAGGACGTTAAAGAACGATCGAGTCAAGTCGAACCCGAGGTAAGGGATCCTACTCCTCTCTTCCTTTTTAAAGTACACTCTTTTATGTCATTCCTTTTAAAGCTCATATTTCTTGTTATTGGGATATTCTTTTATATTAATATTACTTTAATTTTTATGTTCATATGATGAGAGACCATATTCTCTCTCATCAATTCATTTTGGAAGTTTTGAGTGGCGCCGTTAGGCTGCCGAATTTTCGTAAGAGATCCAACCTCTCTCTTTCTTATTAAGTACTCTCCTTTATGTCACTTCTGTCAAGCTCCTCTTTGTTATGTTGGGGGATGTTCTTTTATATTCCTATTTCTGTAAAATTTATGTTGATATGATGAGAGACCCTATTTCCTCTCATTAATCCATTTTGGATGTTTTATGTGGCGTCGTTAGGCTGCCGAGTCTTCGTAAGAGATTTTTCATCTCACTTTTATTCCCGTGAGATGTATGCTACATTTGCCACAATTTCCTTTGAGTGGTGTATGTACTACCCATTATTTTACTCATTGTGTAATATACTTTCATTTATGAGTATTTACATCAATGTTTTATTGTCCTTCTTTCACGGGGCGTATGTTTCAAAAGATACCCATGTCGGTAAGGGAACCTTTCACCCTCCTCTTTTTAAAAGACTTGTTTAGTTATGTCTTTTAATTCACATAATATTATGTTGGGATATGTTCTTCTATATCCTTATTGATTTAAATTTTATGTCAATGTGATGAGATAACCTTTTTATCTCTCATCAACTCATTTTCTGAATTTTGTAGTGACGCCGTTAGGCTGTCAAATTTTTGCAAGGGAACTTCTTAACCCAAATTTGATTCTTTGGGATAAGCATGTACTCCTTGAATATGTCGTTCTATGAATGTGTGTGAATAACCTCCGATTGTTTTACACTTAATATCCACTTATATTTGGTGTATTCGTTTGTCACACATAATTATGTAATTGATTTATCCTTAAACCAAGGATATCGTCTTTGTATGGGACTTCGTCTCAATCTCCTTTCATTGAGGAATATTTTGTTTTATACACAACCTTATTTTATACGGTGTATAAACCCCTTTGACTTTTACGTTTATCCAATAGGAATCTTTTTTATACGTAGCGTTTTACTAAATGACAAAAGGGAATGTTTTTGTCGTACGTATGCAGCGACAATGACTTCTCCGCCGCCGTGACCGTTATTTGAGTTTCGGCTTCCTCTACAAGCCATACCTTTTTTTTAAAAGAAAAATAAATACCATGCTTTACTTTTCTTTTGTTTTGGTATTGAAAATGGTTTTCATAATGTTTTTATATCAATGTGTTGTATTGATATCTTGTGATTGAAAGGTGTAAATGTTATGTTTCCTTTATGCATGTTTTATGTGATATGATTGTGTTGAGGTTCTTGGGCATTATTATGAAGATGGGTGGTTCCGTGATAAACTAAGGGCGGGTGAGCCCGATATAGCTCTCCAATGCATTGGGTAACGTGAAGGAGTGAAACGGTAAGGTTTCTCCGAAGAGATTTAGGGAATATACTGTGATGGGTATTCCAAACGTAACTAAGAGGGTTACTCCCTACGTAAGAATGTTATAAATGCCTCAAGTTACCTTTTATGTCTTATGATTTCTATTATTTATTCATGATTTGATGAGGTATGTTAAAGTGCCTATGTTTTATGGGTAAAGTATGATTTCATTATTATGTATATATGAACTCATGTTTACTTTCCATATTTTTGTATCCCTTACTGAGCTTTTTATGCCCATCCCAAGTTTTTTTGAAATGTTTTTCACTGGTCAAGGTAAAGGTATGTGATGTGATGATAGTGTCAAGGATGTGTCAAGAAAGAATCCAAGTTTTATTTTAAATATGTTTCCGTTGATGGGAATAATGAATCATGTCTTTTATGTAACCACTTTGTTTAAATGTGGAATGTAATGCAAGTTTTATGATCTAATTCTCTAAAACTCTAAACCTGAAAAGATCCTAAATGTGTAATCTTGTATTAACTCAAGATTAAGTAATGTTTAAGGCTGGGGCCTTATACCGGTAGTCTCGAAGACCCACTATCGCCATATCCTGCAAACCCCAACTATCAATGAAAAATCTGTCAAAAGAATCAACTGAAGGGCGGCGTCCATGAAATCTAGAAACCAGGGTATGTTTCAGCAAGTCCGAGGAGGCCGAGAACTCCGCGGATGAAAACTGGAGGTTCGGCAACCCGTCAAGCAAATCTGAGACCTTTAGATTTACCGAGATAGAGGGAAAAGGAGGGAGAAAATCCAGGTTCAAAAAAGGGATGAAAGGAGAAGCGACTCCATTGGGGAACCCTGAAGGACCCCCCTCCCCCGAGGGGGGAGGGGCCGTCGCCGAAGCCGACGATGCCACGGGGAGTTAGGGTTCACCCCTTTCTTCTATGTGATTTCATATGTATGATTTATATGGGACTAGATCTGATTGGATTAGGCAGCGATGATGAAATGGGGAGAGTTGATTAAAATTTCAATGAAAATGCTAAAAAAATGTTTTCTTAAGTAGCCTATTGGGTGGAACTATGTTATGATACCTCAGAATTATATGTGACCGTTGACTCTATTATGGGTAGGTGAGGACCAACGAGGTCAGATTCATATATGAAATTTCACTCTAATATTAGAGGGTAAGGGGACATGAGGCCATATGTTATGTTACATGGTTGAGGTGGGGGGTGTAAGGATAGTGATATTTCACTTCTTGTTATAGTTATCCTTATTTTATTCGTATATTTATTGTGTTATAGATATATGAACACAATAATGTTTTTAAGAGGTATTCCACTTATACGAGATCCTATGGAAAATCAGGAGGGCAGTGATATGGTGCTGCTGGAGCTTGCACAAGATGAAGCCCCAGAGGGTTAGCATCATCAGGAGTTACAAATATAGACATAGGAACATGCTCATATGATATGGATGATTTTGGGCCATGGATTGAAAATATTCTTAGGGTGATCCTGGTTTGTGTAATACATGGTATCAATAGGGGATCCCATGTATTTTATAATTCTATGGAATACATATCATATGAGTTTCTTTCACGAAACCTACTTCTATTTCATGGTGAGGGTGGACCAAAATTGAATGATATTTTGATAGAGTCTGTGATGACCATCTTCGATCGGCATGAGACAACCCCAAGATAGTGTTTTAATCTGGTGATGTACAAGCTTTGAGGACTAGATAAACTCTATTGGTATGTTTATTTATAGGTTAGAAGGAACAAGGGACTATCTTAGACGGACATTGAGGTCAGATTCTTAAATCACTTATTCCTAGAGACACTGAGGGTAGAGAGGGTTTGGGATTTTTTGATCCTATAGTGGGGAGACATGATCATCATGAACTATGTAGGTAACTTCAATGATTTGTATCATTTCACACCGGGTATGTTGGGATATGAAACCTCAAGGATGAGGAGTTTGGAGGATGGTTTACAACAATCCATCAGGGCTTAGGTAAATATATTCATGTTGTCCTCATTCTTAGAGGATGTAAAACTGGCGCAAATTGCCTTAGGAAATCTCATGGATCAGTCATACTCGAAATGGGGTGATGGAATCTGGTGATGTTAGAATCAATTATTAAAATATCATGAAGTGGGGTCCTGAGTATTATCATGAGGTAATTAAGTACCAGGACTTGATAAGGCCACCAAGTATTGGGTCTTAGATGATGCACTTTCAGTGTGGGTAGTTATGACATGTGAAAACATAGTGTGATTGGGCACCAAAGGAGTGATGTGCATGCAGGTAGGATTAGAATCTCAAGACGTTCTTCTGGAATACAAATCATAAAGATGAATGTTAGGGACCAAGAATGTCATAAGCATATGTGGTCTTACCTAAAATGGTACCAAGATCTGGTAGTTGGTGTGGCTCTTTAGGGAGTCTAGACCTCAAATAGTCAGACATCAGTTCATGTGAATGTAGTTTACAAGCTAGGTGTAGAGTAGTATGGGGAAATGACTATGATTGATGATACTCCATGGGTGGGACTGGGTTTCCTTTATTTTTTTGGTATGGTCCCCTTTTATAGTAATGCCCATTTTTGGGTGTGTGATGTGTACGAGATGTATTTTTTGACTATCTTGGTTTTGGTTAGTATGTTTTAATTGGATAGTATAAGTTTTATATATATACGAGGGGTGTTTCATTAATATTATTTATGGGCGTCAATGTGATACATGTTTTATTTGAGGTGTGTGGCATCATAACTGATTATGGGAATCACTTGAGATTTAGAATATATAGAATCTGATGAGGCACATATACTTTTGAGCATCTGACAAGATGGCAGATCTCATAGGTTCCATGTGTGACATGGGAATGTGGTGAGAATCTACTAAGATGATGCACTTGAGGAGTATCATATGTCACACATGCATAATTTTTGTTCCTGATGAGGTGAAGGAGTGATGATGTGTCATAGAAGTACATTTGAGTCTAGGTTTTGTTGATAGAGCATCAAAATTTGGCGTTTTTGGTTGGGAAGTGATCGAGTTAGGTAAATCTTAATGTAGGGAGAAAATTGAGAGAATGGACATGTTACATACCAACTCAGATAGACCAGGTTGTTTTAAATGACATGGGTATGCTAGGTACCATCTTTGTGCAATCCTTTACATATCATGGATGAGTTATGATAAGGTGGGGAGACTATAACATCTCAGGATGTTGGAGTTGGTTGAATTCTTAAACCTGTTTGAATTTCTGGAGTTTGGTGGTCAAAAAACCTCTTTTCTTGATCTTCATAGATTATTTTTCAGACTTAATATAACCTAATGTTTTTATTATATGGGTTTAGATTCTTGGAATGCACCTCAACGTTTTGAGTGGGATTTTGGTGCGTTAGAGATCGATAAGACAACTTTTTAGGGTGCGTAGATAGGGTTGAATAGTTTTAACAAACTATGTGGCCTCCATGGAGAAACCATATATCCTAACATCTTCATTGTTTATGGTTTTAAAAACTATGTAGGAGTGGTAATGCAGATGTGATGGGTGATCTATAGTTTTAGCATTGGATTCATGCATGGTTAGTGTACGGTTTTGAAAACCATCCAAACAAACCTCGTGAGGTGTGTTACTTAGACTGTGGGTGTCACACATTTGGTGTACGGTAATCCAAATTATGTGGTCACTTAAAGAGGTAAAATTACCAAATTTTCACTCCTTATATATCATTCTCTCCTCCTCTTTTTCCTTCATTTCTGAAGAAGGGCATGGGGATATCCCTTTTCTTCTTCTATTAGGCATTGAGCCAATATCCTCATTTGAGCTCTGTTTTGATCATCATCAGTCTCATTGGAAGATTATGGGTAAAACCTCAAATCCACTACCTTGTTTTCTCATTTATTCCACTATAAGATGCACCAAATCAGTATGACATGTTTTACCCTTATTTTTATGGTGTTCTTCTAAATTTATAATTTCTTCCAATTATTATCGGGTTAGAGTCCAATATCAGATGAGTGATAGTCTAACACCACGAGGAAGGTAGTGGATAGATTTATATTTGATTTTAGTTGTTCTATGGGGGTGTGTTCTTGAGTGCATCATTAGGTTGAATGAGGTAGACCCTCTAAAGTTAATGGCCTATCTTAAAAATTTTAAATTGATTATATGAGATTCCTTAGGCCGTTCTTGTGTTTATCTAAAATTGGTTGAGAATATTCAGAGGATTTAGAACACTTGGTTTGCATTGGTTTGTTGGGTTAATTAAATTAATTAAAATTGAATTATAAATATTACATATGATGGTTCTATGAGAAAATGTTTGTACATGCCCAAGGATTGTGGTGGTGTTGACCACCTGGACAGAGATGAAGTGATTTGACATATTGGGTGAGTCCTTGGTTTTATGTGTGATGTGGTAATCCAATTGAGGTGATGAGGTTATCATGATTGAGGTATTATCCCTTAACATTGAGATTGTTTTTCCATCATGATTAGATGCACGGGGGGGTCCACTTTATCAGCGCTCCGAAAAGCGCTGATATAGGACCCCTTTATCAGCACTAAAAAAAGCGCTGATAAAAGGGGTCTTTTATCATCGCTAAAAAAAAGAGCTGATAAAGGGGTCCTATATCAGCGCTTCCTTTATCAGCGCTTTCGTTTTAGCGCTGATAAAGGACCCTTTTATCAGCGCTTTTAAAAAAGCGCTGATAAAAGTTAAAAAAATTAAAAAAATTTAAAAAATACTGCCAATCGAGGGGGCTTTTATAGCGCTTGACCCCCCCCCCTTTTACAGCGCTTTTCAGCCCCTATACAACCCCCCACGCACCCCACGCACCCCCCTCCACCCTTTAACAGCGCTTTCTCTAATATTCCCCATGCGCGCGCACCCCTGCCTCCACCAGGATTTGAACTCGAGACCTCCCCCCTGCGCGCCTAAGCCCTTACCACTACTCTATTTTGATTTTCTTTCCAATTCATGATATCTATATATATATATTTTTATATATTTAGTTATATTTATTCGTATAGTTATATATATTTATATTAATATATATATATAGTTATATTATAATATATATATATAGTTATATTATAATATATATAGTAATATTAATATATATATAGTGGTATTAATATATATCTATATATATATATATATTTAGTTATATTTATTCGTATAGTAATATATATTTATATTAATATATATATATAGTTATATTAACATATATATAGTTATATTAACATATATATAGTTATATTAACATATATATAGTTATATTAACATAAATATAGTTATATTAACATATATATAGTTATATGAATATATATTTATATAGTTATATTACTATATATATAGTGATATTAATATATACATTTATGGTGATACTAATATATATATATATGTAGTTATATTAATATATATATAGTTATTAGATTAATATATATATAGTTATTAGATTAATATATATATAGTTAGAATAATATATATATATAGTTAGATTAATATATAGGTATATAAATATTTATATATTGGTATTTTAAATAAAATGGATATTATTTATTATTTGGATAAATCTAATATATTTTATATGTAAATATGTTTAACTATTTATTTAAAAAATTTAATTTTTAGGTGCGAATATATAAAAAATATGTACATATAGTTATATATTTGATTATAAATAGTAGTTCATTATAAAAAAGGATGAAATTTCAAAGAAATAATATCAATATGAATGTAATACCTTGGAATAAATTCAGTCCCCACCAAGAAAAGCCAATAATACCCCCTTAAACGAGTTTGAAAATCCACAAAATGTTAAAAAATCTGGGTACCCCGACAAAAAACTCAGTTTTGGAGGCCTTCTGGGCCTCTTTTGGCCTCGAAAAACGATTGACCAAGGTCATCCCCGTTCACAGCGACGTAGATCTCGTCGCAGGCTTCGATTCGATATATGGTAGAGCTCAAACGGACACCCGGATCAAAAGTTATGGCCGTTTGAAGTTTGAGTTGCGTTTTCAACATATTTTGGATCTTTTTTTAATTTTTTTTTATTTTTTTTGTCCTCAAATTGTTATTAAATGACTATTAATCCATAATTATTATCTAATTATTAATTAAAAATATTTTTTTAATTTTTTAAGAAATCATTTTCCCTAAATATCTTATATATTAAGTATAATAAGTGTAAATGTACATTTATACTTATCTAAAATATATTTAAAAATTATATATTATATTTATATAACTATATAACTATATTTATATATTAATATATTAATATATTTTTAATTTTTTTTTTGAAGCCGACCCTTTATCAGCGCTAAAAAAAGCGCTGATAAAGGGGGGCGCTGCGAAATACTGTTTTTGTGGTAGTACCGGGATTGAGTATTTTATATGGATTTCACTCATTGTAAATAGATGATGTGTCATTGGAGTCATGTTCAAACATATATGACTCAGATTATGAAGTCGTGTTGACCACATGTGTTACTAGAGGACTCAATTAGTTTAGAATTAGTATGGTTTTGAACATTAGTGAGGTTGGAGGCACTTTCTATAGAAATCCATTTGGATGGTGAAGAGATATTGGTTGAGGATGATGATACCAAAAGTTAGGGATAAGGGTCATCAAATTAATAGGGCCTTAGGGAAGGGATTATTAAAGAGTTCATATATCACTATTTCTAAGAAAATTGGATACTAATCCAATGATGTTTATTCTTTAGAGGAATATATCATTGTGCCTCATATGTCAAGCTTCATGCAGACATGGATTTATGAACAGAGGTCTGAGGGACCAGGTACTAGTTTGGGAATGTTTTTTGGACATCCCACTATTGTAATTGTGGGAATGAGGTGCCAATGATACATTTATAGAAGGTTCATAAGTGATCTCCATCTGGATACTTGACATGGGATTCCATCATATTTATACGAAGGATCTTATCCACTTTAGTTATGTATACATAGGCATTTTTCCAAAGGCCATGTATATAACTAGTGGAATGTGGTATACAGGTGTTGGCAGAGGAAGGTGATCACATCCTTATGGATCATGAGAAAAATGGATGGAGGTATTATGACAACCCTGATTTTTTTTACACAATTAAACATGATTTATTAGATAAACGTAATTTGATACAACATAGAAGATCGAGAGGTCTAGTGTCTTTGAGGATTAGGATCATTACCTAACAACTTAAAACATGAAAAAAAAACATCTTTATTGAAAACATGCTTTACATGACCACTACATTCCCTCGTACATAGCATTGTATGGGATTAACTAAAGACATGTATAAGAAAAGGGTAAGCTATAAAGCCCAGTAAGGGAATAAACATGGAGTAACATGAGGAATAAAAAACATGTTAGACAATAGGCATATCATAAGATCACAATAGAAGAATAAACATAAAGTCATGATAAATCATGATAATCATAACATGGAAATGTGGCAACAACACTTAACATCGAATTAGCATGAGCCAAGGATCATTGCACATGGAGCATGAGTAAATCCTCATTGCACATGAAGCACAAGTAAACCGTAATTGAACTTGAATTAGAATGAGTAAACACTCATTGCACATGACATATCATGATACTATACTTTACCCAATGCATTGGAGCTCTATAAGGGCACACCCTTCTTAAACATTTCATTTCATGCATAAGTGTGCAACATGGATCATATAACAAGGATTCATAAAACAAAATAATTTATTACACAATAAAGTAATGTGGAATTCATACATGAAATTTTATAATCAATTAGTAAATGTGCATAAATTTTAATACCCTTGATAGAGAAATGCACATGGTATTCACTACACAAGGACATTGGCTTGGAAAATTAGTGCAATTTCGGCAGCGTAACGGCGTGACGTAAGAATTCATAAAAATGGTTTATGAGAGATAAAGGGGTGTAACATCATATGTACATGAAATGGACAGTAAGGGGATCATATAGATACATGTACCAACAACTTTAATGTAATTTAGAGTCATGATACAAAAGAATTGCTTGAATGTAAAAGAGGAGAGAAATTGTTTTCGGAATTTCAGCATAGTAATGGGTGTACATGGGAGGAATTTAATGAGGGAGAAAGGGGTCTCCCATCATTCAAAAATAAATAGGAAAGTATGGGGGAGGTGAGAAACAAAACCCAAACATTTATAATTGAAATTAAAAGGGAATAACAATTTAAATAATATTGGACAAAAATGAGAAAGGAAGAAAAACCCTTACTTGGAAGTGTGCTTCTAATGGCTTGAGAGAGGCTTGAGAGAGTCTTCTTAAGAGATTGGGGCACCTTAGGAGGATTATAGAGAGAGGATGGATGTGGTTGGATGAACTCCAAAGGTTTTTAGTGATGAGGAAGTGGGATCTTGGGAGGGTTTATTTAGGAAAGGTGAGGGAATTCTTTATTATTTAGGTTTGGGACACCTCACATTAAACTAATCGAAACAACAAACCAGCCCATGTTTTTTGTCCATGGGTTTTTGAAGAGGGAAGTGAAAAAAATATTTTATAAGTCCAAATTACTAACTTCTTAAAATAATGGGGTTGCTTATGTGGAGGTGAGTCACACTCCCAAGGAAAAAAAATTTAATACACAAGTTGTTTAATAAGTCTTGAAGGGTCCATTAATGCTTTGTAAAACAAGTCAAAAAAACCCTAAATCACACTATTTTAATGGTAAAACATATATTTTCAGAAAATAAATATTATTTTATTTTATTAAATCGCTATTGGGTCATTATGATGTCATGAAATACATTATATATTTAAACGATATTTAAATTTTACCCAAAAATTTGATTGTCTCGAAAAATTTTGAAAAATTTACCGTTGGATAATTTCGACATTATGATTACAGAAATAATATTTATTTTATCTAAATAGTTTTCTAAATATTTTAATTTTCACTTTTAATATAAAAAATGACATTTATCGAAAATTCACGGGTTTGACAAAAATAACTTTCAAACCTTAATAAAAATTACGATTGCATTCATAAAATTATACGATCATTTATATTTAATAAAAATTAATTTAATAACCATAATAATATTTTTTAAAAAATATTATTTAATTAAAAAATCCATTAATTCATCAAAATATATTTCTTAGTTGAATATTAACTAAAAATACTATTTGCGCTTAAAAAAACTATTTACAAGGTAACAATAATAAAATTAAAGTATATTTATTATTATATACAAAAATAATGTACATAACAGTAGTACTAGAGTCTTGTTACATAACCCCTTATAACACTCACACAAGACCGAAGAGTAAGGTGTGCGATGGTGACAGACTCTTGGGGTGGCTCGGATAACATTTCTCCGGTGGTAATCTCTATCTACTTCCATTTCATTCTTAGGTGGTCCTGCTCAAGCTTAACATATTCAAGCTTGGCTTGGGCTTGGTCAAGAGAGAATCCCAATGACACCACCTCCTTTCTGAGCTCTATCAAATTGGCTTCGTATGGGGCACGTCTATTGGATGAGGCCATCTCTTCCTTTGTCCGAGTAAATTGGATTTGTTAAAGCCCAATATTTATACTAATCAGGTGATCACTGTTTAAAAATTATATTATCAACGGTCACAATTATTAACATAAAACTAAAGAAGTTGAAATTTTATATAAAAATGTTACCTAAAGAAACATTTAATTATATCAAGTGTGATTTCCATTAATGAATGTTTGGGTTATTACAATCTTCTCCGCATAAAATATTTCGCCCTCAAAATTTTCTTTTCCCACACTAAAATAGATGTGGGTAACTCTACTTCATCATTTACTCTGATTCCCATGTCACTTCTTCTAACTTGTTCTTTCTCCACAACACCTTGACAAGGGGAAATTTCTTATTTCATATAACGTTTTCTCTACGATCTATGATCTTCACTGGTTTCTCCTCATAAGAAAATCATCCTCTAACTGTACCACCTATGAAGAGTGTATATGTGAAGGGTATGGTATGTACTTCCTTAAGAGGGATACCAGAAAGACATCATGTACTTTGTTCAGGATAGGTGGAAGTGCTAGTCGATAGGCCACAACCCCGATACTATCAAGAATCTCGAAGGGGCCAATGTACCTAGGACTTAACTTCCCTTTCTTTCCAAAGCTCATGACCTTCTTCTACATAGATATACATAGAAATACCATGTCTCCAAATTTAAACTCATGGTCACTTCGACGGTTATATGTATAACTCTTCTGTCGACTCTAGGTGGCCTTAATATGCTGTTGAATGGTTTTCACCTTCTCCAGCATTTCTTCGACCATTTCTGGTCCAAGCAGCTTACTCTCTCCAACCTCATCCCAACATGCCATTTTTCTGCACCTTTTCCCATAAAGGGATTCATATGGTTCCATTTAGAGGCTTGAGTGGAAACTGTTATTATAAGAGAACTCAATCAGAGGAAGATGTTGATCCCATCCTCCATTAAAGTCCATTGATAACTCTCTCAACATCTCCTCAAGTGTTTGGATAGTTTTATTAGATTGGACATCAGTTTGAGGATGATAGGTCATACTAAAGTTTAGTTCATTATTCGTAGAATGTTGAAGACTCTTCCAAAACATAGAGGTGAATCTTGGATCTCGATTGGAAACAATAGATAGTGGTACTCCATGAAGCCTTACCACTTCTCTGATATATATATGTGCTATTTTATCAAATGATAAATCCTCCCAAATAGCAATGAAGTGTGTAGCCTTTGTAATACAATCCATGACAACCCAGATTGCATTATTTCCTTTGGATGTATTCACAAGTCCGGTGACAGAGTCCATGGTGATGTTCTTCCATTTCTATTCTGGTATGGGCAATGGTTGCATCATCCCCTTATACTTCTGCCTCTCTTCCTTCACTTACTGACACACCAGACACTTTGATGTATATTCAGAGATCTCTTTCTTCATATTATTCCACCAATAATGCTCTCGGAGATCTCGATAAATCTTTGTGTTTCTTGGGTGAATAGAGAAATTTGAACTATGTGCATCATCCCAAAGACCCTTCTTCAGCTCTGGACTTGATGGAACACATAGTCTTTTCCCAAATCTCACAATTCCTTCTACATTAACATTAAATTCCAAGTATTTCCCTTTTCTGATAGCTTCCACTTTTTTCCTGAATTCCCACATCATTATTTTGAGAATCCTTTAACCTTTCCAAAAGTGATGGTTGAGAAATCATTTGTAAAAGGATTGATGATGTTCCCTTATTTATGATTCCCATGTCCATATTCATGAAATATAAGAATATTGGATCAGTTTCAATTATCATTAATGATAGAATTGCTAGGTCCTTTATACTTAGGGCATCTTCCACTTGTTTTTCTTTCCCAGGGTGGTAATGGATTGAGCAGTCATAGTCTTTGATTATCTCTAACCGTCTTTGTTGGCGCATGTTCAACTATTTCTGTGTGAATATATAATTGAGTATTTTGTGGTCCATATATATTTCTCACTTCTCCCAAAAGAGATAATGCTGCAAAATTTTCAATGTGAAGATCACTACAGCCAACTCGATGTCATGTGTTGGATAGTTCTGTTCATGAACTTTAAATTGCCTTGAAGCATAGGCAATGACTTTTTCATTTTTCATCAACACACATCCCATGCCCTTCTTCTAAGTAGCACTGAATACAACAAAATTCTCTCCACTTGTGGGTAAAGTGAGCACAATCATAGTGATAATCCTCCTTTTCAACTCCTTAAATCATTCTTCGCATTCATCACTCCAAGAAAACTTTACACCCATCCGAGTTACCTTTGTAAGAGGGTTGAACAATTGTGAGAAATTTGTCACAAATCGTCGATAATATCCATCTAAACTCAATAATCTGTGGATATTTTTTATTGATGTTGGCCTCGACCACCCCTCAATTTCATCTATTTTGGAGGGATCCACAAATATCCATTTCTTGTGATTATATATCCCAAGAATGAGACATCCTTCAACCAGAACTCTCACTTGTTGTACTTTTCATAGAGCTTATCCTTCCACATGGTCTCTATTACAGTTCGCAGATTCTCTTCATGATCCTTCATGATTTTGGAGTATATCATAATATCATCTATAAAGACTACCAAATATTTTTGAGGTAATATCTAAAGACTATATTCATCAAGTACATGAAGATTACTGGAGTATTAGTGAGTCTTAAAGGCATTACTATGAATTCATAGTGCCTGTATCTTGTACGAAAAGTAGTCTTGGGGATATCTCCCTTCTTCACCCTTACTTGATAATATCCCGACCGCAAATCCACCTTGGAGAATTATTGTTCTCCATGCAGCTGATCGAACAAGTAAACTATTCATGGGAGAGGATACTTGTACTTTATCGTGATTTTTTTAGGCTCACGATAATCGAAGCAAAGTCGCATTGACTCATCTTTCTTCTGGACGAAGAGGACCGGTGCACCCCATGGTGAAGCACTTGGGCATATAAACCCTTTATCCATATTATTCTGTAGTTTTTTCTTTAGTGCCTCAAACTGCACAACATCCATTCTTTACAGAGTCATGGATATTGGCAACGCCCTAAGTATAAGATCAATTGAGAATTCAACATCTCTTCTTGGAGGAAGACCAGGAAATTCCTCAGGAAACACTTCAGTGAATTCCCTCACAATAGGTATGCCCTCTAATACGGTTTCCTCCCTATACTCAATCATATAAGACTAATAGACATTCTTAAAGGGATGTAATATCCATGCTTGAGATGATGGAGCTAAAGATGATTCATCTTCCTCTTTTCACTTGTAAAGATTCGGGGGTCGATTCTCCACATGGAGAGTGATTTACCTATCACGGAAATTTATGTTGGATCTATATATGGAAATCCAATCCATGCCAAGAATTGCATCAAATTACACCATAGGGAGTATGAATAGGTTCACTAGGAAGTTTAATCCATAGATTATGATAGGCGAGGAGTTATATTCATGGGATGCAATGATTACCACATTTGTTATACTCACTGACATCTTCACTTCCATGATTTGTAGTGGTGCTGGGATTGTTCTACTAAACCATTGAGATATAAAAGAATGCATAGAACCTACATCAAAAATTATGTTCTCTATTATTGAATGACTAACTAGCGTACCTGTCACCACTTTGTTTCTGGGGTTCACTTCAGCAGTAGTGATGGAAAAATCTCACCCTTTCTACCTTGTAGGTTGTTGGTTTCCCCCGAAAACCCATGGCTTTGGGATTTTATTTGCAAGATGCCCTGGTTCTTTGAAGTTGTAGAAATAAACTATGCGTTGAGGTTCGAACAGATCATTCCTCTCCTCTGTTGCAGCCGTAGGGTTTTCTTGTTGGCAATTAACAACTAGGTGCCCTTCTCTTCAACACCTAAAGCATTTTCTTTCCCCCTTCAATAAATTTCCAGGGTGCTTCTTTCCGCACATTTGGTAAGTGGGGTGGTGGATCTTCTTAGCACCGTTGGATTTATCCATCAGACCACCAGCTTTGAATTCCACCTTATGCTTCTTATCCCTATGATACCCCTGAGAATCTCTAATCTCCATTTCGACCTTGAGAGCACATATGAAAATTTTCTCATAGCTTTCGAAGTCGCGGATCGCCAGCACTTTTCACAGGCTAGGTTTCAACCCACCAAAGAAGCGGTCAACCTTGAATTTGGGGGTAAAGAAAATGTCAGAAGTGTATCATAAAATCCTTGTGAAGTTTTCCTCCTACGCTCTGACAGATTCATCATATTTTTTCTTGAGGGAAATAAAGTCGCATTCCATATTAAGCTGGAGGGTGCACAAAAAATAATTATCAAAAAACATCTTCCCAAAATTCTCTCATTCCAATGCCTCGATCTCATCCTCAGAATTCATATTTTTGATCAACATCCACCAATGATCAGCTTCAACCTCCATATGATAAGCATCCAGGAGACCCTTCTCTTGTTCAAAACATTAAAGGATGGAGAAGATCTTTTCAATGGAGTTGATCCATTATTCAGTTATTGAGGGATCAGATGATCCATTAAATGTTGGTGGCCTTTGTATCATGAATCTCTCAATAACAACTTGTTCTATCTTAAGGGGGGGGGGGGGTTCAACATTCCTTTTGACCCATGTTTCTATTCAAATCTTAGGATAGCTGAGAGAGAAGCGTGACAAAGTTCTCGATTCCCACTCTCATTGGATTGGGCATCTCATTAGTATAATCATCACATTGATCTTCACATCGGTTGTTATCCCGAGTCCTCCTATTACCGGACATTGGTTGGAATAAAAGGAAATTTAGGGGTAACACATAAAGGGTTATCCAAGGAAAAAACTAAAGACTTATAAATAAATTTTATTTCCTTAACATATGAATCTATTGAATTCAATCTATGTTATCCCAGATCTACTTTCTAACATATATTCTCTGGGAATTTTTTTGTCCCTTAATAATGGTTCATACTAACCTTTTGAATTTACCAAATCATATCACCTGGGAGTGTCATAAACAAGATTACAGCAAGGCCCGTTTTCATGCACCTATTCCCGTTCGAGTCTAGCTCAAAACGGTGTTTTTGGGTTTTACCTCTAGGATACATCTGTACCAGAGCCACCTCTACCTTCTTGTATCCATACATCGATGCATTTTCATGATAAACCACTTAATCAATACTCACCAATAGTTAGGGATATTTTTATTATATTTAGTCTTGTATCTAAGTATTTACTAGGGTTTTCTAATCCTAATCCCAAAAATAACAAAACCTATCCTCTAATACCAACTATGACAACCCTGCTTTTTATTACATAATTAAACATAATTTATTACATAAAATTCATTTGATACAACATAAAATATCGATAGTTATAGTGTCTTTGGGGATTAGGATCATTACATAACAACTTAAAACATGAAAAACAACATCTTTATTGAAAACTTCCTTTACATGACCTCTAAATTACCTCATACTTAGCATTGCATGGGATAACCTGAGGACATGCATAAGAAAAGGGTGAGCTATAAATCCCACAAAGGGAATAAACATGGATTAACATGAGAAATAAAATACATGTTAGACAATAGGAATATCCTTAGCAAAAAATAGAAGCATAAACATATAGGCATGATAAATCATGATAATCATAACATGGAAATGTGGCAACCACACTTAACATGGAATTAGCATGAGCCAAGGCTCATTGCACATGGAGCGTGAGTAAATCCTCATTGCACATGAATCATGAGTAAAACCTCATTGCACATGAATTAGAATGATTAAACACTCATTGAACATGACGTATAAGGATTCTATACTGTACCCAATGCATTGGAGCACTATAAGGGAGCACCCTTCTTAAACATTTCATTTCATGCATAAGTTTGGAACATTGATCATATAATAGGGATTCATAAAACACAATCATTTATTCACTGACAAAGGAATGTTGAATTCATACATGAAAATTTATAATAAATAATTAAATGTGTATAACGGTTAGTACCCTTGATAGAGAAATGGGCATGGTATTCACTACACAGTGACATTGTCTTGGAAAATCGGTGCAATTTCAGCAGCGTAACGGCATGACATAAGAATTCATAAAAAAGGTTGATCCGAGAGAAAGGGGTGTCTCATAATATTTACATTAAATGTACAGTAAGGGGTTCATATGGATACATTTCCCAACAATTTTAATGGAATTTAGAGTCATGATACAAAATAATTGTTGAATGTAAAATAGGAGAGATAAATTCCTTTCAGAATGTCGGCATATTTACAGGTGTACATGGGATGCATTTAATGAGAGATAAAGAGGTATCCCATCATTAAAACATAAATAGGAATGTATGGGGGAGGTTCAAAACCATGACCCATCATTTATAATTTAAATTTAAAATGGCGTAACAATTTAAAGAATGTTGGACAAAAATGAGAAAGGAAGAAAAACCCTTACTTGGAAGTGTGCTTCCAAAGGATTGAGAGAGGCTTGAAAGAGGCTTCTAGGGAGCTTGTGGAACCTTGGGAGGATTCTAGAGATAGGAGGTCATAGGTTGGAAGAACTTCAAAGGCATTGAGTGAGGAGGAAGTGGGAGCTTGGGTGGGTTTATATATGAAAGGTGAGAGAATTCTTTATTATTTAGGTTTGGGACACCTCACATTAAACTAATCCAAACCACAAACCAGCCTATGGTTTTTGCCCATCATTTTGGAAAAGGGAGTGGAAAACAATATTTTAGAAGGCCAAAGTCCAAACTTCTTCAAATAATGGGGTTGCCTATGTGGAGGTGAGTCACACCCCTAAGGAAAATAATTTAAAATGACAAGATGATTAATAAGTTTTGAAGGGTCCATTAATGATTTTTAAATTGAGTCAAATAAACCCAAAATAACATTATTTTATTGGTAAAATATATATTGGCCAAACATAAACCTTATAGTATTTTATTACATCACTATTGGGTCATTATGATGTCATAAAACACATTACATATTTAAATGGTATTTAATTTTTACCCAAAGATTTGACTCTCAGAAAATTATGAAAAATTAACCGTTGGATAATTTCGATGTCCTGATTCCAAAAAATAATTATTATTTTATCTAAATAATTTTATAAATATGTTAGTTTTCACTATAAAAAGAAAAACAGACTTTTATCGAAAATTCATAGGTTTTGACAAAAATGGATTTCAAACCTTAAAAAAATTACGATTGCATTCATAAAATTATATGATCATTTATATTTAATAGAAATTAATTTAATAATAATAATAATAATTTAATAAAATATTATTTAATTCAAAAATCCATTAAAATCGTCAAAATATATTTCTTAGTTGAACATTAACTAAAAATACTATTTGTGCATTAAAAAAATATTTACAAGGTAACAATAATAAAATGAAAGTATATTCAATATTATTTAAAAAATAATGTACATAACCATAGTACTAGGGTCTTGTTACATAACCACTTATAACACCCGTATAAGACTGAATAGTAAGGAGTGTGATGGTGACAGACTCTTGGGGTGGCTCAGATAACATTTCTCAGGTGCTAATCTCTATCAACTTCCATTTCTCTCGTAGGCGGTCCCGCTCGAGCAAATCATATTCAATCTCATCTTAGGCTTGGTCAAGAGCGAATCCCAATGATGCCACCTCCTTTCCGAGCTCTAACAAATGGGATTCATATGGGGCACACCTACTGGATGAGGCCATCGCTCCCTTTTCTGAGTATATTGGATTTGTTAAAGCACTATGTTTATACTAATCAGGTGATCACTATTCAATGACTATATTAGCAATGGTCATAATTATTAACAAAAAATCAAAGAAGTTCACATTTTATATAAACATTTTACATAAAGATACATTTAATTAGATCAAGATGGATTTATATTAATTAACTTTTGGGTTGTTACAAGTATTCATTTATACATGTGTACAATGACAATATTACATATTTTTAGT
Organism: Viscum album; assembly: GCA_963277665.1. Classification (NCBI taxonomy): domain Eukaryota; kingdom Viridiplantae; phylum Streptophyta; class Magnoliopsida; order Santalales; family Viscaceae; genus Viscum; species Viscum album. The sequence goes on from OY728119.1 coordinate 2,047,789,354, forward strand.
ATACATCTTCCTTATCATAGATGTAAAATAGCACATGTTAGTGGTTCCCTACTAATATTTTCTCTCACACTCTACATAGTTCCTTAAGGAAGTATGTAGACTTCATTGTATTGGTATCAGGTAAGGATTTGGGCTGAAGAGTTGGGCATTAGTGATAATGTCATTCTTCTTAGCATGGTATGGATGGTAGAGGACCTTGTAGGTTCTAGTATCAGCTAGAGTTTAATTTCTATTTCCTTCATTTATCATCATGAAAATATGTATATACTATTTTTGGCCATAGGTAGCCCTTTTTATTTATTTATTTTCTTATATGAATTTAATTTCATAAATGTTCTATAAAGGGTACCATGTAGTGCTTTATTCTTCAAATGGTATATTGATCTTATTGATTATTATTGTTAATTCTTGAAATCACAATTTCAGGATACCAGACCCAGTATTTATGGAATTTCTTCCACTACTGTAATTATATAGGCTATTATTTTTATCATCAAAAGAGTGTACAATCTCCCCATTGTAACCTCATTACACACTAACTTCTAGTTGGATGAAATTGATGTATGGGGAGGCACACATAAGACCTAGTGGTCAATCGGACCATTGCACTATACAGGTGGAAAAATGGGTCGGGGAACTACATTTTATAAACTGTATTGACATCTAGATCTAAAGGAAATGAAGAAAAGGATTGTAATGATGAAACTACCCTAATTAAAATGACTTGTAGAATTCATCATCGATATTTTTGTTGCATATCATGAACTATATTAAGGATTTGACACCCTATTTAAGTTATTAATTTTTTCCAATTACATGAAAGACATTATCCTTCAAACAACCCATGTTTAAGTGTTCAATACTAAAATAATTTCCTAACTAGTTGATATATAATCCTGAATCATTTCATAAATATAGTGAAATTTTATTTCTTAATATATAAAAATATCTTATATATATATATATATTGATTGAAGATTAATTATATTTTCATCAGAATCTTAGCTCCAATATTTCATATGCGTGAAAAAATCATAACATGAATGTGGATAATATAAATAATATTTAATGGAATTAAATTATTATTATAATAATGATAAAATTATTGAAAAATAATTGAAAAAAAGTCCCTCAATCGAGACATGCATGCATAAATTTTTTATTGGGTATATATTTTAATTAATAAATTTATTCATTTCTTAACCTATTCTTATTAAACTTTTACAATTAACTATGTTATACATTACATTATTTATTGAAAATTTTGAATTTTTTTACCTAAATATAATCTAGTATATTATATATATGTCTTATAGGATCAAATCAATATATATATTTCAATACATGTAGATATTTATTTGATGGAAGATACAATGTTTGATGAATATGATTAATTATTGATTATAATTAAATAAAGTGGTCATGAATGTAGGAAACAATGGCCTTTATCTTTATAAATGTATTTTCAATTTTATCAATACAAGAATAATTCTCAATTTTAGGAGATGTTTCGAGACTCCTAGGTGTAAAAGTATATTTTTGATGTTTATCAAGTCATGGTTGATTTCATTAAATAATATAGGATTTGATGAGTGAAGTAAAAATATATTTTGGGTGAGGATAAATAAAACCATCAAGGTTTTAGGAAAAACATTTGCGGTTTAGATGTAGTGAATTTATCATGTTACATAATTAGAAATATAGTCTTATTTTTTATCATTATTTTCACAAAAAACCTTATACTCTATGGTGAAACAATCCATGTCATCATTCACTATATTAATTTGTAGTAATTAGAGAAAATTATAATAGATGATTAAGTAAAATGGGATGTTACTATAGATACAATAATATGTTATAAACATTTAAACTTAAACATAAAATGGTTTTCTTATTGTATTGGTGGTTTTAATAGTGAAAAAAATATTTTTACAAACCCCATAATGATAGATAAAATGATTATTGGTGCAGGTGAAAAATAGCACTAAAAATAAAAATTATTTGTATTTTTATATGTTATTTTTTAATTTCAAGGAATCGATAAAATTCAACAATTTTTTAGTGAAATGTTTCATAGTCAAGCCTTCCCCACAAATTTTTATTCCTGAATGCATCATTTATTAGTTTAATAATGTGGATTAGTGCATGCCACATAGGCTAAAACTATTTGATTTCAATGTCACCTGAATATATAAACCATGGTGTAAAATAAATATAGTAAAATGAAGGTATAAGATTTAATTTGAAAATATAAAATTTTACTTTGATGTTGGATTTTAAATTTTAAATTCATAAATTCATAACTAGAGAGGTGTGTGGTTATTGGATATTACTAATTACGTAAACATGTGTGTGAGAGGTGATTAGTAGAGTCTGTATGAGTAAAAGGAAACCAAACCATAAGGATAAAATTTTTGGTTCTTCATTAATAATATTTGAAAATGTAGAATTCATAAGAATTGATGATTGAGGGATTACATTGAATATGATAAGGGTTTACTTCGGTAGAGCACTACTTTGTATAGGATCTAATTTTTGAGTGATAATATAAAACTCATCATCACATTAATATAAATGTGTATAATATGAATAGTTATTTAGTTAGATAATATAGAATTTTGTATTCATTTAGTTTTTTATACATTTTGGTTGAAGTGGATTTCTAGTTTGGAACATTTTTTATAATTATTTTGGATTTATTTCTATAGGATTTAGTCTATATTTTTTATATTGTTGATCAATTACTTTTTAGCGTGTAAGATGGAATAATACATATCAATACAAATTTTCTTAAAAATAATTCAAGGATAAATTCCATTAATTATAAAAAACTGGAATTCAATAATGGATAATATATAATTGGATGATATCAATTCATGACAATGATATAAAAATTAGTTTTTTTGGTTAACCTTATATATATCTATTTTCATTAGGGTTGTTTAAATTTTAATTATCATAAAAGGTTGGAAACTTCTTATCAATAATTTAACAATATTTTTTGAAAAGTAATAATAATTAATAGATTGTTTCTTGTTTTAAAAATATTAAAATGATTGATTACTGTAGAATCATTAATGCTTTTTATTCATTAATTCACCCCCATGGAATTCATACTTTAGAACTCGACTATTAATGGAATCAGAATTTATATAATTATTATTATAGAAGTTTTCAAGTTTCCCTTAAAGAAAATTGACTTCAATTGAACCTTATTTTTATATAAACCCACTATTTTTATTACTGGTGTTTTATCTAAATTTTCAGATTAATCATGGATTTTTATAATTCAATGAATAGAAATATGTTAACCTATTTGATAGAAAAAAGCATAATCTTTATATTGATAGAGTTGTTAATTATTTCTTATAAATAGGTATTTATATAGTTAGTATTGTTACTGATTATTTTACTATATTTATATATGGTGTTGTTATCCAAAAATTTTAAAAAATTAATATTCATGGAAATATATATTCAAGGAAGGATATCTTTAATACAATTTTAGAAACAAAATTATTTATGGGTACACGGATCAATATATCAAAAGGAATATGGGACAGTGCAATATAAAATTCATAAAATTAACACTATAGTTAAATCGGAAAAAATAAAATCTAGAATACATAATTTAAAGACATTTGTATACATTAATGTAAAGTGGAAACTTATTTATACACTATTGTTTTGATTTGTTGAACTCTGATAGTGGTTTTGATGAATTCCTAGAATATTAAATGATTATAATTAAGTTAATTCATATAATAATATTATTATTTTTTAAATAATGGTTTTATTCCTTGATAATTGTGCTTTAAATTCATTTTCATTGGATTTTTTTATTATATGTTGATTTTATATAAGAAGAGTGAAGATTTTACTTTGAGATGAGAATATAGGGTGATATGTGCAAGAACATGTGTCATTATAGGTGGGTTACAGTCAAGGTAATTTAGATTTATTGGAATCTGATAGAACAATGGGATTTATAATAATATTTTAAAGGATTTATTATGTCTTTAAAAATAGTTTGTTTGAGGAATATGGAGCATAGTTATTTAATAAGTGTCGTTAGAATGAATTTTAAAACATTTAAAATTTCACATTGTGAAATAGGGTTGTCACATCATTGATATTGAAAGATCTGAGATTGAGTTGCGGCTAAGAAGACTTCATTGAAAGAATTATGTTCTTAGAGAATATAGGTTGAGTGAAGTAGGATTTCATTCCTTGGTGAAGGGAAACCCCATCGTGAGATGTGGATTTTTTAGAAATGGATTTTACTTATATATAGTAGCTAACAATCAAAATGGTATCACCTTACAAATGCCTATGACATGGAGAAATTTGTGTCACTGTTTGATGGACTAGATCTGGGGAGGATTATAAATTACAATGAATGGTATAATTTCATGAGACCCCAACGTAGTGTTCCATTAAAACATATCTATCATGGTTATATTATGATGGATTCTTTTAGTAGTAGTCAGGAGGCATCCAATAGGCATCATAAAATTAAATTTCATGAAATGGAGGTGGGACCCCTTCATGGGGGGGCGGGTCCCTGAGTTAACTTAGATGTTCTTCACCATGACGTGAGACTTGTGTGAAGGCCTCATGGTTTGACCTTCAATATCACAACATGACCAAGTGATGGGATGTGTTTTTATAGGAAAGTATTGTCCTATTGTGGTATCTAAATAACTATTCCACTTTGTGATATCTCTATTTTGATACATGGAATAAGGGGTTGGTTGAGCTCAAATTCCCCATTATTACCTGTTTTCCTCCCTTAAATTCAGGTGGTTTGGTATGGTTTTATCACATCAAATTTAGAAATGATTACACCCCCCACCCACTTCATTCCCCCTTATTTTCCTCTAATTTGGTTTATCTAAATTGGTTTTTTGGAGGAAATTCCTCCCATATCATGGTAGAATCATCCAACTCATGAAGTGTTGGTGTGAAATTTGTAGAGAAATTCCTGAAATTTCATGTTAATTAATACATTCATTATTTTCCTAAATGTATGTTTCATGTTGTATTTATTTAGTGTCTTATAAAAATTTTGTTTAATTATACCTTGATTATGATAAATAATTAGGGGGATTTGTGTTGTTTATTTTTGGGTATCTTATAGGGGTGGACTACACCCTTTTACTCACAACTTCATTATCATTATACTGCTACATGATTTTGGAAGTAGTTATTCCAAGTTGGGATGAATAATTTAAATGATCAGTTTATTTTTTTAATGTATCTTAATATTGAAATGGATTCTTATGTACATGAATGAGGGAAGTATGAGATTAGTAAATAATTAAGGATGTATGGTTGTGGTATGTGGATTTTAGATTATTAATTATCATTTTCATTTAGTGATTTTATATTTGTGTTCCGTTACTATAATTATTATTTCAATTTTCATGAATCATGTGATCTAGTCCCATAAATTGGGACATGATGACATCATTATAATAAAGATAAAGGACCACATAATAGTTCCTTGGGGGGACCACGGTTGAAAAAGTTTTAGGTAACCCTTTTATGGATTACTTCTTGGAATATGTTTTATTCTTAAATAAATATTGATTTTCTTTTAAAATTTATTTTTGAAAAGATGTTTTGAAAAAAAAATTATTACCAGAGGAAATAGTTTAAAAATTAATTTTCAAGGTAAATGATATGCTTTTTTGTGAAGGGTTTTGAAATGATATTTCAAGAAAATAGGGTTTATAAAATAAATTAATCATATTTTCTGGAGGTTCCTACAATAATTCAGAAAGAACGTGATTATTTTAAAAAGTATATATATTTAATGAGGTTTTTTATTTTATTTTTAAAGTAACATCCTATTTTATTTGTTGTGATTGGATTTGGTATGTTTAAACTTGTTTAAGGGATACATTTTTTTATAAGGATTGAACTCTGTTGAATGTTCATATCCATTTGGTTTCCCTAGCATGTTATTCTTTTTTAATACTACTGTGTAATTTTTTGAGATTCGATTAACATATTATGGTATTTATATGAGTGTTTATATAAAATTATGTATACAGGTTCTTGTGTTGTCTAGGCTATGTTTTTTATTTTGTTATCAAAGTGTATAGGTTGGAATATGTGGATGTGATTAACACTAACAATGGTAGATATGGGTAAATTTTATTGGGTTTAATGTAACGATGCATGTTACCATTAAAATGGGTATTGTTTCCCTCTTGAGTATTATGGGTCACAAGTGTTCATTTTCAATCTAGTTGAGGATTTGATGACCAAGATTTCATGTATATAGTCTCATATAATTAATCATTCAATTATGAAGGTGATAGATGCATAAATTTCGTCCATATAAGTATCCCTAAGTGGTTGGTAATGAAAAATACAAGGGATCTCCTTATAAGGGTTTTATACATTGAATGTGTCAACGGTCTAGTGATGAATTATTTTTAAAGCTATTATATTTTTTTATTATCATTTGTTATATTGAAATAGATTATAGTGAATTTTTTATATGAATGGTTGAGACTCATATTTAGTGAGAAGACGTTGGGTCATTATTCGATCATGTGTGAATTTGGGTGTATAAGATAACCATATGTAAGAGATTTAAATGAAAGAAATAATGTGTGACCTCCCCTAATAGGGGTGGTTTAGGTACATTATTTTTGACTTTATCTAAATGGGGTTTGTTTGGGTACATGATTTGTGACCTCCCTTGAGATTTGTCTATTTGGTTATTTGATGTTTGACATACCCTATGTGAGAAGGAGTTGTTGAGGGACTAATGTGTGACCTACCTTATGTCTCTATGTAAGGTCTTCGATTTGATGAGAGGCCTAAATTATGGGTTAGGGGATGGTCTATTTTATTTATATGAGACCAATGTTTTACCTCCCATATGTGAGAGGGTTGTTTTGGTAACCTGATATGAAACTAATTTGTGCCCCCTACTATGTGAGAGGAGTTGGATTATGGTTTGATTGTGGGAGATAACCTAGAGGAAGGGTTAGTGATAAAGATGTGGTATGAAACCCTATAATTCATCTTAATGAAGTAGTTGGGATTGGTATAGATCCATACCATGATTCTTCGAGTATAAGTCCAAAAATATTATGATGAGGTGATTCACCTCACTCTATTATTGGATGAATTAGTTTAGTTTATGTGTAATGGTGTCCTAGTTAGAACATAATAACTAGATGTGTATTCTTGTATGTGCATTGTATGATAACTTTATAGGCGGGTGCATGCCATGTGATTCATGGACACTCTGATATGAATTGCATGAACATCCTCATGATCACAACTACATTAAACTTTTTTGAGACATTGGGGATTCCTACATTGTCATTGGACTTAAGTACAACCTATGAAAATGGAATGGTATGTGGGGTGTACCTTCATGGTTTATTACACAGAGAAAGTACTATTGAGAGATAGACATGTGAGTTTGTCTATAAAAGATGTATTGGGAAATGGTACAGTAGGTAGTATTATTTGAATTGGGAAAGATGCTAGTATTGTTTTTTTTAATTATTGTTTCACTATTATATTTTCCACTATTCTAACATTTCCTTCTATATGATTATTCTTACTTATTTGTTTTTCTATAGCTTATATTGTGTTATTATTTTAAACGTATTATGTAGTTGATTACAATTGTCTTATTATGGATTATAGAGACCCATATAATCATGTTTATGTTTATACATTTTTTGGATGTACATTATATGGATTGGTTATGTTGAATGCTTATTATCCTTAGTCATAGCACATGGGAATTACTTTTATGGGCATAGTCTCCCAAGATTGTTTAGGACCATAGCATTAGTCAATAATACTTACTATATGGGGATGTCTTATTTAGATCATGTCACATCCCTATTCGAGTGTATTTTCGGATACCCATTTTTGGGTATTAAAAAATGGTAGCATAGAATGTTTTAGGATGGAATAGTTTCAGGTATAGGTGGATTTTAGTTTCGAAGACTTCAAAGGTTGACTGCTAGCATGCTTAACCTTTATGGATTCTACTGAAACCTATTTTTTAAGGCATGAATTGTGTTGGGACTAGAAATCATGAGGTGAGTGAAATGTTGGACCAAGAATACCAATATTGGTTCGATGGGACTTATGATGATTCATAGTGATTTTATGAGATCCATCGACCTTTTTCATGCATCATGATTGTGTCATTCTAAGAAAATGATACATTATCCTATGGTTGGTGTTGTCTAACATGTTTCCTCATCAAAAAACATCATTAATTGAATAAAATTAAAATATATTTTATTTATTGTCAAATATATTATAAGGGATTATTATATTAATAATTATTAAATGATATTTTTATATTTATTCTTAACTATGATTATTCAACCACCCTAGGGAAATTGTGTTCAATATTTTTGTTTTATGAAGGAAAAAACATTTTTTGAAATAAAAAACTCATGTGGTGGTATGAGTTATGAGAAATGTATTTTTTTAATGATGGTTTCACATGGAATGTCTCATATTGGTAGTGATTTTTAAAAGATTTTACGTTTTTTTTGAGAAAATATGAAAAAAATAAGTGTTTATAATTTTTTTGTATTCTAAAAATAATAAATTCTTGGGAAAGAAGGGAACTAGCTAGGACAAGAAATTTTGAGAATTTAGTTTTTCTGAAAAACCATTAGATTCTTTATTTTGGAAAACTAAAGAGAATTTTTGTGTCTAAACTTTTTTATAGGTAGTTTCAATAAGAATCTAGTACTTATATGTTCAAAATTTCTTGAATTTCAAGGATTTTATTAGGATTGTCTTGGATGTTGAGATTGTGTAATTGGATAGTATTATATGTTTTTCAAAAACATTAAGTTAGTTTGGATGGTGCAGATTGTTATTATATGATGTTGGGATGAGGTAATAGGTTCTTGATTAGATTGTGATTTATTGGTGTTATGTGGAATAAGGGGGTTTGGTTAGATGTTTGAATTTTATATTCAGAAGGTATGTAATGTCTTTTTCAGTTGATCCATTTATTTAGGTTCATAGGACAGATGGTTTATGTTAGACTCAAGTATCTGGATGTGAGTTTTTTTCAAAATTCTGAACAATTGTAGTGATTTTTTAGTAGGATATTCTTCTAGTGGGAAAACCATGATTTAGAATCTGTATTTTTGAGTGGATTCTTATGGTGGGGAGCATCGTAATCATAGAGATAGATAACTAGTTAATTTTTAAATGTAGAGAAACCATGGTTAGTTTAATAACAATATAATTTCTTTTATGGTGAGTTTTTTTACGTTTGTAGTGTATCGATGGATATCTTTGAGAAAAATTATTTTAAATATGTGATGGAAATCGTCGATAAATATGTATGAAGACAATTGTGTAGGTAACACAACTTTTTTTGTAAAAGTACTTTTTGGTTGTTGGAGAATATTTTCAAAAGTGTGTTCATTGTTTTGTAAAAGGACATGGAATCGTAGTAATGAATTGATGATCAAGTTGTTCTAGGATTTATGGTTTTGGAATAGACATAACTTCTCTAGGATAAGTGGTGTTAATGTGGATAATACTTAATGACACAGATCTTTACAGTTTTTTTAAAATATGGGTAAATGGTCATTTTTTTATTTAAATTAAGGATTTATAGTTTTAATTATTATTTAAATTATTTAGGAGACGTTCTTAAATATATTGTTCTATGGATGAATACTTGATCTATCTTTTTTTGGTTTGGAATATGAAACATTGTAGTATGAAAAAAATCATTTTATGAAAAAGATGAGTCTTGGTGTTATGATTAGTTCATCCTTGATGATGTGGTGGCCAAGAAGGAATCATGATGTGGGTATTGATTTCATGCAGTGTGTGTTGGGTGAGATAGAAGTTCACTACATAGTGGAGGGTTGACATGGTGTGATAGAAGTATTTGGTTAAATTGGTTGTCGCGCATACCTATGGGCCAAACTAGGAAATAATCACTATGAATAATGGTTTATACTTATTTATGGCCATGGTGTGGTGTTTGGGGAACCACGATGTGACAGGTTGGAGTTGTAGTGGCTCACTAGAAACTATAAAAGGGGTCATTCTCTGAGACCCCTATATGGTAGGAAATCTAGGTTTGACTCCCCTAATCGTGTTGTAGGGGTGTCTTAAAAAGGAATTATCACTACAACCCTAAGGGCTCATTTCCTCTGGATTATTGGTTAGGGGTTGGCCTTCCTACCTGGAGATGGCCACACCATATTTGAGAGGGGTCATGAAATGACCCAAACCTTTGTTGAAGCCCTCGTGAAATGATTTTCATGGTGACACTATGAACATCAAGATCATAATATGAAAAATTGTTGGGATATTTATTTAATGTCTAGGAAGGCCTTTTGGGATTTTTTAATAATAAACCCCCTTCAGTATTTCCCCATATCATTATGTTCGAGTGGGTTGGAGGACGTGCTCATGTACCCCATTCTTCTCCCTTTTCCTCCCTTCAATATTGGTTTTTAGGAGGGTTTCCACACATGGATTCAAGGTAATATCACTATCCCTCGACACTTAGTTATCACTCTTTTCTCCCTCGATATTTGGTTTTCCTATGTAGTGTTTTGTGAGATAATTCTTCTAGATCATAGTGGAAACATTATTATTTATAGGGATTTTGTGTTTTATTTGTAGAGAATATCTCATAGAATGGTGAAAATGGTTTGATATTTTTATTTATTAAAATTTGTTTCCTAGTGGATTTATTTAGGGTTTTAGAAAAAATAGGTTTAATTGAAAATATATTTAGGTAAATAGATTTTGTCTTTATTTTTTATGTGTGGGTGTGTGATAAGAGTGGACTGCACCCTCTTACTTATGTTCTTCGTGTAATTATATTGCCATGTTATTTTTCCGTCCATTTTAAAAATTGGGGAATTCAATTATAAAAATTTGTTTCATTATGTTGATGGTCTATATGCATCAGATTGGTTCTCAAAGACATGTATATTTTTGGTACATTTTTTTCAATTAAATTAAGTATCATCAATTTTGGTAGGTGAAAATTATATTTTTTAGTCTCTTATTCATTTGTTGATTTTATTTTTGAGTCACATCAATATTATTTTTCTACAAAGTTTTATCACTTGTGTGATCTTTCCCCATAAATTGGGATATTCTGACATAAGAAACATTTTCAGCAAGGATTGTACATCATTTCTAAATGTTTCTTTGGTGTATTGGTATTTGAGTGACTATTGATAGTACACTTTATGTATTTCATAGTTTAATGAGTTTTTTTTTACATGTAGATTTTGTTTTCCTTTTTAAATATAGATTTATACAAAGATTTTATTGAAAATAGATTTATAGAGGAAATGGTTTATAAATTTATTTCCAAGTTAAAAAATATTATTCAATATGAATCGTTTTTTTGAATAGTATTTCAAAACATTATATGATTATAATGAACCTACTTATTATTATTCTTCATAAGGGCCTATAATTATTATTAAATAACATGATTTTTTTAAATGATTACAAAATAGGATTTTGATTTTTTTGAATGAAATTAAAAAGGGTTGGGTTGAGATTAGTTTTTTCATGTATGAAGTTGTGTTAGTGATGAATTATTTTATAAATCAAAGTCTCTTTTGAATTAGAATCTTGTTTTTGGGTTATTATAATGTTATGTTAGTTTTATTTTGATTGATGATTTCTTAATAACAATATACAATGTTAATAAATTAATATAGGGTTGTATGGTCTATTTAGTTTTACAGACTTTTTTGCATGAATGTGAAAGAGTTTGTCTTGTAGTGTTCTTATTTTGGTATCAATGTGATTGGGTTGATTTGTGTCAATGTTATTGACCCCTCCCATAGGAGATATGGGTAAAATGGGTTAGGGTTGACAAACCATACCTAATTCCATGAATAGAGATACTATTATTACTCTTCAGTTAGTAAGGCCTAATATGAGTTATTTGGAAATTCTTTGGTATTAGGGGACCTATATGAATGGTATATGGTTTTAGATGATAGACCCCTTAACTGTGAAGTTTTTGAATTCATTGATTTTGTTCATATAAATAACATTAATAGGCTGGTAAGGGAAAATACAACAATTATCTAGGTATGAATATTATTATTCTATTTTTTCATTAGACTAGTGATGAAGTGTTTATGTTGTTATCTTATTATTCTCATTATCATGGGATATGTTGATATTGACCCAAATTTCATTTTGTTATGTATGTATAATACCCATTATGAATTAGAATATGATTGGCCATTATTCCATGGTGTGTTATTGTGGATATATGGTTCAACCATGAGAATGAATTTTTGTACCTAAGAGATGATATGTGACCTCCCAAAAGAGGTGTTGGTTTAGGTACATGATATGTGTCCTCCCTTGGGAGTGGTTTGTTTGTGTTCTTGATGTGTGTTCTTCGTGATATGGTTTGGATTGGGAACTTGATTTGGGACCTCCCATGTGAGGGGTTTGTTTGGGTACATGATATGAAACCTCCCCTATGTGAGAGAAGATGGTTTGGTAATGGATGTGAGGACATCCACGATTTTTTTGGAATGGTTTGGGATTTGTTGTGAATCCTCCCTTGATTAATAGGAGAAGGTGTAGTTAAATAAAGTAAGAGTGATGTGTGACCTTCCCCGAGAGATAGGGGACAATTTTATAACCTGATATTGAAATGATTTAGGTAATTATCTAAGTAGGAGTGGATGGTTAAGGGGTTGATTGTGGGACCATACCATGAAGAATAGTGTATAGGTTGATATCTAGTTATACACCCTGCCATGTAAATTTTTGTATCGATCATGTTTGGTATTAAACTCTACCCCGAGTCTCTTTGTATAAGTTGATATTTGTGGAATGATGTGACACTATTCCTTCTATAATTCATCGAATCATGTGACATAAGGTATTGTGGTGTCTTGGATAACACATTATAACCTAATATGTTTGAATGTATGTGCAATTTTTCTATATTTATGGATGTGTTCATTTCATGATAAGGAAATAAAATATTATATGTATGGGATGACCACCCACATCATCATAGAAGAATTAATTGTTTTTAATTCATTGAGGATTCCTATGGTATCATTATAATCACTCTCTACCCAAATAAACTAAATGTGTTATAATGTTTATGCATATTCTATAATATTTTCATTTAGAGTACAAGTATAATTAAGTGATGGACATATATGTCAGTCTAGTAGGTTTTGGAGATTAAGTATTTGATAGGGGCATTGCGTTAATTAGTCTAAAAAATAGAGTAGTTTATTTTTACTTTATTATTTAGTTCTTATATTGTCCAGTGTACCGGTATTCTTATCTAAATAATAATACATGTAATATATGTTTATCTACTACTTCCACTCTAATATATTATGATGCATTATGTAGTTGTTCACTTTGATTTCTTCTAGAATTTGGTGGACTTTACGAACCCTATTTATGTATATCAGTTTTTAGGATTTAGGTTATACTAATGGTTATTGAAAAATTTACAGTAGGTTTGAAGTGTTCCCTTATACCTCACTTTTGAGAGAATATTCTCCCCAAGACTGTTTAGGCCTACACAAATATTCATAAACCATTGGTGTATGGGGGTAAATTTGAGGTTGTGTCACATTCCCCTCAGGTGCCATTCAAAAAGCACAGGAAGAGGCTTTAGAAAAAAAATGATTTGAAATCAGAAAAGAATAAAAATAATACAAAATAGGTAAATGATGATGATGGGATATAATATTATTATGATTATTTAGTTTTTATGTTTTACAATCATATTTTTGTCATCATAAATTCTATTTTGAAATGAAATGTTAAATTTCATGGTATATTTCCTTTGAGGTATTTTAATTATTATGGTATTTGATATTTTGTTGTAAATTGTTTAAAGGAAAATAACGAGCAATATAAAGATAAAATTAGTCCATAAAAGAAGTTATATAAGAGGAATACATAAATATTTGTTAAAAACATGTATGAATATATGGTAGAAGAATAGAAATTTAAAACTTAAAAATGAATTGTTTATTTTTAAATATGGTGAAAGAAGAATGTGATGATTAAGAAATAGAAGAAGAATCGGAAATTAGTATTCATAGGGAGAAATTACATATTACCAAGGTGATTTTAGGGAATTTTTAATATAAAGGGGAGAAATAATAAATAGATATAGAATTCTAAATGAATAGATAATTGAATTAATATATTATGAATTTATTTAAACTAGAAAAGGAATATTATAATATGGGTAATGTTCCTCATATAAAAATTATTGTTTAGAATATTCATGGAGAAATATATTTAATTTTTATAAAAGATGTTGAATGAATGAATATTTTGTAAATAAAGAATCTCAGTTAAAATAAATAAAAATTCATGAAGTTAAAGAGGTATTATTAATGATAATAGAAAAGTATATAAAATGAATAGTGTGTAATAATCATTTTATAATTCTACAAATTTTGGATAAGAATACTTTAAGAAGAAATATGGTACATGTTTTATGATAGAACATTCATGGATTATGTCCAATGTATAAGAAAACATGTGATAAACACTGAATAATTTGTTTTTTCAATACTTTGTTAAGATCCCTATTCAAAAAGGTTATGGAAATCTGATTTCATGGACTAAAAAAATACAGTGTATGTTAGACAATTTATATTTTTTGGATATTATTATCATTATTGTGGATATGAAATTTTCTAAATGAATTTTTTGGATCAATGAAATTTTTCGCAACATCTAAAAAATATTATGAAGGTTTAATTTGAGGGGGATATAACACATTCAAAGAATATATGTTAGGAAATATACTGAATTTAAAATAACAGTAGTGAATAAAAACAGTTTCATGTTATGAATGATACTTGTTAAAGATATAATCAATTAGGTTAATTGGAAAACGTATTTTCTATAATTTTTCTTACATGATTGAGAATGAATAAATTTTAAAAATTTAAAAAATATAGAGATACAAAAAATTATAACCTCTTATATTATATATTTTAATAAAGTAATCTCTAAACTACCATCCACAGACACCAAACAATGGATTTCATCCCATATAATAATGGAATTGAATCATTTAAAATGTTTTGAAAGGTATATGAAATGATATGTCACGTTTTTATGTAAATGATCCCTCAAAATAAATTGGGTTCAATTGACTAAGAATGGAGACATAAAGTGGGAGTTAAATAAAACTCATTTTATTGATGGTTTATATCATGATATACTATATGTATCAAGAAAAATAAATATAGTAAATGATGTGATTATTTAAAATGATATTTTTTTAAAGAGGTGGAAAGATGAATGTTTAAGGAATAATGGTTATTGAACTTCACATAATCAATTTCTGGAGGTTATATCAAAAACAAATTTGTTGGTTTACTAAGAATGAATAAAATGACTCATAGTAGATGATGTTTGGCCACATTGGTTAAATGATAATAGACTAGTTAAATCAATTAGATTACATATGTGATGTATAGTTTCAGAATAAATAGATACAATGGTAATGTAATATATATAAAATGTGGGTGACTATAAATTATTCTCTCCAATACGCAGAGAATAAAATAGAACTTTCCTTAGTTATTGTCCATTCATAAATATATGGTCTAATGAAGAAGAAATTGATTAATGATGATAAATATAAAATCTAATATATGGTTTAATTATTTTGAATTACATATACAATATTTATGATTCACAATTCAAAAGTATTCAAAAATCTGAATGTTTTCAAGATATGTGTTCAAAGGTTGTGTAGTTATTCCTTGAAGAGATTATTATCACACAATGTGGTTAAATATAGAACTAGAAAAGTTAAATCTTGTGTGGAGAAGAATGGTATTTAGGATTACAATAATAAATCATACACTTTATACGTAATTTTTATATCTTAGAAAAATAATTAATGTTTTATTGTGATGTATTGAACCATTTTGGTTGGATATGGTTTTCCTTATATCATTTGGTGGAATGTGATTGAGATATCAAAACACATTTAAAATATTGTATTTTAGTAGTTATACACCAATATTTACTCTTAGGTTATTTATTATAAGAATACGACTATCCTTAACTATTTTAGGGTTTTCCACATATCATCAATGTGAAGGTCACTTATTTGAGTAAGTCTATAAAAAAAGGTGTTAAAGGAAGTTTCCATAGATATCATCATAATGAGAGGGAAGATCATTGGTATAAAAAGAAATAAAGATGGTTTTTTGTTGTGAAACTAATCCATAGCTTATATAGATGTATATTCTAATATTAATTATCTACATTAAGGTATCAAATTCCAAATGACTCATTCTTGGTGTTTCCAGTGGGTCTCTCACATTGTATTGGAGTTTGTTGGCTAGTCCACGCATTAGAAGGGATATCGAATGAGAATTCCATGATATGGATAGTGGTACTGTTTGTTATGATCTATTCATGGAGGGGGTTATATGTTCCACATTTGTGGTTACAAGCTGGAGGCTGGGGCACTGTGGGCATTGACTATGGGCAGTGTAATTCCTGGGTTAATTTTTTTTAAAGGTTGGGGTCGAAGCCTCATTTTATTATTTAAGAAAAGAAATAACCTCTTTTAACTGGGTAGAGGGAGACCCATTACATAGCCTAAAGTCCTAGTGGGCATGTATCCCATTACATATCCCATAGGCCCAAATGTTTGGCCTAATACCCATTCTGTGAATAGTAACCCAGCTGCTACAGTACCCGCCACTCCTACGGTGCCCTGCCACCGCTATAGTGTCATGTCGTCGCTACAGTACCTACCAATCAGCAATACCACCACTGCTATAGTAGAACTACATTACTGCTACTATTGCATCACCCAATGGGTTTCGAACGCCCATTTTTCATATAGGATTATGGGCTACTTACCACTAAGCTAAACCCCAACTAAATGTAATTCCTGGTCTAAAATATGTCATGGATCAAGAGGAAGTGTAGTGATGTACCGAGCGTGGGGTGGTACATAACATGGAATTAGATTTCCCAATAGGTAATTTCTTCATACACATATTATGGGACTTAGAATACTCATCATGGAACCTCGTGAGAATGTATGACCGACAATTTAGTACCCCCAAGACAAATAGTGGTCCTTTCTTCCACTAGGCCAATAAGCCATATCTTGGGTTCCCCTTTACCCAATATGAAATAAGGTTTCCTTTGTTTAAAAAGAATGTGGATTTCCCCAGATTAGAAAAAGATATTTTATTGATGTTACTAACATAATGGTGTTTTATCACTAATTTAATCGGTGAGAATAAAATATAATTCAATTTGGAAAGGGTGTAAATGTAAATGAATTTATGGGACATCATGATGGAATTTATAGAAATTCAGCACATTCAATTGATTCGAATAAAGAAGATGTTGATTGAATACTATATAATGATGATGAATATTGAAATTTACTCTATACCAAGATGATGAAGTAGACTGAGATACATATCAACATTGGCCATTTGGGATAGTATATTTGAAAAATATATCCTTTGAGGATACCAACATATACTTCATTGATTTATAATGTTCTATCAAAGATTGTAAATATTGCATAACCTAAATGGACTGAATGCCTTATTTTTTATTTATTTTTTATAATCCCCCATTTAAGGGTGGAAGGGGAACCCTAACATGACCCATAGCCATAAGGCACAAGGCCCATACAAAACCCAATACATAACCTTAAATGGAAAAGACCTGACACACTTGAAACAGCCCCTCCCCACCATCTGGATCTTGATAATGCTAAGATCCCCACCACACATGGCTGATTGCATAGCATTGCCTCGTGCAGAGCTACATGGTGCCTAATCCTGATGGAAGTTTCAATACCCTCTCATTCTCACAATCCTGTTATCAATTCTCTATTAGATGCACTTTTTCTCTAAATCCTCATCTGGGACTACTCCTAGGTGTTTTTTCCATGGTTATTTTTATTTTTTTTGCCTTAAATCCATGTAGCCTAAATGACATTGGTGGTTTGAAGGCCCTACATCCCAAAGGCCATGTAGTCCAAAGGATTTTGGTTGCCCAAATGCCCTGACAACCGTAGGCCCAAACCGGTGGCCTGAAGGCCCAAATTGGGTGAGTTGTGGTGGATTCTATAGTACTTAATAGTACTAGATATAACACTTCTACAATAATCCATAAATTCACCCCTACACAGATTTGATCCTGGGTCTCTTGGATGCATAGAAGGAGCCTCTACCACTCGGGTACATGCTTGTTGGTGAGTTTAAATAAAGCATTGGACTTTAAATAGTTGATTCTTTCCATGTATAATGATTTGGATCATATTGATATGAAAAAAAAACATGAAATTCTTGCTAGGATGATGAAAAATAATGTTATTATAATAAAATGAATGTTTCAAAACATGTTAAATGGAAAGGTAGATGTGAGGAGGAACATTGTAACGATTTTATATAGAAGATATTCTGAGGTAAAAGTCATTTTATTTAATGAAATGTTTTCACCAGTTATTATTCTTTAAAAAATTATGACATTTTTTATATTTCTAATAATATGTGATTAAAGATATTCAAAATGTATGTAAAGTTAATCCAAATCAATGGTGAAATTGAAGTGGAAATATAACTTGAGAAACTTTTAGGCTTCCAACATAGAGATTATGATAGATGTTCTTATTGTTTGAAGAATTATTTATATGTGTAAAATAAAAATTCAAGAGAATTGTATTTGAATCCTAAATTGAATTTTAAATTTCTAGATTTAAAAAAATATAAATAATAAACCAACTGTTTTTTCAAACAAATAATGGAGGAATATTTTATTATTTCCATCTATGATGATGATATTATATTTTTTAGATATAAATGAGGTTCATACTAAGAATTTTCAACTCAAATAAAGTAACTATTTGAGATTTTGATTTGAATATAGATAAAGTACTTCTCTGAAAATAAAATTTCTCCATCAGAGTGCCCTTAAAACCCAAATTCCTTTATCAGTAGTAAAAATATTTTTGATAAAGGCGGCCTTTATTATCACTAGTTTAGTGCTTATAAAGGATCCCTTATAAAGGTTTTTCCAGTCACTGATAATAAATACCTTTAGCAGTACTATTTATAGTGATGAAATATGATCCCATTATTTGTGATTTTTCTTGCATAGATAATGGGTCTATCTATCAATTCTTATTCTAGTGTTGATTATGGGCCATAATACTACAACATGATATCAAAAGAAAAGAACACCACAACGCTAAAAACAAGGGTAAATTTTGAAATAATGGGATAGAAATTAAAAAAACTAATTGAAATAAAATTTATAATAGAAAAAAATATTATAGACATTTAAAACATTGATTTTTACAATTACATGAGTAAGTAAAATCTATCACAGATATTCAAAAACATATATGTTCCTTTCTCTTTATCCCTCAACCCACGATCCTGATATTAGTTTCTAAAAAAAATCACCACATCCAAATAAAAAAATTTAAATATATAATAAAACAATTCTTATGTTAATAGTACTATAAAGTAGTTAATTAAACAAAAAGTGTCAATTTTAAACTAATAACCAATACATTGAGTATTAATAGGTGAATTGTGTGTTGAATTGGGTTTTCATTGATTCTTATATGTCACACAAATAATTTTTATTCTTAAAAAGTAGTTTATCTTCAATTATGTCATATATATGTTGATAAAAATCTCACTACCGATGTGATCCAATTCAATAGAACTTTCGTTTTTAGTATAAGCCTTCAATTATCACACAATTTCTAGTTTATCACCAATCATTATCTTTGTGAAAATTAAATAAATAAATATCATATAAAATGATTAAAAAACTAATTAAAAACGATAAGATAAAATAATTAGTAAATAGTGTAATATTTTTATGCACGTTGTTTTTTATGTGATGCACACTTTCAAAAAAAATAGCACTAATATATTGAAAACAGGGACTTGGAGTCATACCAACCACATCTTGTGTCAGATTAACATGTGGTAAATTTTATAAACATAAAAAATTAATAGTGCATCATTTTACTAAATCTTGAAAATAATAAAATATAATTTTCTTTGATTCATATACTTACATGAATTTTAAACTAAAATGATAGTTTTATATTGAAAATATACACTTTGAGTCATATCAATCGCATCATATATAAAATTTATGTGTGTCCAATTATTATATGTCATAAGTAAATTATGGATATTTTTCTTAATTTTTAGAAAAAATCAAAACTCATTTTCCTGATTTCAGTTATTTTATATGTGTTTTAAGATAAAATGTAACTTTTATATTGAAAAAAAACACTTAGAGTCACATAGAACATATCACGTGTCATATTTATGTGTGATCAATTAATACCTATCAATAAAAAAATTTGGATCATGTTCTTAATGTATGAAAACATTCTGATCTTTTTTACTTAGTATTTGAGATGTTAAACACATTTTAAACTAAAATTGAACTTTTTTATTGATAAAACAAAATTCATGTCATACCAACCACATCAGGTGTTGCATTGATATGAAGTCAATTTTAATAGCTCAAAAATAAATTATTCATTATTTTCCTACTATTTGAAAATAATTTGATCTTTTTTTCTTAGTTTAATCTATTTGATGAGTGTTTTGAACAAAATTACATGATTATTTTGAAAACATGCACTTTGAGTCATACCAATCATATCAGATGTCTGATTGATGTTTGTTTGATTTGTAATCAATAAAAATGAATTAAGAATCAATGTAATAATGTTTCAAAAAATATTATCTCATTTACAAAGATTTCAATATGTGATGAATTTTAACTTAAAATGGCGCTTTTATTTTAAAAACCTATACTTCGAGTCATACGGACCACATCATGTGCCGGTTGGTGTGAAGTTAATTCCTATATGTGAAAAATGAATAAAAGATCAATTTCTTAAACATTAAAAAAATTTGAGCTCATATTCCCATTTTTAGTGACGTGACATATGTTTTAAACATAAATGGAAAATTTATATTCAAAAAACACACCTCAATTAAAATTGACCACATCAGCAATTGTATTGACATGTGGTCATTTCCTATACATCAAAAATGAATCATAAATTATTTTAATAATGTTTGAAAAAAATCATGTTAATTTGATCACTTTGGGTGAATTGTCATGTGTTATTAAATAAAATGGAACTTTTATATTGAAAAAATGAACTTTGATTCATAGAAACCACCTCATGAGTTGTATTTTAGCGAATGTAATTCCTACACATGAAAAATTAATTATATATTGTTTTCATAATTTTTAAAAACAATCAAAACATGTTATCCTAGTTTTGGATTTATGACACATGTTTTAAACTAAAATTACACTTGTAAATTAAGAACACATACATAGAGTCAAATTGATCACATAAGTTGTTGGATTGATGTGTGGTCAATTCTTATACATTAAAAATGAATTATGGATTATATTCCTAATGATTACAAACAATCCAAGATTTTTTTCCTTGTTTTGGATATGTGATAAATGTTTCAAACCAAAATGAATCTTTTTTTATTGAAAAAACACACTTCTAATCATAATTACCATATCATGTGTATGATTTATGTGTGGTAAATTACTAATTTTCAATATTGAATTATGGAAAACTGTCCGGAAGATTGAAAATAATCATAATTTTCTGCTTGGTTTTGAACAAGTGACCCATATTTTGAACTAATGTGTAATTTTTAAAAAATAAGTATTAGATAAAAATGATAAGGAAAATAACTAAAAAAATTACAAAAATGGTAATAAAATCAACTAAATAAATAGTAGGATGTCAACTCTTCATGATGCATGTATACATTCTGACACTAGGTATTCCTATCATTATTTTAAAAACAAATCAATTTATTCCATTATACTTATCCTTGAAAAATAGACTGAAAATAATATAAAATCATTAATATATTAATTATTTACATGAAAATATATCTATAATGTAATATACCATACTAGATCAAAAAAATAATAGGTATTCACCTAAATTTGATGTCACAAAAAATTTGACAACATTTTCCCTGCCCATACATATCAAAAAAAATTCAATTCTTCTTTTGATTATATAGATTTTTTGAAATGTTGATAGTACTAAGAAAACATAGAAAAAATGATTAATTATTTTTAACAAAATTGTAATTACCTTATAAAATCACCTATTTTGGGATGAAAGTATATTTATGGTATATGATAAATTTTACAAATTTACAAACATAAAATCCATAATTGTTTGTGTTAGCTTGATTCAGATACTGTAGAACCATTGACCGAAATATTTAATTTTTTTTAAATTTGTTTTATAGTAAAATATTTCAATATATACCTCAATATAATTCCATTTGATGGAATCCACATGCTTCTTATGATCTGTGGCCGACCTCATACCAAAATTTAGTATAATTTTATAGATCTTGATATATTAACAAAATTCTCATTAAAACATAAACTAAAACATATAAATTTTATTTTATCTATAAAATATTGATTTCATTTAATTAAAATATAAAATTCACATCACATGTGTTTGGCTTGATGGAAACCGATCCATTATATAAAAAAAATGTTTGTGGAATCTAAATTGATTGTGATCAATATCCAGTTCTTCCTAAAAAATAAAATATGTAATGAAAAAAATAAAAAAAATTATTTTATGTGATTATATTAAAGATTTATCCCCTACATTATAAGACTCAATAAGAGTCTACCATCATTAATTTTTTTCCCAAACACCTTTCTACGTTCATATTTTTTTAAATCAATTTATTTCACTTCCAAATAAATTTTTTCTATAAAAATGAAAAAGGGATTATTCAATACAAATCATGATTCATTGGGTCTTAACATTATATAGTAGTAATATAAACGCATGTAGAAAATATGAATAGTTATTAACTTTAATGAAAATAATACATCATTTTTTTGCATAGATGGGATATAAAAATTTTCCTCATGCATGTGTTCACAAATGGGACTTCCACCATTAAAACATAGAAATCTCATTTATTCTCTAGAAACCAACTACCTCTCTAATGACATTTCGAAGTATTTATTCTTCATATTGAATTTAGGAAATATCTTCATATTTGAATGTGTGTTCTATATTATCATGTAATGTTAATATAAATAAAGTATTTCAATTCACTTATTGTCTTGATTTGACAATATGTTTCCCAGTATGTTTATCCATATATAATACCATAAATAACTTATAGCCTTTTATCATCAATTTATATATGTCTTTCATTTGAATTTTTTTTAAAGACATACCTCATGTATCTTTATAACATTATAGAATCATTTTCTGAATGTTTTAATAGCATCATTGAAAATTGTAAAATCCAAATCATTTTGTGTAACATGCAACACTATGCCTAGATCTTATTTGATCTATTAGGAGTAATTTTTTGTATGATCATGACTCAAAAAAAAAATATTCCATAACCCTCATAACAAGGTTTTGTTGGGTGTTGATACAAAAAAAATCACATACAAAAACCACTATATAATTTTAGTAATATAATGTTATTGGATGTTGTTTGGATCCCATTAAGGATAAAGGGTAATTAAATATTTTATTACCTTGGGTAAGGTATGTGGTTTAGGGGAAGGAATAGCCTCAAAACTAGTGGAATCATTTTTCTCTTCATGAGCAAGTATTGTCTCCACTACTTGTTCACTTAGATCCTTTACCATATATTACTCTTCAAACCCAACAAAAGAATATTATATTCTAAAGAATATATTTTAACCTCTAATCCTTTAATCATGTGATGTATAAATTCTTTTGACCTTTTATTCTCATAATATGTTCTAGGTGACACTCCAAAACTTACACCTATAACATGACCATATTATTTCGTCCTATTCAAATATTCCAAAAGTATTTTTTCATGAGGCACGGTCACTACCAATTCTTTTTTTCTAGACCATAAAAATGAACAAAAATTGTAAATTTTATGTAATTTTGTTATAAATAATATATAATTCTGATTATATTATACTTATAATTGTTTCTAATACATATTTTTGTGTTTTCATAAAAAACGTTACCCTATTTATTTACATAGGCCTCCATTCATAGAACAAGATGTTGGATTAAAGAGGATTCATATTTTGATACATCAATGAACAAATTAACAAATGAACATATGTTGTTTCATATCAAATAATAATTTTACTATATATTTAAAGTACATACTATTTTCATCTCTAGTAAAGTGTACTCAATCCTTTCTTTGTGATAGGGGTATATTGGTTTTTATGCACATTGTTTATTTTCAAAACTCTTTAACTATTTTATAAATTATTATTTTTGAATCAGATTGGATAAAATAAATACTATAAAATAATATATTATTGATTACAATTCACCTAAAACGATTTCTCATCATGAAAACAGATGAAATAATTCAATATTCCATTCTTTAATGTTTTCATATTTAATCTGTTGGTGTGAATTTAATTTCCCATCAACATCCCTAAGATGAAGCATGGAAAGATGTGTTTGGAAGCCACTATGTGATATTCTAGCATCCCATAAGAAATATTTCATACATAATTCATCTAAAATAAATAAAATCTATAAGGTAAAATGGAAAATAAATCAATGATTCATTGTATATTTTTTTGTAAAATAGATAAAGTATATCATAATAGTACCATATATGCTCCCAAAGGGTTTCCTTCATTACTGGTTGGACATAGAACCCAGAATCTATAACAATTTGAACATTCATTCTCATTATAACCACAATATAACTAATAATTATATACTTTTTGGGGTCAATAGGTTAGCCACATTGATTCCATATAACATCAAATTTTATACCCATTCTTCCTTCCTTGATAATTTGAGTCAATATATGAATGATGCTTCATTATTACTATTTTCATCAACAATTTTTTGATCCCATATTAATTCTATAGTTTTACCGTCAACAGTTTGTTCTTCCCTATGATTGGTAACATCATCATGTAAAAAATTCTTTGCCTGTATGAGTAGTCAAACATTTAATTTATATTAGGTTAATATAGTCGAGAAAAAAAATATTATGCAGAGAAAAGTACATTAAAAATTATTAACCCAATCATTGAACTCTATTTATGTTATTTAATGGTTTAAGGGATTTGGTTCCTCTATTGAGAATCAAAAGCCCCTCTTTATGGTCCCCTATAATGTACAAGCCACTATTTATATTGGGAACTCCATGTAATGATTATAATCTCCTATTGAAAGGGTCATCATTGATTGAATTTTTATTTGACACTATTGTTTTTGTAGTTTCTAGTAGGACAATAGAACTATTATTGTTTAATAGATTTGAGACATAAAATACCAATACTTATTGTGATGCCATTAGGAATAGATAATCCTTAAAAACACTCACAAAGAAATTCACCTTCACGAATCCCGTTGCATCAAATTCCACTACACTCCTGTAGTCAACCCATTGTGATCATAAAATCATCTCTAGAAATGTTGTATAATCATACTCATATATCTCTTTGATGATTCCAAAATATAAAATATTCTCATAAATTGGATTTCTATCCTTGGAACCAAATATATGCATCACTTCCACCAAAATTGAAACTCAACTATTTTTAATCATACTGTGGTTATAATGTTTTTATATAGTAAGAAAAATCATTAATTATAAAACTTGTGTGATATATAGCATTAGAATTTGGTACCCTATCTATCCATGAGATCCATTCGTTAATTTCATTCATATTTTCATATAATTCCTTATAAATATGATCTCGTAACCATCCTATAATAAGCTAATTATGTGTAATTGATATCTATATTTCATTTCTGGTAGGTTTAACGTGTATAATAATTTCTTTGGGGGCTTCAACGTAATGATCAACACCATCAAAATTATGTAAAACGTAATGGAGATATTTTTCCCACTCTGTGATGGTAATTTTATCAACATCTACCCCCAAAATTACTTTTCCAATATGGTTTCAACTGTGACAAGGCTTTAGGAGAATGTTTCCATCAATATATGATAAGTATTTAGTAAAAAATTGAAAATATTCTTAAAAAATATATCATTCCTCAATACAATCTTCTAGAAAACTTCAATTTTTTATAAACCCTTTAAAAATCATCATATATCATTCAATGGAGTTATTACATCTATAATGTATAGGTACATATAATTGAAACTCTCTGACCAAGTGAACCATCATGTGGACCATTATATAAAAGAATGAAAGTGGTCTAAACATATTTAATTAATATAATATGAATAAGAACTCATCATTAATTATTGGAACCTTTTTCATGTCTATAAATTTAATGCATATGGATTTGAAAAAGAAGTATATTTTTGTGAATGGATGTCATAAATTTTTAGGAAGAATGAACTTTAAAGCATATGACATCAAATTTTGCATGAAAACATTATATTCATGTAATTTTAGTCTCCGTAAAATCAAATTTTTCATTAAGAACACATTGTTGATATTTTATGAATAACCCTTTAGAACTTTAACTCCATTAAGGAAAATAATAAACTGAAATGTTTATTCTCTGGATAGAGTGTAAGCCACTGGATGAAGAAAAGTCAACCTTTTCCTCTCACCCGTTCGAACTTTTCCATTATCCCTAGGTCAATCATATCTTAAATATGCGTTAGGATTTATTTATTTCTAGGAACATTGAGTAATGTGCCAATAAAACTATAAAATAAAAAAATTCTACATGCATGAAATAAATAAAATTTCCGACGTATAAATAAATTCTAGTATGGTAATTCAATGAAAATTGATCAATTTTTCCAAACTGATTTCATTTATTTGTTCAAAAATAGTTTACCAAAAATAGTGTCGAAGTTTTTACTCTATAGAACACTTGATCACATGTTAGTGGAGATATTATTGTACCATGTTTATTATTACCATAAGATGTTTTTATATTGGATATGTATATATGTCATCGAGGTATAAATTTCAAATCTTCTAAAAAATATCTTTGAGGAATGTTTCAACTGAACTAATTGTGTGCATTCTTCTCAAATAGGACACCCCAACATTCCTTTAACGCTATAGTCTGAAAAATTTACATTAGAAGTAAATTCATTTATCACACTGTAAAACATGTCCCTAAATGTGAATTCTTCACTTCTTTGAGCATCAAACATTAAAACATCAATATTCCACCTCAATTTTTGATCATCGGTCAATGGATCCAAATAGACATCAATATCATTATATGGTTGTTTTGATCTAAATAAAATTTTGTAAAAAATAATTTATTTTCACATTATGCATAACCATGGTGGAAAGTTATATTTTACCAATATAGTTGGCCATGTAATTTGAGTACTACATTACACACCAAAAGGATTTATTCTATCTATAGATAATACAAGAAAGATGTTTCTTGACTCATTTCCAAATCTAGGATGCTCATAATAAATTTTCTTCTATTGAGTAGTGTACCTTGGAGTATATAGTTTCCCATTTTTAATTCATGTAAATGTTTTCAATGTCTATTTTATTGTAGTTTCATAACATACATAATGTTTTTTAAACCAGGTATTATTAGAAAGGACAACACAACTTTCAATATAATTTATCCATCTTTCTTCTATCGATTCATGGAACACTTCTGATATTTTATGAGTGATTCATGGTACATCAGAAAAAATAAAAAAACATTGGGATATATATTTATTTTTTTAGAGATCATTCCCATTGAACGTAGATTTTTTTAGTTTCACATATTCGATAAGGAAGTACATTTTCATCTCATGTCATATCATTCTAAATACCATGTAGTTTTATAAAGATAGTGCCTCTCCATATACTATAGACTTTAAAATTATATTAATTTTATATAATTGACAATTTTTTATATTAAATATAAATAGTATGCAAAGGTATCATAGTAAAACTATTTAACTTCTCAATCAAATTTGGAAAATCACCAAGATCATCTTAAATTTCAACTTTTATTCCATACATACGATCACCATCATCATTTACACTAGTATTCATATCAAATGATTCATTACCCGCAACATCATCCCACTCGATGTGTACATTTAATTTTTCCCCATGTTTATTCCAACATTTATATATCATAAATTTTCTGTGATAAATCAAATGTTCTTCCATCTCTTTTGGGACCAATTTTTTTTTAAATAACAACAACTGAAACATGGATAATGGATTTGAGAAGGTTCATATAAATATTATATTACAATTTTAATGAACTATTTAACTCCATATTCATACTCTTTTTTATACTATTATCATAAAACCATTATTTATTTATATCCATCATATTGGGATCATAAAAAATACATTTTGTGCAAAAATAAAAAAACCCATAAGATATTCATAATAATAGGTAAATGTTATATATAATTCTAGTATGGAGAGCCCAACATTTAATTATTTCAAAAAAATTCATCATTAATTGATTTAAATACGTAATTGAATTTATGAAAATAATTACTCTACTGGTGGTATCTTTTATCCTCTGAATTCATCCAAAATGATCACTGGTACCCGGTATGGGTTGACAAATGCTCAGAGTAGTTCAAGAAAAATATGTGAATTTACATAGGATATGATGTATGATTATCAATAATAAAAGGAAATAATAACTATTTGGGAGATGATGTTGATGAGAGTGATAATTTTCTCATTGATTCTAAATATTCATAGGATGAGAAGCTGGCAAAGAACTATACAACATTTGTTAGTTTTCTAGCTAATGATGAAAAAAATAGAAGTAAGTGCCTAATACCTAAAATGGTGAGACACCATGAGATATCATGAAATATATTTTTTCAAATAAATTAAATCTTCTTGATATTTTTCATTACATTCAACACTGAGTTTGTCTTGCATTATACACTACACTGAGTTTAAGTTAAAGGTAATATACTTTTAAAATATTATTATTTAATATTATAGTTATCACATATCCATGGGAATTGTGTGTATGAATTTTATTAACTAAATTATCAAAATATATGTTTTACACATGTATATTAAATAAATTCATTAGTGACCATTTAATTAAAAAAGAAAATAAAAATTGTTAGAAAAAATGAAATCTTTTTAGGAATACTATTTTTATAGAGAAAAATGTTTCACCATAATAAATTAAACAAAACACTTTTGGCGAATGATATTAGTGTAACGTATATATAATATATTTAATAAAATATTTAAATTTTATATTATGTATTTTCCATACAATATATAATAATAAATATAATTTTACACATAAAACACTATTTTTTTGAAAATAACTTTTGTTTCCTTTAGGCGCATTGATTTTAAAATTAATATTTTACACTTTTCTAAAATTTATATAGAAAAATAAATTTCATTTTTGAAATAATAATATAAAAATTAGAAATTGTATAATTTTTGGGAATTTTTTGAACATGTTAATTTTTTGATGAATAGTAAAAAATACTAAATTTTATTTGAAAATGACTTTTCATTAATATTATTTTTAATGTTAAGTTATACTTAAATATTTTAAAATAATTATTTTTATTTAAATTTTACTTCTATTATTACAATTTTGGTCATTTGAATCATTTTCATATTTAATTCTGATATAAAACTCTTCGAAACTTTTAATCATTTTCTCTTTGAAAACCCACATTCTCGTAAATTATATGGAATTAACGTAAAATGGGTTTATTGGGAGTTAAAATAAATTTAAAATGGGTAAAATAACATAAAAACCTTTCTAAAATATATTTTATGTCCACATTTAGGCCCTATAATGTATAAGTCTATAGAAGAATCTATTTTGTACCCTTATTGCATGTAAAAAATGGGTTTATAACATTTTCATTTCAAAAATTACTAGTGTTCCACTCACCTTGCATAAAAAATAAGACTCATATCCTCTCCACTTCACACTTACAAAACATATTGGTTTATAAAATAACTAATCAAATTAGTTCCTTACTTCTATAATCTTATATTATAATCCTTATGTTGGGAAAAAGATGTAACGAACTAACCTGGTTACCTTGGTACCTTGATACATGAGCTGGCATAGACATAGCATGAATTGTATTCTTGGTCCCCATGGGTTAGTGACTGGAACATGGACTAGTAAATGATCAAAAATGGAATGAATTTTCCCAAAAAAATAAACATTTACAATTCAATATTCACTGCATTCTGATGGGATAAAGTACCAAAAAACCAAACTAGTTTGAAAACACTTGAAGCTTTATATCATCAAAAAACTAGTATCTGGCATGATAAAACTCAGCCATCACATGGAAAAAGTATACAGAATCTGCACTAGTCACCTCTATAACTCTAAGAAAAAACTATTGAGGACATACACTCGTTCCAAGTGGAAATTTCACTTTTCTCTGATCTATTATAAGAAAATCTACAAACACCTAAAGGTAAAGACATGGATTGAGCTATAAATCCCAGTAGGTTCTCACCAAGTGTTCCATAACATATTCCATAATAATAAACCAAATCATGATTTCTATTTAAATAAAATTGTTAACGATTATAAATCATCATACTAAAAAACATGATTTCATTTCAAAACGATGGAAACATCTTAAACATGGACTATATAAACATTTTATATAATTAATTTATATAAATCATTTGGAATGCATAAAAATCATTAATAAATCGAATATATATCAAAAAAATAAAAATTAGCACCATAGTCATCTTCCCTGTAGCATGTTTACATCTTCATATAGGATCCCCACACTTCTCATATTAGTGATCATGAAAAAATATGTGTCTAGACGTCCCACTTACTCAAGATGAATAGGACTCATCAACATCCTCTACATGATAATCATGTTAAACTAGCTTTTTGATAGAGTTTTCATCATCAATCCATTTCTAGTTGATCAAGATCCTAAGGATCCTATCAAAAATAACCCAATATCTACCCAAGCTCTCATATTATCAATCAGTCAATAATCAATGGGTAAATCATCTTATTTCAAGGCAAATCATCATTTACAATTCAATTACCAAATTCCCACATTCAACAAGCCAATTCTATTTCAAAACCCAAACATTGGGTTTTCATTATTTCTTTACTTTTAAATATAAATCCAATCCTAGGTTTTTGTAATTTTAATTTAATCAATTTTCTCAAATCAAATATACATTCATTTCATCGATTCCATTTTTTCTAAACACACACAAAATTCCAATTCAATAAGAATTGAGGGTTTCCCCCCAAATTCCCATCCATTTCATATAAAATAATTAATTCTATTTCCGTCAATTTTTTGAAAATAAATTGAAATTAATTTCTAACAAATAATGAAAATCAGGGATTTAATAACATGGAAAATATCAAATAGAACAACATACCATTAAACACTAAATCAAGTTATCGATGCCCACAAGAGGAACACCAATAATGATCAAAGGTGAAGAAGATTTATGAATCAGATATATAATAAACACGATGATTAAATGAGGGGCTTGAAAAATCACTACATCAGACAGGAAGAGATATCGAATGAATTTACATGGGAGTAGATCTACTTACCATTAGAAGATTGAACAATACCAATTCCACTTTGATCTAACAAATAATGGGTTTCAAAGAGAAAAAATCACTTCATGGGATCCTCTAAATCAAATGGAATGATTCAAGTTCCAAATTGGGATTTTAGGTGCTTGAATGGGGGCCTAATGAATTATAATATAATTTTCGAAATAAAGTATAATTGTGCACATGGTTTCCTGGGGAGGGTCACATAGTTAGGAAAACCATGTGCTCTAATTGTGGGTCCACACTGAACTCACTATCAAAGGGAGAATTTTTTTTCCTATGTGTAGAACATTAGTTGAGATATCATGTTCCAAACATGTATTCCCCACTATCCATGGATGCATAGATTGAACTGTTTGGAGCATGGTTTAGGAAAACCATGTTCCTACCATACATATCCTAAAATCCTCAAACAATTATCATATTCTCTGGAAATAACCCCCAAAAAGACCCAACATAATAGAGATCAAAACTAGGGTCAATTAATACTTAAAATAATTAATTTTATGTTACGAACTCCCAACCATAAATAATTTATAACCCCATAAATCCTATCAATAAGTTTTTATATCAAAGATATGAGGCCACTATTCTCTCAAAAATGATTCACCTTATCGTGCCTCATGAGAAATAGAACCATGCATCTATAGAAGAAAAACTAATGTTATTTCCCTCCCACTATGTACCTTTATCTCATATTCATCAATCCTTACTTAGTAATTATTGACGGATAAATCAGGCTAAATATCATGATCACACCGACATAGGGCATAATAAGGGTTAGAAGGATAGTTTTGAAGTCAGGATATATAGAACACATTGTGTATTGATGTCAATTATGGTGGATGTGACAAATCATAATACACTTTTCCCACATTCTCAATAACCTGAAAATGTACCAAAAGTAAGTATTAAGCCACACTTTCTTCAAAATAAATCAATGACCAACTAAGGTGAAACTCTCAAGAAAACCTATTCACCAAAAAGAACTCCAAATGTCAATGAAGGTGATCTTCAAAATATTTATACCTATTTTGAAACATAAAAATTTTATAATTAACGAAGTAAATATTATCTTTCATCACTTATACAAAACATGGTCCAACCAAGGAAATCCTTCAAATATCTATAAAAAACAATAGATATTTACATCGGTTATCACAAAAGGACTCAAAAGTATCTAATATAATATTTTACTAGTAACTATTATTATAAGAAACCTAAAACTATCCAAAAAGGTCATCCTAAGCTATGTCAAGTTCTAAAATGTAAGGGCATAACATATCCTCTAGTATATGTATAGATCCATATCTATGGCCATCCAAATATGATGATATGACACACTCAAATGAACCTAAGATCCCATATCCTATTAAAGGACGTCCAAAAAACGAGAGGTAAAATGGGGATCTCTATGAGAGACTATTGAAGGTAGACCTCCATGAAACTGAATGATTTCTTTCACATAGAGATTTTCCAACTCTTCATCTTTTTTTTCTATAATGAATGGGTGTAAATAGATCCAATTTGGTATGCCAATTTATTACTACTCATACCTAATTATTATTTCTAGAAATATGTGGAAACCGCGAAACAAATTCCATATAAATCTCATCCCAATTCTAATTCTTCACTGTGTGTGGATAAATAAAACTTGAGGGTCTCTAGTGGTCGTCATTGGCTTACTGATAGGTGTAGAAATGCAAAACAAAGTTAGTGATGTCTCATCTCATAGTTTTCCACAATAATTTTCACTTCATATCCTAGAACAATATTGTGTATATGGTTGAACAACCCATTAGGAATTATGGTAATCAACCATCATATTATTTATCCTAGATGACGACATATCAAATCAATTAATAAAACATAGAATACCCTACATAGATAATGACCACTCAACAATTGTCTCCCAACTATAAAGGGAGTTCCTAATTCCACAAAATTCATCACAATGCAATACATCCTGAAGAATCATTATATAAAGAGTATAGGTCAAATGAAAAATAGTCAAAATATCCTTAAACTCATTCTTCTGGACTCTTGAGTGAATATTTTAAAACAATTCTATCACATTCCACTCATCTAAAGATTCTTTCATGATTCAGGTTAGAATTTTCATAATCAAATAATCATTGGAAACATTCTCCTTCTTTGTGGTATAATAGATTTCAAGATCAAGATAATTATATTAATCCACTTGATTTCTATAGTAGAGATTCAATTTTTTTTATAGAAGACTTAAATCAGGATCTTGTGGTTAGAATATATGGTATGCCATTCTCTGAAAAGTTATTGTCACCAACTATTAAGAGTATGCATTATGGATGTATGTTAATGGTCATTTTTCGAATAGTTATTCTCATGTAGCCTAAGATAATGAGAAAAATATGCTACCATTTGATCAACATGCATTATAACATATACCAAACCTGAACCAAACACATCAAAAAATAAAACATAGCCAAGCCAAACCTTTGGAAGAGTCAAAACAAGCATAGTGGTAAAATTAAATGTCAACTCAACCAAATAGCTTTAAATGTTATCATCCTAAGATAACATAAAAAAAATAGAGTAATTGTAGTCATCAATGAACCTAACTTTGAAAAATCATTTTCAAAATATTGATAACACCTATGTAAACCTAAAAAACTCACAATTCTAAAATCATTTTGTTCTTCTACCATTTCATAAAATCTTTCACCTTTCTTGGATCGACTAAGATACGATGTTTTGACACCAAAAATACTAATAAATTCACTTCCCAAATCCAGAAATCCCATTTTGATTTCTTGGCATAAATTTTGTGACTCCTCAATATTTCCAAAAAAGATCTCAAATTATGAAAATTATCCTCCTTGAACTGAGAATAAACTGGTATGTTATCCACAAAGAACACCACTAATGTATTAAGATTCTAATTGAAGATCCTTTTTAAAAATAACATAAAAATTTTCGGATCGTTGGTTAGACCAAATGGCATGAATGGATACTCATAATGGCTATACCAACTCCAATAGGAAATTTTCTAATTGTTAGATTCTTTTATTCTGAATTAGTTATTACTAGATTTAAGATAATTATTAGATAACCACTTCACCCCAGTCAACAAGTCAAAAAAATCATAAATCCATGGTAACAAATACATTTTATTTTACGAAACATGATTGATTATCCAATAATCAACACCTAGGAGAAGCATTCCAGCAACTTTATTAGAAAAGAGAAAAAGAACCACCCAATGTGAAATAATTGAGAATATAAATCCTTTCTCTAACAAATCTTCCAATAGAGTATTCAACTATTTAATTTTAGATTATGTCATGTGTTAAGAAGTAATTGACACTAGTTGAGTACCAGGAACTAAATTAATATAAAACTCTACCTCTCTTACCAATGGAAAACCATATAAATCCAAAGGAAATACATCCTAAAACATGATGAGAAATGAATGGAAATAATCGATTAATTATTCCATCTCTTGTTCAAATGTAAATTCTAATAGAACTTCCCCAATATCAGATAAAAAGTTCCAACTCTACTCGACTTCAAGTACCATTATCCATGAATGATGTGGAATAAACCATCAAGAATGGTAAAGGACACCTATAGTGTATGAAAACAAATACAGTCATTATTGGAAATGGAATAATACATCATGATAATGATATCAATTGGTTTCATGTTGAGAACTAGAAAATTATATTTAAGATAAATCTATGATAAAGAGTATACAAAAACATGATTACATAGAACTTAATATCTCTTCATTCATAGGGGAATACTAATATCTATCACATAAGAATAAATCTTTGTAATAATATTTAATAGATTCAAAAAATGAGTTAATATAAATGACTGAGATAAACCAATATCAAAAAAAGTTACTAAAGATGAATCTATAGAGATAGTACATCTTATAGTAGTTACACTAGTACCACCTTCCTTTGGAGACTCTTCTACTACATGAAGAAGAATCATTCAAGACGCATAGAGCTAGAAACCCTTTGTTCTAAATGAATAAAATTTCACCACATTACTTTGTAGGGATTCTAATTGAAACCCACTATGCGGAGTATAAAATATATAATAGAAGTTATTGGAGTGACCAGAGAATCCATATGAACTACAAATCTTGGGTTCCTTAGTAGGGATGAATTTAAAATTCTCGACCTTGCAACACTGGAAGAAAATCAAAGGGCCTCTACCATGCACTTCTAGCAGTCTGGAAGAACCCTACCATCAAAATCCCTTACGATACTCATCATGTTTCCTCATTCATTTAAATAAACTCACAAAAATTACCATGGGAGAAAAAGGAAATACCATCAACCTTAAATTACCAGCCACGTAAAGTTCAACCATAAAAGTTCTATCTATCACCTTAGTATATGATGTGATCTTTAGTAAGAAAACTCGAGAAAGGATATTTGGTTGAGGTCCCATCTCAAATTGTTTAGTCTTTATCTTCTCATTTGATGAAATTTCATGAGATAACTATACAAGATTGAAAAAATGGTTCACATAATCTCTCACAACCCTATTAACCTAATGGGGATTATAAAACACTATAGCCCTATACAACATCATAGATTCTAGATATAACTAATCAAGGAAAAGAAATATAATACCCTTATACTATAAACTATCATGATTTTTTGTCATTAACATAAAATCACACCATTTCCTACTTGGTACCTCTAGCTTCAAGGTAGCACATTTCACCTTAATAAAATTAGTCATTTCTAAGACACCAAATAGAAGCTCTATCGTCCTCATCCAATCCTTAGCCTCTAGATGACCTTTAGATCTTTTGAATGTTTTTGAATTATGGTGAAGGAACTCCTTATCATGATTTTGAGATTCATCCTTATGATGTTACACAACTGGATCCTAATTGGGCAAAGGTTCTAGTGCCTATCTCACATCTTGGACAACACACACAATAACCTCAAAAAGATTATGGACCATGGGAGGATCCATTCACTGTGGTTCACCATAAACTTCTTCCAATAGTTTTTTAAATGTATTTTTGTATGCATTATTCTACAAAAAATCAGTAAAGAACACTGAAAACATCGAAATATTACTCAGATCAAAAACTCAT
Organism: Viscum album; assembly: GCA_963277665.1. NCBI lineage: Eukaryota > Viridiplantae > Streptophyta > Magnoliopsida > Santalales > Viscaceae > Viscum > Viscum album. The sequence continues at coordinate 2,047,826,067 of OY728119.1, forward strand.
ACAGTAGAAATGAGAATATCAATCAAATTATATAATATATCATGATGTTTATTTCAACCTATATAGAATAAAACTCTAAGAGAATATGAGAATAAAATAAAATTATTCCACAAGATTCCTTTACCAAAACCAACCATAGTGACATAATCTTGTTACAATGAGGGATGGTTAGGGACTCACTTATAAATATATCCTATCTCCCAAATATTCTACCGTCTTTCTACTAGGAAAAACGAAAATACAAACTTATATCAAGGAAATATACACAAACTAAACCTTTGACACACCTTTGTCATAGACCATCTTGGTAACCGAGACACCATGATACTTAATCTATCATTGACATAGCCTGAAGGGAATTCTTGAGCCCCATGGGTTGGAAAATTTCACCTGGAATCAAATATGATCAAAGAGGGAATGAATTTTCCCCAAATAGTGGAAGATAAAATATTATAGGTTAGTATTCTCAACACTCCAAAGAGAGAAAGTACCATGGACCAAAAATGTATGAAAAAACCCAAAGCAGTATATCATCAAAACACCAATATCTATCAAGATAAAACTCTAACAACCCTAGCTACAAGTGGAAAACATCTCCACTAGTGAATTCCTTACCACTAATCCCAATGGATCAAGAACATAACCCACTTCTAATTTGTTATTTCCCTTTTATCATACCTATCATAAGAAAATATACAAATGCCCAAAATCAACGTTATGGTGGGAGATAAAAATCGCATAAGGGTCTCGCCAAGTGTTCTAAAATATTTAAAAAAAATGCATACAATTTAAATAAAACAGGACATGGAAATAAATTTTTATAATTAAAAAAATTGTTCATTCATTTCAAAAGTATGGAAAACATTTCAAACATTTCATAGGTAAATATTTTATATAAAATCATTTATATAATTCATTTGGATTAGATAAAAAAGTTCAACAATCAATGGAATATTTATCAAAACAATCACAACAGGAACCGTGGTCATATTCCCACAAGTACATTAGTTTTTAGATATAGGATCCTCAAACATCTCATTTTATTGATAATAAAATAACATGTGTGCACACATCCCACGGTCTTAAAGAGAATATGACTCCTCACCACCACATCCAGGATAATCATGCTGAAATATTTTTTTGTTAGATCTTCGATCAAAAATCTATTCATTGGGGATCAACATCCTATAATGATTGTCCAATATAACCCACTAACTACCCAATCTCAGATGTTATCAATAAATCAAAAATAAATGGGAAAATCATCTCATTTTAAATGAAATAATCATTTACAACTCATTTCCCCAATTTTCATTTTCAATATACCAATTTAATTTCCAAACAAAAAACCTGGGGGTTTCATCAATTAATTCTTTTCCAATAAATAACCAACGATTAGATTTGATCATTTCAATTTAATCCATCTTCGCAAATTAAATCTCAAATCATTTATTCAATTTCATCAATTTCAAAATACACCAAAAATTATTGTTCCTAGGGAATTAGTGTATTTTATGAAAACCCATGAAATTTTAAATTCACAAAAAATATCTCTTTGAATCAAGGTTTCATAAATAAATTTAAATAAACTTCATATAAATAAAGAAAATCAATGTTTCAATTACATGGAAAATATCAAATGTAACTACCTTCCTTTAAACGCAGAATCAAATGATCTATGCTGGAAATAGGAAAACCAATGAATATTGAAGGTGAGGAAGTTCTATGAATAATATCTAGAATAAATAATATTATTAGATCCAATGGAGTGGAGTTTAGATCCAAAAAAACACGATTAGCTAACACTCTTTATGGAGTAGAGGAATATAGACTGAAAGAAACTACATTGGAGGAGATCAACTTTCCCAAAGGAGATCAAATGAGATCAACAACACTTTAATCCACCCAGAAAAGTGGATCGAGGATCCAAAATTTCTTATTTAGAGCCTTCAAATCCAATATAATCATGTTATGTCCAAAGAGTGTGCTTATGTAAATAAACAGGGGCAGGAGGCCTAAATATTTTTAAATCTATTTTTTGAATAAATTAAAACTACGCACACGGTTTATTAGGGAGGGATATATGGTTAGAAAAATATTGTGCACTAACTGTGTTCCCCATATGGATTCACTATCCAACGGTGCACAATTTCCCCTTGTTGGGTGCAGGTTTTTGGAAACAATGTAGCAAACATGTATTTCCCTCTATCAAGGGATTTACTATTTCCACAAGGGGGGTTCATGTATTGGGAAAACCATGTGCCAATGGTGTACAACACAAAAAACCTTCAAAATTTCTCACATTCTCCCAGAATGTCTGGAAAACAGGACCCAAGTCAAAAAAAATAAAAAAAAGGGTAAATGAATAACTGAAATAATTAACATCATGTTATATAAATCCTTCCTAGAAAGGATTTTTGTGGAAACATAAGGAGGTCACCCGAAGTTTATGAAAAATTATTTGACGAGCATTTATTTATTTTTTCTTCCTCTACTTTCTTTAATTATTTTTATAACATGAAGATGTAATATACAGAGAATATGCCAAATAATAAGATTATTTTATGTTAATATAATAAACTAAAGCCATAACCACTACCATCAAATGTGTTATCAAAGAATTAATCTTGGGTACGGCTGACTATAGCCACACAAACAGATGTCCTTCATTGTTCCATTACCACCTCCCACGGTTGGGTATTGTGATGAATATAAAGTATAAATAATATATTTATAATATAATTATACCTCTATGATCATTATATCATATATACCTTTTACTTTCCATTCCTTAGGGGATACAATACTTTTTCTCATGTGAATTGCGGACTATAGCCTCATAAAGTGATGTGATTCGTTTTTCATAAACGTTTACCATGGTAGATAATAAGGATAATTTTAACAAAACTATTTGATATAAATTAAATAATTATGATATTGATGACAAATTTATTCTTCATAAATGATAATATATCATTTTATTTCTTACTCTTTGACTCATTGAAAGGTGATAATGTTGTTTGTGTATGTGTAGACTACCGCCTTCACGAAGTGATGTGACTCTCTATTTTCATCACCACACCACATGGATGACATGTATAAGTATATTTAAAGAAATAATATTTTATTAATGATAGATTATCATTCTATAATGATAAAATATTTCTTTCCTCCTTTCCATAATGATTTTTCAAAAATGGAAATGTTACTAATGCATCCATACGACTTACCATCTTTATGATCATAACACACTTCATTTCTCATAACCAACATTCGTGATTGGTATTAGAATTATAATTGAAGAATAAATTTCGAAATTATTTCATTATAATTATTCTATATATTATATAACAATTATCAAAGTAAATGGATTGAAAATAAAAAATCAAAACATTTATGAAAAACAAAGCGATTGTTACCAAAAACTTGATTTCAATGACGAAATGGTAATAAATGGTTACGAAATGGTCATAGTAAAATACTATATGATATTATATATATATATATATGAATGATAATATTATAGAGGCGAAATAAACTTATATTTATTATATAGGAGTTTCAAACATTTATGAATGACATTGAGAATTAAGATAAGGGGTATTTGTTTCACTTTTTTCTTTTATGAGACACATGCCATATTCACCACCAATTTATTCTTTTTGTTTTATTTACTAACCGTAAATATATTTTGTGATTATTATTCTATGAATTAGGGGGATTACATATCTATTTGAATATCTCTCTTTCATGGGGATTATATTTCAAATGTTACCAAAATGTTCATGGATTTATGTTACAATCTCATAATTTATCGAGATTGATTATGATGAAGTCTGAAATGTTGTAATATTATGAACTATAAATATTTTTAAGTAATTTTATATCCACTAGTTATTCAGCATATTTTAAAATAATCGTACAATTTTCCAACTCCTTGGTACTTAATATAATTAAGAAAATGTATCTAAGAAAAATCATCTATATTTATCTCTTCAATAAAAAATCCTTGTTTTTATAAAGTCATTTTTTTCCGAAAAATTTCTCAATATTTTTTTAAAATGATTAAAATTATTAATTAAAAAAATTTAGTTTTTTTTACTTTTAAGAAAATGAAAGGGATCTTCATGTATTTTTCCAAACAATTTTCATTTGGATTTTTTTAAAAAGGTGAAAGGAATATTTGATTTAACAGGTACGAACTAAAAAAAATTCCTGTCATGAAAATTATATTATGTGAAGAACCCTTTATAAGTTTTCAAGTTTTTTTCAAATAAAAATTATTATCAAAATTTTTTATGAATTTTTTATTTTTAAAAAGTCATTTTCAAATAAATGTTATTTTCCTCAAGGAATGTTCTTAGGGATATTTAAAAATAGTTATCCATATAAGATTAAATACTTTTATGTAACTTATTCTTTTCGGGTGATATTATCCTAGGATACCATTCTTCTTATTTCATAGGATTTTTTATCATTTAAATATTTTTTTGAAACCCATTTCTCTTCCTTGGGTTATACTATGATAAAATTATTATAGAACCTGCTTCTTCTTTAATGTGTTATGAAATGAATAAATGATGAGATGGTTATGAAACTTATTTATTCGCCACATGTTGTGATATGATGAAATATTTATGAATCCCATTTAATTTCATTGTTTGTGATATAATAAAAAATTTAGGATCATGTGGCACACATATGTATGATTTTCATTTTGGGATGGCTGAGACCAATATCTTCATCCAAACCATTAGGTAAATATAGATATCTCATGAGTACAAATGTTATTCATGAACCTGATTACCTATTAAAAATGTTATTTATGGACCTAATTACATATTCAAAACATTATGAATGAACTTTATTACATGTTACCAATGTTATGCTTGGGAATGTATTTAATTTCCATAATGTTTTCCATGTACCTAGTTACATGTCTATAAAATTATGTGAGGGCCTTATTTCATGACCATAACATAATTAGTGAACCTATATCTATTTATACATTTTTAGAATATTATTATCTGATGTTTAGACTTCAAATATATGTCTTATAAATTTCTTTTGTTCTCATGTATCATGTTTTTTATTTTCATTAAGATTCAGGTCTTATGAACTAAAGTGATTTATGCCATCAATCATTTTTAATGATTTGCGATATGAAATGAATGGTTTTAAAATGTTATGATCATATTTTCATAACATTATGGTCATGTGTTTCTGAAAAATATTCCTTTTTACCCTTACTAAGCATCTATGAACTCCCTTTCTTATGTTTACTCTCTCATGGTTATGAAGAAAGGTTTTAAGTAGGTTATATAATTGAGGAGTACTAAATGGGATGATATTTATTAAAGAAATTAAATATCTTTCACTAACTTAGAATATTGTGTACCTAGTCTCTAAAGGCACTAAACTATTATGGTTCTCATGATGTTTCCTGTGTAATGTATCGAATATTCATCTAAAATATACAATATCTATATATGAGAATCATGTGTCACTATTGTTGGATTCAAAGGTATATTTAATTATCCTTATAAAACTATAATTAAAAATATTTTATGATATCCCTAGTGATATTTATAATGATATATCAAGAGATTTATTTAAGGATAAGTCTAAGGATGAATCAATGTATAGGAAAATTTGCTGGAATTTTGATAAAAAATAGAGTAAGTGATTTCCATGACATCTCATTCCTTTATGAATACTATAAGTGGATGTCTCTCTGGAAAAATGGTAAATTGGTATATTTTCTTAGAAAAGGTAACATTTGGCTAGACTAGAGCATCACAAAGTGCACGAAAATAGTCCTTGCATCACACCAAGTTAAACACTCGTATGAGATATGCTTCAGAAATTCCTAACCTCTTTACATACCAATTTGAAGTATTTAAATAGATGTTTTATATGAATGAAAAAGAAGAAATATGATATTTAATGGAATAAAAAAATTTGTAAATATTTAGACACCCTATAAGTGATTTATCATGATTATGTTGTTCCCCACTATGATTATTGTTTCTTACACTATGATTTTTGGTTTTTGTCTATGGTTGGAACCCGAAGGAACTGGGTTAATGCGGAATGAAATGGAAAATGAAATTATTTTCCTCCATTGAAAATACTTTTTTTGAAATATTAAATGAAAAAACTCATTTCTATTCCCACACAACCTTCCTATTTTATGACACATTCTGAACTTCCTAACGACCAATAGATGGAGCAACATTATGTTGCTTCCTTCATGAGGCAACACCAACCGTCTTTTAGAGGTTTCATTGATCTTTTAGTTTCTAGTAAATGGATCAATACCACTAAAATATTATTTTCTATTATCTAGTGTTTAATGAATTAAAAATTAATTTTGGATGTATTCTTTTTTGGAAGATTTGGATGCTCAACGTTGAGATATTACTAAGAATATAATCCAATATGAAGAAATTGACCTGATGAAATAGGATGAGTTTAAAATCATATTATTTAACAAGTACATTACCCTTATTGTTAGTAAAAAATGGAGAAAAAATTCCTATATCATTAGCATAATGATGATGAATCTTTTGGTACATATGATGAAAAATTTACAAGACATGTTAGGAAATATTTAGGTTTTATCATTAATCCTAAAAGTAATGTTTTTGGATTATTCAGTGACATAAAAAAAATTTAAAAATGGTATTATCTATAAGGAACCATAGATGAAACAAATAAATCATTTGATGTGCACTTAAAGTGGAAATATTTTAAAGAAACCATAATGTTTATGGTGATAATAAAAGGAATATGGGGTTCAATATAAATTCCAATGATATACCAAAGGGAGGAAAGAAAAAGATTCAAACTCATATGTTCCAAACCAAATGGAAAGAGAACATAAGTGAGTGATTCAATGGAATGGGGAGTTATTTCAAGTGTGGGAAGCCTGGACATCGAGAAAAATAATGTACACTTATTGTGAAGTGGAAACTCAATGAAATGAATGGAGAGAAATATCAACAGAATGCACCACCCACACTCGAGTGTTTCAAGTGCATAGAGTTTTGGAATTATGTGAATCAATGCCCCAATCCTAGGATTATTGTGGATGATGGTAAACAAAAACCTTTAATGATATAGTTAAAATTAAAATATTAAGAAATCACAATGGTTAAAGTGAATCATGATAATTAGGGCACACTTCTCCTCCCCTATATAGTTAGAAATTTCATACATGATTTTTTATGAATCATCCCTATGAAAATATTATTGTTCACCATTTAGTGAAATTATATATCCATCTAAATGGATTATAGAAAAATGAAATCACATTTTGTATTTTATTGGTACAAGGATGAGCTAATTATTCCAATGGAAATATTTTTGTTTAAAAAAAGAAAATATTTAAGGAATAAAGGGTTAAAAATAATTTTGATGTGTATAAGTCTCCATGTAAGATTAACTTAAGTGTTATGGATAAAATCATGGGTTTATGAGTTTATGTTTTATTAGAAGTTAAAATTAATTAACACCATTTTCTGGGTTTACGTTATGGTATTTTATCGATGTTAAGAATATTTTAAGATAAATTTATTGAAATACATCTGAATTTTTTCATATATGTTTTAGTGAAAAATTTATTTAAGGTGGGATGATTTTATACTTTTTTAATATATTATTAATGGTACTAGTAACATTTAGGGTTTTTCTTATCTTCAATTTAAGGTAATTATGGGTTATAGTTGATCACCTTATGATGTATGAACACTTCAGAAAGTGAATGTACCTAAAGATGGAAGAGGAATTTAAGCAACATATTGATTTATTTCTGATGGACTATCCATGGAAATTATTTGGTTATTATTTCCTTGGTTTGATTCTTGAGGCTAGTGACTTCTGCTGTTTCTCTTGGGATGGGAGCGGTTTTTCCTTTAATGTCCTTATTCATTATTTTTCTATGGCTTCCACTAACGATAATTGTTCTACAAGTGTGAAGGATTCTTGAATCTCAGGATATGGGTTATTTGGTTGGTGTGTGTTTTGTTCCCAGAGTGGTAGTTGGAAGATCATTATGTGTGTCGGTCTACATGTTCATGTACTTTTGAAACATGTATTATGAATATTCTCACCTCAACTTTTATCATAAAATGATGTTTTTTTCTTAGAATAAGCTTGATGTGTTCCTCTAATTTTCTAATCATTTGTTATGCCTTCTGATTGTCCTTGAGGTTCCCTGCTCTTGAAAATTGAAACGAAGAAGGATCCTTTTTTATCATTCTATTTTACTTCATGCTTCTACATTGCAGAAGCTTTAAGTTTTTTGAGCTTTTCAGCCTTGGGGAAAGATGATGCAATGATGGTGACCACTTCTGCTCAACATCAAACTATTTTTTGAGTGCTTTAGCATTGCGCTGCCACTATCCTTCATAGAGGATGTCTTTGACAGATCAATAAATGGAATTCCTGGACTACTCTCACACAATCCGATATTTTGTTAGTTTTTCATGGAATCCTTAGATTTTATTCCCATTATCCCTAATTTTTTTCAAGCTATTTACACTTCATGTTTTTATTGAAACCCTTTATTTTAATAAATTCCCTTGGGGAATGAATTTGGAGACAAATTCATGTCACTTCTTTTATAAAAAACATCAGTGATACTATAGAATATTTCTCTCATGATACTCTTGGCAGGACATACACTATGTATGTGTTAAGGTAGCAAGGTGCAAAACATTTAATTGTAACTAATTAAGAAATGATGTTTACCTCGATGTCTGGGTGAAGTAATTAGAAATATCTTGATACATATTTGAGTTTTAGTACTACATGTCATCATTAGATAGAAGATCAGCCTGTGGGAATAGTTTAATCCCTATAGGTTATGATAAGATATTGGCCTATGTATTTCAATTTGGTTGGGATTAACACCTTTCTCCTGTATAGTTTATGTGATACATTATCTTTTAATCAAGAATTATGATGGCATCTTATTTTGACCTTTGTGGAATTATGTGTATAAATCTAATATAATTTAATGAATTTGTAGAAATAAATATATTAAGACCTGAGATAGTTAATGAAATTGAGGATAATGTTAGATCCATTCAACAATATAGATGATAAATGTTGAAAAAAAATTATGCCTATAATTATCGATACGATGTTGAATTTGATGTTGGTGAGAAGGTATTTTTATGAATTTATCAATGGATGAAATATGAGAAAACTAAGACCTAGGTATATTGGTCCCTTTGAAATTATTGATCGTGTAGGGAACATAGCTTATTATTTGGAACTCCACTAAAACTCTATCATGATCACGATGTGTTTAATGTTTCTCTCTAGAGGAATTAAATACATAATCGATAACATGTACTGAACTTAGAGTTCATACAACTTGAGAATGATATTTCTTTTAAGGAATAATCAGTTGTGATTCTTGATAAAATAGAGAATGTTATAAAAAACTGGATCACTTGCCAATTCAATGTTCTGTGGGGAACCCACCATTTAGAGGAAGTTATGTGGGAACCTGATGATATAATGAGGTAGATTTATCCTTAGCTCTTTATACCAAAGTGAGAAATATCGAGGGAGAAATTAATTTTAATGGGATGGAATGTTACACCTTGATATTGTTTGAAATATATTCATTAATTTATTTTAATCTTTTTGATATTTTACATTACAAGAAATTCTATGTTTATATTACTTTACAAACAACACTGAGTTTATACAAAACATGGAATTGTATCAAAATATTATTATTATTCTATAATATAGTTATAACATAGCCATTATAATGGTGGGTATGAATAGGTTTAACTAAATTATTAAAATATATAGTTAACACGTGTATATAAAATGAATTTCTTGGTGACCAGTTAATTAAAAACTGAAACAATATTTGAAAATTAATAGAAAACAAATTTTATGAAAGGAGACATGTTTTATTTTCAGAAGCTGAACAAACCATTTTTGTTTAATGATTGTAATAAAATTTATATATAATATATTCAATCAACTATTTAACAACAATATTTTTTCTAAATAAAAGATAACAATAAATCCAATTTTACGCTTAAAATTGTAATTTTACAAAAATATTTTGTGTTTCAATTTACAAATTTATTTTAAAACTAATATTTGAAACATTTTTAAAATTTATTTTTCAAAATAAATTTATATTTTTAAATCAACATGTCAAAATTAACTAATGGTTACTTTTTTGGAATTTTTGAAAAATATTTATTTTTTGATGAATAGAGAAAAATATTAAAATTTAATTAAAAGTTAGCATTTCATTTAAATTATTTATAATGTTAAATTATTATTTATATTGGATTTAAAATAATATTATTTAAATTATATATATATATATATATATTAATAAAATTTTTGAGATTGGAATCATTTTCCTATTGAATTTTGATGTTAAAACATTGTAAACTTTTGAACATTTTCTCCTTCAAAACCTACTTTTTCATCACCTCTACTAGATTAATTTTAAATTATATTTTTCTTATTATGTGAATAGAATTTTTAATATTGGATTATATATTTTTTGTTAGAATAATTTATATTAATTGAATGAAATTTTTTTTACAATAAATAATTACAAAAATAGTGAAAATCATTTACTACGGTTAAGGTAAAAATTAAATGAATCGGGTTCAAACTAAAATGATAAGGGATAAAATAACCTAAAAACATGTCTAAATTCTATTTTATAGAGATATTTTGACCCTATAATCCATTTTTAATCTTTTTTAATTTTAATAACATGGTAAAACCTTTTTATTTTCAAAAATTACATGTGTGGCACTCACCTCACTTATAAATGGTCACCCCCTATCCTCTCCACTTCAAACATACAAAAGAGATTGGTTCAAACAATACCTACTAAAAAATCCTTTAATTCCATACTCTATTACTATAATACCTATTTTGGCCATAAATCCTTCATAAAAAGCATTTTTTTTCAAACCTCTGGAGGTTACTCGAAATAAAGGTAACGTTCTTCAACAAGAATTTTTATATTATTTCTTCGATTAACACTGTCAATTATTATTAAACCATTATAATATAGTAACCTATATATCAACCATATACTGAGATTTTTTTTATTTTATGTTCATTGCCTAAATTTGTCTCCACATCCATCAAATGAGTTACAAAATCAGCATTCGAGTGTATGGAGGACTATTGCCTTGTAAACTGATGTCATTAATTTTTTCATTACCACCTATCATAGTGGGGAATGATGGTGGAAATAAATTATATGTATTATATTTTTTTTACATATTTCTACATATTTATTAATTATACCATATTTAAATTTTTACTTTCCATTCATTAGGGGATACAAGAACATTACCCATGTGTACGGTGGACTACTCCCTCACGAAGCAAGGTGATTTTCTTTTTCACTAATGCTTCACATGGATGATAAAAATGATAAAGTAAATAAATGTATGTGATATTAATGAAATAATTATTATATTAATGACATATTTCAAATTATTAAACGATATTATTTCATTTTATTTCTTACCTTTTCACTCACAGAATGATGGTAACATCGTTAGTGTATATGTTGACTACCACCTTCACGTTGCAATGCAACTCTCTCTTTTCCTCACCCCACCACATGGATTATATGTATAAGTATATTTCAAGAAATAATATCATATGTATTTCATTTTTTCATTCTATAAAGTTAAGATTTTACTTACCTATTTTCTATAATGATCATTTAATAAAGTAATCTTTTCCCTTGGGTATGTGATGACTACAATCTTTATGAACATAACATAATTCTTTTTAGAAATTCATCTTTCATGATTTGCAATAAAATTATAAATGATGTATAAATATTATAATTATTTCATTCTTTTTATTCTAAAGGATATGGAACTAGGATCAAATTAAGACAACCAAAAATAAAAAAATCAAAATATGTATGAAAATCAAAGCGTTTATTACGTGAAACATGATTTTAACAAGTAATTGGTAATAAAAAGGTTGTAAATAGTGATATTTAAATCATATATGGTATAATATATAAGATTATGGTTCTATAAAAAATTTATATTTATTATAAATGTTGTTTGAATGTGTACTAATGAAGTCAATATACTAGGGAAGAGATTTATGTCTCACTTTTTACTTTTGTGAGACACATACCATATTTATCACCTATTTCTTTTATTTTGTATATATACTAACTATGAATTTATTTTTTAATTATAATGTTGAAAACTATGTGGATCAAAAATAATTTTTATGATTTATATTTCATTTGGATCATGTTTCAAATTTTCTAATGTGGAAATGAATTTAAATTACATCCTCATTATTTATCTTCATGGTTTATGATTATGTCTCAAATAATGACATATTTTGATCTAACTCTTAATAATTCTCTAGAATTTTTTTATACTATGGTTTCTCAAAATAGTTTCAATTAATATTACTCTTTTTTGAAACATTGGTACTAAATATAATTGATATTTTTTAAAGAAAAATCATCTTGATTACTCTCTTTGGTTGAAAACCCTTTTTTTTACGTACCATGTATTATAAAGATATTTTCAAAAATGTTTTTAAAATGATTAAAATTAATTATTGATGATATTTTTACTTATGTCTTAATTTTTACAAAAAAAATATAAAGGGGTATTCATGTCGTTTTCCAAACAATCCCTATATGGATTATAAAAATAATGTGAAAGGAATTATTGTTTTAATATGTTAGACATGAAGTGAATTTTATGAAATAATGAGCATTATTTTTTTAGGATTCTATTACATTTTTTCATGGTTATATCTGAATAAAATTATTTTCCTAATGTTTTATGCATTATTAGTTTTAAAATGTTTTGTTCAATGAAAAATAATTTTCCTCAAGAAATGTTCCAAATGATCTTCCAAAATAATTATCCATATATGATGACATAATTTGACATAACATATTATTTTATAAGGATAATAACCAAGGATATTACTATTATTATTTATCTAAATGTTTTATCATGATAAGATTTTTCTGAATCCCATTTTTATATCACGTGTTATATCATGATGAAATTCTTAGGAAACCCACTACTTCTTCCATGACATATATTATTATGAAATGATGAAATGGTTTTAAAACCAATATCTTTTCCATAGTTTATGATATGATAAAAATTTTATAAAACATATTTCATTTAATGGGTTGTGATATAATGATTTTTTTGATTGTTTAAAATACATATGTATGATCTTCATTATGTGATGTGTGGGACCTATATATCCCATAAAAGAATTGTGTAAATATGGATAGCTCATGAGAAAATATGTTATATTTTAACTCAATTAAATGTTAAACTTTTATGGTGGAACCTGATTACATGTTCACAGTGATATGTGTAGAAATGTCTTTTATGTCCATAATTTTATTTGTGGACATGTTTTCATGTCTATAATTTTATACGAGGGCTTGATTTCATTTCCTTAACATAATGAGTGATCCCATATCTATTTATACATTTTTAAAATTTTATAAGATGATTCTTATGAAAAAAAGATTTGTCTTATACCAATTTTATGTTATCCTGGTCCATGTTCTTTGATTTCCATTATAATTTTCTTCTAATGAACTGCCATGATTTATTCGATGATTTTTTTAATGTATGATGTATAAGGTATTGTTTTAAAATGTTATGATCATGTTCGGATACCCTTATTTCAGTATATGCCTTTGTATCAACCATGTGTACCCTTACCGAGCACCTAAGTTCACCGTTTCTTGTGTTTCCTCTATCCAAGTTAAGAAAAAAGGTTTTATGTATGGTATGTCTTTGAATATTACTAAATAAAGTGATCATTGAAAGATATAAAAAAGATATTTCACCCAATTATAATATTTTGTACCTAGACTCCAAAGGCACTACACTATTACGGTCTTTGGTGGGTATTTGTGTAGAATATTGAATATTTTTATAAAAAGTATAATATCTATTTATGAGAATCCTTGGTCTATATAAAGGGTCTCCTTGACTGGTTTGACTATTAGAAGGCTCTACTTGATGGTCTTATATGTACACTTGTTGAGATAATTGTTTCAGTTTCAACATTCAAGTCAATCCTTCAATTGCACCATAAAATGGAAAAGGCCTTTTCTTTAAGGACTAAACCTCAGAAGCACTAAGTTTCCTGATTAACAAAGGGTTTGGTATTGGGGTCATGATTAATATACTATTGGTTGCATGGATTTAGTTTCATTCGCTTTCCATGGTGTCATTACCAATCTATATTATCTAGGAGGTGAGATTATATGAATCTTGAAGGTATCTAAAAGAAAATATGATCATATAAATTAAATAGATGGTGGTTATTTATAAATTAATTTTTTTATAATAAAAATTTTATAATAGTTTTATTGAAAAATAAAAATTGATACTACTAGGTGAACAAATATTTCACTACCATTCCTTGGAACATAGAGCTTTACTGTAATTATTTAATTTTGGTACACATCGATTTGCATAAAAACCATCCTCACTTTTCACAGTGATTCAGTTCATGAAAAAAACTAATAAATAACATCATTATAGGATTTTTAGACTATTTTTTTCAATTTGAGAGATGACCATATTTAACCAATCTATAAAAATTATTTCTGTTGTAGAAATCATTGTTTATTTTTTAGGCCGAAAAAATATGTCATTGTCATCATTTATATGGAATAATATATATATCAATAATTATTCATTAATATCTATTAATATTATTATTAAATCATAGATAAAATATAAAAAATAAAAAATGAAAAAATAATGCAAAAATATTTGGATTTTGATAAATTATCCTCTTTTATTAGAAAGGAGGTAATTGTTTCAAAAAAAATTAGGAGCCTCTATTTTTATGACATTGATGAACATGTGTTTAGATATTTCATCAATTATATTGATGAAATATTCCCACTATTTTCCTTGATAATTTTTCAAATGAAATAAATACTTTTTCCCATATTTTACACCCATTTGATGGACTGATCTACACTACTAGAATAGGAGCGAAAGAATAATAGTGGAAATATTTTTTTTTCCGATTTCACACCTTTATCTGAATTTGGGATCATGTAACAATTAATGAATTATATTAAATAAATATTTTGGGAAATTAAGGATATAAAAATGTTGAGAAATAAGAACCAATACTGGTAATGATGAAAATTAAGAAATAAATGACATGTAAATATAAATGACAATGGAGTATAAATGGTAACATACCTTTGGATTTGTGAGTGTTTATTCGTCTAAGAGAAGGTAGAGGGGGAGCATTGATAGAGTTGAAATTCCATGATATATTGAAAGGTACAAGATAAATCTATTCAGTTATGTTTCAATTTAAAAGTATGAGAAATGGTTTATCAACGGTTATAGAAAAGTACTGATAAATAGGGGTTTCATGAGTTCTAAAAAACACTCATTAAAAAATCATTTATTTGTTCTTATATAAAAGAGTTGATAACGGGTTGACTACATAAGAGTGTGTTCCACATTAGAATCTGGGATGTTCTTCTTGCTTCCTTATTTGTTAACCCCCAAAAAAAATACCATCAATGAAGTCAGACTGGTATTGGAGGATTCTTACTACCTCTTGTGCCACCTCGTGTCAGTGAAGCCTTCCTCTTATCACTTTGTTGGCTTCACCAATACATACTAGAATGATGCTCCGATCTTCCATCTAAGCTCCAAAATTATCATGTGTTAGGATCTCCCTATGAGTTGATTTGGCCATCTGACCTATTTTTCACATTCTATATATTGGGATACCTAGTGGGTTGAGGGCTATCCCACTGGCATATATTTTTTTACCTAAAAAATATTTTACTATTCAAAAAATATAAATAAATATAAATTTTGGCATGCTATGTAGTGGGATACCTAGTGGGTTGATTGATAGCCCAAAGACATAATTTTATTACCTAAAAATAATTAACTTCTAAAAAAATAACATCTTTCATATTTTAGTTTTAAATATATATAATTAATATACAATTTATTACAATATATATATTTATTTTAAATTTATTCATTTATATTAAAAATTATTTCATTAATATAATTTTTAAATATAAATGTATATAATTATAAATTTATTTAAAAAATAGGCAATTTGAATTTTTAAATATAATAATTAACAAATAGAAATTTGAGACTTATATGTGGTAGGGTGCCCTTTGGGTTAGTTCCATCCCCTAGATATGTACTTTTTCACATAAACACATTAACTCTTCAAAAAATTATCACTATATTTATAATTTAATTTTTAATATATATAATTATTATAATATTTATTAATATATATATATTTATATTCAATTTATAAATTAATTTTTCAATAATAAATTTTTAATATATAATTTTGTAGAATTATAAAACATATTTAATGAATTGAAGATATATATTTGTAAATATAATTAAAAATATGTATAATACTAACAGGCCTGGGCACATACCCCTTTATTAAAATAAAACAAACACAAAGAAGAGGATGGGGTAGGACAAGGAAACTTGAAACATTAGTTAATGACCGAGTCTTTTAATAAGATCCTTTTGAGCATCTTGAATCTCATTATACAGACTCGCTCACTTAATTTGACCAAATCCACAACCCCAAATTCTTGGATGTCGACCTCTCCTCCATGTTTTTTCATGTTTCTATAGTCCATCAGGACCTTTTGAGCCCTCTTATTCACTCTCATTCTGCTGAATGTCATACTCGATACCACTTACCATCCTCATAAGGGCATGATTTAAGAGTTCAATTTTCTCCTCTTTTTATTTAGTTAGATCTTCAAGACTGTGAGGTGGATCTAACATTTCCAATGGGATGGATGAAGAATCTGGTAGCTTGGTTATTTTTTCTTTTTTGGATACATGTACCCTTGTCTTGGAAAGTGTCTTATCCATCTTCATTGGAGACTAGGTTTCATATGCAATAGTCTGGATCGCCCTAGAGTGATCTTCTTGATCATTGATCGATTCATGCACATCATATATGTTCGATGTAGACATCTGTTCTTTATTAATAATATCATTAATAGAAGACGTTCCTATCAAAATATTATCAACCTTCTTGATTTCATATACCAACGGTCCATTGATCTTGGAATTTTCAGTTCTGGCATAATCAAAATGAATTCCATCAAATGACATGGCAATATCAGTGGATCTGGAAGAATCATCAACCACCACCCCACCTTGGATGCCCTGAGACACCTCGGGGTAAAAAACCTGGCTAGTAGGGTTACCAGTTAAAATCTCATCTAAATCACCCATACATGTGCGTATATCCTAGAATATAACATCCTTATTCTGAGAAATTAGCATCTCTATATGGAAACCACAATTGGGTACCTTAGTCCTATAGGAAACGTTATCAATCACTGGACTTATCAGAATCTCTAACCATTGAGAGTTAGAAACCCTCTTAATTTCAGATATCTTCACTAAAGAAAATACCACTTTGTACTTACCCTTATGAATCTTAGAATTTACAAGTTTGTGTTCAATCCATAAATGTTGAGCATCCATGGAGAACACCTCACATTCACCATCAGATTAACAACTTAAGGAATCATCCTTCCTTTAATCCTCCAAGATATGAACAAGTGCATCTATAATAGTGGGGTGGGGTTGTTCCCGTATATTTTTATCCGTGTAAGACCAATGATAACGAGAAATAACCATGCTATTATTCAGAACATGCTCCAAAGATGTGTCAACCTACTCTTTATGATAATTCCAGGTCTTGGAAGACCCACTATTGTAACGAGTCTTGATTGAGTGTATACCAGTTTTCTTAGCAGAGGACTCCCCATAAATATTACAACCCCTTTTCCTTCAATCAATGATTCTAGGAAATTTTTTTCTTAGGAACTTACACAACATCTCCATTCGACATCCTCGAACTTCAAGGATCTATCATTCAAGAGATGGAAGGCTTGGCAGAATTCCAGCCTTCCCCCATGATTTTCTACGATAATTATTCATTAGGTATCCCTTTAAGGTACAATTCTCACCTGGAAGAATATGTATGACACTAGATCTAAAACAAGATGTCAGTATGTGAGATTTGACATCAATTAATGATACTTTCACTCAAAAAACCCTTAGGAAAGGATCTTCAACTCTTGTGTATGTGAATCAAAAAGAGTTTTCTGAAAGATTCCCCATGGGGGAAAATTCCTTTTTAAGAAAATTGTTATCCCTAATGGAGAGAAGCCTTGGAAGCTCGATGTCCTACATTATAAATAAATATAAATATACATAATTATAAAAAATTATTTTATTGTATAATTATAAATTTACTAAAGCAATTGTAAATATGTATTTATAAATATTATTATATATATATATATAAGTATAATTATATATATATAGAAAAATTTATTTATAAAACTTTTTATATAAATAATAAATATATTTAACAAATTTATATATATATTTATCTATGGGTTGGCATGGACAACATCCCTAATTTGGGGCTACTATGTGGAAGGCTACCCAGTGGATTGAGGGGTAGCCCACACATATATATTTTTACCTAGAAAATAATTATCTTTTAAAATAATTCTCATAGTATTCATAATTTAATTTTAAAATTATACCATTAATATAATAAATATTACTATTTAAATATATATTACATTTATTAATTTTATTAATAGATATTTTATTACTAATAATTTTAAGTATAAATTTATATAATAATAAATATATTTAAACAATTATTAATATTTATTTATAAATAGAATTATAAATAAATATAAATACATGCAATAATAAACAAATAATTAATTATATAACTATAAATATATTGAAAGAATTGAAAATATGTCTTTCTAAAGATAATTATATATATTTATATTTATTTATTTATAATTATAAATGTATATATATATATTTATTTATTTAATTATAAATATATTTCTATTATATATATTATTTAATATATAAATATAAATATAAAAATAAGAAATATATTTATTATAATTTTATAATTACATAAAAATATATTTTTATTTATAATCTTATACTAACTTTTTAAAAAAAATTATATTTATTATTTATAATAATTAATATATAATTTTATAAGCATGGTAAATATACATTTATAAATATATTTATTCAAAAATTTATATTTTAAATTAAAAGTAAATATATAATCTTAAATGCATGAATTTAAAACAAGGTTGAAATTGAATAATTAAAAAATAGTAGACATTAAAAATATTAAAAAAATGGATAAGTTTGTTTAATTATAAAAATTATTAAAAAAATATGGATATATATTGAAAGGAAGATAAATACATATTGAAAATATTAAAAAATATTAAACTAATATTATAAAATGCTTAAAATCAAAAAAATTATAACAAAAAATATATTAAATTGATAAAATTAATAAATACTGATAAATAAAATAATATTTAAAATTAATACATAAAATTTACCTATTTAAAACAAATAGAAAATATATTTTATTACTAAATAAAAATTTTAAATTAATATATAAATTTTAATAAATTACAAAAATATTAGGTGTTTGTGTTTCTATATAAGATTTCATTAATTATGTAAATATTTGTGTGTGTTAAGTTAATGTGTGTAAATATATACAAGTTAAATATATGTTAATTTAAACAACTGAATTATATAATATATAATGTCAAATAACTAACTAAATAATAATAATGGATAAATTTTCAAAAATGAATAACTTTTATTAATTATATATATTTATTAAAAATATTAAAAATGTATATTTTTATTTGTTAAAATGAAAATGAATAAATATTTATTATAAAATTAATTAATTATATTAAATGAATGCATGTTAAATATGAGTGAAATTTAATTATATATATATAATCAAATAATTTATATATTGTTTATAATTAAAATAAATGAATAAATTTTTTAAATACTTAATATAATAATAATAATGTATAATTTTTTACACTATATATTTATATTAAATTTATTCTTTTTTTATATTTTTATTCAGTTTTATTAATTATAAGAAATATATTAATTATACACACATATATATGATATACTATTTATTAATATATTTATATATTAAATTTATCAAATTCAATTATAATAAATTTGGAGGTTGGCCTAGTCCAGCCCGTCATATATAGTAATTATGTTCATTAAAATTTCATTAAGAACATTAAATGCAAATAATTATTGTGAAATTAATCCATAAATTAATTTTTTATTAATAAAAATGAATAAATTTAATATATATATATATAATTAAATAATTAATAATCTATCTAGAATTTAATTTATAAATGCCATATATATAGAGTAATAAAAAATATATTAATTAATTAATTAAAATTTAATAAATTAAAAAAAATACTTAAAATTTTATTAATGAAATATTTATTAATAAAAATTTATAAATTTAATATATATATATATATATATACCGTAATAAATATTATATTAATTATTTAATTAAAAAGTAATAATTAAAAAATTATTAAAAAATTTATTAATGAGATATTTATTAGAAAAATGAATTAATTATATATATATATAGTAATAAATAGTATATTAATTATTTATATTTAATACATAAACATGAATACTATGAGAATTGTTTTAGAGTTCATTATTAATAAAAAAAATATTAATAAAAATCATGAAATTTAATATTTATAAATATTGTAATAAAGTGTATAGTAATTATATATATTAGAAAATTTAATAATGAATATAGTTAGAAATATTTTTAATATTTCATTATTTTTACGATAAAAATATTGTCTAGTGGGGTAGCCCTCAACTCACTGGGCATCCTGCCACATAGTAGCCCTAAATTAATCACGATGGCTTGGTCAACTCATTGGGAGAGGCCCCCACATGAATAGAAAAGAGCTTATATGGCACAATAGATCATCATGCTTTGGTTTATTAGTCAGGCTAGCATGATGATAGGAGGAAGGCGTCACTTTTGTAGTGTGGCGCTGATGGTGATAGGTGTCCTCCAATGCCCGTCCAGTTTAATTATTAGCATGGTTTTGGGGTCGACATATAAAGAATCTGAAAGAATATCTTACAATTCAATGTGGTATGAACACATACACATTAACGCCTTATCCATCAATATGAAAGCATTGAAAAATGGTATCCTTTATCAATGATTTTATATAAGAACTGATAAAAGGTTCTCCTATCATTGCCTTTATTTTGAGCTATAAAAAAATATTTATCAGTGCTTTTATTTAGTGATGATAAAGGAAATCATTTTTCATCTATAATAAAATATGCCAATTCTTAATCCACCTTTGGTAGTAGTGATAATTGATAATGAAAATCAAAATTATACCCTAATTTTAGTGGAACCCAATATTTCAAAGGATAAATATGGACATGGGTTTTTATTAAAAGGGGTTTAGGGAACTAATTGGGAGATTATTATACTTGATATCTTTAAGATGAATTTTTAACAATAATTTTAATCACTTTAATATATTTCAATGTGTTCCAATTGTGTAACATCCCCTTCCAAGCTCACTCAACAGTGACCAAACCAGGTTACTACATGGCCTTAGGAATGCCTCCCTGTACACCATAGGTCATCAACTAATTGTGAGGGTTTAAGGGGTTACTATTGGGAGTCTATATACACATATTTGATTGGGTAAGAATATTGGAAATTTCATGAATGTATTTATCATAATATCTAACAGAATATATAAAGAACACAACCCAAATCTCCATAATAAGTAATAAATAACCCTATAAAAAATTAACAATTTGCAATGGTACAAAAATCAGTATGGAATCAACTATATCTATATTAAGTGAATTATATATATTCTAGAATATAATAAATAATACTAAATTGTGATCACCTAGCCTTGACACCATATTGGGTCCCATATCCTTACCACATCCATGTTATCTAGTTATTATATCTAATACTACACATCTTCTCAACAGGTACCTGTAGTCATGTGGTCTACTTATGTTCCAAAGTGTCGGGATCACTAGATCAGGGTGTGAGCAGAACTCAGTAGTACATAAATGATGAAGTTACAAACATAATCTATAAACTGAGTGTATATACATTATGGTATTCTCAATATACAAGTGAATATTTGAAATAAAATATCACAATTTGTCACACATTCCTTTGGTGATACCCAGGATTGACTATACCTACATCTTTTAGTATATAATATATTTGATAAATACTAACACCACCCATGGGGAACCATATCCTACCCAAAAACATGTGGAATCATAACCCATGGGTAATTATATACTTCCATAAAACTCGAAGTGTCACCAACCATGGGGAACCATGTATTGCACTAAAACCCAATGTATCATCACCCAAGGGAACCATTCCAGGCATTAGAAGCAAATGTATCATCTTTTAGGGGGAACAATATCCGAATAAAGAACCTAATATATCATTATATATGAGGATCTATATCCTACCTTGAAACCTCATATAACATATACCTAGGAAATCACACCCACTCATAATCTCATATATCATATACTAAGGGAATCTCATACAGAAACATCTGATATATCATATAACACAATCAATGGGGTATTCTATATGGAAAAACCCACATGAATATCCAATTTTTGAAGCACATGTGATAAAATTATTTTAATATGACTTTCATATTTACTCTCACTATATTATCCTCTTTAAATCATCCCTATTTAAGGCCACCTAAGATAGGGTCAGCCACTATGGTCCCCAAAGTCACATCATTTTACACACACTAAGCATGGGTTCCATCACTATATTTCCATATCTTGAACCAAAACCTGTAAATCAGTTGAATAATGTTTCTTATTATTGTTATGTACATATCATGGTTTATTTGGCCCCAGTTGTAATGCACCACACACTTCACATTAACAGTAAACCTAATTCCCATAAAACTTCAAGGGTCATCATAGGTAGGTCCTCCCACCAAACCTACACATATAGAATCTTCCCATGATATACTAACCAGGATTACAAAAACACTAGTGGAGGAAAAACCCTCAACCCATACACATATAATATATCCAAAATTCTCTCAAGATATTCATGGTTCTATTTAAACTTCTTCTAAGAAAACCATTCCAAATCCATCAATCTCTCTTACCTAAAGTGGACGGAGGGTCCTTAATCATGGTCTAAAATGTATTTTTTATTCATACACATCCCTCGAGGACCTTTATAACATATAATACACATTTATAGTCATTCCATTTTCAATCATCGCCTGATGAATCCATGTAGTGCTAAAGGTTCCACCAAGACCCATGGAATTTCCATCAATTCCATAGGTTTATAAAGGAAACCATTCATTGTAAATTTTATTTTTGATCACACACGACTAGAAATACCACATATCACATGAATTTACAAAAGGAGTATATACTAATGGATATATTACATAATCACAAGAACTGATAGGAGATATTAATTAAAATTTGTTCTAAACCAATGTAAAGGTAAAAAATACAAATAGATACAACTAATGATATATTGGGATATAATTTCATATTGATGAACATGAAAGGCCCTATCTTCTCAAGTTGTTCATGTGATCCACTCTTTATATGAAACATTTTCTCATGGCTCTAAATTTCTCTTATTTTCTGTACAATGGGATTTTTAAGATCCCATTAATTATTTCTAAGATTTCCAGTTCTTAATATCACTTTTCATTTATCACTTATACAACTTGATTTCATATATTTTTTCTAGATAATTTTAAAAGATATATTTTTATAAAAATATAGTTAATGTAGGAGAAATATTGTTGTGTATTTAAGCTCTTATAGGCTCGGGTAACATCATTTCAATGGAATTTTATAAAATGGTATATACCATGAAAATCATTAATACTAAGGAAATGATAATGTGGTGTATGGTTTATATATATATATAGAATGTTTTAATCTAGCATGTTCATAATAATGAAATTCAAAGTAGTTGTACAGG
Organism: Viscum album; assembly: GCA_963277665.1. Taxonomy (NCBI): domain Eukaryota; kingdom Viridiplantae; phylum Streptophyta; class Magnoliopsida; order Santalales; family Viscaceae; genus Viscum; species Viscum album. The sequence goes on from OY728119.1 coordinate 2,047,850,094, forward strand.
GAAGGAGAACAATATTTTCCCAGAGTTGAAGTGTAGAGTTTATACTAAGGGTTAGAAGTTAATTTTCTTCCATATTCTACATGAGGGGTTATGGGATCGTTAAATAAATGAATTTACTATGACCTTCATCGTATTTTCATTATAGTTCATGTCCCTAAAAAATTCAATATAGTATAAAGATGTTGAGAAGTGGATATTCTAATCCCAAAATATGAGCATTCTCATCATTGTAGTTTGTTGGTACATCTAAGATTCAATCAATTCATCCTAAAATATTAGAATTGTTTTCTCATTTTCTAGTCTGACTATTCTAATTATGTAACTTCTTTGGGAGTTCATTAATCTATTTAATATTATGGTTTTAAATATTACCATTTTAATTATTTCTCATCATCACTTTTGTAAAGTTTACATCCCACAAGGGATACAACAATGGAATTGGGTTTCATAAAGATCTCCCAAATATCGGAGGAAGCTGAATACTAATGGTTCATTAGATCGTGGTTCCATTCAAGGTGTGGAATTATTCATGATTTGTACAGATATATTTTTTCTTATGTCATTTCTTATATGGTCCATGGAAATTTTCTTATTTTGGTCGCTCAATCCATTCCCATAGGGGTCACTTTTAAAATCCTATATAACCTGAATCTGTCTTCGATTGAAACTAAGTTTTCTTTGGTATTAAAATTCTTAGTAGGTAATTCGGTAGTTCACTATTCCATTACCTAGTACATAAATTCCTTTATAATAATTATTAAGAAATAATTGATGATGTTATGTAATTGGAATGAGGAAAATATAGCATTTGATACTGTCCCTTCTAGAGGAGACCTATTAGAATATTTTAGTGGTTTTTCTTATATTGGATCCCTTCATATTTAATATATGGATTTTTCTCATATAGATTCCCTTATGATCCTTTATTTCCATCCATATTTAATCTTTTTTATGGGTTTCACCCCCAAATAAAATTTCTCAAATTGATATTTAGTCAAATAATATAATTCATAAACTCTTTAGAGATGTATAGTGATGATATAACTCATACCAAGTTATTCCCTTTATTCCATGATTGAAGAAAATTTCTTAGGATCATCAAATCCCAATCAAACTGAATCCTTATCCATATACAGAAAATATTAATCTGTTACAAAAAAATTTAAAATCATATTGATAATTTATTTCATAATTATTTCTATAAATAATTTAATGGGAATAAAATATCTAGGTGTTTTCAGGAAAGTATCCATATAAAAATTTAGGTTCTCCACCCCTACTATCCACCCAGACCATTTAAATAAAAAATTCCTAATATATGATTTAAAATAATCCATCCATTTCCTAAATAGTCAATAGAAAACACTCAGTCAATAATGGTCGTACAATATATTTATAAATCAACACAAAACCTAGTGTGATGACCTTTATGGGAACTCATTTATCCTAGCCAAGGAGATTCTCTTCATATCTATGTGATTATGCAATGATTCGATGGAATAATCACATATACTAATTCAATTTGAAATAAATTAAGACAGAAAAAATTGTTTGAGGGAAAGAAGATTTATGAGAAAAAGGAAGCTCACCATAAAAAAAATTGTAATTGAAGGATGAAAAACATAGAGGCATTGTGGGATAAAGGAGGAGCTCCCATTTTTGTTAACTGAAAAAATTAATGTGGGTAAACAAAAAAAATACATATATCCAAGAGGAGGAAAATGATCAATTCACTTATTTATGAATCTAGATAGCTCACACAATTTGGCGATATGGTTTTTCTAACCATGCAGCTCAGACCAGAAAAGAACCGAACATCTTTTATTCTTTGACTTTTTTTCAACCAATGAGTCAATAGTAAAAGTTTACCATCATGTTTAAGGTTTTCAATATTTTATTCCATAAAGTGTCTATAAACAATGTGTCATTATACACATATTTTCTCAAATGGTTTCCCTTTATCCAAAAATGATGATAAAAATTTTCCCTGTAATATTGGGTTTTCCACATGGTTTCCCTTAAACATGAATTAAGCATGTAACATACGAGAAACACTAAAAATTATTAAACTCATTTTAAATCATATATATTTGATTTTACCCCCTATTGGACCTCCCCAAACATAACTGTAACTAAACTTTTTCTCTAATAACACCATTAACATTTAAAACAAATTCTCTCTTTATGCTAATTGGAACTATAAAAAAATGCATTCTCACAAAATATAAAAGAGACCTATTTCATCCATTTCAAGACCACTAAAAACATAGATTTTATTTTTTAACTATGTGTAAGATACCAAAATTCTCAAGAGACGTCTTGATGTCATTTAAATTTTCTCCTTTTCCTTATTTTGATTATATCTTGTATCAGTAGTGCATGGTTGGCACATAGTTTTCCCAAACTGTGAGCTCCACCCAGCAAATAGTGTGAACCATGATAGAGGGGATTCACACATCTTTCATACAATTTGTCAAAAATTTCACCATCAAATGAGTAACCATTAACCCCCACTAGAATAGAATTATGGTTAAGGAACATAGTTTTCAAAACCATGCACCCCTGATCAAGAAATCATTTTCATGGGTTTTAATATTCTGTAAATTCATTTTTAAAATCCCAAACCCCCCGGATATCACCCTATTTCAACCCAACATTGACCTAAATGATTTATCTAATTGTTTGAGATCCCTGGTAAGATTCTGAGGCCTTATAACCACAATTCTTACTAAATCAAAACTCAAATTTATGATCTAAACCTCACCCAATAGGATGTTATCATCCCATATGGTTTACTCCCACTCTCTCATCCTTTTATCATCCATTTAAGGAATTTATTCCTCTTTTTGTGATGGATCTAGATCTATGTTTTTCGGATCTTCATTATTTTGATCTTATATCTTGTTTTCTGATCTATATCTCTTTCTTCTTCATGATATAGGTTGTTCTGATTCTATTAGGTTTTTCTATTGGTCATCATTTTCAATCAATATTGAGGTAGGTGGTCTAAATTCAAATATCATTTTCTTGAATTCTGATTTTGAGTATGTGTTATGAAACATCAGTTGGAATGAATGATAAATGAATATTAGAATGAATAAATTGATTGATTAATTAATTTTAAAATTAATTAGGGGAATATTGGGATTGTGAAATTGGATTAATTAATTGTTTAACTAATTAACGATATATTGTGAGTTTAGAATTAATTGTAAATTTAGATTTTTTAATTGGAAAATTATGTTCAAATGAATAAATTGACAATTGAGAATCAGGATATGGTTGAATTTACCTTCAAAACATAATGGGTTATATGAATGTAATATTTCCTAATGGATAATGTTGAATGGAACATATTATTTCATGTGATTAATTTGAAGGACCATGTTTTTTATGATAAATTATGATGGTATGATGATGTTAATTATTGTTAAATGGATTAATGTTGATTAATATTGATTGATGTTATATATATTAATTTCTTTATTGATTTATAAATGTTTGTGGACATGGAATGATTCTTCAAAATCCCATAGAGATAAATTAGTGTGGTACATAGACAACTACTTCAAAATCCCACTTGTGTGATGGTTTGATAAATGATTTTTTGGTCACTAACTACTGATTAAAATACCCAAAAGGCCCTAGGAATGTATTTCATGGACCAAAATGTTTTCATTGGACTATGGTTCCATTTATCCTTAATATGAATTAAAATGAAATTATAATTGATAAACATTTTTTTGATATGTGATTTCTCTTGGGGATAGTTCAAAATCTGGCATGGGATAAAGCACATATTGTGTTTCTTTTGTTCACTAGAACCCGAGGGGTTTATGTGGTTTACTAATGAATAATTTAATATATGAAAAAAATTTACTTTATTGAATATATTTTATTTTTATAAAACTGCATACACTATTATTGGATTGAAATTATTTTATAAATAATTTGTGGTTGCATACTAATATATACTCACATCCCAATTAGACTGACTAATCATTACCCAAATAGAATTCATGTTTCTATGATAGGATATAGTCCAGATTCCTTAGCTAGATGGATGATTTATGATGGATCATGGATAACATAAATAGATGTGATTTTGGACCCTCTTGGGTGTTTTCAGTGTTGTTATTTATTTTGGGTTTTTTTATATTATGACATTATAGATAATTATCTAGGAATATCTTGTGTTTAGTTTTCAATATTGTATTTCCTATTTGTTTCATAATTTGTTACTCGTTTTGATTGATTATTAGTTATATCATCTTGAAATTCTTATTTATTTATGAAATTTTGAATCTCTAATAAAGAGGGTATAGTCTCTCCATTATCAATATTAGACACTTGATGCTAGATTGTAGCCCTTGGCGTATGGGGGGTTGCACCTAAGGTCATGCAGCGAATCATCTTGGGGGACTAATGTGTGGAACCCAGTTCATGACCACATAATTTGGCATCATATGAGTTTTCTTTTGTTTTATTTTTTCATACTATTTTTGAAAGGTAGATTGGAGGATATGATGATTCATGAATTGTTTAAGAGCTCATTTACGAAATTAGATAACCCATGTACGAGGGTAAAAGCCTTGTACCTAGGGCAACATTACTGTTATTGATGTGTGTTGTTACAGTTTTGTTATTTCACCTTGGTTGATGCACTTATTGTGTGATGTGACAATTATTACCTAATATTTTTTGATATTTGACTCATGGTTTGGTATTCCATTAGCATTGAGTATTCATCCATAATTTTATGAAATCAGGAAATTATTATGACATGCATCATTTTTAGATAAGAGTGGGAAAATAATGTTTTGGGATGAATTTTTTATGTGAAAATTATTTTCTTATGTGAATTTTAAATGAATTTTTCACCGAATATCAAATTGAAAAATAAATTAAAATTATGAAAGATGTGGATAAATGGTTTTTTAATGAGAACTATGAATAATGGGAATTATTTTACCCTTTCTTATTCATTAAAAAATTCAGGATGGTTAAGTGGACTGGTATCTCCTTGGTTTTCCCAGTCCGGTAGGAAAAGGGGGAATGACGTTTTAAGGATTATTTTGAATTCCACTTATGTAAACATGTTGATATTGTGTTATGTATCATAATAAATTTGTTGAAATTATAGATATATGCCCCTATAAAGACACTTATTGATGGGATAGATGGAATTTATTAATGGAAATGATCTTACAATAGTGGAACCCAAGGAACAGATAGTGTCAGGTGAGGAAGTCAGAGAGGAGTTCAAAGATAACAGTTCTCACTTCTTGTAATTCCTGGAAGAAGATCCAAGGTTGTGGGTGAAGAGTATATCTGACCTAACATGAGTGTTTCATATATATCACCATCAGACATTTACTAGAGAGGGTGGGATAGATGCATTTGAGTTTGGGATTGAGTCTATCCAGACCATACTTGACCACTTGGGGAATCCTGTTGATAATAGAGTCAAATTTATTCCCAATATTTTATGTGGTTTAGTGATGCATTTGTGGGACATCCTGACATAGAATATATAGAATGAAAATATGGAGCATAAGTACATTCTAGAAAATTAATTTGAGAACTTTAACCCCTAGATGCTCAGGCTTGAGAGAACATTTGATTATATGAGGTTGACTTTGGGGAACATATTTTTTATGGACTATGCTAGTCATTTTACAAATTTGTAGTGCTTTTTTCCAGCATTGGAAGTTGATGAGGCTATTTAGGATAAGTAGTTTCAAGATAGTCATAACATTGAAATTACGTCCCATGTAAATATCATTATACTAATTAAGTTTTCATAAATTATGAATCTACATCTCATTTTTTTGGGGAACTTAAAGGAGGATTATGGTAGAGAAAATGTGGTGTCTATTGTATGGTTAGGAGGTACAACCTCTGATAGAATTAAGCTTCCCTATGAAAATATTTACCAAATAAGTGGAAAGTAGAGTGGACACATGGAAAGATAAATTACACATGGCCTTGGTTGAGTGATCTATCACCAATGTGGTAGGTCGGGTCACTTTCATAGATAGTTTTACTGACCACCACTATAGTGTTGATCTTTTGATAGGATGGAACAACTATAGAGGTTCTACTAGATACCATGATAGATGGGTAATGATGGAGGGTCTAAATAGAACCAGAGTTTAGGAAGGGGGTCTTTTACATTGTATCATTCTTGCTACTAGATTTATCCCAGCCATGAGAGTATAGGAAATAAACACATAGCTTCTAGGAAAGAGCACCTATATTATTAGAGTGGTGCATCTCAAGGGACAAAAATTACATCATAGGAAATAGGAAAGGGATAGTTACATGCAGTTTAGCCTATATTGGGGGATAGAGAAGATGGACAGTCAATAGTTGGAGGAAATATTATTGTACCTTATACACTACCTCAAGCCTTATTTGATACTTGAACCTATCATTCTTTTATATCTGCACAACTTGTGAATTTTTTGATCCAGACAATGGAGTTTGTGAGTGGGGATTTGATAATATAAACAACTTTAGGAGCAAGGTTTAGAGACATTTGTGTTTTTATGGGGTGTTCTCTTGAGGTTGGGTAGTATCATTTCTGATGGGATATTAATATCCTTGAGAATTCTATATTTGACCAAATTGTGGGTTGGACTGGTAACTATAATTCTGATCCCTTAATTATTTTTTCTAGAGGAGAGTGACTTGTAAATCTATTTTTGGTGATAAATATATTCACTAGGGAGAATTGGATATCTAGGAATGATAAGAAAGGCCAATTCATCAGAAACTGGGGGATATCACCACCCATGATGCTAGTCTGTTGTTGGATGAAACAGGTGTAAAAAACGATGTCTTTCCTTCTATAGTGGACCAATGTTAGGATGTGATTCTTGAAGACTTATCAATGTTTAAACAAGAGAGAGATGTTGAATTTACAATTGAGCTCATGTCGAAGGATGATCTAGTTTCTATTGCACCATATGGAATGGATCCAATATATCTTTAAGAGATCAAGACTCATCTAGATGAGTTCATGGATAAGGGGATAATTAGTTCGATTACATCACATTGGGGTTCTCTAGTCTTTTTTGATTTAAGAGATGATGATAATCTATTCTTATGTGATGATTACGAGAATTTGAAAAGGTTGAAAATGAAACCGGTATCGTATTATGCATATGGATGACGTATTTGACTAGTTTAGGGGATCACGTGTCATCTCCCAGATTTACATCAAATCAGTGTATCATCAGTTTTGATTTTGAAATTCTGATAAACCTTATACTACTTTTAGAATAAGGTATGTCCTTTTTGAGTTCATCATAATGACATTTGGATTGATTCACACACCATTAGTGTTTATGTACTTAGTGAAAATAATCTTTGATCCCTACCTAGATCAGTTTGTTGTAGTATTTTTGGATTACATATTAGTGTACCCCAAGAATCTTGATGTTCATGAATAACACCTTGACATAATCTTGAGTACATTTAGGGATAATCTATTATACTCTATGATATATAAATTTCAATACCGGAATCATCTGGTACACTTCTTCGGTTTCATAATATTAGAGTAAGATGTGTTAGTGGACCCAAAGAAAGTTCAAGAAGTCGTTTATTATGAGTATCATAATATTTTGTTTCATATCCATATATTTTTTAGGGGTTATCTAATTTTATTAAAGGTTTATAATGGAATTTTACCAATTAGAGAAAACACTTTTAGGCTTAACTAAAAATGGAGTAATGTCTAAATGGATGGAATCATGAGAGAATTCCTTCTAGGAGGTTATGAAACAATTGACTACAAAACTGATCTTGATCTTACCCAATCTAGGTTAGGAGTATATGGTGTTTTATGAAACTTTTTGGATTGTTCTTGGAGTAGTTTTGTTTCATGGTGATCAAGTTGTGGCATAATGATATCAACATTTGAGGCTACATGAATAGAACTACACTATAGATGACCTCGAATTGGATTTAGTGGTTTATGATTTGATGTGTTGGCTACATTATATGTTGGGATAAAATTTTATTATGTCTACTAATAATAATTATTTAAAGTACATATTTTCACAATGATACTTTAATCTCCAACAATAGAGATGGGTTGAGTATATGTATTCATTTGACTTTGATATATAATATATGCTTTGAAGGGAAATAGTTTTACTGACACTTTGTGTAGGAAAATTATGTCTTAGGCAGTTTAGGGGTCCAGTGCTTAGTGTAAGATGAAGAATTTTCTAGATTTGATGGATGTTGTAATTCAATATGGTTAGGAATATATGAATCTCATATCAGTTTCAATAGATTCAATACTTTTGAACTGGATTAGAGATAGGTATTATGGGGATCATGAATGTTTGTCCTTAATGGAATTCCTTGATGGTGGGGAGTCACCTTTAGATTGAACCATAGATGAGAAAAAGATCATCCATGTCCTAAATCAATTTGTTGTGCCTACAAGCATCATGGAGGAACTGATGTGTGAATTTATGCCTCAATATGGGAGGTGCATCCAGGTGTGACCAATATTTAATATGAACTGTGATGAATGTTTGGGTGGTTGGGAATGAAAAAGGGAATTGCTGGGTTTGTGACATGATGTTACATCGTTCCACACATTAAGGCTGAAAATTGAAGACCATGTGGTTTATTATATCCATTTACCGTTCCGAAATAGATGTGGGATGATTTTACCATGGACTTTGTGGTGGGTCTTCTAAGGATTCATTAAAATAATGATGTTATCTAGGTGTTTGTGGACCAACTAATGAATGATGCACATTTCTTTCATATATGGGAGGCTTTCTGAATGGATCAAATGGGAGACTTGTCTATTTGAGAATAATCCATCTGTATGGGGTTCCAAAGAGTATTATTTTAGACTGTGACTAATGATTTACTTAAATATTATAAAAGGTATTACCGAAGTATCTTGTTAAATAGTTTTTATTGAGTACATAATTCCACCCACAAATATATGGGATATTGGAACACGCTATACTAGTTCATGATGAAATTATCCAGGCGTGTGTCCTTGAATTTGGTGGCTGTTGGGGGAAAAACCTAGAAATTTTTGAGTTTTCCTATAACAATAGCTATTAATAAACTATACATATGGAACCATATGAGACACTTTATGGTAGTCCATGAAGGTCACCTCTATGCTGGATAAAGATAGGTGAGTCAAAAAAGTTTTGACTGAGTCTCATGCAAGAGATATCAAAGGAGGCTTAGCTAAAACAGAAGCATATAGATATGCCTCAGATTATATGAAAGTAATATGTAGATTTAAAAATAATACCCTTTGAGTTTTCATAGTGTGATATTGTATTCAATCGAGTGTCACCATGTTTGGGACACTACTGGATACATAGATAGGGAAAGTTGGCTCCCATGTTTGTTATACCTTTTGAGGTTTTTCTGACAATCGGGGTGGTAGGGTACTGATTGGATTGTCCATATAGGTATTGTGTTATTCATGATGTTTTTCATGTGACCCAACTTTAGGGGTATCACCCCTACCCTTCTAATGTGATCGATGTGGATAATATTGATCTTGAGACCGATACTTCCTTTAAGGAATATCTAATATGTGCGTTGGATCATATTGAGAAAATATTTTGGGGGAATACCACATATATAGTTCATTTGTTGTGGAATCATGTACATGTGTTGAAATAAACATGGGAGAGAGAAGTGGATATGCAGGATATGTGGATCTGGATCTTTACCTTGGAATATTAGAGATGCTTGGTAGTACATCTCGATGATGAGCTATTATAAGGTGGGAATATTGTAAGATACCAACCTTTTATGGAGATTCCTCGAGCTTGTTTACATGTACTATTTTTCCTTGTTTTGTGTTTTTCATGTTTGGGTTTTAACTTGGAATTTTTTTGGGTGACATTGGCCTATTTTGGAAGGATGATGGAAAATGCACGGTAGGTGCATAGTTTGCCCAAACCGTGCACCCATCCTAGTAAACTATCTGATCATGGACATAAGGGATTCACATAGTAAGAAAATGGTTAATCAGACTATATTCCCTATTATAAGTAACCACACACCCTCTCCCAAAAGAAGAGGCACATGGTTATAGAGCACAGTTATGAATATTGTGATTGTGGAATTTATGGTAATTTGGGATTGTTGGATTGGATTACTTAATTAGTGAATTAATTAATGTGATATTGTGATTGTGGAATTTATGGAAAATTGGGATTTGTTAATTTGTAAATTAATTGGATATAAATTCATTGAAAATAGGGAATAATGAGATGGTTGATTTGACCTTGAAACATTAATGGGTTATATTAATTGAATATTTCATAATGTTTAATGGTGACTTTCACATATTATTTCATGTGATTAATTTCAAGGATCATGTTTTGTAATGACCCAAACTTTCATTAATGGAAATCCCTCTTGATCTAATTAAATGTATCTTTATGTAAAATGATTACATAAAATGTCAACTTATTTGGTTTTTTGTTAAGAATTGTTACCGTTGCTAATATAGCCTTTGAACAGTGATCACCTGATTTGTATAAATATAGGGCTTTAACAAATCCAATTTACTCATACAAAAGAAGTGATGGCCTTATCCAGTAGACGTGCCCATACGAAGCCCATTTGTCAAAGCTCGGAATAGAGGTGGCATCATTGGGCTTCTTTCCTGACCAAGCCCAAGCCTAGCTTGAATATGTGAAGCTTGACCAGGACTGCCTATGAGAGAAATGGAAGTTGATAGAGATTACCACCCAAGTAATGTTATCTGAGCCACCCAAATAGTTTGTCACCATCGCACACCTTACTCTTCAGTCTTATGCGGGTGTTATAAGGGGTTATGTAAGAAGACCCTAGTACTATGGTTATGTACATTATTTATGTATATAATATTGAATATACTTTTATTTTATAATTGTTACCTTGTAAATAGTTTTTTTCAGAGCACAAATAGTATTTTTTGTTAATGTTCAACTAAGAAATATATTTTGATGAATTAATTGATTTTTGAATTAAATAATATTTTCATAAAATATTATTATTGTTATTAAATTAATTTTTATTAAATATAAATGAACGTATAATTTTATGAATGCAATCATAATTTTAATTAAGGTTCGAAAGCCATTTTTGTCAAAACTAGTGAATTTTTTTAAATGTAAGTTTTTATTTTAAAAGTAAAAATTAACATATTTTGAGAATTATATAGATAAAATAAATATTATTTCTGGACTTAGTACGTCAAAATTATCCAATGGTGAATTTTTCATAATTTTCTGTGACAGTCAATTTTTTGGGTAAAAATTAAATATCGTTTAAATATATAATGTATTTTATGACATCATAATGACCCAATAGTGATGTAATAAAATACTATAAGCTTTATTTTCTGCCAATATATGTTTTACCATTAAAATAATGTGATTTTGGTTTTGTTTGACTTATTTTACAAAGCATTAATGGACCCTTCAAGACTTATTAAACATCTTGTCTTTTTAAATTGTTTTCCTTGGGAGTGTGACTCACCTTCACTTAAGTAACCCCATTATTTTAAGAAGTTTGGAATTTGGACTTATAAAATATTTTGTTACAATTTCCTTTTCCAAAACCCATGGTCAAAAACCATGGGCTGTTTTATGGTTTGGATTATTTTAATGTGAGGTGTCCCAAACCTAAATAATAAATAATTCCTTCACCTTTCCTATATAAACCCACCCAAGCTCCCACTTAATCCTCACTAAAATCCTTCTGAGTTTGTCCAAACTCTTCCCTACTTTCTCTAGAATCTTTCCAAGGTGCCCCAAGCTCACAAGTAGCCTCACTCAAGCCTCTCTCAAGCCTTTTGAATCACACTTCCACGTAAGGGTTTTTCTTCCCTTCTAATTTTTGTCCAATATTATTTAAATTTTTATTCCCTTTTAATTTCAATTATAAATGTTGGGGTATGGTTTTTCACCTACCCCATACTACCCTCTTTATGTTTCAATGATGGTACACCCATTTATCTCTCATTAAATGCCTCTCATGTACACCCATTACTATGTTAAAATTCCGAAAGGAATTTCTCTCTCCCCTTTTATATTCAAGAAATTATTTGGTATCAGGACTCTAAATTCCATTAAAATTTCTCGGACATGTATATATATAACCCCCTTGCTGTAAATTTCATTTACATATGATGAACCAGCTCTTTCTCTCTCATCAACCATTTTTATGAATTCTTACGTCACATCGTTGCACTGCCAAAATTGTACCATTTTTCCAAGCCAAAGTTATTGGGTAGTGAATACCATGCATATTTCTCTATAAAGGGTATTCACCTTTAGGAACATTTACTTATTGTTTAAAGATTTTCATGTCTTTATTACACATATATTTATTGTGTAATAAATGATGGTGTTTTATGAATCCATTTTATATGATCCATGTCGCACACTTATGCATGAAATGAAATGTTTAAGAATGGTGCGCCCTTATAGTGCTCCAATGCATTGGGTAAAGTATAGTATCATGATATGTCATGTGCAATGAGTATTTAATCATGATAATTCTAGTGAAATAAGGGTTTACTCTTTCTTCATGTGCAATGAGGATTTACTCATGCTCTATGTGCAATGAGCCTTGGCTCATACTAATTCCATGTTAAGTGTTGTTTCCACATTTCCATGTTATGATTATCATGCTTCATCATGCCTTTATGTTTATGATTCTATTATGCTCTTATGATATGGATATTTTCTAACATTTACTGTATTCCTCATGTAACTCCATGTTTATTCCCTTACTGGGCTTCATATCTCACCCTTTTCTTATGCATGTCCTCAGGTTATCCCATGAAATGCTAAGGACGAGGGAATGTACTGGTCATATAAAGGAAGATTTCAATAAAGATGTTGTTATTCATGTTTTATGTTGTTATGGAATTATACTATGCCCCAAAGACACTATACCTCATGATCTTCTATGTTATATCAAATGAAGTTTATGTAATAAATTATGTTTAATTGTGTAATAAAAAGAAGGGTTGTCATAGTTGGTATTAGAAGGAGGATTAGTTATTTTTGGGATTAGGATTACAAAACCCTAGTAAAGCCTTAGAGACAATCTAAAGTATAATAAAAACATCCCTATGTTTTGGTGAGTATTGAGTAAGTGGTTTATCAATAAAATACATCCCTATCTGGAAACGATCAGGTAAAGGCGGCTCTCGCAATGATGTATCTTAGGGTTAAAACTCGAAAACACCACTTTGCACTAGACTCAAACGAGAACTGGTGCATGATGACAGGTCTTTATGCACTCTTGTTTACGACATTCCAGGGGTATATGATTTTTTAAATCCACAAGCTTATTATGAACCATTATTAAAGGACAAAAAAATACCCTGAGAATATATGTTATAATGTAGATCGTGGATAACATTGACTGAAGCTAATAGATTCATATGTTAGGGAAATAAAATTTATTTATAAGTCGTTAGTTTTGTCCTTGGATTACCCTTTAGGTGTTACCCCTAAATTTATTTTTATTCCATCCAATGGCCGGTAATAGGGGGACTCAGGCTAACAATCGATGTGAAGATCAATGTGATGATTGTACTAATGAGATTCCCAATCCAATGGGAGTGGGAATCACGAACTTTGTCACACTTCTCTCCCAGCCAACTCAAGATTTGAATAGAATCATGGGTCAAGAGGAACATTCAACCCCCCCCCCCCCCACACACACACACACAAGAATGAACAATTCGCTATCGAGAGTTTCATGAGACAAATGCCTCCTACTTTTAATGGATCATCTGATCCCTCAATCTCTGAGCGATGGATCAACTCCATTGAAAAGATCATCTCCATCCTACAATGTTCTGAACAAGAGAATGTTCTCCTGTATGCTTATTATATGGAGGGTGAAGTTTATCAATGGTGGAAGTTGATCAAAAATATGAAGCCTGAGGAGGGGATCAAGGAATTGGAATGGAAATATTTCCGGAAGATGTTTTTTGATAAATATTTTCCGTTCACCCTTCGGCTTAAGATGGAAAGGGACTTCCTTGACCTCAAGAAAAAAGACGACGAATCTATCAGAGCGTACAAGGGAAACTTCACAAGGATTACATGATATGCTTTCGGCTTTTGTCATTACCCCTTAATTCAAGGTTGACCGCTTTTATGGTGGGATGAAACCTAACCTGCGGAAAGCGCTGGCGATCCGCGACTTTGAAAGCTATGAAGAAATTGTCTAATGTGCCTTTAAGGTCAAAATAGAGATCAAAGAATCTCAGAGGTATCATGGGGATAATAATCGTAAGGTGGACTTCAATGCTGGTGGTCCGATGGATATATCCAATGGTGGTAAGAAGATCCAGTACCCCACTTTCCAAAGGTGTGGAATGAAGCACCCCAGAAATTTCCTGAAGGGGATGAGGAAATGCTTTAGATGTGGAAGAGAAGGGCACCTAGCTGTTAACTACTGAAAAGAAAAATCCCACTGCTACAATAGAGTAGAGGAACACACTATTCTAACCTCAACGAGTTGTTCATTGCTACAACTGCAAAGAAGCAGGGCATATTTCAAATCAGTGCCCTAAGCCAAGGGTTTTCGGTGGCTACCAACAACCTCCGTGGAAGCAAGGGCGTGTTTTTTCCATTAATATTTCCAAAGTGAACCCCGAAAATGAAGTGGGGATAGGTATGCTAGTTATTCATTCAATAATAGTGAACATACTTTTTTATTCAGGTTCCACGCATTCTTTTATATCTCTAAATTTAGTAGAACAGTCCCAGCACCACCACAAATCATGGAAGTGAAGATGTCGGTGAGTATAAAAAATGGGGTAATCATTTCACCCCATGAATATAACTCCCCCTATCATAATATGTGGATTAAACATCCCAGAGAACCATTTCATACTCCCTCTGGTGGAATTTGATGATATTCTTGGCATGGATTGGCTTTCCTTATATAGAGCCAACATAAATTGTCATGAGAGGGAAATCACTCTCCATGTGGAGAATCGACCCCCGATTCTTTACAAGTGCAGGGAGGAAGAAGAATCTCCTTTACCTCCATCATCTCAAGTGTGGATATTACTACCCTATGAGCATGCGTATTTGTCTTAGATGATTGAGTTTAATGAGTCAACCATCCGAGAGGACATGCCTATTGTGATGGAATTCGCTAAAGTTTTTCTCGAGGAATTTCTTGGTCTTCCTCCTAGAAGAGATTTTAAATTCTCAATTGATCTTATACCTGGGGTGTTGACAATATCCATGACTATATATAGAATGGATGTTGTGGAGCTTTAGGATCTAAAAAATAACTACATGAAAATCTAGATAAAGGGTTTATACGCCCAAGTGCTTCACCATGTCATGCACTAGTCCTCTTCGTCAAGAAGAAAGATGGTACAAAGCGCCTTTGCATCGATTATCATGATCTTAACAAAATCATGATAATGAACAAGTATCCTCTCCCATGAATAGATGACCGGTTTGATCAGCTGTGTGGAAAACAATACTTCTCCTAGGTGGATTTTTGGTTGGGATATTATCAAGTAAGGGTGAAGAAGGAAGATATCCCCAAGACTGCTTTTCGTACAAGATACGGGCACTAGGAATTCATAGTAATGCCTTTCAGACTAACTAATGCTCAAGTAATATTCATGGACTTGATTAATTGAGTCTTTAGAGATTACCTCGAAAAAATTTTGGTAGTCTTTATTGATGATATTCCGATATACTCCAAAACCAAGGAGGATCGTGAGGATCATCCTGAGATCTATACTAGAGACCTTGAAGTTGGAGAAGATCTATTCAAAGTACATCAAGAGTGATTTTTGGTTGAAGGAGGTCTCATTCTTGGGCCATATCATCATAGTCAATGGGATATCTATGGATCCTTCCAAAACAGATACAATTGAGGGCTGGACAAGGCCAACATTAGTAACAGATATCCATAGCTTCTTGTGGTTAACTGGATATTATTGACGATTTGTGAGAAATTTATCTCGATTTTCCAACCCTCTTACCAAGCTAACTTAGAAGAGATTAAAGTTTTATTAGAGTGATTAATGTGATGAGAGCTTTAAGGAGTTGAAAATGAGGCTTATCACTGCATCCATGCTCACTTTTCCCACAAGTGGAGAACTTTTGTGGTATTATGTGATTTTTCAAAGAAGGCCTTGGGATGTGTGTTGATAAAAAATAACAAAGTCATTGCCTATGATTCAAGGAAATTGAATGTTCATGAATATAACTATCCAACACATGTCCTCGAGTTGGCTGCAGATATATCTGCTTTGAAAATTTGGCGGCATTATCTCTTTGGGGAAAAGAGTGAAATATATACGGACAACAAAAGCCTCAAGTATATATTCACACAGAAAGAGTTGAACATGCACCAATGAAGTTGGTTGGAGCTGATCAAAGACTATGAATTCTCAATCCATTACCACCCTAGGAAAGTGAACATGGTGGCAGATGACCTAAGTAGAAAGGACCCAACGATTCTATCATTAATGAGAATTGAAAAGGATCCAATCTTCTTAGATTTGATGAAGATGGACATGGGAATCATAATGAAGGGAACATCATAAATCCTTTCACAAATTATTGATCAACCTTCACTTTAATAAAGGTTAAAGGATGCTCAAAAGGATGGTGTGGGAATTCAGGAAAAAGTGGAAGCTATCAGAAAATGGAAATTCTTGGATTTTACTATTAATAAAGAAGGAATTGTGAGATTTGTAAAAAGACTATGTGTTCTATCAAGTCTGGAGCTAAATAAGGAACTTTTGAATGATGAACATAGTTCAAATTTCTCTATTCACCCAGGAAACACATAGACGTATCGATATCTCTGAGAGCATTATTGGTGAGATAATATGAAGAAGGAGATCACTGCATATACATCAAAGTGGATGGTGTGTTAGTAAGTGAAGGAAGAGAAGAAGAAGTATAAGGGGATGATGCAACCATTTCCCATACCAAAATGGAAATTGGAGAACATCACCATGGACTTTTTCACCAGAAATTTGTAGACATCCAAAGGAAATAATGCAATCTGGGTTGTTGTGGATCGTCATACAAAGGCTGATCACTTCATTGTTATTCAGGAGGATTTTTCATAGGATCAACTGGCATAGATATATATTAGGGAAGTGGTAAGACTGAATGGAGTACCACTATCTATTGTGTCTGATTGAGATCCAATATTCACCTCTACATTTTGGAAGAGTCTTCAACATGCTTTGAATATTGAACTGAACTTCAGTATGGCCTATCATTATTAAACTGATAACCAATACGAACGGACTATCCAAACACTTGAGGACATGTTGTAAGTGTGCTCAATGAACTTTAATGGAGGATGGGATCAACATCTTCCACTGGTTGAGTTCTCTCATAATAACAGTTTCCACTCGAGCATCTAAATGGAACCATATGAGGCCTTTATGGTAAAAGGTGCAGAACATCGGCGTGTTGGGATGAGGTCAGTGAGCACAAGCAGCTTGGACCAGAAATGGTCCATGAAATGGTGGAGAAGGTGAAAACCATTCCACAACACATCAAGGCAGCCCAGATTAAATAGAAGATTTATGTAGATAACCATCAATGAGACCTTGAGTTTGAAGTTGAAGACATGGTATTTCTACGCATATCTTCGTGGAAGAAGGTCTTGATATTTAGAATGAAAGGGAAGTTAAGTTCAAGGTACATCATCCCCTTCCAAATTCTTGATCGTGCCGGGGTTGTGGCCTATAGACTAGCATTTCCACCTACCATGGCCAATGTAAATGATGTATTTCATGTATCCCTCTTAAATAAGTACATACCAGACCCATGACATGTACTCTCTTTAAAGGTGGTATAGTTAGAGAATGATCTTTCTAATGAGGATAAAGCAGTGAAGATCTTAGATCATAGAGAAAAAGTTCTATGAAATAAGACAATTCCCCTTGTCATGGTGTTGTGGGGAAACCACAAGTTTGAATAAGAGACCTGGGAATCAGAGGAAATGATGAAGCGTAGTTACCTGCATCTGTTTTAATGTGGGAAAATAAAATTTCAAGGGTGAATTTTTTTTAAGGGGGGAGTATTGTAACGACCCAAATGTTCATTAATGGAAATCCCACTTGATCTTATTAAATGTCTCTTTATGTAAAATGTTTATATAAAATGTCAACTTCTTTGGTTTTATGTTAATAATTGTGACCATTGCTAATATTTTCGTTGAACCGTGATCGCCTTATTAGTATAAATATACGATTTCAACAAATCCAATTTACTCAGACAAAAGAAGCGATGTCCTCATCCCGTAGATGTGCCCCATATGAAGCCCATTTGTTAGAGCTCATAAAGGAGGTGGATTCATTGGTCTTTGATCTTGACCAATCCCAAGCTGAGCTTGAATATGTTAACCTTGATCAGGACTACCTACGAGAGAAATAGAAGTTGATAGAGATTACAACCCAAGAAATGTTATCCAAGCCACCCCAAGAGTCTATCACCATCGCACACCGTACTCTTCAGTCTTATGCGAGTGTTATAAGGGGTTATGTAACAAGACCCTAGTACTATGGTTATGTACATTATTTTTGTATATAATAATGAATATACTTTCATTTTATTATTATTACCTTGTAAATAGTTTTTTTAAAGCCCAAATAGTATTATTAGTTAATATTCAACTAAGACATTTATTTTGATTAATTAATGGATTTTTGAATTAAATAATATTTTAATAAGATATTATTATTGTCATTAAATTAATTTTTATTAAATACAAATGAACGTATAATTTTATGAATACAGTCGTAAATTTTATTAAGGTTTGAAAGCCATTTTTCTCAAAACCTGTGAATTTTCAATAAATGTCATTTTTTATTTTAAAAAGTGAAAATAAACATATTTATAAAATTATTTATATAATATAAATATTATTTCTAGAATTAGGATGTTGAAATTATCCATTGGTGAATTTTTCATAATTTTATGATCCAGTCAAATTTTTGGGTTAAAATTAAATATTGTTTTAATATATAATGTATTTTGTGACATCATAATGACCTAATAGTGTTGTAATACAATACTATAAGCTTTATGTTCTGCCAATATATGTTTTACCATTAAAATGATGCGATTTTGGGTTTGTTTGATTTATTTTAAAAAGCATTAATGGACCCTTCAAGACTTATTAAAAATCTTGTCCTTTTAAATTGTTTCCTTGGGAGTATGACTCGCCTCCACATAAGCAAACCCATTATTTTAAGAAGTTCGGACTTCGGCCTTATAAAATATTGTTTTCCACTTACCTTTTCCAAAAACCATTGAAAAATACTGTAACATCCCAGGTAAATAAAGTGTAAGACATTTTCATATTTATTAATATTTTTGAATTAAATATTAATTTTATTTTAAAGGGTATTCTATGTTTGATGGCTTACCCGATATGCAACAATAGGTTTTTTGAAATCTGACGTTACACCCTAATAATATAATATTATTATTTTAAATGGTAGTTAATTCCTAGCCTTTGTATTGGATAAAATGAATAAAACTAACTACAATATGATTATACATATTTGTTAAATGTTTTTACATCTATCTAATAAAAGTTAAAGGCTTAAAATGTGAATGAATCTAATTTTAAGCATAATTTACTTTAAAAGGATGATTTACTGCCTTTTGATGGGGGACCCCTTTTAAATATAGTTTTGGTCACTTTTATATGTTCTTTTTGATAAAATAATGTTCTTTTTTAGAACCGGGACATCAAAATTCACTTTGGGTAAAATTTTGGTATTTTTTCGGATAAAATTCTGTTTTTTGATGAATAGTGAAAATACTGTATTTTAATTCAAAACTGCCTTTTAATCTAATTTATTTATATGGTTATATTATCTTTTGAAATGATTTTAAAGTGTAATTAGATTATAGTTTTACCATTTAATCCAATGGTGGTCATTAAAATTAATTTCACTTTGAAATTGGACATAAACAAGTGTCAATCTTTTGATAGTTATTGTTTCTTAAAAACACGCTATTTGTTTTGACAATGGGAATTAATTTTAAATTAATTAATGAAACTTCTTGGTTTTGAATTTGGTAAAATGGACATCATTTTTTAATTTGTAATATCAAATATATCTTATACAGAATTTTTGGTATTTTTCTGAAAAACTTCAATTTATGATGAATAGTGAAACCACTTAGTATTAGTTAAAAAAGCAGACTTTTTCATTTAAATGAAATTTCACCGCTTCTCTGAATTGAATTTCGAAAATCCGACATACATGGTTGTTATTAGTAAGTAAAATTTGGTTCAATAAGATGAAAATAATTTTTGGTGAATAGTAACTTTTGACTTTTATTTACCGTGGTTAAAGGAAAATAGGGTAATTAAAAGTAAAAATAATATTATAATAATTTACAATTACTTTAAAAATTGTCAAAACCTTATTGGATGACTTATGGACGATCATGGGCATCCTTGGGTAGATTTTGGGACCCCATGGACCAACTTATGAATGATAATGACACTTTAGATTAATTAATTTAAAGTAAAGGCAAAAATGACATAAACAAAAATCTTTTAGTAAATTAATTTTTATAAGTTGTTATATAAGTAATATTTTTTTCTATAAATATTAGTTGGAAAGCTAAAATGATTTCCTACATAATAGAATTTTTTTATAATTTTTAAATATTGAATAAATTAAATTATTTATGACACAATAATGATTCAGTATTTACCTCATTAATAAATGATTTAAATAAATAAGATTATAATGATTAAAATATTATCCAAAGCCTATCCAATTCCTATTGGAGGATATTATTTCTACTATGAGTCATATTATCTTATACGTTAATGATTTTTGTACCTTTATAAAACGAATATCATTATAAAATAAAATAATATTTTCACACTTTTCTAAAGAGCCCCTCCTCCCCCTTATAAATGGAGACCATTTCTATCCAATTCCTCACACCTCTCATGTCCCTTGGCTCGTCCAAACCCTTCCCAAATAATCTCTCAAGATCTCCCTCTTTCTCCTAGAATCCTTACCTTAGGCATAAGGCACTTCAAGAAGTCCTTTCGGTTCAAACCAAAAGAAGTTACCCAAATTAAAGGTAACAGTTTCTCTTAAATTATTTTGTTTTATTTTTTTTATTTTACTTCTCCAACCCCCCTAAACTCTTTTTATTGCTTTATTTTATAACAAAACCAGTATCATAAATATACTAGGATATTTTTATAATAAATATTCTAACTACACTTACACACACTTCTATCTAATGGGTGAAGAACATACTGTTTTTGTGGATGGAAAACTAACGCCTCACGAAACGATGATTGTTTGATTATCTCCTAATGTCTAACATGGTGTCCATTAAGATGGAAATATATTTATATTTGATGTATATTATTTTTATGTTTTCTTTATTCTTATGTATTATTCATTTATATCATACCTTTATGGTTTCCGTTATGGTTAAACGTGATAATTTCATTTGAGGAAGTGCATACTACTGCCCCCTCAAGGTGATATGATACGTTCATGACATACATGGAACGTATAAAAGATGAAGTTAATGAAATTATGTTACATAAAATATCATTTTATATTATACTTGAATTATAATATACCAATTTATCATTATGTTTTCATTCCTTTAAATATAAAATATAAATGAAAGTAGCGTTCAGGCGTACGTGCGGCTTACCGTCTCCATGAACGATGCGTTTAATTTCGTAACTACAAATGATATGGAATATTATAAATACTTATACACTGTAAATATATGATATATATGATATATAAAACATTTATATCATTCTGGAGATAATGTACTTTTGACCACATGGGAAAATTGTAATTAAAACTAGTTTATTTTTTACTCAAGTTCCGAACATCGATAAAATATCCAATATGAACAAAAATAATGAACTAGTTGTTATAAAAAGATAATAAGTGATATTAAATTATTTATAAACTTTAAAAAAATTCTTAATGAAGTAGAGATTAATTTATTTTTATTATTTTTGAAAAACACGGAACATACGAGTCAAGGCGGACATGAGGTACGAGAATTTCTTATCTCACTTTTAAGTCCATGAGATTTCATTTGTTCGCCACTTATTTATTGCATTTAGTTTAATTTATACTGCCATTGATATATATATTATCATGATTCTATTTATATTCATGGTATTATGTGATTCATTTGGTGGTTATTATCTTTTGGTCATACATCTCGATTGATTACAACGAGATAAGGGGTTTTTATCTCACTTTTTATTCCCGTGAGATTCATGCTATATTTTGTCACTATTTCCTTTTAGTGGTGTATGTAATGCCCATGATTCTACAATTTGTTTTATATAATTTCGTTTATGGGTATATACATCTACATTGTATGGTCCTTTCATGAGGCGTATGTTTTGTAAGTTACCAAATCGGTAAGGGAACCATGCACCCTCCGCTTTTTAAAAGAATTATTTTTATTTATGCCTCTTAATTTACATCTTCTTATGTTGGGATATGTTATTAAATATCATTAATGATGTAAATTTTAAGTCTAAGTGATGAGATACCCTTTTTATCTCATCAAATCATTTTTTGAATTTTAAAGTGATGTCGTTAGGTTGTCGAATTTTTATAAGGGAACTTCTAAACCCAATTTCAATTCTTTGGGTTCAACATGTACTTCTTGAATATGTCATCCTATGAATATGTGTGAATGACCTCTGATTGTTTTACACATAATATCCTCTTATATTGGGTGTATTTATATTTGTCACACATAATTATTTTATTGATTTATCTCTAATTTAAGGATATTATCTTTTTAAGGGACTTCGTCTCAGTCTCCTTTCATTGAGGCATATTTTGTTTTAATACACGATATTCTTTTATATACTGTATAAACACCCTGACTTTTCAAAGGGAATAATTTTCTATGAATCCTTTTACTAAACGAAAAAAAGGAATGTTTTTTAATATAAGCGGTGACAATGACCTTTTCTGCCGCCGCGAGTGTTATTTGATCTTGGGATTCCTTAACAAGTCATAATGTTTTTAAAAGGAAAATAAATACCATATAATCTTTTACGTATTTTGGTATTGAAAATGGTTTTGATAATGGATTTGTAATGTCAATATATTTAAGTGAAATATTGTGATTTAAATGTAGAAATGTTTTCTTTCCTTTATATATGTTGTATGTGTTATGATTTTATAATGGTACTTAGACATTTGACGGGCGGTTACGTGATAAACCAAATGATGGGTGGTGGTGTGATAAACCAGGATGGGTGGTTAAGTTATAACCTCCAATGCATTGGGTATGGAAGTTGGTCATATAGCTATTCCATTTAGTGATATGTGTGTAAATAGACCGTATGGTTGTTCCATTTAAGTATATTTATGTCCCAAGTTACCTTTACAAGTTATGTGTTCTTTATATGGGTTTTATGGTAATCTATTTATTACAAAAGTGTAAGTAGTGATCTTCTATTCAGTGAAGAGTATTTACTACTTCATAGAAGTAAAAAGTATTACTTATGTTAAAGTATTCATCGTTTACTTGTTGTTTTGAAAAACTAACAGTTTTGCTTCTTTGTGTATCCCTTACTGATCTTTTTATGATCATCCCATGTTTTTGAAATGTTTTTCACAGGACATAAAGTGGAATAGGGTCACGGATGGGATTAGGGAAAATTCATGTTGTCTAAAACACAAAACTATACATGTCTCATTTATTCAAGAGTTTTTATTTTATGAAAAAAATGGAAACTGGGTAGAAGTCTCTACATTGTAATTTTTGAGATGTAATGTAAATTTTATGCCTAATTCTCTAAAACTCTAAACCTGAAAAGATCCTTAATTTGAATTATTTATTTAATTCAAGATTATGTAATGTTTAAGGTCGGGTCCTTATAGTTGGTATGAGAGGTCAGTTTAGATAACATTAGAGGTTAGGGTGTTATCTAAGCATAAATGGCATAACCATAATGGTTAGCATA
This sequence comes from Viscum album, assembly GCA_963277665.1. NCBI lineage: Eukaryota > Viridiplantae > Streptophyta > Magnoliopsida > Santalales > Viscaceae > Viscum > Viscum album. The sequence goes on from OY728119.1 coordinate 2,047,874,133, forward strand.
TTAGAAATAGTGCTAGTTATTTTTAATGAGTTTAAGATAACATGAATAAGTATTTACCCTCCTCATAAGATATTATATGATGATTTTACCGATATACTCATACTGACCTTTTTGGATTTAGTAAATGGATGGATCTAGCCGGCACCAAAGTAATAGTGGATGTGAAGAAAACTGTGACGGTTTTCTGAACGATCAAATGAATGAAATAAAAGCTGAAATGAGAACTCTTGTGGTTATTCTCAACCAACTATTTGGTTTCATGATTACAACCTGAACCTTGGTGATTTTTTTAAGGCATTGTATATGAGAGAAACAAATCCATACAGAATTTCAGGTAATAATCATAAAGGTATGTATGTTCAAAAACCTATGTGTCAAGGATGTGGAAAGAAAAACCTAGGAAAATGATTCAAAGGGACGGGAAGATGCTATAGATGTGGTAATGAGGGTCATGAAGCAAGAACCTGCCATGGAAAAAGGAAGTATCCTGTTGACTTTAGGAAAGGGAAAGAAGTTCTTTCTGAGGGATCAATTGAATGTTTTAAATGTGGTGTGCATGGTCAATATACAAACAGATGTCCTGCGAAGATTTTTCGAGAATGGGATCACCAGGATCGTACAAATATATGTATATCAATACCCAATTCCATTACAACTGAGTATGAAGAAACTAACAATGACCAATGAAAGGTATATATTATTTCCTAACATATGTTTTGGCATTATTGAATCATAGGATATGATTCATGATTTTTTTTGTAGGAAAGAAGTTTTTCAGAATAAGTTGGTAAAGAATGGTTAAGGGATCATGAATAATGTTTAATGAGTAAGAATTCAACATATAAGGGATTCAAGAGTTATGGAAGATTTTAGGATGGTGAAATGCTTAAAAGTATTAAGGTTCTTTTGATGATGGGATTACATTAGATGAATTTTTATAGTATGTGTAACCCTGAAGTTTGATATATGAAAATTTTATTCAAGGATTAATTATATTTTGTTTTGTGTATATAGTTATAAAGAACCATTTGGGTTTATATGATCCTTGAATTTGAGGTAATTACAGGTTAATACATTTTGGGATGAAAAATGAAAGTTATTAGATAACCTTTGTGGTTAAAATATGTTATGGTTATTTTTGATGAATTTATCTCTTTTTGGGAAAGTTATAAAATTATATAGTTTTTGAAAAAGGACAACACACAGACCGCATGACAACCCGTCATGTTGGACAAAGCTGTAGGAATCGAACCCATAACCAATGTGCGACTAGAATTTATCGCCTACCACTAGACTATGTGAAGTCCCTGGTTAGAATGAGTAATTATTTTTAGTTATATGATCATATGAATAAGTTTATTTTGGGTTATTTATGGAAATTATTAACCTATTATAAAGAATATGTGATTAGGTTAATTACACTTCAGTATGAGACATTAAAAGTAGTCGATGTTATTTGGAGATAAATGTTATGATTTACTATGGAAGACTATGGGGTTGAATTCTTCTGAATTTTCGTTTTCAATGTTATTTTGGATTATATTGAACAATTTTAAGGAATGTTATATATTGAATGGTTTTTGTTTAACATAGGGTACAGGTTGTTGAATTTTGGAGATTAGGAATAGTATTTATTTTTATAAAGAATTATCCGTTTTGGGGATTATCAGATCTTGTACTAACCTTTTTAATTTTGGTTAAGGTCTAAATACATGCGAAATATATAGTTCATATTTTGTGGATTATATGATTCTCTCAATGTTTATTATAGTGATTTTAATGAAAAAAATTCATCCTGAATGCTCATCGTTTGGAGAAAATATGAGTTTGTGTTAGAAAGCTGGAAAGGATGAAAGTCTACATGATAAGTATGTATGTTCCCTTATGTTTTTAGTTAATCTCATACAAAAATTCCTCAAATTTGTGAAAAGTAATTAAAAATAAAAAATATTAACCATTAATGTTTCCTACTGGGGAATCAAACACTATTTAACCCATCACAAGTTTGTGATTTTCTAGTGGTTAACTTTATCCTAACCATGTTTTATATCACACTCCGTCAGAACATGTTGGTTTGTTTTCTCATCCATAACCATATTTTCCTACATGGAATCCTAGTATGGGATTATCTTGTGTGTCCTTTTTACTTCTCCTTCTTTCTTTTAAAGTGATATATTTATTGACTCTTTTTACGATGTGGGACTTTCTATTAAGATTCCTAGCCTAGTTTTAAAATTGTAGGGACACAATATCCGAAAGGGGGGAAGGACGTAACATCCCAGGTAAATAATGAGTAATACATTTTCATATTTATCTATATTTGTGAATTGAATATTAATTTTACTTTAAAGGGTATGCTATGTTCGATGGATTACCCTATATGCAACAACATGTTTCTTTGAAATCTTACATTACTCACTAATAATATAATATTATTATTTTAAATGGTAGTTAACACCAAGACGTTGTATTGGCGGAAATGAATCGAACTAACTACAATATGATTATACACGTTTGTTAGATGTTTTTACATTTATCTAATAAAAGTTAGAGGCTTAAAATGTGAATGAATCTAATTTTAAGCATAATTTACTTTAAAAGGTTGATTTACCGCCTTTTGATGGAGAAACCTCTTTAAATATAGTTTTGGTCACATTTATATGTTATTTTTGATAAAATAAAATTCTTATTTATAATCGAGACATCAAAATTCAATTTGGATAAAATTTTGGTATTTTTTCTTATAAAATTCACTTTTTTGATGAATAGTCAAAATACTGTATTTTAATTCAAAACAACCTTTTAATATAATTTATTTATATCATTAGATAATCATTTTAATTGTTTTTAAAGTGTAATTAGACTATATTTTTACCATTTAATCCAATGGTGGTCATAGGAATTAATTTTACTTTGAAATTGGATATAAACAAGTATCAATCTTTTGATAGTTATTGTTTCTTAAAAACACACTATTTGTTTTGACAACGAGAATGAATTTTAAATTAATTAATTCAACTTCTATGTTTTTAATTTGGTAAAATAGATATCATTTTTGAATTCAGAATATCAAATATATCTTAGGCTGAATTTTAGGTATTTTTCTGAAAAACTTCAATTTTTGATGAATAGTGAAACCACTTAGTAGTAGTTAAAAAAACAGAGTTTTTCATTTAAATTAAATTTTACCACTTTAGTGAATTTAATTTCGAAAATCCTACATACATGGTTTTTATTATTAAGTAAAATGTGGTTCAAAAAGTTGAAAATAATTTTTGGTGAATAGTAACTTTTGACTTTTATTTACCGCGGTTAAAGGTAAATAGGGTAATTCAAGGTAAAAAGGATATTATAATAATTAAAAATTACCTTAACACTTTTCCTAACCTTATTTTATGACTAATTTTTGACCATGGGCATCCTTGGGTCTATTTTGGGACCCCATGTAGCCACTTATTTATGATAATGTCACTTTAGATTTATTAATTTAAAGAAAAGGCAAAAATGACATATACAAAAATCTTTTAGTAAATTAATTTCTATATGGTTTTATATAAGTAATAATTTTAACTATAAATATTTTTTGAAAAGTTAAAAATATTTCCTACATCATAGTATTTTTTTTATAATTTTCAGACAAAGAATAAATTAAATTATTTATGACACAATAATGATGCAGTGTTTACCTCATTAATAAATGATTTTAATAAATAAGATTATAATGATTAAAATAGTATCCAAAACCTATCTAATTCCTATTGGATGATATTATTTCAACTATGAGTCATCTTATCATCGACTTTAATTATTTTTTGACCTTTAGAAACCGAATAGAATTATATAATAAAATAATATTTTCACACTTTCCTAAAGAGCCCCTCCTCCCCCTTATAAAAGGAGACCATTTCTAACCAATTCCTCACCCCTCTCAAGCCCATTGGCTCATCCATACCCTACCGAAATAATCTCTCAAGATACCCCTCTTCCTCTTAGCAGCCTTAACTTAGGCAGAAGGCACTTCAAGAACTCCTTTTGGTTGAAATCAAAGCAAGTTACCCAAATTAAAGGTAATAGTTTCTCTTAAATTATTTTGTTTTATTTTGTTTTAACTTACTTCTACAACCCCCTAAAATCTTTTTATTACTTTATTTTATAAAAACACCAGTATCCTAGATATACTAGGATGTTGTTATAATAATTATTCTAACTACACTTACACACACATCCATCTAATTGGTCAAGAACATAATAGTTCTAGGGATGGAAAACTAACGCCTCTCGAAATGATGATTGTTCGATTATCTCCTACCACCTAACATGGTGGCCATTAAGATGGAATTGTATTTATATTTGATTTATATTATATTTATGTTCTATTTATGCTTCAGTATTATTCATTTATAACATACCTTTATGGTTTTTATTATGGTTAAACGCGATAATTTCATTTGAAGAAGTGCGGACTACCTCCCCCTCAAGGTGATATGATTCGTTCATGACATACATGGAACGTATAAAGGATGAAGTTAATGAGATTTTTTAACATAATATATCATATGATATTATACAGGAATTATAATATACCAATGTATCATTAAGTTTTCATTCCATTAAATATAAAATAGAAATGAAAGTAGTGCTCATGCGTACGTACGGCTTACCGTCTCCATGAACGGTGTGTTTCATTTCAGAACCCCAAATGATATGGAATATTATAAATACAAATACACTATATATATATAATATATATGATATATAAAACATTTATATCCTTCTGTAGATAATGTAATTTTGACCACATGGACAAATTGTAATTATAACCAGTTCATTTTTGACTCAAGTTCCGAACATTGATAAAATATTTCAATATAAACTCAAATAATTAACTACTTGTTATAGCAAGATAATAAGTGATATAAACTGAATAATAAACTATAAATTTTTTCTTAAATAATTATATATTAACTTAAATTTATTATTCAGGATGAACACGGAACATATGAGTCAAGTAGGACACGAGGTAATGGGGATTTATTATCTCACTTTTAATTCTGTAATATTCCCATTGTTCACCACTTATTTATTGCATGTGGTGTAATTTATACTGCCATTTATATATATATTATCATTATTATCTTTATATTCATGGTATTGTATGATTCATTTGGTGGTTATTATCTTTTGGTCATATGAATCAATTGATTACAATGAGGTATGGGGTTTTTATCTCACTTTTTATTCCAGGGAGATTCATGCTATATTTTGTCACTATATCCTTTGAGTGGGGTATGTAATTCCCATGATTAAAATATTTGTGTAATATAATTTCATTTATGGGTATATACATCTACATTGTATAGTCATTCTTTCATGTGGCGTATGTTTTGTAAGTTACCAAATCGGTATGGGAACCTTTCACCCTCCTCCTTTAAAAAGACTTCTTTTTGTTATGTATTTTAATTTACATCTTTTTATGTTGGGATATGTTCTTATATATCCTTATTGATGTAAATTTTATGCCCAAGTGATGGGATACCCTTTTATATCTCATCAACTCATTTTCTGAATTTTAAAGTGACGCTGTTAGGTTGTCAAATTTTTACAAGGGAACGTCTTAACCCAATTTCAATTCCTTGGGTTCATCTTGTACTTCTTGAATATGTCATCCTATGAATATGTGTGAATGAACTTTGATTGTTTTACAATTAATATCCAATTATATTTGTTGTATTTATATTTTCCACACATGATTATGTGATTGAATTATCTTTAATTTAAGGATACCATCTTTTTAAGGGACTTTGTCTCAATCTCCTTTCATTGAGGCATATTTTGTTTTAATACACGACTTTTTTTTATACACTGCTTAAACACCCCTGAATTTTCAATTGGAATATTTTTCTACGAAGCGTTTTATTAAAGTACTAAAAGGAATGTTTTTTTAACATAAACGATGACAACGACTTTCATGAACCGTCCCTCGGGGCCGCTGCTGTGACTGCCCCCAACCTGCCTTCCATAGGCCAGGGGCTGGAGACTAGCACCAAAGGCGTAATTCACAAAAACTGGGAAGACATTGCCTTTATAAATTGTAAACACACACAATAGAGCACATAGATGGATAAGAAACACTAAGAAAACTGTATAACCAAAAGAGAGTGCTGAAATTAAGGGGGCCGGAATACAAGCCCGACAGGAAAGTACAAGTACAATTGAAAAACAAGTACAACAAAAGAAAGATAAAACAGCTACTGGATCATCTACCGGGAATTCCTACCAAAAGGGTAGGTACATATGGCGTCCACATCACTGCACGTCCATCCGTCTCCTCTGTGTACCGTCACGCCGCGTGGTCCACCTCTAAGTACCATCTTGTCCTGGTGCACTCAGCCTCAGTCAGTGTTTTCCATCATCTACATCCAACATAACGAGGTGTGGGAATAGCCTATGTAGGGGTGGGTATAATGATACTCAGTAGGGACCCTGAGACCCTCAAGGTCTCACAAATCCAACAAGGATAAACCATAAATTATAAATTCAAAAGATAACCCCACTTCGGTATATGAACATACATATACCTATGTTAACAAGTAATCCATCTCAATAATGAGGTAAACACAAATGTTACTGACTCATCTCAAACCAGGATTTTAATTATGGAAACCATGGATGCTAGAGAACTCCTGCTCAATCGAGTACAGTAACCATGCCGCTACATAAAGGTGCTTCCCACTAACCTTGTACTACTGAGGTACTCCACCTGTCGAGTACCGTGGGTCTGCTGTGTTACCAAGGCGCTCCCCACCGTGGGTCTTCTACGTCACTAAGGCGCTCCCCATCATAGCCTACTGAGGTACTCCTCCTGTCGAGTATTGTGGGTCTGTCGTGACACCAAGGATCTCCCCACTACGGGTCTGCTGAGACACCATGGTGCTCCCCGCTGGGCTAGTAGAGTCACTCTGAGTAAAAACAGTTAGCAGTCGTCAGGTCTCAGCAAGCTACTAGGCATCTACACTCTGCTCTCTCATCACCGGAAGGATCTGTTCCACGAGCAACAGGTCAAAACTCCAACTATCAACAAGTACCATGAAGAAGTGTCTCAAAGGTCTGCCACATCACAGGGGTCTCAACGCAACAGACGGCGCGTCAATCGGATGCCCGGTCTGTGAGTTATTAGTCTTTTAGTCCCGAGAGCTCGGTTGGATTTGTGTACAATCCAACCTGACCATATCTCAACTATACCCCGAACTCCAGTGGGGAATACTCAAAAGGAAAGTATCTATTCAAGATTACCAATTTCGCTAATGGTATGTCAAATGGTCATCTGGTGCCAATCATATGGCCAAAGAGAGTAAATGGTCGGTAGTGGACCCGGGTCTGGTCCGACCCAGTCTGGGTCAACCCGGTCAGACCTGTTGTGTATGGCCCAGCACATTGGGCGGGCCAGCCTGTAAGGTTCGGCCCGGTCTACTGGGCCCAGCCCAGCAGACCCTGTGGGTGGTTTGGCTCGGGCTCGGGGCCGGTTCAGCCGGGAGCGTCGCGAGGGCGCGGCTGGGCCGGTTCGGCCTGGTTGCCCTGAGGGGGTCGTAGGCCGGCTCGGGAGGCCGGTGCAGCCAGGGCGCTGGCGTGGTCGGGTGGCGACTGGGCAGGCCGGCTGGCGGCAGGGAGGCGGACGGGGAGGCCGGAAGGCGGCCGAGCAGGCGGGCAGACATGCCAACGGGCTGCTGGGTAGGCCGGAAGGTGGCCGGGCAGGGTGCCTGGTGGGCCAGCGGGCGACCGGGAAGGCCAGCAGGAGGTCGGGCAGGGCGCCAGCTGGGCAGGCGGGTGGTCGGGCAGGTCGAGGCCAGGCGGGCTGGCGGGCAGCCGGGCAGGGCGCGGCCATGCCGGGAGGCAGCCGGGAGCTAGGTGGCATGGGCCGATGGCGGTGTAGCCAGGGTGGCTCGGATGGAGGTTCGTGGTTTGGCTCGGAGCACCGGAGTGTCGTGGGGGCGGTGCGGTTTGCAGAGGTCGTGGGTAGCGTGGCCTTTGTCATCACCGCCCTCGTCATTCCGTCGCCTCATCACCATGCTGAGGATCGTCACAAACAAGAATGGTGGAGGGGTTGGTCCATGTTGGTTTGGCCTTCACCCTCCGCATTTAGGATGGTATAAATTGGCTCATCAGGAAGTAATAGGATGAACAACAACTCACCCGCAAACAATTCCTTTCCAACCATTGAAAATGATTCAAGGAATGCATCAACATGTAAAACCCCCTACCTTTTTTCATCATTGGTCATTCGTTGAAGGATTCACGGATAGTAGATGAAGAAGATCACCGTTCTTTGTGTCCGCTGCATGCTTCCTATCCCAAGATGTGTCGGCTCATTGACGATGATGCGGAGGGTAGGTCGGTTGAAGATATCCCACGTTGGTAGAAGCTATGAGGAAGAAGTCTAAGAAGGTTGGTGTTCTTCATTCTTCATTGGGAGATTTCTTCCCTCTTCTCCCAAGTTTCCACCAAGATGCCAAAGAAAATAATAATAGATAGGTTTATCTATTATTTCATTGGCACTGAATTCAAATGGTGAAATCAATTAATTGGCTCCACCTAATTAATATCGAGGATTGGCACAAGTTAATTAGGGGAGTTGGAATAATTTAATTAAAGGGAAGGTGGCACCATAAAGGAGGGAGGGTGTGGAGAGAATATCCCTCATTAATGAGGGGAGTTGAGAGTTTTTCTACTCCCACCATTAATAGGGGAGTTTATCCCCTTGTGGCCCCCACGTCATAACCTCTTGCGGGAGGTTAGGTTCGGGTAGGCCCCACCACCACAACCTCCCATGGGAGGTTAAGGTGTGGTGGTCCCAACTCCAACATCCATGAAGATATTTTAACTGTCAAATAAAAATAAATCCACACACATTATTTTTATTTAATTAAATCTCTAAAAAACCAAAAACTAACCTTTATTCTTGACCCACTGTCGTTGAAGTGAAAGTATCCTAAAGTGAAAACCAGCACTACGAGTTCAACGGTGCCCTCAGATTTCAATTCTGAGCACTGGTTCAAATTTTATAAAAACCCGCTTGTATGTTTACTGAACGTACCCAAAAAAACTTCAGAAATTGATTCCAGGAACACCAAGCCTCAGAATCATTCCCCGTAAATTTTTGCGGACTCGTAAAATTCCCATGTATTTAAGAAAAAAAATTACATGGTATTTACGGGTCTTTACAACGACCTTTTCCATTGCTGCGAGTATTATTTGATATTTGGATTCCTTAATAAGTCATAATGTTTTTAAAAGGAAAATAAATACCATATACTCTTTTACGTATTTTGGTAATGGAATTGGTTTTGATAATGGATTTGTTATGTCAATATATTTTAGAGATATATTGTGATTTAAATGTGGAAATTTTTTCTTTCATTTATATATGTTGTATGTGTTATGATTTTATAATGGTACTTGGAATTTGACGGGTGGTTACGTGATAAACCAAATGATGGGTAGCGTCATGATAAACTAGGATGGGTGGTTACGTTATAACCACCAATGCAAGGGTATTGAAGTCAGGTGAATGGCTATTCCATTTAGTGATATGTGTGGTAGTCGATCGTATGGTTATTCCATTTAAGTATGTTTATGTCCCAAGTTACCTTTATATGTTATGTGTTCATTATATGGGTTTTATGGTAATCTTTTGGTTACAAAAGGGTATGTACTGATATTTTATTCAGTTATGGGTATTTAATACTTCATAATGCTGAAAAGTATTACTTATTTTAAAGTATTCTTGCTTTACTTGTTGTTTTGAAAAACTAACAGTTTTCCTTCTTTGTGTATCCCTTACTGATCTTTTTATGCTCATCCCAAGTTTTTGAAATTTTTTTCACAAGACATAATGTGGAATAGGGTCATTGATGGGATCAAGGAAAATTCATGCTCTCTAAAACATGGAACTAGACATGACTCATTTATTCTGAAGTTTATTTTTTATGAAAAAATGGAAACTGAGTATAAGTGTCTACATTGTAATTTTTGAGATGTAATTTAATTGTTATGCCTAATTCTCTAAAACTCTAAACTTGAAAAGATACTCATTGTTAATTATTTATTTAATTCAAGATTATGTAATGTTTAAGGCCAACTCCTTATAAAAACCATGTTCTGGTTTGTGGTTTTGATTAGTTTAATGTGAGGTGTCCCAAACCTAAATAATAAAGAATTCCCTATCTTTTCTGATATAAACCCACCCAAGCTCCCACTTCCTCCTCACTCAAAGCTTTTAGAGTTCATAAAAATTATTCCCTCCTCTCTCTACAATCCTCCCAAGGTGCCCCAATCTCCCAAGAAGCCTCTCTCAAGCCTATCTCAAGCCTTTGGAAGCACACTTCCAAGTAAGGGTTTTTCTTCCTTTCTCATATTTGTCCAATATTCTTTAAAATTTTATTCCCTTTTAACATAAATTATAAATGATAGGGTATGGTTTCACACCTCTACCAACTTTCCTATTTATGTTTCAATGATGAGAGACCCCTTTCTCTCTCATTAAATGCCTCTCATGTACACCCATTACTATGCCAAAATTACGAAAGGAATTTCTCTCTCCTCTTTTACTTTCAAACAATTATTTTGTATCATGACTCGAAATTCTATTACAATTGTTGAGACACATATCTATATGATGCCCTTACTGTACGTTTCATGTACATATGATGAGACACCCCTTTCTCTCTCATCCACCATTTTTTTTAATTTTTACATCACGCCGTTACGCTTCCGAAATTCCACCATTTTTCAAGACAAAGTCATTGCGTAGTGAATACCATGCCCATTTCTCTATCAAGGGTATTCAGCTTTATGCACATTTACTTATTGTTTAAATAGTTTCATGTATGTATTCCACATTCCTTTATCGTGGAATAAATGATGATGTTTTATGAATCCATGTTATGTGATCCATGTGGCACACTTATGCATGAAATGAAATGTTTAAGAAGGGTGTGCCCTTATAAAGCTCCAATGCATTGGGTAAAGTATAATATCATGATACATCATGTGGAATGAGTTTTTACTCATGATAATTCATGTACAATGAGGGTTTACTCACACTTCATGTGCAATGCGAATTTACTCATGCTCTATGTGCAAAGAGCCTTGGCTCATGCAAATTCCATGTTAAGTGTTGTTGCCACATTTTCATTTATGATTATCATGCTTTATCATGAATTTATGTTTATTATTCTATTGTGCTCAAATGATATTCATATTGTCTAACATCTATTGTATTCCTCATGTTACTCCATGTTTATTCCCTTACTGGGCTTTATAGTCCGCCTTTTTTTTATGCATATCCTCAGGTTATCCCATGCAATGCTAAGTATGAGGGAATGTAGTGGTCATGTAAAGGAATTTTTCAATAAATATATTTTCTTTCATGTTTTAAGTTGTTATGTAATGATCCTAATCCCTAAAGAAACTAGATCTCCCGATCTTCTATGCTGTATCAAATAAAGTTTATGTAATAAATTATGTTTAATTGTGTAATAAAAATCAACATTGTCATATGATTGTTGTGATAAATTGTGATGGTACCATGATATGAATCGTTTTTGAAAATATTAAAGATGAATAATCTTGATTGATGTGATATATTTTAATTGCATGATTGATTAATAAACATGTGTGATACATGGACTGTTGCTTCAAAATCCAACAATGATAAATTGATTTACATGTGTGGGACATGGACTGCTACTTCAAAATCCAATAGTTATAAAAGAGCTTGGGACATGGAATTTTTCTTTAAAAGATGATTTTTTTTATTTTTTTTATAAATGAGTTATGGTACATGGAATTCTGCTTCAAATACCCATGAGGTCCTAGGCATGGTGATCTAGGCCCAAAATGTAGGCATTGGACTATTGTTCCAATTGTCCATAATGTGAATTGAAATGAAATGATAATTGATAACCAATGTTCTGTGATATGTGATATCCCTTGATGATAGTTAAGAATCCATCATGGCCCAAAGAAATTATTTAGGTTCATGTGTCCTCAAGAACATGATGATTTATGTGGTTACAAAAAGAGTAATTGAATATGTGTCAAAAATTAACTTTATTGTATGTATTTTTTTCTTTATACAAATAAAAAACTATAATTTTTTGGATACTATTTTTTATGTTGTTGGTGGTGGCCTATTGAGTTGTACTCACACCCAACATGGGTTTCCTAATCAGTACCTGAAAATAATTCTTGTTTGTAGGACATGATATAGGAAAGAGTCCTATGTTAGATGGATGGCATGCGATGGAGCATGGATGTGGTCACCAGATGTGATTTTGGAACCTCTTGGGAGTTGTTAGTTACTTTATTTATTTTGGATTTTTGTAGAAAGACACTTGACATGTAATTGGCACAAAATATCAAATATTCAATTTTGGATATTGTATTTCCTATCTTGGTCATCAAGTGATACTTGTTTGGTTTGATTATTAGTTATATCATATGGCTATTATTATTTATTTTCACTGTTTTAATAATTTGATAAAAAGTTTATAGAATCTCAATGATTGATAATATATACTCACTACTAGTCGGTAGACTTTGGAGTATGGGGAGGTACGCCTGAGGTCAGAAAACTGACACAGGGAACCCGTGTGTGTCACTCGGGTCCGGATATTACATTTTTCCCTCTATATCATTCCCCTATAATATTGTTTCACTTTATATAGATTATGGTCACAATAATTTAGGCTTATCTCTCCATTTCCAAGGATATCTCCAGGAGAGAACTCAACTCCTCAACAAGGTTACATTTTTCCAAACCTAGATTCTTTTCTTTCTACCTTTCCCAAATCCTATTTTCTAATTCCAAAAAAAAATTGAAATCAATTTTTTTGTATATACTGTTTTATTTTTATAAATGAATAATTATTAACAACAATTAAACTTTTAAATTAATAAAAATTAAAATAGAATTCATGGATTGAGTAGACTGCTGCATAATAAAGAGATGACTTCTGGTTTTATCTACTTCCACACTCCACATGCTATAAGAATGAAATTGAATAATTAATATCAAATATGAATTATAATTATTTTTATGTAATTAAAAAATATAATCAACCTTTTTTCATATTATTTAACTTTAAATATAGACCTTAACCTTTTATTTTTCAGACGGTTTCTTCCAAAAAGTACACTATCTCTTTTTATATATAGATTTTTCATTATATATTAAACACATATAAAATCTAATTAACCTCCAAAAAATATCTAAATAATTACATTATATTTATTTATAAATGGTATTATGATAAAATAATCCAATTTAATAATTAAAATAATTGATTAATTATGGTAAATTTATGTTTTCGTCTATAATGACTTGATATTTTAAAAGAATAATTTTTTTCCAATAGATTATAAGACAAGAATCTCCGAGATTAAAAATATCATAAAATGTTATATATGACCATTATAACATTACTGTTGAATTGGAGGGTATAAAAATTATTAAATAAATTATGATATAAAAATGTTTTTATGTGTTTGTATAGGTATTGATAACTTTTTAGGGAATAAGTGCTCAATTTTTAGTAAAGTCAATTTATTACTCAAAAAATACATTTCTTCAGAAATTATTTTTATTTCTTACTTTGAGAAAATATTACAATTATTTTTTTAAATTTTATAAAAGTTATTTTTTTAGATGAAATTCATTTTTTTAAATTATCATATCATATTTATCTAAGGGAAGGTGTTTGGGATTTTTTTTGAAAATATATATATTTTTAGTGAATTGTGTAAATATCAATTTTAATGAATTTTTCTAAAAAACTATCATATATTTTAATTTAATTTTCCAATTATGTATTTAATTTTATATTAAATTAAAATAGGTATAATTTATAAGAATTAATATAATTAATTACATACGAAACATAACTAAAAATTATTTTTATTAGTTCATTTATTAGATTAAAAATGAATTTTTTTCTAAAAAATGCTTTTCATTGGGTTTTATACATTTATATTAAAAGTAATTTATATAAATATATAATTTAACATGAATAAATTTAAATTATTTTTGGATTCATCCTGTCAAATATATCCTTGGATAAAAGTTTGGTATTTTTCGGAATAATTTAAATTTTTAGTGAGTAGTAAAAAAATACATTTTTATAAGACACAATATCTTTTATGATATGAAAATACATAAATATAATATAAAATATTATGGAAATTCTAGAATGACTCATGAATAAAAAATAATATCAATATCATATATACATGATTTGAAAAACAAATTATAAATTATTTAACGATTAATATAAAAAAAACTTTTTTTGTGATCATGCTATGTTAGCATAGTCGTGGAAAAAATAGATTTGGTTTCCTAAAGATAATATTTGATAAGTAAGAGGTATTTAATAAAATAAGTTATAAAAGATTTTTTATTAATAATTTTTTGAGTTATCTAATAATATGTTAGTAATATAACATGTTCCTTTTCGACATTCTTTTTCATTTCTTCCGCAAGGTGGAAAAAGTGTAAGTAGAAAAATAAATATGTTTTCTAGTGATTTATGGGAGTAATATTATATAGCTACAGATCTAAAAATATTATATTAAACATGATTGAATTATTTTTATGATGTGATTTTATTTTTAATTTTTAGTGGTGACATAATTACCTTAAATGCTTACACAATACTGATACTGTTCTTATGATGGTAATATAAAATTCAAGAATTTTATTTCTTAAAACCCTAAAAATATTATTTTTTGGATGAATTAATTTTTCCCAAAAATTTCTTAGTTATATATGACCTATTAATAATATGTTAAAATATTATATTCAAATTTTATTTTTTTCTCCATGAATTTAATGTCAAATTTTATTTATAGTGTCAAAAATGATGTTAAAAATATTTTATGAAAATAATATTATATTAAATTATTTAAAAATCATAATAATATTGAAATATGACATGGTGGATAATATTGGGTCTAAAATTTCATCCCATGGTCACTTGAGAGCCAATTTTTTCCTTATAAATAAAATTAAAACACTTTACATTTTAAAAAGTGGATACCACGATTATGGTTAAAATAGGTTAACAAAGGGGTTATACCAAAACATAGGTTTTTAAACACCACATAAACCTATAGAAGTTTTATTGGTTGATGTTATTTCAACCAAATCCTAAATTTTATTTGAATATTGGGTCATTTGGAATAAAAATCAAGATAATGACTATATTATATTTTATTCTTTTACGAAATCCCAAGTGTTCCCCACCCATCAATTATTCAAAGGAACCCATCCTTTTTATTCTTCACAATGTATTAAGCATTATAGATCAACCAAACCTTGAAATAATTTCTTTTAAACTCCCATTTAATCATTCTTTAGGTTATGGTATTCCTTACACACAATCCTTATGGCCCCTAAGAGGAGAGCTAATGGATTCGTTTTAAAGAAGTGGTAATCTCTTTAAGATATCACTTTCTATTTAATTCCTATTTTACCTCCATAAAATTAGATTAATTATTAATAAATATTCACTTAATAATAAAAAATACACTTAAAAGTTATCATTAATATTAAACCAAATTTATTCACCATCTTTATATCAAATAGAAAGTGAATGTATCGATTTTGTGTATGTATGGCTTACCATCTTCACATAGTGATAAAAACCATTCTTCATCACAATATTTAATGGATTGTTATTATGATGAGTTTCATGTTTTTGTATTATATTTATGTAATAATAACAATTTTTTAAGGATAATATCGTATCTTCTTTCTAACATTTCAATCCAATGGATAATGATAAAATCACTCATGCATACGTGTGGACTACCACCTCCATGAAGCGTTGTGATTCCTTTTACATTTCCTATTTACATTGATAGTAATAAGAATGAATTTTATGAATATATATATATATTAATAAAATGTATATGATATATTAATTATTATGGAAATTTTAATTATTATCTACCATTATTTTGTTTCATCTATTAAAAAGTGAGAACAATGTTCTTTCGTTTGTATAAATTACCATCTCTATGAACGATTTAATTCATTTTTTAATATATACATTTTATGGATGAAATAATATATATGTTTTATTAAGATATTTTATATTAATATAATTTTTAAAATTATGGAGATAATTCAACAATGATCAATGTATAAATAACGAGACCACTGAACCAAAACATGTATGAAAAACGATACTGTATCACCTATAATAATGAATTTAATTAAAAATTATTAATAAATAAGTAATAAGATGTTATAATAAAATAATATATTGAATAATATATATATATATATATTATTTAATGAATTTATAATATTTGTTTACTTATTATAAAATATTTTTGAAGTCTTATGAAGAAAGGTGGCATTTGATGTAAGGGTTTATCACCATGAATTATCTTATTTGAGACATATGATATGTTATGCACCTATAATCATTTAATAGGTGTATATACTATCCTTTTACATGTTATATAAAGAATAATTACTTTCATGATATTAAAATCTTCATTTTAACTTATTCTTTCTTGGGGATTACAGTTTAAATGTTAACAAAGTGGCAATGGTATTATGTTACAATCTAATTATTTATCGAGCTTTTTTACGATTTTTTTTCGATTGATAAAATATTATGATATAGATATAAAGAAACTCATGAATTACATTATCTTAGAGTTATTTACTAATAATAAATGGTTTCCTTTCATTTTTATCACCTTATGTACTCAAGATATCAAAAATATGTTTTTTATGAAAATCAAATTAATTTCTCTATGTAGTTAAAAAACAAATATCTATCGTATCCATGATTTCAAAAAAAATAAAGATTTTTTTTTAAATTTTATACTATGATTATTACTGTTATCTTTACCCATGTTTGAATTTTTAAATTTTTATCAAAATGAACATTTTTGACATTTTTTGAATAACATACCTTTTTTTACTTTTTCTACCAATGTGTAAAATGAATGCTTTATTTTAGAATATTCGTCCTGGATAGAATTTACTATCATCATGAATGATCAATTATTTTAAGCTTCTATTAAATTTTTCCATGGTTATTTTTAAATAAAATATTTTCGTTAATATTTAGTAAATTTTTTTGTTTTCATTAAATTTATTTCGATTTGAAAAGTATATTTTCACTAAGAAATATTCTAGTGACCCTTTAAAGGAATTTTTCATCAATGATAACATCAGCTAACATTACTTATAAATTACTTAGTATATGATCCAATGACATCATAAAAATACTTTATCTAGGTAGTTTATGATGATGATGGTGATTTTTTTATGATACCCACTTATTTCTAATGGGTTATGTTATAATGTTGTTATTTATGATCTTGTAAAATATATATGAACAAATTATGATTATATAATGGTTGTGTCTATTAAATTAATCCAATACATTGGGAAAGTATAAATAACTCATGAGTTAAATATACTAAGTGTGAAACTGATTTCATGTTCACAATTTTATGCATTGACCTAGAATTATTGTCCACAAGATTATGCATGAATCGTGATTTAATGTAAATAAGATTATTATTGGGAACAGTTTTCATTCCCATAAGTTTTTCATGGACTTGGATTTTATGTCCACTATATTATGCATAGACCTGGTTTCATTTCCATAAGTTTATGTGAGGATCTGATTTCATATCCTTACCTAATGAGTGAAACGATTTCTATTTATAAATTTTTACAAACTTATAAAATTTCATTTTTACCACATTCCTATATATTTATTAGGCTCTCATTAAACTGTTTATCATATTCATTCATGATTAAAGTTTTATGGACATCCATGATTTATTCCATGTTTCTAGATTATGATCTATGATATATATAGAATATATTTTCAAATGTTATTCTCATGTTTTCATACCCAAATTCCCATATTATGTTTAAGTTTTCATTGGGTTCTACCGTGGTTACCTTTATGGAGCATCCGATCTCACCCTTCTTTATGTTTCCTTTCCCTATGTTTTGAAGTGAGGTTTTTAGTATGATATGTCTAATTAGTGTTAAGGGATTAAGAACATAGTATCAGATTTTTTAGATCTCATGTGAACATGTTATTCATATATCTATACTTCCACAGGCATTAGAACTATATGATTCACTCATAGATCATAATTTTATGTAATTATTATCCATTTAATATGATGTTATATATATGTGTAAAAAATATCAGTCCCTATAGTCGATATCAGAGGTATGTTTAGTTATCCTTTAAAATTTTAGATAAGAAAACATTAGTGAGAACCCCAGGGATAAGTCTATATATATGATAATATCATAATGTTTTAGTAATTATCAGGAATGAACTAAGTTAAACCTAAGTTGCCATAGTTTGAAAAGAAGGTATCATAATTTTGACCTCAGATAAATGATTTTTCATTATTCAAAACTATTAAAATTGTTTCCTACACTATGTTTTTTCATTTTAGTCAATGGATGGAACCAAGGGGATTCATGTTAATGATGATAGATAGTGTAATTATTTAACTCATGAGAAACCAAATGAAATAATAGTTAGAATGTGAAACCTTTTGTTTATTTCTAATCAGTTATCCCATTATATAATTAACAAACTCTTCATGAGTGAGCTTTACGACACATATAATAAGAGGAAGATTGAGAGTCTTGAAGAATATAGAGGAAATAATATTTTATATCCTACCTATTGAGAATGTAGGAAGAATCACTCATTGGAATATATCAATGGAAAAAAGTTTTGTTTTGAATGTGGAAATAAAGGGAATGGAGAAAGTAATTTTCAAGGAAAAATGATGAGTTCAATTTCGGAAGATGAATTCCATCCTAAGGTACCATATATAGTTAAATGTATTTTTTATTGGGAATATGGGAATTATTCGGTCAAATTCCCTAATATATGGTTTAACTCAAATAGAAATGAAGGACCTATGATATGCCACTCTTAAAATTGAAATAGTGAAGTGTTTATGTATTAGGGATCAAAAATTATATCAATGATATTTTGGATATAATAATCATAAAGCGTATAAGGATTTTTTAAATTTTCATAAGAATATACATCTTCTGGTACGATTTAATTAAGAGTTGTGGATACCATAATGGGTTTATGAGTTTAAGTTTGATCAAAAGTTTAATGGATTAATGAACCTTTTTGAGAATTTAATAGATGGTATTTTGTGGCATTTTGAATATTTTATTGGGTTTTAGAAAGAATACACTATTTAATTTTAGATAACAGTTTGGGTTGGTTTATGAATTGATGTTAATATTATTATGGTCTATTAGAGAGTGGGATGTAGATAATCTAAATGGTTGAATAGAAATTCTTTGACAAACTAATATCTTTAGATTTATTTAGGGTAAACTAAGAATTACCATTAAAGTTAGTATTGAATTTTGATTCATGATATTTTTGTAAATTTCACTACATTATATGATTACATAGTTATTTATCATGGTGATTAATGTTATTTTGGGAAATGTTCCATTTGTTTGTGGAGAATGTAACCCTTATGTTTTACATTTGATGATATTTTGGATGAATACAATTAAACTTTTGGGGATGTAAACTAAAAGGTATAGCCACACATTTATGGTTAAAATATTCTGTAATGTTGATTTTTTTGTGGTTATTTGGGATTTAGTGTTATCTTTAAAATTACCTATGTGGAACATGTATTGTTATTGTGGAAATTTTTCTGTTAAATAGGTAGGTATTTACACATTGGATATTTTATTAACTTTTCATAACCATTTTGTTTAAATTAATATTTAAATACATATATAATTGTTTTATATCCTTTTATGGGTTATGTAGAGTATTTTAGTGCTTCTAGCATAAAAATATTCATCTTGAATACTCATCCATTGGAGGAAAGGATGTTATTGTGGTGGAAACCAATTAAATGATGAAATTATATTTTTAAATTAATTATATTTTCTTTTGTTTTTAGTCTAAATGGTTAATTAATTCCTCAAAATATAATAAAAATGTTTATTATTTTTTTAAAATTAGCTTTATATCTGATGAATTGATGGTCCTTTAACCAATAACAGATTGATGGTTTTTTTTTGTTTTTAATTATATATTGACTTTGTTCTATATCACTCTTCTTTTGTACCTGGTCATAATATTTTTTCATCCATGTTTATAATTTTTACATATCATTAATTTTCTCATATCTAGGAACCTAGATATTTTTTAGTCAAGATAACCATTGTATTTCTTTTCTCCTCTTTTCAATAAGAAGTTTTATTGACCATTTTTATGATGTGAGTTTTCAATAAAAATAATCTTCAAATATTAAAACATTTATTTGAAATAATAATTTCAAATTGTGGGGATTCAATTTATTAGGTGGGGGATGTAACACCCAATGATTTTAAAAGAGGAACATTATGTTTGATAGTGTACACGAAACACAACACTGAGTTTAAATGAACCATAAAATATTATATATGAAAATTATAATGTAGTCTTTAAATTATATTTTATGAATAGGATTAACTACATTAATATATATATATATATATATATTACAAAATAAGGGCATGAATTTCAATAAATTCAATTTATTCACCAAATAATGTGTTTTTTCATAAATTATTTTTATTTCTTTTTTTAGTGAGAAAATATTATAGTCATTTTACAGAAAATATTTAATATTTATTTTTTAAAATTAATTTCATTTTACAAAAAAACATATCAAAATTATTTTATGGTGAAATATTTTGATTTTTTTGGAAAAGATTACATTTTCAATGAATAGTACAGATACTTTTTATTATGTGTGATTTGTAAAAATGTCATTTATTTTCATTTAAATGTACCATTATGAATTTAATTTTAAATTAAGTTAATATAGAAATACATTAGATTGAAATAATCTAATTTATAATATATGAGTAATAATTATTCTTTATTTTGTTATAAGTTCAATTTTTTTGTATAAAAATGCATTATTTCAAAAAAAATCATTTTGTTTTACATATTTATATTAAATGTAATATCTATTACTTATATGAATTTAATGTTATTAAATTAATATTATTTTTTTAATCATAATGTCAAATTTATCTTTGGATTAATTTTTTAAATTTTTATAAAGATGTTATTTCTTTAGTGAATAGTAAAAAATATTGTTTTTTATGAAATAATGTATCTTTTATGATCTTCCAAGACATATAATTAATATAAAAAAAATTTAAACATTGGTAATGAATTAATTTTGAAAAAATAATACAAATATAATTCCTAAATAATTTTAAAAATATAAATTAGAATTTAAATCATGATAAATATTCAAATCATTTTCAATGTTCATAAAAAACATGCACATCATTGGAAAATTCCAATTTAGTGTCCTGAAGGTAATATATGAGAAGGAATAATTATTGATAAAAAAATTATTAACTATTAAGTATTAGTAATAATTTTTTATCATTAGATATGTAATTTTTTGTTATATAAAAAGTGTCTTATCCAAATTCATGTGCAATGCTTGTGCAAGGCCAAAAGATAAGGTTTAAAACACCAAGTAAACCAATAAACATTTTATTATTTTATATTATTTAAATACTATACAACCTTTCATTTGAATCCATCTACATTTGGATATATTTTTATACAGAATTCCTTTATTATTGTGTGATCTTTTATGAAATCCAACAACTGCACCACACCTTAATTATAAAAGGGAACACCTCCTTTCTATTATTCACATTAGAATAGGACTTCTACCTCAACCAAACCCTAAAAAATTAACTTATAAACTCTACTAGTAACATTATATAGGTGTCTGAATTCCCAAAAAACCAACCTTTGGCCAATTTATATGCTATCTAAAGTAGTTTTTTCAAAGAAGAGGTAATCACCTCTATTAATCACTTTTGTTTTAATTCCTCATACACAACATAAAAATATATTATATTCTTCATAAAATAATAAATTAACCATAATAAATATAGGAAAATATTATAATAATTATGATAGAACCAGTATTCACTTTCTTTCTATCAAATGGGAAGTGAATGTATCACTTATATGTATGTACAACTTATCACCTCCATGTAGCAATACAAATCATTTTCCATCACCATCTTTCATAGATATTTATTAAATTGGGTTTAATATTAATATGTTTATGAAATAATTAATCTTCATTAATTATGATATCATGTCTACCTTATTACTTATGAATTCATTGGAAAATTATAATGTCCCTCCCATGTACATGTTGATTATCATCTTCACAAAGAGATTTGATTCATTTTTCTTTTCCACATTATGTGGATGATAAAAAAATGAATTTGAAGAATTTTTATTAATTATATAATATAATAATTATTATGTAATGGTAAATTATTATTAACATTTCTTTTATTCTAACAGTTAAAAAGTGAAAGTAGTGTTCATGTATACGTGCCGCCTAATATCTTCGGGGATGGTGTAATTAATTTTTCTATCTCTATCTTTTACGGATAACTATATATATATATAATTAATATAAATGATATTAATTTCATTTTAATATTATATAAATAATGGATCCATGATCAAAGTGTAAATACCATGACTTCCGTACAGAAACATGCATAAAAACGTAGTTATTAACTATAATAGTTACTTCAATACAGAATTTATAATAAAAGAGTGATGTGATTTTTTAGAAAAATAATATATGGTATGATATGTTTTATTACTACTCTATAATAAATTTATAATAAAATTATATTTATTATATATGTTTTTTAATGTGTTTGAAGAAATACTAGATTTATGGTAAGGGGTTATCGTCTCAAATTATATTTTTTGGGATGTTTTTTATCTCATTAACCTATATTATTTCATGAGGAATATATTCTATGATTTCACATGTTATATAGTGAATATCCTTAGTTTAATAATATTTAATTTCATATTTAATGTTATTCATTCATTGGGATTACAGATAAAAATTAATCAATGTGGTAAGGGTTATATGTTACAATCTCATTGTTTATCAGGATTGTTTCCGATTTTATTTTTGATGATTAAATATTATAATATACCTCAAAAGAACTCATGAGTTTTCTTATACTCTGTTTATTTATTCACAATTCATATTTTACTTTTATTTTCCCCATCATAAGTACTCAAGATACTGAAAATAAGATTTTATTAAAATTGTAATTCATTTATATTTGCAGTCAAAAAACGATTTTCTTACATTTCCATGTTTTGAAAAAAAATGTTTTAATGAATGTTTTTAATATTATCATATTTTTTTATTTTATTTTTTTGTTAATGTTTGAATTTTAAAAAAATATTTACAAATGAATCTTCTTATCATATTCTGAATGGGTTACTTATTTTCTGTTTCTACAAAAGTATGAAAGAAAATTTTTATTTTAACATATATAATATTAAAGGAATTCCCCACAATCTAGAGAAATAAATACTTTGAATCTTCCATTATAAGATTTAAATATTTTTTAAAGATAATTTTCCCACAATATTTGTGATATTTCTATGGTTTTAAATAATAATTTCTAATTTCAAAGGATATTTTCCTCACATAAATTTCCTAAGAACCGATAATTTTTTTTCATCTATGATAACATATTTTTTTGTTAATTATTCTTTACTAGAGATATGATGAAATGATAGAATCCTTATTATTTACCTAGTTGATTTAGTATAATTATGATGAGTTGTTTTCAAAACCCATTTATTTTATATAAGTTTTGTTATAATGTTATTATTTAAGATCATATGGAATTTAATTAATTTATTATTGTTATATGATGGTTAGGTCTATTAAATAAATTGTATTCATTGGATTAATATAGATAACTGATGAGTAAAATTTGTTGTGCATGATCTTGGTTTTCATGTATAAAAGTTTATGTGTGGGACAGGATATCATGTCCATATGATTTTTGTGGACATTGTTTCATGTCCATATGTTTATAAGAGTCCCTTATTTCATGTCCTTAAATTAATGAGTGAACATGTTTTTATTTATAAATTTTCAAAAAGATATAAGATTATGTTTGTTCCAAATTCCTGAGTCTATGTTATGCTCCCAGGAAACATTTTCTTTGGTTCCTTCATTTTTCATGTCGTACGAACAACCATGATTTATGACATGATTTATGATTTTGATATATCATATGTATGGTATGGTTATTAAAATTTTATACTCAAGTTATCCAAAACTTATCATTATATAATGTTTATGTTAGCATTTATATATCCCTTTTTACCCTTATTAATCATTTCATCTCACCCTTTATTATGTTTCCTTTCCCAATGTTTTAAAGAGAGGCTTTATGTAAGATATTTCCAATAGAGGTTCTAGTTATGAATAACATAGGTGGATATTATGTAGATTTCATCTGAAATTTTTTTTTACGTATCCATGTTTTTAGTTCACTATAACTATATGGTTCTTGTGTTGATCCTAATTTTATGTAATGAATATTTATATAATAAGATGTAATATCTATGTATGAATTGTACTGGTCGTTATAGGGTCGATTGAACCAAATACATGATAAATGATATAAAATAATATAATGGATGACTATGATAACTTAATCACCAATGATATATGATATAAATAATTAAATAATTATTTTATATTGGTTCTAGAATTATAGAATTACTATTAAAATCATTAATTATGATATCATTGTTAATTTGTTAAAAATACTTGAAACGTTCTTATGTCTAATTTCTTCACAAATAATCAAAGTAATATACCTCAAAATTTGAAATTATTACTTTATAATCTATGATGAAGGAAGAATTATAGAACAAT
The DNA here is from genome assembly GCA_963277665.1 of Viscum album. NCBI lineage: Eukaryota > Viridiplantae > Streptophyta > Magnoliopsida > Santalales > Viscaceae > Viscum > Viscum album. The sequence continues at coordinate 2,047,898,994 of OY728119.1, forward strand.
GATTGATTTGGTAGTGATGGAAATTTCGATAAGAATTAATTACAACATTGTTTTTATGAAACCAGTCCAAAAAGATCAATATTACTATCACCAAACACCGATGATAACTAATAATGAATTAATACACTTATAGATAATAATAATAAATAAAAATTATAAAATTTTATAGATATAAATAAAACTATAAAATTGGAGACTTAAATATTTATTTTTTATATAAGAGATTCATTCCCTTTTGGGGGAGTTGGGAATTCAATAAAGGGATTTCTTGGTAAGAAATTTAATTTATAGATACACATATCTTATTTTTCACGATGAAAAATTTTATGTTGTGAGATTACAACCTAATGAATTTTTTTTACCATATTCGTGTAATTCATGGGGTTTTAAGATCCATATCATCTTATTTCTTTATATTTATTCCGATTCAAAAGATACAATGGTAATATGTTTCTTTGTTAACTCAAATCCATTTGTTGAGAGAGAATGATTTACCTTGTACTACATTCACCCAAATTTGGTTGGTCCACCCTATATTTTTATTCCAGATACTTACACTCCATATATAGGAAAAATCAAAATTTGGATTCAAATTTCTATTCGTTTTGAATTTATTCCCCATAATATGTTTTTAATTGTCTAGAATAATTCTTATCATCTTCTATGATGGTCTCCCCAACATTTATTTATTTTCCATATTTTCAATGTTCTCCATTATATTTGGTAACCTAATTATTTTTTATCTTGTATGTCATTCATATTTCTATTCCCCAATTTTCGAAAGGATGTTTTTTTACTATTTCTATAATATGGGTTATTATTAATGGCAGTTCAATATATTTTTTCATTATTTCATATTTAATGTTTAATCCTAAACTCAAAATTTCTATTGACAACCATTATATAATTTCATGTAATGATTCTTTATGTTTCTTTTTCAAAAGTAAGTGTTCTCTAAATCATTCAATTAAAATATTGAGAACATTATACCCTTTTCATGGAATCACTATTAAAAATTACTCTTTAAAAATAATGGTTTTGAAATTATTTTCCCTTTACCTTTTTGAAACAATTATTTTCTTTTCAAGGCACATTTATTTTAGATTATTTTTAATAATTAAATGTTTAAAAAGCTTTTCACTTCAAATTTTTAAAACCTTTAAGTATTTGAAATCCCTCATTAAAGTTATTTCATTCCAAATATTTAACTTAAAGATGAATTATTTTAAATTTCTCAAAATCTATATTTTCCAAAATCTATTTTCAAAGTGATTATAACTAAATATTTTAAACTAATGTTTAAATCATTTTATAAAATGTATTCTATTATTTCCCAACAATTTCCTCCATACCTTTAAAGTATTTCTATGCTTTAAATTTTTTTCTCGTAAATCACCAATGAAAAATTATTATGAATTACCCATTTCGTGTCATTGAGTTTTGGGAATCAACTATAAACATTACTGAGGTCAATATTCGGTATACAATCTAAAAAAGTAGTGAAATCAATTTTTTGTTCTATGGTCTATTTATGATTTGATGAATAAAACCCATTTTCTCCAATTGGTTTTCTTGATATGTTGAATGATAGATATCTTATGGCCCATATATATATGGTTATCATTAAATGATAGTTGGGACATATATATACCCGAAATGCATTACTAAAATATTTACATCTCATTAGATAATGGGAAAAATATATTGATGAATCTATCCACCAAGGGAAATATGTGAGTGAAGCCTGGTCTATTAAGGGAAACATGTTTTGATGCCTAATCCACTACGTTACGATTCATATTCTCATGTTTGTATCATATTATTATGTGATGAAAAATACTTATGTTATGATTTATCATTTATTATGCTTCATGTTTTAACTTGATATATTTTCCTATTGTTATGTCACTGTATCTTGATTATATGATCTTAATGATATTTTTATATTTTGACCACATATGGTTATCATTGGTTATATTTTACATTTCCCTTACTATGTGATAATTCTCACCCATTTTTTATGTTTCCGTTCCCCAAATTATGAAGACATGTATAAAATTTGGTAAGTATTTATGGAAGTCTAGAAGAGTTAAATAATTGAGAAATATTCACGAGTGTTAAAAAATAGTTTTTTTTCTTTATCTTCCATGAAAATAAACCATTGTTTCTCTGGTTTGTGATATATTTTTTTATATGAAATGATTATTCATGTAATATAATGAAATAAATGTGTTTCTTTATCCTATGTTTCTTTTGTTAGCATTAAATGAAAGTATCATTCATTTCAGGACTAGTTTAGAGAACATTTGTGAAACCCATAAGGATAAGACTAATGGAAAAATATTGGTAAAGGGTTAAATATTTGAAATTTTTTTGAATAGAAAATTTTGTGGTATTCTGACATATTATATTCCTTTTGGGATACAAAAAGTTAATGTAGGCTCTATCATTAATGTACCACGTGGTAATAGACTTATAAACTGTGGACTAAGTATTAACTTAATCATCACTAGGTGAACAAAAAAGAGTTATAACTACACACTTGTTTTGAAAATACCAGGGGTTCTATTTCAAGGAACCTTAACCCTATTAAGCTAAGAAACAACTTTGAAGGTCTTGAAGAGGCTAGTTTGTGTTTTGAGCTTAGTATTCTGATCGATGAAAATACAGAACATGAGTTAGAAAGAAATAGAACTGACCCTATTCTCTTGGTTAGTGAAGATGAAAGATATAAGAGTAATAAGAGTAATAATAGGAGGAAAATTAGGAAGGATTACTCCTTTTTAAATCCTCCTTTTGATACTCGGTCCATAATAAATCTAAATTCCATGAAAAAAGAATTAGAGTTTGTAGGTAATCAAACCCTTGAATTGTTTCCATGCTGTGAAGAAGAGGTGGTTGACCAGGTTTTGTTCATTAATGCGTCTGAAGAAGAGGTAGCTAAGATGATGGGGGGTCGTTGAGGGTGTCAATCAATGAGGAACAATAGTCATGGGCAAATAAAAAAGACCAAATTATTATAGAGGGATTTAACAAAGGGAAGATCATCCTTGAAGAGTACATACAAACTTGGGATTAGCTGGCTTATGAACTTGAAAATATGATTTCAACTATCTAAAGCATCCAGGAAACTTATATCTCTTGGAATTTTTTTAGGCAATTGGTCTGAATTAATCCCAAATTATGTTTCAATGACTCTTCTAAAATGGGTAGAATCTATTGTGCAGTTGGGAAGTTGTTGGATTGGGTTGTGTTGTCTTTTGGTACAGCTTTTCTTTGATTTTAGAGGTAACTTTGTGGTACCATTTAGCATTCTATAGGGACCTACTCTAGATGGGGACCATAGCTTTAACCTTCACCAGTTCATGCCATTTGGAATTGTTTGATTGAGAGGGTATGGCTATGACATTGGTTCTAGGCCCGTGCATTTATGCACATGAGAACTTGTTAATTGGTCGGGTGATAGTGATGGTTTTCATCTCTTTGTATTGCCTGGGGAGGGGCGATCTCTACTTTTTGGTTCTGGGTTTTATGGTTTCAAGAGTTTTAAATTTGGATCTGAGGTTTCACACTTTTCCTTAAAAGTGTTTTGATAATAATAAAAAAAATTCAATCAGGTTGAATTGAATGTATAATATGTTAAAAATGAGCGTGTCATAGGGAAGGTCCTCTTTAGATTTATGTTATTATATAAATAACCTCCATATTTTCATAACCTTTTTTTAATATTCAGTAGAAATAGGACCAACAAAATGAATTAAATAAATTTATATATCTATAATTCATAGTTATTTATTACTAAATAAGAGAGTATACTTCAATTATTGAACATTTTAGTACATGCAAATTTTTTTGTAAAATGGGATTTTACAAGTCTTATTTAAGTAATTGTGGTTGATATATTAATATAAATTATGTTTTGATACTCTTATCTTTTTTCATTAGTGAGTGATCATTATCGATGATATTATAGTATTTTCATAAAGTTATGACGATTATATGAAACATATAAAAAAATTATTTACTAGGGTTTCATTAATGATTTTTTCACATATATTAAATGGTATAAATAATGTTGATAAGTAATTTTATGCCCGAATGAACCGAAGGCCTTCTTTTTTATTTTATTATAGATAATCCCCCATTTTAAGGGTTGAAGGGGAACCCGTACATGACCTGCAGGCCCAAGGCACGAGGCCCGACATGACCCATAATACATGACCCGAAGGCCGAGAGTCATACCATGCCCAATACATGACCTGTAGGCCCATCCCCCTAGAGCTGCCCCTCCCCATCTTCTACATCATTGATTTCCATTAGCTCCCCACCTGCATTGCTGATCGGCTAGCATTGCCCCGTACAAAGCTGCACAGTGCCTGGTCCTGGTGGCAGTTTCCATACCCTCTCATTCTTCCAATCCGGTTAGATCTTATTCTGGTGACTACTACTGGTGCTCTGATCATCATCTCGGGCCTGCTCTATGTGAACTGGGCTACTTCATGGTCTTCAATGGCCCGAAGTCCCTATGGCCGGAAGGCCTTTGATGACCCAAAGTCCCTGAGACCCGTAGGCCCAAACCGGTGGGTAAGAGACTATGGTGTGTTGGAAATTAATCCAATGTATTAGAAGAGTCCCATGGATTCAAATGACTAGGTGTATGACCCAGGGAGGTTAGGTTATGAAAATTGGTACCAAATCCAATAGCCAGCCTCAAGTCCTATCTCACTTGTGGGGTTTGGGATGCAGGGTCCAGAATGAGGGAGTTGTGAATTAGGGGGTGGGGGTATATTATAATGCCCCTGGATAAGTTAGACATGAGAGACATACTATTACTACCTATGTAAAAAGGTGCACCTTTATTTTCAAAATCATATTCTATTAGAACTTCATAGTTAAGCATTCTTATTATGGAGTACTGTTTTATGGGTGACCTATTGGGAATTTTCTTAGGGTGTTTGTGATTGAGAATAAACCACACTAAAATGAAATTTGTTATCCACTGGGGAAAATCATTATTCTAATAAGTGAACCTGATGGGTAACATCATATGTTGTGTTCAGAATGAAATCAATGTATGAAAGGAGGCCCATGGGGTAAAATGACTATGTTCATGGCATGGGGAGGTTGGGTTGTGAAAAGAGGGTTAATGATAGTGTTAAATTATGGAAGAATATATGGTTTCAATTTGGCTTAAAAACTTGGATTTTCAGATGTTTTTGGTATTGGTAAGTTATATAAAATATATTATTGGGGTATATACATACTTGGGTATTTAATTGAATAATAGATTAATGTTTTTTGAGGAATGATAAGTTAATTATTATATTATAAGACAGTTCGGTTGATGTTCAACAAAAAGATATATCTTGAATGAAAAATATATTAAGAATACCCTCTTGTACATTCATACATTATCAATATTAAAAATTTATAAGAAATTGTTTATTTATGTGAGGATGGGTATAACGATTTGAGATTTTGGATACATTAAATTAATACTATCTTTGATAGCTTTTTTTCACATGCAACACTAAACTAACACAACACTCAAATAAAGTGGAAAATAATATATTAAAATTTTATAAATAACATAATCATTCATAAATAGAAGTATAATAATTAAACAAAATAATTACAAATTATTATTATTTTTCTTGTATTAATGTTTTAAAAATAATCATTTCAAATAATAATTTAAAAAAAAGGAGTTTTATCTTATATTAATGAAATAAATTTATTACCTATAAAGTTTTATTATAATAGACAATATTTATATTTCTAAACTAAAATTATAACATTATATTATTTATAAATTAATATGAAACATAATGAAAGGCAATTGAATTTTAAAAAGTTCATTTTTTCTAAATAATGATTTTTTTTCATTTAAAAGATATTTGAAAATATAAAAGTCAATTTTATTAAAATAAACAAAATTTATGGATTAAAAATATTAATATTAGTTTAAGATTTACTTTTTAAATTTCACAAAAATAATTAATTTGTAGGTCAATATTGAAAAATACAATTTTTACTAAAATTGTGTTGTTTGTGAGTATTTAAATAAGTATGTTTGATTTAAAAACATATAAAAAACTTTTTAGGATCAAATATATTTAAGGAAAAAAATTATTGATTTATTAATATTATAATATATTTTGAAAAACTATTTTTGAATATATTAACCTAGGTAATATTTTCCAATAAAAGAAAATGATTTTATCATTTATATTATTTAAATATTATTTTGGTAAAAATTAACATTGGATTTATTTGAATGCCATATAAATTTTATATTATTTTAATATAAACAATATAAATACAATTCTAATTTTTCCCAAATATAAATTTATTCTTAAAAAGTACATTTTTTCTCAAAAAAGGTATTATGAATTACATGTCCTAATGTTAAAATTAATTATTTTACATATGGAAATTATATATTATAAAATTTATTTAATATTTTTAATTATTAGAAAAAAATATTTAGAAAGGGAATTTTTATTTTAATGTTTTGAAATTAAATTATTTTGGAAAACAAATTAGTTTCCACAATAAATCCAAATATGTTAAAAGTGAAACTTTTAAGAGTAAATAACTTTAAAAATGTTTAAAACAAGGTCAAAAATAGATTATTGAGATATAATCAACCTTATCTCATAAAACACTCCATTATTTTCCATTTTTAGTCTTCTTAACATGTGAAACAAGTTATATCTTTATATTAAGTTAAAATATTTATAGGAACACAATTCTTGTAAGGACACGACCCAAGTTTCCTAGATCCGGTGACTTATTTGATTACATTGGAATATAAACAAGGAATAAGTATCCTGAAGGACCGAGTAGTTTAGTATTATTGGAAATAAGATACATACATAAGTTCTACATTAATACTTGAAATGAAAAACAATATAAAAACTACTTAGAAAACTTCCAAAACTCCTAAGTTATTTTAGCATGTCATTCATAATAAAGTTATTCATATCCAAGTAAAAATGAAACATAAGATAGTAGTGAGCTCAAATTATCAGTAAAAGTATGAAATACAGAGGAAGAAAACGTAAACATTGGACATGGTGAATAATTTAAAACACATGCCTTTAAAAATAAACTTGGACATAATATGGAAAAAATATAAGATGAGTAAATATTTCCATAATATAACATAATCATGGGTATTCTACAAGTCAAATAACCACATGAACCATCAATACTATATTCACAATGAGTGATTGTATAATTTGGGACAACATAACCATACTGTCAAGGACTTGTGCTAAGACAATAAATAATCATTTTTTCAAGGCCTTATTCCATGACCATAGTTTGTCTCATGAGACCTACCGTTTCACCGAGGTGTTATAGTGGGACCCACATTACAATTTCTATGTTCAATTCATTCCACATATGAATAGGGATAAAAACAAAAACATATACATTCATATTGAAACTAATATATGAAATGTAAATAACATTCCCCAAACATTAATCATAAACACTAACCATTCAAAGTAAATAGATGAAAGGATTTAAGATAGGATATCTGTTGAAAAAATGAACCTAAAAAATTAAATTAAGTATGGTAGATGATACCAAGAAATATTAATCATAAGAATAAAAAATAGTGTTTAAATAGATGAAGATACTAAAATCTTCGAGTAATTCATGAGATAAAAACCCTTTTACTTTGAAAAGAAGATTTATTTTGGAATAATGTTTGTATAAAACCTAAAGTTAAGTAAAGTATTTTAATAATAAAATGAGTGATTTTATAAAGATTATTTTTTCCAAAAATAGATTATAGGGTTCCCTTGAAAATGGGTAAGAGTTTGAGAAATTCCCTTGAACCGAGCTTGTATTTTGGAAAATGTTTTGGAGGTTTCCTTTCAAAACGTGTTACTATCCCTAAAATAAAGAAAGGTTATGGTTGGTAAACATATATAGAATACTCACACATAATTTATTAGGGGTACAAAATAATACTTAATAATTTCATCTAGGTAATTTATACAATCAATGTAACGTGAATGAAAATGGGAGTTCGGGTGCAAAACCCTTACCTTAAATCAGAACGTGTCCCGCTCTTGAACTTAAGATCCTAGAATATGAAATTATACTTATTAATAACCTATTTCAGGACCTATTTGACATGTATTTAGTTTATCATAATTCTATTTAGTTCATTTATTCCCTTATTGATAAGTTATTATATTGAATTTTGTCATTCCACAATGTATGTTTTCTTTATTTTCATAATCAGTTCACTGGTTTTTAATTAATGGAGTTCAAGTGGAATAGATGTAAATATCTAGAATTGAATTCAATTATTATTTATGGTCATCCATAGGTGTTCTTGGTCATTTATATAACTTGGTTACACGGCATGAGGATGAATTATTATATATATATTTAATGATAATTGTTTTAGTTAATTTGTGGGTTTTGATTTCAATGAACTCATTTTTCTTTATAACATAATACCATTCATACAAAGGGATTAAAGAACATTAAATAAGGTATATTACATATATAATAATCTGGTTCAACCAAAACAAGTATGGTTTCATGACTAGAATTGGTAATGATAATAAAAATTGAAATTCCATCGTCCTTGAATGTAGTAAATGGACACATCTCGAATAGTGTTCTTGCTACTAATATAAAAGAAGGTAAATGGAAGAGATAATGATAAATTATTCCAATTTTATGAAATAATTATATTACATTAATGGTAATTGAGTAATCACAACATTTTTATAAGTATAAGTAATAAAAGAAAAAGAAAACAAATGAACATGAAAGGAAAGACAAAGAATTGAAAAGAGGAAAATACCTCTTGAACCAAACTTCCTTGAGAGCCTCCTTATGGGAGAGGGTTTGGTCTATTTTTGAGAACAAGGATTTCTTTATGTAGAAGAGTAGGTTGGGAGATAATTTTTACATAATTTGGATAAGGCACAAGGCTTGAGAGGAGTGAAGGGAAGAGGGAGTGAGGGGGTTTATATAATGGAAGAGAGGATAGTTTTCATAATTTTTTAATCATTAGTTTATTAATTTATCTCAAGACCATAAATAGTGATGATTCCATGACCAAGAATAGTAATAAATTCATGTGAGTTCAAACAAAGTGGTCTTACGTCACTTGTGGTGTCATAAATAGTCTATTTAACTAATAATTTGTATATATGGTATTTTACCATATTTCACTATTAATAAAAAATTCATGTTTTCCATAAAAATACCAAAAATTCACCCTAACAATTTTTCAATATGTTTATTCCAAAAAGGATATCCATTTCTCAAAGATAATTTTCTAAATATGATTAATTTAATATTTCATTGAAATCACAATTTATTCTAAATACAACAGGTTTAAAACATTTATTTACTTATTCTAAAGCATAGGCATATCGTTATTTCACTTGAATATTATATATATACTATCATAGGTAAGGTTAATATTCATAAGGGTATGTCACTATTCATAAGGGTATGTTAATGGTGAGTTTATATTCACCAAAAATTATGTTTTTCTTATTAGAATCAAAATAACTTACTAACCACAACTGTGTATGTTAGATTTTCGAAATTCACATCACAGAAGTGACAGACTTATGTTTAAGTGCCACATATAACTTAAGAGTTCATTATGTTGTTATTTCATGTGATTATGACATATTTATAAGAAAATAAATTCCCATTGAAGAAATATTGGGTGGTTACTTTCTCCCCTTCTAACAAAAATTTCGTCCTCGAAATTTACAAAATTATTAAATAAAAAAGATTTGGGTATGTATTCAACATATGCTCATTAGCATCCCTTGTTGCTTCATCCATATTATGGTTCCTACAAAGAACCTTTACCAGAAGATTCATCCAGTTTCTCACTACTTGTTATCTGGTATCAAGAATCTTGATAGGCTTTTCACAATTAGACAGATCGGGCTCATGTTCCATTTCTTCATAGGTGAGTACATGTGTTGGGTCCCTCATGTATTTCATTAATATTGATATGTGGAACACATTGGGAACTTTGTAGAGACTTGATGGAATTTGCAAAAAGTAAGCAACGTATCCAATTCGATTCATAATTTCAAAAGGTCTCATGTACCTCAGACTTAATTTTCCCTTCTTACCGAATTGTATAATTCCCTTCCATGGAGATACCTTTATTACAACATGATCTCCTTCTTGAAATTCCAAATCCTTCCTTTGGTTATCAAAATAGATCTTTTTCCTACTTTGAGCTATTTTGATATGGGTTTGGATAATCTTCACCTTTTCCATTGTTTCTTCAACAAGTACTGGGCCTACGAGCATTCGTTCACCAACATCATCCCAATTAGTTGGTGTACGACATCTATTTCTATACAACACATCATATGATGTCATCTGAATACTTGAATGGAATCTACTATTGTAGGAAAATTCTACGATTGGTAAATACTGATCCTATATGCCTTGAATGTCAAGTGAACAAGACCTCAACATTTATTCTAAAGTTTGAATTGTATGTTCTGGTTTTCCATAAGTTTGTGGGTGGTAGGTAGTGCTTAAACAGAGATCAGTATCTAAGGCCTTTTGAATACTTATCTCGAATTTCGATGTAGGAAAAGGATCACAATCAGAAAAAATTTGATAAGGGTACCCCATGATGTATTACAACTTAATTAATATTTCATCTTGCTAAACATTCAAGTGGTAAATTTTCTCTTATAGCAAGAAAATGTGCTAATTTTGTAAAAATGTCAACAATGAACCAGATCACATCATTGTTTCTTAGAGTCCTTGGTTGCCCCTTGAAAAATTATATCATAATATCATCCCATTTCCACATCAGAATAGGAAGGGGTTTCATGACTCCTCTGGGATGTTGTCTTCCAGCATTCACCTGTTAAAAAACCAAACATCTCGACACATAATCATCAATCTCCCTATTCATGCTTTCCCACCAAAATTGTTCCTTTATATCACTATACATATTTGTGCTACCATGGTGTATAGAGAAATTAGATCTATTAGAATCATCCAATAGTTCCCTCTTTATCTCAGGAATAGCATGAACACAAAGCCTCTTTTTGAAAGTTCAAATTCCACCTTCATATACAAAGTTAGTCAACTTCACATCATTTAAAGCATTAATTTTCTTTGGAAACTCCTCATCATCAACCTTAGAACATTTTATTCTTTCCAGTAAATAAGGTTTGGAAACCATTTGAGAAATTAGTGATGTGTTACCCTCCATGATAATCCCCATATCGATCTTTACTAGATCCATGAACATAGGATCGCTTTCAACTCCCATCCTATTCATAATTCCATAGTTCTTTCTACTCAAAGCATCTGTCACCTTATTTTATTTCCCCTGGTGGTAGTGTATTGTGCAATCATAATCCTTAAGTAGCACAATCCATATCCTTTGTATCATGTGGAGTTCTTTTTGTGAGAAGATATATTTCAAACTCTTATGATCTGTATATATCTCACATTTTTTTCTATAAAAGTAATTTCTCCAAATCTTCAAATCAAGGGTTACAGTTGCTAACTTAAGATCATGAGTTGGATAGTTTTGTTCATGAATTTTTAGCTGCCTAAATTCATATGAAATCACTCGATCATTCTACATAAGGACACAACCAATTCCATTCTTTGATGCATCGCTCTAGATAACAAACCAATCATTACTCGATGGTAGGGATAGGATCGGAGCATTCACTGACCTCCTCTCTAGTTCTTCAAGAAATTATTCACAATACTTTTTCAATATGAACTTAACCAGTTTTTCAGTGAGCTTGGACATTGGTTTGGATAAATGGGTGAAGTTTTATATGAAACACTGATAATAACCTACTAAACTAATAAAACTATGTATCTCAGTTATGTTCATTGGAATAGGTCATTCTTGTACAACCTTGTTCTTCACAGGATCTACATATAATCCATCTTTAGAGACAATAAGTCCCATCATCATCATCATTACCGTTTTATTCAAAATCATATACAAATTCAAAGAAGAAAGTAAGAACTAAGGGGGGAGGGGTAGAAATAATGAATTCTAAGAGAATCGCCCTGAATCAAGTTCATCCCCTCAGTTTTGAAACGAGAAAAATGAGAAAGAAAATTAACTGGGGTACTAGGGGTCACCGTAGTGGCCAAGTGATCAACCACCTTGTTTCCCTCTCTACATATATGGGTGACTCCAGTGTTACTATCAATGTGGTCTTTGCATTACCGGATTATGTAAACAATAGACCATGGAATGGTAACTTTCCAAAGCAAGGCGTTGTGAATAATCATAGAATCACATTCAACTTGGGAGATGTAATTCTCCCTCTGTCTGCAAATGGAATTTCTTGATTGAACTGCCTTTTCCTCCACCTACAAATAATTTCTATTTCCATAATACACCGTGAATGACAAAACCACACTACCCATGAAATCCTGGACCACGCCACCACTACACATTTCACCCATCAAGCAGGAACCATTTTTATTCATTTTGAGCCCACGTTCAAGATGGAACCATCAAACCCATTGCCCTTGTTTCCTGATACATGACTAGGGGGCCGTAACTTGAGGCACATACATCTTCCAGAGAGAGGGAGTCTGCAACCATTTACCATCGATGCCACACAAATTAACCAGGATGCACCTTACCCTGACGATTATGTATCTCCCCACAGAAGAGAGCCCCTCAAACCTGGCCAGGTTTACTGTTTTCCATAAACAACAACAACCTACATTTAATATGATGGATCTCGCCATTCTTTCCCCCACTTATCTTTATAATCCCTCGAACCAATACTCCATGAAGGAGTCAAAAATCGATGCATTGGAGGAGTAACCTATAAACTCCCTGAAGAAATCCCACACCTGGTGGGTCCAGGCACCTTTGAAGAAAATATGGCTTATACTCTCTTCATGTTTGTTCACACAACAATGCCAATAGGAAACCATGATAATTTCGAGCTTTTTGATGTTATTGTGATTTGGTAGGGAACTATTCTAGATCCTCTATGATAGAAAGTTGAATTTAGTAGGGATTCTCTAACATCCCAACAGATCATGCCAACCCCCTTGCTGTTCTTGGGGTGAGCTAATCCTGCATAAATCCTTCGCATTGAACTTTCTCAAGGTGGAAGGAGTTAATACACACTAGTCCTCTTATATGAACAAAATAAAAGAGTCGAAAACCATCTTCTTGTTTGCATCCAAGATTTCATTGAAAAAATAAGGGAACTGGATCGCCTCCCTAAAATTGATTGAAGGATCTGGGCACCCTGGATAAGTGAGGGCTCTTCCCGACTAGTTTTGAAACCAAAACAGAGTGTTCCCTTCCACAATAATCCACTACAAGTTGTGCAGGATGTTCAGAATAATACTGTAGACTGAGGACCATAACGGGGACCCACTCCCCGATGAAGGTTCAATGTTTACCCCATACATGCGGGACATCAGCTTCCCCCACAAATTTCATTCTTCAATGACCTCCCAAGCCAACTTCTCATGCATGCAATGAATGGTATTTGTGAGGCTTTTCTCATTGATACCTCCCTCCAAAATAGGATGGGCCATCTTCCCCCAAGAGACCCAATGCCTCTTCCCCTCCGAAGAAGCTTCCCAAATAAAATGGACTAAAATTCTATCAATAGCTCTGATAACACCCTTAGACATGTTGATAGATGAAAGAGAAAGCACCATCATGGCTGAGAGGACACTATTCACAAGCACGATATGACAACCAAAGGATAAAAAATGGTTCTTCCAGTTGAGAATGTGCCCCGTAATATTTCTCAGCACACGGTCAAAATTGCTGATGCGCATTCTACCAGGATATATGGGGGAACCGAGATAATCCATGGGTAACGAACCACGCCTCATACCCATGCTATTACCCATATCTACCCCCTACTCAAGGTACAAGATGGTGCCACATAGAATCCACTCTTCTCCATATTGATTTTTTGGCCACTCCAGCAGAAATACTCCCCAAGGACCTTGGTAATCCCCTAAACAGACCGCCATCCATCATTGATGAAGATAAGAGTATCATCCGCAAACATCAAGTGGGATATAGGTTGGAGGCTCAATCTCCTTTGGTAAGAAAGAACATCCCTATCTGAGATACCTTTGTTAATCAGTATTATTATGGTATCCTGCATAATAATGAAGATACTCAGGGATAGATGGTCGCCTTGATGAAGACCTTGAACTATCTTGAAGAAACCGTGAGTTCACCCCATAAACGTCACAGCCATCAAGGCCAAACTGAAACACATGAACATGATATCACAATGCCATCGGGAGAAACCCATCTTGTTCAGGACCCTATTAATAAAACCACACTCAATCCTATCATATGCCTAATTCATGTCGATCTTGATGTCCAAATTCGAACCACGATCCTTGACATTAATATCTCTCAACATATCCTGCGCCAATATTATTGCTCCCTCGATAGAGAAATCTTTCACAAAACCATGTCGTTCCATGGAGATCCACTGAGGGAGATTCTCAGACAACCTCCTATTAATGATACTTTCCAGGATTTTATAAGTAAAATTGTACATAATCGCAGGCCAATAGTGAAGGAGGGATGATAGGTCCTTGATCTTTGGTAATAGGGAAAGAGACGTGGCAGACACTACCCGCAAGATGTTTCCCCCTCTGAAAAAATCTTGGAGGAAATTGATGATATCCCACCTTACCACCTCCTGGAATCTCCTAAAGAAAGAACCAGGGAAGCCATCGGGATCTGCAACACTCTCATGGTTAAGGTTCACCCTAGCTGTGTGAATCTCCTCATCCTTTTGAATACCTTCCATCATCTCATTATCCTAATTAAAAACAAGATAAAGAATCCCCTCCCAGAACTCATCACCCCTGAAGTATACCCTTGGAGAATATTCAGATTTGGTCCTGTAAGAAGGTCCTTGAAATATGAAAACATTAGGCCCGCAACCACTTCCCTATCATCAGTGAAGGATCCATCATCTAAATCCAAGTTCGGTTTGACAACACTCTGCCTCTCCATTATACATTCATAGAAAAAGCAGTATTCTTATCACCCTCCTTGATCCATTTTATTCCCGAGCATTCCCTCTCCATCCTTTCTTGTGAGAGCACCATAACCGCAAGGGAGTTCTTTTTCTCAGAGAGCTCACCAAGTACATCATCTTCCCATATCTCCTGAAGACTTTCCTTGAGCAATTCGATATCCAATTTGAGCACATCCAAATCCTGATCAAAGGGAGGAAAACCTATAGCCCATGTGTGGAGGGCCTACATGAGACGCCTCAACTTGAAGTGCAAAGCTAACCATGAGTGGCCCTGAATTGGTTCCTCCCAACTGATCCTCACCGTCTGATAATATCACGGGATAATTGACCAGTGTATCATATACCTGATGCCTGACTGTAGAGCCTCCCTCATATTTAGAGTTAATAGATTTGGTGAATGATCGTAGATGATACGGTTAAAGTGAGAAACCTTCACTTCAGGAGATATAGAAACTGCTTGAACCTTGTCTTAGCACAGGTCGAGCCTGCTCCAACAATGACTAATTCCCTTACAATTATTGCACCATGTGTATGGGTCCCCAGAATACCCTAAATCCATCAACCCTATGCCATCAATAAACTGTCTGAAGGCCCTACTCTCCCTCCTGGGAAACTGCCCTCTCCCCTTCTTCTCATCAAAATCCGCTACAATTTTAAAATCGCCCCCACTACCCAAGGTTGATCCCCTGGGTCGAAAGCATTGAGTTCGCTCCATAACACCTCCCTCCTCTGAGCATCGCAAATATCATAAATGAAGGGAAAAAAGTGTGTTAATGTCACATGACACACTAGTAGTTACATATTGGTCCCCTACTTGGATCAACTCCACAGAAACATCCATGTGCCAGAAAATATAGATAAACCAGTTGATTGGCTCCGCATGCATAGATGCATGCAGCTTCACCTTATGAGTAACCTCATTGATCTTTTCTGAATTCTACTTCTTCTCCAAGAACGCATCCACCTTGACTTTGTGTTTCATAGCTTCCGAGGAAATATAATCTATCTTGACTCTCGCCCTAATGCCTTGGGCGTTCCAGATTAATATGTGAGTCATGGAAGTAATACAGGTCTGGCTTTGGCCCCAGGCAACATTGTCTCTTTAAAGTGGGAAACTGAGTACTCCATATCCAGCATCTTCTTCAAATATGACCTCATGTGCACTTCTGAACCAGTGACTTTAGAAACTGGGGATGCAGACTGAAGACTCAATGAGCGCTTTGAGGCATTCCCATTCACCTCTGGAAGAGGTGAACAAGCCATAGCATCGAGGTTTGAGAGGTCCTGAACACTCAAAGAATGAGGATCACCAGTACTGTCCATCAAACTAAAATTCAAAGAAGGCCAAGGTTCATGAGGTTCTACTTTATCTTGACAAATGTTTCTTCCCAAAAAATTGAGGTCAAAACTAGGAACCACCCCATGAAGGAAGGCCTCCTTATGATCAAACTCCTTGGAAATCTTCTCATCACAAGAATAGGAAACTGGTAATTCTGCGTGTTTCTCCCAAGAATAAAACTCTAGAAAACTCGGAACAAACTTCAGCACAGCTGGTAGGGTTACTGAGTTCCCCCGAGAATAAATCTCCCACAAAATCGGCACAAACTTCAGCAAAGTATCCAATAAAACACCTTTCAAGAGCATCCATGGATGAAAACAAGGCCATGAAGAAGGTACCAGGAGAACCATTATACTTACTCATGGTTTTTAGGGTAGCAGAGCCATACCTGGAGGATCCTCAGGACACGGGGATGAAGGGACCAGCTCCTTGCAAGAAGGTAATATAGGGGGGGTGTTGTAGGGGCCTGGAGAACCAAAATCTTCTTTGGATACCTATTGAGACTGGGTTGAGCTACACTCTTCACCTGCTAGTAAAGGTGGGCCACCTCACATGGGGCCTTTGACATCTTGAGGGAGCCCTCAAAGATGTTTTTTCTATAAATTCTACACTGAATTCCCTTGAAGAAGATAAGATGAACAAAACCTGGGGAACATCGGGTAAACTATGTCATGAACCCAGACAATAGATTCCTACACCTTCAGGGACAATTTCTTCGGTATGGGCAGATAGGGTTCCAAATCAATGCAAATCTGAGAGTCAATCATCTTCTAAACTCTGTGAGTCTATGTTTCCACACAATGAAAACCCCCCAGTGAGTCGCTGATGGCTCTGAGAAAGGAAACATTCTGAAAAGAAGTGGAATGCCAGGAAGTCAAACCCATACTGTAGCCCGAGGGTTCTCCTTCCCCCTATGACCCTCCATCAACCACCAAGAGAGGTTGAAAAGACAACAGTCGAAAAAATGGGGGGAATTACACCAGGCTTGGATGAAATCCGCCTCTAAAGCAAGCACCAAACAGAATTAGAACCTATGAAGTATCGAGATGTGGGCCTCCATCTGAACCCACCACGATTCCATGAAGCATTTGAAATCTAGTAGCAAGGGTTTATCAGCTCTGAAGCATGCCACTAGTGACCACTTGAGACAAGAAAGCACCTCGATGAAAGTAGAAGATGGAGTAGACATGGAAATGTGTGATCCATCACACACCACATAATGCGAGAACCGATCAATCTCCGGGAAGCATGGATCCAAAACCACTGAACCCGGACCACAAATATCTTCCTTGAAATACAGCACCTGGCTCCTCGAGTGAGGCGAAGGATCGGGAGACCCCAAGCAAGGAGAAGAGTTTCCTGCCTGAGGCAGAAAAATCACACTTACTAAACTTCCCATATAATTCATTTATTCTCAAAGTCTTCAGAATAGTGCACAAGTGATTTTCATGTTCTACTTAGATTTTAGAGTATACCAGGATATAATTGATAAACACCACCACAAATTTATCAAGTTACCACTTGAAAACACTATTAATTAGATCCATGAAAATAGATGGTGCATTAGTTTGTCCAAAAGGCATTACTGTAAACTCGTAATGCCCGTACCTGGTCTAGAATGCTATTTTTGGAATTTCATCCTTCCTCACAAGAAATTGATGATATCCAGTTCAAACATCAATCATCGAAAAATATTGGGCTCCAGGAATTTGATCAAATAAATCACCAATGAGAGGTAGGGGATACTTGTTCTTTGTTGTTATGGCATTGATATCCTTATATTCAATGCACAACCTCAAATACCCATCTTTCTTATTAACAAAAAGAATATGGGCTCCCCAAGAAGAAATGATAGGACAAATAAGTCCTTTATCACTAAATTCCTCTAGTGGTTTCTTTAGCTCCGCTGACTCTATAGTGGCCATTCTATAAGGGGTCTTTGATATGGGCCTTGAACAAGGAATTAAGTCAATGGAAAAAATCAATTTCCAGCTCTAGATGATTTCTAGGTGAATCCTCTAGAAAGACATCGACATATTATTGTATACGTGAACATATTCAATTTTAAGATTCAATTCATCTCCAATAGATATTGGGTTCTATTCCTCTCCAATAATTGAATTTAGTAGATATATTGGGGGTGGATCTAGATGAGAATTAGATGGTGATATTTCTTCATTAAAGATAAGGGGTTCCACACAATTCTCAAAAATTATAACTTCCTTCTTCTTGCAATAGATACTCACATCATAATTTGACAGTCAATTATTTCTGAGAATTATATCAAATTTATTCATTGGTATATTGATATGGTCAGTAACTAAATCATGTTCAAGTGTGATGAGGGGGACTAATTTACACGCATTTGTAGCAATGATACATCCACTAGGGGTTTTGACAGATCACTCCTTTATTAAATAAAATTGGAAATATATACTTTTCTTGGAAAACTAGGATGATATAAATGAATGAGACGATCCAAAATCAAATAAAGCATTGGTTAAGTTTGATGAAATGATCAATGTATCTGCCTGCACTTTATTAGGAACTTCAACCTCCATAGTAGTGACCACATAAGTATATCCTTTCTCACATGACCTTATTCAGGGATCATTTCCATGATGCTTAGGACATTCTAGTGCATAATTTCCCTTATCCATACAATTGTAGCATTCAACATGGGTATCTTCTTTTTCCCCATAAAATCACGAGCATGGTGGCCTTTTTCTCCACACTTGTAATTGACTCCCATTCCCTTCAGGAAAGTGATAGGTTTTTTCTTCCCATAATTACTATAAGATGGAAATTTAACTCTTCCCTTCTTCCCTATTTTCTTATTTCCTTTCATAGAGTTTTCATCTATCCTCTTCTTCTATTACTTTTCCTTAAAGTCATAAGACTTAGAGAATTAATTTTCTATCTTTATAGCACATGAAATTATATCTTCATATGATGATAAATTCTAAGAGACTAGAGCCCTTTAGAGGAATGGTTTCAAACCGTCAAAGAATTGATCAATTTTGATCCTTGGATTCAATATGTAATCCACAACATGCCTTATTAAACTTGTGATGTTAGCTTCATACTTATAAACATTATCATCTTCCTTTTGATTTAAATTTAGAAAATTCTTTTCCATATTCTCTCATTTCTCACGAGGAAAATATTTCTCTAGGAATATTTCCTGAAATTCCTCCCATCCCATATATTATATCTCATCCTCCTCCTTTGTGTTTTGGATTAGTGACCACCCCTAATCCATATCTACCGATAGATGATAAACTTCCATGATAACTTACTCCTTTCATTACATCCCAAAGTGAGAAATATCTTCTCTAGAGAACTTATCCACTACTCATCTACAAATGGGTTTATAGTCCCATTGAATAATTATGGTTGTTGTCGCATAAAGATATATAACATATCTCCTCCACATGGATGATCAGGATGCTCCATAAAGGAAAGGTTATTGTTCATAACATGAGTAAGTTTTCCTTGTATAGTTATAAGTTGCTCGGCACCAGTTGCAGCACCAGATCCTACATCATTATATTGCATCGGACGGAAATCCCTACATGGGATACACATGTTCATGTGGTTTCCATTTTATCCAATAGGAGCCATTTATAGATGATAAAATACACTTGATTAGTTATGATTCATAATATATAATATTATCTTAACAAAATACTTAGCATAAATTGAGATCCTATGCATGGCTAATCCCTTAATCACAAAAATGGTTTCTTTGAGGGAAAATTTACATTTAAATCCTTTATAATGACTTGTAAAGAAAATGTGAATTATCCTAATCATATCCCCCAAGAGTGTCATAACCAAGAGTGCAGCAAGGCATGTTGTTGTGTACTAGGATACCCCAGGTCAAGCCCAAAACTCCTTGTCAGAGTTTTCACTCCTAGGTATATCTTTTACAGAGTTGCCTCTACCTTCTCATATCCAGAAAAGGATATATTGCTTCAAAGATCCACATAATCTGTTCCTTTCCAAAATTACAGGACGTTGTTGTATGTTTATCCTCAAATACTGTCTTTGGGACTCTTCCCCAATCTGCATTTTCTAAATCTAGTTTCAAAGTTTTCTACTAAACTTCCTTTAATACCAATTATAAGGACCTGACCCCAGTTGACCGGAGATGGTGCCTTATTTGATTATATTGGAATATAAACAACAAATAAGTATCCCAAAGGACCGAGTATTTTAGTATAATTGGGAACAAGTTACAAACATAAGTTCAACATTATGACATGAAATTAAAAACAACATGGACACTCCTTATGTAACTTCCATAACTTCTAGGTTATTTTATCATATCAATCATAATAAAATTCATCATGTCCATAGAAAAGTGAAACATAACAAAGGGGTGAGATCAAATGCTCAGTAAGAGTAAGCAATATAGGGAAATATAACTTAAACATTAGACATGGTGAATAATTGAAAACACATGCCTTTAAAAATAAATTTGAACATAATATGTAAAAAATATGAGCTTAGTAAATATTACCATAATATTACATAATAATGGGTATTCAACTAGTCAAATAACCACATGAACTATCAATAAAATATTCATAATGAGGTAATGAATAATGTGGTACAATATAACCATACCATCAATTCCTCTTGCCAAGACCATAAATAATCATTTTGTCAAGGCCTTGTACCATGGCCATAGTATTTCCCAAAAGACCTACCGACGCACTAAGGGGATATAGTAGGCCCCATATGAAACTTTATATGTCCAATGAATTCCTCATATTAATGGGGATAAATAAAAATATATATACATTCATCTTGAAACTAATATATGAAATGTAAATAACTTTCCCCGAACATTAAGCATAAACACTAACCATTCAGATTAAATTGATGAGTGGTTTTAAGATAGCCCATACATAGCCAAAATGATAATAAACCATTAAATTAAATATGGTATATGATACCATGAAATATTAATCATAAGAATCAACAATTTTGTTTAAATAGATGGAGATGCTAAAATGTTCGATAAATTTTTGAGATAAATACCCTTTTGCTATGAAAAAAAACGTTTTATATTGGAAAAATATTTATATAAAACCATAAGTGAGGTAAACTAGAATTTTCAAAATAAAATGAGTGATTTTATAAAGATAAGTGTTTCCACAAAAAGATTATAGGGTGCCCCTAAAAATGGGTATGTGTTTGAGAAATTCCCTTGAATCAGGTTTGTATTTTGGAAACAATTTTGAAGGTTTCCTTTCAAAACATGTAACTATACATAAAATAAGGAAGGGTTATAGTTAGTAAAAATATATAGAATACTCAAAGAGAATTTATTAGGAGTATATAATAATAAATAATAATTTCATAGAGGTAATTTAGACAATCAAAGTAACCTGAATGAAAATGGGAGTTCAGGTGGAAAACCCTAACCTTAAATCCAAATGTCTTCCACTCTTGAACTAAATATCGTATAATAAGAAATTATACATGTTAATAACATATTTAAGAACCTATTAGACATGTATTTAATTTATCATAATTCTATTTAGTTCATTTATTCCCTCATTGATAAGTTATTATATTGAATTTCATCGTTTTACAGTGTTGGTTTTCTTTATTTTCATAATCGGTCCACTTTTTCTTAAGTAATGGACTTTATCAGGAATGTATGTAAGTCTCCAAAATTGAATTAGAATTTTATTTAGGATCGTCCATAGGTTTTAGTGTTCATTTATATAACTTAGCTACATCGAATGAGGATGAATTATTAAATAGAACTTTAATGATAACTGTTTCTGTTAATTTGTGGGTTTTGATTACAACGAACTCATTTTTCATTATAAATTAATACCATTCGTACAAAGGGATTACAGAACCCTAAATAGGGTATATTACATATATAATAATCTTGTTAAACCATAACAATAATGGTTTCATGACCAAAATTGAGAATTAAAATAGAAATCAAAAGCCTATTATCCTTGAATGTAGTAAATTGGCACATCTCGAATTGTGTTCTTACAACTAGTATAAAAGAAATTAAAAGGAATATATGATGAAAAATTATTCCACTATCATGAAAAAATTCCATTAAATGTAAGGTACTGGCGTCATCACAACATTTGGATAAGGAGAGGTAATAATAGAAAAAGAAAGAAAATGAACATGAAAGGAAAGACAAAGAATTGATAAGAGGAATTTACCTCTTGAACCAAACATTCTTGAGAGCCTCCATAAGGGGGAGGTTTTGGTATTTTTATGAGACCAAGGATTATTGAACGTGGTAGAGGGGGTCGATAGGATATTTGGATAGAATTTGTAGAAGGTACAAGGCTTGAGAGGAGTGAAGGGAAGAAGTAGTTAAGGGGGGTTTTATAGTGGAGGAGAGGAGAGTTTTCATAATTTTTTAATCATTAGTTTATTAATTTCCCTCAAGACCAGAAATAATGATGATTCTATTAAAAATAATATTAATAAATGCATGTGAGTTATAACCAAGTGGTATTACATCACTTGTGATGTCATGAATTGTGTATTTAACTGATAATTTGTATATACTGTATTTTATAGTATTTCACTATTCATAAAAAAATCGGGTTTTTCAAAAAAATAAAAAAAATTCCCCCTATCCATTTTTGGATTTATAGAATCCAAAAATCCAGTCCTTTTTTCAAAAATAATTTTCTAATTATGATTAATTTAATATTCAATTAAAATCGTAATTTATTCTAAAAACAATAGTTTTAACATACTTATTTACTTATTCCAAAGCATAGGTATATCAAAATTTCACATCAATATTATTTATATAAAATCATATTTAATGTTACTATTCATTAGGTTATATCACTATTCATAAGGGTATGTAACTATTCATAAGGGTAGGTTACTATCCACCAAAAATCATTTTTCACTTATCGGACTCCAAATAACTTACTAATCACAACTATGTATGTCAGATTTTCAAAATTCGCATCACGAAAGTGACAGACATATGATTAAGGGTAACATAATAGTTAATAGTTCATTTTTTTGTGATTTAATGTGATTATGAAATATTTATTAGAAAATAATTTCCATTGAAGAAATATTGGGTCGTTATAATTCTCACCACTAATAAAGGGGTCTCTCAACACCCTTTCTGGAATTCTAAAAATTTTTGCTTCCACTGGAAAAAAATGAAATCCATCATTCTCATAGAATAAAATTTATCTTTTTTTAGCTTATATTCAGAATAATTTATCTTAATCCCTCTATTTCTATGGATTTATTCCTAGGTATACTCGATTTATCAACCTTTTTAAATTTTTTCTTACTTTTATTTAATTTTTTACTCTACCAAATACAACTTTATAATTAAAATATTTTTACATTAGTATTGTTTTTATAATTAATGTTAATATTATATAGAAATAACTATTAACCACTATTCCCCCCTTGATTATAAAAAATCAAAATATCATTTGTTTGTTGGGTGGACTACCGCCTCCATGAAGCGATGGCTTTCATTTTTCACCACTAACTTTATTCATTGGTAATAAGGGAGAAATTTAAGAATAAAACTAAAATATAGTAAATAATTAATATTATGAAGAATAAATGATTGTCCACCATATTTTCCTCTCATTCATTGAGAAACAAAAAACATCAATTGTGTGTTGGGTGGACAACCACCTCTATAAATTAAAGTATCTCATTTTTCATCTAGTATCATAGTTATTTATTAAAATCTACCAAAATAAAACTAATAAGATTAAAATTATGTAAATAATATAATTATTTTAAATAAATAATGATATTATTCTGAAATAAAGTAAATTCATATTCAGAATTATCCATTAATTACAGTATGGTCAAGTTTAGGTTAGTTTAACCACCTATTTGAATAGTACAATAAAATAATATCATGGATGAACATTATCAAATAATTAAATATTACATATGATATAAAAAATTAAATAATTATTTTAAATTATTTCATGAGTGTAAACATTAATATTCTACTCATTAATTAGGATACCATCATTCGTTTTGTAAAGGTCACTTAAACATGGTTGCCACTAATTTCATAAAAAAGAACTATGAATAAAACACTTATTGAATGGACATATAACATTATAAACAATCATTTAACATTAATTATAGTACATTTTATAATATAGGAATAATGAATTCTTGGAGAATAAAAAATAACAACCCCATAATTATGTAATTAGTTCAAACCAATCAAGATTACTCAACCCCGATATTGAAAATAGATAATAACTAACTAATATTTGGGTAGAGAAATATTAAAAATAAAAATCATAAAAAGGTTATTGTATTGAATATTGTTTTCAAATAGGAGATTAAGAAAGGTAATTTTTTATATAGGGGACTCATGTACTTTTGTGGAAGCGGGGAATTAATGTTAGGGGTTCTTTGTCTAAAATTTAATTTTGGTAGATATATTTCATATTATTCCCCCTAGAACCTTTGATACGATGTTATTAATACTTAATTAATTCCTTTCTCTAGATCAAATTAATTAATTGGTCTTTAAGATACAAATCATTTTATTCATTTAAATGGATTTTGATTCAAAGGATACTATGGTCGTAAGTTTCTTGGTTAACTTGACTACCATTATTGAATTAGAATACTTTTTAATAAACTTATTTCTTCTATAGTTGGTTTCTTCCATAAAAGGATTTTATTTCATGTGAATTTCTCTTACATTATTTCTAATCTGATAATTTTTATCAAAATCTTCTTCCTCTATGAGTTTCTTCCCCATAAAAAGTATGTCATTTTCTTAAGAATATTTCCCATCTTATTTAATGATTTTTTCCCATCCTAGTGAATACATTAATTTCATTATAATTATATTCTATTTATTGAGAATCCTAATTACATTTTAGCTCATGTGGACTTAATATTTTCTGTCTCCTATTTTCAAAATAATTTTTTTTACTCTTTTTATAATGTGGGTTATCAATAGTGGTATTTTAGATAAAACTATATTCAATCAAAATAATTTTTTTTATCTTCAACTCTAGATTTATTTTTTGATATTTTTTATTTCATTTCAATGATATATTTTTAACGTTTATTTTTCAAAATTATGTTTTTTCGAAGAATTTCACTTCAAATTTAAAAACATTTATGTCTTTTTCAAGGCTTCTTTATCGATGATTCTTTTTTCAAAGTAAATGTTTTCAAAAAAAATTCACTTCACATTTTTGAAAAAATCATATATTTTTCAAGAATCCCTTATTAATGATTCCTATTAATGATTAAAGTTTTACATGTCTTTTTCAATTCCCTTTAACAAATCCATTTTGTCTTTTCAAGGCCTCAATATTGATATTTCTTTTCAAATGTTGATTTTTAATATTCCCTTTTTCAATGTGCCAAAAGTGAGCATTATAAAAATTACATTGGAAAATTACTAAAACTTCACCTTTTTCGAAAAATATAATTTATTTCTTAAAAAACAAATTAATAATTTTGATACCATTTATTCTTTACCTCTGAAGGACTTATATCGTTGGAAGTTATTTTTCATGAATTTCCCACTAAATATTCTTATGAAATAATATTTTTCAGTGATTTAATTTTAGGTATTATCTATTTATATTCTTAAGGTAAATTTTGATGATAATATATATAACTATTGTGAAACCAATTTTTCTCTGTGTGGGTTATTTATAATATAATTAATGAAGACCATTTTCAACCAGGAGATTTTATACTATATTTAATTATTAATATATTATGGAATGCATATGTATGGTTTTTCATGAAGTTATTGTTGGGAACTATATATCCCTCCAACAAATTATGTAAAGATTTATATCACATGATATAATGGGAAACAAGTTATGATGACTAAATCCACCAAGTTAAATATTTGAGTGAAACCATGTCAACCAAGGGATACTGGTTGTTTCTTGATACACTGGGTTATTATTCATAGGATCATGTCTATGCAATATTATTATGTTTTAAATTGTACTTATGTTATGATTTCTCATGTATTATTATTATTCATATTTTATATGGGTATATTTTCTAATGTTTTGTTTAGGGATCTTAATTATGATATCACCCCCATATTATTTTATTTTGATAACTTATGATCATAATTTGTTTCCCCTTTTATTTTTTTATTAAATATATTAGCTAAATAATTTATTATGTTTCCATTCCATAGATTATAATGAAAATTATACTTTTTATGATGTCAATAAGGGATTATAAAGTAGTTAGATTAAATAGAAATGAAAAGGATTTGTGGAAAATATGTTTTTTATATAGATAATCCTATATTAAACTAAACTATAAATTCTCTATTTTGTGAGAATATTTTTTATATTGAATGATTATTCATGTAAAATATTTAAATAAATGTTTTTATTTATCCCAATTCATTTTATTATATTTGGGTTATGATAATCAGTGTTCCATCAATCATCAGTGAAATAAAATTAAATATTATCAAAAATAACACATTGATACAAAGAACCGTTTTTTTTAATATAAGTTGGAAGAATTAATTTTTAATATAAATTATATTCCTACAAAATATTGAATACTGGTTGTGTCTACCAAACATATTATTAATTATTTGTTTCAAAATATGGTTTATTTATGGAAGCTCAATATATTTAATGCTATAGTATGGTTTTAATCCCCATTATTATTTGTTCATTGGATTTTTAATTATAAATAATGTAAATAAATAAATATAAATTGAATGTTATATATTTTATTGAATGAGGAGAAATATTAATTGAAAGGGTGAGTATAAATTTTGGGAGAGATATTTAAAAATGAAAAAGTTGGGATTTGAGTATACACACATGGGGTTTGTGTGTGTAATGTTGTAAATTAAGTGTGTATGTTTTTAAAATAGGTTATGGATGGTTTTATTTTTTTCAATATATGTGAAAGAAATAATTTGGATCCAATACATGGATTGTATTTGTGAGTATGTAATGATGTTAAAAGTATAAAAATGTAATTTAGTTGACCTTACGAAAATCATTTCAATTATAATTCATTATTTTTGTTTCCCCTAATGAGTTCTCTGATGTAAGAATATAATTATTGAGTAATGATTTGTTTCATAGTATAAGGGTGATTTAAAATCACCAATTGACAAAAAAGTCAATAAGTTCGTATTTTTAGACCAAATAATACTTTCTATGACAAGTTAATATTTATGATGGAAATAAGTTTAAGTGTTCTCAAATGGAGTTAATACAATAATTTTTATTCATAAAATTATTGTCTTTAGTTTTCAGCACATGAATTGTTACCAATCTAAGGTAATGTTATGTGATTTAGAGGTGTTTTTGAGTGTCTTAAAATTTCATCACATAATGGTTGAAGTGAATAGTTATATTATTTTCTATGATAAGATTATTAAGTTATCTAAAGGTTATCAGTAATCAATTCCATGGTGCATGTCTTAGGAAAATTGATTCTCAAGTCTTTAGAAAAATGGGTATAGTGATGATTATTTTTGCCAAATAAAAACATATACAACATGATTAATCTAAAACTTCAATGAAAAATTGGATTTTTTTATGGTCACTAAAGAATAATCTCAAGGTTTATGATGTTAATAAAGAAGTGAACATGGTTCAATGTTGATGATATAAAAATTAGTAACTCATCATGATATAATTTTTTCATTTGGGATAAGTTTTAACTATGGAAGATATGGTTTCCCAACCCAGTTAATGAATTAGATCATGGTTTTTGGTAAACCAAAAAATAAAAATGAAAACATCATTATTTTGAATTTTTTCTATTATTTTTTAATTTAAAGCATCAATTTAAAATTATTTGAACATTTAGGGGGGAAATAATGTTCAACCTCAGCATCTTATAGTTTTGTCACAAATTTTTTTCTGAGTGACATATGATTATGTGACTTTCTGAGTTTCAAAAAAGTTACTCATATTCATTACATAATTTATCTTGACATTATTGATTTTTTTAGAAGGATTGGAGTCTTTTAAAAGCTAATGATGAGGGGGGAGATGAAGTTAACATTGGATTTAGATTTTGAATGTAAAGTTAAAAAATAATGGAAATGAAAAGTGTGCATTTTTTTAAAAAAATTATTATGGCTCCATGTGAGAGTGGGGAGATTGATATAGAGGAGAAGAAAAAGAGAATACCCATTAAATAGATTATTATGAAAAATTATTCATCTTTAGAATTATTAATATAAGAATATATAAGAAATTATGATTGAGTGGTTACATTTGATTATATAGGGTTTAATTTTGAATAGTAATTTTTTTTCTATAGATTATTTTTATGATGAATGACTAAACACTCATCAACATATCAGGATATCTTAGCCAAAAAAGAAGTAATTTATTAGGTGATCATAGATTAGTATTCAGTCATTGAAGTTCTATGTATTAGATTTTGAATATGAAACATTTTCCACTCTATTTAATAGTTATTTTTTTTTAATTGGAGTATGAATAATGACTATTCATAACTATAATATCAAAGGTTTTTAAAAGAAAAGTGTATTTGATAGAATATACAACATGCAATACTAAGCCTAAAAGAACCAAAAAAAATATTATTATTTATATATGACCATTATTAACATGTCATTAAATTGTTTGGAATGAATATTAATAACCAAATTAAAAAAATATCTACAAATTTAATGATTTCTTAAACGGAAAAAAAACATAATTTTTAGTAAATCAATTTCCTTTCACAAAAAATATGTTTTCTACATAAAAAATTATTGTTTTTTAGTGACAAAATAATATAATTAATTTTTTCCACTTTTATAAAATTTATCTTATAAAATGAAATAAATTTCGGAAATTAGAATATCAATGTTAACATAGGGTGATTCTATAGGATTTTTCTAAAAAGATTGACTTTCTAGTGAATAGTGGAAATACAACTTTTTTTATTGAAAACTATATTTTTGTTTCAAGAATTTGTACAGTTTTATTTTGGTTTAAAGTTATTTGATACTAAAAGAATCATATTATCTTATAAATAATCCAATTAATTTCATTTTAATCAATTTTATTATTTGATATGGTATAAAAACATTTATACATAAAAGGAATTTTCCTGAAAACTAGTTTTTCATTATATTTTTATTTTTGATTTAAATATAATTAAAAAAATTGAATTTAATAATAAAAAATGGTTTCTATATTTGAAATTAGGAGTTCCAAATTTATTAAATATACCCATTCTATTATTTTGAATCATAAAATTGAATCTTGGTCAAATTTATCCCATCACTAAAGGATAAACTGTGGTAATCTATGTCAAAACTAAGTGATAAAGTCAAAATATTTGATATTAATTCTTAGTGGATAAAATTATTTAGACATTTATCATATAATTCATGATATTTATATTTTTAATGAAAATATTCCATAAAAATTAATGATATAATATTTAAACCAAATAATGTTACAAAATAAAACTCAAATATCACTCATATGTTCATATAATTACATAATAATGTTATGAACGAATATAATTTTTTATTATGATAATAAGAAAAAAATGATGATGAAATTTTATTTATATTATTTAGTAAGTATTTAATTACCTTAAATTCTAATGCAACACCAACACAATATTTATTCAATTCATAGAAATATAAAATAAATGATTTAAAAAATAATAAGTGAAAACATACCCAAAAAATGTAAAACTTTTTATTTTATAATATTATTTCAAGTTAAAACAATCTTATACTATAATTATATCAATTTTTAGCCATTTGGTATTATAAAAAAAATTATATTAATTTAATACATTATGAAATTCCAAGAATTCCCCACACATAAATTATAAAAGGACACATCCCCTCTATAGTATTTACATAAATTTATGTCACCTAGAATAAAGAAAACCTTCAAGTTCCTCTTATAATCATAATTATAAATTTTATAGAGGTTATATGATTTTAAAAATTCGTACCCTATATATTGTCCTGACCTTAGTGCCACACACCGATGCCCTGATCTGATCAGTCAAATCACCTCAAGTGTGTCTCCTCATACACTAGAAGCTATAGACAAGTAGTTAGGGTATGATAAGTCATTAATTATGAGAATATACCATATTTTATCTGATTAATCATAAAAATTAATAATAAATAATATAAAAAATATATAATAATATAAAAAGGTGTATCTCAAGACAATCAAGGTTGGAAATACAATCTCTGAACAAAAGTAGAAAACATGTCATGCTAATGTATGTGTCTAGTTTCTAAAATGAAAACAGTAAAATAAAGACACAAAATACTCCCAAGTGGGTCTCGGACCACTTCTAGTTCCCTCGTCCATGATCCATCCCCATATTATCCATTTTACAATGGGACTTTTCCCTCAACCTATCGTACAACAATAAAGTCTATTCAGGTAAACATTATGTATCCCTAGCAGGGTGTGAGTAAAACTCAATAGGACACCACCATTGGAGTATAAAAAAATTATAAATTAGTGAATAGTGGATTTTATTTTATAAATAAATAAGTACAATGTATAAATAAATAGTTATCACATTATCTTTTATTCATTACTTGACTACCTTAACTCCAGGATTCCTAAGGACGCCTGTACATCATGCCAACATCAACTCATGCCAAAGCCTTAATAGTTATTAGGAAATATCATATAATCATAACTACTTAAACTGATATTATATCATGATGTATACAATGGTGATATCATATCTCAATACGTGCTTCAGCTCATGTCGGTGCCCGAAATATTATCAAGTGAGGCCAAAACTTGGATTACCTTTTCTACCATTCTTAGAATCAAACTATATTTTCCATGTTACACAAATTAAATTCACATGTAAGATGACCATGTTACCATTTTTAATTCATAATATAGTGTCCTTGTTCCCATTACATTACTCATAGAAATAATTACAATGTTACCATTTATACTTCTCGATTGAATGACCATGTTCCCATTCCTTTACTCAGAAGTACAACGACCATGTTACCATTTATTATTACCTATTGAATTACCATGTTCACATTCCTTCACATATATTAACTTTCAATTAATTATACAACATCAATTTCATTACTAATTCAAATATTATTTTATCTCGTAAAAATATTTCATTATTTCACAATTAATTAAGTATGTCAAACCCATTAATTAATTCATCAATTTATTCTGTCATGTCAATCATCCCAATATAACATAATTAATTCTATAATTAATGATCTCAGGGAATAACCCCAATATCTCATTTTTTATTATAGAATTAATTATTTCAACTAATGACATCAATATCTCCTAATTAATCTATTATTAATTATCTCAAATCATATACCTTAATATCTTGTAATTAATCCCTCATTAATTATCTAAAAAAAATCATTAAATCTAATAGTTAAACCCCTAATTAATTATCTAAATAGATATCCATTAAACCAAATAATTAATTTCCCAATTAATTATCTAAAAGGAAATACCCTTAGTCTCAAAATTAATTATCGAATTATCACCAACTCCAATAATAAATTGAATTAATCAATTAGCTATATTAACTAAATCAATTTAGGAATTAAAACTACTAATGAATTTTAGATGTCCAAAAACATGAATAGATGTATCAAAAGAATGATTATTGGAATTCAGTATTATACCACCTACCATGAACATTTATGATCAGTCACCCAATATAGATCCTCAAAATTGGGCAGCATAGTGATCTAGATCAGGATCCAGATATAAAACCATAAATCAAGAACAAATAAATCAAGATATTATGAAACTAGAGGTAGATATACAACCCTATATATAAATCTCATTAAATAGGTTTATATCAAATAATAAAATTTATAACATCCATAAAAAGAGTGGGAGAAGAAAGGAGGATGAATATGAAAGCCTTAGGATGTGATCCACTTACTGGGAGAGGAGAAAATATTTTATTTGGACTTAGAATCAAGAATAAAGGAGATCGAATGGTCATGGAATACCTCCAAAATTCTATAGAAACCTAAAATAACGCCTAGAGTTTAATGGGGGGAAAATATGTGATTTTGGTGAGTTCTAGGGATTTTAAAATTAATTTTCAGGCCGCTTAAAAAGTTATGGACAATTTCCCAGGAAGAAGAGCATAGTTTTCTAGAACGATTTGATGACCATTAACCTATTGTTTTAGGAGTGCACTATTTTTTTCTAGGAACATGGTTTTTCAAAAAATGTTCTATCCATTTGAACCCTCACTATCTAAGGTTTCGTGTTTTCCTATCATGGGTGCACAATTTTCTTTTACCATGTGGCAACTGTGAACATACCATTTTCTCCCATTTTTCTCAATTTTTACCAAAAAACACACCAAGGTTAAATCAAATCTAAGGGTACATTAAAATATTTCAGGAATTAAATCCTAATAAAACTTTAGAAAAGGTCAGGATCTTACAATCTACCCACCTTATAGTAGTTATTCCTCAAGCTACACTCCCAAGATTCACTAAGATTCCGATCCAAAAATACTAGTCCATTGATCTCTAATATCTTCTTCCCTAGACAATTTTTCCTCCTAAACATACCCATGTTGCAATAATGGATGGACTATTGGTGTGGTCTACCCCCATAACACTTTCTCACAATGATTTAGCACACGTATTAGATACTACTCAAAGGAAACATATATATCATGATCCAGCTCATCAACGTTGATCACATGAGAAGAGTTGAGGTGATACCTCCATTGTTTTTATACAAGGAAAATCTCTTGCATAAAACATTATTTCTATATAACATCCAATCGCTATGCCACCATCTTGATTCTCTCTACAACCTCAAATAGTCCAACTAATCCAGGCACAAACTATCCATGCCTTTATATCCTGCATCAACCCAACCAAGGAAAACCCCAAAGGAATACACAATCACACTCACTAAACTCTATGGGTCATAATTTTCTATCATAATATGACTTATACCTAATCTGATTTATATCCATATGTTTCATAATTAGCTGAACTTTCTATGATGTCCCCTGCATGATACTCGGTCCCAATAACTTTGACTCACTAGCCTCCATCTATCATAGTGGAGATCTGCATGGAATACGATAAAGATCCTCATATGGTGTCATATGTATAGTTACTTAATAACTATTTTTATAGGAAAATCCACTAAATCAAAGTTATACTCCTAATTCAAACCGAAGTAAAGAACATATGGATGTAACATATCCTCAAGCACTTTTATAGTACACTCTGACTGCCCGTCTCTCTATTGGTGGAAATCCATACTCAATAATACCCATGTTACAAGTACATTTCGTAAGAACTTCTGAAAGAATAAAGTGAAGAATGAGTCACAATCTGACACTATAGTTCATGGAGACCCTTGAAAATGAACTATCTCTTGAGCATATAATTATCTTAGCTACTCTATTGTGAAAGTTTCTCATATAGGCTGGAAATACACTACATTCAACAATAGATCCACAACAAACTAGATATATTGATTACTACTAATCATCATTGTAAGATCCACCACAAATTCCATTGTCACGTCATCCAAATACCATTATGTAATAGACAATGGTTATAGAGAACCACATGGTCATTGATGATCCACCTTGACCTACTAACTAGTAAAGCATTGTTCCATGAACCCTACTATCTCCTTGTTCATAGCAAGCCACCAAAACAATAGTTGAAGGCCATGGAATACTTTGGTCACACCTATATGCACCACCCACTTTGAGGCACTAAATTCCGTTATCAGCTCGTCTTGTATTCTTATAGGAACAAAAACCTGATTTCTGACATAAATTATCGCATCCTCATTTATTATTCAATTTGAAGGTGACCCCCACCTTCAAGGCTTTCCCTCAAGGTCCAAAACATCAGATCCTCATACTTAGAAACTCTAGTCCAAATAAAAAGTGTATTATTCACTAAAAAACTGATATGAGGTTCATCTTCTCTTGATTATCCTAAACCATTATATTCATTTCATCTAGTTGGGTCATCATCTTCCTCTCAGCTCTGGAATCCTTAACTACCTGAGTTTGAGTTTTCCTTCTCAAAGAATCATCCAAACCATTTTCTTTCCAAGTTGTATATGCTAGCTCAAAATTTAATGACTTCATATACTCCAACAACCTATATTGTCGGAGAATCAAATCTTGTTGTTGCAAGATATACTTTAATCTCTTATGATCGATAATCACCATAAACTTCTCACCCAATAGATAATTTTGATTACACTTCAGAGAATAAAACACTATTTCTAGCTCGAGGTCATGCATAGATTAGTTCCTTCAATGTGACCTCAAATCCCATGACCTATATATTAAGACTTAATTTCCTTAAATCAACACTAATCTAAGTCCAATCCCAAAATAATCAAAATACACCATATACTCCTCACCTGGCCCTGGTAGGATCAATATTAGTGCTAATTTCAAGAACATCATCAACTCTTGGAAGGAATTCTCATAAGCTTCATACTATTCAAAACATATCCCATTCTTGTTCGATCCAAAAAGAAGCACTTCCAAATGGAAAAATTCCATGATGAATCTCTGATAATATCCAGCTAACCCCCGAAAGCTACATATATCAAATATGTTCATGGGATACTCTTAATAAACCACAGAATGGAATTATCTAGATCTACTAACACACCATCATCTGAGATGATGTATTCAAATAAGAGTTCATAGTTGACCAAATACTAGCACAAAGAGAGCTTGTTGTATAGTTAATTCTCTCTCAGTGCACTCAGGATGATGTCAAGGTATTGGGAATGATCATTAGAAGTCTTGGAGTACACTATGATATAATCCACAATAACCACTATAAAATGATCTGGGAATGAATGGAATGTTATGTTCATCAAGTCCATAAACATTCCTACTACTTTCTTCAACCCAAACAACGTTATGAAAAACTCACATATGCCATACCTGCTTCTGATAGCAGTCTTTAATATATTAGATGTCTGAACTCTCAGCTGCTGATACCCAGATCTCAAGTTGATATTTGAAAACACACACGCTCCTATCAACTATTCCAATAGATTTTCAATTTATGGAAGAGGATAACAGTTATTTGTATTCATCTTGTTCAACATAAGTTAATCAACACATAAGTGCATCCTTCTGCTAGTCTTCTTTGAAAACAGCAATGTTCATCCACATGATGATGTACTCGGATAGACAAATCTCTCATCCTTCAACTCCACTAGCTAAGTTTTGAGATCTTGAATCTCTATAGATTCCAATCTTTATTGTTGTATAGATATAGGTTCAGCCCCCGACATGAGAACAATAGTGAATTCCACATCTCTCCCAAGTAGAATCCCTGATAGGTCTTCAAAAAAACATCATGAAATTGTTCCACCATTTGTGGAAATATATAATTATTTAAACCTCTATCATTCAGTAATAAACTAGAAACATGGTCCATGACTTGAACTCGTTTCTTTTTAATTGTCCCTACTCATCCTACATTGATATCTAATTCCCCATAGTGAGTATAGTGGTCACCCTTTGGAGGAGTAAATGTCACCGTCCTGTGGTAACAATCAATGTTTTCTCAGTATGTGACTAGACAGTCCATAACCATATTTAGCTTGAATCCTAACATTTCAAGGACATAGATATCCCAAAAAAATAGTAGTCCTCAACTTCAAGAGAACATCATTTTCAAAAATAGATTTCTCTAGACCGTACTCCCAATGATGTATCTATAGTCACTACCCCACTCAAAAACACCACTGTCAGGCTCAAACTAGAAACAAGTTTTATAGAAATATTGGGATGAGAGGAACTAGTATCAAATAAGTGACTATCTAATGTAGATTCTACAATAATAGTACCTCTCACAATTGAATGTCTAGCCTTTTTATCCACTAGTGTAGGTTTCTCTATATGTATTTGTCCTATACCTCTTCTCTATGATGTAGTCTAACTCCTTTGAGTTTCACCACTTTATAGATATGGATTCACTTTACCAGAATACCTATATCCACCATCTCTACTACCTTAGATAGTATAACTCTTGACGAAAGACTAATAAGGTAAAGAAGATCCCCTCCCTTCACTTTGGTTATGTCCATCCCCTCAATCACTGATCGTATTTCACTATGTACTACAGAACTTCTGTAGATTCCCCATCTTGTCTCCAGACTGACACTCCATTGGAGATTAATGAAAATATTTATGATAGTGGCCCGTTTTACCACACTAATTTAATACCACTCTTGTAAGGCCTTGCGCTACTGA
The DNA here is from genome assembly GCA_963277665.1 of Viscum album. Lineage (NCBI taxonomy): Eukaryota > Viridiplantae > Streptophyta > Magnoliopsida > Santalales > Viscaceae > Viscum > Viscum album. Next base: position 2,047,935,681 of record OY728119.1, read on the forward strand.
ACCTCCTATCTGGAAACCCTACTTTCCACTAACTTGAGTAAAGTTCTCATAACAGTGTTTCCTGCTCTCAGAATTCACACCCCATGATCATCCAGTAGAATCTTCCAGTCTAGAACTGGAATCCTTTTTTAGGTTCCCCTCAACTATGAGAGAAAAATCCACCACCTCAGTAAACTTATTTAATCCAAAGAGGTTAAATTGGGACATAATCTCACACTTAAATCCACTATGAAAGTGTCCTTCTTGATCTGTCTCATCTCCTATAAAATAAAGAGAAAAGTTATACAGGTCTATAAAGAATCCAATATAATCTATCCTAGAAATGATCCCCAAAATCAGACACATGAAGGTCGCTTCTCACCCAAGAGTCTCCATTTTTTCATGTATCATCTTGATGGACTCAACCAAGAACTCTATTATCTTAGGTCCACCCTCTCTGGTAAAATTTGGAGTGTGTTATAACTGAGACTCTCTCATCAGGTCAGACATGATATTATCAACCCAACCTAGGTCTCTTTCCATGAATTTCATGAAGATAGAAATGTTATATTGGAAATTATCTCATGCTTCCTCACCCTACATGATCGGTGATTCAGGTTACAACATTGTAGGATCATTCATAGCCATGCACCTCATGCGTCCTCTCAACAAGTATCATCATGGAGGAAAATTATCTAGAATTCCAAACATACATCTTAGTAATCATAACATAACATATCAAATTTTTTAAGAGTAATGATCATAAAAGAGAAAATAATTTTCCCCAAATATCACTATGCAGTCAAAACTGAGGTGCTAACACTACCATGAACCATCCTCCATGTAATACTTTGTTATCGATGGGTATTATCATTATCATATCAATTTTCTCATTTAGAAACCTAATTATTCTCATTAGTTCATCATTTTAACAGTTCTAATTTCATATTAATCACCATTTTCAAATCAATTACTCAAGTAAGGGAAAACAGTTTATGTTCAAAAACATACCAAAAAATAGTTTTACCATATGTGCCTAAAACGAAGCATGTCACAACATAACACTGAGTTCCTATAATGATTAATATAGACTCAACACTAATACCATTGAGGGCCAATAATAAATTCTCAGAAAATATTAAAAAAAATCCACATTACACAACAAGTGCATCACCCAAGGTGAAATAATATTCAATTATAACAAAAATCAATAATAACAACAGTCCCACCCTATGTACTTGGATTTTTACCCATACATTGGTTTGAAATTCACATGACATAGCTCATAACCAAGGAAATAATCTTCCTAGTCTTCAATATACCTTTCCCAAACTGTTACACAAATGATGAAGAAAAAAATAAACCATTGATACCACTTTGTAATGTCCCATCCCAGGTGTCACACACAAGTTCCTCAAGCCAATCGACACATTGCCTCAATCGTGCCTCCCCATATGCTAGAGGCTCTGGACTAGTAGTGAGGGTATGATAAGTCAATCATGGGTAGAATATACCCTCATTTATTAAGGTAAACAAGCGCAGAAATAATAAACAATATAGGAAGCAATATAGCCATAAGAAATCCAAATCTAAGGATAATTGAAGTGGGGACAACAATATCTGAACTATAGAAGAAAGCATTCCATGTTAATGTATGTGTTGTGTTTCTAAAATTTAAATTGAAAAATAAAGACACTAATGACTCCCATGCGAATCCCAGACCACATCCGGTTCCCACATATAATCGCAATCCCCAAATTAGCCATATAACCTTAGATCCTTGCCATTAACCCATCTTGGAACATTATGTTTACTCGTATACCAATTAGGCAGCCCGAGGAGGGTGTGAGTACAAATAAGTAGGCCACCACCAACAGTGTCTAAAACAATAACCGTTCAGATAATAGTGTATATTGTTCTATAAAGAAATAATTACAATGCATAGATAAATTTTTATCACATTACCATTTATCATTTACTTAACCACATTTACTCCAGGGTTCCTATGGAAACTCGTACCACAAGAAAGCTTCAGTTCATGATGACGTATGAAGAGTTCTAAGGTAATATCATATCTTAATACATGCTTCAACTCATGCCCAATCCCTATGTATTCAAAGGTAATATCATATCTAAATACCTACTTCAGATTATGTTGTATCAAGAAGTATTCTCAAGATAGGCCATAATAAAAAGTACCTTTAATACCATTATATGAATCATACTTGATTTCCTATGCCACCAATATTAAATTCGTGTGAAAGATGACCATGTTACCATTCTTACTTCTTAATAAAATGAAAATATTCCCATTCTATTACTCACATGTATAATGACCATGCTACCATTTATACTTCTCAATTGAATGACCATGTTCCCATTCCTTTACTCACAAGTACAATGATCTAGTTACCATTTATACTTATAAATTGAATTTCCATGTTCTAATTCCTTTACACATAATTAGTTTATAAAATAATTATTCAAAATAAATATCATTACCAATTAAACAATTATTTTATCACAAAAAACCATTAATTAATTCCCAAATAATTAAGTACATCAAATCCTATAATTAATTCATCAATAAATTATCTCATGTCAACCATCCCAATAAAATATAATTAATTATATAATTAATTAACCCAGGAAATAACCCCAATATATAATAATTATTTCCATCGGAAATTATCTCAACTCGAGAAATAAAAATCCCATAATTAATCAACCATTAATTCTCCCAAATCATATATCTTAATATTTCTTAATTAATCCCCGATTAATTTTCAAAATCACAAATCTATAAATATAAAAATTAATACTATAATTATTTATCTAAATGTACTACCCCTAAACCTCATAATTAAGATTCATATTAATTATCAAAAAGGAAAACCCCATAGTCTAATAATTAACTCCCAAATTAATCAACAATTTCAATAATAAATCCAATTCATAAATGGGACACATTAACAAAATCAACTTAGGGGTATGAATTGATGAAGAATGATAAATGTACTGAAACATCCATAAAAGTATCTAAATCATGACTATGAGAATTGAATATTAGAACACCTACCACCAATTATGGTGATTATTTGGTGAATGGATATCCTCAAAATTGGGTAGTGTAATAACATAGATCAGGATCCAATTCAAAAACCCAAAATTTAGATCAAAGACATCAAGAACATGTGAATCTATATATAGATTTAAAAACAAAGATCGATAACTCACCAAATAATTTTAGATCTAAAAAATAGTAGATAAATTCTATTAACAACACTAGAGAACAAAGGAGGATGAACAAGAAATAATCATGATGAGATTTACATACCGGGAGAGGATTATATAATTGATTTTGGATTCTAATTGTGAGGAAAGGATGTTAGAAAACCTTGGATTCCTTCAAAAAATCTCAAAAAACACGACGTATCTACAAGGGTTGAATTAAGTTTGAAATAGGTGAGTTACAGGGGTTCGGGGGATTTTAAAATTAATTTTCAGGACACATAAAAAGTCATGTATAGTTTCTTGGGAGAATGTTCATGGTTTTCCCTAACCATGTGCCAACTGTGCACCTATTATTTTAGTGGTGCATGGTTTTCAAACCATGTTCCATCCATGAGAACCCTCACTATCTAGGGATACATGGTTTCTTAGGTTGGGAGCACAGTTTTCTCTAAAACTGCACTAACCATGTATAACACCCTTTTCTACCCTTTTTCCCAATTTTCACCCAAACACGCCCCAAAGTAGAAAAAAATAAATATGTACTTAAATAAAAAAAATTCCTAAATATAAGTCTGATAAAAATCCAAAAAAGTTCTAGATCTTACACACTAGGTCCCACCAGAAGAGATATAAGGGACACTTATCGAAGAAGATTTCATTGTCTCTACCGACTCTTTAAAGTTTATTTCTTAATCTATACCATATTAATGTGGTATACCATTTATAAAATAATTAATAAAGTATGATAAATTTTTTTATATGTTATTATGCTTATGGTAAAACCATTTTAAATTTATTTTCCATCATAAGAGAAGAAAAAACATCACTCAAGCATGTGTATAACTTTACGTCTCCACATAGGAGTGTAATTAGTTTTTCATCACCATTTAACTAGAGTAGTTATAAAGATGGAAATAATGAATATAAATGATATTTAGGAAACAAATAACATTCTGTTGATGATGTAATAATAATAAAAGTAAAATATCTGAACTACTAAGTCAAAACATATATGAAAAATGAAGTTGTTAACACCTTAAATAATGATAATAAAAATTGATTATTAATAAATTGGTTATAAAATATTATTAAAGGATCATATATGAAATTATATATTTATAAATGGTTATTTTATAAAATTATAATTAATTGAAATGTTTTATAAATTATTTTAAAACTTGCTCAACTAAATATAATGTAAAGGTAAGGGATTCCATTTAAATATCCATTCATCAAAGAATATTATAATTATAGGGACTGATTTATAGTATATTATGTATATATAAAAATTTGAAATGTCATATAATAAATCATTCATATCAATTGGTATTTTATATTTTAATCCAAATTATTTTATCTAAGGGGATTTGAATCAAAAGTTAAAAAGTGGTGAGGGGTTTCATAACTCAATTTCATTTCATTAGGTTATATTTCATCATCATTATCTTTAATATTCTATGATTATATTTTTAATTTCTTTTGAAAATTTTATATTTTATTTACACTTGTTTTATATAGATTTACATAAAATATACATTATCAATTCATTGATTAATCCTCACCTTAGTGATACAATCTTTGTAAGGTATTTCATCTTAATTTCCACTCTAATGAGTCATATTTGGTAATAGGAACTAATTAATTTTTTGTAGTGTATATATTTCATGATTAATTTATTTATCATGAATATATTATTATTCATGATGATTAATGATTCAATTAAATTTACTATTTTAATAGGAATATTTAAAATAAATTCCAATATTTTTTCTCTTTTTGGAAGGTTTATTTTTTTTGTAAATTTCCAATTATGTCATACATAAATATTAAATCTTAGAAGATGAATATTCAATATAGAACATAGTTTCCCAAACAAAAATTGATTTTCTATATTGCCTTTGAAAACTTGGAAACCTTAAAAACTTGTCCATAAGTGAACTACATCATCTATGGATAAGTTTTTCATAATTGGAACCCTTCTTATACATACCATACGTAATACCTTTATTCATATCATGGTGAAAGGAAAAATAATAAAGGGTCATATCAGATGATTAGTAAAGGTAAATTTGGGATAAATAAATATAACTAGATCATATGGGTATGAGAGACTGAGATTTATATATGAAAACTGTGCCCTGCATATCATAGATCATGAAAATGAGTCATGGTATAAATGGTTCCATTATATATGACATGAATAACAATTTAATCAAAGATAATGATCCATGAGAGTATAAAATTGGCACAAAATATGGATTTTGGGCATATATATATGCATAGAGAATATTGTGCCATGTATATCCACCAAGACAATCATAACATGTTAATAATGGGAAATCACTCATGTACCTGATTCAGGATTGGGATAACTTCCTATGTACCCTCTTTTGGTATCGAGGTAACCTACCATGTACCCTATTTCTAGTTTATGATAATCACCTATGTACCCTTTGAGATCACATAACATTTATCATCATTCAATTAATTAGAGGGAGATATAGGAACCACTCATCACCTAATTAAAATAATATATATTTGTGTCACATGTTCATAAACAATTTACCATATAACAACCCATAAAAATAAATGTGTTTCATCAACATTTTATCATAGGATAATTTGAGGAAAATATGAGTGATTCATAATCATTTAATTAATTCATTATGGAATAACCTTTGGAAATTGAGTTGGCTTCATGAATATCTTGTAATCACAAATATAAAACATTCAGATAAATTATAATAATGGAATACATGGACCATATACATAGTAAATAATAATTAATATCAAATCGTGTTATATTATATGGAAAATGATTTTGAAATTAAAATCACGTAGAACATTTGTTAGGGTAAAAACCTTCTCATTCTGAAAACAACCATTTGAAAAATAAAATTTCAAAAAATATTTCTAAAATTCATTTTATTAAAAATTACATTTTAAAAATATATCGGAAGACTTAAATCAAATAATGGTCATGATAGATATAAATTACTAACATTCTTACATGTTAAAATAAGGAGTGCATTCATATTTTTTGAAAAACCCAAAAAATTCTTATTAGGAAAATGAAATGAATATTCTTTTTAATTTTTTAGAAAAGGAATAAAAATTAAAAATACCTTTAATAAATCATTTAAAAAAATTATAAACATAATTCAAATTTTTTAAATAAATGTGAATTTTGGAAAAATATGGGTTTTCAACCAAAAAGGGAAAATGATTTCTCTTAAAAATTTTCTTTAAAAATATTGAGTACATAAAGAGAGAAAAATGAAGGGAAAGAAATATTATCATTACATAAACATAGTATAATAAAAATAATGTGTTTCTTGAGGTATGGATTATAATATTTCATCATCATATTAGTAAACATAAACAATCCTCATAAACTGTAAGATTGTGTCACAAAACCCTTAAAACATTGGTAACATTGAACTGAAAGCCCCATGAAAGAGAGATAATAAAATGGATATTAAAATCTGAATAATTTTCACTAAATAACCATAAAATAAATTAATGGGATTTATATACACCACATAAAATAAATAGGTGGTGAATATACGACACTTTTGATAGAAGTAAATAGTGGGAAGAAAATCCATTACCTTATTTATTAACTTCCTTTTTACATGTTTGAGATTCCAATATAAAAAATATAACATTATAATATATTTATTTTAGAACCATAAATATATTTTTCATACCATTTATTTTTTACTTATGACCATTTATTATGAGTTCATTAACAATTCCATGTTAAAGACCCATTTTATGAAATAACTGCTTCGTTTTTCATATATGTTTGGATTTATTATTTTTATTCCTCCTAAATATATCATGGTTATACAATCTATATAATATTAAAAATAATATAAAAATAATATATATATATATATACATACAGTATATATGTATTTATAATAATCCATAAAAGCTAAATATTGGAAATGAAATACATCATTCATTAAGATATTAGACCACATATATGCATGAACGTTGATTCAATTTCCACAACGGCTAAAAATAATTGACTATAATTAATTTATTAATTTTACAATATAATATTTTCTTATATATATCACTTATTTTCATTAAAAATACCCTTATTACCTTCCGTGTAAAGTCTGAGTGAATCATGTTGCTTCGTAAGGCCTTAGTTCGCCAAACACACAAGTGGCGTTATCATATTCCCATATAATAGAATGTAATAAGTTAATTGTGATATAATAAATAAATAAATATAATAATATGATAAATATGATATATAAACATTAATCCACCATTATAACCAGTTGTGATAGGTGGTGATGGAATATGAATAACTTCGATTTGCGAGGCGGTAGTCTTCTATACACAATAATGATGATTTCATATCCTATTTGATTGAGGTGGAGATGGATTTTGGTCATGAACTTAATATGAAAACATATAAGTATATGTAAAATATTAATGTTATTATATCATATTTTTAATAATAATTTAAGGGGGTAGAGGAAGAGATTAAATAAAATGATCAGTTTGGGATGTTACCTCTTCTTCAGAAAACATTAGTTGGTTTATACCAAAAATATTATTAGATAAGATTTATGAAAAAATAAGGATTATAGTATAATGGAATGCAATTAAGGAAATTATTTGGGTAGTTATTGGACAAATAAACATGTTTTGGGGGTGTGTAGAGGAAAAGATATGGGGAGACCTTTTATAAGTGAGGTGAGTGGAACAGTTGAAATTTTTCAAAAGAAACAGGTGTAGCCATATTTTACGTAAAACATAAAGATATAAAATGGTCCATTATCGAAACCAAAAGGTTATAATGTCAATATATTTCTAAAGAATAGTTTTTTGAATAATTTTCTAGGTCATTTTACCTCTTATCCTTTTAGTATAATCCCAATTAACACATTTTTACCTTAGTAGTGGAAATTAATTTATACTATTTTACGATTCATTTAGGTAAAAAACTAATTTGAACTCATAATATAATATAAATTATTAAGATTAAAAATAAGTAATTATTTTTCTAAATTTTATTCACATAAGGGTTAAATATTTAATATAAAATTAGTCTTGCAGACGCAATGAGAAATAATTTTTCCAAAAAGAAAATGTTTAAAGGAATAACAATATTTTATATAAAAATTCAATATGATTTTGATTCCAATAAACTAAATTGGATTAATATATATATAATTGGAACAATTTAATTTTAAAACTATATTATTATTTTTTATATTTTGGTCTGATTTAAAATAAATGAAAATTCTTAATGAATTATTCCTCAAAAAATTTATCTCCTAAAAAAATTATCACCAATTCACTCTAATATAATTTTTCCATGATGATTTCAAAAATTTATTTCATTTTTTCAAATCATTTTTTTAAGACAAGTAAACATTTATTTTAAAATAATTGATTAAATAGTGAAGAAACATATTTTTAGAAAAACAATTAATCATAAATTTGAATTTATTCTTATTTATTCCTTATAAAACACATAATATGAATGTTAAACATTAGATTTGATATATAATATATAAATTTCATTAAAATTATTCCCCAAAAGTGATTATTTAATTTTTCGAGGTAAAATGAAATTGTTTTTATAAAAAATAGTTTCTCTTAAAAATATTTTCATTATTTAAAATAGTGGTCATTTCCATTTCTAATTAATTGATCACTAAAGATTTTATTTTATAAACATTTGTAATCAATATATTGTCCTAATTTATTTTATCCTATTCATACCATCCATTCAAATGGATAGGCCATAACCATCTGATTAAAGAATGATACTTTATTAGAATAAACCGTTTCATTTAAAATTAGTGTGGCGTATAATGAAAACTAAACTTAATTATTTCTATAATTAAGTATAAAATTATCTTTTCTTATAAGGGAAAATAGAGAAAATATTAAAATTAATTGGGGAAAAATATTCATAGAATATCAGAGTGTTATATTTTACTTCATATAAGAAAATACTCCAATGAAATTAATCCCATTAGTACCTATAACTAGGGATAATTATTCCTCATTACTTTTATATATTACCTCTTAAAATCATCAAGATAGTTGTTCTACCAAAAACCACTGACCAATTGAGGGGTCTTATTTCATAGAACTTTCCCTGTACAATTTAAAATTTCAACTGATTGTGTAACATATCAAGTTATTATAGAATAATACTTTTTAATATATATTAATATGTGTGAATTATATATTAATTTTACTTGAAATTGTGTGACTTGTTTTATAGAATATTTGACATGCAACAATGAGTTTCTTTGAAATATTACACTGCACACAATACTGAGTTATACCGATAAAAAATTCATTATTAAGATTATTATTTTAAATGTTAGTTAATGCCTAGATATTTTACTGGAGGTAAAGAAAAGAAATAACTATATTATATTTACACATGTTTGTTATATGCATTTAGTTTCTTCCAATAAATTTTATGGATTTTAAATAAGAATAAATATAAATTTATGCAAAAAAAGATCTAACATTTTTAAAATGTAGTTTTGCTACTTATTGATGGAGATCCCTTTTTAATTATATATTTTTATAGTTTTATATATATATAATGAAAAATTAAACGTTTTATTAGGAATCATAACATCAAAATTTACTTTTTTTTAAATGTTGTTATTTTTTTTATAATATTCATTTTTTTAATGAATAGTGAAAATATTGCATTTAATTTAAAACACATTTTTCGTTTAATTTATTTATATAGTTAGGGTATCCTATTAATTGGGTTTATAGTACAATTAAGTAAATATTTTATCATTTAATCTGATGTATTCCATTGGAATAAATTTCAAATTTAAATTAGATATAAAAACATTGTGAACTTTTGAACATTTTTATTTTAAAAACCTGTTTCCTCAATCCATTAAAGAGATTAATTTTAAATTTTAATTTAGTCACTTATTTGAATTTAATTTTAGAAATGGATATAAATTTTTACCCTTAGTTTGAAAAATGTGGTCTAATAGGATCAAAATAATTTTTGATGAATTATAACTTTAGTATTTTATTTTCCACAGTTAAAGATAAATCGGGTAATTTAAGGTCAAATAATATTATAAAAATATAAAACTTCCCTAACACTTGTCCTAATTATGTTGGATAATTTATTTTAGACTAAGAAAATATTTGGCTGAAATTTGGTCCTTTGGAAGCCACTTGGGTGTAATTATGATGTGAATAACATTTTATTTAAAGTCAAAATAAAGATGTCATAAACATATATCTTATTACTAAAACAATTTTAATATTGGGTTATATATGTGATATATTTGACTATAAATATTACTTAGATAGGAAAAAATATTGCCTACATTAATATAATTTACTTATAATTTTTTAAATTAAATAGTAAAAATTAATTATGACAAAATGACGATTTTGTAATAGATTTATTAAATGAAGAATCAAATAAAAAATATTAATAATTTTAAAATAAATATATATTGAAATATTTTATGTAATACACGAATTTTATTGAAGAAATAGACATTTTATTGATGATTTAAACTAGTTTTTTCAAAGTAATTGGGTTTTTTTTATTTCATAAAAATTCATGTAATGAAAAGTGTCAAAATTGACATTATTCATATTTTAAAATATAAGATATTTAATTAAATGAATTAAAAATTTTAAAAATAGATGCTTCATCCTAGTTTTTTTTTAAGTCTCCTAATTTCATTAATAACTCATTAATTAGTCATTTTATAAGTTATGCTTATTATTTTAACTCTCAAATTGTATATTACATAATAAAATAGTAAGAGTTAAAAGGGTTAAAACATAAATATAAGGATTAAAAAATACCAAAAACAAGTCTAACTTTTATTGAATAAATGGATTTCGAACCATACTCATCATATATTTGATATAAATAAACCTTAATTAATTAGGAATAAAAAAGGAAGTTATATTAATTTAATACTTTTAATAATTCCAAGAGTGCCCCTCCCCTCTCATATAAAAAGGCACTATTCTTATCAATTACTTATATTTTAAAAACTTTTTAGTTTAGCCAAGATCCAACCAAATCCATTACTAGACTCACTATACACATTCTTGAGGCCTTAAATTTGGTTTAACACCCTTAATATTAGAAATAATTTGTTATGAAAGGCGGTCATACAAACAAAGCTAATGTTTTAATTTATGTGTTTCTATTTTATATACTCATCAACTTCCTTAAAATCTTCTCCAAACATGATGAGATAATAAATCCAGTATAATAAATATAATAATATTTTATTATTTTAATATAATCTCCAAAATATATCTCCACTTCTATCAAATGGGAAAATAATTAATCGTTCGTGCGTACGTGTGAACTGTCATCTCCACAGACTAATATAATTTGTTTTCCAAAAACTTCCATCATCACTTGTTATAGTGATGGAAGTAATATTAATATGTGATATTAATGACATATTTATGATTATAATATAATAATACATCAATTATGTTCCTACATTCCGTGCATATAAAAATGACTACATCATTCGTGCGTATATGTGAACTATTAACTCTATAATGCGATGTGATTCATTTTTATTCAATAAAACATTTTTATGATATATATATTAGTATATTTTAATGATTACTATTATATTAATTATTCTATGATTATTATGGAAATATTTAATAATAATTACTTTATTTTTATAATGATCAATGAAAAATGAAAACATTACCCATGCATACATACGTCCTACCATTTGTATGATTATAACATAGTTCATTTTTCAAAACCATAATTAATGGTTTCATTAAAATGTATAATTAATGTAATAATGTGATAATTAAATGATTAATATTATTTTTTGGATGATTTACTTATGAACACATGGATAAATTTACATCATACCAAGTCTATTTTTGAACTCAACTATCAAATATTGGTATAATGTCAAACATGAACATAAATAAATAAGTTATTGTTATAAAATTATAAATAAGTAATATAAAAGGAAAAATAAACCTGAAAAAGGTTCTCAAGAAAGTATAAATTTACATACATTTATTATTCTAGAATGTAAATATTGTACGTGGTGAGTCAGACTCAAGGTAAGGGACACCTTAACTAAAACATAGTTTTCGGTTTTTTAAGATTTATTCTTATATATATTTCTCATTAATGAACATGTTATAGAAATGGTTTTTATGATTTTATTTAAATATTCATTAAGGTTTAAAAATGGTAACTTTATATTTCCTCTCATTTTTTTCATAAAGGGATCCTTATAAGGGACTTTCTATTGCAAATCTCTTTAAAATATACTCTTTCAACTAAGTTTACCAAACCGAATCTGAATATTTTTTATCATATGTTACATGAATAGAATTTTTCACATTCATTTCAATTTGATGTTTTTTTACATACTTCATATGTTTAATATATTATTTTCAAAAAAAATCCATTCATGAGTGCGCATCATTGTAAAAATGAAATGTGATTTCAAAGTGGAAATGTTATTTATTTTCTTTATGCTTGTTTTATGTGTAATGATTATGTTATGGTTCTTTGAAATTTCTTATGTATATTGGTAGTTATATGATAAAACAAGTTCAGGTGATCCCATGATATCCCTCCAATGCATTGGGTAATGAGAAAGGGTTAACTGGCTGGGTTTCTCCTAATATATTTTGGGAATATACTACGATGGGTATTCCAAATGTAACCATGAAGGTTATAACCTATGTAACCATGGAAACTAAAATGTAAGAATGATACAGATTCCACAAGTTACCTTTATAATTTATGAACTCGATGAATTTTATAGTAATATTATGATTTAATGAGGTAAGTTAATGAGTTTATATTTTCTGGGAGAAAATTATGATTTTGTGAAAATGTTATCATGATTTTAAAATATTCATGACTAACGGTTTTATTCCTTATTTTAAATCCTTTAATATGATTCTTGGGCTCATACAATATTCTTAAAATGTTTTCCATAGGGTAAAATGAAGGATAATATAATGTAATAAGTCCGGATGAATGTTATAAAGATATCAATCAAGAAAAAATAAATCAATTTTTAATTAGTTTTATCTTTTGTAAAAATGGATAGTGAGTAGAAGTGATTAATTTGTAATATTTGAGTTATTATGAAATAGTTGTGGCCTAATTCTCTAATACTATAAACCTAAAAATATCCTCAATGTTCATTCTTGACTTAACTCAAGATTATGTAACATATATGTTTAGGGCCTTATAGTTGGTATTAGAGGTCGGTTTAGATAACTTTTGGGTCAGTATTTTGTTAATTAAATATCCATAATTGATTTTTTTACTTTATTTTCAATTTAAAATGCTATATAATTTCAATATTAATATGTTTCTTCATCTATGATATATATATTTATAATGGTTTTCCATATAGGAAACATGGTAGCTATTGTGGGACGTCATCCAGAGAAAAATAAACATCCAAATCAGGAACATGAGATGGTCAAAATTAGAACTAAACATTTTTTGTAGTGATTGAAAAATATAATCATGATATAAATATTGGTGGTATCCATGCATGATATCAACCAGATCAACCATATAAAAACATGTTGGTAGTGGATAATTTCTTGAGGTAACATCCCCCATCATTCATAGGATCATCTGACATCATTCCATTTGAAATATGGATTAAAGTACTAGAAATGTTTGTTGATATAATCACGTGTTCATACAATAAAAATTTCAGTCACGCTGTTTACCATATTGAAAGATATTCTACTCAGTGGTGGTCTATGGATAATAATATCAAGGAAATTGAGGAGATTTATGATCTTGAATGGGATTAATTCAAAAGTATGTTTCATGAGAAACATTTTCCAAAAGCATTTCAACTTAGGATTTTAAAAACTATTCTTTGAAATAAGGAAATATGAGGAATTTTTTGCTCCTTATGAAGAGAAATTCACTCGAATAGAAAGGTATTATTCCAAATTTCATCAGTGGCATTAATATTAAATTGAGTTGTCCTTATTCTAGATTATAGCCAAAGTATCAAAGTGTGTTGGCTTCCCGTGATACATAAAGTTACGAAAAACATGTTCTATGTGCGGAGAAGGTGGAAATGGAGTTTCTTGATGAATCATGTGTTCTTAAAAAACAAGCATAAAATATTTTTAGGTGGTTGGAAAAAGTGAATAATTAATCAAAAAAATATGATGGTAAGAGAATTATGTTTACATTTTGTGAAAATTGTTATAGAAAACACACTGGAGAATGCCTTCTAAATTATTGTAAGTTCTACTCATGTAGTAAAATAAGACATAATGCTTGAAATTACATTGAAAACATAAAAGTAATTGTAATTAAAAAATATAAGTTATAGTTAGTAAAATGTTTTAAATATAATGAGATGAGTCATTATGTAAATGACTATCTGATAATGAATCTTAATAATGGGAAGAATCTAGACTATAACCAGGAAGATGTCCTGAAATCCTTTTCCACAACTTCAAAGGATGTTGGGACATCAAATGATGTTGTTTCAAGTACACTATTTTTTTATTCAAATTATTGTAGTGTGTTGTTTTATTCAGGGTCAACATATTCATTCATTTCTGATAAATATTCTCATAAATTTGAAATTACCCCTTAAGAAATGAATCTATAACATTTGGTAAAAATCCTAGGTGGAAATGTTGAGGGAAAAATAAATTATAAGAATACTCTAGTCCTGGTCTATTGAAAGAATTTACCAAAAAACCTCATTGTTTTTCCTCTAGTAGATTTTGATGTTATTTTTGGTAGGGATTAGATTTCGTTTTATAATGTTATAACTAACTATGCAGATAAAGAAGTCATTTTTGAGAAATACTTTTAGTTTTTGTACATGAATGAACCCTTACCATTGCTAACATATCAAGAAGCTGAGAAACTGTTAAAAGATGGAAGTTAATGTTACCATTTACCAATTTTTTAAAATAAAGGAACTATTCATATTAATGATGTACCAAAGGTAAATGAGTATCTTGATTTTTTTATGGGTGAGTTACCCGGTATTATACCTGATCAGGAAGTTTAATTCACCATTGACTTAGTTCATAATAATAAGTTAATTTCATGACCCCCATATTGAATGGCTCAAATAGAACTTTTAATGTTGATGAAGAAATTTTATGATTTATTAGATAAAGTATTCATTCAACCTAGCCCATAACGATAGGGTGATTCTATCATGTTTGATAAAAAAATATGGTTCAATGTGACATTTCATTGATTATTAATCCTTTAATATCATCGTTATTAAGAACAAGTATCCTTTTCCTCATATCTATGTTTGTTCGATCTGCTCCATGGAGAATAATATTTTACGAAGGTTGAATTGGGGTCGGGGTACTGTCAGTTTAAATTAAAAGAATTAAGACATTGTGAAGATTGTGTTTCATACTAGATATGGACATTATGAATTTTTATTTAAATAATTTGGGATAACTAATGCTCCTAATGTATTCATGGATATTATGAATATAATATTCTTTGAGTTCTTGGATAAGTTTATGGTTGAATTTATTGATGACATTTTGGTATATTATTAATGTAAATAGGAGCATAAAATTTATATAAGGGTTGTTTTGAAAACCATAAAATAAAGGAAACTATATGGAAAATTCATTAAGTGTGAATTTTGGTTGGAAAAAATTTAATTCCTAGGTCACACTATATCTAAATAGGATATAACTATTGATCCACTTAAAATGATTTTTGTTGAATAATAGCCCAAAACCACAAATATAACTGAGATTCATAATTTCATGGTTAAGTAGTCTATTACTAGAGTTTTGTTGAAAATTATTCCTTTTAATCAAGCCCACTGACTAATTTAACTGAAAAATGTGTTAAGTTCATCTGAAAAAAATAATGTGATGATTTTTTTTCATGAAATGAAAATGGATTGGTGAATTCTCTAGTTTTGGTACTACCTTATAGAAATAGTGAATTTATTATCTATAGGGATTCTTCATTGAAAGTTCTTAGTGGTGTCCTAATGCAGAATGATCAAGTAATTGCTTATGCTTCATGTTAGTTCAAAACCCATGAGATAAAATACCCTACACATGATTTTGAATTATTTTTTGTTGTTTTTTCTTTAAAAATTTCGAGGAATCATATATATGGAGTAAAATTTGTGATATATACCATCCATAAATGTTTGAAGTATATATTAACTCAAAAATAATTAAACATGAGACAAAGAAGATAGTTGGAATTAATTGAGAATTATAATGTCATGATTCATTACAATCCTGGAAGAGAAAACAAATGGGTGATGCTTTGAGTTAGAAAGGTAATGCTACATTAACTATGATACATTTGATATATGAACCTTTGAATAATGCTCTGATTAAAATTCACATGAAATTTGTTGGTGTAGGAAATTCCTCTATTTTTTTACAAGTTTCAGTGAAATCATCTCTATCAAACATAAAGAAGAAAGCATATACGGAAGACAGTGAATTATAGAAAATTGTAGAATTAGTTAAATGGGGTAAATAGCCTGAATTTAACATTGATAAAGATTGTGTTTTTAGATTTCAGAAGATTTTATGTGTGCTTTGTTATTCAAAATTGAAGAAAGAGTTATTATGTGACGCTCATAGTTCTCTATTTTTAGTGCACCATGGCAGTACTAAGATGTACAGAGACCTTGGAGAGTATTACTGGTGTGATGGAATGAAAATAGATTTTTCTAAATTCACTATGAAGTGTTTGACTAGTTAACAGGTTAAAGTAGAATGATAGTTTCTAAAGGGGATGCTCTAACATTTTCTAGTACTAGAGTGGAAATGAGAAAATATATCCATGGATTTCATAGTGGGATTAGAAAATTCTTCTAGAGGTACAATGATATTTGGATTATTATGGATAAATTGACTAAATTTTCTCATTTTCATCCAATTAAGGATACACTATTTCTAGATCAACGTTCTTAGTTGTATCTTAAAGAGATAGTCTGGTTACATGCAGTTCCTCTCTCTATTGTATCTAATTGTGATCCCATGTTAACATCTTATAGTAATGCCATGAGATTTAATGTGATATATTCTCTTTAATTTATTTTCTATCTTTTTTTGTACGTTGAACAAATATTAGCTTGCACTATACACTATATTATATTATCTTACAATATACACAACACTATTATGGGCTTGTGTTGCACACAATTTCAAGTTCTTTTGATAGAATTCATTTCATTCAACACCAAGTATAGATTTTGTTCAATGAATAAATGAAATATGTTTGGATTATGTTATACCCAACACTAAATAAATCTTGTAAGACACGTAACACTGACTTGGTTTGTGTTACAAGCTCGAGCGACCATCCTCGATAGCTTGCGTTTTACGTGATTCCAAGTTTCACTAAACAACGATATATTATTAAAATATTATTATTATTTGGGATATAAAATAGCCATTATGAATAGTATTAATCACATTTTTTTTATATAACATTATAATTCATCTTACACATCTTCTAGAACATGACATAAGAACAAAATCAACTTTTCGGCTAAAACAAGTATTTTTCAAAAAATACATTTTTACCACCTTTTTATGTAGAACCCATTTTAAATATATATTTTTCAATTTTATATGTTAAATTTGAAAAAATAAATTTATTTTTCAGAGTAATAACATAAAAATTTACCTTGGATGAAATTTTGGGATTTTTCTGATAAAGTTCATATTTTTATGAATCATGAAAAATAATATATGTTAATTCATAACTGCCTTTAAATATAATTTATTTATATAGTTATATTGTAAGTTTAATTAGTTTTAATTTACATATGGATTATATTTTTATCATTTAATCCAATTTTGGTCATTGGAAGTAATTTCACTTTCAAATTTCACATAAAAAAATGTCAATCTTTTGATTGTTATTACTACGTAACAACTCGTTTTTCGGTTTTGACAATGAGAATTAATTTTAAATAAATTACCTGAACTTATATGAATTGAATTTGAAAAAATATATTCCATATTTGGAATCAAGAGATAAAAATTGTTTAAAAATGTACCTTTTATTTTTAGTCATTAAGAATAGTAACCGTAGTAATTATTTTATTTGTCATGGTTAAAGGGTAAATCGATTAAATAAGGGTATGAAATAATATTATAAAAATATTAAACTATACTAAAACAAGTCCTAATCTTATTTTATGAGATATCTCTGACCACAGGAAACCTTGGGTCAATTTTGGGACCCCATGGATTCACTTGAATGTGAAAATGACATTTTATAAGAAATAATTTTTAATGTAAAATAATTATAACCTAAACATATATCTTTTACAAAATCATTTTTAATATAAGGTTATAAAACTGATCTATATATTTATAAATATTAACTATAAATATAAATTTTTTTAAACATCATGTTATTTTAGTTATAATTTTTATACATTAGATATATTTATTTATTTATGACACAATTATGATATGGCGATTGCCTCAATAATGAATGATTCAAATAAATGAATTTATAAATATTAAAATAAATTTAATTTGAACATTTTGATTTCATAAAAAAATTATTGATTACATTGACATATTAGGGAAGGGTTAATGGATTTTCTTCTAAGTAATAAAATTGTTATAAATTTTTTAAAAATGTCAAGTATGAATAGTATCCAAAATTGACATAATTCAAAACATAAAACATAAATTAGTTTATAAAATGATATAAAATTCCTAAAAAAATAAGATTTAGGAAAATGGTTAATATGAGTCCAAATATTTGATAAATAAGTTTTTTTGGGTCGTTTGACATGATATGGTAATTACATTAACCGACAATGTGTATATAACATGATATCATGGTATGATTAAAAAGGGTAATATAAGGGTAAAACCAAAATGATAAGGATAATATAATGTTCAAAACTTTTCTAAAATTTATTGGATGATGTGTATTAGAACCAAAATCATATTATATTCTAATTAAATAATTTTTGGACCATTTTAATCAATGTTGAATTTTTAATAAATTAATATTTTAAAACCTTCCAAAGTTCCCTCTCCTCTCTTAAAAAAGGGCACCTCCTCTCTCTCTTATTCAATCAATTTTGAGCCTTCCATCTCGTCCAAACCCTAAAAATTTCTCTTCTCAACATCTCTAGTTAAATTATAGAGGTTCTGGTCTTCTCAAATTACCAATTCTAGTGCCCTAAGAGGAAATTTAAATGAGGCACGTCGAGGGAGAGGTAATCTCTTCTATAGATTCATTAAAAATTATTTCTTATTCTACTTCATCTTATTTAGTTGTTTCATTATAAATTAATTACATCAGTATATATCATATAATGATATGTTATTATAAATATGAAAAAAATCCTATTTCAACTTCTATCTATCATACGAAAAATGAAATCACCGCACGTGTGTACGTACGACTTACCGTCTCCACATTGTGGTGTAATCTGTTTTTTACCCCCACCTTAAATGGATGAGTATAATGATGGAAATAATAAATATATATGATGGTTATAAAATTATACTAATTTTGATATATTATACACCATCCACACCAATACCATTCAATAATTATGGAAATGATATCATCGCTCGTGCGTACATACGACTTACCATTTCCAAGAAGCGTCGAGATTCATTATCCATGTTAGCCATTCAAGAATTATAATAAATTACATATAATAAATAATAAATAAATATAATACATAATAATGTTAATGGATTTTTGTATATATATATATATATATTTCATGTACTTGCATCCATTCAATTATATAAGGAAATGAAAACAACATTCATGTGTTCGTATGTCCTACCGTCTCCATGAATGTTGTATTCCATTTCATTTATTTATCAATTATATATATATATATATATATATATATATTAATATACTGAATATATATGATAAATAAATATTTTTTTACATTTTTTGAGTAAATAATCACGATCTAAGTAATAATATCAAGAATAAAAAGTCCAAACATGTAAGATAAATGAAATGATTGTTACCCAAAACCTTACTTTAACCAGGAATTGACAAATAAATAGGTAATATAAAGTCTTTAGTGAATCATATATTATATCATAAATATTATTATTTTTCTGTTATATTTTTATAATTTTTTAAACCCAATATACAAGATTTTCTGATACATACGGAAGAAATCATACCTAAGGTAATGGATAATTTTGCAAATCTCATTTTTATCCTAGATTGTTTATATATCAGTATTTACTGAGGGTATATTTATCAACCATGTCCACATTTTCTAAAAATTATTTTATAAAATTTTTATAGTTATTATATATATTTTTAAAGTCAATTTACCCATTTTTTGACTTTTACTACACAGTATGGGAGGAATCTTTCTTTTATTTACCATACGTGGTGCTTTTTGTCTTTTATAGAAAAAGTATGATGATAATGTTGTTTGAACATATATGGAATGAATAGTTTTTTATGCCTTCTTGAAGTACTATTTCCATGAAGCTTCCTCTACATGGTTTCGTGTTCATTTTCAACAAAATTATTTTCTTTTAAAATTGTGTTGCATTTGGAGAAGAGAAAACCTTTTTGAAAAAGAATGGACATTGTCATTAGGAATTAAGTTAATTTTATTTATCAAAATTATTTTCCATCTAAGATGACATAAGTTTATGTTTCTATCCCTATTATTACATTGATTTTATTTTGTTTAGGATGTAATTTTTTATGATGTTAATTTATCTTGTATGGATTTTGTTACGATGACATGATTTTTAAGAATCCCATTTTATTTCATGGGTTATGATATGATGAAGGATTTATGTTTTTGCAGAATATGTAAAAATGATTTCATTATGAGATTTTTGGGACCTATATCTCCCTGAAATTCATTTGGTAAAGATTTATATCTCATTGGGTAGATATGACTGGGACGGTAGGTCAATCTAGTTCAGTAATACATGGCTGGAATAGCCAATAAACCTGGTTTAGTAATGGACTTTGTCCACTATGATGGTCTTGAAAGAAATTCCTTGGATACTTTGGAAATCATATTATTTTATTATTATATTTCCACAATTACATGTGTTATTCCAATTCTATTCTATCATGATTAATGTTACGTTATTATCTATGCCTTACGGGCTGCTATGATTTATTTCATGACTCGTGATTTTGATTTTTAAACTTTATGTTCTTGTTTTTATGTTCCAATGTATATGGTTCATTTTATATTCTCCATGTATATCCTTACTGAGTATTTGATCTCACCCATTTTATGTTTTCCTTTCCCCTTGATATAAATAAATGTGTTAGGAGGGAAAATAAAAAGGGGAAGATATTTATAGGAGATATTAAATATCTTTCTCCATGATTAGAATATTATGTTTTGAGTTTCCCAAGGAACTAAACAAATACATTCTTGGGTGTATTTTTGTTTCATGTATTAAATATTTCATAAATTAAATTTAATGTCCATGTACATTATGTTTGGGTATCTATAGTTGGTATCAGAGCGATGGTTTTGTTAAACTTTGGAAACTTGGATGCAATAAATTTAATGAGATGCCTATAGATTTTCTGAGGTATGTCTAGGGATGTCCCTAAGGTTAAGTATAACTATAGGTTACAATCCTAGAATTTTTATAAATATCATGAATAACCTAGGATTAAACTTATGATGTTAGAGATTGATTGTACTTCCCCTTGTTTATGATGTTTTTCAAATATGATTTTTGCCTCACACTATTATTTTTTGGGTTTAGACAATGGTTGGAACCCAAAAGAATCATGTTAATTATCAATGAACTAGGAAATGAAATGATTATCCTCCTGAACAACCAAATGTTATGGAATATGGAGAAACAATTAATATTATTATACTTACACAAGCTATGAATCATTTTGGACTTTCAAATGAGAAGATATGGGAATAAAATTATATTGAGTCCTTCCTAAGGAAATTTCCACCTTCTTTCAGTGGCTGTTCTGATCTACTTATTTCAAAACAATGGATTGGTACCATTTAAAAGATATTTTCCATCATCTTCTATTCGGAAAATGAAAAATTCATTTTAGTTGTATATAATTTTGAAGGTGAATTAGACCAGTGGTGGACTCTAATAAATAATACAAGGCACCATGATGAAATTGAATCCATGGAATGGAATGAGTTCAAGAACATATTTTTCAATAAGTATTTCCCAATTATTCTTCGAACAAATATGAAAAAGAAGTTCCTTGAGCTTAAGAAAAAGGATGATGAACATGTTGGTACATAGGAGGAAAATTTTACAAGGCTTGCAATGTATGATTTTGACTTTATCATCCAACCTAAAAGTAATATTGATCAATTCTTTAGTGGTTTAAAACCAAGACTTTGAATGAAATTAGCTATAAGAGACTTCAGTAGTTATGAAGAGATTGTGCATTGTGATATCAAGGTAGAACTGGAATTTGGTGTTACATATCCATCCCATGGTTTTGACAAGAAATGAAAGATGAAATTCAATAAGAAATGTCAAAACAATGGTGAAAAGAAGATGAATGTTTCCTTATGCTCAAAGTGTTGAAAGAAGCATGGTGGCGATTGTCTTAAGGGGACTAGAAAATGTTTCATGTGTGGAAAAGAAGTTCATCGAGCAGTTGGGTGCGAAAGTGTTGGGAATAAGGTTTCTAATTGAGAAAATACTACAGATAACGCACCACCAACACTTCAATGCAATAGGTGCAAGGAATTTGGGCATTATGCTAACTAATTCCCTAATCTAATGGTTAATGATGATTGATTTTAGCAACCTCTTAAGGAAAAAGACAAAGGGAAGTCACATGCGATCACTACTAGTGATGTTGAGTATGCAAAAAATATGGTGGAATGATTAAGTGATTATGTAATGGGGTTGAAAAATAGTGTTATGGAAATCACATTTAAAGTATTATGGAATATTGGAATATCTATGTATTGGTTTATTGTGGTTTTCAATAATTATATGGTACTAATAATAAAGAAAAGTGATAGAAATATTTTTGAAAGCACATGAAGTGCACATAATGAAGGGATTAGAATATTATGAGATGTTTGATAGTATTTTGGACCTCATGGCTCATAATAGAAAAAAGTGAAATCATTGTTTAAGTATATAGATTTTTTGGTATTTTTAGTGTGTGGAAATAGTTTTTTTAAAATTCCATAATAATTTAATTAAAGGAATAGTATTGAATTAGTCTAAAGGATGGTATCATATTACAATCTTTATCAATATGATGGAGAAGATCTGTGGGAATATCATCAAGCCAGGTAATTTCTTGATTTACTTTTTTGTTAGCAAGGCCATTAGCAACCATATTAGCTTCATTATAGATATGAGCGATAATGTAGTTGATGTCGAGAATCAAGCAGGTGCAATCCATCCATCGAGTAGTAATCGTCCATGCTAGGTGTGTCACATTGTTCCAAATTTATTACACCATGGTAGTTGAATCTCTTTAAAACCAGAGATTTTTTTCAACCATGATTCCTAGCTAAAGAAACTGCATGTATCATACCCATCATTTCAGCCTCCAAAGAATAGGCAATACTAAAGTTCCCAAGAAAGCCTCCAACGATCTGACTAGGGTGATTCTCAAAGATAGTGCCACAACCTAGAGGACATGGATTTCATTTCGAGGCACAATCAACATTAAATTTGATTCAACTAGGAAAGGGAGCTTGCCAAAACACTTCAAAGATACGACATGGGTAAAAAAAATTCCTTCAATCCAAAGACATTGTAGAATCATAAATTCATGAACAGTGTTGTTGTAGTGACCCTTTTTGCATCAAAGTAGCTTCACGTATGGAAATAAGAATCTGCATCCAACCTGCAGTATGATTGAGTGAGGATTTGTTATATGTAATATTATTTCTATCATACCAGATCACATGATGGTGTTCAGCAACACCAGTAAGGAATAGTATCATAATTAGCTGAAAATATTTCATTTCTACACATCTCTTTAGTAGAGTGTGGATAGAGTCAAGACTCAACCTTATATAGTTAAAAATGTAAAAAAATATAGTTTCAAAGAGTATAGGCAGTAGTACAAGAAAGTAAGAGGTGGTTAGTGTCTTCTCAGTGTTGTTTACAATGCCAAAATTTTTAGCAAAGTTGAATACAAAATTATTGAAGGCATCTTTTTGTGGGAACTCTGTTGTTGGAAAGGCACCAAATAAGAGTGAATCCTGAGGGCTTTATCCATGGTTTTTTAAAGATTTTTCTCCAATAAAAATCACTTTCAGAATTACATAAAAAATGATTGTATTTTTTTTTAATTAAGAATACCATTCTGAGCAGGTTTCCAAATAAAAAAATCATCAGTTTTTGGGAAAGGATAGTTATTAATAATGTTCATAATGGATTTAGGATGATGATCATTATGATAATTTATCATATCTCTAATAGAGTAGTAAGTGTTTTTATGGGGTTGGTCAGGATGAGTCATATATATAAGAGGGGTGCCAGTCCAGTTATCTAACCAGAAATTTATGGAGGACTCCCCTGTAACCATCCACCTGGAATCAATCATGATGGCGGAAAAATATGGCTTAATAGATTGCAAGATATAAGATACAAGGAAGCTCAATTTTCCTTCCTTATGTTTTCCATGAAATATCTTTTTGAGAAAATATATAGAATATGAATTACTATAAAGAAGGTTCAAATTGATTCTATCTTGAAGGGCCTCATTAAAGTATCTATGATATTGTATGCCAATCCCAACCTTATCAATAGGATTTCAACAAGTTGACCTGGGGATAGTCACCAGCTTTCTTTCCAACATACAACCAGTCCAAATGATATTTTTTATTAAGGTATTTATTTTTTTGATAATCCCAATAGGCCATTTATAAACCATCATGGAGTAAACCATTTTGGAAACAATAATGGATTTGATAATGAATAATATTCCTACCAATGAAATGGATTTCCCTTTCCAAGAGGATATTTGGTTACAAAGTTGGTCAAAAAATTTATAAAAGTGAGAAGACTTGGGTTTGCCCTAATAAATAGGAACACCGAGGTAAGTAAAAGTAATGAAACCCTTTTTTATTCCTAACTCACTCATAATGTTACCTTTCCAGCTGGGAGGGATGATTTTTCCAAAGAATATAAAATATTTGTTCCAGCTAATGGTTTGACTAGAAACCTCTTCATAGTGAGAATTAGTGTGTGGAAAGAGTTAATTTTGATAGAATTCTTGTTTTCACTAAGGTTCAACAATAATTCGTGCTATCTTTCAAGAGAATACAAGGTTAAGGAATTAACATGTTTGGAATGTGACAAAAAAATATAACTTATGAGATATGGGAGATAAATGTTATGTAGATTTAGTTCACCTCTTTCTAAAAATTTATATTTTTAGTTTTTGAAGGTATTGTAAAGTTATCTATTTAATTATAGTATTAGTTATTTTCTATTTAATGTTTTTTAGATTAATGAATTATATCAATATAGGTGGACTTATTCATATTTGATAAACTATTTTAACCTTTTTGTTGAGACTGATGAAATGACATATCAATATATCGAAAGATCTTCTAACACTTCAACAATGACAATTTCAACTTCATTTCTTTAACTAAGAGATGAATTGGAAATTGTTAAAGGTACGAACAATGAAGACACTATACCAAAATCAAGTAATTATTTATTCTCATGAAAAATTCATCAACATTATGAAAAGGATCTTGAAAACAAAAAAAATCATAGTACATTCTTATCTGATGAATCAGATGGTCCCTTAAATCATCATAGATTTTTGGCTTTCTTGTAGTAAATATTCTCTGAACCTTATTCTCTATCACTATCCATCAGAACATGGTGGTTAGATTTCTCTTCCATATCCATGTTTTCACTTCCCACATATTTTATCCAATATGGAAACCCAGTGATGAGTTAATTTGGGTAACTATTATGTTTCTAAATTTCCTTTTTAAATTTATTTTTTAGTATTCCTTTTTACAATGTCGGTTTCTATGATTTTTTTTCATTTAGTAAACCATTTCTAACCCCAAATAATTTTGAGGGAGAAATTCATTTTAAGGGGAGGGTGTAACACCCCAAGATTTTATGAGATAGATTCTTTTAAATTTTATTGACATATTTTATTGTATGCTAAACCAAGATTAGCTTTAACAATAAAAAACATTTTATTATATTGCAGTATACACAACACTATTCTTGGATTCTGTTGGACGCAATTTCATGTTTTTTATAAAATTCATTTCACACAACACCGAGTATTGATTTTGTTCAATGTATAAATGAAATATGTATAGATTATGTTAAACGAAACAGTAAAGGAAACCTTTACTTTATTCAATAATGAAGTGGATGGCGTTACACATGAGAGCGACCTTCCTCGATAGCTTACATTGTATGTGATACCATTTTTCACTAAACAACGATATTTTATTAAAATATTATTATTTAATGGGATATAAACTATCTGTTATAGATAGTATTAACTACATTTTGAATTTTATATAACATTATCATTCATCTTACATGTTTTCTAGAACCTAATATGATAACAAAATCAATTTTTTTGGATAAAATAATTATTTTTCAAAAAATCTAATTTTACTGCCTTTTATTGGCACACCCATTTTAAATCTAATTTTTATCACTTTTTTATGTTCAATTTGACAAAATAAATTTTTTATTTTTAATAGGAAAATAAAAAATTACCTTGGATGAAATTGTTTTATTTTTCTGATAAAATTCATATTTTTATGAATAGTGAAAAATACTTTATTTTAATTGAAAAATACCTTTAAACTAATTTATTTATATAGTTAGATTATAATATTAATTTGCCTCAAAGTATAATTGGAATATATTTTTATAATTTAATACAATGTTGGTCAGTGGAGGTAATTTCACTTTAAAATTGGATATAAACAAATGTCTATCTTTTGGTAGTTATTACTTCTTAAAAACCCACTCTTTGGTTTTGGCAACGAGAATTAATTTTAAATTAGTGACTGCTACTTCTATGTTTTGAATTTAGAAAAATTGATTTCATATTGGGAATCATGAGGTCCAAATTGTGTAAATATGTACCTTTTATTTTTAGACATTACGAATAGTAACTTCGGTAATTATTTTACTTACCATGGTTAAAAGGTTAATATGGTAAATAAGGGTAAAACATAAAATTATAATAACATTAAACTACCCAAACACATGTTCTAATCTTCTTGGATGAGATATTTTTGACCATGGTCATCCTTGGGTCGATTTTTGGACCCCATGGATTCACTTGGACGTCAAAATGACAGTTTATAAGAATTAATTTAAAGTAAAGATAATTATAACCTAAACATATATATTTTAATAAAATGATTTTAATATATGGTAATATAACTGATAAATATGTGTATAAATATTCATTAGAAATATAAAAATATTTTCTACATCATGGTAGTTTATTTATAATTTCTCAAAATTAGATATATATATTTATTTATGACATAAATATGATGTTGTGATTACCTCATCAATGATTGTTTCAAATAAATGTATTTATAAACATTAAAATAAATTTAATTTTTAACATTTTGATGACATACAAAAAATATTTGTATTGAATTGACATACTAGTTATGAGTAAACACATTTGGTTTGAAGTAATAATGTTGTTATGTATTTTTTTAAAAATTCAAGTATGAATAATATCCAAAAGTGACATAATTCATAACTTAATACGTAAAATTGTTTATAAAATGATATTAAATTACTAAAAATGTAATGTTAGGTCAAATTGTTAATATTAGTCAATATATGTCATAAATAAAATTTTTGGGTCGTTTGACACGATATGGTAATTACATTAACCCACAATGTGTAAATAACATGATATCACGGTAAGATTAAAAAGGGTAAAATAAGGATCAAATAAAAAAGATAAGGATAAAATAATATTCAGAACTTGTCTAAAAATTATTGGAATATGGTTATTCTAACTAAAATCTTCTCATTTTCTAATTAAATATGTTTTGGACCTTTTTTAATCTAAATTGAATTTATAATAAATTAATATTTTAAGGAATTCCTAAAGTGCTTATCTCCTCTCTTTTAAAAGGGAACCTCCTCCCTCTCTTATTAAATCCATTTTGAGCCATAAATCTCATCCAAAACCTAACCATTTATCTTCTAAACATCCCTAGTTACATTCTAGTTGTTCTGGTCTCCTCAAAAGACCAACTGTAGTGCCCTAGGAGGAAATTTAAAGGAGGCAGATTGAGGAAGAGGTATTCTCTTCTATTGATTCTTTCCAATTTCGTTCTTCATCTACATCATCTTATTTAGTTGTTTAATTATAAAGTAACAACATCATTATCACTCATAAACTGATTATTTCTTATAAATATGAAAAAACCCTATTTCACCTTATATTTATCCTATGAAAAATGAAATCACATTGGGTGCGTACTTATGGCTTACAATCTCCACATCGTGGTGCAATCTATTTTTCACGACCACCTTATATGGTTGGGTATAATGGTGGAAATAATAACTATATATGATTATTATAAAATGATACTAATTCTGAGATATTATACACCATCCACTTCAATACCATTCAACAATTATTGAAACAATATCGTCGCTCATGCGTACGTACGACTTACAATATCCATGACGCGATGTGATTCATTATTCATGTTAACAATTCAAAATTTACTATAAAGTACATATAATAAATAATCATGAAATATATGACATAATAATTCTAATGGTTTTATGTATATATATATATATATATATCTGTGTGTGTGTGTCATTTTCTAACTTCCATTCAATTTAATAATGAAATGAAAACAACGTTCATGTGTATCTATGACCTACCGTCTCCATGAATGGTGTATTCCATTTCATTTATCTATCTATTATATATATATATATACTCAATATATATGACCACCCTACTTTTTATTACACAATTAAACATAATTTATTATATAAACTTCATTTGATACAAGATAGAAGATCAAGAGGTCTAGTGTCTTTAGGGATTAGGATCATTACTTAAAAACTTAAAACATGAAAAAAAATATCTTTATTGAAAATGTCCATTACATGACTATTGCATTCCCTCTTACTTAGCATTACATGGGATAACCTGAGGACATGCATAAAAAAGGGTGAGCTATAAATCCCGGAAAGGGAATAAACTTGGAGTAACATGAGGAATACAATAAATGTTAGACAATAGTAGTATCATTAGAGCACAATAGAAGGATAAACATAAAGGCATGATAAAGCATGATAGTCATAACAGGGAAATGTGGCAACAACACTTAACTTGGAATCAGCATGGGCCAAGGCTCATTGCACATAGAGCATGAGTAAATCATCATTACACATGAAGCACAAGTAAACCCTAGTTTCACTTGAATTATCATGAGTAAACACTCATTGAACCCGACGTATCATGATACCATACTTTACCCAATGCATTAGAGTGCTATAAGGGCACACCCTTCTTAAACATTTCATTTCATGCATAAGTGTGCCACATGGATCATATAACATGGATTCATAAAAATTACTAATTTATTCCAAGATAATGTAATGTGGAATAAAAACATGAAACTCTTTAAATAATTCATAAATGTGCATAAAATTGAATACCCTTCATAAAGAAATGGGCATTGTACTCACTACAAAATGACTTTGGCTTGAAAAAACGATGCAATTTCGGCAGCGTAACGGTGTGATGTAAGAATTCATAAAAATATTTGATGAGAGAGAAAGGGTTTTATCATCATATATACATGGAATAGACAGTAAGGGGGTCATATAGAAACATGTGCCTACAATTTTAATGGAATTTAGAGTCATGATACAAAATAATTGCATGAATTTAAAAGAGGAGAGAGATATTCCTTTCAGAATTTCGGTATAGTAACAGGTGTACATGGAAGGCATTTAATGAGAGAGAAACGGGTCTCTCAATATTCAAACATAAATAGGGCAGTATGGGGGAGGTTAAAAACCATACCCCAACATTTATAATTGAAATTAAAAGGGCATAACAATTTAAAGAATATTGGATAAAAATGAGAAAGGAAGAAAAACCATTATTTGGAAGTGCGCTTCCGAAGGCTTGAGAGAGGCTTCTGGTTTCTTGGGGAACCATGGGAGGATTCTAGAGAGATGAGGTAAGAGGTTGGACAAACTCCAAAGGATTTGAGTGAGGAGTAAGTGGGAGCTTTGGTGGGTTAATAAAGGAAAGGTGAGGGAATTCTTTGTTAATTAGGTTTTGGACACCTCACATTAAACTAATCCAAACCACAAACCAGCCCATGGTTTTTTCCCATGGTTTTTTGGAAAAGGGAATTGGAAAACAATATTTTATAAGGCCAAAGTCCGAACTTCTTAAAATAATGGGGTTGCTTATGTGGAGGTGATTCACATTCCCAGGGAAAACAATTTAAAAAGACCAGATGTTTAATAAGTTTTGAAGGGTCCATTAATGCATTGTAAAATAAGTCAAAAAAACCCAAAATCACATTATTTTACTGGTAAAACATATATTGGACTAAAATAAAGCTTATAGTATTTTATTACATCACTATTGGGTCATTATTATGTCATAAAACACATTATATATTTAAATGATATTTAATTTTTACCCAAATATTCGAATTTCTCAGAAAGTTATGAAAAATTCACCTTTGGATAATTTCAATGTCCTGATTCCAGATATAATATTTATTTTATCTAAATAATTTTCTAAATATGTTAATTTTCACTTTTAAAATAAAAACTGACATTTATCAAAAATTTACCGGGTTTTGAAAAAAATGGCTTTCAAACCTTAATAAAAATTACGATTGCATTCATAAAATTATACATTCATTTATATTTAATAAAAATTAAATTAATAACAATAATAATATATTATTTAAAAATTATTTAATTCAAAACACTATTAATGTATCAAAATATATTTCTTTGTTGAACATTAACAAAAAATACTATTTTTTCTTAAAAAACTATTTACAAAGTAACAATAATAAAATGTATGTATATTAATTATTATATAAAAAAATAATGTACATAACCATAGTACTAGGGCCTTTTTACATAACCCCTTATAACACTCGCATAAGACCGAAGAGTAAGGTGTGCAATGGTGACAGACTCTTGGGGTGGCTTGGATAACATTGCTCGGGTGGTAATCTCTATCAACTGCAATTTCTCTCATAGGTGGTCCCACTCAAGATTAACATATTCAAGCTCGGCTTGGACTTGGTCATGATTGAAGCCCAATGACGCCACCTCCTTTCTGAGCTCTGAAAAATGGGATTCATATTGGGCACGTCTATTGGATGAGGTCATCACTTCCTTTGTCTAAGTAAATTGGATTTGTGAAAGCCCTATATTTATACAAATCATATTATCACTGTTCAATGGATATATTACAAACACTCACAATTCTTAACATAAAACCAAAGAATTTTACATTTTATATAAACATTTTACATAAATATGCATTTAATTAGATCACGGGGTATTTCCATTAATGATAGCTTGGGTCATTACAATCTTTTCCCCTTTAAAAAAAATTTCCCTTGAAATTTTCTTTTCCCACACTAAAACAGATGTGGGTAACTCTGCTTCATCATTTCTTCTGATTCCCATGTCGCTTCTTAAAACTTGTAGTTTCTCCACAACATCTTGACGAGGGGCATTGTCTTATTTCGTAGATCTTTCTCTCTATGATCTAAGATCTTCATTGGTTACTCCTCATAATAAAGATCATCCTATAACTGTACCACCTTTGAAGAGAGTACATGTGAAGGGTCTAGTATGTACTTCCTTAAGAGCGATACATGAAAGACATCATGTACTTTGGCCATGGAAGGTGGGAATGCTAGTTGATAGGCCACAACCCTGACACGATCAAGAATCTCAAAGGGGCCGATGTACCTTGGACTTAACTACCCTTTCTTTCCAAATCTCATGACCTTCTTCCATGGAGATATGTATATAAATAAAATGTCTCCAATATTAAACTCAATGTCTCTTCGACAGTTATCTGTATAACTCTTCGGTCGACTCTAGGCTACCTTGATATGCTGCTGAATGGTTTTCACCTTCTCCACCATTTCTTCGACCATTTCTGGTACAAGCATTTTATGCTCACCGACATCATCCCAACAGGCCAGTGTTCTGCACCTTTTCCCAAAAAGAAATTCATATGGTGCCATTTGGATGCTCGAGTGGAAACTGTTATTATAAGAGAACTCAACCAGAGGAAGATTTTGATTCCATCATCCTTTAAAGTCCATTGAACACACTCTCAACATGTCTTCAAGTGTTTGGATATTCTGCTCAGATTGGCCATCAGTTTGAGGATGATAGGTCATACTGATGTTCAATTCAGCATTCATATCATGTTGAAGACTCTTTTAAAACCTAGGGGGGGAATCATGGATCTATATCGGACATAATAAATAGTGGTAATCCTTGCATCCTTAACACTTCCCTGATATATATCTTTGCTAGTTGATCCAATGATAAATCCTCCCGAATAGCAATGAAGTGTATAGCATTTGTAAGATGATCCACAACAACCCAGACTGCATTGTTGCCTTTGGATATATTCGGAAGTCCAGTGACAAAGTCCATAGTGATTTTCTCCCATTTCCATTCTGGTATGGGCAATGGTTGCATCATCTCCTAAGACTTTTGCCTCTCTACCTTCAATTATTGACACACTAGGAACTTTGAGGTATATTCAGTGATCTCCTTCTTCATATTAACCCACCAATAATGCTCTTGGAGATCTCATTACATATTTGTGTTTCTTGGGTGAATATAGACATTTGAACTATGTGCATCATCCAAAAGTTCCTTCTTCAGCTCCATAATTGTTGGAACATATAGTATTTTCCCAAATATCACAATTCCTTCTTCATTAAAATTAAAATATGAGGATTTACCTTTTCTAATAGCTTTAACTTTTTCCTAAATTCCCATATCATCCTTTTGAGCATCCTTTAACATTTACAAATGTGACGGTTGAGAAATCATTTTTGAAAGGATTGATGATGTTCCCTAATTTATGATTCACATGTTCATCTTCATCAAATATAATAAGATTGGATTCTTTTCAATTCTCATTAATGATAGAATCACTGGATACTTTCTACTTAGGGAATCCAGCACCTTGTTCGCTTTCCCAAAGACATAATGCCGCCAAAATTTCAAAGCGAAGATCATTGTATCCAACTCGAGGTCATGTGTTGGATAGTTCTATTCATGAACTTTCAATTGACTTGAAGCATAGGCAATGACTTTGTCATTTTGCATCAACACACATCCCATGCTCATCTTCAAAGCATCCCTGAATACCACAAAATGTTATCCACTTGTTGGTAAAGTGATCTTGGGCTCAGTGATAAGACTCCTTTTCAAATCCTTGAATCTTTCTTCGCATTCATCACTCCAAGAAAACTTTACTCCCTTCCGAGTTATCTTGGTAAGAGGGTTGGACAATCATGAGAAATTTCTCACAAATTTTTGATAATATCCAGATAATCCCAAGAAGCTACAGATATTCATTACTCATGTTGGCTCAGCCACCCCTCAATTGCATTTGTTTTGGAGGGATCCAAAAATATCCCATTTCTTGTGATGATATAGACCAATAATGAGACCTCCTTCAACCATAACTCACACTTGATGTACTTTTCATGGAGATTCTCATTCCGAAAGGTCTCTATTACAGTTCTCAGATGCTCCTCAAGATCCTCCTTGGTTTTGGAGTATATCATAATATCATCTACAAAGACTACTAAATATTTGTTGAGGTAATATATAAATACTCTATTCATCAATTCCATGAATATTTTTGGAGCATTAGTGAGTCCAAAAGGCATTACTATGAATTCATAGTGCTTGTATCTTGTACGAAAAGCAGTCTTGGGGATATCTTCCTTTTTCACAATTACTTGATAATATCCCAAACGCAAATGCACCTTGGAGAAGTATTTTTCTCCACACAGCCTTTCGAACAAGACAACTATCCATGAGAGAGGATACTTATTCTTTATCGTGACTTTGTCAAGATCACGATAATCGATTCAAAGGCTCATTGACCCATCTTTCTTCTTGACAAAGAGGACTGGTTCACCCCTTGGTAAAGCATTTGGGCATATAAACCCTTTATCTAAATTCTCTTGTAGTTGTTTCTTCAGCTCCTCAAGCTCCA
This sequence comes from Viscum album, assembly GCA_963277665.1. Taxonomy (NCBI): domain Eukaryota; kingdom Viridiplantae; phylum Streptophyta; class Magnoliopsida; order Santalales; family Viscaceae; genus Viscum; species Viscum album. The sequence goes on from OY728119.1 coordinate 2,047,970,179, forward strand.
CAACAGCAATTCTATACGGAGTATTGGATATTGAAAACACCCCGGGTATAAAGATCAATTTATAATTCAACATCTCTTATAGGAGGAAGAACAGGCAATTCCTCGAGAAACACTTCAGCGAATTCCCTCTCAATAGGAATGTCCTCTAGGATGGATTCCTCCTTAGACTCAATCATCTGAGCCAAATAAGCATGCTCATAGGGTGGTAATATCCACGCTTGAGATGATGGAGCTAAAGAAGATTCATCTTCCTCATTTCAATTGTAAACAATTGGGTTTCGATTATCCACATGAAGAGTAATTTTCCTCTCACGGAAATTTATGTTGGATCTATATAAGGAAAGACAATCCATGCCAATAATTGCATCAAATTCCTACAAAGGGAGTATGATGTGGTTCGCTGGGAAGTTTAATCCATAGATCAGGATAGTGGAGGAGTTATATTAATGGGATTTAGTGATTAACACATTTACCTTACTCACCAACATCTTCACTTCAATGATTTGTGGTGGTGCTGGGATTGTTCTACTAAGCTTTCGAGATATTAAAGAATGTGTAGAACCTGAATCAAAAAGTATGTTCTCTATTATTGAATGAATAACTAGATTACCTGTAACCACTTCATTTTCAGGGTTCACTTTGGTAGTAGTGATGGAAAAAGATCACCCTTTCTCCCTTGGAGGTTATTGGTTGCCTCAAAAAACCCTTGGCTTAGGACACTGATTTGCAAGATGCCCTGGTTTTTTGCAGTTGTAGAAATGAACAATGCGTTGAGGTTCTAATGGATCATTCCTCTCCTATTTTGTAGCTGCAGGTTTTTCTAGTCAGCAATTAACAGCTAGGTGCCCTTCACATCAACACCTAAATCATTTCCTCATCCCTTTAGGCAATTTCTGGGGTGCTTCTTCCGGCACCTGTGGCAAGTGGGGTGCTGAATCATTTTAGCATCGTTGGATTTATCCATCGGACCACCAGCATTGAAGTCCACCTTATGTTTCTTATCCCCATGATACCCCTAAGATTCTCTGATCTCCATTTAGACCTTTAGGGCACATCATACGATTTCCTCATAGCTTCCAAAGTCACGGATCGCTAGCGCTTTTCGCAGGCTAGGTTTTATCCCACCAAATAAGCGGTCAACCTTGGATTTGAGGGTAAAGACAAAGCCTAAAGCATATCGTGCAAGCCTTGTGATGTTTTACTCGTATGATCTAATAGATTCATCATATTTTTGCTTGAGTGCATGGAAGTCCCTTTCCATCTTAATCCGAATGGTGCATGGAAAATATTTATCAAAACTCATCTTTCGAAAATCCTTCCATTCCAACACCTCGATCTCCTCCTCAGGCTTATTATTTTTTATCAATTTCCACCAATGAATAGATTCACACTCCATATGATAAGAATCTAGGAGAACCTTATCTTGTTCATAACATTGAAGGATGGAGAATATCTTTTCAATGGACTTGATCCATTGTACAATGATTGAGGGATTATATTATCCATTAAAAGTAGGAGGCCTTTGTCTCATGAATCTCTCGATAGTGACTTGTTCATTCTTAGGGGGGGTCGAACTTTCATCTTGACCCATGTTTCTATTCATACCTTGTGTTAGCTAAAAGAGAAGTGTGAAAAAGTTCATGATTCCTGCTCCCATTGGATTTGGCATCTCATTAGTATAATCATCACATTGATCTTCACATTGGTTGTTAGCTCGAGTCCCCCTATTACCGGCCATTGGCTGGAATAAAAGAAAATTTAGCAGTAACACATAAAGGGTAATCCAAGGAAAAAATAATGACTTATAAATAAATTTTATTTCCATAACATATGAATGTATTGGCCTCAGTCTATGTTATCCATGATCTACTTTCTAACATATATTCTCAGGGAATTTTTTTGTCTCTTAATAATGGTTCATACTAAGATTATGAATTTACCAAAGCATATCCCCCGGGAGTGTTGTAACCAAGAGTGCAGTAAGGCCCGTTGTCATGCACCAGTTTCCATTCGATTCTAGATCAAAGCGGTTTTTTCGGGTTTTTCCCCTAGGATATATCTGTGCTAGAGCCGCCTCTACCTGCTCGTATCCAGACAGGGATGTATTTTCTTGATAAACCACTTACTCAATAATCACTAAAACTTAGGGAATTTTTTATCATACTTAGTCTTGTCTCTAAAGATTTACTAGGGTTTTCTAATCATAATCCCAAAAATAACTAAACATATCCTCTGATACCAACTAGAGAAACCCTTCTTTTTATTACACAATTAAACATAATTTATTACATAAACTTCATTTGATACAACATATAAGATCGAGAGGTCTAGTGGATTTGGGGATTAGGATCATTACATGAAAACTTAAAACATGAAAAACAACATCTTTATTGAAAACTTTCTTTACATGACCACTAAATTCCCTCGTACTTAGCATAACATGGGATAACCTGAGGACATTCATAAGAAAAGGGTGAGCTATAAATCCCAGTAAGGGAATAAACATAGAGTAACATGAGAAATACAATAAATGTTAGAAAATAGTCATATAATTAGAGTATAATAGAATCATAAACATAAAGTCACGATAATCATAACATAGAAATGTGGCAACAACACTTAACATGGAATTAGCATGAGCTAAGACTCATTGCACATGGAACATGAGTAAATCCTCATTGCACATGAAGCATGAATAAACCCTTATTGCACTTGAATTAGCATGAGTAAACACTAATTTCACATGATGTATCATGATACTATACTTTTCCCAATGCATTAGAGCACTATAAGGGTGCACCCTTCTTAAACATTTCATTTCATGCATAAGTGTGCCACATGGATCATATAACATGGATTCATAAAACATCATCATTTATTCTAGGATAAAATAATGTGGAATAAAAACATGAAACTTTTAAAAATTAATTAAATTTTCATAAATATGAATACCATTTATAGATAAATAGGCATGGTATTCACTACACAATGACTTTGGCTTGGAAAAATGGTGCAATTTCGGCAGCGTAACGGTGTGACGTAGGAATTCATAAAAATGGTTTATGAGAGGGAAAGGGGTTTCTAATCATATGTACATGAAATGGAAATTAAGGGGATAATATGGATACATTTCCCAACAATTGTAATGTAATTTAGAGTCATGATACAAAATAATTGATTGAATGTAAAAGAGGAGAGAGAAATTCCTTTCGGAATTTCGGAATAGTAACAGGTGTACATGGGAGGCATTTAATGAGAGAGAAAGGGGTCTCCAATCATTCAAACATAATGAGGGAATTATGGTGGAGGTTTGAAACCATACCACAAAATTTTTAATTGAAGTTAAAAGGGCATAAAAATTTAATGAATATTGGAAATAAATGAGAAAGAAAAAAACCTTACTTGGAAGTGTGGTTCCAAAGGCTTGAGAGAGGCTTGAGAGAGGATTCATGGGAGATTGGGGAACCTTGAGAGGATTATAGAGAGAGGAGGGAAGGGGTTGGACAAACTCCAAAGTCTTTTAGTGAGGAGGAAGTGGGATCTTGGATGGGTTTATATAGGAAAGGTGATGGAATTCTTTATTATTTAGGATTGGGGCACCTCACATTAAACTAATCCAAACCACAAACCAGCCCATGTTTTTTGCCCACGGTTTTTGGAAAAGGGAAGTGGAAAAAATATTTTATAAGTCCAAATTCCTAAATTCTTAAAATAATGGGGTTGTTTATGTGGAGGTCAGTCACACTCCCAAGGTAAACAATTTAAAAAGACAAGATGTTTAATAAGTCTTGAAGGGTCTATTAATGCATTGTAAAATAATTCAAACAAACCCAAAATCACATTATTTTAATGGTAAAACATATATTGGCCGAACATAAAGCTTATAGTATTTTATTACATCACTATTGTGTCATTATGATGCCATAAAACACATTGTATATTTAAACGGTATTTAATTATTACCCAAAAATTTGACTGTCTCAGAAAATAATGAAACATTCACCATTTGATAATTTCAACATCTTGATTCCAGAAATAATATTTATTTTACCTAAATAATTTTATAAAAATATTAATTTTCACTTTTAAAATAAAAACCGACATTTATCAAAAATTCACAGGTTATGACAAAAATGGATTTCAAACCTTAATAAAAATTATGATTGCATTCATAAAATTATACGATAATTTATATTTAATAAAATTTAATTTAATAAAAATAATAATATTTTATTAAAATATTATTTAATTCTAAAATCCATTAATTCATCAAAATATATTACTTAGTTAAACATTAACAAAATACTATTTTTTCTTTAAAAAACTATTTACAAGGTAACAATAATAAAATGAAAGTATATTCATTATTATATACAAAAATAATGTAAAAACCCATAATACTAGGGTCTTGTTACATAACCCCTTATAACACCCTCATAAGACAGAAGAGTAAGGTGTGCGATGGTGACAGACTCTTGTGGTGGCTCAGATAACATTGCTCGGGTGGTAATCTCTATCAACTTCCATTTCTCTTGTAGGCGGTCCTCCTTGAGCTTAACATATTCAAGCTCGGGATGGGCTTGGTTAAGAGCGAAGCCCAATGATGCCGCCTCCTTTCTGATATCTGACAAATGGGCTTCGTTTGGGGCATGTCTACTAGATGAGGTCATCGCTTCATTTGTCTATGTAAATTGGATTTGTTAAATCCCTATATTTATACTAATCAGGTGATCACTATTCAAAGGCTATATTAGCAACTGTCACAATTCTTAACATAAAACCAAAGAAGTTGAAATTTTATATAAAAATTTTAAATAAAGAGACATTTAATTACATCAATAGTGATTTCCATTTATGAAAGTTTGGGTCGTTACAATATATATGATATATAATTCATTTTTTACATTCTGGTAGTAATTAAATCATGATATAAGTAATAATATCAAGAATAACAAGTCCAAACACATACAATAAATGGAACGATTATTACCCACAATGTTTTCTTTAACCTGGAATTGACAAATAAATGGGTAATATACAGTTATAAGTGAATAATATTTGATATAATAAATATAATTTTTATTTTTTTACAAGTTAATAATATTTTTAAACCCATTTTATAGTATTTTTAGACACATAGGGAAGAAATTAGACATTATATAAGGGATAATTTTTCAAATATCATTTTTATCCAATATTGTTTATACGAATGTATTTACTAGGGTTATATTTATCATCCATGTCTCTGTTTTCTAATAATGATTTTAAAAAAAAAGTATTATTATTCTATGTATGGTTGAAGTCATTTTTACCAATTTTTTACTTTTACTACATGGTATGGAGATAATGATTCTTTTATTTTCCATATGAGGTATTTTTTGACTTTTCCAGAAAAAGTATGAGGATAATGTTTTTTAACTTATATGGAATAAATAGGTTTTTACACCTTCCTGAAACCTTATTTACATGAATCTTCAACTACATGGTTTCATGTTTATTTTCAAAAAAAATTATTTTCTTTTAAAATCATGTGCCATTTTGAGAAGATGAAATGTTTTTTAAAAATAAAGGATATTTTCCTCAGGAATTAAGTTAAACAGTTTTATCAAAATTATTTTCCATCTAAGATTACAAAAGGTTAAGTTTCTCTCTATATTATTGATTTGATTTGATTTTTTTTAGTATTGAATTATATTTATGTAGTTAATTTATCTAATAATGATTATGTTATGATGACATGATCTTTAATAATCTATGTATATTTCATGGGTTATGCTATGATGAATGATTTATGTTTTTATATAACATGTATGAATGGTTTCATTGTGAGATGGGTGAGACCTATATCTACCTACAATGCATTGGGTAAAGATTTATATCTCATGAGATTGGAATAACTAGGATGATAGGTAAATTTGGTTCACTAATACATGGCTGGAACTATAAGTAAACCCAGTCTAGTAATGGACTTTTTCCACTATGATGGTCTTGGAAGCAATGCCTTGGCAACTATAGAAATAAAATTATGTAGTAATTAGATTTACACAATTACTTGTTTTATTTGAATTCTATTATATCATGATTAATTTTACTTTATGATTTATTCCTTACATAATTCAAAGATTTATTTCATGACTCAAGATTTTCTTGTTTAAACTTTATGTTCAGGTTTTTATGTTCCAATGTTTGTGGTTTGTTTTGTGTTCTCCATGTTTGGCCTTGCGGAGAATTTTAGGTCACCCTTTTTATTTTTTCTTTTCCCTAGGATATAAAGAAATATTTTATGTAGGAAAATAAAAATGGGAAGATCTTTATGGGATATGTTGAAGAACATTTACCATGATTAGAAGATTATGTTCTGAGTTTCCAAAGTCACTAAACAAATACTATCTTTGGGTATCTGTTTGTGTCACGTATTAATTATTCCGAAAAAAGAAAAATAATTTCCTTGTATTTCAAGCATGGGTCTCTACACTTACATTTGTAAAGGCCTCCACAAGTCATTGGGAACTGAATTGAATTTTCACACAAATTTTCATCCTCAATCAAATGGCCAGTCAGAAGGAATAATTAAGACCTTGTAGGATATTCTACATGCTTGTTCAATGGATTATTGGGGAAATTATGTGTAAAATATTTATTTTGTTTATTTTTATTATAATAAAAAGTTTCATTCTATTATATATATGGCACTATTTGAGGCATTAAATGGAAAGAGGTGCTGAATTCTAGCTTTTTAGGATGATTTCGGGGAATGGAAGTTGATGGGACTAGAATTGGTAGAAGACTTGGTAGAAAAAGTTTAGTTGATTTTGAAACACAGGTGTATAGATCAGAGATGGAAGAAAAATTATGTGTATAACCAGTGGAAGGATAATTCTTTTGAGGTAGTTGATCATGTCTTTCTCAATGTTTCTCTATGGAAATGAATGGCATATTTTGGTAAAAGGGGAAGCTGAGTTCATGGAATATTGAACCCTATAAAATTATAGATAAGGTCGAATCAATTTCCCACTGAGTGGATTTACCTATGAGATTATACCTAGTACATAATTGTTTTCATGATTCAATGTTAAGAAATTATATTTCATATCTATCTCATATCATTATCCCATAAGTAGTTCTGTTGGAAGAGAATATTTCTTACGAGGAACAACAATACTAGATTCTTGACCATAGAGAGAAAGTGTTTTAGAATAAGCTGATTGATATGGTTATGGTTTTGTAGGAAAAAAATATTGTTGAAGAGGCAACATGAGAATCTGGAAATACTGTAAGGGAGAAATACCCCCACTTATTTGATAAGTGAATAAAATTTTGAGGAAGAAATTTCCAAAAGGGGGGAAGGATGTATCATCCCAAGTAATTATAAAATAATTCTTTTTAATATCTGTTAATATTTATGAATTAAATATTAATCTTACTTTAAATGGGACATTTTGTCTAATAGCGTGCCTAAAAATCAACATTGGGTTTCTCTAAAATCTTACATTGCACACAAGACTGAGTTTTATAGAAAAATAATACATTATTAATTTTATTATTTTAAATGGAAGTTAACGCCTAGTCATTGTGTAACACCCCATGTTTTTGAAAATAATTTAAATTCATGAAAATTCTCTTTAAGTAGATATTTATAACTAGCCTTTAAATATAATTTTTCTTCTTCTATGTTTTTAATTTTGAAAAACACTTATCTACAATTGTGTTCAATATAATATTTGCAGTCTAATGGAACTAACTTAATTTTTTGGGAATAGTAACATATATTTATGAATAGTAATATGAATAGTAATATGACTTTAATGAATAGTAAATTGTATTATTATTTTATTTTACAAAGGAATTAAGATAATGACAACTTGGTTAATTTTTCAATGTGATATAAAAGTAGTTATAGAATTAACATTGTTAATTTTTGAAGTAAGTATGATTTTATTTAAAAAATAAATTAATAATATTTATAGAAATATTTTCAAAAAATAGTGTTCAATTTTTAATTATACACATCGAAAAATGGTTTGGGTGAATTTTTTTTATTTTTTTAAAATTCATGAATTTTTTATAAATAGGGGAATATGGTAAGATACTTCATATTCAAATTATCAGTAAAATACACTATTTTTTACATCATAAGTGATGTAAGGCCACTTTGTTCGAACACACATTCCATTGTTACTATTTCAGGTCACATAAATTGAGATTATTCATAGTCTTGAGAAAAAATATTATGACAATGATTTAAATATTGTAAAATACCTCCTCTCCCCCGTTATACATACCACACTCATTCCCCTCTTCCTCACACGCCTCTCAAGCCATGAGCATTGTCTAATTTCCACCAAATTTCCTCCCCAATCTCCTTCCCCATTTCTAAGACATACTAGACTCACCCAAAGGCCAAAATCTTAAGGACTTAAGGAGGATCTCAGGGAGAAGAGACCAAGAGGTAAGAAATCATCTTCCTTTTCATGTGTTTTAATTTCCTTTCCTTTTCATTTAGAGTCAATTCCCATCCTATTATCCAATAGGCATGAGAGCTCCAGAAATCTTGAATATTCTTTATGTTCTCATGTTCATCAAAAATTCATCATCATTCTTCTTCTCCTCTCCCACATATTCAAGGAATGAAAACATGGTTTGTGGTGTGTTGAATTACCAACATCGTGGACGATGTGATTTCAATTTTCTTTAATTCTTCCAAGTCTGGTGATGAAAACATTTCTATGGTTAAACTAGGTTATTGTAGATGTAATATTTTTCACTCATTGTTCTGTAATTCTTTTATACACATGTTTTTAATTTATGAAATAAAATGAGTTTGTTATTTTCAAAGAACCACTAAAATGATCTAAACGAACATCATTAATGTTTTGACTTATGAATCATCCCCAATTTAGAATTCAAAATGATAAATGGTTTAATTAATGGTTCTGGAAATATATAACTACCATTCATTTCCAATTCTTGATTTTCACTCCCAATCGACAAGAGCACCCATCACGAACCGATCATGGAAAACAAGTAAATAAACCACCCAAAACAACAGAAGGAACAAAATTCTAATAATTAAATGGTGAAATGATGTTATGAAATGATCATATATGGTGTTATAGACATGAATAAGTCTCTATAAGATATTAATAAAACTCTTTTAACAATTATACTGGAGGTTTAAACACATTTTAAGTAAGAATAAATTGAGGTAAGGGAATTCTAAACACAATTTACATTCTTTGGGTTAACATTCTTCTTTCTTTATTATGTGGTATTAAGATTATTGTTGTGATGATTTTTTTAATATTATGTTTCACTATGTGTATTTCCAATGTATACAAATATTCATTATATTCTATTAATTCTCACTCCAATTACATTTTAATATACTTTCTTTTTAAAATTCTTTTAAAACTCTCATTACTAAATTTCTAAAGGATTTTTTTATATCTATATGTCTTGAGTGGTTTCTTATGATTTTCAAGATACTTTATTACCATGATATGTTCCTTGGACAATATTTTTGTCGAGTTGAGCCCATTATTGCTCATGATATGTTAGGTTGAGACCATTATAGCTCATGATATGTTGGGTTGATCCCAATATAGCTCAAGATCTGACGGGTGCACCCCATTATAGCTCCCCAATGCATTTAGTACTCTAGAGATGAAAGTTGACCAAAATGTTATTCCATGTGTAAGGGTGACTGTAATAGTGATATGTTAAATATTTCTTAAGGTAACTACATGATGTTTCTATTCATATAATTTTTTATGTTTATGGGTTTTTATGGTTTTTATGTTACCACTTGACTAATGATTTCTTTATTTATATACCTTACTAAGATTTATACTCATCCCAAGTTTTTAAAATGTTTTTCATAGGATATAAGGATGGGTATGAGAAAGAAGGGAGTAATGATGTTTGATATGAAGTGTTGTTAAAAAAATCATTTTTTAAGTTTTAATGTTTTATATTTAGAAAAATGGATATTGTTTTAGTAGTATCCTCTTGTATGAATGTGGTATGTCATGTATGTAAGATATCCTAATTATTTTAAACTCTAAATCTGAAAAGACCATTAATGTGTAATAATGTATGGTCTTGTGTAAAATTCAAGATTAAGTAACGTTTTAAGGTCGGGTCATTATACGTTGTATTGGGGGAATGAACAGAAAAGACTTTATTATGTTTAAACATGTTTGTAAAAAGTTTTTACTTTATTCCAATAAATTTTATGGTTTTAAAATAAGAATAAATCCAATTTTAAAGGTAAAAATGTCTAATATTTTTAAAAGCGGTTTTACTGCCTATTGATGGAAAACCCTTTTTAATTCTAAATTTTAATAGCTTTATAAATTATATATAATAAATTAAACTTCTTATTTTGAATTTGGACATCAAAATTTACTTTGGTTGAATTTTTGTAATTTTTCTAATAATATTCATTTTTATCGAATAGTGAAAATACTACATTTTAATTAAAAATTTCTTTTTCATCACATAAATTTATAATTTTAGGTTATCCTTTTAATTGGTTTTATAATAAAATTAAATAAATATTTTATCATTTAATCTAATTTATGTCATTGTAATCAATTTCAAATTGAAATTGGATATGGAAACATCATGAATTTTGGAATATTTTTACATTAAAAAACTGTTTCCTCATTCCGTCAAAATAATTAAATTTTAAATGATTTTTTTCAATTCGTTGAATTTAATTTTAAAAAATGGTCATACATGATCGTAATCAGTTGGAATGATATGATCTAATAGGATCAAAATAATTTTTGGTGAATAGTAATTTTAGTATTTTATTTACCACGGTTAATGTTAAATCGAGTATTTATAGGTAAAAATAACATTATAATAATATAAATCTACCTTAATATTAGTAATAATATTATTAGATGAGTTATTATTGACCAAGAAAATAATTGGGCTGAAAATTTGGCCTTTTAATCCACTTTTGTTTGATTAGGACATTAATAACATTTTTTTAATGTAAAAAAAAGATGTCATAAACATGCTTCTCATTACTAAAACAATATTAATACGAGGTCATATAAGTGATATAATAGAATATAAATATCCCTTAAAATATATAAATATTATGTACATCATTATAATTTAATTATAATTTTACGAAATTAAATAATTAAATTTAATTATGACACAATGGTTATGCAGTAATAGATTTATTAAAGAAATAATTAGATAAATGATGTTAATAATGTTAAAATAAATATAAATTGAAATATTTTATGTCATAAAAATATTTTATAGATGGATTGGATATTTTATTAATGATTTAAACTATTTTTTTCAATGGAAGCAAGTTGTTATAACTTTTTAAAAAGTCAACTAATGAATAGTGTCAAAATTGACGTAATTCAAATCTTAAAATATAAAATATTTAATTCAATGATTAAAAATTTCAAAGAATACAATATTTATCCAAATAGTTTTCGTAAGTCTCTAAATATAATTAATTTCACATTAATTGGTTGTTTGATAAGTTATGGTGATTATTTTATCTCTCAAATTGTAAATCACCCAATAAAACGGTAAGAGTTAAAAGTGTTAAAACATAATGATAATGATTAAAAATTATAAAAAACATGTATCGTTTTTATTGGATGAATTTATTTCAACCCAAAAACATATTATATTCTATCTAAATCAACATGGACTAATTTCTAATAGGAAATAAATTTATATTAATTTCATAATTTTAGTAATTCCAAGAGTTCCCCTCTCTAATAAAAAGTCACTCTACTTCCCTATTCCATACTCTTAAAAAACTAATTTTGTTTGGAAAAAATCCTTCCATCCCCATTAATATATTCCTTCCACAAATTTGTGAGGACTTATTTTATTCATAACACCCTTCTTATAGGTTTTAAGGTGTTAATAATGGTTATCATCCAAATGTAATGTATGTTTCTATTTAGGTTTTTCTTTTTTATTTATTCTTCCACTTCCTCAAAATATTATCAAACCTTATTGATATAATAACTACAATATAATAAATATAATTAGACGTTGTTAGGTTAATACCATCACCCAAATCAATCTTCATTTCCCTAAAATGGGAAATGAATTAATCGATCATGTGAATGTGTGAACTATATTCTTCACGAACCGATATAATTCATTTCCAATAAATTTCTCTCATAGATTTTTATAATGATTTAATTAATTTTAATATGTGATAATAATGAAATATTAATCATTAAAAGATAATAATATGTCAAGTATGTTCTTACTTTCAATTCACATAAAATTGATAACATTGTCCGTTCAAAAGTGTAAATTATCACCTCTACGAAGCGATGTTATTCATTTTTATTCACTACATCACATGTATGATATATATATATATATATTAGTATATTTAAATTATTAATACTATTATACTGATTTTATGATCATTATGGAAATATAAAATCATAATTACATTATTTCAAAAATTATTAACGAATAATGAAAATGTTACTCATGCGTACGTACGGCCTACCGTCTATATGATTATAACATTGTTCATATTTCATAACCATAATTAGTGGATCGATTAAAAATTATAATTAATGAGTAAAGATTAAACGTGATGAGTTAGATTTAAGGTAATATACTCTTTAACTAAAACATTATTTTATTTATTTTAATGATTTATTCTTATAAATCATTCTCATTAATGTCCATGTTTTAAAATTAGTTTTTTGAATGTATTTATATATAGAAGAATGTTTTTAAATGGGAAATTTTGATTTTATCTCAAATTATTTCATAAAGGGAACATTGTAGGGGACTTTATTTTAAAACTCTCTTAAAAAGAAACTCTTTGAACCATTTTTACAAAACCCCGATGTAATGTATTTTAACATATAAGCTAGGAATGGAATTTCTCACTTTCATGTCACATTGATTTTTTTACTTCATTTATATGTTTACCATATTATTTTCAAATAATTGGTTTTCATTCATCATTTCATAGATTTTTAAAAATGAAATGTTATTTCAATGTGGAAATGTTATTTTTCTATATTTCTTGTTTTATGTGTTATTATTATGTTATTATTATTGGGAATTGAATCTTTATACAGGTGGTTCTATGATAAGTCTAGGGTGGGTGATCCCATAATATCTCACCAATTCATTGTGTAATGAGACGTGGTAAACTTGTTTGGTTTATCTTAAGAGATTTAGGGAATATACTATGATGAGTATTACAAATGTAACCATGAAGGTTACAACATGTGCAGCCATGAAAGCTATAATATAAGAACAATATGGATTCCACAAGTTACCTTTTCGATTTATTATTTCTATGAATTTTATAGGAATACTATGATGTCATGAGGTAAGATAAAGGTTTTATGTTTTATGGGTGAAAAATATGATCTTGTAAAAATGTTGTCCTAATTTTAAAATATTTATGGACTAACAATTTCATTTATTATTTTATATCACTTACTGATAATTGTTTATCATCCCAAGTTATTGAATTGTTTTCTACAAGTTAAAAGGATGTGTTAGATAAAGTAATAAGTCAAGATGAATGTTATAAAAAAATTTATCAAGAAAAAAAGAAATCATGTTTTGAAGAGTTTTATCTTGTCAAAACTATTGATTGTGAGTAGAAGTTCATAAATTGTAATATTTGAATTGTTTTGAAATAGTTTTGGCCTAATTCTCTAAAACATTAATCCAGAAAGCATTGTCAATGTGATTTATTTACTTAACTCAAGATTATGTAACGTTTAAGGTTAGGTCCTTATATTTGGTATCAGAGGTCATTTTATATACGTTTAGGGGTTATGATATTGTTAATATAATATTCATAAATGAATTTTAATTTATGGTAAAATAGAAATGATATATAATTTTAAGATTACTATGTGGGTTTATCTAAGATATGTCTATTCGGAATGGTTTTGCATAGAGGAAACATGTCAGTTGTGCTAGGATTTTATCCAAAGGAAAACACCCTTCCTCATCAGCTACCTGAGATTTCCAAAATTAGAAATGAATTTTTTTTATCATAGTGATGATGTAGTTTACTGCAACTATAAATGGTGGTGGTATCCATGCACAATATTATCTATGTCTACCATAGAGGAACATGTCGGTCATGGATCATTTCATGAGGTAACATCCCCCGTCATTCAGAGGATCATCTAACCTCATACTAGGGGAAGGGTGGATTAATGAACCAGATATGTAATTTTTGATATAATGGGGTGTTCATACAATCAAAAAGTTTGCCTTATAGTTTACCGTTTTGAAGGAGAATTTGATCAATGCTGTTTGTTGGTTAAGAAACTCGGGAAAAGTGTGAGGCCTTATTCTCTTTGTTGGGATGATTTCAAAAGTATGATTCATGAGAAATATTTTCCTTCGGTGGTTCGACTTAGGGTGGAAAAACTATTCTTGGAATTGAGCCAAGATTAGGACTTTGTGGATTCCTATGAAGAAAATTACACTTGACTGGAAAGGTGTCTTCCAAATTTCATCTAGGACCTTGATAGTAAAATCATTCATTCATATTAAAGTTTAAATCAAATGTATTGAAGATATTTGGCATCTAATGAGTTGAAAAGTTTTAAAAAACTTGTTCTATATGTAGAGAATGTGGAAATGGAGTTTTTTAATGAATCATGTGTTATACCACAACCAGCATAAAAAGAATTAAAAGCTGAAAGTGAAAGGGAATAATTCATCAAAATAGTATAATGGTAAGAAAAATAAGTTTATAGTTTGTGAGACTTGTGGTAAAGACACAATACAGAATGCCTTATAAATTCTGGTAAGTGCTTTCAGTGTGGTAAAATGGGATATAAGTCTAGTAACTACCCAGAAAACCATTAAGGTAATGGTAATAAAAATTCTGATATATAGTTAAACAAATGATTTAAATTTAATTAGACAGTTCATTATGAAAATGTGCATCCAATGAAGAATATGAATTATGGGAAGTATCAAGAATATAATTAGAAAGGTGTCATGAAATCCATTGATAGTAATTCATAAGATGTTGGGTTATCAAATAACATGGTATCAGGTACACTATTTTTTTATTCAGATTATTCCATTGTGTTTTCTGATTTATGGCAACACATCCATTAATTTATATTAAATTTTCTAGTGAATTGGTAATTCCACCAAAACAAATGAATCTAGAACTTATGGTAAAAACACAAGGGCGAATTTTGAGGCAAAGAGATATTATAAGAATGTTCCAGTCCTTTTCTATAGGATGAATTTACCTGCAAACCTGGTTGTTTTTTCTCTATAAGATTTTGATGTTATTTTGGATATGTATTGACTTTTTATTTACCCTGATAATATTTAATGTTGAGCTAAAGAAGTTTCTTTTGAGAAATAATTTC
Organism: Viscum album; assembly: GCA_963277665.1. Taxonomy (NCBI): domain Eukaryota; kingdom Viridiplantae; phylum Streptophyta; class Magnoliopsida; order Santalales; family Viscaceae; genus Viscum; species Viscum album. The sequence continues at coordinate 2,047,985,571 of OY728119.1, forward strand.
AATTTCTATGAAGGAATGAACCCTTACCATTGTTATCATATATAGAAGTTGAAAAACTATAAAAATATGGACATGATTTTTTACCTTTCACATATTGTTGAAAACAAAGGAACTATTTGGATTAATGATGTGACAATGGTATAAGATTATCATGATATTTTTCCTGATGAGTTTCCTTGTATTATACCTGATTGGGAAGTTTAATTTAATGTGGACTTAGTTCCTGATGCTATGATAATTTCATATCTCCCTTATAAAATGGCTAAAATTGAACTTTTAGAGTTGAAGAATCAATTTCAAGAGTTATTAGAAAAAGGTTTCATTCGACCTTGCAGATCACCATAGGTTTCTCTTATCTGTTTTTATAAAAATAAATATGGTTCAAAGAGACATTACATTGATTACAGATACATTAATAACATCACTATTAAGATCATGAATCCTTTTCAACATATCGATTGTTTTTTTTTATAAGCTCGAGGGAGCATACTATTTTTCTAAGGCCTAATTGATTTCAGGGTACTATCAGTTGAAAGTAATGGAAGAAGGTACTATGAAGATTGTATTTCATACTAGATATGGATATTTTGAATTTTTAGTTATGCTATTTGGGTTATCTAATGTTCCTACTGTATTCATGGGATTTATGAATATAATATTCCTTTAGTTCTTGGAAAAGTTTTTGGTTTTTTTTATTGAATACATTTTGGTATATTATAAAACTAAATTGGAGTGTGAATTTCATATAAGGGTTGTTTTATAAACCTTAAATTATATGAAAATATATTGGAAATTCAGTAAGTGTGAATTTTGGTAGCCTAAAATTTGATTCATTGGTCACATTGTTTCTAAAGATGACATAACAGTTGATCCTACTAAAATGAATATTGTTGAATGATTTCCAAGACACACAAATATAACTATAATTCATAGTTTTATTGGTTTAGAAGGCTATTACCTGAGGTTTGATGACAAATATTAATAGTTACCTATCCCACTGACTAAGTTAACTCGAACAACTGTTATGTTCATCTGGATAAAAGAATGTCATGATTGTTTTCATGAATTGAAAATAAGATTGTTTAATGATAGAGATTTTGAAATGCCTTCCAAAAATGGTGAATTTTTCATTTATAGTGATGCATCATTGAAAGGACACAGTTGTTTCCTCTTGCAGAATGATAAGTTAATTTCATATGATCCATGCCAGTTCAAAAATCATGGGAAAATTACCCTTCATATGATTTGAAATTAGATACTATTGTTTTTTTACTTTAAAATTTTGGATGAATCATATATATAGATTAAACGGTGAAATATATACTAACCATAAATTTTAAAATATATATTCACTCAAAAATAATTGAACATGGAACATAGAAGATGGTTAGAGCTAATCGAGGATTATGATTGCACAATTCATTATCATCCTAGAAAAGAAAACAAAGTGGATGATGCTTTGAGACGAAAAAGTAATACTACATTAACCATGATGTGTTTGGAATGAGACACTTTGATTAAAGATTTGATAAACATTAGCGTGGAAGTTATTGATGTAGAAAATTCCTTTATTTTATTTTAGGTTTTAGTGAAATCATATCTAACAAACAGAATTAAGTAAGCATAGAAGAAAGATTGTGAATTATAGAAAAAGGTAAAATTGGTTCACAAAATATAAGTTTTCTAAATTTAACATTGATAAAGATTGTGTTTTGAAATTTGGGAAGAGTTTATGTGTGCTTTTTGAATCATGGTTGAAGAAATATTTGTTATTTCAAGCTCATTGTTATTTATTTTTAGTTCCACCTGACAGTACTATGACATACAAAAGAATTCGAGAGTATTTCTAGTGGGATGGAAAGAAAGAAGATATTGCAAATTTACTATTAATTATTTGACTTATCAGTAGGTTAATGCAATATGATCGTTTCCAAATGGGTTGATTCCACCTTTTCTAGTACTAGAGTGGAAATGGGAAAATATATCCATGGATTTTGTAGTGGGATTACCAATGACTTCTCGAGGTAATAATGGGATTTGAATGATTATTTATAGATTGATCAAATTTTCTCATTTTCTTCCAATTTTAGATGCCATATGTATCTTGAACAACATTCTCAGTTGTATCTTGATGATATAGTCATGTCACATTGAGTTACTATCTTCATTGTATATGATTTTTATCATAGGATCACTTCTCACTTTTGGTAAGGCTTTCAAAATTCATTGGGAACTGAATTAATTTTCAGTACAACATTTCCTCCCCAATCAGATGGCCAGTCACAATGAACAATTCAAACCTTGGAGGATATTCTATGTGCTTATTTAATGGAGTACCCTGAAACTTGGGATCGACATCTTTCTTTGGAATATTTTTCTTATAATAACAGTTTTCATTCTAGTATATATATGTAACTGTTTGAGGAATTGTTTGCAAAGAGGTGTCAAATTCTATCTTTTGGGATTATTTCGGAGAAATAATTTAATGGGACCAGAATTGGTAGAATATTTATAAGAAAAAGATAATTTTATTTAGAATCACATGTGGAAAGTTCAGAAAAGGGATGAAATTTTTGTGGATAACTAGAGGAAGGATCTTTATTTTAAGGTAGATTCTCATTTCTTTCTCAATGTTTCTCTATGGAAAAGTGTGATACATTTTGGTAAGAAGAGGAAGTTGAGTCCATGGTTCATTGGACCTTATGAAATTATAGATAATGTTTGATCAGTTGCCTACCGAGTGGTTTACCTTTGAGTTTATACTAGGCAAAAAATATTTTTCATGTTTCAATGTTAATAAAGTATATTCCAGATCCATCTCATGTTTTGAGTCTAGAATTAGTTTAGTTGGAAGAGAATATTTCATACAGGGAATAGCCAGACCATATTCTTGACCGCAAAGAGAAACTTTTGTGGAATAATGGGATTCATTTGGTTAAGGTTTTTTGAAAAAACCATAGGGTTGAATAGGAAACAATAAAATATGAAAATTCTATAAGAGAGAAATATCCCCACATATTTGATTTGGGAATAAAATTACGAGGACACAATATTAAAATGGGGGGAGGAATGTAACATCCCAGGTAATTATAGAATAGTAATTTTTAATATCTATTAATATTCATGAATTAGATAATAATTATAATTTAAAGGGGATAAAATGTCTGATATCATACTTGACACACAACAATGAGTTTCTCTAAAATCTTACATTGTCCACAAGACTAATTTATACTGAAAAATTATATAGTATTAATATTATTATTTTAAATGGTAGTAAAAAACTAGTCGTTTAATTGGAGGGAATGAATAGACCTAACTTTATTATGTTTACACATTTTTTGAAAAATTTATTTTATTTCTTCCAATAAAATTTATGGGCATAAAAAAGGAATAAGTTCAAATTTAATCATAAAAAGCTTTAATATTTTTAAAATCTAGTTTTACCACTATTGATGTTGAACCATTTATATTTCTATATTTTTATAGTTTTATAAATTTTATATTACAAATTAAACTTCTTATTTGGAAATAGGGAATAAAACTTTATTGTGGTTGAATTTTTGACATTTTTATAATAATATTCATTTTTATTGAATTGTAAAAAATACTGAATTTTAATTCAAAAATAATTTTCTAACTTATTTATATAGTTATTTTATCCTATTAATCGGTTTTAATGTATAATTAAATATATATTAATCATTTTATCAAATTCAGGTCATTGGAATCAATTTGAAATTGAAATTTGATATAAAAACTTTGGGAACTTTTGAACATTTTTATTTTAAAAACATGTTTCCTCAATCCCTCAATGAGATTAATTTTTAAATTAATTTTAGTCACTTTTTTGAATTGAATTCTAAAAAATGGAAAAAAAATTATTATACTAAGTATGAAAAATTTGATTTCATATGATCGAAATAATTTTTTACGAATAGTAACTTTATTATTTTATTTACCATAGTTAAAGGTAAGTCGGTTTATTATAGGTAAAAATAATATTCTAATAATATAAAACTTCTCTAAAACTTATCTTAATCTTATTTATTGAGTTATAGTCAAAAAATACTATACATCTCCTAAAATTATGTCCTTTGGAAGCCACTTGGGTGTAATTATGACATTAACAACATTTTATTTAAAGTAAAAACCTTGATGTCGGAAACATATATCTTATTACTAAACAATTATAATATGGGGTTATATAAGTGATATCTTAGACTATAAATAGTACATATAAATTTTAAAATTTTTCCTACATCATGACAATTTATTAATAATTTTTATAAGCTATATAATTAAATTTAATTATGACACAATGTTGATGCTGTAATAGATTTATGAAATGAAGAATCAAATAAATGATATTAATAATATTAAAATAAATATAAATTTAAATATTTGATGTCATCCACTAATTATTTGGATGAAATGGACATGTTATTGATGTATTAAACTAGTTTTATCATCAGAATAAAGTTGTTACAATTAAATAAAAATTCATGTAATGATTAGTGTCAAAATTAACATAATTTATATTTTAAAATATAAAATATTTAATTAAATGAATTATAATATATAAAAAATTAAATATTCTACCAAATAGTTTTTTTAGTCCTAAAAATATCCTTAAGGACTCTTTCATAGGTTGTTTGACATGTTATTGTGTTTATTTTAACTCTCAAATTGAAAATTACTTAATAAAATGGTAAGACTTAAGAGTGATAAAACATAAAGAAAAGGATTAAAAATTATCCCAAACTTGACTAATTTTAATTGTATGAATGTATTTAGACCCATACTCATCCTATATTCTAACTAAATAAAAATGGAATAATTTGGAATAGAAAATGAATTTATCTTAATTTCATAATTTTAATAATTCCAAGAGTTCTCCTCCCCTCTCCAATAAAAATTCACTCTTGTCATCTATTCCTTACACGTAAAAAACCTTTTTTAAAAACAATATCTATTCCAAACCCTTCATATATTCACACCCCGCATTCTTTGGGACCTATTTTAGGCATAAAACCTTTCTTATAGGTGTTAAATTGTTAATAAAGGTGATCATCCAAAGGAAAGGTAATGTTTTTATTTAAGTTTTTCTATTTTATTTATTCTTCCAATTCCTTAAAATATCCTCAAACCATGTTGACATAATACCTATAGTATCATCAATATAATGATATTTTATTATGTTAAAATCATCACCTAAATAAATCTCCATTTCTATTAAATGTGAAATGAATTAAACGATCGTGTGTATGTGTGAAATATCACATCCATGAACCGTTATAATTCATTTTCCATAAATGTCTCCCATAGCTAGTTATAATGATTTAATTAATGTTCATATTTGATACTCTAGAAATACTAATCATTATAAGATAATAATATTTGAAATATTTTCTTACTTCCCATGCACATAAAAATGATAACATCGTTCGTGCGTACGTATGAACTATCACCTCCATGAAGCGATGTGATTCGTTTTAATTCACTACATCACCGGTATGATAAATATAAGTATATTTAAGTGATTAATATGATATGAATTATTTTATTATAATTATAGAAATATAAAATAATAACCACATTATTTCCATAGTGATCAATGAAAAATTAAAATGTCACTCACGCGTACGTATGACCTACCTTATCCATGATTATAACATTATTCAATTTTCATAATCACAATTAATGGTTTGAATAAAAAGTATAATTAATGTAATAAAGTGATAATTATTCCATCTATATTATTATATATATGATAGACTTATGAACACATGGACAAATTTACTTCATACTATGTTCATTTTTGAACTCAAGTACCAAATTTTGACAAAATGTCCAATGTGAACTTAATTAATAAAGTAATTGTTATAAAATTATAAATATGTGCTATAAAAAGAAAAATATTCGGGAAAAAGGTTATATAGAAAGTATAAATTGAAGTAAATTTATTATTCCGGAATATAAATATTGTATGTGATGTTTTATACTCAAGGTAAGGGTCCCTTTAACTAAAACATCATTGTAAGCGTTTAAATGAATTATTCTTATAAATATTTCTGATTAATTTACATGTTTTCAAAATAGTTTTTATGAATTTATTTATATAAACATAAATTTTTCTAAAATGGGAACTCTTTAATTTATCTCAACAATTTTTATAAAGGGATCCTTGTATGGGATTTTCATATAAAACCTCTTTTAAAGTTACTCATTCAACTATTTTTACAAACCCAAAAACGAATCTTTTTTAACATATACACCATGAATCGAATTTCTCACTTTTTAGTCGATTTGAGGTTTTTGTGATTCCATTATAGTTCTACTATATTATATTCAAATAATGTGTTTTCATTCATGAGTGCATGACTTTTTAAAAATGAAATGTGATTTTAAAGTTGAAATATAATTTTTCCTTTATGTTTGTTTTATTTTTTAAGATTATCGAATGTTTCCTGGGAATTTCATATGTATACGGGTGTTTCTGTGATAACTCAAGGGTGGGTGAGCCTTGGTTAACCATCCAATGTATTGGGTAATGAGATGTGGTTAACAGGTTGGCTTTCGCCTAAAAGATTTAGTGAATATACATTGATGGGTACTCGAAATGTAACCAGGAAGGCTATTCACTATGTAGCCATAAAAGATACAATTTAAGAATAATATGGATTCCACAAGATACATTTATGATTTATTATTTCTATTAATTTTATAGTAATCCTATAATTTCATGAATAAATCAAAAGGGTTTATTTTTTATGGGTGAAAAGTATGATTTTGTAAAAATGTTTTCATAATTTTAAAATATTCATGGACTAGGATTTCATTCTTTATTGTATATCTCCTACTAAGATTTTTCTGGTCATTAAATGTTTTTGAAACGTTTTCAATAGGGTATATGGATGGTTACGGTAAAGATGAATTCAAGATTAATGTTATGAATAATTCTATCAATGAAAAAACCCATGTTTTAAAGAGTTCTATATTGTGAAAAAATGGATAGTGATTAGAAGTTTCTACTTTGTAATATTTGAGTTGTTATGAAATTGTTGAGGCCTAATTATCTAAAACACTAAACCTAAAAAGATCCTCAATGTGAAATCTTGACTTAACTCATGATTATGTAACATTTAAGGTTTGTCCCTTATAGATTGTCACTTATAAGAAAGATCTTGGTCAATGGTATGACCTCTGAGTTCATTACATGAGAAGGATTATGTAAAAACGTCATTAGGTGAGATATATTTAACACATTGGGAACATTAGACGGGTTTTGGGGAAGCACTAATCGATTTTCAACACTCCTAACATGATCAACTATTTATAAGGGACTAATATACCTAGGGATTAATTGTCCTTTATATCATAATTACAACTTCATACTTTGGTATTTATTATATGAATTTCCAATTCATATATTAATCCAAGAATTGAGTATTAATTCATTATTACTGTATCACTAATGATTCAGAAGATCTAAAATATAATGATAGTTCAATCCTTTTATCTCTAGAAATCATAATAACCAAAATGGTTAGCACTGGTTTTCGGATAGGCATAAATCATCATATGGTGAAGTAATACATTAATATCTAAAACCTCATCCAAAATTCACTCTATTATACTTAAATAATGTGTAACCTTTTGAACTTTCAAAAATTTAAAATTTATTAATAATTTTATTAATTTACCAAAATCAAAATAACATTAATCCCCCAAATATCTTTCATTATATTCTAAAGGTCACATTCTAAATATGTCAATATCTTGGTCATATATTCTCTTGAATATTGGTAATAAATATAATTACCATAAAACCATAATGGAAACATCCATGATTCATAATTCCTTGAATAAGAAAATATATTTTTGAATATATTCAATAGATATAGTATTATTGTAAACTCTATAAATGATAATATAATCAACTTTTTCATGAAATCATTAATTAGTTACAATTTCTCCAATACAATCAAATGTTATTCGTCCATATCAAATACCCATTTATCCAAACATAATTATGTCTACATCAAAAATGTATTAGGGGATATATTATATTAACCATGCGTTTTTTCATGAAATATAACCTTTCCATTAAATCAATTTTTTAATTCATCAGCACCATTAAACATATTCTTGAAAATCCTTAAACAAAACTTATACCGAACAATACTTATATATTTCATAATTCATAAATTCTAATAAATAATCATTTTAATAATTTTACATCACTATTAAACCATTATGTAGGATTCATCATTCTATTATTTAGCATCTCCTTCCTTTCATATGTCATTTGAAGTCTCTTCATCATCAACAATAAAACCTTTACTTGTATCACCTTGTTGATCCTCTTCTTGAGCTTCCCACCTTGGTAATCATTTTTTTAATGCCTTTACTTTCCATATTTTTAACATTCAAAACATGATAATTCCTTAGATAAAACATTATTCTCATCCATTATGTTAACTAAATTTTTCATTTTTCTTGAGAATTAATTAATTTGTGTCCTTCTTCTCTGTACATAAAACAACTTCTTGTTCCTTTGAGATATTACCTCGAGTGATTCTTCCAACATTTTTGATATATAGGAAATTAAATTCTCTTTCATCTATGGTATCCACCACCCAATATTTTCGTGAACTCTATATTTCCTTTCTTTTATTATTCCAAGAGTTGTTTTAAATTTAATTTTTTAAACATATATCGTAATACTGATTAGTCATAATCATATTATTTGGAACTCCATTAGTCACTCCATTTAGTTTCTCATTAACAAATTTTATATCACATTAAATGTTAATCAACTTCATTTTGGTTCTTGACATTGATTAAAACAAAAATTCATAGTGTGAGAAATAATAATCACAATCACAAACAACATAATTATGAAAAATTAATTTTAGGATGTCTAAAAAAGGAAAAAAATTAATCTTTGACACCTTTGGTTTATACTATTTTATCCATGTTCTTCATGTATTTATATCCTCCACGACGGTTCATAAACAGTTTGTGAATTTCCAATTCATATACCCCAAGAGTGTCAAACCAGGTGAGTTTTAAGGCTCATTATTCTACACCAGGTGACAATCGAGTCTAGATCAATGTTCCCATTCCATAGTTATTACCCCTAGGTAACTATATTAAAAATACACATCCACTTTCAATATCTAGACAGTGATATAATTTATTGTAAACCACTCACTCAATCCTTTACAAAAATTCCAGGACATTTCTCTATACTTTGACTTATCCATAGAATTATACTTATACATATTCATGTACATATATTTAGAAATATCCTCAGGTATCACACTAAAGTATTCTCATCCTAGTTTGTATTAGTTAACTACACTTTTATTTGACAGCAACTATAATGAAAAAATCATATCATATATAAATATTATATCAAAGTATATGCATATTGAATACATAACATAATGATCCACACTAAAACCATTTTGGTCATGTTCCTTTTGAATCATGCGAAAATAATTGGTCTATAATTTAGTTATTCCCTCTCTGAAAAAAAATTTCATAACTAGAACCCTTCTTAATAATATCATACATAATACCTTTCTTAATATTCATATGGAAAGAAACATAATAAAGGGTAAGTTAAAATTCTATGTAAGGGTAAACAAAGGAGATACCCTTATAACATGATCTTATAAGTATGATAACATGATAGTAATATATAAATACTATACTCTGTAAAGCATAGATCCTAACAATGAGTCATGTACTAAATCTTGGTAGTTTATAAAACTTGAATCACAATTAAATCAAAGAACATAATCTATGAGAGAAAAACATTGTCATACAACATTGAATTATGTAATTTACATATGTACAGAGATATTATATTAAGGATACCCTCCAAGACATTCATAACATGTTATGCTTTGGAAACACACCCAAATAAATGCTTTGGGTTTGGTATAAAACTTCAGTGTAGCCACTTTTTGGCATAGGAAAACCTCTTATGTACCCTATTTTGGGATTGGGATAACCACCCTTATACCCTTTGAACTCATACAAAATTAATCATTACCTAATGAATTAGAGGGAGATATAGGTCTCACCTTTCACATATTGAAACCTCTGTATATGTGTGTCACAATATCATAAACTAATCATTATATCAGAACCCATGAATGGAATTGGGTTTCATAAATAGTTAATCATTTCATAATCCTTAAAAAATATACGAGTTTCATAATTATTTTATTAACTCATATTGTAATAATATGTAGAAAAATAATGATTTTTTAATCATATTTTCATGATCTAAATAAATAGTTTATAAAAATAATAAGAATTTTATCATTGGATAATATCTCTAATAAATAATAACTAACACCAACAGAAGTCATCTTAAATATAAAATGATTTTAAAATTAGAATCACTTGGAATATTTCCTGAGGAAAATAACTTTTTCATTTTGAAAGTAAACATATGAAAAATTAAATTTGTTATACATTTTGAAAATAATTTTCTTTTAAAATTACCTTTGAAATGTTCATACACATCAGAATATATTACTTTTTCCAAAAGGGGTATATTTTCTAGAAAAAATACATTTTCTGTTGTTAGAATATTTTACCAATATATATGTCTCTATCACTAAAATGTCGGTAAAAAATCTGTCTCGAAATTATTTTGCGATAGAAAAAATCATTCTATTGTAATTATAATAAAACCAACAGATAATATATATGTTGGTTAAAATGTTTTGTAATAGGTTTTAATGACACATTTTTCTTTTGGTGATAATATTACCAACATATAATATATGTTTATAAATTACGTTTAAATAAAAATTAGAAATTTTTATTTCTGGTAAAATTAGAAATATTTATATTATATTTAGTAATTAAATTATCATATATAATACATTTGGTTTAATTATTAAACTGAAGATTATTTTAACACATGTTAAATCATAGAAAAAATTAATTATATTAATAATGGAATTTAATACAATAGGATTTATCACCCCTCAACCACACAATGCTGAGACCACACCTCAATCCATCCATTCATGCACAGAAGGAGCCTATCCATACCAGCGAACCATCTCCAGCACCAGCGACCAATGAGTACCACCAGTGACCCATCCATGCCATTCTAGTGCAACAGTTACTCATCCATGATAGTCAGAAATCCATGCTAGGGAGTCACCTCATGCCCTAGCCAATCCATATCTCCACCACATGAAAATCCATGTCAGCGAGCACTAGCAACCCATCTATGCCAGTAGGTGACCCATCTATGCCACTGATCTATGTAAAGAGGAATAAAATATAACCCCTTAAATGGGAACTCTTTATCCATTTGTTAATTATGAATTAAACAATGTATAATATAAAAAAATGAATAAAAACTCCCTTTTAAATATATATGTTAAGTAATGACCAAAGTTACCTCAATAAAAATCTTTTTAAGACTACAAAAAGTGAGATATGAATGCATAAACATCCAATGCTTCAGTTTCTGGAATTCTTACATGATAAGTAACATTTTTCAATTTAATTAGTTCCCTAGGAACTTGTGAAAAACATAGGATGTGAATACATGAGTATTCCACAGTTTATTTTAACTCTACCTATTAATTTTAACACTGTGAAAATATTTTTCCACATATTATTTTAAATGAATCCAAACACCAGATTTTAACATGTGTAGATGGTGTTCTCTATAGTTCATTTTAGCAACCACTACATAAATGAAAACCCAAAGTATAAAATATATGACAACATGGAAAAAAACCAGACTCCAAATGAAAACATGGTGTAAAAAATCCAAAATCATTCAAGGTAGGTTCTACCAAAGTGAAAAAAAAATTATTGGAATGATTGGAAAAAAAAACAACAACATTCCTAATAAATGAATAAAGGGAGGTGGAGTCTAGTCATAATAATATGGCATTCAAATGTAACCTCCACCCTAGATAGCTTCCTATAAATCCCAAAATATTTCTCAATCTTGTACCCTCTCATTCAGGTACTTGGGATCCAAAAAAACCTAATATGTTCAATCAGTAGAACATATTTATATTTCAGAACATACAAATTCATGAAAAAAATAGACTAAGGAATATCTCCCTTTCTTTAACTTCATTAATTTAGACCCGTCAATCCAATTGTAAGAGATTGGTAGAAATCATTCAATTGATACTTATTTTTAATAAATGGATCAACAATTATGGTAAACCATCTTTTTCTTTTTGAAAAAGGTATAAGTGAACTTATTTTATCTTTTAATAAGTGTATTACTTGAAAACAGGGAAATAAAAATTCAATGATAGCCTTGTATTTATAAAAAAATTATAAGCTTGGAATTTTGTTTGAAATAATAACTTGTAGAAACTACCCATTATATCAAAATCTTCTAGCTAGTGGGATTAAAAGTTACAGTATCCATATTTCCAGTAATCATCACCATGAACATGAAACCAAATCTATAACTTCTTATTTGGTAGGAAACTACCCATCCCATGCATACTCTGGAAAAAAATATCCATATTACCCCATCACCAGTGATGAAACATGGTTTGTATCCCATGTTGGACCAATCATTGAAAGACTAAAATCAATGAGATTTGGTTTTAATTCCTCGTCTAGAAATATGTTCTTTGCATTGAAATCATGTAACATTGCTTATGATTAAATATGTTCTAGTAAAATTGGAAGATGAGTACTATGAAACATGGGTTAGTGAAGAATTTTACACTGGTCTTGAACACACATATTGTATAGGACATGATGTACATTCATGTTTAGAATTGTATAGAATTGTATAGTCCATGTGTTCATGCCAGTATTACTTAAATGCATGGCCTGTTTAGAATTGGACACATGACCATGAGTAATGAGACATGATGTAAAAGCCTATAAAGTACCCTATGACAGGTCATGATGTATATTTCTATATAGGCCATGTCTTAGGGAAAAACTATGATAGTTCTGTAAAGGCCATGACATAGTGAAAATCCATGATAGTTCTCTACATGATGTACATGGCTTGTCCAGAATTGGACTAGTGACTAGCCATGATTGTTCTAAACATAGTGTACATGGCTTAGGGAAAAGCCATGATATTTTTATACAAGATGTACATGGCTTGTTCAAAATTTTCTTAGTGATAATCCATGACCGACCATGGATTAGTGACAATCCATGATCAGCAAATACTCACCCCATGCTTAATGACAAGCCATGATAGTTTGGTACATGCCATGGATTAGTTCCAAGCCATGTATATTTCATTATAGTCCTTGATACATAGTTATGTACATTACATGATGTATAGTTTTCTTCAGACCATGGCTTAGTGAACATCTATGTGTTCAAGCCATGAGTAATGTGACATGATATACATGTATTGTTCAGAATTTGTAGTGCATTCACATTTAAATCAATCAATCACCATTAATTTAAGGTCTAAAATTATTAAGAGGATTTTATATTTTACTACAATACATAGAATAATGACATTTTAGTTCATTTAAAATAACACTTTTACTTGGAATGAGACCTACAAGGGAGTTTGGTCAATCTTTATTTCAAAAGAAGTGCTCATTTATCAACATGGTCCCCTTCCCTTGTTCAAAATCAAAGGAGAAGTGTAGCATGTAATATTCAAGTGTAAAGAGTTATGTTATTTAAATTTAACCAGTTTATTAGTGATAAATGTATTAAATTCACTCCTTAGTAACGACATTTTAGAATGGGTTCATCACTTTTATGATGACTTTGGTAGTGGTTTAATCTATGAAAGATAAAATGTGAAATAGAGGCATTCAATCAACATTCAGAACCAGAAATTGAGAAATAGTGAGGTAAATTTCAATTTTTTCCTTCCAATGAGTTCTTCCCAAACTAATTCACTTACTTTTTACCCAAAATAAATATTTTCCCTTTTTTCATCAATATTTTGAGTGTAGTTCAATAAAATTATCATATAAATAAATATTTCCTACCAAATTCGTTGACATGCACAAAAGACTGAGAACGAACAACATCGGTGAACCGAAGGGTTGGCCGGTGAAGGGAAACATAACTAGAAACGAGTGGTGTGGCATAGTAAAGGTGCTGACATAACGAGGGGAGATGAACTGAAGTGAAATGGACGATGACCTAAAGAAGTAGAGGACACCAGTCAAACCCGACGAACTGGTATGCGGGTTCTTCGATAGAAAAATTTGGGGGAATGGGGACGAGGGAGTAGGGTTTTGTAATATTTATTTTATGTATATTAAATTAAATTTTTCTTTTTAATAATTATTAAAAATATCATATTATGAAAAATAAAAAATTCCATGTGTTATTATAACAAATTTATTTGTTGAAAAAAAATATTGTTATAAGCATGATAAAGTAACATATCCATCTATTTGTAAAATATTTGTTATTATTAAATAGTTAATATCAACAGATTTATTTGTTTGTAAAAACAAGTATTACTAATTTTAATTAATATCAACCAAACATTATACCTATTGGAATTACTTTTTTGTACCAACAGATGTTTTATCTGTCCCTTATTTTCTATTGTTATGAGTGATTTTTTTAGTGAAACACAAGGAATGATTCTTATCAGTGATTTATTTTTATTCCTTGATGAAATATAATTAGTTATTTGCTGATGTAAAAATATGAAAATAATGAAAAAACATTTTACATAATGAAAAAACAAGTAATTCATTACCCTTTTCCCAGATATAATACTCATAACTTCATCGCCATTTATTTACTACTACTAAAATGAGATAATATATGAATCCGCATTAAGAATTAATGCACATCAGAATACATGATAAAAAATGCTTATCATAAATAAGTAGTTTTTATTAGAGGTAATTTCCTTATAAAGTTTTAAATCATCATGGGAATTAGAACATGATGATCGAAAATACACCACAAGTACATACAAAACATGATGATCAAAAAATGATAAGTGCTCCAGCAGTTTCAATAGGTGCACTAATGTGGAGAATGATTTAGGAATACAGCTTTTCATCCTATTTCTCTTATCAACACTATTTATAAAATTACCTCCAATCTATTAGCTATGAGATTGGCACCAGTATCCAACAAAATTATCTCTTTGAACCAATTTGGCTTCTTGAAAGGGAGGAATATCCAGGATTGCATTTTCCTCACCCATGAATGTAAAAACATTATAAAAAACCCAAATAAGAGGGATCATTTCAATCAAGGATGACATTAGGAAAGGATTTTATACCATTTACTTGAATTTCATATTCAATATCCTTTATAGATTTGGTTTTAATGACAACGTCATAAGAAAAGTAAAAACATTTTTTTACTCCACTCACATCTCTGTCTTAATCGATGGCTCTCCAAAGGGTTATTTAACATGCACTTTTGTTATTACTTAAGACTTCTTAAGAAGAATTATAACTGATTCGATTACTAGAGGTGAAATTAATCCCATCCTTACCTCTAGAACATTGATTGTTCCCTCACGTCTTTTATATGTTGATGATATAATTATTTTCCTTCAAGGAGATAAAAAAACATAAAAAATCATAAAGATGTCCTCTACCACTATGAATATGTCTCTGGTCAATCCATAAACTGGAGAAAATTATCCATCATTTTTGGTAAAAGTTTCAATGTCAACAGAAAGGAAAATATTATGAATTAACTAAGAATTAAAGAGGGATCCTTCCCATTTTCATATCATGGGGTCCCCATCTTTTAGGAAAAACTCAAATACACATGTTTTTCAAGCATTTTTGATAAGATCAATAGCCAAATATCCTATTGGAAAGGAATAACTTTATCAATGGCCAAGTTAGTCAAATACACCATTGTGTCAAAAATGATTTACACTATGATGGATTATAAATGGCCTCCTGAACTTCTCAAAAATATAAATAGAAGAATAAGAAATTTTGTTTGGAGTGGAATAACTCTTGAGAAAAAAATCATGACTATACCTTGGAAAAAAAATTTTACCCCAATTGAAAGTGGTAGTCTTAGTGTTAAGAACTTCGATCTTTTTAATGATGCCCTTCAAGACAAGAATACATGGAATATTGTGAACAAACACTCACAAACTTATGATTTCTTTATTTGTAAAATTAATAATTACCTTAAGAAATGAAAAAAAAACATATATATGGAATCCTCAATATGGACTTCCATCAAAAACATGTTTCTTAAGATCATATTTTTCTCCACATGGATAGTTAATAGAAACTCATCGCTCAATGTTTTATTGGAAAACTAGAATGGCATCCCACTTTGTAACATGTTCGATCCTATGCATTTATCTAGGAATACAATTTTTTCCATCCATGATTTTTTGAACTTCCATGATGATAATTTACCTGATGAAATTTCTACTATTATTAAAAATTACACTTTTTACAGCACCGATGATTTCTTAGATTGGGAGCCTTATTATAATGGAGTTATAACCTCCAAAATCTATTACAATTATAATGTCAATGCCAAAAAACAATGACTTCACCTGGATAAATAACATAAATAAATGTTGGGTTAGACCCTCTCGATTCACCCTAGTGTGGATAATTTATCATAATAAAATTCCCATGGATGGTAATCTTCAGGTTTGTGGTATTCAACTTTGTTCTAAATGTCATATATGCAACCAACATATAGAGGATGCATATCACCTATTTCTTACTTCCACCACTTCCTCTACTATATGAAATTTTATTTTTGAGGTTTTTGATCTTAGATGGACATGTATGAGCTCTATTATACTGCATCTTTAGAGATGCACTAATATAGATGCCTCTCCACAAATTACTCATCTTTTAATCACTACTGTGTCAGAACTGATATAGATTAATTGGTATGAAATAAACTCTATTGTTCACAAAAATAACACTTTCATATTTCTTGTAGCTCAAATTAAGATATATATTGCGATCAAGGAATCCGGAATCATTCAAACAGAAAACAGTCACAATTCAGTCAAATATTTCACTAAATTGCGATAAATTGGGATCAAAAGAAATTAAATCCTGCCTAGGGGTTTTCTAGATGTATTCTGGAAACCTCCAATCCCGGGATGGATCAAAATTATTGTAGAAGGTGCCTCAAAAGGAAACCCAGCACCTACATGCAATGGTTTTATCAGTAAAAATCAAAATGGTGACATTCATGGATGATGCTTTGGTTCGTTTAGTCACACCTCCTCTTTGGAAGTAGAGATGTATAGTATCATAAATGTTATGCTATGGTTTCATCAAAAAGGTTTGAACAATTTCTAGATTGAATGAGATTCAACTAATATTGTCCAACCTCTAAGCAACGGAATGATTCACCTAGTGTGGATGCTAACTACTAAATGGATTTCCTGCCTCTTTCACCTATCATAACTCAATTATATTATTACTAATTTTTATAGAGAGGAAAATAAGGGGGCAGATGGTCTTGTTAATAAGAGTGTCTACAACAATAACACATACATGGGGAATTTTCCAGCTGAGTTATCCCCTAGAAACAAAAATAATTATAATAAAATCCACTAATTTAGAATTTTTTAAAAAATTTATTTTAATATATTTTAGTGCTTTGGTTCTTTGACCATGGAATCACCTTTAAAAAAATGTTTTTAGCAGTTATTTTTTATGGTCAGCACTTATTCCCAAGTTTGTGCATAAGTAGTTATTAGCAGTGCTAAGTGCTCTAAGCAGTTTCAATAAGTTGTAGCATATAGTCCCTTGAAGGAATTAAATTAATTTTGAATTCATCATGAACATAAAAATAAATGATTTTGATCAACATAGTGGCTGAAAAGTATAAATTAATTTTTCATGTAGATTAAAAACATCTTTCAAAAATACTTTTGTAGAGAATAACTTACCTAAAATGGTCATAGCTATAATCAATTAATGATATTTATCAAACATTGAAACAAATTAAATTCATGGTAAACACACCTCTCAATTCAAGGAATATATTGACTGGTGATGTTAATAGTTTAAACCATTAAATTCGAGGATTGTTATGACTGTTTTTAATTAATTAACATTGATGCATCACAAAACCATTTAAATATATATGAAATAATCAATATTAAAAATTCGAACCACATATTCAAATAATAACTGAAAAAAATAACAGAATCATAATTAAATGATAATGGGGTTCACATTAAAACAGGGAGACAAAAAACAATAAATCATTACACTTAAAAAATCCTAAACATACTACAATGGAAACCAAAATTACAGAATCAGTACAAATATGATTAACATAAGATGCAATGTTAAGGACTAAAATATATAGAGATGAACATTTTCATCTGATAATGGGGTTGTATCACTGGAATAAAGGATACTTCTTCCATGTATCTTATGTAGCATTAGCTACACAAATTGGATGAGGTCAGGGAGGTGGATAGGGTTTTGGGAAGTGGAATCAATGATTTCCCGTAGCCATAATCAAAATTATATACTCTGAAAGAGATTTGAAAATTATTGATATGTATAATATATGAGGAATGATACCTTATGATAATAAAAAGGGATCATCTGTAGGGGAGGATGGGGGAATTGTATAGAAAAAAACACACGATTCAAAGGGGAACAAAATTGTGAATGTTTCCTGATATATCGTTCCAAATGGACTTGTCGTGGAAATTGCAAGTGGGATTTGAGATCGATTCCAGGATTGGGGAGAGGAATCACTGGTGGGATTTGAGATTGAATCCAGGAAATATAGGGTAGGTCGGTAGGGATAAAAAAAATTAAACATATATGTAAATATATAAAATCTTGTAATGATTTAAAATATTTTCTTATAAAAATTATTTAAATGTTTATTAAATGGATAAAATTCAAAAATACAAACAATTTTTTTATTTAGAGAAAATATAAAATCTAAATCAATAAATTATATATTATTAATAAAACCCTTCTTGGAGGTAAAAATTACAATATCTATAACAATATTCTCTCTCTTGGTTTGTTATTGTAATTTTTTTTGTTATTAAATGGAATATTGTAAAAAAAATTATCAATTGAAAAAGAATTGTTATTAATAGTTATTAATAATAACATATTCATGTCTTAGTGTTTTTTTTTATTGGTACAATAAATCAATAGATCTAATTATTACTAAAATATTTTTTGGTATTAAATAGTCATTATCAATAGACATTACTGTTCATAAAAATAAGTGTTAGTGCTTCAAATTAATACTATTAAAACATAATATCTATTGGAATTGCTCACTTTTACCAACAAATATGTTATATGTCCATAAATTTCTCTTGTTATAAGTCATTTTTTGCAGTGATAGGAATAGTTAATGAAAATAATGTTCATAATGGATGGAAATTCTGAACATTTCGTACACATTAAAATAATGATTTCGTTCACATTTTCAGTAAAAGACAAACATTCCTTCTTCAGAAAAAACAAGTAAATTAATATATTTTTTTTAAATAAAAAAGTGTAAACATTATCTTTAATAAAGAATTATATTACTTTTAAAAAAATTAATTTTTTTTGAAAACAAGGTTTTTGTATGAAAAACAAGATATTGAATAAAAAGAGAAATAAAGATGATTTTTGTTAAACACATTATGTGGAGATCTTAAGTAAATAAGGAAAATAAAATTTTGGGAAAACATGTAGTATTATGACATAACCAGAGTATAATAAAATTCATGAGATTCTTGAGATGTGGATCATAATATTTCATCATCAAAATAATAATCATAAAAAATCCTAATAAATGATGAGATTGTAACATAAAACACTTACCACATTGGTAACATTGAATAGTAAGCCCCATGAAAGACAGATCCTCAAATTAATATTTGAATCCAAAAAAAATAAGTGTAATAATTATAAAATACAATAATGGGATGTATATACACTACATATAATAAACAGGCTGTGAATAAGGAATGTGTCCCACATAAGTAAAAAGTGTGACGAAAATACTGTACCTTAAGTATCAACTTCACACATTCATATTTGAACCTCATGTAGAGTTATTATGTGTTTATAATAAATATATTAAAGAAAAATAATTATATTTATCATACCATATATGATTTACTTATGACATTTTATTACCCTTTTGTTAACAATTTCATGTTAATGTAATGTTTCAGGCAATAACTACAATGTTTTTTCATAAAAGTTTTGATTTTTTTGTTAATATTAATTTGATGATGGTTCCAAAATATAAATAATTATACACATGATATAAATATAATATATAATCAGTATATACTTATTTATAAAAATCCATTGAAGTCAGAGAGACAAAATGAAATACACTTTTCATGGAGATGGTTGGTTGTACGTACGCATGAACATTGTTTCCAATTTCTATAAAGATAAAAATAAATGAAGATAGATAATATATTAATTTTAAAAATAAAATTAAAAAATATATATATCATATATGTACTTTAAACCCATCATTATTAACATCCATGTAAATCATGAATGAATGATATCGCATCGCAAGGCTGTAGCCCACTATAAACATAAGCGACCTAATCATATTCCCATAAAATGGAAAGTGTGAAGATATATGTGATTTAAAAATTAATAATTAATAATAAGACCATAAATATCATATATAAACATGTAATCCATCATTATATCCATCCATGAGAGGTGGTGATTGAAAACGGATCACAACAATTCGCAAGGTGGTTGTCCACCATACAGAGGAGTGATGATTTCATATCGAATTTGATAGAAGTGGAAATATTTTTAGGTTATTACCTTAACATAACAACATATAATTATATTTAATATAATTTTGTTATTATATCATCATGGTCTAACTCTAATTGATGGAGGTTAAGGAAGAAATAAAAATAAAACACTCACTTAGGGATTTTACCTCTTCTTTGGAAAAATTATATTTATTTTCATGAAAATGATTATTAGGATAGATATTTGGGGAAATTATTTTTTTTATAATTAGTGGAGTAAGATAAGGAAATTAGTTATGATTTTAATGGATGATCCAAGTGTATTTGGAAGTGTGATGTGGAGATGAGGGAGGGAGGTCTTTTATAATTGTGGTGACTATAACAATTGTAATTTTTGAAAAGAAAAAGGTGTACCCTCGTTTCTCAACAGAAACGTGAATACAAAATAGGTCATTATCAAAACCTAGACGTTTTAAGGTCAATATATATCTAAAAAATGGATTTTGGACAAGTTTATAGGTTTTTTAGACCTTATACTTTTTATTTAACACCCCCGATAAACCCGTTTTCACGTTGACTGTGGTAAATTATTTTTATTATTTTTGTAGTTCAGTGTGGTAAAGAATTAATTTGAAATTATTATATTATAAAAATTTTTGTGATTAAAATATGTAATCCAGTTTTTTTAATTTATTTCACATATGTGGAAGATAAATTTTAAAATTAATCCTATATAAGTGATGAGAAGACGAGTTTCCAAAAAGAAAAGTTTTAAAGGTTTTTATATAAAAATTAAATATGAAATTTATAACAACTAAATAAATTAGATTAATAGATGTAAATTGAAATAATTTTAATTCTAAAACTATATTAAAAAATATTTATGTTTTTAAATTATTTAAGAGAAATGAAAATTATTAATAAAAACTATATTTAACATGATTCTTCGAAAAAATTAACTTCTCACAAACATCTAAAACATTCAAAAATTGATAATTTTGAAATAATAATTTCAAAAATTAATTTAAGTTTTTGTTATAAACATTCTAAAATTGTAAAAAATAAATTTTATAATATCTGTGAAAAAGGAGACAAAACTTATTTTTAGAAAAACAACAATTTTTAAGCATAAAATTGGATTTATTCTTATATATATTTTCAATAAAACAAGTATTATGAATTATAAACATTTCATTGAATATATATTATAAAAATTTAGGTAAAATAATTCACTAAAAGTTATTTTTTAAATTTTTTGAGGTAAAATGATTTTGTGTACTTGAAACAGAGTTTTACTGAAAAATATTTCCTTTATTTTTAAAGTGTCTATTTTCATTCCAAATTAATTGGTCGTAATATAATTCATTTTGTATAAATGATTAACCCATGTATTTTTATAATTTAGTTAACCCTTTTCATAAATTCCATTCCAACGGCTTAACAATAACTATCATATTAAACAATAATATTTTAATAGTATTTAATGTTTGGTTTAAACTCAATGTTTCATGTAACACATTCTAAACTCAGTTGTTCATGTAAAGAAAGTTAAACTCAGTTTCAAATGTAATTAAAAATATATAAAATATTAAATTTAATTAGAAAAAATATTCCACAAAATCTTAGGGTGTTACATTTTTCTTCCATATCCATATTTATCCAAATGGTTTTACAAAAGTTCTTTTTATTACTCAAATTATTTATAACAGAAATTTTAAATTAAAATTGATATTTTAAATTGGTTAAAAGGAATGTTTAATATGTTTTCTAAATTGGAATTATTTTTTTCGAAAATTCAAAAATTTCATTTTTAATATATAGAGAGATAACCAAATTCCCCACCTCCAGAAGATTTTTTATGAAATTTATAATTTTATATGCATTTTCAATGGTTTTAAAAATAAAATACCTATATGAAATATTATTTTAATTTCTAAAAGTCGTTCCCTTTATTCTTAAAAAGGAAATGATTTTATTAAAAACCTATATTCTCAATGAATTGATGGTTATATCTTTTTTCATTTTAATTTTTTGGTCATGAAATTTCTCTTGAAACATTGAATTTCCAGTGACTGTTATACATCACATTTACCATTCATATCCATATTATTTTACATGGATATTATTATTTCTTAAACTATTGACTAAATCTATATAAGTAGTTATATATTTAATGTTACCTGGTCAACTAGGGAAATATTGGTATTATGTATTCATTATTCAATACATACATTTAATGATAAGGCATATTGTTCTTGAATTAAATTGATCATTCGATATATGGGGAAACATTGGACATGATGTGATGGGTCGGGCCCAAAATTATATAGCCCTATTAGGCATCAACAGCTCTCACGAGACAAATTATTTGGAAAAATTAAATGTGTATTTACACATAGTTTTAAAATATTTTGGCATAAAATCTTGATGGTAGAGATATCATGATGTTCATTATCATGAAATCATATAGTATTCATTTCCTTCATTGATAATGATATTTTTTTATCCAAGATATTTTTCGATTTATATTATACATGGATACATTTTTTCTCAAGATATTGAATAAATGATATGTGATTTCAGTTATTTATGTTTCCATATTTATTATTATCCCATATATTATGTGTTTTCAGTTATTCACCTTTCTATATTTATTATACATGCATGATATTATTTCCTTTGGTATGATTGTATATCTTATTTCAAATGTAATATTGGAATCATATATATATATATATATATATATATATCCAGTACTACTAAAATGATCGATCCTAGTGATGTGATCCCTGATATCTATAACGATGTTATAAATTAGATGGTGACACTTAGTTATTGGAGTTGGGGATGATAAAATTGGTATCAAATAATGTTTAGTAGATACTATGGTGATAAATTTTAAAATAAATATACGTAACATAAAAATTATTTTTATCCCATATATTATTTGAAAAAATTTATTAACAAGGAGATTTTTGTTGTAGTATAATAATCATGATGATTATAATATGATCTAACAAACTGTGTGCCCTTATTTAGTGATGGAAGCTAACACAAAAAATAGAATCAATACCCATGGTGAATGTAATAATTTTTCCTTCTTATCATTCTAAATATAGTTTGTGTTTAGAGAATAGTATATGATGTCCATTTTAGGGAAACTAACCCATATTATGTCTAAAAATCATAAATATATAGAGAAAAATGATGTTTCACGACATGATAAGCCTATATTTGATCATTTCAAGTGAAATGGTCCTCCATCATTTAGCATAACTACTAATACCTTAGTTTTTGAGCTATGGATCAAGTATCTTGGAAAATATATTTCTTTCCTTGTGATGAAATGATCAAGAAAATGCTCTGTTGGTAGGGTATTTTGAATGAGGCGATGTTGAATAATGGTGGTTTTTGATCTAGAATACTATGTAGAAAATAGAGATTGAAAATATAGAGTGGATAAAATTTAAAGTAATAGTATTCAATTAATATTTCCTTTATGAGAAGAAAATAGAAATGAAGCTAAATTTCCTTAACTTAAATAAAAATTGGGTATAATTTGTTATAGAGTATAATTCAACCATTACATGACTATCATGGATTTCTACGATTTATATATGTAATCAAGTTGCCAACGAGCCTGTACCCGAGTGGTAAGGGCTCCTGCTTGGCATCCAAGATTCACAGGTTCAAAACTGGGTGGAGGTGAATTTTCGGGCTACTGTATCAGTACTATAGCAGTACTGTAGTAGGAACTGTTTGGTACTGTAGCATCCAGACTATTCACCTGATTTGGGATTTTGGGCCACCGGTTTGGGCCTACAGGTCTCAGGGCCTTTGGGCCATCAAAGGCCTTCGGGCCACAGGGCCTTCGGGCCATTGAAGACCATGAAGTACCCCAGTTCACACAGAGTAGGCCCCAGATGAGGATCAGATCACCAGTAGCAGTCACCAGAAGCAGAGCTAACCAGGTTGGAAGAATGAGAGGGTATGGAAACCGCCATCGGGACCAGGTACCATGCAGATTTGTACGGGGCAATGCTAACCGATCAGCAATGCAGGCGGGGAGATAAAGGCAATCAATAATGCAGAAGCTGGGGAGGGGTAGTTCTAGTGGGCTAGTCCTACAGGTCATGTATTGGGTTTGGTATGCCTCTGGGCCTTCGGGTCATGTATTACGGGTCATGTCGGGCCTTGTGCCTTGGGCCTACGGGTCATGTATGGGTTCCCCTTCAACCCTTAAAAGGGGGATTATATATAATAAAAATAAAAAGATGGACTTCAGGCCATTCGGGCTATATATGTAATCTAGAAAGAAATATTGATCATTTCTTTGAATTACATAAGATAACCCTATGAAGGCCACTAGTTTCTCCAAATATTTCATCCTATAATGACATAGTATTATGTTCTATCAAAATAATTAAGGAATTTTCTAGATCAAATATCTTAAAGTAAAATCATGGGAAGAATAAGAAATGTGATTATCATAAAATTGCTAAAGAATCAAATAAGAATATGTGAATGAAGACATTCCCACAATTTTGAAATTTTGGATAGTAGATCCTATAATTTTTTAGAAGGGAATGAGAGTTTTTTTTAGAATTATACAATAAGGGTAATATGGATAATGAATACAATTTGAAGAAATAAATGAATTATTTCCAATGCTTCAACTTTATATGAACAAGGAATTATTCAAACCATTTTTCAATGCTTCATGGAAACATAACTTAGAAGACAATTAGAGGAGAAAGAAAATAATATCTAACCACAAAATCCATGGTTGAATTTTACAATAATTTGGTGGAAGGTATTATAACCATAGCCTCAAATTTTGATAATAATTTTTTTCCATTTTGGATCATTGTACAAATTTATACCATCCTCATTTTCTATGAAAAATAAATATTTCTTGAGCACCATAAAAGGTGGTTTTTAATTAAAAACCCTAGTGTAAATATCTCTTCAACAAGGATATTTCAGCGAGTTTGCATTATGACATATAAAAATTCCATATATACAAACAAGATTGTTTTTCCAATGGTGGATTTTGATGTAATCATTAGTATGAACTGGTATTCTAATTACAGTGAAAAAAATTAATTTAATGAGATAAAATTTAAAACACATTATAAGGATGTGGAATTCTTTATCATTATAGGGGATATATAATCATATGATTCACATATATATCCACACTTTGTTGATCTTATAAATGGGATTCTTGAGGTAAAATAGAATACACTATCTATAGATGAGAAGTGTGATCTTCAAATTGAGAAAGTACAAATTGTATAGAACTACATTGGTATATTTATGAAAGAATTACCCGAACATCCATAAGTGTGTGATGTCGATTTCTCTATTAATTTAATCACTAGCGTATGACAAATATCAGAGAACTCCCTATAGAATGGCCATAGTGGACTTAGCGGAGTAAAATGAAAAAATATAGGAGTTATTTGGTAAGGGATTTATACACCCTAGTTTTTCACGTTGGACGGACTCAATTATATTCATTAAAAACAAATATGGATCTATGAATATATTGGTTGATTATAGGGATATATAAATGTTAAAACAAAAAAAAGTATCATCTCCCTTGCATTAATGACATATTCGATCAACTTCATGGATCTCGATATTTTTTCAAATATTAATCTTCATTCTGGGTATCATAAATTTCATGTAATGAAAAAAGATATTTGAAAGATTTATTTTTGAATAAGGTATGAACATTACGATTTTATGGTAATTCCCTTTGGATTGACTAATGAACCATCTTATTTTATAGATATAATGAATAGATAATTCAAGGAATATCTTGATAATTGTTCATTCTATTTATTAATGATATATCGGTGTACTCTAAAAGTGATTAGGATCAACAGAATAATTTTTGGATAAATCTTGAGGCTCTAAGAAGAAATATTCTAAATGGTAAATTCAGTAAGTTAGAATTCTTCTTCAAAAAGTTACTTTTGTTGTCCATGTTATCTCTAAAGATCGAATCTCAGTTGATAGAACCAATAAATAAGTAGTCAATGAATGGAATACATCAATGAACAAAAATGATGTACATAGTTTCAAAGGTTTTAAGGGTTACTATCAATAATTATTTTTAACATTTTTTCAATGGGATACCCCATTAATTGGGATTACTTACAAAGAGTTTAACTTCATTTAATTAATGAATATGAAGAATTTTTTGACAAAATTATGTGCAAATTGGCACATGCTTTGGTTTTGACTCTATCGTCTGGAAATTAAGGATTTGTTATATATAGTTATGCATCAAAGAAGGTAATTGGGTCTATACTTATGAATAATTATAATGTTATTTCCTATGAATCAAGGTAGTAAAAGTCCCATAAACTAAACTTTACAACTAATGATCTTGAGTTGGCATCCATAAACATTTCTCTGAATATATGGAGACATTATTTCTATAAAAAAAATATGTGATATGTACAAAAACTATAAGAGCCTAAAACACATATTTACAAAAATGGATCGCAATATGATGAAAAGTGTTGGCTTGGGATTATCATGGATTATGATTTCTCAATACACTACTTACCAGAGATGGAAAATAAGGTCTTTTATCCATTGTGATGGAAAGATCAAGGAGTTTTTTTCTCTAAAATGTGGATGGAGATTGATCCTATGTTCATGGATTTATTATTCATTTATATTGTAATTAATAAATAATGGGAAACATCAATCCTTATCCAAAAGATTTCAAAACCATATTTATTAGAAAAGATAAAAATCTCTCATCATGGTGATAGGAATTTTAAAAAGACAATTAAATCCATGAGTGATGGAAAACCGGTACACATCATGTATGAATTTGGAATTCTGAAATTTGGAAGGATGTTATGTGTGACATATACATATGAAATCAGAAAAAATATTTTTAGATGTTATTCATAGATCAAAATTCTATATACAAACTAGTATCACTATGACATAGAGTGATATAAAAGAGAATTTTTTTTTGGTAAATATAAAGCATAAAATTTCTCATTATGTTTCATGATATTTGGTTGGTCAATATGTGATGGTTGGAATACCACATCCTAGAGGATTCTTGAAGAATATACATATTCCTTGGTGTAAATGAGATGACATTACTATGGACATTCTCACTGGATTCCCAAGTAATCCTATAATTAAGGATGTAATATGTGATATTGCTTTTCACCCTACAAAATACTCACATTTTTATCACTTTATGAGAGTATTTACCTCTTGAACGCCTCCCAAGGATCTATATTAATGAAGTTGTAATAATTCAGGGTGCATCTATTTCAATTTTGTTTAATTACGATCTATTATTTATATAAAAATTATAGAAAATACTATATAAGGATATGGATATTGAGTTTTCTTTGAGTACATCCTACTTAACTAAAACATATAGATAGTTTGAATGTACTATTCAAATTATTGAATATTGGTTGAGTTCATTCTCACTTAATATTCATGGTATGTGTGATCTTTATTTACCTCTGGTGGAATTTACCTACAATAATAGTTTCAATTATTGTATTCAAATGGAATCGTATGAAGCATTATATGGGAAGAGGTGTCATACTCTAACATCTTGGGAAGAATTTAGTGGAAGGAAACTGCTAGTTCCCTTTCCTATTGAGGTGACAATAGTAAATTCATAGGCTATTCAGACCCATGTTAAAGCAACTCATAAAAGGAAAAATAATTATGTTGATAACCAAAAGAAATATTTTTAATTTTAAGTGGGTGATCATTTTTTCAAGAAAGTATCTCCATAGAGGGGTGTAATAAGGTCTGTTAAGAAGTAAAAATTCATCCATAGGTATATAAGACCTTTTGAAGTTATGGAATGAATTGGAGTGGGGTTTAACAAATTAGAAAAGCCATAGGGCCTCCCTAAAGTGAATGACATGTTCCATATCTCTTTGTTAAGGATGTATATTCCATACCCAATGTATATTCTCACCTTTGAATAAATAGAACTAGAAAATAATATTTTATACAACGATGTGCGTGTCTTTATTATTGAAACTATCGATCAAGTGTTGAGGAATCGAACTACTCCCCATGTAAAGGTACTTTGGAGTGATTGTAAAGTATATGGAGTAATGTGGGAGCCTAAGGATATTATGAAGAAGTAACACCAAGTTTTATTTATAAGATAATATTCTTGAAAATTTCATGTGTGAAAATTTTGAAGGTGGGAAGATTTTATTATCCATTGTTTTTTAAAATCACTATGTTAGATAGCGTATACAATAAGGAAAACAGAGCCTTAACGAACCATGATATTTTATTATTTAAATATGACCATTATAACCTATATATTGAATTATATGGTTTAAATAGTAATAAACATGTTATCAAATATATAAAAATTTATTTATTAAATCTTATAAAAGAAACACTCAATTTTTAGGAAAATAATTTTATTTTTAGAAAATACAGTTTTCTTGGAAAAAAGATTTTATTATAATTTGTCATAAACCTATATAATTATGTTTCCCACTTTAATAAAATTTATTTGATAAAATGAAATTAATTTGTGAAATTATCATATCAAAAATAACTTAGATTAAATTTTTGATATTTTTTCTGAAAAATTTATTTTCTAGTAAATTATGAAAATAATATTTTTACAGAAAACTATATTTTTATTTCAAGAATTTACAATGATTTATTTTTTTTAGAATTATTTAAAACAAAATTTGGTCATATTTTATTATAAATAATACAATTAATTTTAATGGAACCAATTATATTGTTCAATTTGGTATAAAAACATGTTTATACCTAAAAAATCATTTTTTCTTAAAAAACATATTTATATTTCATTTTTTTTTTTGATTATAAATTATTAATTTACAATTATAAAAATTTAATCACGAAAAATTTGTTGCATATTTGGAATCATGAGGTCCATGTTTTTTAAGTAGTCCACTTCTATTTTTAAGCATTATGAATAGTAATAGTGGTGAATTTTATCACCATAATAAAGGGTAAATAGGGTCGATCTAGGTTAACACTATGTGATAAGGTCATAAAATATAATTTTTATTAGTATTGGATAACTTTTGTTCAAAATTTAGCACATTAGTCTTGAAATTTATTTGTTCAATTGACACCTTTGTCAGCAAATGACAAATATAATAATCAAATCAAAGAAAGTTACAAAATGTCACTCTCTTAATTTTATATATCTATTGTATGAAAATATAGAGAAAAAACTACATTATGAATGAATATAAATGTCTATTTTTAGAATAATGAAATTAGTTTTAGGATAAGAATTTATCAACAAATCTTCAACAATTATTTAATAACCTTAAATTCTAATGTAACACAAACACAATATTTATTCAATTAATAGAAAAATAAAAGAAATGATTCTAAAAAAATTAAAAGTTATATAATTTGTGTGAATTATTTTGTTCCATGAATTATATTGACATATATGAATTTTTAGAGAAGTGGGAATGTATTAGATCCAAATTATACCTTTTTATTGATTTGTTTAAAGTCCAATTAAATGAATTATGTAAAAAATGACAGTAATGATATTTTATAATAAAACATATTTTATTAAATGATATAAAATTCTTAAGAATATTATATTTAGAAAAATGAATCGGGTATTGGTTTAAAAATAAAAAATGGCCAATTTATGTGTCTTTTTTTCATTTTATATAATCTTAATTTACCATTAAATTCTATAAATATTTAATTTTATGAAAATTAATAAAAGGGTTAATGAGAGGTTAAAACTAAATGATAAGGGTGAAAACATACCCAAAATTTTTAAAATAATTGTTGAAATAGATATTTTAGACTTATGATCATATTAATTTCAAATTATACCAATTTGTATCCATTTTTGGAATGAAAATTAATTTATATTATATTAATACCTTATGAAATTCTAGGAATTCCCATCCCCACAATTATAAAATAATTCATATCTTTTCACTTCCTTATGCCAATTTGAGCCTTATTGATCAAACAAACCCAACCCATTACTCTTATAAAATATATTTATACATTTTCAACTAGTTATTTAAATTCCAAAATACCTAACAAAGTCCTATTATAATATATCTAAAAGAAGTATATCGAATAATATGTATTCATTTTTACTGACTATTTTATGTTTATTTATTTTTATACTTAATCTTAATGCATTGTAACCATTATAAAATAAAAAAAAAATTATCATTAATATCATTATATATTATTATTATTAAGGTAAAACCATATTGAATCTATTTTTTATCCAATGAAAATTGAATATATCACTCATATATATGCACGAATTACCATCTCCACGTAGCGGTGCACTTTTTTTCATCCCCATTTCACATATATGGTTTTAAATATGGAAATAATAAATATATATGATATTTATAACATAATTAACATTTTTTAAAAAAATTAACCAAAATAATAGTTCATGTCCCAAAACGACCAAATCAATACATACAAGAAAAATGAAGCAGTAACACCAGAAATAATGATAACAATTAAATATTATTAACAAACAAGTGATAAAATGTAATAAATGGATAATATATGATATTATTGTTATTTATATGGTTTAGTTATGTAATTATAATAAATATAATTTTTTTATAAGGAGTTAAAATCATGTTCAACTAAAGGGAAATGCAAGGTTAGAAATTCTGTCGCAATTTCCTTTCATTAAGGATTATTTAAATAATATCCACCAATTTGTTTTGAATTATCTATATACTACCCTTTTACATGTTTTATCATGAATCATTCATAATTTATTCTATTTTAATTTTCAATTCAGGTTGTTTTATCTAATGGGATTTCACTTAAAACTTACCAGCCTGTAAGCAGGTTTATAGGTTAATTTCTTTTCATTGGGTTTAGTTACATTCTTACTATATTTGATATTATAATATTATGTGGGTAATTTATTTGGATTATTATTTTTTATTTACATTTTTTTTATATAGATTTTAAATTTTATACACATATCAATTCATTTAATAATCCACACTTCAATAATATTTTTTATTTAAAGGATTTTGTCTCAATTTCCACTTCATTGAGACATTTTTTGTAATATAAACTTATCTACTTTTATGTGGGGTATTTATTTCCCAAATAGGTTATTTAGAATTAATATATTTTTATTAATAATGATTAATTATTCAATTCATGTAACTCATTCAAGATAATTTTTAAATGAAAAGTCAATCTTATTTTTCTTTTTTGATTGTGTATATTTTTCTTCCATATCCATATTTTTCAAAATAGTTTTTAAAAGGTAATTTTGAATTAATCAAATAATTTATTAAGGAAATTTTATATTTTATTCTATTTTGTTATTATTTGAATGGAAAATTTATAATTTTTTTCCTAATGGGATTATTTTTACAAAAATTTAAAGGGAATGTTTTTTATTGTATACCATGATAACAGACCCCCTGCTGCTATAAAAGTTTTTATGAAATTTATCTTCTTCTACATGTTTCCAATGTTTTTATAAAAGAAACTATTTTAGGAAATAATATGTTAATATTTCATTTCTATTACTAATATTGTTCCAAAGGGTATGATTTTTTACAAACCAATATTATCAATGAACCAATGGACATATCTTTTATCTTAATAATTTTGTCGTCATTAACATTCTATTGAAATATTCTAATTATTGTGTGCATTGTGCATTATATTTCGCATAAATCTATATATTATTTATCATGGATATTCTAATTTCATAAATTTTCTACCATTTCTATATATGGTGTTTTACATTGAATGTTTTTTGATTGAATGGGGAAATGATTATATTTATTATTCTTTATTTATTAATAAATTTTATTGATAATTCATAGTGTTCATAAATTAAATAAATTATTTAATATATGAATAATTAATTAGAAATATAGTTTTGTGTGGGGTTTAGAATTTTATATCCCCTTAATTCATAGACATTTATTCTTAGAAAAATCAATTTAAAAATTAAATGTGTTTGTACCCATTGTTTTAAACTATCTTCATGTAATGTCTTAGAGGTATAGATATCATTATGTCTGGGATAATAATGTCTAATACAATAAATTACCTTCATTAAGAATTAAATTATTTATATCCATAAGATATTTTCGTTGATATAATCTATAGATCCATTTTGTCCTCATGTTATCGATTAAATGGAATGTTTTTTCAGTTATTTACCTTTCTCTATTCATCCATCCGAATTTTCTGTGTTTTATTTAAAAATAACAAAATTAAGGTTGGGTGGGAACAAAGACCATTAATATATATAGGAAAATAAAATTACCTAAAATACCTAATTAAAAAACAAAATAACACCTAAAATATAACCTATCAATTCAAAATGAATAGAAATCAAAGATATTGTCACCTCAGGACCCAGTTCACTTTGATTCATATAACCTGATGTGTAATGAACCCATCATCATCATCATCATCATCCACATTTCTGATAAACGGAATCCAACAGAATATAACATTATCAGTATTATAAAAAACTAAAATCCTTCTAATTATACATAGGCCAACCAGAGGTTAGCATTGTCATCAATCGGAGGGAGACACCAAAAATCTCTCTCTAACTATCAATTAATCAGAAAATCCTCCATTGAAACCATGTTCCAAAAATTTCAAACAAGAACCATGAAAAATATATAAGTATCACTGTCAAACATAAAAAAATATCATGATGAACACTAGGCCATAATGAAAAATATGAAAAGGAGAGAACAACTGGAATAATTAACCAATGGAAGGAGATGTGTTTTCACTAGTCACACCCCATAGAACACCATCAAATTCTCAAACAAAAACTCCCCAGACATGAGTGAAAATCGCTTCACGAGGCCGACATGGAATGGGATCGAAGATGAGGAATCAATGGGAGTGTTTGAAGGGAACTAGAATTCAAAAGTGATTCATTATCATTGATTGGACCGATTTCTCCTACCTTTAGAAACTTCACTAAGTGGACACTTTTCTTTGAGAAACACACCATGACACACTAGAACATCATCATCGACCACCTCACTGGTGGGGAACCATTGGAAGGAGGCCCAAATTTTCTTGAATAAAAACACTGAAAATGAAGTATCCATGAAAACTCAAAATCCATTCACTATCAGGTAGAATCACTCACTTCGTAAAATTATAAAAACAAAGAAACATATCATTGTTGAGGATGAAACGACGATTGCTAAAATATGAAACCAATAGGAATCACCATCCAACAATCGATATTCCATGAACCAAAACTCCATCACTTGGAAATGAAACACCAAAAAAAATAAGTAAAGTACCATCATCCAATAGGAAGATCCTCCTAGATTGATCCCAAGGGATGGAGGATTGTTAATATGGATATTACTCTAGGAACACAATCGACTACTCGAACTACACTTCTAGAGACCTTATAATAACCACCATACCAGACCGAACATGGAGAGGATAAGAGAAACATTAATCCATGGAATATTTGGTGTGTATTAGTGATTAAAAAGTGAGAATTAACCTTCTCTAGAATCCAAATTCCATTACATTAGGCCACTGTCAATGAAAAAACACACCTTCAAATCACCTCTATGAATAATTAACAATTAGACAAATCCATATTGAACAACCTAACACTATAAAAAAGTATAAGAGAAAAAAAAAATTCAGAGAATATAGGGAGAGGAATAGATAAACCAAAAAAAATTGTGAGGGGTGTGAAAAAAATAAAAATCATTAGAGAGGAAACCCAAAAAAGTTGTAGATGGTGAGGAAGAAGATGGTAAGATGGAGGGTCCCTTAGAATGTCTAGGAAAAAGCGTTGTCTGAAATGGGACACATTTTTAACTTTTCATATTGATAATTCCTTATTTAGTCATGATACATTGTGTTGTATGTAACACTTATTGAGAATTCATGATCGCCATTATTTTTTCCGATTCCCCAGGATGTGAAGAAGAAATAATTGAAACGGTTTCAAGGATGCATATTATATTCTTTTATTGTGTTTTATATTTTATTTCTAATATAATAATGGAATCAAAAATATATGTGGTTATAAAATTCAATTAAACTGAATTATCTCAATGATTTCATCCCACATATATATTCCATTATAAGACATTGACTCTAGGTTATTGATGTTGGGTCTATAACATTGGGTATGAGATAATGTTTAATAAAATACATGGTTACTAGATTCTAAATAAACATAGATAACATGATAATTTTGATAATATCTTGTAGTATTAGAAAACATTATCCAATTAATATATAAGTATTTTCTCCAAATATCCATGATGTTTACGATATGTCAAAACTCAATGTGTGCCATTATTTACTGATGAAACCTAATAGAATAATAGAATAAATACTTATGGAAAATGTAGCGATGGACTTGTTGAGTAAGCTAATACAGGTGGCGCTGAATCTGACAATATCATGACCATATTATGGAAGATCACCCAGGTTAGGTAAAATAACATTTCAAATATATACAAAAATGATTTCTAATGGAATTACTTTTCAACATTAGATCTTTTAATGCTATAAAAGATTCCATATTTTGTAGGAACTACAAATCTAGTGACAGGTGAGCAAAGGATCAGTTATCATGAAAAGATATTTGTTATGGGATTTAATTTGAGATAAATGTTATATAGGAAGTGTTTTGTATTAAAGTTGATATTTAAAAATAGTTTTATTTTGATCTAGTATACAAGGGATTAATAAGAAAAATAAAATATTGAGTATATAAAGTTTAAAGTGATATTCTTTAATATATATTTCACACATGAAGAATAATATGTTATGAAGATAAAGATCCCAAACATAAAGAAAACTGAGTATGGATGTGTTTTAGGGTATGAGGATAAATTTTCCACACTATCTATGTATTGTAGATATTATATATGTTATCAAAAGAGAAATACTCACTATTTCTTTAAAGTAATTAACCAAAGACTTTGAAGGGCGCTGGTTTCCCAAATTTTTTCATCATATAATGAAATAGAATTATGTTCCATAAAAACAAAGAAGGAATTTTCTAGATCTTATATCCTTTTAGGAAATCAAGAGAAGAAGATGTTGGATGAGAAAAATTAAAAATATAATGCATCATATAATAATGTGTGAATAATTCAACGCTCATTATGTGAAAATTGTGGAAGGAAATATCCTAGAAAATTATTAAAGGTCATGGGAGTTTATTACAAGTGAACAGATAAGGGTCATCTAGGTAATAAATGAAATGAAAAAAATAAAATCAATGTTTTCTAATTATTAAACTATAGAAAAATTTGGAATTATTTCCACCAATTCTCCAAGAATCAAGGGAACATACCATTGATGAAGTTAAGGGGAGAAGGACAAGATTATATGATCATTATAGCTGAGGTTGAAGTTCCAAATAATTTGATGATAGGTACTTTAATCATACCCCAAAATCATATAATTCTGTATTTAATTCTAAATCACCATACTATTTTATATCATCTTTGATTTCTAAAAAAATAAATATTTCCCTAGAACCTTAAGAAGTGAACTATCAGTTTGATCCCATGGTGTAAATCTCAACACAAAAATGATTTTCCAGTCACTTCCCCTTGTGACACATAAACATTCCCAATTTATAGACCTGATTATTTTTCCTATGGTTAATTTTCATATAATCCTTATTATAGATTGGATTTCAAAATATAGTGGAAAAGTATTATAAATATAATCAAATTGTGATTTTTTATAAGGATATTTAATTTGTAAAATTTGGAGGGAATACTTCATCATTTGAGACTTTTCTATATCCACCCCCATTATCAATTATAAATGATATTGTTGAAGAAGAAGTGTAGAAAAAATATGTGGATGACTATTGTGATATTCAAATTTAGAATTTAAATATTATACTAGAATACATTGATTTATTTCTTATAGAATTAACTAGACTCCCACTAGACCATGAAGTTGAGTTTTCCATTGATTTAATCGCTAATGAAAGATAGATATCAAAAACTCATAATAGATTGGGCAATACGGAATTAGTAGATCAAAATAAACAACTATTGGAGTTTTGTGGTAAGGGATTTATATTCCCTAGTGTTTCACCTTGGGGAACCCCTTTTCTATTTATTGATAACATTGATGGATTTATGAAGATATGAAATAATTATAGAGAAATAAATTCTATTATGATTATTAAAAATTATCCAATTCACTGAATTGATGAATTATTCAATCAAATTCATAGAGATCACTATTTTTCAATGATTTACATTCACTCTAGGTATCATAAATTTCATGTAATGAAAAAAGATATTCTGAAGACAACATTTTGAATTAGGTTTGGATATTACATGTTTGTAGTAATTCCATTTAGATTGACTAATGTATCCTCTATTTTTATGGATTTAAGGAACATATAATTAATGGAATATCTGGATCAATTTTTATTATTTATTAATTATATCTTGATGTACTCTACATTATTTTAGGATCCTAAGAATCATTTTTGGATCACTCTTGAGACTCTTAGATGAAAGGTGATATGTAAAAATTTTAGTAAGTGTGAATTCTAGCATCATAGTGTTTATTTTCATGGACATATAATATCTAAATATGAAACCTCAATTGATCCTGCCAAGAAAAAATCAGTTATATAATGGCCTTCCCTAATGAACATAACTGAACTATATAGTTTCATTGGTTTGGCATGTTACAATCGGTGATTGTTTTAATAATTTTACCTGATTAACTAACATGTTAACCATGTTTACTCATTAATGTGTTATTTTCATATTGATAAAGGAATGTGAATATTTTTTTGAAGAATTAAATAAGATATTGGTGATTTCTCTGATTTTGAGTCTATAATTAAGAAATGAAGGATTAATGTTATATATTGATGCATTAAGTAAGATACATGGTTTCATCCATATATAAATTGATAATGTTGGAATATATATATCAAGTAAGATATATACTACTACAAATATGGCTTTTATCAGCGCTAAAAATGGCCATTAACAATGCTAGAAAAAGTTTTGATAATGCCAGTGAAGATAAAGGGGGGGTCCCCTTTATCAGCGCTTCGTTTTAGCGCTGATAAAGACCCCTTTTATCAGTGATAAAAAAATGAGCTCATAAAAGGGGTCTTTTATTAGCGCTAAAATGAAGCGCTGATAAAAGGGTCTTTTATCAGCGCTTTTTTTAGCAATCATAAAAATAAAAAAAATAAAAAAAAAAAAATACTACCAATCTCGTGGGGGGGCTTTTTACAGCGCTTGAGCCCCCTTTATCAGTGCTTTCCCACACATCCAGTTCCCGCCCGCACCGCCTACACCCTTTATCAGCGCTAACCCTTTAAATCACCCTTGTGCACGTGCCCTTTCCTCCACTGGGATTTGATCTCGAGACCTCCCCCATGCGCACCTAAAGCCTTTTCCACTACCCTATATTGATTTGTTCTCTTATTCATGATATATCTATTTATTTATATATATATTTCGTTATATTTATTCGTACAATAATATATATTTATATTAATATATATAGTTATATTAATATATATATATATATAGTTATATTAATATATATATTTATATAGTTATATTAATATATATATATAGTTATATTAATATATATAGTTATATAGTTATACTAATATATGTATAGTTATATTAATATATATATAGTTATATTAATATATAGTAGTTATATAAATATTCATATATTGTTATTTTAAATAAAATGGATATTCGTTATTATTTAGATAAATCTAGTATATTTTATATGTAAATATGTTTAATTATTTATTTAAAAAAATTAATTTTTAGGTGTGAATATATAAAAAATATGAACATATAGTTATATATTTGATTATAAATAGCAGTGAATTATAAAAAACGATAAAATTTCAAAGACATAGTATCAATATGAATGTAATACCTTGGAATAAATTCAGTCCCTGCCAAAAAAAAATCCAATAATACCCCCTTAAACGACGCTGAAAATCCACAAAATGTTAAAAAATCTGGGTACCCCAACTAAAAACTCAATTTTGGAGGCCTTATGGGCCTCTTTTGGCCTCAAAAAACGCTTGACAAGGCCCCCCTGGACACAGTGACGTAGAGCTCATCGTAGACTTCGATTTGATATGTGGTAGAGCTCAAACGGACACCCAGATCAAAATTTATGGATGTTTGAAGTTTGAGTTGTGTTTTCAACATATTTTGGATCTTTTTTTAATTTTTTTAATTTTTTTATTCTTCAAATTGTTATTAAATGACTATTACTCCCTAATAATTATCAAATTATTAATTAAAAATATTTTTTTAATTTTTTTAGAATCCATTTTCACAAAATATCTTATATATTAAGTATATTAAGTGTAAATGTACATTTATACTTATCTAAAATATATTTAAAAATTATATATTATATTTATATCGATATAACTATATAACTATATTTATATATTAATATATTTTTAATTTTTTTTTGAAGTCGACCCTTTATCAGCGCTTTCAAAAAAAAGCGCTGATAAAGGCCCCCCCCTTTATCAGTGCTACTAAACAAGCGCTGATAAAGGGGGTCCCTTTATCACTGCTAAAAAAAGCACTGATAAATGGGGATCTTTATCAGCGCTAAAAAAAAGCACTAATAAAGGGGTACTTTTATCAGCGCTTTTTTGAGCACTGATAAAGCCCCCCCCCCCCTTTATCAGCGCTTTTTTGTTAGCGCTGATAAAGGGGTGGCGCTGGCCTTGTCCAGTTTTGTGGTAGTGATACCAATAAATGGAAATATCCAACTCAAGGTATTCACTAAAAAACTATAATTATCCCTCTAAAGATATGGATAAATTATATTTATAGTGAAACATGTGAGATATACATTGACCATAAGGGACTAAAATACATCTTCTTATAGAAAAAGATCATTATGAGAAAAAAGTGATAGTTCTAGCTACTCAAGTATTATGATTTCTCAATACTCTAACACCTAGGGAAGGAAAATAATCCATAATATGTATTTAAAAAATAATGATCATATAGTTATGAAAAAAATGAATATTAAAAGACATAATATGTTCACGGATCAAGTAAAAATTGATATGTGAATTATTACAAAAAGAATCACTATCACTCCAATTTTAAATGAATGTGAAAATATATTCCTTTGAAAAGACCAATAGATCTTAGTATGGTGATCAGAATTTTCAATAGAAAATTAATGGCATGAATGATAGGAAATTGTTATACTTCCTGTTTGAAGTTGGTGTTTTGAAATTTGGAAGGAAGTAATGAGTTCCACCTATACATGATCTAAAAAATGAATTATTAGAAAATACTCATTGCTCGATTTTCTCCACTCACCCTGGTAGCACCATATGGTATTGACATTTGATGGAATATTTTTTGGGGAAACATGGTGTAGAAAATAATTTATTATGTGTAAAAAAGTTTTTTTTTCAATAGGTGAATACTGTGACAAAATATCCTAGAGGATTCATTTAATATCAACCTATTTAGATGTGGAAATTGGATGAAATTTCATTTTAATTTTTCACTCAATTACCATCGACTCCTATAAAGAATGATGCAATGTGGTTTATTATTGATCACCTTACCAAATCAGGAAATTTTATCTATATAGGAGAATATTTTCAACCTAATTACTTTAGAAGGATATATACTAATTAATTTATATGACATCATGGTGCACCTATTTCAATTTTGTCTTTTCCATGATCCATGATTTACATCAAAATTATGGGAATGTATTTATAAGTCTCTAGATACTGAGATTCATTTGAGCACATCCTATCACGCTAAAACTAATGTAATGTTTGAAGGGAATATTTAAACTATGTAAGACATGTATAGGTTATGATAACATGACATTCAAGGTATGTAGGATTAATATTTTACTTTGGTAGATTTTTCCAATAAAAAAATATTCCAGTCATTTATTCAAGTGGAACCATATAAAGAATAATATGGAAAGATATAATTTACTCCAACTTGTTGGTATAAAGTTGGTGAAATAAAACTTGTGGTTTTAGATCTTACTGAGGATATAATGTTAAAGGTAATTTATATTCAGACTCATATTAAATCATATCAATAAAGGAAAAAGAACTATGTCAATTACTGAGAGAGTGAATTGGAATTTGAAGTGGGAGATTTTGTTTTCTAGAAAGTATCACCATTGAAGTGTGTCATAAAGATTTATAATATGGGAAAACCGGTCCTCAGTTACATTGAGCCTTTTGAAATTCAGGAAATAATTAGAGTGGTGTCTTATCGATAGAAAATTACAACGAGTCTCTATAAAGTGCATGATATGTTCCATAACTATTTGTTAAGAATGTATATGATAGAAAAAAACACATGATTATATCTAAAGAAAGAGAACTAGAACCTAATATATTATACTATGATGAGCCTATATAGATTAATGAGACTAGATATCATGTATTAAGGTATTATACTACTTGTATAGAGAAGATACTTTGGAAAAATATCATAAAATAGAGGATACAATGTAGATAACTAAGGTTGTTATGAAAAAAATCCACCCTTATATGTTCATAATTTCATATTCATGAACATTTCAAGGATTATATTTATAAGGTATTCGGAGTTTAATATCCTTGGATTTGAAAAGAAAACTACGTTTGATAACCAATACAACACGCAACACTGATCCAAAACGAACCACTAAATATTTTTATTTAAATATGAATGTTATAACCTAGAAATTTAATTGATGCATATGAATATTAATAACTAAATTACTAAATATATATATATATATATATTTATTTATTAAGGCATTGGAAGATATCTTAATTTTTCTAAGAGTCATTTTATTCTTGAAAAATAAGTTTTCCTAAAAAATTATTTTTATTGTTTTTTGGGTGAAAATAATATACTTAATTTTCTATAATTTTAAAAAATTTAAGTGATAAAGATAATATAATTTTTGAAATAATTACATAAAAATTAAATTAGTTTGAATTTCTACAATTTTTTTGAAAAAAAATTATTTTTTTGTGAATAGTGTAAATACTAGTATTTATTGAAAACACTATTTCTATTTCTAGCATATGAAAAGATAGATTTATTAAAATTATTTCAAACTGAAATTATTTATCTTATATTATTAATAATCCAATTATTTTCATTCAAAATAAATTTTATGATTGAATTTGTTTTAAAAAACTTTTATTTCTATAAATGCATTTTTCTTAAAAACTACTTTTCATTTTGTTTTTTGTTTTGATTCTAAATTAATTAATACCACTTTTAGAAATTTAATATTGAAAAATTTATTCCATATTTTTAATCATGAGGCCCATTTTTTTTAACAGACACCATTTATTTTAGAGATTATGAATAGTAATCGTGGTAATATTTTTCACCTTATTAAAGGGTAATTCAGATTACTCATGGTTAAAACTATGTAATAACATCCAAATATTTAATATATGTTTTTATTAGATAAGGTAATTTCACCATTACAACATTGGAATTTAAATATATTTCATTAATTGACACTTTTCTATAAAAATGAGCAATATAATATTTAAATCATTGAATGTTACAAAATGCCACTCTATTAATTTTAAATATATATAATATATTCGTATGGGGATTAAAGATGATTATGAGTGAATATTGACTTATATTTTTAGCATAATGAAACAAATTTCTAATGTATATTTTTTCAATTTTTATTTATTTAATTACATAAAATTCTTACGCAATATCAACAATAAATCCTTACGCAACACCAATATAATGTTTATTTAATTAATTGCAAAATAAAATAAAATAAATTAAAACTTTTCAAAGTGATATAATTTGAATGAATTAATTAGTCCCATAAAATTTCTATATATATGTGACATATTGGATAATTAGTAAATTATAATATTCAAATTCCCCCTTTCCATGTTGTATTTAATGTCAAATTAAATGGATATTGTTAAAAATGATGATAATTACAATTTATAATAAATAATATTTTGTTAAATTATTTAAAATTAATAAAAATTTTAAATCAATGAAAATTAATGGGATATGGTTTTAAACATCAACATGGTCCACTTATGGACAGTTTTTATTTTATAGTGACATTATTTACCCAAAAAATGTAGAAAAGTATAATATTTTGGTAATTCTCAAAAGGGGTAATGAGGGGTTATAACTAAAATAAATGGGTGAAAATGTACAAAAAACAAGAAAAAAATTTATTTGACAAATGTATTTTAACTCTCCAAAATCTTATCTTTGAATTATATAAATTTTGTTCCATTTAGGATTGAAAAAAAAATATTTTAATTAAATAATTTAAGAAATTCCAAGAATACTCGTACAATCAATTATAAAAGGAAACCTATAATTTAGCTTCATTACAACACATGGAAGAATATAGCTCAATGAAACCATGAAAAATTCTCTAACAAGACTTGTTATCAATTTTATAGAGGTTCTTTATATTCCAAATAACCAACCCCAGGTCCCTTAACAAGTGATCTAATGTAAGTCTACCGAAGAAGAGGTAATATTCATTACTGAATCATTTAAGATTATTTCTTCTTATACTTCCAATTAATATTTTGTAACCATTCTAAAACAATAAATTG
Source organism: Viscum album (assembly GCA_963277665.1). Taxonomy (NCBI): domain Eukaryota; kingdom Viridiplantae; phylum Streptophyta; class Magnoliopsida; order Santalales; family Viscaceae; genus Viscum; species Viscum album. The sequence goes on from OY728119.1 coordinate 2,048,028,962, forward strand.
ATATTAATAAATATATTGAAATGTTATTATGATTATGGGATAACATTATTACATGTCTTTTCCAATAAATGAAAAGAAAAAATATCATTAGTGTGCAAGTACAACATAGCGATACCACATAATGGTGTAATTTATTTTTCATGTCCATTTTAAATGGATGTTTATAAATATATAACTAATGAATATATATCATAGTTTTGAATTAAATAACTATATTGATATTATTTGACAACAATATATGTAAAATTTCTAGAACTACCAAATGAAAACAAACATGGAAAACGAAGAATTTAACACGTAAAATAATTATAATAATAATATATTGATAAAAACAAGTGATAAATTTTATAAATGGATCATATATGAAATTATAAATATTAATGTGGTTATTTTATATACATTTAATAAATATAAATTTATTATACAGGAGTGAAATTCATGTTTAACTAAATGGAAATATGATATATGTGATTTCACCTCAATATCATTTCATTAAGGACTATTATAATTTTATCCACTAATTTATTGTATATGGAATATATAATTCCATTTTACATGTTATATCACGACTAATGGATATGTTATGGTATTTTTATTTGAAATTAATATTCATTTATCTAATGGGATTTGACTAAAATGTTACCAAGTGTTAAGGATTTTCATAACTCAATTCCTTTTCATGGGGTAATATTAACTCTCCATTGCCTTTGATATTCTAAGATAATGTTTTTAATGTATTTTCATTATTCTATATTTCTTTTACAAAAGTTTTATGTGGATTTAAATTTAATTCATATATTAAATTAATTTATAAATCCCCATTTCATTGATACAATCTTTGTAAAGGATTTCATCTCAATTTACACACCATGGAGACATATTTGGTTATATACACATATTTCCTTTTATGTATTGTATATATTTCCCATTTATTTTATTTAACTTGAATATAAGCATATTCATGGTGATTAATTATCCAATTCATGTTACTCTTTAAATTGGAATGTTTAATAATAAATTTTATCTTATTTCTCTTTTTGATTTTATATATTTTTATCCTATATCCATCTTTTTCAAAATGGTGTTAAAAATGTAGTTTATATAAATATATATTTATATAATTTAGTAGGGGTAAAATAATAATTAAATGAACAAAAACCTCACCCACATGGATGGATTGGTAGGTTATAACCCCCCCCCCCCCAAGGAGTAAATCACCCATCAAGGATCTTTATAATATATATATATATATATAAGAATATAATCCCATACAATTTTAATGGTCCAAAGACCCACTCATGGATATAGAACCAGTTATTTCCCAAAATTCCACTAAAAAATCCAATACCAATGTGACCTAATTTGAATGGAATCCATGTCCGCTGACATCATTTCCCAAGGTCATTGTGAGAACTAAACCATGTAAGCCCTTTCCCATCCATTATCTACCATGCAAACCACGGTCGCCCAAAAACCCCTTCTCTACACCATCACTAACACAGAAATCATCAGATATTATACTCAAATCCTCCATCTTCTACCACATAATATCCCTATAAATATCCACTTATGTCCATGCATCACTTTCCATACCAGCGTTACATCGTCTCAATGCTAACGTCGCCAAACCTGTGCCCCCACCGACTCAATGACAGCCAATGATTGAATATCCCAGTGACACCAACAATATAACTCCATTATGAATCATTGGTTAATGATAAGTATCCCCACCACAAGTTTTCATCAAACCACCACCTGTTGTCAAACAGGTTTTCCTATTTCACAACTAGCATTACACTTGTGGTCCCTTCCATTTGTTCACCCATAGACGACATCGTCCATATCCACCTTCTTGATCTAAGACTACTACCAACCCCACATAAGGTTCTTTATCATATCATCATATTGTCTATCCAACTTCTCTATAGTCAGTAATGATGTTATCTCTTCACTAACCCCTCCAATATGGGGGAAAAAGTAACCACCACTGAGATTTGAACTCCATCCCAATGATGAATTATTATGGAGACCTCAACCATGGATGAAACCCCCTACTAAAAATTACTTATTATTGATCAAAAGATACGTTAAAAAATTTATATTATCATTTAAATTTTAAATTTCTTGAATGTAATTTTTTTTAAAAGGTATTGTTTGTAAAAAAACAAAATGAATGTTTTTTAACTTATAAAATGAAAATAGGGTTTCCCTCTATCATAATTTTTTTCTTTTGAAATTTAACTTCTTACATATGTTTATAATGTTTTTACAATAAAAAAACTTTAATTAAAGATTATTTTAATATCTTACATCCATTCACATTATTCTTCCAAAGGAAAAAAGATTTATTAAAATCATGTATTCCTAATAAATAAATGGATATATCTTATCTCTTATTAATTTTGTAGTCTTTAACATTCTCTCAGAACATTCACTTTATTGTGATAATTGTACATTATATTTAACTTAAATATTTATATTCATTATCCTGAATATTCTTATTTATCAAACCATGAATCATTTGTACATATAAGGTTTTACTTTTTTAGTTATTTAATTAGATAGTAAAACATTGATATTTAATATTCTTTATTAAATATAGAAATTTATCGTCAAGTCATATTTTTCATAAATTAAATAAATCATTATATAAATGGGTAATTTGTTGGACTTATAGTGATGGGTGGTTCCACTAATTATATAACCCCTCAATGTGTCAACAACTCTCATGATAAAAATTAGTTTCCCAAATAAAATGGGACTTTACACATAATTTTAAATTTTCTTGGCACAAGGACCTGACAAATGAGATGTAATGATGTTTGGGATCATGAAATCCCATAGTTTTCATTTCAATCATTAAGAATATATTTATTATTATCCATGAAATTTTGGCATTTAAATTGTCCACATATTCATTTTTTCTCATGTTATTGATTAAATGGAATTTTTTCTATTATTTACCTTTTCATATTGATCATTCCATATTTACTCATGATATCTTCTTCTATATGTAACCCTTATTGATCATTTGGTCTCACCTTAATTTTTAAACCTTTCCCCGTGTTATAAAAAAAGCTTAAATGAGTTTCTAGGATCCATATTATTTTATTTTGTTATGTTTTATATTTTATATCTAATTTAATAAGGGAATCATATTTGTATCTGGTTCTCTAAGACTACTAAACTGATTGATCATGGTGATGTAATCTCATATATCTATAACAATGTAATAATGTAGAAACTGACTCGAGGTTACTAGAGTTGGTGAATTAATAAGTACAAATTAAGAATTTATTATCTATCAGAACACATCATAATTGTTTGGGATATATTTTTACTCATTGTCCTTTAAAGACAAGATATATTTTTTCAATCCATCATATTTTTATGGATATTATAAAAAAGGAAAAAATAATACCATGAAAATGAGTTGGAAATTCATTTTTTATAATGAACATTGAAAATTTCTGTGTTAATTACTGTTGTGTGGAAGTGAATTATCATTGGTTTTCACTCAATTTAGTTGAATAATTTCATGAAAGTTTAAAGATTAAAAACAATATTGATGGATTTTTTTCAACACAACTATTATTAAAGGTTGATTAGTGGAGAATCGTAAAATATTCCAATTTACATTCTCCCCTCCATTGGATACATACTATAAGATATCACTATTACTATAATTAATAATTCAATATGATTTAGTTAAATTTATATTTTGGAATATTTATTTTTCTTGTGTATATTTATTTTAAATCAACATTGAGTTTTAAAATTGTTTCATTTTGAATAAATGATTTTGATTTGATTTCTTTATTCTAGAAATAATAACTATGATAATTTGGGAATGCATTATGAAAATCCAATTTATTCATATATTTTCGGATTGTGCATAATAATTTTTATATAAATTTTTTAGATTATAGTTACTAAAATATTTTATTATTGATTGATATCAAATGTCTTCATCAGGAATTTGGAATCTATAAAGTTATAAACTAATGAGTTATATCTGATATTATAAAGTGTAAAAAAATATCATGATTCTGTATTTCTAAAATATTTACTATTAATTTAAAAAGTACATTATGTTTTATTGAAAACATTATTTTTTTTATTTGATTGGATGTTCTATGTTAGCTATTTTATAATTATTTCTATATCATATACAAATCATGAATAATGATTTCATTTTGAGATTTTTATTTTGTTAAATCAAAATTAAATTAAACTAATTAAATATATTTTTAATTTAAATATTGAAATTTATGTTAGGTCTATTTCAATATTTCTGTTGAAAATTTGTATTTACATGTTGTTTACATATAAACAATTATTCTAGAAATTGTAACCTTTTATAGAAGATGATTTCTAAAAATCTACAGAGTGGGGCTCTAGTTTTCATATCATGGAATCTTAATGAGAATCATATGATCATAAATCAAATATTTTGTGTCAGAGAATTAATAGAATGAAATTTTCTCTTAATTATTTTGTTTTGCGTGATAAATAATTCACTCATTTTGATTAAAACATAAATGATCATCATTTTTTTAAAATTACATGACATATGTAATATATTTTAATATTCCCAAAGAATTCATTAAATTTTATATATTATATTATTATTGATTTTATTATTCAATAAAATTATATTTTATACTATAAATATTATAGTAATATCATTAATATTTTATGAATATATTTTTTTGTATGGGTGAGTGATGGAGAAATAGCCCCATTGGTTAATGATTGGACTAAAGTATGTTAATAGAGTCCACTGATTAAGCTATTTAATCCAATCCATTATTATTGACTCAATGCATAGTCCATCACATCAATCTATCTATAGAAATATAATAACCATATACACCATATTTCTCTCTCTCCTTTACTATACCAACACGAGATATTCAAACCCACACTATCGATCCAGTATTCCATCAAACTAGTATATAGTAGTGTCCTTCTATTTCAAGAAACCATATCTATTCAACTGGGATATACAATTCCATATATCTATATTAGTCTAGCATAATATTATTAAAGGTTACCAATAGCACTAACCTAGAACACCATAGTAACTATAACACATTATATTGTTCAGACACAAAACCAGATACAATGATTAACCTTTCTAAAACATATATATCACAATGAATTATTTTACATGATCTATTTTATCCCTATTTCTACCCCTATAGTATCCTAGTACCAATCGAAACTTTAGAGCAGAATTTATTTCACGAAACCATCATATGGTCTAAAAATAAATTAAAAACTTAAACTTGAATTCTAAAATTACGCACACTATCCAACACACAATTACGGTAAAACTTATTCATTTGTCTTTATATATAAAATATATCACTTGTAGTTTACCATTTAATTTAAAAATTATCATGTATAAACATTACATAGGTATTATAATTAATTAATTATACCCACTAGTTTATAGAATCATGTTTTTAGAATCAAGGTTTAATAGAATATTAAGGAAGACATATAATCAAATAGTAAGCACATTATAGTCACATTATAATAATATCTTGACCATAATTGCTCCTCTGATTCACCTATACAAAAAACATTTGACATAAGATGAGGGATATATTCCACCACAAAATAAAATGATTAAATATTATATGAAACTTGTAAATGCTCGAAAAGACCCATGCATGAAATTGTGTTCCCTCTTACACTATAAGGATGAGAAAATGAGTCTAACCAATTCCAATTTTCTATAAAAATTGAACCAATGAAATAATTTCGGGTTAAATAACTAATCAAAGATATTCAGTCTAGTAGATCACATTAATAGAACATTTAACTTTATAGAATGTGTATTAATGATAGATTTAATCGATTTAATATATTTACATGGCGAGATATGAACACCCTATTTCCATGAGTAGATTAATGAATGTATGGGGGATTTAAAAAATAAAATTTGGTGTGAACAATGAAATGGTTCAGTTCCAAATATTCTTACTCATTTTAGGGGAAATTTTTTAGCTTAGAAGGCAGAGGTATAACACTATAGTGGGTGATCCATGGTATTTGTCAGGACTCATCCTCGGGGCCCGTGTCGTGAGTACCCCAAGCCCGCCTTCCATAGGCCAGGGGCTGGCGACTAGCACCAAGGCGTAAATCCCAGAAAAAGGGAAGGCATTTCCTTTGTAAAGTAACCAAACACTACAGAGAAAGCAAGCAGAAGAAGTAAACACTAAGTAAAAACTGGTACAACAGTAAGTGCGGAAAGGTAAGTGGGCCAGTATACAAACCCAAACTGAAGTAAAGTTCAACTGGAAAGGGAAAACAGCAACTGAAAAGTAAAGTCGCGACGTCGAGCTGTCCACTGGGAATCCCACCTGAAGGGTGGGTACAGATAGCCTCCACTGCTCCTCGGGTACGGCCGTCCGCTCCGAGTACGTCCCGTCCAGTGGTCCACCTCCAGGTATCGTCCTGCTCCGCAAGCCTCAGCCACGATCAGCGTTGTCCGTCGTCTGCAACCAACACAACATAGTGCGGGCATAGCCCGTGCAGCGGTGAGTATAAGCTACTCAGTAGGGACCCCGATACCCCCTAAGGTCTCCCAGAATCCACAAAGGATAAACCACAAAGGAAAGATACAATCACGAAGTAACATCCGACACGGCTTAGGTATATTCCCATACATATACCTAAGTCATCAATTCTCGCTCGGCTCCAACATCCGAGCTCAAGTACAACCCAGTCCACACAGGAAAGCAAAACGTAAATCCACACAGGATAGCACAACACAATCCACAAAGGAAAGCAAAACGTAAATCCACACAGGATAGCACAACACAATCCACAAAGGAAAGTAAAACAGGGTTTCAGCTCACACAGGAATACTACTTCGTAAGACGATAGAGATGATCAGATGGAGCTGCTAATTCATCTAAGTCGTCGGAACCACAAAGGATCGGTAGGTACTAACCCCCGCAATGACCCACATAGGATCGATCATGAAGTGAAACCATAGCTATTGGGAAACTCCTTCTCCATCAAGTACAGTGGGCAAGCCGCTACAACCAAGTGCCTCCCTCTAACCTTGGACTGCTGTAGTACTCCACCTATCGAGTACTGTGGGCCGGCTACTACAACCAAGTGCTTCCCACCATGGGTCTGCCGCTACAACCAAGCGCTCCCCCTCATAGCCTCTAGAGTTACTCCTTCTGTTGAGTACCAAAGATCTGCCGCTACAACCAAGCGCTCCTCTGCCATGGGTCTACTGCTACAACCAAGCACTCCCCTGTGCTGCTACAACCAAGCGCTCCTCTGTCGTAGGTCTGCCGCTACAACCAAGTGCTCCTCCATCGTGGGTCTGCCACTACAACCAAGCGCTCCCCCTCATAGCCTCCAGAGGTACTCCTTCTGTTGAGTACCGTGGGTTTGCCGCTACAACCAAGCGCTCCTCTGCTGTGGGTCTGCTGCTACAACCAAGCGCTTCCCACTGGGATATCCGTAACACACTGAGTCGTTCGATCAGCAGTCGTCAAGTCTCATCCGGCTCTAGGGTTTCCGCACACAGCATGCTCATTCCGGGAGGGTCCACTCCACGAGCTAAGAGGTCGATGCATCAACTGACATGTAGTCCGGAGTTGACGTATCCTAAGATGTACCGTAGTGGTCACTACCGAAAACACGGAGGATCCCCGTACTGTTTTCATCATCGTCGCAGTCGAATCCACTGAGGATCTCTGTACAGTCGTCGTCGTCACAGTAGCAGTTGCAGTCAGCTCTAGGGTTCCCGCACACAGCAAGCTCGTTCGGGAGGGTCCGCTCTATGAGCCGAGAGGATGATACATCAACTGACACATATTCCAGAGTTGATGTATCCAAAAGTTCTGTATCGTCAACAGGAACTCAAAGTCGCAGACGGCGCGTCAATCGGACGCCCGGTCTAAGAGTTATTGGTTTTTTCGTCCCAGGGCCCCGGTTGGTTTTTAAGGAAAAACCAACCCGACCATACTCCACCTACATCCAAAACTCGGGCGGAGTAATCCAAAAGATCGGTCTCACTTAGAGGAATTCACCAAAGTCGACGGCACGTCAATCAGACGTCCAGAGCTCAAGATATGAGTGTTTCCGCTCCGAGGGCCCGGTTGGTTTCGTGTACGAACCAACCCGGACGAACCCAAGTATTCTGAAAACTTGAGTGTGATATAACGAAACGACCGTCTCGATCTAAGGATCGCATCACCGCTGACGGAACGTCGTTCTGAGGCCCGTAGCTCAAGTTATGAGCAAAAGACCGAAAAGGTCCGGAAACGGGGGCCTGGGTCCGGACCGACCCGGCCCGACCCCCCCCTGGGTCGGCCCGACCCAGGTCCGGGTCCGACCCAGTTGGGCGCGACCCGGCCGGCGGGTCGGCTCGGCTCGTCTCGACCGAGTGGCCGAGCAAGGGAAGTCGCGGGGCGTGCTGTCCCCGCGGGAAGAGGAACCGCGGCCTCGCGTGGGGCCGTGCTGGGTCAGCGGACGCGACAAAGCCACGTACCATGTCTCACCGGACCCGTGCGGTCGCGGTTCTGGTCGGTCGCCGCCGCGCCGGCGACCCGCACCGCCGATGGAGTCTGCGGGCCACCGGAGTTGCTCCGGTGGTCCGATTCCATTTCCGTCTGCATTGTAGCTCCTCCCGGGTCCCGTTCTTCACTGCGGAACCAACAAATCGTCTCTGCGGCCCGTTTTGTCATCGTCCGCCATTCCGCACACCAAGAAAAAAGGGCGGTGGGTTCATACTTTTTCGTTGGTCCGCACCCACCGCGTTAGCGGTTTGAAACAACACCATAATCCCAGCAAGTGATAAACCACGTCCCACAATAATATTCTTGCCTTGGAGGAAAAAAACAAACATAGGCAGAATTATTTTCAAACGACCCCTACCTCAACGTCGTCGTCGGATGTGAGTTCATCGCGGAATTGACCGTCGCGAAATAAAAGGATCGTCGCGTCGCGGAAGGGCATTGTTGTCGCACGGTACTCGGCGTCGCGTAGACAAACTCCGAGGATCAAGAACATACAGATTTAATTATAACAATTAAATCCATGTTGATGTTATAATCCGCAAAGAAATAAAAGGACCGCAATCCCCTACCTCAAGATGTCGATCGAAGATTTTCGTGAGGATGGATCGTCATGGAAGAAGCATCGTGGAGGGAGAATCGTCGACGTCACATCGTCGATCTCCGGGGGTCTGGAGTTCTTCGCTGCCCTTCGTCGGAGGTTGGCGTTCTTTGTGTTCTTCACGTTCTTCGTGTTCTTCGCGTTCTTCGCGTTCTTTGCGAAGGAGGATGAAGATCTCAAGCCTTGGAGTCTTCTCCAAATCCTCTCAACGAGCAATCCTCAAGAAGACAAGCATTGGTCTTATTTTATTAACATGCCAACAAATTGAAAAACAAACTATGTAATGACCCATTAATTCATAGAATTAATTTCAACGAATAACCTGCCCAATTAATAGGAGCGTTTAAGAGTTTAAGAAAACGCCCCAGTTGACTTTTATTAAAAAGGGTTTTCGCGGGTGCGTTACTTAGTGGAAAAGAAACGGTGGGGCTCGTGCGGGCCCCACCCAACAAATATCCTACCAAGAGGGTAGGATATTTTGAATTGCACCCTATCCGCTTCAACTCATCTTAAGAAGCTTTAAAGTGGATTTAAGTGGCATTAAGTGAAATAAAATAAAGTTTCCGCACCACTTTATTTTATTTTCTTCATTTAATCCCAAAAATTAAAAACCGCACCCGAGCAAACGCAACTCCGGAAGAGGCGTTTCTAAGCAAATACTGGCGCTACGATTCCATCGGTGCCCTCGGAATTCGATTCCGAGCACCGATTCAAAAGTTAGAAAAACCCGCTCGTTCGTTCACTGAACATACCCGAGCCAAACTTTGGAAAATGATTCCGGGCACACCGGGCCTCGGAATCAGGTGCCGTCAGAAACTGCATTCTTGCAAAATTCCAAAGAAAATTAAGAAAAAAAATTCCTTGAAATTTACGGGTCTTTACAGTATATAAGTTATTTTCATTATTTTTTTCCTACATTTATTAATATGCTTTATTTACTAATGCACTTTTATCTTAATATTCATGTATTTCTAACAATGGTGTTTAAACATAGGGTAAGTGTTAGTTTTATGTTTCTATGTGTAAACTATTTATTTTGATTCCCATTTTAATTTCATGCTAAGTTAGAAAGTGTATTTTCATAAGGGGATGAATTGGTGGTAATCATTATTCAACTCACAATTCCTATTATTTATCTTTTCAAAAACTTGGATCATTTAAACCTCCATTCATTATGATTATTAATTATATAATGTCGGTGAGTCAGTTGACTAATTAATTGTGAGTTTAAAAATATTAACTCATAAGGGATTCGAGGTTTGTTCTTACCCTATGTTGTTTTTATAAAGATATATGCTTCATTATAATCATTAAAATGAACCTCCCTCTTCCAATATTAAAACATTTAGTGTAATTTTATTACACTAAAAATTTAATTCTACAATAATTCTTACACATTCTTTAGAGCCCCTAGTCAAAAGAAGTAATCTCAGAGACACAAAATCTAATAGAACCACTAATGGGGGAATTAATATCTTCAAAGAGCTTAAAGAACATATAAGAGTGATAAAGGTTATGTTAAGGGGAATATGTTCTCATTATATCTCATTTAGTATTAAATCTATTCAAATTATCCATTCTTGTTTTATGTTTTATGTGGTTCAAAATTAATTTATATCAATATATTTACCATTACCATTTTGGAATATTATTTCATTTTATTTAATATTATATTTATTATGAACCTTTCAAGGGAATTTTTGACCCAACATAACAAAAATTATATTATCAATTAATGGCCAATAATATATAATATTTATTAGATACATCCCTCTCAAAGTAAATTATTATATTTCCATTAAATTTTGAGAAATACATTTTCCCCACAAATTATCTATTTGGTTTAGCCTTAATAAATTACAGGTTATGATGTTTGATAAGGTTTCCTCTATGATATATCATATTCATTGGGAATCTCTATGTAAAATATTTTGTTAATATAAATATATATATGTGTGTGTGTATATGTACATTTTTCATTTCAAAACTCAACATTCTTTATCCTTATTTTATTCTTGTTTTGGAGATGTCTATTAATATTTCCCTTTAATTTCTTTGTACATAACCCACATTGATGTCTATAAAGATAAATTTTATTTTTTCAATTTATTGATTTGATATTTCTCTTCCATATATATATTTTTTATCAACTAAGTATGTAAATGTTTTTAAAAAAATTATTTCCATTTTATGTAACTCTATCATATTCAATTTTCTATTTTCTATGAATTATTTTATTTTTCGTTCAAGGATAATTCATATACCATATAAATGATAAAGATACATCTTAAAGTAAATTTATATTTTTCCCTCTTTCCTATCATGATTTATTTAGATTATTTTTTTATATTTTAAATTTTATTAATTATCCATTTTAAAAACATAATTTTATTTTAATACATTCTTAATTTTATCTCCTTTTAAAGACAAATAATTTTCCATGATTGATATTATTTATGTATTTTATTAAAAAATTGTATTTATAAATATTCTATAAACTCATATATTCATTTAGAGAATATTAACTATTTCTCTATTACATATATATCTTTCATAATTAAGTGATTTATAATACCAATATTTATATCCTTTATAGAATTTTTTATATACTAAAATAATTCCTTGGCTTATTATCAAAATTCTACTGTATTGTGATATTGATAAAATGAAATGTCCATGAGAGTACTGATCCATTAATTATTTACATAAAGATAACATTTATTTTAATAACTTTCCATTTTGAATATCTTATATATAAGGACCCTATGCATATAATGGTACCCCTCATGAGTATTCAATGAAGGAAGAGATATAATGACCCCATGGGTCCCACCTATGTAGGCCCTTGTTAAGAGACAAGCACCAAGGGTATAAAAATATCACATAAATAGAACAAATTACCCTCTATAATATATTATCAAGAGATAATTGATCATCTATCAGTATAATCCATGAAATAATATAAAATAATGTAACCCATACCATCCCATAATGCATGGATAATGTAAATAAATAAAATTAATCCCCAAATGAATACCTAGAAGAAAAGTCAAACAACAACGACTCAACAATAACTCCAAAGGTTCAAGCTAGTAATATAGAGAACAATCCACAAAGTCCCCCAAAAAACCTAAAAATTGTTTATATATAGGTAGGGTTAATGTAAAAGTATACTCAAAAAGATCGTACCCAAATTCTTTAATTTAGATGGGAAAAATTAATAACAATTCACTAGTGAGAAAACATGAGAAACTATAACACCAAAATTGGACAAATAACCAATCATATCCTTACGAAGGCACACTATAAAAAACCTAATATTTATTTCAAACATAAAAAAAATTTATTACATAAAATTTTCACTTGATATAACATATAAGATCGAGAGGTCTAGTGTATTTTGGGATTAGGAACATTACATAAAGACTGATAACATAAAACACCACATCTTTATTGAAAACTTATTTTTGATGACCATAAAATTCCATCATACTTAGCATTGCATGGGATAAACTGAGGAAATGCATAAGAAAATGGTGTTCTATAAGGACTGGTAAGGGAATAAACAAGGAATAACATGAATAATATATTACATGATAGGAAATATTCCAATCAATGGAGCACAAGAGAAACATGAACCTAAAGGCATTATATAACATGATGATCATAGCATGGAAATGTGGAAATAATATTTAACATGATATTATCATGATCCAAGGATTGTTGAACATGTAGCATGTGTAAACCATTATTTAACATGAATTATCATGAGTAAACCATCATTTCACTTGAAATATCATGATACTAGTCTTTAGCCAATGCATTGGCGAATTATAGGGCCCACCCTTCTTAATCGTTTCATTTCATGCATAAGTGTTCCACGTGGATTATATAACATAGATTAATTATAAATCATCATTTATTGAAAGATTAAGGAATTTTTAACTCATACATGAAACTATAGAATCAATAAAAAATGTTCATAAAGGTTAATACCCTTGATAATGAAATGGGCATGGTATTCACTACACAATGACATTAGATTGGAAAATCGCAGTGCAATTTCGGCAGCATAATAGCATGACATAAGAATTCATAAAAATTGATGATGAGATAAAAAAGGATGTCTCATCATATTTACATGAAGTGGATAGTAAGGGGTCATATAGATACATGTTCCAATATATTTAATTGAATTTATATTCATAATAAAAAAAGAATTTCTTGAATGTAAATAAGGAGATAGAAATCTATTACGGAATTTTGGCATAGTAATAGGAGTACATGGAAGGTATTAATGAGAGATAAAGGAGTATATAATCATTAAATCATAAGGAGAGAAGTATAGGGGAGGTTGAAAATCATAACCCTAATATTATTAATTGAAAATACAATGGTATAGAAATATAAAGAAACATGGAAAAAATGAGAGAGGAAGAAATCCCTTACATGAAAGCGTGATCAAAAGGCTTGGGAGAGGCTTGAGAGGGATTATTGGGAGCTTGGGGCACCTTGGGAAAATTATAGATAGAGGAGGTAAGAGGTTGGTCTAGCTCCAAATGGTTTTAGTGAAGCGTAATGGGATATTGAGTTGGTTTATATAGGAAAGGAAAATTAATTCTTTATTATTTAGGTTTTGTCCACCACATGTTAAACTAATCAAAACCACAAACCAACCCATGGTTTATTTGAACTTTTTTTCCCACGGGGATTGGAAAAAAATATTTTATAAGGCCAATGGCCGAAATTATTGAAATATTAGGCTTTCTTATGTGGAGGTGAGTCACACATTCATGGAAATAATTTTAAAATGTTAAAATGTTTTAGAAGTTTGAAAGGGTCCCCTAAGGCACCATTAAATTAATCAAACAAATTTAAAATCAATGTATTTTAAAGTAAAAACATATATTGGCCAAAAAACATTTTTATAGGATTTTATTATTTCATTATTAGGTCATTATGATGTCATAACACACATTATATATTTAAACGGAATTTACTTTTTACCCAAAAAATTGACTGTCTCAGAAAATAATGAAATATTCACTGTTAGAAAATTTTGACTTCTTAAATCCAAAAATAATATTAATTTTATCTAAATAATTTTCTAAATATGTGAAATTTTACTTTTTAAATAAAAACCAGCATTTATAAAAAATCATGGGTTTTGAAAAAAATAGATTTCAAACATTAATAAAAATTATAATTATATTGATAAAAATTATAATATCATTTATATATATAAAAATGTAATTTATTAATACTAATTAATTAAAATATAATTTAATTCAAAAATACATTAATTCATCAAAATATATTTCTTAATTGAATATTAACCAAAAATAATATCATTGCTTTACAAACTATTTACAAAGTAAAAAATAATAAAATGAATGTATATTCTTTATTCAATTCAAAAATAATGTATATAATCATATTGCTAGGGTCTGGTTACATAACCCCTTATAACACCTGATTATGACCTAATGGTAAGGTGTGCGATGGTGACAGACTCTTGGGGTGACTCGGATAACATTACTCGGGTGGTATTCTCTATTAACATCCACTTCTCCCATAGGCAGTTCTGTTCAACCTTAATGTGATGAAGCTCAGTTTGGGATTAGTCAAGATAGAAGCCCTGTGATGCAACATCCTTGCTAATCTTTGACAAATGGGCTTCATATGAATCAATTCTACTAGATGAGGCCATCACTTCCTTTGTCTGAGTAAATTAGATATGTTTAATCCCTATATTTATACTAATCATGTGGTCACTATTCAATGGCTATATTAGCAATGGTAAAAATTCTTAATGGTATTTTAAAATACAAAAACATAAAACCAAATAGTTTTATATGTTTTATATATCCATTTTATATAATATGACATTTAATCAGATCAATAGAAATTTTCATTAACAAAAGTTTGGGTCATTACAATCTCCCCACTTAATAAATTTCACCCTTGAAATTTCATTTTCCCACACTAAAATAGACATGGGTAACTCCGCATCAACACTTCCTCTAGTTCTCATGATTCTTTTCAAACTTGTGGTTTCTCCACAACACTTTAAAGAGGATCATTGTCTTATTTAGTATAACTTTTTACCTATGATCTATGATCTTCACCAAATTTGCTTCATATAAGAGGTCATTCAACAATGGTACCACCTCTGGATTGAATACATGTGATGGTTCATGTATGTACTTCTTCAAGATTGATATATGCAATACATCATGTACTTCAAATAGATTGGGTGGGACTACTAGTCGATATGACACTACTCCAATGAAAACAATGATCTCAAAAGGAATAATGTACCCTAGACTAAGCTTTCCCATCTTCCCAAATCTCATAACTCTCTTCCATGATGATATGTAGATAAATACCTTATCTCCAACATCAAACTCTAGGTCTCATCGATGATTATCAGCATAGCTCTTTTATCAACTCTGAGCAGCTTTAATGTGTTGTTGGATGGTATTAACCTTCTCCATCATTTCATCGACCATTTATGGACCTAAGAGTTTTTTTCTCCCCAACCTCAACCCAACATGCCAGTGGTCTACACCTATTCCAATAAAGAGAATCATAAGGATCCATTTGAATGCTTTAGTGGAAACTATTATTGCAAGAAAACTCGACCAGAGAAAAATGTTGATCTCATCCTCCATTGAAGTCCATTGATAATGCTCTCAAAATGTCCTCAAGTGTTTGGATATTCTACTCAGATTGGCTATCATTTTGAGGATGATAATTCATAGTAATGTTCAGATCAGTATTCAGAGCATATTGGAGACTCTTACAGAACATAGAGGTGAATCTTGGATCTCGATCAGATACAATCGATATTGGTACTCTATGAATCCTTACCACCGCTATGATGTATATCCATGTCAGTTGATCCAATGAGAAATCCTCTCTAATTACAATGAAGTGTCCTGTCTTTGTAATACGATCCACAACAACCTGGATTATATTGTTTCCTTTGTATGTCTTCGGAAGTCCAACGATAGAGACCATGGTGATGCTCTCCCATTTCCATGTTGGTATGGGAAATGGTTTCATCATCCCCTTAGACTTCTTCCTCCCAACCTTCTCTTACTGACATAACAGGCACTTTGATGTATACTCGATGATCTCCTTCTTTATGTTATCCCACCAATAAAGCTCTTAGAGATCTCAATACATATTTGTGTTTCTTGGGTTAATGGAGAAATTTGAGCTATGCACATCATCCAAAATTTATTTCTTTAACTATATATTTGATGGAAGACATTATCTTGACCCAAATCTCACAATTCGTTCTTCATTAACTTTACACTATGAGGATTTCCATTTTATGATAGTATCCACTTTCTTCTAAATTCCTACATCATCCTTTTGAGCATCCTAATCTTTCCCAAAGATACAATTGAGCAATAATTTGTGAAAGGATTGATGATGTTACCTTTTTCATGATTTCTATGTCCATCTACGTCAAATCTAAGATGATTGGATCCTTTTTAATTCTCATCAATGATATAATTTTTGGGTTCTTTCTACATAGAGAATCTTCCACCTTGTTCACTTTCCCAGGGTGGTAATGGATTGAGCAGTCAAAGTCTTTGATCATCACTAACAATATTTGTTGCAACATATTCAACTCTTTCTATGTGAATATATACTTGAGGCCTTTATGGTCGGTATATATTTCATAATTTTCCCCAAAGAGGTAATGTTGCCAAATTTTTAATGTGAATATTAATGAAAAAAATTGCAGATCAATTTTTGGATAGTTTTTCTCATGAACATTGAATTGCGTCGAAGCATATGAAATGAATTTTTCATTTTACATCAACACACACCCCAAGCCCTTCTTCTAAGCATCACTAAATTCCAAAAAAAAATCTCAACTTATGGGTAGTGTGAGGATGGGTACATTGATAAGACTCCATTTCATTTCCATGAATCTATCTTCGCATTCATCACTCCAAGAAAACATTAATCCCTTCTGAGTTAGATTGGAAAGAGGGTTGGACAACAGTGTGAAATTTCTCACAAATTGATGATAATATCCTACTAGCCCCAATAATCTATTGATATCTTTAACTAATGTTGGACTCATCCATCACTCAATTACAAATATCTTGGAGGGATCCATATATATCCCATTTATTGTGATGATATGACCTAAGAATCAGACTTCCTTTAACCAGAACTCACACATGATGTACTTTTCATAGATATTATCCACTCTCAAGGTCTCTAGTACAATGCTTAGATGCTCCTCATGCTCCTGCTTGGTTTTGGATTATATTTGAATGTCTTATATAAATACTACCAAAAATTTGTTGAGGTAATCACTAAATACCCTATTCAAAAATTATATGAATATTGATGGGGCATTAGTGAGTTTGAAAGGTATTACTATGAATTAATAGTGTCAGTATCTTGTATGAAAAAGCAGTCTTGGGGGTATCATCCTTTTTCACCACTACTTGTTAATATCCCGACTACAGATCCACCTTGGAGAAGTATTGTTCTCCACATAGCTGATCGAATAAGAAATCAATTCGTGGCAGAGGATACTGGTTCTATATTGTGATTTTTTGTTCTCATGATAATCAATGCAAAGGAGCATTGACCCATCCTTCTTCCTGATGAAGAGGATTGGTGCACCCCATGGTGAAGCACTTGGGAGTATAAACCCTTTATCTAGATTCTTCTATAGTTGTTTCTTTAGAACCTCAAGCTTCATAATATACATTCTATATAGAGTCTTTTATATTGTAATTTCCCCAAATATAAGATAAATTGTGAATTGAACATCTCTTCTAGTATGAAAATCATGCAATTCCTTGGGAAACACTTCAGAAAATTTCCTCACAATAGGCATCTCGTCAAGGATGGATACTTCAATAGACTCAATGTTCTTAGCATGATATGAATGATCATAGGGTAGTAATATCCATGCTCGATATTATGGTGCTAAATAATTTTCATCATTCTTCATGCACTTGTACAGAATCGGGGGTCGATTATCCATATGGAGAGTGATTTCCCTCACAAGGAAATTTATGTTGGCTATATATTGGGAAAGAAAATCCAAGCCATGAATTGCATCAAATTACACCATAGGGAATATGTAGAAGACCTATGGGAAGTTTAATCCACAAATTTTGAGAGAGGATTAGTTATATTCATGGGTTTAAATGATTTCCCCATTTTTCTTTCTCATTGTCATCTCTACTTCCATGATTTGTGGTGATGTTGGGATTGATCTACTAAACATTCGGGATATAAACAAATTCTTAGAACCAGAATAGAAAAGTATTTTCTCTATTCTTGAATGAATAACTGGAGTACATATCACCACATCACTATCGGGGTTTTCTTCAGCAGTAGCGATGGAATAATCTCACCCTTGCAACCTTGGAGGTTGTTGGTTGCCTCTAAAAACCCTTGGATTAGGGAACTGGTTTGATTAGTGCCCTATTACTTCATATCTTAAGTAATGAACAGTTAATTGAGGGTTTAATGAAGCATTCTACTCCTATATCCTATTAGTTGGGTTTTCTTGCCGACAATTAATATCCATATACCATTTTCTTCCAAACCTAAAGCATTTCTTAAACCCCATATGGATATTTATAGTGTGATTCGTTCTGCACCGTTCACAAGTAGGGTGTTATACTTTATTAGCACCGTTGGATTTATCCAATTGAACACCAAAAATAAGGTCCATATTATGCTCATTATCCCCATAATACCCCTGATAATCTCCGATATCCATTTTGACTTTGAGGGAGCATCACAAAATTTCATCATAGCTCTCGAAGTCATGGATCGCTAGGGCTTTCTATAGGCTAAGTTTTAGCCCATCAAAGAAGTGTTCAACCATTAATTCAGAGGTAACGACAAATCCAGAGGCATATCATTCATACCTTATGAAGTTTTCCTTGTTCACTCTGATGGATTATTCATCTTTTTTATGGAAAGGAAGTCCCTTTCCATATTAAGTCGGAGGGTTCGTGGAAAATATTTATCAAAAAACATTTTCCAGAAATTCTTACCATCCAAGGCCTTGATCTCATCCTCATGCTTAATATTTTTTATCAATTCCCACCATTGATCAGATTCACCCTCCATATGATAAGCAGACAGAAGAACCTTCTCTTGCTTCGAACATTGAAGGTTGGAGAAGATATTTTCAATGGATTTGATCTATTGTTTCGAAATTGAGGTATCAGATGATCCATTAAATGTGGGAGGCCTCTGTCTTATGAAGCTCTCTATTGTAAATTTTTCTCTCATGGGTGGGGGGGGGGGGGTTTAACATCTCTCTTAACTAATTTTTCTATTCAAAACTTGTGTTAACTATGAGTGTATACTGAAAAGGCTTTCAAATTCCTGCTTTTATCTGATTGTTCATCTCACTATTAAAGTTACCACATTGATCTTCACATCGGTTGTTAGCCCAAGTCTTCCTATTACCGTACATTTGATGCAATAAAAGGAAAATTTCGGGTAACACATAAAGGGGAATCCAAGGACCAAAAGGGATAACTTATAAATTAAATTTATTTCATTAACTAATGAATTTATAGGCATCAATCTATGTTATCCATGATCTACATCCCAACATATTTTCTTAGGGGTAGTTTTTTTAATTTCATTAATAATAGTTCATACTAAGATTATGAATTTACCAAATCATATCCCCTGGGATTTTCATAACCAAAAGTGCAGCAAGGCCCGTTGTCATGCACTAGTTCTCGTTCGATTCTAGCTTAAAGTGGTGTCTTGTGTTTTACCCCTAGATACATTTGTGCTAGAGCAGCCTCTACATGATCGTATCAAGACAGGGATGTATTTTCTTGATAAACCACTAAATCAATAATCCAAAAACTTTAGGGATATTTTTATTATACTTATCCATATCCCTAAGGTTTTCACTAGGTTTTTCTGACATTATTCCCAAAAATAACTAAACATATCCTACGATACCAACTATAAAAACCCTGCTCTTTATTTCACACTTAAACACAATTTATTACCTAAAATTTTCACTTGATAAAATATAGAATATCCAGAGTTCAAGTGTATTTGGGGCTTAGGAACATTACCTAACAACATATAACATAAAACACAACATCTTTATTGAAAACTTCTTTTACATGACCACAAAATTCCTTCATACTTAGCGTTTCATGGGATAACCTGAGGGCATGCATTAGAAAAGGGTGAGATATAAAGTCCAGTAAGGGAGTAAAAAAGGAATAACATGAATAATATAGTACATGCTAGGAAATAGGCATATCAATAGAGAACAAGAGAAACATGAACATAAAGACATGATATAGCATGATTATCATAACATGGAAATGTGTCCAAAGCATTTAACATGATATTAGCATGAGACAAGGATCATTGCACATGGAGTATGAGTAAACCATAATTTCACATGAATTAGAATGATTATAATCTCATTTCACTTGACTTATCTTGATACTATTATTTACCCAATGCACTGGAGCACTATCAGGGTGCACCCTTCTTAATCATTTTATTTCATGCATAAGTGTGCCACATGGATCATATGACATGGATTCATTAAACATCATCAATTTTACCATTATAAATGAATGTGTAATTCATACATGAATCACTATAATCAAAAATAAAATGTTCATAATGTTGAATACCCTTGATAGAGAAACAGGAATGGTATTTACTACACAATGACTTTTGCTGGGAAAATTGAGGTGCAATTTCGGCAGCAAAATGATGTGACATAAGAATTCATAAAAATGGTTAATGAAAGAGAAATGGGTGTCTTATAATATTTAAATGAAATATACTATAATGTGGTAATGTATATACATGTACCATAATATGTAATGGAATTAATATTCAAAATACAAAATAATTTCTTGAATGTAAATGTGGAGAGAGAAATCCCTTACGGAATTTTGGCATGGTAATGGGTGTACACGCAAAGAATTAATGAGAAATAAAGAGGTATATAATTATTAAAACATAAGGAGGGAAGTATAGGGAATGTTTGAAATCATACCCCAACATTTGTAATTGAAATTACAAGGGTATAGCTACATAAATACACAATGACTAAAATGAGAGAGGAAGAAATCCCTTACTGGGAAGTGTGATCCAAAGGCATGGGATGGGTTTGAGAGGGATTCTTGGGAGCTTGGGGCGTCTTGGGAAGATTCTAGATAGTGGAGGGAAGAGTTTTTTCAAGCTCCAAATGGTTTGAGTGAAGAGTAATGGGAGAATTAGTAGGTTTATATACAAAATGAGAGGGATTTATTTATTATTTAGGATTTTGACACCACACATTATACTAATCAAAACAAATAAATGAACCAATGGGTTTTCCCATGGTTTTTGACAGAGGGGATGTGAAAACATTATTTCATAAGGAAAATGTCCAAACTTATTAAAATACTAGGCTTGCTTATTTGGATGTGAGTCACAATCTTAAGGAAATCATTTTAAAAAGTTAAAATACTTTATAAGTCTTGGAGGGTCCACTAAGGCACCATAAAATTTATCCAAAAAATGTAGTTGGGGTTTGGTTTATAGGTAAGAACCCCCTTAATTATACATGAAACATTTTGGTACAAAACCCATTGGGAGCAGGTACTATAGCATATTATAGCAATGGTAGACAATGTAGCAGTGTCAGGGTACTATAGCAGTGGCGGGTAGTGTGTGGGACTGTAACAGCACGGGTACTATAGAAATACTATTCATATAATGGGCCTTTGGCTGAAAAAATGGGACTACGGGCCATATAATGGGCTAAATGCCTAATGGGACTTCAGGCTATGTAATGGGTCTCCCTCTACCCAATTAAAGAGGTCTTTTCTTTGCTTTAATAATAAATGAGGCTTTGGCCCCAACCTTTTAAAAAAAATCAAACAAAACATAAATTAAATTATTTTAAAGGTAAATAATATATTGGAAGGAAATGATTTTTATTGTATTTTATTACATCATTATTGGGTCATTATGATGTCGTAAAACACATTATATATTTAAAAAGTATTTAATTTTTACCTAAAAATTTTATTGTCTCATAAAATTATGAGAAATTCACCATTAGAAAATTTTGATGTCCTGAATCTATAAATAATATTCATTTTATCTATATAATTTTTTAAATATGTGAACTTCTAACTTTTAAATTAAAAACTAACATTTATCGAAAATTTATGGGTTTTGGAAAAAATAACTATCAAACCATAATAAAAATTACAATTGTATTCAAAAAAATTATATTATCATGTATATCTAATAAAAGGAAATTTAGTAATAATAATTTATTAAAATATTATTTGATTCAAAAGTCCACTAATTCATCAAAATATATTTCTTAATTGAATAACTAAAAATACTATTAATGATTTAAAAATAATTTACAATGTAACAATAATAAAATGAATCAATATTCTTTATTTTATATAAAAATTATGCACATAATCATAGATCTAGGGTCTTGTTATGTAACCCCTTATAACACCTGCATAAGACCTAAGGGTAAGGTGTGTGATGGTAAGAGACTCTTGGGGTGGCTAAGATAACATCGCTCAGGTGGTAATCTCTATTAACTTTCACTTCTCCTATAGGCAGTTTCGTTCAAGCATAACGTGTTGAAGCTCAACATGAGCTTGGTCAAGAGCGAAGCCCAGTGATGATTCCTCCTTTCTGATCTCTAACGGATGGTATTCGTGTGGAGAAATTCTAATGGATGAGGCCTTCACTTCTTTTGTCTGAGAAAATGGAATTGTTAAATCCCTATATTTATAATAATCATGTGGTCACTATTCAACGACTATATTAGAAGGGCTAACAATTATTAACAGTATTTTAAAAACCAAAAACATAAAAAAAAAGGAATTTCATATGTTTTATATAACCATTTTACATAATAAGACATTTAATCAGATCAATAGGAATTTTCATTAATAAAAGACTAGGTCATTACAATGTTCCCCCCTTGAGAAATTTTTCCCTCAAAATTTCCTTTTCCTGCACTAAAAAAGATGTGGGTAAATCTTCCTCATCACTTCCTCTAGTTCCCTTGTTTCTTCAACAAACATGTGGTTTCTTAAAAACACTTTCACGATGGGAATTATCTTATTTTATAGAACTTTTCTCTATGATCTAAGATATTCACTAGATTTTCTTCATAGGAGAGGTCATTCTAAAATGGTACCACTTCTAGATAGAATACATGTGATGGGTCAGTATGTAGTTCCCTAAGAGTGATACATGGAATACATCATGTACATGAGATAGGTTCGGTGGTAGTGTAAGTCGATAGGCCACTGCTCCAATGTGATCAAGGATCCTCAAAAGTGCCGATGTACATTGTATTAAGCATTAACTTCTTAGTAAATCTCATAACTATCTTAAAAAGTGATATGCAAAGGAATATCATATCTCTAACATCAGACTCTATGTCTCATCGTTCATTATCAACATAGCTCTGATGTAAACTGTGAGTACGTTTAATGTGCTTTTGGATGATCTTAACCTTCCCCACCATTTCCTCAACCATTTATGGACCTAAGAGTTTTCACTCCCCAACATCATCCCAACATGCCAGTGTTCTGCACCACTTCCCATAAGGGGCTTCATAAGGATCCATTTGGATGCTTGAGTGGAAACTTTTATTGTAAGAGAACACAACCAAAGGGATTTGTTGATCACATCCTCCTTTAAAGTCTATTGAGAAGGCTCTCAACATGTCCTCAAGTGTTTGGATAGTCCACTCAGATTTGGATTTAGTTTGAGGATGAAAAGTCATACTGAAGTTTAGCTTAGTATTTAGAGCTTGTTAGATACTCTTTCATAATATAGAGGTAAATATTGGATCTCGATCAGATACAATCGAGAGTGGTACTCCATGCATCCTTACCACATCTCTGATTTATATCTATGCTAGTTGATCCAATGAGAAGTCCTCCCAAATTTCAATGAAGTGTGGAGTCTTTTTAAGAATATCCACAACAACCTAGAGCATTGTTTCATTTGGATGTCTTCAGAAGTCCAGTGAAAAAGTCCATGGTGATGTTCTCCAATTTCAATTTTGGAATGGGTAATGGTTACATCATCCCCTTATACTTCTTCCTCTCAGCCTTCAAATGCTGACATACTAGGATCTTTGATGTGTACTCATCGATCTCCTTCTTAATGTTATCCCTCCAATAAATCTCTCAGAGATCTCGATACATCATTGTGTTTCCTGGGTGAATGTCGAAATTTGAGATCTTTGCATCATCCAAAAGTTCTTCCTTTAACTCTAGATTTTGTGGAACACATAGTCTTGACCCAAATCTCACAATTCTTTCTTCATTAACATTGAACACTGAGGATTTCCCTTTGCTGATAGTTTCCACTTTCTTCTGAATTCCCACATCATTTTTTCAGCATCCTTTAGCCTTTCCAAAAGATACTGTTGATCAATAATTTGTGAAAGGATTGATGATGTCCCCTTATTTATGATTCCCATGTCCATATTCATCAAATCTAAGAATATTGGATCCATTTAAATTCTCATTAATGATATAATTTCTCGGTCCTTTCTACATAGAGCATCTTCCACCCTGTTCACTTTCCCATGGTGTTAATGGATTGAGAAATCATAGTCTTTGATAAACTCTAACCATCTTTATTGGTACATATTTGACTCTTTTTGTGTGAATATTTACTTGAGGCTTTTGTGGTCTTTATATATTTCACACTTCTACCCAAATTGATAATGTATCTAAATTTTTAAAGCTAATATTACTACATCCAACTCTAGATCATGTGTTGGATAGTTTTTCTCATTAACAATCAGTTTCCTTGAAGCTTAGGCATTGAATTTGTCATTTTTCATCAACAAATATCCCATTTCCTTCTTCTAATCATCACTAAATACCACAAAAAGTTCTCCACTTGAAGGTTGTGTGAGCATGGGTGCAGTGATAAGCCTTTTTTTCAACTCCTTAAAGTTATCTCTACATTCATCACTCCAAGAAAACATTAATACCTTCCGAATTAGCTTGGTAAGAGGGTTGGAAAATCATGAAACATTTCTCAAAAATCAGAGATAATATCCAACTAACCCATAAAATATACAGATATCCATCACCGATGTTGACCTCAGTCATCCATTAATTGCAGTTGTCCTAGAGGGATCCACAAATATCCCATTACTTGTGATGATATGACCCATGAATGAGACTTCATTTGACCAAAACTCACACTTTCTATATATTTCATTGATCTTCTCCTTTTTCAAGGTCTCTAGTATAGTGCTAAGATGATTCTCATCCTCCTCTATGGTTTTAGATTATATTAGAATATCGTCTATAAATACTACACCAAATTTGTTGAGATAATATCTAAAGACACTATTTAAAAAGTCCATGAATATTTTTGGATCATTAGTGAGTCTGAAATGCGTTACTATGAATTCATGCTCGTATCTAGTATGAAAATCAGTATTAGTGATATCCTCCTTCTTCACCCATACTTCATAATATCTCGACTACAGATCCACCATGGAGAAGTATTGTGCTCCACGTATTTGATCGGACAAGTCATCAATTTTTGGAAAAGGATACTTGTTATTTATCATGATTTTGGTGAGCTCGTGATAATCAATGCAAAGGAGAATTGAACTAGCCTTCTTCCTAATAAAGAGGACTGGTGTACCCCATGGTGAAGCACTTTGGTGTATAAACCATTTATTTTGATTCTCCTGTAGTTATTTCATTAGCTCATTAATCTATAAAACATCCATTTTATATGGAGTCTTGGATATTGGAAATTCACCAGGTATAAGATCAATCATGAATTCAACATCTCTTCTTGGAGGAAGACCAAGAAATTTTTTGGGAAACGCTTCCGTGAATTCCCTCACAATAGGAATTCCTTCTAGGATGGTTTCTTCCTTAGACTTAGTCATATGAGTAGGATACACATTCTCATAGGGAATTAATATCCATGGTAGAGATGATGGTGCTAAAGAAGACTCATCCTCATCCTTTCCCTCGTACAGAATCGGGGGTCGATTCAACACATGGAGAGTTATTTCACTCTCACAGTAATTTATGTTGGATCTACATAGGGAAATACAATCCATGCCAAGAATTTCATCA
Organism: Viscum album; assembly: GCA_963277665.1. Classification (NCBI taxonomy): domain Eukaryota; kingdom Viridiplantae; phylum Streptophyta; class Magnoliopsida; order Santalales; family Viscaceae; genus Viscum; species Viscum album. The sequence goes on from OY728119.1 coordinate 2,048,055,274, forward strand.
AATTCCACCATAGGGAGTATGAAGAGGTTCTCCATGAAGTTTAATCAACAAATTGTTATAGGGGGAGGAGTTTTATTCAGGTGTTATGATGATTGCCCCATTTTTTATTCCCACTCACATATGTACTTCCATGATTTGTGGTGATGTTGGTATTGTTCTACTTAAAATTCAAGATATAAAATAACACATAAAACCTGAATCAAAAAGTAAATTTTCTATTACTCAATGAATAACTATTATACCTATAACCAATTCATTTTTGGGGTTTACTTCAGTGGTGGTGATGTAAAAAGGTCACCCATGCTGCCTTGGAGGTTATTTGTTACCTCTGAAAACCCATAGATTAGGAATTTGGTTTGAAAAGTGCTATGTTTATTTGTAGTTGAATAAATGAATAGTGTGTTGAGGGTTTAATGGAGAATTACTCTCCTATATTGTAGAAGAAATATTTTCTTGCTGATAGTTAATAGCCAGGTGCCCTTGTTATACTATAGCTAAAGCATTTCCTCCTCCCATTCAGCAAATTTTTAGTGTGATTCTTTCCACACCTTTGGAAGGTGGGGTGCTAAAATTTATTAGAACCATTGGATTTTTCCATCGAAACACCAAAATTAAAGTCCTCATTATAATTATTATCCCCATGATACCCCTGAGATTCTTCAATCTCCATATTGACATTGAGGGCACATTGGACAATTTTCTTATAGCTCTTGAAGTCACGGATCGCTAGGGATTTATGTGGGTTAGGTTTTATACCACCAAAAAATTAGTCAACCTTGAATTTAGGTTTAATGAAAAAGCTAGAGGCATATCATTCTAGACTTGTGACATTTTCTTCAGATGCTCAGATGGATTTTCCATCTTTTTTCTTGAGGGGAAATAAGTCCCTTTCCATCTTATGTCGTAGGGTTTGAGGAAAATATTCATCGAAAAACATTTTCGGGAAATACTTCCATTCCAAGGCCTTGATCTCCTCCTCAGGATTCATATTTTTTTATAAATGTCCACCATTGATCAGCTTCGGTCTCCATACGATAAGAATCCCAAAGAACCTTCTCTTGTTAGAAACATTGATGGATGGATAAGATCTTTTCAATGGAATCTATCCATTGTTTGGAAATTAAGGGATCAGATGATCCATTAAAAGTTGGAGGCATTTGTCTCATGAAACTCTTGATTGAGACTTTTTCTTTCATCGGGGGGGGGGGGGGGGTTGAACATTCCTGTTAACCCATGTTTCTATTCAAAACATGAGTTAACTGTGACAATATCATGAAAAAAATTTCAATTTCCGCTCCCATCAGATTGGGAATCTCATTAGAATATTCGTCACATTAATCTTCACATCAGTTGTTAGCTCGAGTCATCTTATTACTGGACCTTGGATAGAATAAAAGGAATGTTAGGGGTAACACATAATGGGGAATCCAATGTAAAATAGTTATAACTTATCAATTACATTTATTTCTTTAATTTTTGAATTTATAGGCTTCAATCAATGTTATTCATGATCTACTTCCCAACATATTTTCTTAGGGGAATTTTTTTATTTCCCCTAATAATGGATCATACTAATATTGTGCATTTACCAAAGCATATCCCTAGAGAGTTTCATATCCAAGAGTTCATCAAGACCTACTGTTGTGCACCAGTTTCTGTTTATGTCTAGCTCAAATCAGTGTTTTTGTGTTTTACCCCTACATATATATGTGCCAGATCTGCCGCTACCTGATCATATCCAGACAAGGATATATTTTCTTGATAAACCAATAACTCAATACTCAACAAACTTTATTGATGATTTTCTTATACATAGTCTTATCCCTAAGTCATTCACCAGGGTTTTCTAATCCTAATCCCAAAAAAAACTAAAACTATCCTCTGATACCGAATAAAACAACCCTGCTCTTTATTTCCAACTTGTGCCCCACCCATGCGCTTAGCGACATCAACTCCAAAATGCGCTCTGACCGTGCGCTCAGCGATGTCAACCCAAAAATGAGCATTTTTTTGGAAAAACTCAAAAATCGTGTTTGGTATTCAACCCGAACCTCGATAAAAAAATTTAAAACCAAAGAAAATAATAAAATAAAATAAAAAGATAGGTCGGGGTGTGACAATTCTCCCCACCATAACTCTTTCCGCCTCCGGAAAGCCACGATAAGGTCAAGACCCAAAGATAAAACTCCTTAAGTGTCACTCACCCCCAAAAGTTTAAGCACCTCCAATTGATCGATCCAAACAAACACCGAACTCCTATGACATGCAACTTATCCTCAAAACATGAACACTTTAAACACCACCAAAATGAAACCCGAAATGAAACTCTGATACTGACACAGGGAGGCCTAAACGGACTCCCCAACATAAGGATTGGTCTAACTCTAAATTATTTCAGGTGTAACTCTGTGAGACCCATTGTGGGTCTCCCCACCATAAGAGCTAACGAGATCAACTGAACGTAAAGACTTCCCGTACAGACCAAAAACCCCCACCACAAGGGGGGAAAGTGAGGTCCAAAGTGGTAGAACATCAAAACTACCACCATCATCATATCAACAAAATTGCTCCCTCAGAAAAACATAGACCATGTCACACTATGGACTGAGATTAAACCAAGGCCCTTCTTCACCGCTGGGGTTCTCCTGACTAAGCGCCAGCTTCACTCCGGAGCCTATGGTTGGAGCACCGATGATTGAAGCATCTCTTGCCTCGCAGTCAGGCTTCAGAAATTCCCAAACATAACCCACAAACCATAATTTCACTAAACATATTTCCATTAAAATAAAAGATTCAAAGAGGTTCAACCACAACCATTCTTACAACTGAAAGAAAAGAAACACTGAAAAATTCTATAGGAGATGATTACTACACCCAAGAAACACTACAAAAAAATGATCTAAAACTAATCCCCAAACATCGCCCTACTCCTGCTGACGGGCTGTTGTGACCTTCGACGAGCCAGGTCTAGCTTCAGCGCACTTCTTGGAAACACCGCGGCAAAATCACTTCAAGTGACCCAGACGTCCACAGGGGTGGCAGAGTCTCAGAGCACTCGGGTATGTCGGCCTCTTGTGACCTTGCGTGCCACACTGATGAAAGATCATGGCGTTATGCTCTGAAGGTGTTAATTGCATGTCTGAATTCCTCTTAATTCCTCTAGTTGACCCACCAACATCAGGGCGCTTCTCATTCTTCCTCTCGCCATCCTATGCACTGCTTCCCAAGGCCGAGGGAGGATTCACCATGTTATGTCCTCCTTCTAACTCAGCTTTAGCAAGAAATCCATGCCCCACAACATCTGAGAAGGTGGTTAGGATAATCTCTTCCACTTTCAATCGTAGTTCTGGTCGGAGTCCCGACTCAAATTGTCGAGTCTTCCCGGGATCATTCGAAATAAACTACTGATCATACGGAACTAGGTCTATGAAACGTCGAAAGAATTCCAGTACCCATTCAACGCCCTGCTGAATACAACACAACTCCATCCTCTTCCTTAGCTTCTTAAACTCAGAGAAGTGTTGTTAGATGAATTATTACTTGAAAAACTCCCATGTTATATTTTACTGAGGCTTATTCCAAGACACGGACTTCCACCATTTCCAAGTTGGGCCTTCAAGCATAAAGGTAGTAAACTTTAACTTTAACGACTCAGGTAACCCAATGAAAATGAACTTCCTCTCAATCTTATGCAACCACTCATCTACCTCAAGAGGCTCTGCTTGTCCATAAAATAGAGGAGGGTTCAACTTCCAGAACTCCAGAACATAGTCTATGGGCTGATCAACTGGAGAATTTGCTAGGGGCGCACCACCCGAAGCTGCACCTTGGGCATCCATCAAACCGTTGTGGGGGTGAACACTAAGGAACAAGGAAACAAAGAACATAATCAAAACATGGTCATTTCCATTTCAATTTCAACTTCTTACAATTTCAAAAATAAAACTTCGCAAAACAATTCATAAAAGTAAAGAAGACCCAGACAAACCGCAAGGAGAAACTAGTGGCGATTGGTGACTTGGACGTATGGTTGGTGGCCATACGCTAGTCACGGCACAATCACAGGGAGAACTCTAGGGTAATTTCCCTGGCTCCACATGGCTTTCCAGACCATGCGAGCTCATGGAGGTCACTTTCCTAGCTCCCATTTCATTTCCCAACATAAAAAAATTCAAAAGAACCAAAAGACACCAATAACCCGAACATCCCATGGTAACCCGAGGTTCCGAATGAGAAAGGGTTCATGACATCCTTCTCATCCGTACGCCTCGAGTCCCGACAATTCTACTCCTTATACCATGACAACCCCAAATAACAATGGGCGCTCTGAAAAACAAGGTCCGCTCAGGAGCCGACCTCCCTCTGATACCATTTTGTCACGAACCAACCTGGGTCGACCCTGAACCGGTCACCCGAGCCGGCCCGTGACATGGCCCGAGAGGTGTTCCCGATCCTCCTGGGCTGGTGACAAGCACCGGGGAATCAAAAGAGTGCAAGAGGGAATGATTTTGACTAATAAAATAAATAAATAAATAAAGTAGAAGAGTAGAATATCGTGAAGTAAATAAACAGCATGAAAAGAAAGAACGATCAAACACAACCAACTAACCTGACCACGACCACAACTCCTCGCGACTCCGGGAGTCGCTCACCATTCCACACCCAACTCTCACCCACAGCGAGCATGCTTGAGTCAAACATGCAACCGAAACTAAAAACAGGAAAACACTATAGGCGTGAGTATTAAACCTCAGTAGGTAGGCCCGACTAATTATATTCCCAATGCACATACCATTAAATAAAGAATTTATCAATTCCAGGTTTGATCTAAATTGTATAAAATATTGGTTTCCACACATGCTTTCATTTCTAAAACAAGTAACAGTCCATTTCCCTTTTTAATTTAAGAACAATTTTAGTGTTTGGAAGAAACAGATGCATTTCATTTTAAAACACTTTTGTGAACAATTTATAAATCCAAATTTTAGTTGTTGGGAAAATGGAAAACCACCCACAACACACAACACACACTAAGGGCAATGGAAAAAGTGGAACACGGGGTCAGCAATCGAACTAGACCTCTCAATCTTCCACCACATACAAATAAACACTAAAAGAAACATGGGACGAACCTAGGAGATCACGAACAATCTAGAACATACTATACATCTGACTCATCCTGAAGGCATGCCCTAACTCGATGACGTCATAACGTCCTAACGCTCGGCATATCCCTACATGGCCTAACCGAGGGGCCCAATCCCCATAGCAGCAATAACTCAGTATTCCCCTGCTATGGGGCCACTAGCCAGTGTGTAATCTAAACTAGTGCAGCAATCGTTCTCAGAAGATTCACTCACTATGCCAGGTTCCCATGTCAACACGTTTAATAAAAAGGAAAGGGTTGAGTCAACAAAGTCAATCAAGTAGAATAAAAATCACACACTACATATGCAGTCAACATACACCAAAGGTCACCCCTGAGTCACCCCAATGAGAGTTTTCCAAAATAATTTATTTTTATTAAAGTGCCAAACGGGCCTTCACCAAATTTAAAGAAAAACCTCGTTTCTCAAGAAAACCTAAAACACTCGTTCAGAATAAATCATTTATCTTTAAAACCAGAACCACATTTGAAATTCCGTGAATTATGTTTAAAGGACAAACTGGAATTCTATCACTACTAGGTGTCCTCTCATCAAGAAAATATTTCAAGAGTCATGTATAAAATAAATATCTCTTTTTACACCAAATAATAATTTAAAAATTAATCATCTTATATTATTTTCTATTTATTAAAATTAATAAAACATCAAGGAATTAATAAATTCTAAATTTAAAGGTGAGTGAAGTGGGGGACCTACCTCAATATTCAGTCCAAGCACGATGGCGCGACATGCCTTGAGCGGTTGTGCAAGCACATGCAAGCTGATGATCATAGTAACATGGGTTTTCCTCGCTGACACGCTGCGACAACCGAACAAACAACTAAAAACACATAAACACATATTTAAAACAATTAAAACGAATAAACAACATGAAAGAACCGTCTCAACATGTTTTCAAAACACAACTCGCACAAGGATCATCTACCATAAAACTTGTCAAATCAATTAAACGGGTGAAACAATTTATCCAAACAAAGTAAAACCAACAATTTCCACATGATATAATTAATTTAACAACAAAAATGCATAACCAATAACTTAAGAGGTGTGAACATCAAGTAATCAAAGTAAACTTAATTTAAAGAGGCATGAGCAATGAGATCCAACCTCAAGAATAATGAAACTTTCAGATTTTCAGTGCGAAACTTCAAACACACAACATTCGCACCCCAAGGATGTTAAGATCAACCCTAAACAGTATTATTAAAATGAAACTTAGGATTAACCCCTAAACATTGAAACCATAGCAATAGAATAACATAAAAAGGGGAGGGAGATAAAATAATTACCGAAAGGGGGATTTGCTGCCAAAGAGAGGCCGGCAGGGGGAGAGGTTCGTTGGCAGGGTGAGTTCGGCCGTAGGGCCGGTCAGAGGAGGCTGTTCTAGAGCTGGTCGCTAGTGGGAAGAGTGGTGTGGCCTAGAAGGGGGGGTCACCGGACCTGGGGTGCATCTGAAAGGTGGTGCAGTGGTCGAACGATGTGTGGACAGCGGGTGCGCGACGACTGAAGGGTGTGGAGCAGCCTGAGGGTGTAGTGTGGTTGGGGCACAGCCGGTTGGAGGGTGTGCGCCGAAGCAATGGGATGTCCAGTAGGGTTGCAGCGACAAGGAGGGGAGATACCAACAAACCAGGTAGGGGGGAAGGAAAACTGGATAGTGGGGGGTTTGAGTAGGAGGATAAGGAGGGTGCGCTACACTGCTAGAAGAGGGAATAAGGAAACAAGGGGAGGAGGAATCCTGGTGGCAGGTTGTGATAGGGGTGCAATGCCAAAGGGAAATACGCAGGGGGAAGGCTGGCGGGAGTGAGCCAGAGCAGGGTGCGGGGAAACAGGAGCAGGCAGGGGGGGCTCTGCGGTGTTGCGGCCGGGGGAAGGCAGGACCTGGGTGCGAAGGCAATGGGATCCATAGGGGGCGCCGGACACTGAGGGTGCTGCAAGGAGAATGCAGGGGCATCGGGATTCGGAGTGTGCCGGCTGGAGGTGCGCAGGAGGGGTTGTAAGGTAGGGTAGGCCAAGGGGGGGTGAGGCGTTGTGCGGCGGAGCAGGCAGGGCAGGGAATCTGCTGGAGGTGAGGCAGCTCGTGCAGAGAGAAAGGGAGGAGATGAAGGAGGGGAGGCACGTGCGGGACGGGCTGGCGAAGAGAGGCGGCGGTGCTGGAACGCTGAAGGGAGAAGGAGGGCTCCAGGGGGGTGCTCCGGCACTGCAAGGAAAGGGCGACAGGGGGCGGCGCGCAGGGCTGTAGAAAGAAGAAGAAGGGAAAAAAACGGGGGAGGTGGCCTGTTGCGCTGAACCCTAAGCCCTCCTCCATTTAAAAAAAACCAGTTAAGTCAAATTATTTTCATAATAATAATTACATTATAATTTATAATAACAATTATAATAATACACATGATAATGTTAATAGTAATAATAAGAATAACTCTAATAAAATATAATCATGATAAAAAAATTCTTTTAATAGTAAAAATTCCTTAATAAAAATAATAATAATAGTGATAATAATAATAATAATAATAATAATAATACCTCAATTACAATAATAATAATGGTAATGAATCTTTATTAATAAAAACACTAATTGGAATAATAATAATCATACCTATAAGGATATAAATAGTAGAAAATTTTCATTTCATTTTAATAATAATAATTAAAATTATTAGTAGCCATGAAAATTCTAACTAACTCAATAAATTACAAAGTTTACTCATTTTAAAATCTCCAAAGACTGTAGGATCGTGGAGAAGCCCGGGCGGAGCCACGCGGGGTTTTCAAAACGCACCCTGCCTGTGCGCCCAGCGACGTCAACTCAAAAACGCACTCCGCCTGTGCGTTCAGAGACTTCAACCCAAAAATGTGTGTTTTTTTTGGAAAAACTCAAAATCCTATACGGGATTCAACCTGAACCTCGACAAAAAAATTTAAAACAAAAGAAAATAATAAAATAAAATAAAAAGATATGTCGGGGTGTGACATGTGTTCTTTCAGAGATCATACCCATTAACTATAACATTCCTTTAGCATCATATATTTGATAAGGAATCTCATTATCTTCTAGTAACATATCATTAAAGAGAGAAATTATTTCTTTAAAGCTACTTTCACTCCATTTTATTCTAGCTATAAAATTATAAATCTTCAGTATGGTTGGAAATGTTGTATATTTAGTAAAACCATCATATAATGGAATCTTTTCATGGTTCTTTAACTTCTAAACTAGATTTGTGAAATTATAAAGGTCATCTTAAACTATAATTGTCATTTTATTAATAAAATCTCTATCGTTGTTTACAATTGTACTCATATAAGACAATCACTAAACCATAGTGTTATCTTAGTTATTGGATATACTCATTTCTTCTTCATGTTTACTCAAACATTTATAACTTTTATCTATTTCGTAATAGATCAAGTGTTATTCCAACTTTTTTAGATAAATTCATCTTGAATAACAACAACATAAACATGGAAATTTGATTTTATAAGGTTCATTTCCATGGTCTATTTCAAACTTAATGAACTCTTTAACTCCATACTCATACTCTTTTGTTATATGATTGGAATTCATCCATTTTATATTCATAGTCATCTTATTTGGTTCAAAAATATTCATATTTGATAATTAATAAATAAATAAACATATGGTATGCATATGATTTATTATTTTTTACATGAATAAATTATATAAATATAACTTAAAAATATAATTATAAACTAAAATAAATATAATGAGATTTAGTGGTTTGTTTGTTTTTTTAGTTCATGGAGGTGTTGGTAGATAATCGTCTGATTTCTTATTCAGGGGATCTTCTTATTGATTTCCTATCATTGACGATTTTAATGATGTTGTAGTTGGATCCATAGGTTTTAGTGGATTTTTTACTATTATATTGGAAATAATTTATGTTCTTGATGGATGCTCTCATAGGTGAACTAGGATATGGAGTTTCCTATAGTGTAAATGTTTGTAGTTTTCTCGCATTGTTGGTGTAGGGTTGTGGTTTATTGGTGATTTGGTGAAGTCTTGACAGTGGTGGTGATTTTGGTGGATGGAATTTAAGTGGTTTGATATTTAATTCTTGTGTTTCTATTTATTTTCCTGTATCATGATTGGTGATAGGTGGTGTCTTGACTTTAGAGAGGCGATGATGTTTACATGTGATGATGATGGAATAAACCTACCTTATTAGTCATGTGTCTTCTTTGTGTGTGGATCTGGGTGAAGAATATGTATCAAGGTTAGGTTTTTATATATTAATTTTGAAATTACATTTTAATTTTGAAATTGATCTTGGTTATTGGTTTTTATTTGGATCATTCTAAGAATTGGTTGTAATTGGCACCCACCTAACTATAACGTGTATTTCTATAAAATAAAAAAAATGGAAGGGAAAACTTAGATTTTGAAACTTATGAAAATTTAGTTTTTGGTAATGTTTTTATTTTCCTTGTTAATATTTAATTAGAATAATTAAATTCCAACATGTTATAATTATTTGTTTTTATTTTTTGGTAATCGTATCATTTCATTTTCTTATATCAATTTTAGAATTTTTTAAAGTATTTTTTTCCTCAAACAACTTGTTTAAATTTTGTTTTTACTCTTAGATTATTGTTTAAATTTCATTAATCATGTTTTCATGCTTTAATATTATATCTTCCATAAACTCAGCGTGTGGTATGGTGTTCTTTAATGAAGGTATCAGAGGTGACATGACATGTATACTTCTACTACTGATTAAACCCATTTTTAGAGTATAATACTTACATGTCATGATTCATCACTCAATGGTGCATATGAATAATGTTGTGAATGGTCAATTTCTTATATTGTGCACTTACACAACTTGTATTCCTACTTGACATGTCATGATATTAAATGATTTATTGTTTCATAGGTCAATTAATGTATATTTTTTGATTTCTATAACCACATGGTATTTTATAAATATTTGTAGAGTGTACTTCTCCCCATGCCTATAATGTACATGGTGTTTAAAACAACCACACAATTCGTGTATTTACAGAATACTATGGAAAATAATTGTTAAAGTATCTAAATCAACAAAACACACCAAAAATTACTTGGTGTGTACCTAGTATGGAAATCCATACCATAAGGTTTTCACATCCGGATATATGTTGTGTAGTTCGGTCTTGAATTAATTTACCTTAATTTTGTCTCACGTGACATTTTTGGGTCGACATGTTCCCTATATGAGTTAGCTCGAGTTATATGGTGTTTAGATCCAGAAAAATGTCATGTAATCCATTACTGGTGACCTGAGCCACATGCCTATAGAATTAGTGTGTATCTCATGTGGGTTATAGCATGGTACAAAGAGTGTATTGGTCACTAAAATCCATTAAATTTATGTGATTCCATGTTTCTCAATTGAAATTCAATACACAGTGTGTAATGAAATCATTTACTTTGACCACAAGACTTTAGTAAGTTATGAAAGTTAAGAATTGTGTGGGGTTACATATCATGTACATTGGCTACATGTTGTGTAGACCCTATCTTTCCATGTTCCAAGAAGAGAGAAATACTTGGAGTATAGTGACGTCATGTACCAACCCCCACACATCATTCTATGATTTTCCTGGATCACCCTTGTGTGGTTGACCAAGGTTACATGGTGTGTAATTTCTATTGCACACCATGTAACTATGTCTGGTAGCCAGTATCCTCAAAACATCCATATGGGATCTTTGAGTATTCTTCATATGTTCTTGACCTATTGTTGGTCATATGCATTCAAACAAATGCATTATCTTGAATTTTGGATTTAAAGAATGAAAAACTTTAAATGAAATCTCACTAAAAAAACAAGAAGTTGATAAACTAATAATAAATAATTATAAATTATAATTTGACCACTTTGATAACAATTGAAGGTTCTGAGACAAACTGAAAGTCATTATATTGGTGACCAATATTATTTTTCATTGGTTTCAATAGATAAAGTCTAAATAACTTGATGAATCAATACTATAATTTTCATAGAGGTTATTTTTCACATATAATTTATAATTAATTTAAAGAAAGAATTTTCTTAGCTTGATAATTATTCTTTTCATTGATCAATTTGGTACCCACTCTCGTAATGTAATCGTTTCGGTGGAGAATTCAAACTATGACCCCCATACATGTATCCACACATTCTACATGAATCTTGGAATGTATTCATTGGTATTTTTGGTCCTATTACATATGAACCAAGTGTCTTGTATCGTTTCTTGTTGATCAAAACAAAATTCTCTCAAACTTGAGAGAATTATCTCAAGCTTGAGATAATTCTCTCTTGATCACTCATTCTTGAGATGGAAGAGGATTATATCTCCTTATTGAGATAATTATTGAGAAGTTATCCATAGGTATTTGAGATAATTATATTGGGATAATTCATTGTCCACAAATCTTATTTATCCCAAAATAATATAAATTAGATTATATAATTAGGGTTAAAACATTTTGTAATTCCACAGATCCCCTTATTTATTTGTTTTATTCTATGTAAACCCCATGTAAAATAATATTTTTTTTATTTTTTTATTCCATGAAATATTCTAAATAAAATTTATTTGGATATCATTTTTCAAATAAATAAATCAATATTTATTTAAATGATATTAAATAAAATATATCATGCCTAATAGGGCCTTAACTTGAGCCATCAATCCTACACAACATTTATCGAACCTTGAATAATGAATATTTATTTAAATAAATAAATTTATTTATATTATTAATTTAATAAATAAATAAATATTATATTTACTAACACAAAAATAAATATTTATTTAAATATTCAACTCACATATATTTTAAACTCAAATTACCGGTTATTGAACTTGTGCGATCAACATAACCTAAATAATTATAATTCAACAATCCAAGAATAATATTTATTCATAAAATTATATTTAAATTGAATTTAATTAAGATTTCATATAAACATAGATTGTGACCCTCTAAGCCTCTTTCTTATCAAAATTGGGTGTGCTTTCATAAAGTCCAAAATCAACATCTAGAAACATGTAGAGGAACCCATAGAAAAATAAATTAATGTCACAATGAAAACAACCTCAATTGAACACTTATAATATAATAACTTTGTCTTGGTATATCATCAAGATGGTTACACACTTGTTTCATCAAACTATATTCTTGATTAATTTTCTTTTGACTCTCTAAATTGAACTTGTTAATGAATAACCATGATCATGGATTTAATCAGAAAATTCCATTTCAATCAAAGGACCAGAGGTATTATCTTTCATTAACTCAGAAGGGAAAAATCCATTTTTATCTTACTCAATTAATAACATGTCACTTATGACACAAGAAATGTATCCTACCTCACTGTGAGTATATGTCATCATGGTTTTCATTAATATGTCAAAGTACATAATTCATTATATACATTAATAATAATCTCAAATTTAAATACCAATAAACACATCTGTAAATTGGAATATCCAATGATACATATAAAATGTGTAATTACTATTAGAAAATTTTCAATCATAACCGACCTTCTTGGAGATTACCAAGTGAGGAAATCATGAGTATAATCCTTGACCACTTTTGAGTCTCAAGAACCTTATATTCAAACATAATTTGTGTCCTATTAGGAAAATATCATCTAGAATATAGAACATATGTTTATGAATATTGTCATAACACTTAAAGTTTATCATTGTAGCAAGTAAATAAAATATCCTTTCAATGTGATAGATAATATTCGGTAAATATCACATTAATCTTATTCATAGAAACACCCATCATATGATAATATATTTATTAATATTCTGGTAATCAAAATTGAAAAATTAGTTGGTTCTATGGAACTAAATTCAATATTTAATTGCTTACAATATTTAATTTCTATATTTTCAAGATTTGAAATATTATTAAGAACCAAATGGTTTTAATATCCATGGAGAAATGTGTTTATCACACATTAAGGTTAAACACGACTTTTTGTAATTTTTTATACATTACAAAGTATATTTTTTCACTAAAATCCAACTGAATTATAATTCAAAAAACAATACTTATTCTTTGTTATGAATTGAATCATTCATGAGACAATGGTTGGATTTGACCAAGTGATAAAAAATTATTTGGTTCTTGAAGCTACTGAAGCATAATTTCTTTAATGACCAGAAACACTATAATTTACTTTTAACTTTTTCCTTATTGTTTCAATTTTATTTTGTGTGTTTCTTTTAACTTATATTAGTATAGAAGAATCTATGTAATGAACTGACATAGGATACCCTCCAAACTGGTACAAGAACTGATATTCTAGAGACCTGAAGGAAGTTCCCAATCCCCAAGAGCTGGATACTAGCACCTAGGAATCGGAAAACAACCAAGGGGAATGATGTCACTCAACCTGAAATAAGATAAATGGAATATACATACATATTGGAAATAAATAGTGAAATGAACAACAAAAAATATATATTCCCTAAATAAGGAAAATAGTGGCAGCAATACAAACCAAGAGTAACAAGATAAAACCCAAGGTACAATTACAACAAACAAAAACCCATAAAAACTAGAAACAACTACTTTGTGTGACATATAGCAATATCCCACCATATCACCACCAAAAACCTCTACCCGGCTGACATAAACCTCACCACCTCATTGTGACGCCTTGAAATTTCTTATATCAAAATAATAAATAAGGTATACACATTCCCAAGGGAATGTACATGGTGTGATCTAAACAGGCTTATTAGGATCCCACCTAGGTTTTCTATATCAAGTATTTTTATAATAATCCGAATATTCTCAATTTTAAGAAAAAACAAGGAATTATAAGTAGTTAAATATTTTTTATTAAAAACATGGTAAATGGTTCCCCTTTTTCACAATTATAAGTCAAAGTTAGGTAAAATATTTTGAAACCATAATTTACATAAACTAGTTAGAATTATCAAAATAGATATATCAAATCTAAAATAATAAAAAAAACCAAATAAAAATAGTAAAACACTCTAAGTATAACTTAGGGTTAGGATAGCTAGGTCATTCGTACATTAATTATGACTAGTGCATACTAAAATCCCCTAGAACCCATGAATCAAGGTCTAGGGAACATATGAACACCCTAGAAAGTGAATCCTCCTATTATGTCAATCAAGTCCTAGATCCAAATGCATCTTGATTTAGGAATGTAAGAACACCCTAGAAACCTCCTTACAATACAAAAGGATGGTCCCTAATACTACACCTTCAACCTAAGTTCCCAAGGCTCCCATGTGATGCATTTATCAATTCATTTCAAAGGTTTTTATCACATTTGTCAATAAAAACAACCCTTTTTCATAAAAAACCTTCCTTGAAACCCCATTTTGTAATCCATTTCTCAATGCTTGGAAAAAACAACTTTATTTTACCAAAACAGGAAGAAAACAATATTTTATCAAAACCCCACTTACAAAAACAAATCAATCAATTGTTTCAATTCATTTGTAAAATAATTTATAAATAAAGATAAATTATGATTCATCCAACATAGGCTAGAGACAAAACCACATACCTTAGAATCAAGTTGCACACCACCTAGAACAGGATCCACACATAAATACTAGAAAGGAAACTAAATAGAAATGAATATATTCCCTTGATAATCTCAGATTTCATACAAAAAACAACACTAGAATTAACCCATGGAAGAAAAACACAATAAATAATCAAAAGAGAAGCAACCCACCATATCGGAGATCAAGGTTCCAAATAGAGCGATCTAAAAGGAGAAAAACCACCCAAAAACACCTAGTAGAGAGATAGGGTTTGAGTTAGAATATTTTATATAAAATGATAAAAAATTTAGGAATACATCAGATAAAAACCTACTGTGAAAAATAGATTCACATCATGAATGCCAGATTCACAGCATGAATCACCATGTTTTCATGTACGCTGAAAAAGGAATCACCTTCTCTTAGAAACCTGGACAATGAATTAATTATGTGAATTAATTTCACTTCATGAAAAAATTTCATGCCTTAAACCAAGAATTCATGGATTCTTCCTAAAACTAACTCATGTAATTAATCTAGTTCACTATGTAAACTGGTTCTGCAACCAGCGCCCAGCACAAGCCCTGTAGAAAACTCTTAAAACTCCTCATACGCCCTATGAACCCAAAAATAGACTCTTATAAATTAAAATAGAGTTTAAATTTAACTAGGATGTTAAAATCTCCCCACCATAGTACTTTCCATCTCTGAGAAGTCACACGAAATAAGGGTCCTCCAAAAAGAGGAGGATCCACCGCTCCCTCACTGATGATTCACACTCCCAAGTCTCATGATAATATAATATGTTCCACCACAACACTTTGACTAATAAAATACACATACCATGAAATAATTTCATCTGATAATTAATTATATCCACTAGTTTCCCCATAATATAAAAATCTAGATCCAACTTAATCTCTTCCCAGCTCATAACATGAGAGGGGTCATGATGGTACTTCTTGAGTTGAAATATGTCGAAAACATCATTCATACCTATCAAATAAGCTGGAAATTCAAACTGATAAGAAACCTTCCCAAGATTCTCAGTGAAATCAAATGGTATGACATATCTCATAGCCATATTTCCCTATTTTATAAGCCAACAATGACCCAACCAATGAAAAACATTCAAGAAACCTCAGACACTAATGGAAAACTCCAAAGAATGATGCTGAAAATCTAAATATGATTTCTACAAACTCTAAGCTATAATAAATAATCTACATGTATTATAAATCCTCATCAATATCTCTTAAGAGAGACATGTTCCCATAATACAGGTCTCACCCACCTCTTCCCAATAAAGAGGTGGCATGCATGGGCAACCATACAATGCCTTGAAGGGAGTCATTCTGATCGATGATTGGTAACTTTTATTGTACGCAAACTTAACTAGTCTTGGATGAATACCCAATAATCTAATGAAATCAAAGATGTGGTCATGTATAATATCTTCTAGGATCTAAATAGAACGCTTATTATGGCCTTCTATCTATGAATGATAAGTTGAACTCAACCTGACCTGAGTCCTCATCACATTTTGGAGACTCTTCTAGAACTTGGAAGTAAACCTAGGATACCTATATGAGACAATGATAAAGGGAACCCCATGATCTACTACACATACTACTTACCCATATCTTTAACTTTTTCGGTGTCTCTAATCAAAAAATAATGGTTGATTTCATAAACTGATCGATCACCACCTAGATGGAATTATTTCCTTGAGGATTCTTTGGAAATCCAATAATGAAGTCCATAAACACCTCATCCCATTTCCAAACTAGCACTAGAAGAGGCTGGAGTATAACATAAGGTCTCAGTTTCTCTGTATTTATCTACTAGTAGGTATAATAGTATGAAACATAATTAGTGATGTCATGCTTCATACCTGGCCACTAGAAATGTTGTCTCATTTTATAATACATCAGTATCACACCAGTGGGAATGGACCATGAAGAATCATGAAAATCATGCAACATTGAATCCCTTATTGATAATGGGATAAAAAATGATCCCCAAAGTGGAGTATACCATCGAGGGAGAGACCAACAAGAAATGGTCTCCCCATGTATAAGGTTTCCCTAGTTCCTGTAAACCCATCATTCTGCTACAAGATCTGCAGAATAGACTCAAGGATATATAATAATAAGTGAATGTTTGACATAACCATACCTAAATCATCATCTTTCATGTCCATATGAAACTGATCAAATATCCCCATAAGGTTCCACTCTTTCTTCAATTCTAGAAAATCCTGTTGTGGAATTTTTCTACTAAGATAATCAACAATGACACTCTCCTTCCTCGGGGTGTTGGTGATCTCGAAGTTGAATATATAGTGGCATTCCACCTAGTGTCTATCTGTGATTCAAGCCCTTATGAGAAAAGTTATATCTTAGACACTTATTATCATAAAAGACCATGAACCTCTTCCCAAAAAGATAATGTCATCGATGTAACATCCCAGTGACTTGTTTTATAATAAACTAAGCTATAAAAAATGAATTTAAGTGTTTTAATTGATTTGATTATAAGTTAATTTAAATATTTAATACTATTTCAAATTTGTATTTTTCAATTTAATTTAAAAATAAAACAAATATTGCCTTATAGTATTAAATTTATTTGATTTTTTCTTATATAAAATAAAAAAATAAAAAAATTTATTTTTATCAAAAGTTTATTTAATAAACTACTTTAAATAAATCAATTTTTAAATTTTAAAGACAATTTATTTAATATAAATAGTAATTATTGTAATTATATTAAAATATTAAATTATGCTAGTTATAAATTATTAATATATTAAATATAAATATTCATATTTTAAAGGATGGGTCTAATTAATATACTAACTATGATGTTAATTATTAAAATCTAAAAATCTAAAATAATGAATAATTATATGAATATATGAATATTATTTATTTATTTTTATAAATTTTGATTTTCAAAAAAAATGATATATAAATATATATATATATACAAAAACATATGTATATAAAATTATAATTATAAATTATGATTAAATTACTTTTAAACAATTATAAAGTATTCTTTTATAAAACTATAAAATTATGATAATTTTATTATTAAAAATTGGTTTTCATTTATATACATAAAAAATCATAAATTGAAGTAAAATGGAGTGTCAAACGGGATAGGGACTCAAGAGGGCTTCAAGTCGCTTCTTCGGGAGAGCTCAACCATAAATAGGCCAAGACCCGCTTCTTCAAGCCAAAGTCTAGGTTTGAGGGTCGTCATCATCGCACTAAGCAATGATGAGGACTCCAAGCAGTGTTCGACTGTTGATCCAACTTCGGATTCAACTAAGCAAGGGTCGGGTGCGGAAAAAGATGATCTGAGCGATGTTGAAGGGTATCGATCTCAGTTAGGGTTTTGGTTTTCAGAAAGGTAGGTAATCTATTTATAGTATTCATATCTATGGTGTAAAGGTGCTTATTTTATTTTCTATGTGTCTAAATATCTTTAACTGTGATGTTCATCATTTTGTTTCGTTTTCTCCACTAATCGTGCTCCATTGTTTGATTTTCAACTATTTCGAATGCCTCTATTAAGGTTAACTTAAATTGTGGTTTTTTTAATGTTATATGATGGTTTTGTGTCATTTTTTTCTTTGTATGAATATATTAAAAGTGACAGCATGATTATACAAATGATTTATGTCAATTTGTTGCCTCAGTTATTTTCTTAAAACTCTATATACTCAGCTTTCTCTGCAATCTTGTTTATCACATTGTATACATAGTGGTGGTTGTGGATATAAAATCAATCCTTCTATATATAAAATACCAGTTCTAAATAGGGTGTTTATATAGAGTCTTTTACACATACCAGATTATATCTTCTTCATTTCATCTTTTGAATTCAAGCTTCAGGTAATATAGTGCAGGCTATCGTAGCTCATTTTAAGGTAAGGGTGATGTTAAATTTGTTTTCAAATTAAGGTTTTGGATTTCTAAATTAATAAAGAGACTACTTCCCTTAATTTAAAAGAATGTAATATGTATATGAAATGTTTTTATAACACCGTGGGTTTATGATTTTAGGATATAATTTCATGATTTATACATTTATGTATGTTTGTGATTTCAATTCTATGTTTAAATAACATGTACATATATGTGAGTGTTATTTCCATTCTCAATGATTATTTACATCATGATTTTCATACATATATTTGAGTATATAAGGGTGTATATGTGTTTTTAATAATTCCAAGTTTATATTTGTAAATCATGATTTATAGATATACATATGTAAATTTTAATTTTATGCTTGATATGTATATAGTTTAGTAATATTTTTCATACACTGTGATTACTTACTTCAAAATAGTGCAAATATTTTTATGGGTGTATTATATATGTATATATTATAAAAACATGTGTATATATATATACGATTGGTTCAATGTTCAAGATCATTTAATTATAAAACTTGTAATTTCAAGTTTATATATATATATATATATATTTGTTTGGTCATCATTGCATTATTTGAAATGTATAGGTAATTCATTTAAAATCATGATATCGTCCAATTTAAAATATATATGTATATATATATACTAGGAAGAAATGTTTATTTTTATGTTTATAAGATTATTTTCATGTTTCTAAAAGAGTGCGCATAGAAAACTAAGCATTTCCTCATGTTATATTGAAATTAAGGATATCACATTTTCATATAGTCATGGACATGTGTTATGCATAACATCGGCATTCCTTTCATTCATAAAAAATTCATGATTTCAATTTACATTTTAAGGATTACTTTTGAAATTATTATGCACTTGGATTTCTCTAAGCTTTGACATGTTGTATTTAAAATGTTTCTTTTATAATTTTATGTGCAATCTTATGATTATGTGATTATAAAATTACTAATTGTTGTTGTTTAAGTGTGAAGAAATAATAAATTTATGTCATTGTTTCATGAAAAAAATAAATTAAGAAAATGATTTTTAATATTTTATTCAAGGATGATTTTTAGATAATAAAATTTATCATTTTAAATAAAATTTATTTCTTGAGTTGACAGATGAAAATATAAATACATGGATGTAATTTATTTTAACAGTCCATGCAAAGGATTATGTCATGAGATTTGGTTGTACCAAGTCTAATAATTGATTTCCAATGAATATTTATATTTATTCATTTATATATAAATGTAAGTTTGTATGTGTATTTAATGTATGGTTATATTTTTAAAACAAAAACTCCAGTGAAAAACGTATATATATATATATAAGATAAGATGAAAAGGTTTTCATAAAATCTGGCATTTGAATGTTGTAAATATGGTAGGGAATTAGGGAGTGAACTCATACCTCAAAAATTGGGTAGTCTTAAGATAGACTTCAATGTTTCAAGTGGCCTCATGATTTTGTTTTTAGAATCTTGAGTAATATTTTCCAAAAATCACTAGATTATTTTTAAATAATTTCCAAATTATAAATATTTTCAAATTATTAAAATATTTTATAAAAGTATTTTACAAAGTTATTTTTCATTGGCCTTTTAAAAAACCCCTTAATGGGAAAATTAATGCTCACTCTGTCTTTTAAAATTTATTTTCATAGGTTGAGTAGAATTTCTTTGAGGAGGTAATGCATGCAAAGTCTTTTTGTTTAATTTATTTTGTATAGTTTTGCATGTATCCAGTTCTCCAAAACCTAGATTGGAAAAGTTTTTGGTATGTAATAAATTATGTGTATTTTTTCAATTTATTTAATAAAAAAATACACAATATTTATATGTATTGAACCTAGAAGCATGGGTTCGGGTCTTTATAGCTAACATTTTATCACAAGCATAACTACAGCGAGCTCCAAATCATGACTGGGGTAATTTTTTTCATGTGACTGAAGGTGAAGAGATCTATATATGAGAATCCTATATAATAAAACATCCCATAACAACACTAAAAGTGTCACAATACACCACATACCCCTTACCGAGCTCAAGTGAGAAAAAAATAGGAGTTGATGTCAAAATCCATTTCAACTCATCAAAATAAGTTTAACATTTAGTGTCCTAAGTGAATTTAAACCCTTTTATAGAAAGAGTAGTCAAAGGTGATTCCATCATTGATAAATCCTTTATGAACCATTGATAGTATCTAGCAAGACCAAGGAAGCTTCGTATCTTGAAAATGTTCTGTGATTCTTCCCATGAAAATATGGTTTTAACCTTCTCAGGATCAACTGAAAGTCCATGTTCAGAAATCACATACCCCAAGATATTCACTTCTTGGATACAAAAATTTCATTTCAAAAGCTTCCCGTAAAGTCATTGACTCCTCAGGATCTCCAAAACCAGGTTCAAATAGTGTTCATGCTCATTCTTGGATCTCAAATAAACTGGGATATCATCTATGAACGCTATGAAAAAGGTTTCAAGATACTAATGGAATATATGATTCATCAAATCCATAAAATTTCAGGAGTTTTAGTTAGACCAAAAGGCATCACAATATGTTTATAATGGTCATACTTGCTCCTAAAAGTGGTCTTTAGAATATTTGAATCTCATAACCTGAGCTAATGATAAACCAATTGAATATCAATTTTCAAAAACCACATCACCCCCCTTAACTGATCAAATAGGTTATCTAAATAGGGAAAAGGGTAATTATTCTTAATTATCTCCGAGTTCAACTTTTTATAGTCCATGCATAAACAATGTGAACCATAAAAATTCTTGGAAAAGAGCACGGGGGTTACCCATGGTGAAATACTAGGATGAATAAATCCATAATCTAGCAGATCGTCCAACTGAACCTTGAGAGATTTTAGATCATAAGGTTTTATATGATAATAAGGTATCATGATCAGCTATGTACCTGGTTCTAGATTAATCATAAAATCTACCTCCCTCTCTAGAGTAATATCAAAGAAGTCATCTAGGAAGACATCGGGGAAGTATCAAACAACTGTGAGTAGTTCACCAAAATAGGGAACATCATCGGGTTCAATTGAAATGGTAGACAACAGACTCCTCATCTCTAGGTGGGAAGGTTTTTCATAACCATGCCTTGGATATCAATCTCCCTAAAACACCTAAGAGATCCCAATGACAACAAAAAACAAAACATTCTAATGATAAAAATCAATATCAGTGAGGTTAGAAACTAGAAAATCCATTCTAATGATGACATTGAACAGGTCTAGATCAATAACCAAGAAATACTAGACTAAATCTACATCATCTATTAATAGAGAACGTGTAGGACAATAAAACCTATGCTCCTTACTCCTTCCAAGAGGTGTCTCCAACTTCATTGGAAGTTTTAGAACATCAAAAAAATGAAAAGATATAAACGAGTGTGAGGAATCTATATCAAATAGAGTAGTTGTTATAGAAGATGCAACAAAAATAGTTCCTCTCACTATTGTTGGGCCTATATAAACTTTCATTGGAAACTCATCCACTGCGTGAATGTGTTTCACACCCAAGGCCAGTGGAGGGAGCCCTATGGAATTTGAAGCATCTCACTATACCACAGTGGCCTTTGGAGTTGAATATTCCTGACCATAACAAGGCATAGACATTTCCTGGTAGAAACTCTTCATATGGATTCGACATCTACAAGCACTAAATATCTTCATGGGTATAGGTTAAGTACATCTGGTGTGCCCTACATTGCTACACTGATATAAAGTCAGGGGCACACTACTGGCTTATGATGAATGTGCAGTGGGGGGCCACTACTAAGAACCTTCTCCACCATCCTTGTGATTATCATACCACTTTTTCTTCTTCCCTTATGTACCACTGAAATTATCACTATGTGGAAGATAAAAACTAGAGAATCCAATCATGTTCGTCATATCCATTTCTTCCATCATAGCACAATAAGTTGTCTCATCATAGGTAGTAATCTTAAATATATATACCTTAGATCAAATATTTTTCACCAACCCCTAAATGTATTTGTGTTCTCTCAGTTGATCATTCATTACCACCGCTATAGAAAAATTAACCATATCCACAAAATAATTAGTGTGTTCAAACACTAATAACTCTCCCTACTACAAGGAGAGGAACTCCAGAGACTTCGCTTTCATTAGAGACTTTAGAATGAATTATTTAAAGAATATGGTCATGAAACCATTCCAACCCAAGCCTATATTCTGATTTTTCTATACCATGGAATCCCACCACCACTTGATGGGACCCTGAGGCCTGAACATTTCTCACTTCACCTCGATATCCTCAAGTGTGTCCAGGAAGTTGAAGATTTGATAGGTCTGTTCTAGAATGTCCCTCACCTCTTGGTGATCATTATTACCCTTAAAGGATGGGGTATTATCATGTAGGAACTATTTTGATCAGTCTCTATCTCCTAAATCTCTTGTTTTCTCCTCAATAGTTGGGTTCTGAACCCGTGGTATAGTCTGGTCTACTTCACAAACTGCTCATACAATATCCTCAAAAAGATTCTGATCTAAAGGATGATTTCCCTAAGGATAATCCCTTATTGAACCCTCCTATGGAACCCATGGAATATATCTTGGAGGCATGTTACTATACACTAATAACAAAATAAAATGAGCATACAATAGGATAATCTCAGCTAAAATTAGAAAATCATAAGAATAAACTGATATTAAGGTCAAAAATCAATATAGGAGACACACATTCCAACATCCCATGGTAACTTGAGGCTCATTATGATAATATTTAGTTAGACACTCACTAAAACTTACCTATCAAGTTCCAAAAATCCTATATCTAGTCTACCATATGTCCAAATACAAGGAAACGTGAGGAAAAATCACCTTTTAATACCAATTTGTAATGAACTGACCCAGGATACCCTCCAAATTGGTAACTGAACTGATCTATTATAAACCTAAAGGGAATTATAAATCCCCATAAGCTGGAGACTAGCACCTAGGCATCAAAAAAATAAATTGAATTATTTATACCGACCTAAAACAAGTTACATGGAATATACATGCACAGTAGAAAGAAATTGTGGAAAGAACAAATAAAAAGATATATACCTTAAACAGGGAAAATAGTGGCAGCAATACAACCCAAGAGTAACAAGATAAAACCCAAGGTATGATTACAAAAACTATAAGACCACCAAAACTAGAAAAAACTACTCTATGTGACTTTTGGGAAATTTCTTAAAAATCACACCACCAGCTACCCATACCCAGCCAATATAAATCTCACTACCTCACTATCAGTGCCTATCCTTTTCCTGCATAAAAAGATAATATAAGGTCTAAACATTCCCAAGGTAATGTCTAGGGTGATAAATAAATAGGCTCAATATGATCCCCACAAGGTGTTCTATATCAAGTCTTTATATAATAATCTCAATATTCTCAATTTTAAGAAAAATAATCCCTGATAAGTAGTTAAACAGTTTTTATCAAAATCATGGTAAACAGTTCCCCATTTTTTATAGTTCCAAAAAAATCTATGTAAAATGGTTTCAAAGAATAATTTCCATAAAACAGTTACATTTATAAAAATAGGTATATCAAATCCAAAACAGTACAAATCCAACTCACAATGGTAAAACACTCCAAGGATAACTTTTGGTTAGGTTAGCTAGGTCACTCATACATCAATTATGACTAATTACCACAACAAGTCCCTATAACCCATGCATAAAGGTCTAGAGAATAGAGTAATACCCTAGAAATTGAAACCTCTAACCATGTCAATCAAGTCCTAAAGCCAAATACATGTCGATCTTGGAATGTAAGAATACCCCATAAAGTGAACCCCCTTATAATACCAAAGGAATATCCCTACTACTACACCTTCCACCTGAGTACCCAAGGCTCTCATGTCCTACATTTACCAAATAATTTCAAAAAACTTATCACATTTCACATCACATTTCATAATAAAAACAAACCTTTTCATCAAAAACATTCTTTGAAACCCCGTTTCACAATCCATTTCACAATGATTTGAAAACCACCTTTATTTTACCAAAATTAGGGGGGGGAAATCTTTTATCAAAGACCCATTTACACACAAAAATCAATAAATCATGCCAATTCATTTATAAAACAATTTATAAACCAAGAGCAATTATGGTCCATCCAATATAGGGTAGAGACGAAACTACATACCTCAAACTCGGATTGGTCACCACCCAATACGAGATCCACGTACCAAGAGATAAAAGGGAAATCGAGAGAAAAAAATGGAATACCTAAAGAACACTAGGAACCACACCACAACTAGCACCAGAACTGACCCTCAGATGACAAAGGCATAAAGGAATCAAAGGAGAAGTGACCCACCACACCAGAGGTCAAGGCACTAGATAGATAGTCTAGAAGGATATAAACCACCCAACAACACTTGTAAGAGATATAGGATTCAAGGCAGAAGTTTTATGTTAAATGATAGAAGATATAGGCATGGGGTATATAAAAACCCACTCGGTAGAATAGATTCACGTCATGAATACTATATTCACAACATGAATTTCTAGGTTTTCATGTGAACCAAAAAAGGCATTGCTTTATCTTAAAACCATAAAGGATGAATTCATGATGTGAATTACTTTAATGTCATGAATATTTTTCATTTCTTAAATCAAGCGTTCTAACTAAAACTAACTCAGGTTATAAATCCAGTTAACAATGTGAAGTGGTTTTGCAGCCAGCACCCAACACAATCCCTATAGAAAACAAATATAACTCTTCAGACTCCCTCTAAAACTGAAAAATTTCCTCTTACACATTAAAATATAGTGCACCTTTAACTGTTTTTTTATAATTTGGATTTAATGTAGTATCAAATGGGTTCAAAGGGAATGTTTTATGGCATGTATAGTAGTGAAGCATCGGTTATATAGTGTTGTGATACCAGCTAGTTAGTATTAGATTATAATAGCCCCAAAACTTCAGAAGGACCACTGGCTACCTGGTGGAATCCCACCGGCTAGCCATTGGGAGATATCTAGAAGTAGAAACCTCTAGGTTGGCCCTAAGCTACCTGGTGGAATCGGGTTGGCTAGTCTGTGGAGGCATTAATTATGGTCAAAAATAATTTGGTTTGGGTCTTTAATGTTGTGACTTGACCCCTTGGACCCCATCACCCTATGAAGGTTATAAAAATAGTCTTAGGGAGGCTTCAATATTCATCAAAACATATTTTGAATCAAGAAAAATTATTTGTGATCTTCTGAGGCTTCTCAATATTCAATAGAGCTTCAAAGTTTTATATTCCTCTTCCAATTCCAAAGAAGAAAAATGTGAACATTAATATAGGAATTGTGAATATTTAAGGGCTCCATAAAAAGATGTGATTTTCATCATCTGTCATCAAGTGACATTGAAATCCATTTTATTCATTCTTTATTTGTGCCTTCTTGCTTTTTCTTCATCTTCTCTTGAGCCTTTATTTATTTATTGTATAACCCCTTGTCTCCCTATCTCTCATTTGTATTTTCTCTCTCACACATTCTCTCTATTTCTTATATTTCTGTAAGAGTAGTGGTCACATTGTAGTGGGGTTTTCAAAAGTAAAACCATCTCTTTTTTCCTCAATTCTCATCATTGGTTTCTTACTATCTCATTCAAAAGTATGGGATTCTTTTTTTGGTTCTTGTTTCCCATTAAAACTTTCTCAATTTCTTTTTTTTTCTATTAAAAATCAAGGTACTTATTTGGTTCTTAATTCTAATTAAAATCAAGGGATTATATACCCTCTCAATACTTCTTGAGGGGAGGATACATGAGATCACCTTAATGTACTATTTTTGAACTACATTATCAAATTGTGACGTCTATTTACATTTCTTATTTTACTTTTCTGAAATACTTAATTTTCTAATTTTAATTTCTAGTATGATTTACTTTGATATTATTGATTTATTTTTTACAACATCATGTCTTTTATTGCATCAATTTATTTATTTGATTTAATTTTTAAAAAGGAAATTCACACCCCTCTTTCCATTTCACTAACCCAATAATTGGTATCTAAGGGAATACTTTTCATTTTTATCAAGAATAATTTTTATTTTCAAAATTGTGGTTATTTTTAAAATTTTATTTTTCAAGAATTTTTTTTTCACAAAAAAAATTGGTTTTTAAATCTTAACTGATTTCAATGCTTGATATATTTTTAGGGCATATTTTTTGTAAGCTCCTAATTTTGATGGGACAGATTATCCCTTCTTTAAAAATTGCATGTTTACCTATCTTAGAAATATTGGTTATCTTGTATGTAAAATGGTGATTCATGAGTATGTTCCAACTAAAGAATCTGAAGAAAAATAGACTCCTTGGGATATTGCTAATTTTAAACTTAATGTAAAAAACATTGAATAGTTTACATTTTGGACTTGATCGCATTGAGTTTCATCATGTATATTCTTGTAAAATGGATTATGAAATATGGAAATTATTATAATTCACACATAAATTCATAGATAAAGTAAAGGACACTATATTAGATATGTATATTCAAGAAATTGAATGTTTCTTTGTGTATGAAAATGAATCTATTACTAGCATGTTTACTCATTTCACTGAAATTTTCAATGGTAGAAAATCTCTCAATGATGACTTGTCCACATAATTAATTTTGAATAAAATCCTATGAGTTTTACCTAGTTTGTGGACTCCCAAAGTCATGGTGATCCAAGAATCCAAATACATTAAAAATATGGTGGTTGAATAACTCATCGGATCTTGAATGACATATGATATAATGATGAAACTTCAAATGGTTAAAGAAGCAATGGAGGTTAAGGAAACCAAGAAAAATGTTTCTTTTAAAGCTATTAAAGATGATTATTCTTCTAAAAGTGGAACAAATTATGAAGGATAACTTGATTGTGTTGTCAAAATGTTGTAAAAACTTCTAAAAAAGAATAAATCATCTTGACATGCCAAAAAGAATGATCTAATTGATATTCCAAAAGTGATGTGTTATGAATGAAACAAAAAGGGTCATATAATATAGGATTTACCAATCTAAAAAATAAGTTAAAATATAAAAATAAAGGTGATAAATATTTGAAATTCTCTAATTGGGATGAATCTTCCTCCTCAAATGATAAAAGTCTGAAATTCCTTATGGGAAATCTAAAGGAATGTAATCAGTTTAGTACTCCCATGTCTCATTCATCTTCTCATTCTTATTTTTATTCTTGATCTACTAGACACCTAAATTGTGAATGCCTAAAATATTCCTAATATAAACTTGAAAATGGTTATCATCAACTCAATTATTTATATTTAGATCTTGAAAATAAGTATAAGAAAGTGGTTGTTGAAAAAAATAATTTTTTAAAAGAAAAGTATATCCTTTTAAAATAAAAGGATTGTTTGATTTTGAAATTAAAAAATCAATTGGATGCTAAATTTTTCAAAATTTAAATAAAGGACCTAAAAATAACTCTTTCAAAGTCCACTCAAGGTGAAAAAAATCTTAATATTATCATTGTTTCTCAATGCGTTAAAAGAAACAATCATGGTTTTTGGTTTTTCAAATTATATATGTGACTTCTTCAAAAACTACTACTTTTGGGAATGGTGTTTCTCAAATTAAATTTTACAAATATTTTCATTAGTGCAGGCATCTTATCTATTAATTCAATTGAAAAAACACTACATATGGAAATCCTAAATCAAACCATATTTCTTTTAATATTCATTAGAAATCTAAGAAATTTTGGGTCCCTAAATCTTTACTTTCCCATGTTTTTGGGCCTAAATTTTTTACCATGCTCAAATCTTGAGCTAACATTGATGGGCCCTCAAGGTTTCCAAAAGGAAACAATTTTTTATATCTTACATGGCTTCTCCACATACCTATTTTATCTATCATATGGTGGAAATACAATAAAAGAATGATCCAACCCAAAGAAGGATGTTGTCAAAAGGAAA
This sequence comes from Viscum album, assembly GCA_963277665.1. Lineage (NCBI taxonomy): Eukaryota > Viridiplantae > Streptophyta > Magnoliopsida > Santalales > Viscaceae > Viscum > Viscum album. Next base: position 2,048,083,900 of record OY728119.1, read on the forward strand.
TTTCATGGATTTGAGATCTAAATAAAATCCATTAAGTATATATTTTTTAATTGATTTTATTGTTTTATTTATGAGGATTTGTTTTAATGATCTTCTATATTTCTCCTCTCTCTTATCCAAGCATGTTCTCAAGTACTATCTTATGCTTAAGCATGTGTTATCTTGAATTTATCTTCTCTAAAACATTTTTTTATTTGTATATCTCTTGGCATGATTCATTTTAATTATTTTCAAATCCTATCTTAATTACTTGAAAAATATTTCTGTATGGTTTGAAAATCCTTATTTTCAAAAATTTTATTTTTTAGGAATTTTTTTTAATGTCTTTTTCTTGTTCCTAACTTAAATCTTGATCATAAATTTTTATATCCAATTTCTTCTTAATATCAATTATGTTATCTATTTATACTATAAATCATGTTGGTTTTTGAATACCCATGTCTTAATATGTCATCCTTAAAGGAGTGTTTAATATTGTTTAAAGGTTATTTTGAAATTCTATAATCTTATCATTTCTCTCTAACCCTCTTGCATTTAAAGTTATTTTCTAATAATATCAAAGGGAGATAAGTTTTTTATGAAGGTAAAATATAAAAGAATGTTAATTTCCAATGGTATTTCATTAAGGGGGAACTTTGTTTTAAAATGTCAAAGGGGGAGACGTGGTTTCACATTTATTTGGTAAACTCATGCCTTTTTATCTTTTTTCCTCTTCCTTGTATTGATTTCTCTAATAATTGTTTGTGATCATAAAAATGGGGGAGATTTTTATACCCCAAAACATAATTATTTTAATGATCATAAACACTTTTATTTATTTATAAACTGCTTATTATTTTTTCAAATGTATTTTTTGTGTTTATTTTAAGTTATATTGGTGGGGAGGAATCTATATTTAATGTGGTAATAAAATGGGTTCAAAGGGAATATTTCAAGGCTTGTGCATAATTGAAGCACTGGCTAGCCGGTAGAATATGAAAGTAGCATCAAAACTTAATAAGTACCGCCAACTACTTGGAAGAGTCCCATATGCTAGCTGTTGGGAGATGTCCCAAAGTAGTTAACCTCTAGGTAGGCCCCCAGCTACCCCGATGGAGGGTACTATGTACCCGGTGGCGTCAGGACTACTAGTCCAAGGAGGCATTGATTGCAGTCAAAAAGCATCTAGTTTAGGTATTTAATGTTGTGTATCGACCCCTTGGGCTCTAACACCCTATAAAGGCTATAAAAGAAAGCTTATAAAGGCTTAAATATTCATCCAAATGTATTGTGGATCAAGATAAACACTCCTTGATCTTCCAAGACTTCTCAATCTCCAATAGACCTTCAAGGTTCCATCTTCCTCTTCCAATTCCAAAGAAAAACAATGTGAACATTTAATGTAGGAATTTTGAATTTTGAAGGGCAATATCATAAGGTGTGGCCTTCATCGACTATCATCAAGCACCATAGATCTTCATTTGATTCATTCTTTCTTTGTTCCTTCTTATTATTCCATCATATTCTCTTGATCCTTTATTTATTTACTATATAACCCCTTGTCTCCCAATCTATCATTTGTAATTTATCTCTCTAAAATTTTTTATTTATTATCTTTTAGTGATAGTATAGACCGCATTGTAACAAGTTTTTGAAAATGAAAACCATCTCTTTTCTCCCTCCAGTTCATTGGTTTCTTACTTTCTCGTTCAAAAGTAAGGGATTCTTTGTTTGGTTCCTGGTTCCCATTAAAACCAATGTTTCTTGGATTCTTTCTTTTTTCATTCAAAAGAGAGGGACTTATTTTTTTCTTGATTGCTATTAAAATCAAGGGGTTATATACCCTCTCAAGACTTCTTTAGGGGGGGAGACATAGGGCCACCTTTGTGTGTTATTGTTGAAATCTTTTATCAAATTTTGTTATCTATTTATATTCCTCATTTTACTTTTCTACAACACTTAATTCCCTTGTTTTAATTTCTACTATGCTTTACTTTGATATTATCTATTTCTTGTTTTAAATCGTCATATCTTTTATAGCATTGATTCATTTATTCGATTTAATTTTTAAAAAATAAATCCCCCTCCCCCCTCTTTTCATTTATCCAAACCAATAATAATTATCAAACATTATAAAATTATTTTAAAATAAACACTTCCATGAAAAAAATATTAATAAAACACATCCTTAAAAACCAAATGATTTCTAAATCAATTAAATCAAAACCAAATTCCTCCCAAATCCATTATTGCACAGCCTAAGCAATTTATTGTGAAATAAATAATTTGTGAATTAAAATGAAAACCAAATGAAGCCTTAAACATCCAGAATACACTTCCTCTCATCAAATCTAATAAAAATTTAATAAAAATTCTAGTATAAAACTTTTCATTCTAAAAAATGATTCTTTTTTTAAAATAAACCAAAACCAAACATGGAATTATTCTTTAAAAAGTATTCCCCTACAAATACATACATACAAAATTCTCGAAACCAACATCCATTTTCAAACCATCACAAAGAAACCATAAATTTTGTTTAAAAAAAACTTTTTAAAGGTTTTAATTCAAAACAACTCTACAAAACACCAACTAACATGGAATTTCAATTATAAATTCATATCTACAACACTCTATGATTTTTTTAAGAGAAACTTGAAATAAAAAAATTGTAAAAAACATAAAATGTATAAATGATTATTGCATGGGGATGCGATATAATGTGGAATCATTTTACATGAATAAGAATCCAAAAAACACCCAAAAAAATATTATCATGATGGTAGGAGATTACATTCCTTCAATTTTAGAAATGGAATGGTTCAAAAAATGATGTGAGGGGTGTGGTGGAGTATGGGTTTTGTAATATCTTGAAAAGTAGTTCTGAACGTCAATGAAGTTAAGGTTATTTTATAAATATGGTATAGGATTTATTACCACTTACTAAAAAACACTAATAAAAGAAACTTTCATCAGCGCTAAAATCATAAGCACTGAAAATTTAATATTTTATCAACACTACTTTTAACATTGATAAAGTCAATCTTTATCAACACTAAGGTTAGTGCTGATAAAATCTTGAGCTTAATGAGGATCAAAGGGTGTGGATCAACAAGAAATATTTCAATTTGGCATGAGGTTTCAATAAAAGGAAGATCAATACAGAGGAATATATCTATACTTAGGACAAAATGGCTAACCATTTTTAAGATCTTATCAAGGAAGATCTGGATATATAGGTAACTGCATTTCAATGGGGGTTATATAGGTTAGTTGATTCCAATATTCTTAGTATTGTTTTTAAAGATTATGTGATTTATTTCAGTGTATAATTCACTTTTGTATTGACTTGTTTGGTTTCCCACTTTTTCCTTAAAATTAATTTGAGAATAAAATTTTAATTTTCAGGTAAGGGTAAAAAAATTGATATATAAGAGTTACCCCAGATATTTAATGGTTATCATATATATTAGTGTTAACTTTAGCATAAATAATTTTAGATTTATCAGTGCTGAGGTTAGTGATGGTAAAGGTAAAAATATAGTTATTTATATAAATGAATAAATATTTTTTAAAATTATATAATTAATTATATAAATGTACAATTATATCCATAAATAATAATATGTATACACGCAACAATAAAAATATCAAAGATAAATGTGCATAATATTGATAATTCTATAAATTTATATAATATTAATAATATTATAGATAGATTATAGTAGTCCCACCACACACAATGCAAGAGAAGAAGAAACACAGACCCAGGGTCTCACCCCGTGATCTATCCTCACCCCCCACCCAAAACCCAAACCACATCACACCAATGTAGAGACATATTAATAATATCATATATAAAATATTAAATATTTATTAATAATATTTATGTCATATTAGTTATATTTTTAAAAATATTATTAATTATTTAAATGAATAAATATTTTAGACTAAATAAAAATGTATGGTTGTATTTATAAACATTAACTATATTGTATTTAAATAAAAAATTAATTTTAATATATTTTAATAATTAAATATAAATATTAAATCTACTAAAAAATATATTTTATACAAAACTATTCATTGTTTTTTATATTTAAATTACGTTTTTTTATAAAATTAAAACATATAATTGATCTTTATTACCAAGAATATTAAAATGCATGATTATGTATGTATGTATATTTCTTTATAAAAATTGCATTAATTGCATTTGAATTACATTAATTTTTAGTAATATAAATAATGATATATATATTTACATTGATTCTCGGATGGGGAACAAATACAATGAAAATATACACCTACATGAATCACGGGAGACTCAAACCCAAGACCCCCCCCCCTCCCCCACCCCATCAAGTCCTGAAGGATGGAACCACTTGTCCAACCCCATGGGCCATAATGACATATATATATATATAATGTTATTAATAATATTTTTAAAATATGAATATTTATATAGAAATTTTTTAAACTATGTTTTAAGTTAAATGAAGCTATAATTTCAATAATATATTGATATTGTATTCTAACTAAACACACACAGGGCAAACGTAAATGTGACTGTGTCTGTATATGTATGTATTTATTTATATATTTTACACATACACTTTTTTGGAACTCATATAAAATAGTAATTAATATTTTTATTAATAATTACTAATTATATAAAATGTATATAATATTAATTTTATTATACATAAGAAATTTTAATAATTATTAATTACATTTGAATATTATTAGTAATATTTTCAAAAATATTATTAATTATATAAATGAATTAAAATTTTACACTAAATAAAAACATATAGTTATATTTATAAATATTATAACTGTATTTTATTTAAATACAAAATAATTCTGATACATTTTACTAATTAAAATAAATATTAAATTTTTTATCATTTGTATTTAAAAAATTATATTCATTGTTTTTTATATTTAAATTATAACTCATGCTCCTAAAATTTATTGAAAATAAATTAAACACAACATATAAGAGGATATTTCAAATGGAAGCTAGTTACAAAACACTTGCACAAATAGTAAAGTAGGCACCTGTCTAGTAAATAGTAAGAGATAATTGATCCATGGGCTCTATAAGGACCAAGCTGAAAATGAAGGTGCTTGTTTTCAAATGTCGTCTTTTGTTTTCAAGGAAATATTTTGAAGAAATAAAATCACCTCACTTTGTTTTTGGTGAAAATTGTATTGATACTTGTTTTCAAAATAATCGGACTTTTGTTTTCTGATAAATCATATTCACTTTGTCCATCGTAATAAGGAAGAGTTGTTTTGAAAGAAAAAAAGGTACTTATTAGACTTGCCTTGGGTATAAAATAGGAAATGATAATTATCTAGAAATATAAATCATTCGCATAGAGAGTGTATCTTGTTGAAATTAAATGGTCATCGGATTCACACTGGATCTGGTATTAAAGAAGTGATTGTTTTGATAAAGTATCTGAGTCTGCATCACTAAAATAAAAATTAAACGTGATGATGGTTTACTGATTTTTATTTCATATAAATCATAATTTGAAATGATAACTTATGATGAAATCTTAATGGAAGAAAAGGGAAATAGATCTTCCAAATCATACCCAGATTAATCATATTTGGGTGAAAGAGAAAAATAGGTGTTTTCAAATTTATTGTATTCAGGTGGAAGAGAAGAAAGAGGTGTTGTCGATTGAAAAGGAATCGTACCGAGATTTATCATATCTGGGTGGAATTGGAGTAAGAGATGGTGTTGATTCACTATATAATATGATCATCCATCTAAAGCATGAAAAAAATTTCATACCCAGGATGATCATACTCTGGCTCAAAAAGAAAAATATTGTACTCAGTATGATTGTATTCAGAAATGATCATATCCAGGACAATCGTACTCAAAAAATATTGTACTCTAGAAAATCATATTCAGAGAAGGAATTGTTTGAGGTCTATTAATGAAAATAGAAGGAAATAATGAGATCGACAATGTATTCAACCATTTCAAAATGGTTGAATTCCTTTTACTTTTTTCAACTGGGTCGAGAAAAGAGGAGAAGAAAAAGTTTTGTATCTCAAGTGGGGCAAGAGAAAAAGACAAGGAGTTTGTTGGATGTGCAATCAAGGGGATATTGATATTCAAAATAATTATTATATTTAATTAATACAGATTACTTTTTTTCAGTATTCAAGTGGTATCCATTTCTTCATACATTTTTTTTCAATTGATACATAGATTTTTATTGAGGAAATCAGTTTTAAAAAATCAGACCCATGTATTGAAATCGAACTGGTAATTCAAATGAAATTCTAAAGAAGGAGATGAAGTTTGAATAAGAATCAAGAAGCTTTGAGAAGAGTTGACAAAGTCAAAATTCACCTGAGATTTTAGGGTAAATTGAGATTAAGGTGAATTTGATTAAGTAGAAAAATTTAGGATTCCCGTCAAAGAATGTTAAGGGTCACCTATAAAAGGAAAAAAGTATACTGTATTTTAGAGTTGACCAATATAATGTTCAAGAGAGAGAAGATCTGAGTTTTAGAGAGAAGAAGGAGTTTCTGTATTCACTTTTGTTGAAAAAAAATTAATGGATTTAAGTGAAAGAGAATAGATGTCGCAATATCATATTCAGCTGATAATTGTACTCAATGATTATCATATTCAGCTGATTACCATATTCGGTTTGTCAATTGTATTCAGTTGATCATCGTATCGGGCTGGATTAATCAGTTTTGGGATTTATCGTATTTGGTTTCTCAGACTGAGGAAGAATTGTATTGAATTTATAGGGATCAAGTTTTGAAGTGGTGTTGATTCATCACTACTGTATTCTATCGAAACAAATCAAATTGGGGATAATCATACTAAGAAGAATTTTATTTGGGAAGAATCATACTTAGAGTAATCGGACTGGGAAAATCGTACCCAGAAAAATCAGACTGAGTTTCTCATAACAAAGATTTATTGCCTTCTTCTGGGTAATAAAGTGAAGAATTGTATTTTAATTGAATAAATTTGTGAAATTGAAAATAAGCATAGGTAACATGAGTTGTTACATAATCATTTTATTACCCTATTTGTGCAAAGAGGGTGCACATGCACTATTGGAATTGTTTACATAGTACTACACGAGTGTAAGAGTATATCTTACTCATTGTAATCCAAGGATTGATTTCTAGTGGATTGTATGGTATTGGATCATTTCCAAACCATACCAAGGCTATAGATATTCTTATTGAATATAGAACTATGTAAATACTTGTGTTCTTTGGATGTGTGGTTGAATTATTTTCAGCGATCAATTGAATATTTAACATGAGAGGAAGGTTGTTTCAAGCAAACATAAAAGAAAAAGTATCATTGATTCAATCCCTCCCCCTATCAGTGATATAATCATCCTAACTGGGAATCTTTAAGTGGTATTAGAGTGAGGTTCCCTTTTCTTATTCTTTACTAATGAAGAATTTGAATTATATGAACAGTAAAGGTATTCCGGTTTTTTATAGAAAGAATTATCATATCTAGAAAGATATAATTTTTCCTTATCTTATGTTTATCGGATATGATTCTCTTGAAGCTATAATAGATGGGTTTCCTCCTATTGATCTCAAAACTCCTCTTACATCTATTGATAAGAAGAATCTGAAAAATGATGGAAGGGGAAATAATGTTATATTATCATCACTTATTGAAAGTGAATTCTTAAGAGTGAAATGTGTTTCCATAGACAAAGGTATATGGTAAAAATTGAAAAACATATATAAAGGAAATGCAAAAGTAAAGAAGTAAAAGTTACAAATCTGGAGATTGAAATATGAATATTCGAATATGGGTGAGCACAGATATTTTGGGGAATTATTTACCAGGGTAAATGACATTGTGAGTACTATTATATGTCTTGGTGAAAAGGTGGATAAATCAGTAGTTTTTTAAAAGATCTTGAGAATCCTTCGTGAAATGTTTGATGCAAATTTTCTTCATTTTAATATAGAGAACCTAAAACATTATCTCTTGATGATTTTAATAGCACTCTCATCACTCATGAAATGAGAAGGTAGAAAGCTATGAAGAGAAAAACAAAAGTTGATAGATAAATGGCTTTCAAGGATTCTAAGAAAGAAAAATCAAAGAAGATTCTTATTGAAGATGAAGCTGGTGAATCCAACTCTGAAAATGTGGTATTTAAAAATATTGATGATATTTTATCCTTGTTTTCTGAAAATGTGAAAATATTTGCAGGGAAATAAAAAGGAAAACTTCCCTTGAAATTTTTTTAATGTGGATGTGTTGATCACTTTGCTGCTAATTATCATCGAAGAAAGAAAGAAGAGGATAGTAATGGATAAGAAATAAATCCAAGAATATCATGGAAGAAACAGGGTGAAAAAGTAAAATCATATTCCACAGGGAAAGATAGAAAATTATTCAATTCCAAAAGAAGAAGATTCTTATCTAAAGATGGAGAAGAAGAAGAAGAAGGTAGTGATGTTGAATCTGAAAAATAATTTAATCATGGTATTGAGAATAAATTTATTGCAAAAGTGAATGATGAAGAATTCAGAACCAGTAGTTCTGAATAATAGTAAAATCAACTTGAAATACATTTGAAAGAAGAATTGAAAGAATGTATGAGAAATATCAGAAGTCTTGAAAAGAAAAACAAAAGGTTGGAAAATGAATTCTCTTCAACAAGTAATCAAGAATATTTTTCTGATGAGAATGTGAATCTAGTAAAAGAGATTTATTATTTAAATAAATATATTTAAGAAGAAAATAATTGTAATGAGCATTTGGATGTGAATATGAAAGAAAAAGAAGAAGAGTTGGAACTTGTCCAACAAAAACTCTCAAAAGGTGAATTGAGAAATACAAGTTTCCAAAACTTTATTATTGAATTTAGTAGAAGTTCTCAAAATGAGAAACCAGAGAAGGTTTAAAAGAAGTTACCTTCAAAGAGTGATAAGAAATATGGAGTTGTTTCTAAAAAGAATAAATCTAGAAAAGTTATGTATGTGGCCAAAGTGAAGAGTTTAGAAGTTACAAAACATCATGATTCTGATAAAGTATTATCTAGATCTGGAAAAGTTTTAAATACTTCTGATTCTATTAAGGTTGAAAAGAAGAAGAAGAATCTGATTAAAAATGGAAAGGTTTATGGATCAGAAAAGAAAGATAAGAAGGTGATTGAGAAATGTTTTCATAGTTCCAATCAATTTGAAAGTTTTATAGTTAAATAATACTTATATGGATATTGCTGGTATTGTAGTGGATTCAGACATACAAAAAATATGTGTTGGTTCAACCAACAAAATTACTATTATTCTACAAGTTATTAATGGAAAATATTGAGGGGGAGTCAATTCCCTCAAAAGAAGAAGACTGAGAAAGTTGTTGTGAAGAAGTCTGAAAAGAGTGGAATGAAGATTGAAAATAGGTTCCAGATTCTGGAAACTATTTTTGAAAGATGTGAACAACCAGGACACCTTGAAAAGGGATGTATTGTTTTGTTACCAGCACAACAAAAGACTCTTAACAATACTCACAAGCTATAAGTGAAGAAATAAAAGAAAGGAGAAAAATCTCTTGTTGTTGAAACTACATTGAAAGACACAAAAGGAGAACGAACTTGGATACTCAATAGTAAGTGTTCTTCTCACATGACAGGATACTTGAAATTTTTAAATAATGTGAAAGATTTTAAATAAGACATGGTGAAATTTGGAAATGATGAATCCCTAAAAATCAAAGGTGTTGGACCATCGATCATTGGAAAAGAAAAGATAACATCCAAGAAAACATTGTATGTTGATGGGATGAAACACAATTTTCTAAGTGTTTCAAAATTGTGTGATGATTGTAACAAAGTTATCTTCAAGAAATATGAGTGAATAATATGAGAAAAATTTTACAAGAGACCAATGTACAAAAGAGAATTTTTTTTAGGTTGGTGAAATATAGAAATCTTGTTACATGAGCTTGATTGAAGAGAATAAATTATGGCATAAAAGGCTTGGAAATATGTTTCAAAGAAACATGATCAAGTTATCTAAAATAGATAGTGTCTGAGACATTCTTAACTTTCCATGAAGATGATATTGGTGTTGCACTATCTTCTAGAAAGGAAAGATTACAAATGTTGTGCCTAAGAAAGTTGAGATTTGTTTAAGACAACCCCTAAAGCTGATTCATTTCAATATTTGTGGGCTGATGAGAAAAAAACAAAAAATGGATATGAGTACTTTATTACTTTCATTGATTATTTTACTCACATTACTTGTGTTATGTATATGAAACACAAATCAGAAGATTTGAAAATGTTTAAAAGTTTCAGAAGGAAAGCTAGGAAACAATGTAAGTATTCAGTAAATAAGTTACAAACAGATAATAGTGGTGAATATAGAAGTGAAGAGTTTGAATACTATCTTGAGAATAACATAATTCTGAATGAGTATAGTTCCCCATACACTTCCCTAACAAAATGGGGTTGTTGAAAGAAAGAACAGAATTTTGGTGGAAATGGGAAGAACCATGTTACTTGAACATGGCCTCTCTCGTTACTTTTGGAGGCAAGCCATGAGTATTGTGGTTTATATTCAGAACTTTTGTTTCTAAAGGTCTTAATCAGTTATGAATCCATATGAATTATTTTATGGAAAAAATATAAGTTTGAAGTACTTTAGAGTTTTTGGGAGTCCAGGTTTTATAAAAAGGAAAGGTGGAAACTATGGTAAGTTTGAGAAAAAAAGGTAAAGATGGAATATTTCATATCTATGATTCAGAAAGAAGAGGATACAAATAATTAAACAAATAAATAGGAATAATTTTTTATTTAGTTTATGTGAAAATGACTCAAGGGTCTAAGGAATAGAAACATTCTCAGGTAGACAAGGAAGTTTAGAAAGTTGAAGAAAACAATTCTGATAAAGATACAAACAATTGTATTCCTAATCAAGAAGAACAATTGGACTCAGCTATTTCAAGTGATGAGGAATATATTCAAAAAACTCATTCTAAATTCAAGAAGCAATTGGAGGCTCGGAATATTATTGGTGATCAACATTATAAGGTTCAAACAAGAAGAACAACCAATTCAATTACACATACTTCTATGTATTCAAAAGTGGAACCAAATGATGTGAAAGAAGATTTTGAGCATCTGGAATGGGTTCAGGACATGAATGAAGAGTTGGATCAAATTGAAAAGAATGATACATGGGAACTCATACCCAATCCTGAAAACAAAAACATTATTGGCAAAAAATGGGTTTTCTGGAACAAGATGAATGAATAAGGTGAAGTGATAATAAATAAAGTAAGATTGGTCTACAAAGGTTATTCTCATATTGAAGTCATTAATTTCAATCAAACCTTTGCTCTGGTGGAAATACTTGATACAATTAGAATATTTCTTACTATTTTTTCACAACGAGGCTATAAGATCTTCCAAATGGATGTTAAATCTACATTCTTGAATGGTGATGTTGAAGAGGAAGTTTATATTGAACAACCTTGTGGATTTTTTGTTGGGAAATGAAAGTTATATGTGCATATTGAATAAGTCTTTGTATGGGATAAAAAAATCTTTGAGGGCATGGTATTCTAAATTGGATACATTCTTAAGGAAGATGCGTTTTAAGAAAGTAAAAGTGGATAGTAATCTTTATATCAGAGAAAGTCAATAGAATTACCTCATTGTAATTGATTATGTTGATGATATTATCTTTGTTGGGAATGATAAAAGATCTTGTGAAATATTTTCTGAAGTGATGAAGAAGGTATTTGAAATGTCTATACTGGGGTAAATGAAATAATTTCTTAGGTTACAAATCTTACAAAAGGAGAAATTCATCTTTCTTTCTCAAGAAAAGTATGCTAAGTAACTTCTCAAGGGGTTCAGCATGGAACACTCAAAACATGTTTCCACACCTATTTTAGTGGGAACCAAGTTGAGTAAAGATGAATAAGGAAAATAAGTTGATCAAAAAGAGTATCGAAATCCGATTGGAAGCCTATTGTATTTGATAGCCTCAAGACTTGACATTGTTTATGTTGTTACCTTATGTGCCAAATTTTAGAGTGCTCAAAAGAATCACATTTAATTATGGGAAAAATAATTCTTAGATACTTCAGAGGCATAACAGAATTCAGAATCAGGTATTTTATCTCGAATAGTATTGATTTGTTTGGGTATTCAGATGCTGATTGGGCAGGAAATGTTGATGATCAAAGATCCACATCTGGTGGAGTATTCTTTTTGGGAAAGAATTTTGTTAGTTGGCATTCAAAGAAATAGAATTCAATAACTCTTAGTATTTCTGAAGCTAAGTATGTTTCTTCCACTCAAGCCACTACTCAACTTATATGGATGAAAACTCAATTGGAATATTTACTTGTTGAAGTGAAGTTACCCTTGCTCTTGGGTTGTGATAATCAAAGCACAATCAATCTCACCAGGAATCGTGTTCAACATTCTCACTCAAAATATATTGATATCAAATATAATTTAATCAAAGAACATGTTTAGAAGAATGGATTGAAGTTGGAGTATGTTCTAACATTGAAACAAGATGCTAACATATTCACAAAACCCTTACCGAAGGAATCATTTTCTAAATTGAGATTGAACATGGGTGTCCAACCTCTTTCTTTTCAAGGTTGAGGTATGTGTTTTTGTCCCCTCTCTCATATTACCTTTGGATTGTATTTTCAATGTAATGACACAATGTTTTATCAATGAAATTCCCTTCTTATAATTATGTCTTATAGTATAATAATATAATATTACATATAGAACATGGTAAAAACCTAATAAATGAAGAATGAGTGAAATAAAAGGTATATTTATAAGTTAAGGAACACATACTAATGAAATAGTAACTTGACCTTTGGAATAGTAATGTAACCCTTATGAAAAGTAAACTGGCCAGTGTAATCATAACCCCATCAATGAAATTATAAATAAAATTTATTCATCTTATATGTGACACTATGATATAATTATATCATAGTATAAGTAAATATTTTCTTAAAAAAATTATTATTAAAGTATTGGTCTTTTTGTAAGTCTTGTATATTTAATTAAAATGTTATGATTAATTTAATAAATTAAAAGAAAATTTATTTTCATAAAATGAATTCATAAATTATTATTTTGATGTCTTATGATCACACTACAGGAAAATTGACTGTTCGCGGTGGCTATTTTTGGCTATGGAGGCGGTTTTAACCGCCGCTATATGCTTCTACGGCGGTTTTCGAAAACCGCCACTAAATTTTGTGTCGAGACATTATTTCCGGTGGTTAAATTTTTTTAGCAGCAGTTTATAGGAACCGTCATAGTTTCCACAGTTCACGGCGGTTATGATGTTTTTTAGCGGTGGTTTTCCCGGGGCAGGGGCTCACTTTTTTCATGGTGTTTAAAACTGCCGCTAAAAAAAGTCAGTCACTGGCCGGTAAAACCGCTGCTAAAAAAATCATAATCGTCGTGAACTGCGCATGGAAGATGGGAATTTGTAGCTGTGATTATAACCGCCGCTAAATTTAATACTGTAATGGTGGTTATAACCACTGCTAATAGAAAAATGCTGACATTTAGCGGTGGTTAAAACCACCACTAATAGAAAAATAATGACATTTAGCAGTGGTTTTAACCACCGCAAATTATTCCAGTTATGGTTAGAAGCGGTTAAAACCACCGCTAAAAACAGATTTACAAAAAAAATAGCAGTTTTTTCAGCTTCTATACCAGTGCCCTGAAAAAAAAAATCATTCCAATAATACCAAAATACCAACAGAATACATACTAAAGTCAATATGAAAAGAGATTCTTAACTAATCACAACCAAGGGAATTTTGATTCATATTTAATAAAAACATGACAAGTGGTTTGATAAATATCCTTTTATAAAATGTTAAACTTATTTTAATGGCCTATGAATCTCTTCAACATTATCTATAAGATAAAAATTACCCCTATAATGAGTTTGATCATTTTTTCATATATGCATGTTCTTAAGTATTGGAGACACAATCTTTTGGAGATATTTTCATGATCATTTTTTATCATAATAGTATGAGCAATATCTTTTCTTAGAAGTACATGAATCTCAGATAGAGGTGGTGGGTAGAGTACCTTCAGACATTCTAGAGCATCTTTCTCCCACATGACTTCCCGGAGATAAAAAAGTCATATAGTGAGGAGAATTGTAACATCCTGGTTACTATTTTTATATTTTTTTAATTTTTGAGAGTTGTTACTTCAGTTTTAGGGAAATTTTATGGCAATCACTATGTTTTTATAGGGATTGAATAGAAGAGGAGATCATTTTCACCATAAAGAGTTCCACTAAGGTGTGGATAGGTTGGTTGTGGTGTGTGTGGGGGTGTGTAGAGAGAATTTTGGTGATACATCCATTTTTTGGCATGGCTACATAGTGGAGAAGGGTCACAGCATGGACCTTTGAGTTCTATAGTGTGGATTGGTAGGCTACGATAATAGGGCTCGTGGGAGTGTTTGGGTTATTCTTCCATTTTGGTCATGGCTTAGTAATTGTCACCTTAGTTGTGTTATGGTGTCTGAGGGTGAGTTTTTTTTAGGGGGGTGGGGTGGGGTTGGGGGTTTAATCAAATTTGGGGTAGTGGAATCATGGATTTGGATTGTGTCATAAGACCCCCTTCCTAGTTGTGCTCTTCGAAATATATCTCTAGAATATATCATGGCCCCTTAAATTATTTTATCAGATCTTCATCACATATATAAGTGCAATTATCATAGGATGCCTTGACCAGCCTCATTATGGAAAGGTCCTTCCCATTATTCCATAGACCCCTCCCTTTTCAGTAATTCTCTGGAATTGTGTATGGGGATGCACCAAGGTCTTCTATTTTCTAGACCACCTATATATTCTAAAATACCCTTAATCCCTCACATTCTTTCATCTTTTATATCATTTCTTAGATGACCCAAGTATATCCCTAAGAGGAATTCTGGACCCTTTTCATTAGATTTTAACCTCGATCTTGGGAGGAAAACCCTTAACAGTTTTAGGTGAGTTTCCCTCTTCCCATATCCTAATTTTTTCTCTATTCTTCACTATGGTAAATTTGTTGGAAAGAGAATGGTTGGTTCTGTTAATGCTTTGGTAGGGGACTGATGTAGGTTGTTGTGTCCTATATATGAAATGGGCTTCATGATTCCTCGCACAATCAATTCAACATAAATTTACTTCATTGATTATTCAGAGAGTTTTGGTATGTATGGTTGGTTATAATTCCTCTCATTATATCTAAAAAATTTACTAATCTCCCTAGAATCTATGAAATTCCTTTTATATATCCACATTATAGGACTGACATCCCCATAACCAGTCTATAATTCTTTGAAGTGGGATGTTCACCCAGGGCCGAAAAACCTAATAAATTTAAGAAAAACGAATCATAAAAAATGAATCATAACAATAAATAATCGACATATATGGTGCATACCACACTCAAGAAATCAAGACATAAAAGGAAACATCAGAAATCAATAAAATATATAAAAAGAAACATGACAAATCAAGAAAATGTTAGGTCATGAAAATGTTTGGTGGAAACTATGTTCCACACATGATACATATACAACCCGACGATGAACACATACCGTCACCCTCTCCACCTCTAACATATCAACAATACAACTAATCACTATCTGATGATGAACACATATCATCACCCTCTCCACCTCTATCTCCACTTCATGCTACCACCTGTAAGAACATTATATTGAAAATTAAATAGTGTTGCATATTTATATTTAAACTTAAAACCAATAAAAGGTTACATACTAAAAGATTTTTAATTTTTGTGATTTACCTACTCACCACCAGTCGATACAGTACCACCAGGGGTATATATGCTCATCTGCTGACGTATATCAGTCAACACTTTCTACAAATCAAATATCTGATCCCCCTGCTCGTGAACTGTGTTTCATAGAGAAACAATCTATCTCTGAGCATCTTTGGGTGTGGAATGACTAAAACTAGGAGTAGATGCATCTGAAATCCCTAGTGGTCTGCCAAAAACATCAGATGGTACGGGTCCCAAACCCATCTCGCGCACTCTACTAGGATGCTCCTTCCCAATGACTTTAGCAACTGGGACATCCTGGGAGACTGAGTAGGACTGCCCAGGATTGGCATCCCATAGTTCTTTAATTTTTACCTATATATAAAATATCAATATATATTAATATAGTAAAAACTGATAATAAGTTATTATAATGAAAAAATGAGTTCATACCCCAACTTCTTTGGCAGGATCATTAACAAAAATTTCATCAGATTTTTTGTGAACATCCATCCACACTTCAGTTCGGGATGCTTCGTGCCCTAAACTATGTGACTGCATTAAATAAATATAAATAAACAATTTAATATATTAAATATATAATATTTTCTTATAAATATTTAAACTAATGAGAATATTACTAGAGTCGATCGGGTTCTAGAAAATCTTTTTGACCCCGCAGTGTGAGGGATGACTTGCTTAGCCCGGCTTGATGCATTCTTTCTTGAGAGATCCTAAAATAAATAAAATGAAATTTAATAGTAATTTATTCAATTTCATCTACACTTTATATACATGTATAAATGTAAAATGATGCTAACATAATAATATATATCTAAATACCATCTGCTTCTCATCACGATGTCTGTCAACAAAAACTTTCCACTGTTCTTTGGGTACCCCATTGGGTAGCTTCTCATACATTTGTTGGATGGTCAATGAAGTATCGTTGACATCTCCCCACAATATCCATTTTAAGTCTTCCGATTTCTTACCAAGATTTTTCAACGTCCACTTTCGTGCTATCACATCAGCAACTATAAAGTGGAAAAACATCTATATACAGAAATTCATTTTGAACATATTAATAACATGACATTAAATTACACCATAATGTATTAAAATTACCTTTATTTGGGAATCAAAAACTTCATTTTTTCAAATTGGAGGAATATGTCTCCAATCATCATAAGAAATATGAAGGGAAATGGGCTCTGCTGCCATATGGCCTAGAATTTGGCCAAGTAATCCTGCGGCGTCATCCGTAGGGACCCCGTATGAATCAAATGGGACAACTATCTTCTCTCCATTAATATTCCACACATCTAAAATTTTTATATTTTTCTCCACATTTGCATTTTTTCATCTTTAATGAACAAACAATTAGTATTAAAAAGGTGAAATAAATTTATTTATATTAAAATTTGTACCTATAACAGTGGCCCTCTAGTATGTCTGTGATGAACTAGAAGTGGCGCGCCGCCGCCCGACTGATGAGGCTGTTGAAGGGGGATTCGATGACTCAGCTTCTAAAGGGACACTCACAGAGGGTGTGAGAGATGGTTCAGGGGGAGATGGTGCAGGGGGACAGGCAGCTGGTGGCTCAGATGCTGTAGGGAGGGAGACAGATGGATCGTCATCTGTCGCAGTAGTGGATGAAACAGTGTATCGCTTCCTCCTTGGTATTCCTATCATTTAATCAAATAAAATTAAGTTCAAAACATATATTTCAAAAAAAAATGCAGAAAATAAATGATAATAGATGCTCAGTACTAACAAACAAAATATACATAACAATGATAATGAGGGACTGCACAAATGAAATAAGTGGTTGCTGAATGAATAAATAACTATACATACAATCATTTTCCCCTTCAATCATGTCTATTTCCTACTCCATTAATTCATCCACTTCATTCATCCTTGCTAGACTAATATTTTCAATATCATTATGGACAAATAATTCTGCTTCTTGTTATTGATGAGATTCAATTTCAGAGGTCAAATCTTCCACTTCATCACCCATATCATACAAATCTCTTTGTATTATGTGAGAAAATACACTCCACCATTCATCCACAACATCATTCACATAATATACCATTTTTTCCTACGATGATAAGATATATGGATCATGCAGTTCATGATCACCAATATCCATCAAGCGAGAGAAGTTCACAGAAGTAAATTACAAGGAATCTCTTTTAACACCTCTGATAATATCGACCCAATTGAATTTGAATAAAACAATTAAAAAATGTCTATGGTAGTTTAATTCAATAATATCAGTCAGCTTTCCATAGTATTCCACTTCAGCAAATGTAAATATACCACCATTCTGTGTTTTCAAACCCACTTCTCGATCGATTGTATGAAATCTAAATCCATTCACGTTGTAAGCATCGAACTTTCTAACTTGTTTAAGAGGACCTCGAGCAAGAAACTTCAAATATTCTGACACCTCTTCTCGAGTATCAGTATTCATGATCTAAAAAAAGAAATATACTTTATTAGATTTAAAAAATATATGTTTCAAACTAATATTTTTATTTATTTCAATATTTATGAACTTACACATCGTGCAAACCATTCTACAAGATCTTTATTAATGGATTTCATTATATCTTTCTCATTTCGTGTTCGGCCTCTCATTCATCTCTTTTTTTGTATCCTCAACTCTTCAATAAATGGATCTGCAATTTCACTATTCAGCAGCACATATCTATTTGCCTGTAATAATTCCAATTCTGTCAGTGTCGCATTTGAGGTCCTCCCAACTGATCGGCCAATAACATGAAATATTTTTGATTTTTGATGTATTTTAGATTGAGTCGATGTGTTGTCAACACATCCAACTCGATTAAATCTTATCTCAATATCATCCAAGTATCTAGAACAAAAGGTAAGACACTCCTCAGCCAAATAGCCTTCAGTAATAGAGCCTTTTGGTTGATCTTTATTTCTCACGTATGATTTCAAATGCCCAAGATATCTGTGAAATAAAATAAACATAATTATGAATTTAATTAAGTGAAAAAAATTGTTTACTTAATTGAAAAAAATATAAATAAAGTACTTCTCAATTGGATACATCCATCAATAATGAACAGGTCCTCTTAATTTAGCTTCCTCAACCAAATGCACAGTTAAATGCATCATTACAGTAAAAACGATGGAGGAAAGATCATATCCATTGCAAAAAGGGTCAATACAAACCTCTCCTAAAGGTTGTAAAGCTGAAATGGATGTAGAGATTTCTCATGTAGTTTTCTGAAAAATGTACAGAATTGGAGTACAATAGCAGTAATTTTTTCAGGTAATAATGTACGCAATGCCAATGGTAGTAACTGTTGTAACAAAATATGTGAATCGTGACTTTTCAATCCATGTAACTTATGATTATTCAAGTCAAAACACCTTGATATGTTACTTTAATACCCATCAGATACCTTAAAATTATTTAAAATTCGAAGGAATGTATCTTTATCCCTGTTTTTCATTGCAAAAATTGTCGGAGGATACTTTTCATTCTCATCTGGCCAGAGATCACGTTTTATGTTCATTACTTGTAAGTCTTTGAGATCATTGAGATGATCCTTCAACTTTACATGCTCATTAAGCAATGTGAAAATCAAATTGTCACATACATTCTCCTCAATATTCATCATATAAAGATTATGCTGTAACAAATTAAATTCCTAATATGGAAGTTTGAAGAATATACTTTTTTTCTTCCATTGTTGCGTTCCGATTTTTCTTGATGTTGCACTTCGAACCTGTTTCCCGCTATCATTTAAATAATGAACCTTCCCAAATTCTATTTCAACATTTCCAAGTTGTGTCAATATTTCAAAACTAGTTAACAAGTTTGGAGGTGGTCTACGATCAATGAAACCGTTAAATTTTGATCTGTTCAGTAAAAATCTATGAGATGCATCGAGAAATTTTCGATGGCACAAGAAGCACCATTTTCTATTGTGAGGTAGATATTTGGGCTCAAAATCAAAGTTACAAACAGGAAAAGACAAAACCATGTAAGTGTTCCAACCAGATAAATTCCCAAGCTCAGGGAAGTCACTAATTGTCCACATTAAAGCATCATGCATTTTGAACATTGTCTTAGAAGAAGCATCAAATGTGTCAACACTGTTGCTCCACAACTCATGTAATTATTAAATTAAAGGCTTCAAGTATATATCAATATCATTTCCAGGAATTTTTTCTAGGAATAATCATCGAAATGATAAAATACGTTTGTTGCATACACATCCATGGAGGCAGATTGTAAGGGATCAAAACAACTGGACAAATGCTATAACTGGTACTCAAAGTCCCAAATTGGTTGAATCCATCGGTAGCCAATCCCAATCAAACATTCCTAGGATCATCTAAGAAATAGGGATGTAATGAATCATATTTCTTCCATGATTGTGAATCTTGTGGATGTCTCATTAACCCATCATTGTTATTATCTATAGAATGCCACTTCATGTGTTCAGCGGTTTTCGATGACATGAATAATCTTTGCAATCGAGGCTTTAAATGAAAGTAATGAAAAACCTTTGTAGGTGTGTTCCTTGTCTTCTTCTTCGTGAAATTATGTTGATTTAGACTTCCAACATCACCCATTGATTGCCATCTAGAAGAAGAACATTTTTTACAATCCTGTCTACTTGAATCCTCTCGCCAATAAAGCATACAATCATTGGGACACGCATGTATTTTTGAATAATTCAGACCAAGCCTGTTAACAACTTTTTTCATATCATAAAAAGACTCGAGGATGTTTACTTTAGGAAATGCATCATGCAACAATTCCAATATCATGGACATTGCCTTATTTTTAATTCCACATAGACATTTGATATGGTACAACTTCAGCATAAAAGAAAGTTTTGAATATTTCAAACATCCACTATACAAATCTTGATTTCCATCGTCAAATAAATCATGAAATGTATTTTACTCAGTGAAGTTTTCTCTTACATTATTCTCCACAGAATCAAGAGGACGATCCAATGATATGTTATAATCTTGATATGGTTGTCCTATAATCTCAAAAAACATTACTTGTATCGTTGCTATTTGTAGCACCCTCATCTGGTTGTTCTGATATGTTTTGATGTTGATGGTGGTCTCTTGTAGTACCGAATGCATCATTTATAAAGATTTTCATTTCATTTTCCATTGTCAACGAAGTTGGGAGGTCATTCTATGGATTAAAATCAATGCTCAACCTTTCAGTAATGTTCAATTATCCATGCCAAATCCAATGCAAATATTGACCAGGGGATTTCTTCAATATTAAATGTTTGTAAACTTTATCTCTCTTCAACCATCTTCTAAATTTACATTTAGGACATGGACATTTTATTCTCCCTTCAACGGATCGATTGGAAATTGAAAAATCTAAAAACTCATTCAAACCCTTAATATACTGAGGTGTGTTCCTCGGTAATGTGATCCAGCTTTTATCCATGTATATCACAATGTGCCTACACAATATTAAAAAAAATTAAAACACATAACTATTACTAAATAGGGAAAGAGATTCATATATACTAGTTGAAAAAATATATAAATATGTTACGTTAGGTTATCCTATATAAATACATATGGTAAATCACCCACTAGAAAACCAAAGTACATATGTGCATGCAAGTGTATGATTATACACATGTGATTACAAAATCACTTGAAGAAACAAGAAGATAGTGAGTATTTTCTTAGGAAATATACATTTTAACAAGGTTTTTTCATGATCGATGATGGTTCAACATATTGAATCTTATTTAATCAATACTTTAATTCACATACACAATTTGGGTCTTGTTATTCTGAATCCCCACAATACATGATGTTAAATTGGGACCCCCTATATTGAATATGTATGGCCTAAATTTTCATAACTCCTACACAAGAAATGTACCCCTGAGGAAATTTGGAAATAATTGATGGTTTCTATATATTGAATATAGACAAATGTAAATGAAAAATTTTCTCTCCCTATCATTGATGATGTAGTTAGAAGGACTTTGAGTACCATTTATAACATTGTAGTATGAAACTTAATAAACTAGCAATGAAAATATGAATCTAAACCCTATGAAAAATAAAATTTAAACTAAAGGAGCATTAAATTTGGAGGATGAAAAAAATGGGGGAATCTATCTCACCTATGAAATAAAGGAGCATTAATTTATTGGATTCACCATATATTGAAATGGAAAAAGTGTTCTTGATGGAATTTAAGGAAGTATTGTAAGAAAAATTCTTAAGTGGTCTCATTTACAAAACTACAAAGCATGAGAATAAGACTGGTGGAATTACCCTTGAATAGAAGAATAAGCATAACAAAGAGTTCATGGATGGTTCATAGTTCATAAATGGAGGAAATATAAAAAATTAGGATTACTCCCACAACTGGGTTGAAGCCCAATGACTTGGACATAGAAGATTTTAAATTTAACATTGGTGAAGAAATTTTTACTAGTGGTGTCATCTAAAGTAGTACCACCACAAAGTATTAGAATTAAATTAGGAGATTAAAGTGAGTGAACAAAGTCCAACCACATTACTCAAATTAAGAAAGTTAGAGGTTCCCCTCTCCCATTAAATTAAATAATTATAACCATTGTTTGAAGTGACCCAATATTTAGGGGGAGATATGATCCATGGGGTGGATGTTCTAATAAAGTACATGTTATTTAGCTAAAGTAAGATCTGATTAAATACAAAAAATGCATGAAATAATTTATGTAATAATTATTTCAAGTCTCATTTGATATAAAATATGATCAAAAAGTGTCATGGTTGATCCTGACTCAGCAAGTGGTGTTAAGAAACCACTTTTTTTCTTCAAAACTTGATCTAGAAGTTTCATGATAAAGTAAAGTCACTTGTTGAATCTATAATTACATAAAAAATGGGATTATTCAAGAATAAAAAAGAGGTTTCCGAGCCTTAACTAAGATAATTAATGATTGTATTGGTTTTTTTCTCATGGGCACTCAATGTTTTAGAAAAAGGGATCATATAATTTTCATGATTGTATATGATGTAGATGGAGGATATTGGTATAGAGGTACAAGTATTTGATAGAGATCATGCCAGATCCCTTTGCAACTTGAGTTGCATTGGTTCTTTTCTAAAGGTTGTTCTTTGCTTACATTCATAAATTTGGGAATTCATATTTGTTATTAATGTTATAAAGTATCGTGGGGTAAAACATTATAGTTGAATGAATGGTTATTTTTTTAGCACATGGATATTTTTTAAAAGTGTTTTATAGTTTATCTTAAAAGAGTTTGGGATGGAAATTCACAAGGTATTATATATGATGTGATATAAATGGAAGTTAATCATAGATTTATAAAAGTTTTTTAGAAGATATACAAAATTATTTTTGGATATGGTTTCACATATTATTATACATGATACAATATAAGGGGAAATGGAACTATGTCTATGAGGCTTTAGGTAAAGTAGGAGATTGAAGGAGATATTCCTTAAATCCATACACATGATGAATTCATGGTTATATCATATTGTTTGGTATAATAAAAACAATTAATATTATATTCATTATTAAGGGTTAGTTGTAAATCATGTTTATGATTATATATTTCTACCACCACATAAGATATCATTAAATAAAGGGAGAATAAATGTTGTTTTTATATGATAATTATCAGTACACATTCGATCAATGGGTTGCAAACCGAAGTAACCATATGTTATTTACTCAAGTGTTATGTAACACATGATTAAATGTGCGGGGCTTGGGGGACATATCTAATAGATTATATAAAGGCAGAGGGTCAAAAAAATTGTGTGTATGATTCTTGTGTAAGATCTTGGATGAATATCTCATATGCTTCGGTGATCAGTTTCATCTTTTATCCTAAAACTCAAGAGATACTAGAATATCTTGGATGGATGGAGAGTACCACCTGAATGTCAGGTGACTTCATTCAACCCATGGATACACTATGTAGAGGGGAATCTTATGGATACCCTTGAGTGATATTTATCACACGTAATGAATAAAGATAAAGGTTGAAACTCTTCAGTGTAAGGTATATAATAGTTTCTTCATTTTATTTATTGTTTGTCTTTGGGTTTCATGCACGGTGATCATGGGTTTTTTTGTTTCTTATTTACTATCACTACTTAGTCTAAGTGTTAAAATACCCTAGAAATCTTTCATTACCCCCATAATCTTAGAAATATAATATAAACCACCAATCAAATTGAAAAGATAAAATAAAATCCAATCTATAATTCATGTAATTTCCATTCATAACAAAAGTATGAAAAATAAATATCAAAAGTAAACTCCTATGAAAATGAATATAAAAGAAACTACAAGACTCACACTAGAAATGTGTACCTCAGCCACCAAATCTCCCTCATAAACCTTTAAAACATATTTATATATGTGGTAGTGATTATATAAGTATACTCAATAAGATAATCCCCAAAACCTCTCATGAAAATGTGAAATGAGAATAGTAATGCCTAAATGAATAAACATATGAACTAACTCGCACCTACATTAGTTTAACTATCTCCCTCCCGCACTAAGGTCCACTCATCCAATATCACATTCAGACATCCATGCACAAAAATAAATAGTTTTCTTAATAGTGAAAGAACCAAGAAGAGTATAACACAATAAATTTAATCAAAAAAACTCATAAACCAAACCATCACATAATCCGGACATAAAATGAAAAACAATATCCCATATACAAGATAAATCAGAAATAATACCTTGGATGAAAAGGCTAATACACAAACATCCAAAGAATAAAAAAAACATGAAAACCCATACCTACCACTATGCAAACCACCGGCGGCAGGGGAGGGGAGCCGACCTAGGGTAGGAACTCGACGGGGTTGGGGGAGAAGGCGGCGTCGCGGGTGTCAGGGGGAGAAGGGGGGTCAGCGGCGATGGGTGGTGAGGTCACCGGTGGCAAGGGAGGGGAGCGGACCTATGGTTTGGGCTCAACGGGGTCGAGGGGAGAAGCCACATCGGGGGGGAGAAGGGGGTCGGCTCGGGTGTGGTAGGGGAGTGTCGCGACTGTAAAAAAATAAATGGGTTTAGTGGAAGTTTTTAATAAACTGCCGCTAAAAGACCGCCACTAAATGCGATTTATGTTGTAGGGTCATAAGATAATTTTATGAGGCCTTAATTAATTTTTCAAAGTGTTAGAAAAGCAACTTTAATTTTCAAATTTCTATTTTTCAAGTAAATTGTGATTTTAATTAAAAATTAAATTTAAAATATTTAGAAAATTATTTTCATAAAATGGAATTCATTTTTTAATTCTATATGTCTAAAAAATTTTAGGGTGAATTTTTGGGATATTTCTAAAATACTTGAATTTTTTATGAATAGTGAAATATGGTAATTTATTGTATATATACATTATGAGTTAAATACACTATTCCAAGCATCATTGATGATGTAAGAACCCATGGTTATAACTCACATAATTTCTTTACTATTTTTGGTCATAATAATCAAGACTATTCATATTCTTGAGCAAAAATATTAAACTAATTATTAAAATAATGGGAAACCCCTTCTCTCCTCCACTATATATATCACCCCTCTTTACCTCTTCTCTTCACTCCTCTCAAGTCTTGTGCCTTGTCTAAATTCTGCTAAAATCACCTCCCAATATCCTCTCCACATCCATCATCCATTTTTCTCTTCAAAATACCAAAACATCTCCCCTAAAGAGGCTCTCAAGGAAGGTGTATTCAAGAGGTAAATTCCTTTTTCATTTCTTTTATTTTCTTTCAAGTTCCTTTTTTTATTTTTCTTTCCTCGCCTCCTTTAATCCAAATTTTATGATAACTCCATTACCTTACATGTACTATAATTTTTTTATTATAGTGTAATAATTCACCCTCATCTCTCATTTCCACACCTTTTATACTAAAAATGAAAACACCATCTGATATGTGTTAATTTATCACATTAAAGGACGATGGGTTTTCAATTTCTATAATTGTATTCAATTATGGTCATGAAACCATTTTTATGATTGAACCAAACTATAATATATGTATTATATCTTATTTAATGTTTTTTAATCTTTTTTAAATATGATATTAATTTATAAATAAAAATGTGTTCGATGTGATCAAAAATCGCCAATTAACTAAAACGGTTATCATTAAAGTTTTATATAATGATTCATCTTCACTCCAACTAAGCAAATGAATTTTATAACCATGTAATCTTATGGATGTTCACTAATAACATACAACTTCAAATCTAGACAACCATTCTCATCTTACATGTTTATCCTTACATATATATAAGTAAACCAATCATGAAAACCAAGGAAACAAACGCTCCCAAACAATGATATTGAACCTCTTAACCCATCAAAAATGTCATGAATGAACTTAATAAGGTTATTATAAATAAATTTCATGAATAATAGGTTCTATACATACTAATTAATGAATTTAATTTTGTTATCTAAGATATTAACATCAAGTGAAGGACACCATCGGACTTAAGGTAAGGGATTCTACCCGAACCTCCATTATTCCTTCGGGTTGTTCTATCTTTCTTTTTACCCAAATAAAGTTATCTGTTATTTTTATGTGAATATTCCAAATTTTTTGTACATATTCCAAAATAATTTATCAAGATCCATTCATCATTATACTTCATGGATATATATGTTTTTAAGTGGTTCCCTCCTCAATACTTCCCATTAAGAAAACCCGTTTAAGGGAACTTCTCGAATTCTTACCCATTTTCAAGTACACTATATAATCTATTTTTAAACCACCATTATTTTTATAAAAACAATATTTTTATTATTAAACCCTTATTTTTTCACTTTTGGTTTTATATAAAGTATTATTCCCTTTTATGTTTTAAATGACCTTTGATATTTTCCTTTAACCGCACTAAAATGTTTTAATTCTAAAGTTTCTTAAGTACTCTTTTTATATGTTAATACTTCAAGTTGACATAACTTTTCATTATATATGCCTATAATACCCTATAATTGTCCATGAATGATCTAATTCCTTTCCTCTATGGACATTTTTATGATACTCCCATTTTTTATGCTTTATGACATGATTATGATACTCAATTCTTACTATGGGTAACCCTTATGTTTATGTATGATTGATTATGAATGATTATATATGTGGAAATCATATTCATGAACATGTTGTGATGGGTGTTCCCAGATATCACTCTAATGCATTGGGTAAAGTTGAGTCTCATGAGATGTTATGTGTAACGGTCTTGGCAGTTATCATTAACTCGTGCTACCATGTGCAACGGTCTTAGTGGTTAACCTCGACTTGTGCTCCTCTATGTGTAATGATCCTTGAATCATGCTAAAGTCATGTTTTATATTTCTTCCACATTACTATGACTCCATGTTTATATTATCCCATGATTATATGTTATGATTCCATATGTTTCATGCCTTTTTATATCATTATGTCTTGCCTTTTAACTCATGTGCTAAAGCTTTATTCTTATGTTTATTCCCTTAATGGGATTTTTAGCTCATCTCTTTATTCATGTTATCCCCAGGTTATCCTATGAAGATGTTTGATCAAAATTTAAGTTAGGATCTATTTATGATGATTGAATAAATAAATGTTTTATTTAGTCCCATGTTATCAGTTTTATGTACCTGGTCTTCCAAGACTCTAGACTTTACGATCCTTGGATTGTAATTTGTTTTTTAGTTATTCTTAAAATCATGTAATGATATGTGTAAAATTATGGTTCATTATTTTTAGTATCAGAGGATGTTCTAGTTATTTTTGGAGATTAATAATAGAGGACTTTAGTAAGAACCTTATGGATGAGACAAAGTATAATAAAACATCCCTAAATTTTGGTAAGTATATAGTAAATATTTTATCAAGAAAATACATCTCTGTCTGGATATGAACAAGTGGAGGTGGATCTGGCACAAATGTATCTAGGGGTAAAACCTAAAAACACCTCTTTGAGCTAGACTCAAATGGGAACCGGTGCACAACAACGGGTCTTGATGCACTCCTAGTTTGACACTCCTGGGGGATATGTTTTGGTAAATTCATAAGCTTAGTACGAACCATTATTAGGGGAACAAAAAAATAATCCCATAAGAATAAATGTGAGGAAGCAAATCATGGTTAAGATAGATTTAAACCTAGGGAATCACAAGTTAGGATATACTTTTCCTTTAAGAGTTTATCCTTTTATGTTTAAATTTTTCTTTTTTATGTATATTAACTAAGTATTCAAGCCCCATAATTGTGCATTATTTTTCTCAGTTAATAGAGGGAAATAGAAGAACACGTTCCAACAATCAATGTGATAGGCAATGTGATGATTTCCCTAATTATATGCCTAATATGATGGGGATGGATACTCAAAACTTTATTATAGTACTTTCTCAGCTGGCTCAAGTTATGAATAATAACTTGAATCATGTGGAACACCCTCCTCCTCCAAGGAAAGAGAAAGTTGAAAAAGAATCCTTCATGTAGAAAAGGCCTCCCATGTTTAGTGGATCTTCTTATCCCCTCCTCATAGAACAGTGGATTAACTCCATTGAAAAGATATTATTTATCCTCCGGTGCTCAGAAGAAGAGAAAGTCGTACTAGCAGTCTATCATTTTGATGGGGAAGCTGATCATTGGTGGACACTAATCAAGAATATAAATTCAGAAGAGGAAATTGATTACATGTATTGGGAGGAATTCAAGAAAAAAAATCAATAAATATTTTCCCCGAACCCTCTACCTTAATATGGAAAGAGAATTCCTCAGACTCAAGCAGAAGGAAGATGAGTCCATCGGGTGTATGAAGCAAACTTTACAAGGCTTGCGAGATATGCCTCCGACTTTGTCATGAACACAGAAAGTAAGGTGTATTTCTTATTTAGTGGGATAAAGCCGAGTCTATGAAAAGTTTTGGTGATTCGTGACTTCAACAGTTATGAAGAGATTGTCCGTTGTGCCCTTAAGGTTGAAATGGAGATCAGAGACACTCGGTGGTCTCGTGGGCCCAGTGAGAAAAAAAAGAAAATGGAGTCTAATATGGGTGGTTCAGAAAATAAATCCCATGATATAAATAATATCAAACATCCCACGTTTCAAAATTGTGGGAAGAAGCATCCTCGGAACTATCTAAAGGAAACCAAGATTCAAATGTGGAAGAATGGGACATCTACTAAAAACTAACAGAGGGGTATGAAGAATCCAACTAACATGGAAGAATAAAAGAAGGTTCAGATAAAAACTCAGCCTATATTATAGTGTTTCAACTTTAAGGAACATGGACATTATTCAAACAATTTCTCTAAGCCAAGGGTTGTCGGAGGAAATCAACAACAACCTACAAGGAAACAAAGAAGGGATTATGCTATCACTGCTGCTAAGGTGGAGATGGACAATGATGTGGTGATAGGTATGCTATCTATTAATTCAAGAATAGAGAATTTACTATTTGATTCTGGTTCTATCCAATCTTTCATATCTAGTAAATTTAGTAGAACTATTCAAACACCACCTCAAAATTTGGAGTTTGAGTTATTTGTGAAAACAAAAAATGGGGAAATTATCGCATCCAAAGTATATAACTCATCCCCAGTTAATGTTTGTGGACTGAACCTCCTAGAAAATCTCATCATACTTCCTTTAGTGGAGTTTGATGTTATCGTAGTCATGGATTGGCTCTCTTTATACAAAGCCAATATTGACTGTCAGGAAAGGGAGATCACTCTTCACATCCCGAAGTATCCTCCAATTATTTACATGTTTCAGGAGGAAGATGAATCTCTTTTTGAGTCAGTGTCTCAATTTTGGATATTATCGACTTATAATCAAGTATATCTAGCTCAAATGATTGAGAGAAAGGAGAGAATCATGCTTGAAGACATGCCCATTGTAAGGGACTACACTGATGTATTTCCTGGAGAATTGTTTGGTCTTCCTCATAATAAAGAGTTCAATTTCTCAATTGAACTTATTCTTAGATCTCTACCTATATCAAAGACACCTTATATAATGTCCACTGTAGAGTTGGAAGAGCTGAAGAAGCATTTACAAGAGAATCTAGATAAGGGTTTCATACACTCGAGTGCTTCACCTTGGGGAGCACCAGTCATTTTTTCAAGAATAATGATGGTTAAATGTGCCTCTACATAGATTATTGTGATCTCAATAAAATCACAATAAAGAACAATTATCCCCTGCCTCGTATAGATAACTTGTTCGATCAGCTTTGTGGGGCCAATTATTTCTCTAAGGTGGACCTTCAATTGGGATATCACCAATTAAAGGTGAGGACAGAAGATATTCCCAAGACTAGCTTTTGAACAAGGTATTGACACTATGATTTCATAGTGATGCCCTTCAGACTCAATAATGCTCCAAAAAATTTCATGGATCTAATGAATAGAGTCTTTAGATATTACCTCGAAAAAATTTTGTTAGTCTTTATCGATGATATTCTGATTTACTCCAAGAGCAAGGAGGAACATGAGGAGCATTTGAATATTATTCTAAAGACTTTAAGACGGGAGAAACTATATGAAAAGTACAGTAAATGTAATTTTTAGATGGATGAAGTATCATTCTTGGGGAATGTAATCACCAGTAAAGGGATATTTGTAGACCCTTCCAAAATAAAGGAAATCAAAGAATGGCCCATGAAAACATTTGTAACAAAGATCCATAGCTTCCTTAGTATAATTGGGTATTACCAATGATTTGTGGACAATTTTTCATGATTGTCAAACCCAATGACCAATCTGACATGGAAGGGGGTGGTGTTTTTCTGGACTTAAGAATGAGAGGAAATCTTTAAGGATCTCAAAAAGAGGCTTATCACTGCTCCCATACTCACACTCCCAACAAGTGGAGAAATATTTGTGGTGTACAATGATGCTTCAAATAAAGGCTTAGGTTGTGTACTGATGAGAAATGATAAATTGATAGGCTACGCCTCAAGGAAGCTGAAAATCCATGAGAAAAACTATCCCACACATGATCTATATTTGGCAGTTGTGATCTTTGCGTTAAAAATCTGGCGACATTATCTCTATGAGGAGAAGTGTGAGATATATACTTATCACAAGAGTATAAAATATATATATTCACACAGAAATAGATTAATATGTTCTAGCTAAGATGGTTAGAGGTCATCAAGGATTATGACTTCCCAATCCACTACCATCCCAGTAAGGTAAATAAGGTGGCGGAGCTCTAAGTAGAAAGGATCATTCATCTTTATCAATGATGAGAATTGAAAAGATCCAATCTTCTTAGATTTGAAGAGGATAGATATGGGAATATTTAAGGTAGGAACATTATCAATCCTTTCTCAAATGGTTGCTCAACCATCCCTCATAGAGAAAATAAAGGATGCTCAAAGAAAAGATGTGGGAAGTCTGAAAAGAGTGGAATCTATTAAAAATGGGAAATCCTCTGAGTTCAAGATTTATGAGGAATAAGTTGTAAGATTTGGGTCACGATTATATGTATCATCCGATCCAGAGATAAAGAATGAGATTTTAAATGACACACATAACTCAACCTTCTCTATTCACCCAAGGAGCACAAAGATGTATCAAGATCTTTGTGAAAACTATTGGTGGGAGAATATGAGGAAGGAGATTGTTGAGTATACATCAAAGTGTCTGTTATATCAGCAAGTGAAGGTTGAAAGAAAAAATTCTAAAGGGGTGATGTAACCACTGCCCATACCAACATGGAAGTGGGAGAACATCACTATAGACTTTTTCACTGGACTTCCAGGGATATCCAGAGGAAAAAATGTTATATGGGTCATTGTGGATCGTCTTACAAAGACAACTCACTTTATCACAATTAGAGAGGACTTTTCATTGGATCTAATTTCATGGATATATATCAAAGAGGTGGTAAGGCTGAATGGAGTACCACTATCTATTGTATCCGATAAAGATCTGAGATTCACCTCGAAGTTCTGGAAAAGTCTATAGCATGCTCTAAGCATTAAACTGAACTTCAGTATGGCCTATCATCCTCAAACTAATGGAAAATCTAAGTGAACTATTTAGAAATTGGAAGATATGTTGAGAGAATTTCTATGGACTTCAAAAGAGGGTGGGACTAACATCTTCCACCAGTTTAATTCTCTTACAACAATAGTTTCCACTCCAGTATCTGAATGGAATCATATGAAGCCCTTTATGGGAAAAGGTACAAAACACCGTCATGTTGGGATGAAGTTGGTGAGCGTAAGCTGTTAGGACCTGAAATGGTCAAAGAGATGGTGTAAAAGGTGAAAACCATTTAGCAGCACATCAAGGCAGCCCAAATTTTACAAAAGAGTTATATAGACAATCGTCAACAAGATCTTAAGTTTAAAGTTGGAGACATGGTATTCCTCCACATATCTCCATGGAAGAAGGTCATGAGGTTTGGGGAGGAATGAAAGCTAAGTCCCAAGTACATCAACCTATTTGAGATTCTTGATCGTGTTAGAGTTGTAGCCTATCGAATAGCACTTCCACCTACCATGTCTAAAGTACATGATGTCTTCCATGTATCCCTCTTAATGAAGTACATAATAGATCCTTCACATGTACTATCTTCAGAGGTGGTATAGTTGGAGAATGATCTTTCTTATGAGGAGCAGCTAGTGAAGATCTTGGATCGTAGAGATAAAGTTCTACGTAACAAGACTAGTCACCTGGTTAAAGTACTGTGGAAGAACCATAAGTATGAAGAGGCAGCATGGGAACTGGAGGAAGTAATGAAGGAAAAGTACCTGCACCTATTTACGGCTTAGAATTCATAGTATAAGTAATTAAATTTTTTTAAAAATTATTAATAAAGTATTAGTATTTTTGTAAGTCTTGTATATTTAATTACAATTTTATGATTAATTTAATAAATTAAAAGAAAATTTATTTTCAAAAAATTAATTCATAAATTATTATTTTGATGTCTTATGATCATAAGATAATTTTATGAGACCTTAATTAATTTTTTAAAGTGTTAGAAAATAGGTTTTAATTTTAAAATTTGTATTTTTAAAGTAAATTATGATTTTAAATAAAAATTAAATTTCACATATTTAGAAAATTATTTTCATAAAATGGAGTTTATTTTTGAATTCTATATGTCTAAAAATATTTAGGGTGATTTTTTGGGATTTTTCTAAAATACTTGAATTTTTTATGAATAGTAAAATACGGTAATTTATCGTATATATACATTATGAGTTAATACACTATTCATAGCATCATTTATGATATAAAAAACCTTGGTTCTAACTCACAAGATTTATTTACTATTTTTTGTCACAAGAATCAAGACTATTCATAGTCTTGAGCAAAAATATTAAACTAATGATTAAAATAATGGGAAACCCCTTCTCTCCTCCACTATAAATATCACCCCTCTTTAACTCTTATCTTCACTCATCTTAAGTCTTGTGTCTTGTATAACTTATTCTAAAATATCCTCCCAAGATCCTCCCCACATCCAGAAGCCCTTGGTATCTTCAAAATACCAAAACCTCTCCTCTAAAGAGGCTCTCAAGGAAGGTGTATTCAAGAGGTAAATTCCTCTTTTCATTTCTTTTATTTTCTTTCAAGTTCCATTCTTTATTTTTCTTTTCTCACCTCATTTAATCCAAATGTTATGGTAACTCTAGTACCTTACATGTACTATAATTTTGTTATGATAATGGAATAATTCATCATCATCTCTTATTTCCCCTCCTTTTATACTAGAAATGAAAACACCGTCCAATATGTGTTAATTTATCACATTCAAGGATGGTGGGTTTTCAATTTCTATAACCGTCTTCAATTCTGGTCATGAAACCATTTTTATGGTTGAACCAGACTATAATAAATGTATTATATATTATTTAAGGTTTTGTAATCTTTTGTACATATGATATTAATGTATAAAGAAAAATGTGTTCGATGTGATCAAAGACTGTTAATTAACCAAAACGGTTATCAGTAAAATTTTATATAATGATTCATCTTCACTCCAACTAACCAAATTAATTTTATAACCATGTAATCTTCTGTATGTTCAATAATAAAATTCAAATTTAATTCTGGACAATCATTATCATCTTATATGTTTATCCATACATATATATAAGTAAACCAATCATGAAAACCAAGGAAACAAATGCTCCCAAACAATGAAATTGAACCTCTTAACGCATCAAAAATGTCATGAATGAACTTAATAAGGTTATTATAAATCAATTTTATGAATAAGAGGTTGTAGAAATATTAATTAATGAATGTAATTTTGTTATCCAAGACATTAACATCAAGTGAAGGACACAATCAGACTTAAGGTAAGGGTTAAGGTAAGGGATTCTACCTGAACCTCCATTATTCCTTCGAGTTACTCTATATTTATTTTTACCCAAATGAAGTTATATGTTCTTTTTATGTACATATTCCAAATGTTGTGTACATATTCCAAACTCATTTATCAAGTTCTATTCATCATTTTCTTTCAGGGATATATATGTTTTTAAGTGGTTCCCTCCTCAATACTTCCTGATAAGCAAACCCGTTTAAGGGAACTTCTCAAATTCTTACCCATTTTCAAGTACACTATATAATCTATTTTTAAGCCACCATTATTTTTATAAAACCAATATTTTTATTATAAAACCCTTCTTAGTTAACTTTTGGTTTTATATAAAATATTATTCCCTTTTATTTTTTAAATGACCTTTGATATTTTCCTTTAATCGCACTAAAATGTTTTAATTCTAAAGTTTCTTATGTACTCTTTTTACATGTTAATACTTCAATTTGACATCACTTTTCATGACATAAGCCTATACTACCCTATAATTGTCCATGCATGATCTAATTCCTTTCCTCCGTGGAAATTTTTATGATACTCCCATTTGTCATGCTTTATGATATGATTATGATACCCAATTCTTATTATGGGTAACCCTTATGTTTATGTATGATTTCCTGAATGGCCTAAAGGCCTTATTTTTTTATTGATTTTTTTATAACCCCCCTTTCAAGGGATGAGTGGGAACCCTTACAAGGCCCGTAGGCTTAGAGATTACATGACCCGTAGGTCTTTAGGAAATATACAGACTATACTTGGAACTCCTCCTCCCAGCTTCTTCATTGTAATATCAGCTCTCCACCTTCGCATGGATGTTTGTCTAGGCTTCCCATGCAATCACTGGCTGGTACCAATGGCAATGTCATACCCTCTCTTTCTAACAAATCCTCTTAGCTTCTTCTCTCGTGAATGCACCTACTCTGAATCCTCATTTGGAGTATGCTCCTTGTAGAGTATGTCTGGTCATTTAAGCACAATTTTAGGTGACCCGAAGGCCTTGAGGTGGTCTGAAGGCCTTGAGGTAGCCAGAAGGCCTTGAGGTTGCCCGAAGGCCTTACTGGCCCGAAGTCCTTGGGTGGCCCGAAGGCCTTAAAGGACCAAAGGCCCAAACTGGTGGCCCAAAAGCCCAAAAAGATGAATAGTTTTAGCTACTACAGTACCAAACATTAATCGCTACAGTACTGCTACAGCCACCCCGAAAATATGTCTCCACCCGGTTTTGAACTCGGGTCTCTTGGATGCACTTTTCGGGTACTCACCAACTGGGCTGAGGCTCTTGTGCTATGTATGATTGATTATGTATGATTATATATGTGGAAATCATATTCATGAATATGTTGTGATGGGTGCACCCATATAGCACTCCAATGCATTGGATAAAGTTGAGTCTCATGAGACGTTATGTGCAACGGTCTTGAAAGTTAGCCTTGACTCGTGCTACCATGTGCAACGGTCTTGGTGGTTAACCTCAACTTGTGCTCCTCTATGTGCAACGAGCCTTCACTCATGCTAAATTCATGTTTTATGTTACTTCCACATTACTATGACTCTATGTTTATATGATCTCATGATTATATTTTATGATTCCATATGTTCCATGCCTTTTTATATCATTATGTCATGTCTTTTAACCCATGTGCTAAAGCTTTATTCTTATGTTTATTCCCTTACTGGGATTTTTAGCTCATCCCTTTGTTCATGTTATCCCCATGTTATCCTATGAAAATGTTTGAGCGTAATGGAAGTTAGGATCTCTTTATGATGATTGAATAAAGAAATTTTTTATTTAGTCTCGTGTTATCAGTTTTATGTACCTAGTCTTCCAAGACTCTGGACTTTACGATCCTTGACTTGTAATTTGTTGTTTATTTATGCTTAAAATCATGTAATGGTATGTGTAAAAGGTTGGGTCGTTATAGTACAGGGGGGAGTTGTTTCATAAATCAATGTATTCCTTTTAAAAAAGAGAGAGTTGTGGGTAAGCTGTGAATTCAACACTGTTTTGTGGGTGAACTATTCTAAATGTTTGTTGGAGTGGTTATAGGAAATTAAATTGTTTAGTATTCTAGGAAGTATGAAGAAAAGATGAGGTTGAAGAAGATCTAAGGAAGGAAAAAGAAAAAGGTTTTCATAATCATTACTTTTGGATAGCATGGTTTTATTGCCAATGATTCTTATTTCCTACGATGAGTTAGCTCACATAGGCTTAGAATTGTTGATATGTAATCCATTGCTTGAGGATACAAAGTTTAGTGACTTATGAAACTTGGTTAAAAACAAAATCCAAATGGGGATATTGTTAGGACCAAGATGAAAATGAAGGTGTTTGTTTTCAAGTGTTTTCTTTTGTTGTCAAGGATAAATTTTGAAGAAAGAAAATCACCTCACTTTGTTTTTGGTGAAAATCATATTGATCCATGTTTTCAAAAGAATAGGACTTGTGTTTTCTGAAAAATCATATTCACTCTATCCATTGTAATAATGAAGAGTTTTTTTGAAATAAAAGGTACCGATCATACTTTCCTTATTTCCGGAATGGGAAAAGATCATTATGGGGAATTGATCGTTATCTGGAAAGAGAGAATTGGTCGCATGGAGAATGTATCTTGTTGGAAGTAAATGGTCATCAGATTCACACTAGATTTGATATGAAAGAAGTGATTGTTTTGATGAAGTATCAGAGTATGCATGACTACGATAAAAAATAAATGTGACGATACTTTGTTGATTTGTATTTCATATAAAACATAAGTTGAATTGAGAACTTATGATGCAAGCTTGATGAAAGAAAAGGGAAAAGAGGACTTCCAAATCGTACTCAGATTAATCGTATCCCGATGAAAGAGAAAGTGAGGTGGTACTATAACGACCTGAAATTTTGAATAAATCTTGTTTCCTAATTTCATGTGTTATTTTTTTTATACTCAAAAAAAATGTTTTATTTGATAAACATGATTATAAATAAAATGAGACCATTGGTTTTTGAGTGTTATATGACCATCGGTCAATATGACCACCGTGAACAAAATGTTTTGATTATTGTCTCTAAATTTAAGTAATCTTGGTTAATTATTATAGAAAGAAGATTTGATGGCCTCACCTAGTAGCCTTGGGCCGATCGAAGCCCATCTAACAGAGATTGGGAAGGAGGTAGCACCATTGGGCTTTGCTCTGGACCAAATCCAAGCCGAACTTCATCATGTGAAGCTAGAACGGAATCGTCTTCGCGAGAAGTTCAAACTGATAGAAATTACTACTCGGGCAATGTTGACTGAGCCGCCCCAAAATTCTATCACCCTAGCACACCTTACTCTTAGGTCCTATGCTGGTATTATAAGGGGTTATGTAACGAGACCGTAATTGCCTTGTGTAATCCTTTTTTTAAATAAAAAAATTTGGATTTCTTCTTATGATGATGTTTATGAATTTTCAAATGACCGGATAAATATTGTATGCATATTTTTGATGAATTTTAGAAAAAGGATATTTTAAAAATGGTTGTGTAAACCTTAAATAATTAAAAATGTGTAATGATTTTCGAAAAATGGTCTTCTACAATTATGTTCAGTACGAAATTTAGAGTCTAATAAGATCAACTTGATTTTTGATGAATAGTAAATTATGAATAGTGATTTTATGATTAGGATTAGTAATATGACCAAATGGATTAGTAATCTCACTTAAAGAAAGTTTTAAAATAATCTAGGCACCTTGATTAAGTAATTTGATTCAATAAAATAGTTAAATAACGGTTTCATAAATTATTATTCAAGTATTAGTTTTTTCGGATGAATAGTGTTTTTAAATTAAAAATTTAATTAAAAATAATTAGAAAATTATTTTTATAAAAATGACTTTATTTTTGAACTCAGAGCATTGATATTATGTTATGGTAATTTTTGGGGATTTTTCTGAAAAAAATGAATTTTCGATGAATAGTGTTTTTATTTAAAAATTAAATTAAAAATATTTAGAAAATTATTTTTATAAAATGGATTTCATTTTTGAAATCAGAGCATTGATATTTGGTTAAGGTGAAATTTTGGGATTATTCTGAGAAAGTTGAATTTTCGGTGAATAGTGAAAGTATAGTTTTTAAGTTACGGGTGTTTAATGACATCATTTAATGATGTATTAAGTATATATTCAATATGGTCGAATTATGAATAGTAAGATAAGGTGTGAGGTGTCCCAAGTGGCCAATACCATGGGCAAATACCATGGGCAAGCCCATGGTTTTGCCAAAACCACTAGTGAGGTGTCCCTTGGCCATTAATGCTTTGTCCCCTCACTTTCCCTATAAATACCCACCCTTTCCTCCCTTAGTTTTCACTCCCAACTCTCCCCCAACGAAGTTCTGGTCTTCTTACCTTCCAAAGAGTCCTCCCAAGGTTCCCCCAAGCCCTCAAGGTCCAATCCTTTGAGTTTCAAGAGTCACATTTTAAGGTAAGGGATCCGACCCCTCTCTTTCTTTTCATGTAATCTCTTTTATGTCATTCCTATTATGCTCCATGTTTTTATGTGAGAGGATGTTCTTTTATATTCCTCTTACTGCCCTTTCATGTTTATATGATGAGAGATCCCCTCTTACTCTCATCATTTCGTTTTATGAAAGTTTAAGTGACGCCGTTAGGCTGCCGAATTTTTAAGGGATTCTTTCACCCTTCTCATTTTTCAAGTTCGATTTTCATTGTCAAGTCTTTCAAGTTCCTTTTTTATTATGTTGGGGTATGATCTCTATATCTATCATACTGATCTCTTATGATCATATGATGAGGGACCCTATTTGATCTTGTCAAATCATTTTATTTTGAAGTTAAGTGATGCCGTAAGGCTGCCGAATTTTCATAAGAGAAATCTAATCTTTTTCCTTCCATGTTTTTCATTTCAAATGTTATGTCCCTCAAATTTCGTTACCATGTCCATATGTTCTTCTTATTCTTTCACCCTACTGTTTTATGGATCATTTATGAGTGGGTGACCCATGTCCCCTCTCATTTCAATGTTTTCTAAAACCCCAAAACTTAGCCGTTATGCTGCAGAATTTTCCCCTCAAAATGCCTCTCTCTTTTCTCAAAAATTATTTTATGTTATAAAGTGAATACTCAAAGCTCTTATTTCTACAAGGGTATTCACATATATATCAAAATGTTCCATTTTAAATTCTGGGATTTACATACATGAGACCCGCTTTCCCTTTCCGTGGGTTTAAAGTGACGTAAAGATCATGTCTTTAAAGCAGTTTTTAAAACGTTATGATTATGAAATGAAACCCATTTCCTTTATGCTATATGGGTTATTTATGAAATGTTTGATGATGATATATGTGGCTCACATGATAATAAAGGCAAATTTAAGGGTGCGCCCTGATAGCGCTCCAATGCATTGGGTAATGATGTAACCACTAGAGATTACAATTTTCACGATACCTTGGTGAATAACCTTGGTAATTTTCAAATGACACCTTGGGGATGGACCTTGGTGATATGTTCATGATTTTCTATGTTAAATGATGTAGCCACATCTTCAAGTTATGAAAATGTTATTTTTATTATGAAATGCCTCATGATTTCTTTCTCATGCCTTAAAGTTCTTTTCATGTCCTTATTGAAGTATCTCAAGTTCACATGTAAAATGTTCCTCTTGTTTCCCTTACTGGGCCTTCTGCTCACCCTTTCTTTTGATGTATGTCCCCAGGTTATGAGATGCAGTAATGAACCTAGAATGAACTTAAGTAGACGCCTTGCAAGTGTTTAAGAAGAATGCTTTATGTTGTTTTCATGTATTATGTTCCTGGTTTCCAAGACACTAAACCTTAAAGATCCTCAGTTGTGTGTAATGTAATGAAAGTTTATGTTATAAAATGGCGGGATGCTATAGTTGGTATCAAAGGATGGTTTAGTTATTTGTGGAAATTAGGATATGAAAACTCTAGGAGGAACCCTATAGAAAAGTTTAATATAGGAAATCTTCCTGGTATTTTGGTGAGTATTGAGTAAGGGGTTGCCAAGCAAATACATCCCTGTCTGGATACGAGCAGGTAGAGGTGGCTCTGGCACAGATGTACATAGGGGTAAAACCCGAAAACACCGCTTTTAGCTAGACTCGAACGGGAACTGGTACACGACAACGGGCCTTGCTGCACTCTTGGTTACGACACTCCCGGGGGATATGCTTTGGTAAATTCATAAGCTTGATATGAACCATTATTAAAGGAACAAAGATAAAATAAAATAAAGATTCAAATAAGAATATATGATCATGGATAACCTAGATGGGAACCTAGGGGATCACAAGTTAGGGTATACTTTACTTCTACATGTTATCCTTAGATGCATTAAGTTTCTTTTCATGATTATTGGCTAATTATTTAAGCCCCTAACTATAGCTTATTTTCTTAGTTAATGGCTGGAAATGGAAGAACATGTCCCAACAACAAATGTGATAGTAAGTGCTACGATTGTCGTATTAATACGACAGATATGATTAGGGGATTAAAAGATGATTATTATTTTGGAAGACGTTCACTATTTTGAGGACCATATATGATAGATTACTACGGTATTTTCATTAAGGTGTAAGGTTGACTTATATTTTGAAGAATCAATGAATTTAAGGTGGACTTATAGTAATTTAGGTTACTTTTGGGAATGATTAACCTATCTTGGGTAAAATATGTTTAGGTTAGCTACTTTTGTTATAAGATGTTAGGAGTGGTTGATGTTGTCTGGAGATGAACAATGAAGTTGTTTTGGAAGACTATGTTATCAAGTCCTTCTTGTATTTGGGTTTCAATCTTAGTTTGGTTTACTTTGAGGAATTTTAAGGACTGTTATTTATGGAATGGTCTATGATGAACCTTGGGTATTACCATGGAACTTTGAAGATTTAAAAGTAGTTTCCATTCCTATGGGATTCTTTTTGAAGAGTTGTTTTACCTTACCCTTTCTAATTTTGGGATAATGTTTAAAGATAGAAGAAATAGATAGTTAATATTTTGTAGATTATGTGATTCTATAGAAGATGATTCTTGTGCTTTTATGAGACCAAGTGTTTTTGAATTCTCATCATTTGGAGAAAAGATTAGTGTTGGTAGGGACTTGTTAAAGGATGAAACTCTACTTGAAGGTAGGTATATTTTCTTATGTTTTTGTTCTATGTAGAAAATGAAATCCTCAAAATTATGAAAAGAAACGTAAAACAAAAATGTTGTTGGTTTACGTTTCCTACTAGGCAATCAAAGACCGTTTACACACATCATAAGTTTGGGATTTTCTCATGGTTAACTTTCTCCTAATCATGTTCTCTATCACTCTCTCTCAGAACTGACCCTTTGTTTTTTCCTCCATGTCCATGTTTTCCTACATGGAACCCGAGTGTGGGTTAACTCGGGTGGCCTTTGTACTTCCTTTTCTTTCTTTTAAAGTAATGGTATTACTGACTCTTTTTCCGATGTGGGACTTTCAATGAAATTTCAAAACCCAATTTAAAAAAATTGCGAGGACGCAATTTCTTAAGGGGGGAGGATTGTAACGACCTGGAATTTTGAATAAATCTTGTTTCCTAATTTCATGTGTTATTTTTTTTATACTCAAAAAAAAAATTTTATTTGATAAACATGATTATAAATAAAATGAGACCATTGGTTTTTGAGTGTTATATGACCATCGGTCAATATGACCACCGTGAACAAAATGTTTTGATTATTGTCTCTAAATTTAAGTAATCTTGGTTAATTATTATAGAAAGAAGATTTGATGGCCTCACCTAGTAGCCTTGGGCCGATCGAAGCCCATCTAACAGAGATTGGGAAGGAGGTAGCACCATTGGGCTTTGCTCTGGACCAAATCCAAGCCGAACTTCATCATGTGAAGCTAGAACGGAATCTCCTTCGCGAGAAGTTCAAACTGATAGAAATTACTACTCGGGCAATGTTGACTGAGCCGCCCCAAAATTCTATCACCCT
Organism: Viscum album; assembly: GCA_963277665.1. Lineage (NCBI taxonomy): Eukaryota > Viridiplantae > Streptophyta > Magnoliopsida > Santalales > Viscaceae > Viscum > Viscum album. The sequence goes on from OY728119.1 coordinate 2,048,126,067, forward strand.
AGCACACCTTACTCTTAGGTCCTATGCTGGTATTATAAGGGGTTATGTAACGAGACCGTAATTGCCTTGTGTAATCCTTTTTTTAAATAAAAAAATTTGGATTTCTTCTTATGATGATGTTTATGAATTTTCAAATGACCGGATAAATATTGTATGCATATTTTTGATGAATTTTAGAAAAAGTATATTTTAAAAATGGTTTTGTAAACCTTAAATAATTAAAAATGTGTAATGATTTTCGAAAAATGGTCTTCTACAATTATGTTCAGTACGAAATTTAGAGTCTAATAAGATCAACTTGATTTTTGATGAATAGTAAATTATGAATAGTGATTTTATGATTAGGATTAGTAATATGACCAAATGGATTAGTAATCTCACTTAAAGAAAGTTTTAAAATAATCTAGGCACCTTGATTAAGTAATGTGATTCAATAAAATAGTTAAATAACGGTTTCATAAATTATTATTCAAGTATTAGTTTTTTCGGATGAATAGTGTTTTTAAATTAAAAATTTAATTAAAAATAATTAGAAAATTATTTTTATAAAAATGACTTTATTTTTGAACTCAGAGCATTGATATTATGTTATGGTAATTTTTGGGGATTTTTCTGAAAAAAATGAATTTTCGATGAATAGTGTTTTTATTTAAAAATTAAATTAAAAATATTTAGAAAATTATTTTTATAAAATGGATTTCATTTTTGAAATCAGAGCATTGATATTTGGTTAAGGTGAAATTTTGGGATTATTCTGAGAAAGTTGAATTTTCGGTGAATAGTGAAAGTATAGTTTTTAAGTTACGGGTGTTTAATGACATCATTTAATGATGTATTAAGTATATATTCAATATGGTCGAATTATGAATAGTAAGATAAGGTGTGAGGTGTCCCAAGTGGCCAATACCATGGGCAAATACCATGGGCAAGCCCATGGTTTTGCCAAAACCACTAGTGAGGTGTCCCTTGGCCATTAATGCTTTGTCCCTTCACTTTCCCTATAAATACCCACCCTTTCCTCCCTTAGTTTTCACTCCCAACTCTCCCCCAACGAAGTTCTGGTCTTCTTACCTTCCAAAGAGTCCTCCCAAGGTTCCCCCAAGCCCTCAAGGTCCAATCCTTTGAGTTTCAAGAGTCACATTTTAAGGTAAGGGATCCGACCCCTCTCTTTCTTTTCATGTAATCTCTTTTATGTCATTCCTATTATGCTCCATGTTTTTATGTGAGAGGATGTTCTTTTATATTCCTCTTACTGCCCTTTCATGTTTATATGATGAGAGATCCCCTCTTACTCTCATCATTTCGTTTTATGAAAGTTTAAGTGACGCCGTTAGGCTGCCGAATTTTTAAGGGATTCTTTCACCCTTCTCATTTTTCAAGTTCGATTTTCATTGTCAAGTCTTTCAAGTTCCTTTTTTATTATGTTGGGGTATGATCTCTATATCTATCATACTGATCTCTTATGATCATATGATGAGGGACCCTATTTGATCTTGTCAAATCATTTTATTTTGAAGTTAAGTGATGTCGTAAGGCTGCCGAATTTTCATAAGAGAAATCTAATCTTTTTCCTTCCATGTTTTTCATTTCAAATGTTATGTCCCTCAAATTTCGTTACCATGTCCATATGTCCTTCTTATTCTTTCACCCTACTGTTTTATGGATCATTTATGAGTGGGTGACCCATGTCCCCTCTCATTTCAATGTTTTCTAGAACCCCAAAACTTAGACGTTATGCTGCAGAATTTTCCCCTCAAAATGCCTCTCTCTTTTCTCAAAAATTATTTTATGTTATAAAGTGAATACTCAAAGATCTTATTTCTACAAGGGTATTCACATATATATCAAAATGTTCCATTTTAAATTCTGGGATTTACATACATGAGACCCGCTTTCCCTTTCCGTGGGTTTAAAGTGACGTAAAGATCATGTCTTTAAAGCAGTTTTTAAAACGTTATGATTATGAAATGAAACCCATTTCCTTTATGCTATATGGGTTATTTATGAAATGTTTGATGATGATATATGTGGCTCACATGATAATAAAGGCAAATTTAAGGGTGCGCCCTGATAGCGCTCCAATGCATTGGGTAATGATGTAACCACTAGAGATTACAATTTTCACGATACCTTGGTGAATAACCTTGGTAATTTTCAAATGACACCTTGGGGATGGACCTTGGTGATATGTTCATGATTTTCTATGTTAAATGATGTAGCCACATCTTCAAGTTATGAAAATGTTATTTTTATTATGAAATGCCTCATGATTTCTTTCTCATTCCTTAAAGTTCTTTTCATGTCCTTATTGAAGTATCTCAAGTTCACATGTAAAATGTTCCTCTTGTTTCCCTTACTGGGCCTTCTGCTCACCCTTTCTTTTGATGTATGTCCCCAGGTTATGAGATGCAGTAATGAACCTAGAATGAACTTAAGTAGACGCCTTGCAAGTGTTTAAGAAGAATTCTTTATGTTGTTTTCATGTATTATGTTCCTGGTTTCCAAGACACTAAACCTTAAAGATCCTCAGTTGTGTGTAATGTAATGAAAGTTTATGTTATAAAATGGCGGGATGCTATAGTTGGTATCAAAGGATGGTTTAGTTATTTGTGGAAATTAGGATATGAAAACTCTAGGAGGAACCCTATAGAAAAGTTTAATATAGGAAATCTTCCTGGTATTTTGGTGAGTATTGAGTAAGGGGTTGCCAAGCAAATACATCCCTGTCTGGATACGAGCAGGTAGAGGTGGCTCTGGCACAGATGTACATAGGGGTAAAACCCGAAAACACCGCTTTGAGCTAGACTCGAACGGGAACTGGTACACGACAACGGGCCTTGCTGCACTCTTGGTTACGACACTCCCGGGGGATATGCTTTGGTAAATTCATAAGCTTGATATGAACCATTATTAAAGGAACAAAGATAAAATAAAATAAAGATTCAAATAAGAATATATGATCATGGATAACCTAGATGGGAACCTAGGGGATCACAAGTTAGGGTATACTTTACTTCTACATGTTATCCTTAGATGCATTAAGTTTCTTTTCATGATTATTGGCTAATTATTTAAGCCCCTAACTATAGCTTATTTTCTTAGTTAATGGCTGGAAATGGAAGAACATGTCCCAACAACAAATGTGATAGTAAGTGCTACGATTTCCGTATTAATACGACAGATATGATTAGGGGATTAAAAGATGATTATTATTTTGGAAGACGTTCACTATTTTGAGGACCATATATGATAGATTACTACGGTATTTTCATTAAGGTGTAAGGTTGACTTATATTTTGAAGAATCAATGAATTTAAGGTGGACTTATAGTAATTTAGGTTACTTTTGGGAATGATTAACCTATCTTGGGTAAAATATGTTTAGGTTAGCTACTTTTGTTATAAGATGTTAGGAGTGGTTGATGTTGTCTGGAGATGAACAATGAAGTTGTTTTGGAAGACTATGTTATCAATTCCTTCTTGTATTTGGGTTTCAATCTTAGTTTGGTTTACTTTGAGGAATTTTAAGGACTGTTATTTATGGAATGGTCTATGATGAACCTTGGGTATTACCATGGAAATTTGAAGATTTAAAAGTAGTTTCCATTCCTATGGGATTCTTTTTGAAGAGTTGTTTTACCTTACCCTTTCTAATTTTGGGATAATGTTTAAAGATAGAAGAAATAGATAGTTAATATTTTGTAGATTATGTGATTCTATAGAAGATGATTCTTGTGCTTTTATGAGACCAAGTGTTTTTGAATTCTCATCATTTGGAGAAAAGATTAGTGTTGGTAGGGACTTGTTAAAGGATGAAACTCTACTTGAAGGTAGGTATATTTTCTTATGTTTTTGTTCTATGTAGTAAATGAAATCCTCAAAATTATGAAAAGAAACGTAAAACAAAAATGTTGTTGGTTTACGTTTCCTACTAGGCAATCAAAGACCGTTTACACACATCATAAGTTTGGGATTTTCTCATGGTTAACTTTCTCCTAATCATGTTCTCTATCACTCTCTCTCAGAACTGACCCTTTGTTTTTTCCTCCATGTCCATGTTTTCCTACATGGAACCCGAGTGTGGGTTAACTCGGGTGGCCTTTGTACTTCCTTTTCTTTCTTTTAAAGTAATGGTGTTACTGACTCTTTTTCCGATGTGGGACTTTCTATGAAATTTCAAAACCCAATTTAAAAAAATTGCGAGGACGCAATTTCTTAAGGGGGGAAGATTGTAACGACCTGGAATTTTGAATAAATCTTGTTTCCTAATTTCATGTGTTATTTTTTTTATACTCAAAAAAAAAATTTATTTGATAAACATGATTATAAATAAAATGAGACCATTGGTTTTTGAGTGTTATATGACCATCGGTCAATATGACCACCGTGAACAAAATGTTTTGATTATTGTCTCTAAATTTAAGTAATCTTGGTTAATTATTATAGAAAGAAGATTTGATGGCCTCACCTAGTAGCCTTGGGCCGATCGAAGCCCATCTAACAGAGATTGGGAAGGAGGTAGCACCATTGGGCTTTGCTCTGGACCAAATCCAAGCCGAACTTCATCATGTGAAGCTAGAACGGAATCGCCTTCGCGAGAAGTTCAAACTGATAGAAATTACTACTCGGGCAATGTTGACTGAGCCGCCCCAAAATTCTATCACCCTAGCACACCTTACTCTTAGGTCCTATGCTGGTATTATAAGGGGTTATGTAACGAGACCGTAATTGCCTTGTGTAATCCTTTTTTTAAATAAAAAAATTTGGATTTCTTCTTATGATGATGTTTATGAATTTTCAAATGACCGGATAAATATTGTATGCATATTTTTGATGAATTTTAGAAAAAGGATATTTTAAAAATGGTTGTGTAAACCTTAAATAATTAAAAATGTGTAATGATTTTCGAAAAATGGTCTTCTACAATTATGTTCAGTACGAAATTTAGAGTCTAATAAGATCAACTTGATTTTTGATGAATAGTAAATTATGAATAGTGATTTTATGATTAGGATTAGTAATATGACCAAATGGATTAGTAATCTCACATAAAGAAAGTTTTAAAATAATCTAGGCACCTTGATTAAGTAATGTGATTCAATAAAATAGTTAAATAACGGTTTCATAAATTATTATTCAAGTATTAGTTTTTTCGGATGAATAGTGTTTTTAAATTAAAAATTTAATTAAAAATAATTAGAAAATTATTTTTATAAAAATGACTTTATTTTTGAACTCAGAGCATTGATATTATGTTATGGTAATTTTTGGGGATTTTTCTGAAAAAAATGAATTTTCGATGAATAGTGTTTTTATTTAAAAATTAAATTAAAAATATTTAGAAAATTATTTTTATAAAATGGATTTCATTTTTGAAATCAGAGCATTGATATTTGGTTAAGGTGAAATTTTGGGATTATTCTGAGAAAGTTGAATTTTCGGTGAATAGTGAAAGTATAGTTTTTAAGTTACGGGTGTTTAATGACATCATTTAATGATGTATTAAGTATATATTCAATATGGTCGAATTATGAATAGTAAGATAAGGTGTGAGGTGTCCCAAGTGGCCAATACCATGGGCAAATACCATGGGCAAGCCCATGGTTTTGCCAAAACCACTAGTGAGGTGTCCCTTGGCCATTAATGCTTTGTCCCCTCACTTTCCCTATAAATACCCACCCTTTCCTCCCTTAGTTTTCACTCCCAACTCTCCCCCAACGAAGTTCTGGTCTTCTTACCTTCCAAAGAGTCCTCCCAAGGTTCCCCCAAGCCCTCAAGGTCCAATCCTTTGAGTTTCAAGAGTCACATTTTAAGGTAAGGGATCTGACCCCTCTCTTTCTTTTCATGTAATCTCTTTTATGTCATTCCTATTATGCTCCATGTTTTTATGTGAGAGGATGTTCTTTTATATTCCTCTTACTGCCCTTTCATGTTTATATGATGAGAGATCCCCTCTTACTCTCATCATTTCGTTTTATGAAAGTTTAAGTGACGCCGTTAGGCTGCCGAATTTTTAAGGGATTCTTTCACCCTTCTCATTTTTCAAGTTCGATTTTCATTGTCAAGTCTTTCAAGTTCCTTTTTTATTATGTTGGGGTATGATCTCTATATCTATCATACTGATCTCTTATGATCATATGATGAGGGACCCTATTTGATCTTGTCAAATCATTTTATTTTGAAGTTAAGTGATGCCGTAAGGCTGCCGAATTTTCATAAGAGAAATCTAATCTTTTTCCTTCCATGTTTTTCATTTCAAATGTTATGTCCCTCAAATTTCGTTACCATGTCCATATGTCCTTCTTATTCTTTCACCCTACTGTTTTATGGATCATTTATGAGTGGGTGACCCATGTCCCCTCTCATTTCAATGTTTTCTAAAACCCCAAAACTTAGCCGTTATGCTGCAGAATTTTCCCCTCAAAATGCCTCTCTCTTTTCTCAAAAATTATTTTATGTTATAAAGTGAATACTCAAAGCTCTTATTTCTACAAGGGTATTCACATATATATCAAAATGTTCCATTTTAAATTCTGGGATTTACATACATGAGACCCGCTTTCCCTTTCCGTGGGTTTAAAGTGACGTAAAGATCATGTCTTTAAAGCAGTTTTTAAAACGTTATGATTATGAAATGAAACCCATTTCCTTTATGCTATATGGGTTATTTATGAAATGTTTGATGATGATATATGTGGCTCACATGATAATAAAGGCAAATTTAAGGGTGCGCCCTGATAGCGCTCCAATGCATTGGGTAATGATGTAACCACTAGAGATTACAATTTTCACGATACCTTGGTGAATAACCTTGGTAATTTTCAAATGACACCTTGGGGATGGACCTTGGTGATATGTTCATGATTTTCTATGTTAAATGATGTAGCCACATCTTCAAGTTATGAAAATGTTATTTTTATTATGAAATGCCTCATGATTTCTTTCTCATGCCTTAAAGTTCTTTTCATGTCCTTATTGAAGTATCTCAAGTTCACATGTAAAATGTTCCTCTTGTTTCCCTTACTGGGCCTTCTGCTCACCCTTTCTTTTGATGTATGTCCCCAGGTTATGAGATGCAGTAATGAACCTAGAATGAACTTAAGTAGACGCCTTGCAAGTGTTTAAGAAGAATGCTTTATGTTGTTTTCATGTATTATGTTCCTGGTTTCCAAGACACTAAACCTTAAAGATCCTCAGTTGTGTGTAATGTAATGAAAGTTTATGTTATAAAATGGCGGGATGCTATAGTTGGTATCAAAGGATGGTTTAGTTATTTGTGGAAATTAGGATATGAAAACTCTAGGAGGAACCCTATAGAAAAGTTTAATATAGGAAATCTTCCTGGTATTTTGGTGAGTATTGAGTAAGGGGTTGCCAAGCAAATACATCCCTGTCTGGATACGAGCAGGTAGAGGTGGCTCTGGCACAGATGTACATAGGGGTAAAACCCGAAAACACCGCTTTGAGCTAGACTCGAACGGGAACTGGTACACGACAACGGGCCTTGCTGCACTCTTGGTTACGACACTCCCGGGGGATATGCTTTGGTAAATTCATAAGCTTGATATGAACCATTATTAAAGGAACAAAGATAAAATAAAATAAAGATTCAAATAAGAATATATGATCATGGATAACCTAGATGGGAACCTAGGGGATCACAAGTTAGGGTATACTTTACTTCTACATGTTATCCTTAGATGCATTAAGTTTCTTTTCATGATTATTGGATAATTATTTAAGCCCCTAACTATAGCTTATTTTCTTAGTTAATGGCTGGAAATGGAAGAACATGTCCCAACAACAAATGTGATAGTAAGTGCTATGATTGCCGTATTAATACGACAGATATGATTAGGGGATTAAAAGATGATTATTATTTTGGAAGACGTTCACTATTTTGAGGACCATATATGATAGATTACTACGGTATTTTCATTAAGGTGTAAGGTTGACTTATATTTTGAAGAATCAATGAATTTAAGGTGGACTTATAGTAATTTAGGTTACTTTTGGGAATGATTAACCTATCTTGGGTAAAATATGTTTAGGTTAGCTACTTTTGTTATAAGATGTTAGGAGTGGTTGATGTTGTCTGGAGATGAACAATGAAGTTGTTTTGGAAGACTATGTTATCAAGTCCTTCTTGTATTTGGGTTTCAATCTTAGTTTGGTTTACTTTGAGGAATTTTAAGGACTGTTATTTATGGAATGGTCTATGATGAACCTTGGGTATTACCATGGAACTTTGAAGATTTAAAAGTAGTTTCCATTCCTATGGGATTCTTTTTGAAGAGTTGTTTTACCTTACCCTTTCTAATTTTGGGATAATGTTTAAAGATAGAAGAAATAGATAGTTAATATTTTGTAGATTATGTGATTCTATAGAAGATGATTCTTGTGCTTTTATGAGACCAAGTGTTTTTTAATTCTCATCATTTGGAGAAAAGATTAGTGTTGGTAGGGACTTGTTAAAGGATGAAACTCTACTTGAAGGTAGGTATATTTTCTTATGTTTTTGTTCTATGTAGTAAATGAAATCCTCAAAATTATGAAAAGAAACGTAAAACAAAAATGTTGTTGGTTTAAGTTTCCTACTAGGCAATCAAAGACCGTTTACACACATCATAAGTTTGGGATTTTCTCATGGTTAACTTTCTCCTAATCATGTTCTCTATCACTCTCTCTCAGAACTGACCCTTTGTTTTTTCCTCCATGTCCATGTTTTCCTACATGGAACCCGAGTGTGGGTTAACTCGGGTGGCCTTTGTACTTCCTTTTCTTTCTTTTAAAGTAATGGTGTTACTGACTCTTTTTCCGATGTGGGACTTTCAATGAAATTTCAAAACCCAATTTAAAAAAATTGCGAGGACGCAATTTCTTAAGGGGGGAAGATTGTAACGACCTGGAATTTTGAATAAATCTTGTTTCCTAATTTCATGTGTTATTTTTTTTATACTCAAAAAAAAAAATTTATTTGATAAACATGATTATAAATAAAATGAGACCATTGGTTTTTGAGTGTTATATGACCATCGGTCAATATGACCACCGTGAACAAAATGTTTTGATTATTGTCTCTAAATTTAAGTAATCTTGGTTAATTATTATAGAAAGAAGATTTGATGGCCTCACCTAGTAGCCTTGGGCCGATCGAAGCCCATCTAACAGAGATTGGGAAGGAGGTAGCACCATTGGGCTTTGCTCTGGACCAAATCCAAGCCAAACTTCATCATGTGAAGCTAGAACGGAATCTCCTTCGCGAGAAGTTCAAACTGATAGAAATTACTACTCGGGCAATGTTGACTGAGCCGCCCCAAAATTCTATCACCCTAGCACACCTTACTCTTAGGTCCTATGCTGGTATTATAAGGGGTTATGTAACGAGACCGTAATTGCCTTGTGTAATCCTTTTTTTAGATAAAAAAATTTGGATTTCTTCTTATGATGATGTTTATGAATTTTCAAATGACCGGATAAATATTGTATGCATATTTTTTATGAATTTTAGAAAAAGTATATTTTAAAAATGGTTGTGTAAACCTTAAATAATTAAAAATGTGTAATGATTTTCGAAAAATGGTCTTCTACAATTATGTTCAGTACGAAATTTAGAGTCTAATAAGATCAACTTGATTTTTGATGAATAGTAAATTATGAATAGTGATTTTATGATTAGGATTAGTAATATGACCAAATGGATTAGTAATCTCACTTAAATAAAGTTTTAAAATAATCTAGGCACCTTGATTAAGTAATGTGATTCAATAAAATAGTTAAATAACGGTTTCATAAATTATTATTCAAGTATTAGTTTTTTCGGATGAATAGTGTTTTTAAATTAAAAATTTAATTAAAAATAATTAGAAAATTATTTTTATAAAAATGACTTTATTTTTGAACTCAGAGCATTGATATTATGTTATGGTAATTTTTGGGGATTTTTCTGAAAAAAATGAATTTTCGATGAATAGTGTTTTTATTTAAAAATTAAATTAAAAATATTTAGAAAATTATTTTTATAAAATGGATTTCATTTTTGAAATCAGAGCATTGATATTTGGTTAAGGTGAAATTTTGGGATTATTCTGAGAAAGTTGAATTTTCGGTGAATAGTGAAAGTATAGTTTTTAAGTTACGGGTGTTTAATGACATCATTTAATGATGTATTAAGTATATATTCAATATGGTCGAATTATGAATAGTAAGATAAGGTGTGAGGTGTCCCAAGTGGCCAATACCATGGGCAAATACCATGGGCAAGCCCATGGTTTTTCCAAAACCACTAGTGAGGTGTCCCTTGGCCATTAATGCTTTGTCCCCTCACTTTCCCTATAAATACCCACCCTTTCCTCCCTTAGTTTTCACTCCCAACTCTCCCCCAATGAAGTTCTGGTCTTCTTACCTTCCAAAGAGTCCTCCCAAGGTTCCCCCAAGCCCTCAAGGTCCAATCCTTTGAGTTTCAAGAGTCACATTTTAAGGTAAGGGATCCGACCCCTCTCTTTCTTTTCATGTAATCTCTTTTATGTCATTCCTATTATGCTCCATGTTTTTATGTGAGAGGATGTTCTTTTATATTCCTCTTACTGCCCTTTCATGTTTATATGATGAGAGATCCCCTCTTACTCTCATCATTTCGTTTTATGAAAGTTTAAGTGACGCCGTTAGGCTGCCGAATTTTTAAGGGATTCTTTCACCCTTCTCATTTTTCAAGTTCGATTTTCATTGTCAAGTCTTTCAAGTTCCTTTTTATTATGTTGGGGTATGATCTCTATATCTATCATACTGATCTATTATGATCATATGATGAGGGACCCTATTTGATCTTGTCAAATCATTTTCTTTTGAAGTTAAGTGATGTCGTAAGGCTGCCGAATTTTCATAAGAGAAATCTAATCTTTTTCCTTCCATGTTTTTCATTTCAAATGTTATGTCCCTCAAATTTCGTTACCATGTCCATATGTCCTTATTATTTCACCCTACTGTTTTATGGATCATTTATGAGTGGGTGACCCATGTCCCCTCTCATTTCAATGTTTTCTAAAACCCCAAAACTTAGCCGTTATGCTGCAGAATTTTCCCCTCAAAATGCCTCTCTTTTCTCAAAAATTATTTTATGTTATAAAGTGAATACTCAAAGCTCTTATTTCTACAAGGGTATTCACATATATATCAAAATGTTCCATTTTAAATTCTGGTATTTACATACATGAGACCCTCTTTCCCTTTCCGTGGGTTTAAAGTGACGTAAAGATCATGTCTTTAAAGCAGTTTTTAAAACGTTATGATTATGAAATGAAACCCATTTCCTTTATGCTATATGGGTTATTTATGAAATGTTTGATGATGATATATGTGGCTCACATGATAATAAAGGCAAATTTAAGGGTGCGCCCTGATAGCGCTCCAATGCATTGGGTAATGATGTAACCACTAGAGATTACAATTTTCACGATACCTTGGTGAATAACCTTGGTAATTTTCAAATGACACCTTGGGGATGGACCTTGGTGATATGTTCATGATTGTCTATGTTAAATGATGTAGCCACATCTTCAAGTTATGAAAATGTTATTTTTATTATGAAATGCCTCATGATTTCTTTCTCATGCCTTAAAGTTCTTTTCATGTCCTTATTGAAGTATCTCAAGTTCACATGTAAAATGTTCCTCTTGTTTCCCTTACTGGGCCTTCTGCTCACCCTTTCTTTTGATGTATGTCCCCAGGTTATGAGATGCAGTAATGAACCTAGAATGAACTTAAGGAGACGCCTTGCAAGTGTTTAAGAAGAATGCTTTATGTTGTTTTCATGTATTATGTTCCTGGTTTCCAAGACACTAAACCTTAAAGATCCTCAGTTGTGTGTAATGTAATGAAAGTTTATGTTATAAAATGGCGGGATGCTATAGGTACCGATTGTTTTCAAATTTATCGTATATGGGTGGAAGAGAATAAAGAGGTGTTGCCGATTGAAAAGGAATCGAATCCAGATTTATCATATCCGGGTGGAAGTAGAGTAAGAGATGGTGTCGATTCACTATAGAATCCGGTCATCCATCTGAAGCATGAAAAACTTTTCATACCCATGATAATCGTACTCAGGCTTAGAAAGAAAAAGATCATACCCAGTATAATCGTATTAAAAAATGATCATATCCAGGCCAATTGTACTCATAAAAGATCGTACTCTGGACAATCGTATTCAGAGAAGGAATTGCTTAAGGTCGATGGATGAAAAGAGAAGGAAAGAATGAGATCAACAATGTAGTCAATTGTTTCAAAAGGGTTGAATTTCTTTGTAGTTTTACAACTGGGTCAAAAGAAGAGGAGAAGAAAAAGTTTTGTATCTCAAGTGGGTCAAGAGAAAAAGATGAGGAGTTTGTTGGATGTGCAATCAAGGGGGAGCTCAACATTCAAAAGAATGATTGTATTCAATTAATACATAGCACTATTTTTTAGTAGTCAAGTGGTATCCATTTCTTCATATATTTGTTTTTCAATTGATACAGAGCTTTGTATTGAAGAAATCGGTTTTAGAAAATTAGACCCATGTATTGAAATCGGACTGGCCATTCAAATGAAAGTCTAAAGAAGGAAATGAAGTTTGAAGAAGAATCGAGAAGTTTTGAGAAGAGTTGACGAAGTCAAAATTCACCCGAGATTTTAGGAGAAATTGAGATTAAGGTGAATTTGATTAAGCGGGAAAAATTTTGGGATTCCCACCAAAGCATGTTAAGGGTCCCCCATAAAAGGCAAAAAGTACAATGTACTTTGTGGCTGACCGATGTACTATTCATGAGAGAGAAGCTCTGAGTTTTAGAGAGGAGTTTCCATATTCACTTTTATTGAAAAGGTTTTGATGGATTGAAGTGAAAGAGAAGAGACATTGCAACGTTTTATTCAGCTGATAATCTTACTCAGTGATTATTGTATTTTGTTGATTATCGTATTCGGTTTGTCAATTGTATTTGGTTGATCATCGTATCGAGCTACATTAATCGGTTTTGGGATTTTTGTATTCGGGTTCTTGGATTAAGGAAGAATCGTACTGAGTTTATTGGTCTTAGGTTTTAAAGTGGTGTCGATTCATCTCTACCATATTCTATAAAAACAAATCGTACTGGGGAGAATCATACCGAGAAGAATTGTATTTGGGAAGAATCATAATCAGAGGAATCGGACTGGGAAAATCGTACCCAGGAAAATCAGACAGAGTTTCTCATTATAAAGTCCAAGAAGTTCTTACCTTCTTTTGGGTAAGAAAGTGAAGACTTATATTTAAATTGGATAAATTTGTGAAATTGAAAAGAAGCACAGGTAACATGAGTTGTTACATAATCATTGTATTACTCTATTTGTGCTAAGAGGGTGCACATACACTATTGAAATTGTTTACATAGTGCTACACAAGTGTAAGGCTATATTCTACTCGTTGTAATCTAAGGATTGATTTCTAGTGGATTGTATGGTATTGGATCATTTCCAAACCATACTAAGGACATAACTATTCTTATTGAATATTGAACCTTGAAAATACTTGTGTTGCTTTGGATGTGTGGTTGAATTGTTTTTCAACATAGAATTGAATCTTTAACAGGTGGCAAAGGTTGTTTCAAGGAAACATAAAAGAAAAAGTATCATTGATTCCCCCCCCTCAGTGATACAATCATCCTGACTGTGCACTTTTAGGCTCGATCACCGCCCCTACCTCTCGGATGATGACATATCCTCTTTGTTTTGGATTGTTGTCATGCCTCGTCATCCAATATTATAAATATGTGTGTGCACGTGCACACTGAATAACCCATGTACATATATGTATCATATATACTCTTTAATTTACTGTTTTATAAGATAAATATCTTATCACCTTTGATAAATGTTAACTTTTATCAGTACATTTATGTGAATTATTGAAACCTTGTTCATACAATCCGCAACCGTTGGAAAACTTTTATCAATTTTTGAATCCATGTGTCTTGATCTAGATTAGATTTGAGTAAAATAAGTTTGTAAATTGAAAAACAACCTGTCTCACTAATAATGATGTGATGTTGTGATTAAAAAAAACCCAATACATTCATTAAGATGGTTGCCTTTGTCATTACATAATGATGGGTGATTAAAATAATGACTAGATTATTATTATTATTATTATTTTGAAGGTCTAATACACAATGAAGTAACACGTATGTCTGAAATAAATCCAAGGGTTCGAGTTGGGGGGGAGTCTAGGGTTAGTTGGAAGGAAGCGTGGAGGGGAGTGATAGTGAGAGGAATGGGGGTAGGGCAGACAATGAAAATCCGTTGGTCGCATCATGTCTAAACAAGTTCCAAGATGGGCAATGAGTGCCTTTTGACTTATGCTCCATCTCTTTGCTTTGCCTTTCGTCCGCCATGGCCGCCATTGGCGGCAACACTAGGGTTCTTTTATATAAACCTATTCCCATTAACTAATAAGAAAACGCGCCGTCTCTTCATTGCCCGGCGGCTACGGTGACAAACTTTCATATATGATGACAAAGTTTCGTGCCACTAACTCATAATCTATGACCTCGTGGTCCACATCTAAACAATATTTTATCTTTAGGTTTTGATCAATTTTGAGATAACTTCTAATATGAGTAACTTCATTATTTATAAATATATATATATAATAGGATTATATATTTACATCCATTTTAATTCATGTATTTTTTTTCATATAATTAATTACATATATTTAAATACTTTTGCTAGAGTGACAGCGGGTTATGTGCCTGCTGTAATACAAGTATCCAAACCCGATTAATACATGTTTAACAATATCTAAATTCAAATCTGAAACCAAACCCAAAATCTTTTAAAATTATATATTAACATATAAATATCTTTATATTGATATAAATATAATATATTTTATTAAATATGATTTGTAAAATACTAAATATGCATTTACACTTAATATATAAGATATTCAGTGAGAATGGTTTATAAAACAATAAAAAAATAATATTAATTAATAATTTGATAACTATTATAGTGTAGTAGTCATTTAATAACAATTAAATGATATAAAAAATTCAATAAATGAGTGAACAATCTAAGATAAGTTGAAATTAGGACTTGAAAAAATCTACACCTTGCTAACCTGGGGGACCTAATTGACTATTTTTTCGAGGCTTAAAAAGGCTCGAAATGCCTCTACAATTGAATTTTAATTGGTATCATAACTTTTTAATATTCAATGAAAATTCAGTTTCGTTTAAGAGGGTTTTCCTGTACTTAATGGAGACTGAATTTATTCTCAAGACTTACATTCTTATAGATATTATGGTGTTGAATTTTATCGTTTTTCATGTTTTGCCCCTGCAAGCAGTTGCGGTGGCTAGGGGGCTGGGGTGTGGGGCGCCGGTTGCAGGGTTAGGTCCTCAAACCGTTTTTCTTGAAGTATGCGTATGAATGTAACCCACCTTTTAAATATATGCACGTTTTCTTATATTTACATATAATAAATCAATAATACAACTAAATATTTAAACATATTTATATAAAAATGTATTTTTAAATATAGAAACCATGTGGAAATAAATATTTATTATTCATTTTATTTAAAATAACAAATTGTCCATTTTATTTACAATATAAAAATGCATTAATATATATGCATACCTATACAAGTAATGTTTATATATAAATACGTGTGTCAATAAAAAAATATATTTATATGCATATTCTAATATATGTAAATATATATATATATATATATATATATATATATATATATGCAATTATCTGTGCGTGTATATGTGAAATATAAATGTGTACATTTGTGTGTAAATGTGTGTGTGTGTCTGTATTGTGTAAATACGTTATATATAAATGTATTTTTATAATTGTATCATTATCATTATCATTAAACATAGTATACAAACGTAATTACAGTAAATATTTATAAAAACATTATAATTTTTTTTATCTAAATATACAATATAGAAATATTTAAAAAATGTATTTAAAAATAATTATATAAATCATATGAAATTAATTATTATCCATTTTCTTTAAAACAATATCTAACCATTTTTAAATTATAAAAATATATGAATATATATTTATACTTATACAAATGTATATATAATGTTTATATACACATGTGTGTATTAATAAATGGATATATATATATATATATATATATATATATATATATATATATCACACACACACAAACAAACATATATTTTCTAAATATACTAAAAAATAATTATATAAATATATATAAATATATGAATAAATAAGATTTATGTAAATATATATAAATAAATAGAAACATCATAAAATATACAACAAAGCAATCTTGTGGAAGTGGTAAAGGGGTTCAAATGCACAAGGGAGGTCACATAACAGAGTCCAGACACATGCGCAAGTGAACAGGATGCTTTGCAGTAGAAAAGCATTGATAAAGGGGTGTTGCAAGCACAAACAAAGGGCAGTCCGTGAGAGTTGGAGCGCTTCGAGGTGGATGGTGGGGATGTGAAAGTGCGACTGCTACAAAATAATTTTTTTTGAAGTTTTATCAGCACAAAAAAATGCGATGATAAAATCACTCTTTATTAGTGTTTTACCATTTTTTTTTCACAACGGTAACTAATTTTTTAACCTAGATAATGTAACATCCAGAGAATTTTTGAAATATATTTTTTCAAATAAATTCAATCTTTTCAATATATTATATTACACGCGATACTAAGTTTAGTTTGTGTTACACACAATATTGAGTTTAGCTTGTGTTGTACATAATACTGAGTGTAACTTGCAATATTGGTAACACTAGGATTAAATGAAACGTGACATACTATTAAAATTTTATTATTTAATATAATAGTTGTCACCTAACCGTTGGAATGGTGGGTATGGATAAAATCAACCAAATTATGAAAATATATGTTCTACAAATGCATATAAAATGAATTCTTTGATGACCAATTAATTAGAAATGAAAATAAAGGAAATCTTTTTTCTAAAAAACTATTTTTATGCACACAAACACGTTTTATCTCAATAAATTAGATAAATCATTTTTGCTGAATGAATTTAATGAAATGTATATATTATATATTCGAACACATGTTTAACATTCATCTTATATGTTTTCTAAACAAGAGATAAGAATTAATCCAAATTTTCGCTTACAAACTGTATTTTCTAAAAAGTAGTTTTGTCGCCTTTTGCGCACTTATTTTAAAATTAATTTTTTCTACTTTTAGAAAATTTATTTGAAAAAAATAAACTTCATTTTCGAAACTAGCATGCCAAAATTATCTTTGAGTGAATTTTTGAAAATTTTCTGAAAAGATAAAATTTTCAATGAATAGTGAAAATACCGGTTTTTATTAATAATTGTCATTTACTTTAAAGCATTTAAAAACTTCCAAATCATTTTAACATGGTTTTAAAAGTAACATTAGTTCAATTATATATTTATTAATCTAATTTAGTTCATTGGAATCAATTTCATATTGAATTTTGATATAAAAACTTATTAAACTTTTGAACACTTTTTCTTTAGAAAACCGCTTTCTCATCACGTTAATGAGATTTATTTTAAATTAATGTTTGCCACTTCTGTGAATGGAATTTGGAAAAATAGATTACACATTTGAAATCAGTATAATTTATATTATCTAATAAGGTCAACTTAATATTTGACCATAATGAATACTAAAAACAGTAAAAATTATTTATCACGACTAGGGTAAAAATGGGTTCACTGGGGGATTAAACTAAAAAGATAACGGTTAAGAATGACCCAAAACTTGTCCAAAACCCATTGGATGAACATATTTTGACCTTATGTCTTTTAGGTTTGAGAATGAACCATTTTAGAGCCTCGTGGCATGTAAAAAACACGGGTACACTATTTTTTATTCAAAAATTACAAGTGTGTCACTCACCTCACTTATAAAAGGTCACACCATGGGAATAAAGACATAACACATAAGTTAGAAGGCATAACATGATAACATAAAAGACATGGATCATGAATAAAAATATGGAAGCATAACATACCGAACATGGAATCACATGATCATGACAATAGAGGAATGTGACAATAATATATAACATGACATAAGCATGAGTCAAGGCTAACTACCAAGACTATATCACATGGAGAGCAGAGTCCCATAATGGATTAGGTTTACTCCCTAATCCCATACATATCGTATCATGAGACAAAACATTATCCAATGCATTTGAGCAGTATTTGGGCACAACCATTATAACATGTTCATGCATATGTGTGCCACATCAAGAATAAAACACAGGGAATAAACATAAGAGTTACCCATGGAAAGAAATGATTTTTGTAATCATGTCATAAGGTACAACCAAAGGGTGTATCAAAATGACATCAATGAAAGAAGGGATTAAATCATTTATAGACAATCATGAAGTAAAGACAAGAATAGATCATGAATAATGATGCCCAACTAAAGTGAATACATGAAAATAGTTTTTAGGAAACTTTAGAAATTAACTACTTTAGACCAGTTTAAGAGAAAAGATTAAAGAGTCTTTAAAGAGGATAAATGCATATTTTTTTTATATAAAACTAGAAATGAACTAAAATAGTTTTTTATGATAAAATTTGTGATTTTAGAAAAATATTGGTTGATTAAAATCGTTTATGGAGTGTACTTGAAAATGGGCAAGATGAAGAAGTTCTCTTTAATCGAGTTTGATTATCGAGAGAATTTGAGAATAGAACCTTTTAAAACATGTATTTCCCCATAAAAGAGAGATGAATTGAGATACATACACACATGTGGAACATATAAACAAAATGTAGGGGAATTATATAAGAATGAAAAAAATACATTGGGGTAAAGAGAGAGAAAGCGTAACCTAAAGGAAAAATGGAGGTTTAGAGAGATCCCTTACCTTATGTTCGAACGTGTTCTGCACTTGCACTTAATGTCCTAGTCAATCAAACTAGATTCATTAATTACATAATTCATAACATTTTTTTATCTATATTTGATCTATTATAATTTTTTTAAGTTCATTTATGGCCATTTCGATGTGTTATAAAATTTAATTTCATCATTTCACGAGTGTTCGTTTCATGATTTCATGGACGCTTAACTTGTGTGTATTTATGGAAGTTCTTGTCAAATGGAAGAAAAACTATAGAAGTAGAATGAGATGGTATTAATATAATTATAGTGTTTTAAATGCTATCATATATCATTTTGTTTTCTAATATAAGGATGATTCATTTGATAAAATGTTAATGATATATGTTTCGTTTATTTTTGGCAGTTTTCCCGACCATCACAAATTAGATTTATTTTATTTAATATTATGTATATATATTAGTTTCAGAACATGAAATAAGATATTATTTACTTATTAAAATCTAATTTAACAATAATAATAGCTTTATGAGTAGCCTTGAAGGTGGTATTGGAAAACAAAAACTCATTGTCTACGAAGGCGGCGAACTGACATATTATGGACGATGTTTTCATTTTTACAAAAAGAGGAGAGAAGAAATTTGATTATGGATATTACATTAACATAATAATATTCCAGTATATATATGATACTGGAGTTATCATGCTTCTTTGGATAGGGGAGGTGAGGAGAGGATAAGAAAAGAAAAGAAATTAAAAGAGGATGATTGAGGATTTTACCTATTGGATGTCGTCTCCTTGAAAACCTCCTTAAGGCACTTGAGATTAGTCTTTTGGAGAGACTAGAAACACTAGGATATGGGGTAGAGACTTGGTAAAGGAATTTGAAAGAATATTAGCAAGCTCAAAAGCTTAGAAGGTGTGAGAAGAAAGGGCGGTGGGGGTGGTATTTATAAGGGGGGAGGGGTGTTTTTGATTATTATATTTATTAGTTTATTATTTTGACTCAAAACTATCAATTTTATTGATTCTCGTGATTATATACAGTAAATAGTGCACGTGAGTTCAAACTAATGGGTTATTGCATCAGCAATGACTCTAAAATTCATGTATTTGGCTTATAATGTTAAATACTGTAAATTACCGTATTTTACTATTCACAAAAATTCAAGTATGTTAGAAAAAAAACAAAAAATTTACCACAATTTTTTTCAATTTTTATATTTAAAAAATGAAATCCATTATATAAAAATAATTTTCTAAATATTATAAATTTAATTTTTAAATAAAACCATCATTTATTCAAAAAATGACAATTTTAATATTATAATCTATTTTTTGACCCTTCAAAAATTTAATTAAGGTCACATAAAATTATCTTATAATTATAAAACAAAATAATATTAATTTATGAATATATTTTATGAAAATAAATTTTCTTTTAAATCATTATATTAATTTTAAAATTATAAATAAACATTTACGTTTTACAAAAATACCAACATTTAATTTATCATTTTTAAAACATTAATTTACTTATACTATGATATACATATATCATATTTTCTTTTATAAGATGCCTAAATATTATTTTACATTTCCATAGGTGTAGTTACTATTCTAACAGTTAGATTACTATTCCTAATATCCAGATTACTATTCCAACGGTCCGACTACTATTCAAACGATATAGGTTCCTTACATTCTATGAAAACCTATTATTTCATTCATTCTTCATTCAATTATATCTTCTCTCATAGTTATATATAATTTTATATTTAAAATGAATATTATATTATTATATTTTATTTCTAGAGCTTTGTTTGTGAGTACGGTCATTCTAGTGGATTGAGCAGATCCAAATTTTCCTATTCTTATTATCTTATTTTCTATTTATTGTCCCATTATAATATTTGTAATTATTATAGGTTTATTTGCTGACTAATGTATCATTATTCATTTATGAGAATAATGTTTTTATTGGGTTCTCTATGTGATGTATGTAGTTTATACTACATGACATAATTATAAGAAGGGAAAATTTCATTGATAAAATTCTGGGTCATTACATTCCTCCCCCCGTATGAAATCTCACCCTTGGAATTTTGTTTTACATACTATTGTGAAAACAGGTGAGGTTATTTACCTAATGATCATATAAAAAGGAAACTACAAACATATAAGGAATAACTTATAAATGAAAATTATATCATAATTTGTGATTCCCTAAGTTTCAATCTAGGTTACCCATGGTGATAGAATTATCCCTAGGGTTCTTAATAAAGTTTTATAGTCCCAATCCCCAAAAATAACTAGACCATTCTATGATACCAACTATAGCGAACCAAAACTTTTACACATATTATTACATGATTTTAAACATAATTAACCATGAAATAAAAACCAAGGATTAAATAGTCTAGTGTCTTTGGAAGGCTAGGTACATGATTAGAAAGCATGAAACCAGAATAAAACATCGCTTTATTAATATTCATAATGAGCTTCTAACTTCGTCTGAGATTCTACATCTTTATAGGATAACCTGGGGAATACATAGACAAAAGGGATGATCTAAAAAGCCCAGTAAGTGGGTAAACATGGTAATAAATCATAACACATGAATTAGAAGGCATAATATGATAACATAAAAGGTATGAATCACGGATAAACATATGGAAGCATAAAATATAGAATATAGAATCATATGATCATGTAAATAGAGGAATGTGGAAATAAAACATAACATGACATAAACAAGAGTCAAGGCTAACTGCCAAGACTATATCACATGGCAGACAAAGTCCCATAATGGATTAGGTTTACTCCCTAATCCCATACATAACGTCTCACAAGACAAAAAATTACCCAATTCATCGGAGCGCTATCTAATAGCACCCATCATAACATGTTCATGCATATGTGTGCCACATAAAGAATCAAACATAAGGAATAAACATAAGGGTTATCCATATAAAGAAATGAGTTTCATAATTATCACAAACCATATCTGGTCACCATCAAAACCGGCACCAGACCCAGCCCGTGACAAGGTCTGGAGGGCGTTCCCAATCCCCATGGGATGGCACAAGTGCCCGAGTATCATAAAATGATGTTTGAGAATGATTTACCCGAGTTTATAAACATTAAACAACAAAAAAATTCAATATGAAAAATCTGGATTTTTCGAAACAAACCATCTTAAAAAAAAAACTAGAATTGAATTACATAGTTTAAAATAATTATAAAAGACTACAACAACTGTAGAAACCCACAATGAACAGCTCAAGAACCATCCTCATGGCAAGAGGCACTGCCCTCAAACCATCACCACAAGATAACACTTCGAAGGACCTGCTAGAAACTCGAACCACTGGCACTAAAAACTGTACCCAAACTTGTGGCAAAAAAATAACCAAGTTTAATTACACCCAAAGGTGTAAGTAGGGTGTGATACAAATCCCAGTAGGATACCACCACTAAGAGATTCCATGTGATAAACATTTAGAGATGAAAAGCATGCAAGTTTTCAAAACATGAAATGCTAGCTACAATTTATAAAAGATACAACTTTAAATAAAACAGTTTTCAAGTGGGTTATTTTAAAGAATCAACACTTTTAAAAATAATGTCAACACTACTGAGATTTATAGACAAACATACTGTATACTGATAGTAAGAGTAAAGCATCTAATGAGCACAAGCAACGAGAAAATAACCCCTAGGCACTAGCTCACTGTGGGTCCTAGTTACCTCGTATCTCAGTGAGAGTAACCATCAAAATATCCATTCTCGTGCATGAGACACTTGTAGGGAACATACCCATAACCTAGTGGTTCACAATAATCATCATCATCATAGTTTAGTTAGTGTTGTAAGCGTCAATCTTGCTACGTGAAACTGAGGCCAAACCCCATGAGATCACTAGCATACCAGTACACGTCCGCCCACCTAGATACTCGGGTTTCCCTCTTGTGCTCAAACAAGATCAACAAGACATGAAATATAATTTTCACACGAAAATACCACTTCCACATCACACATCAACCAAACAGCCCACATGTACATCACACAATCACATCATCCCCCTTTTTATTCAAATTGATTTTGAAATCCAACTCACACCAAAATAGCCCACAACACATTTTTCATATCTTTCACAATTCAACACATCCTTTAACAATTTTATAAAATCTTTCTCAAGATGATAAAAATCACATAACATCCCACTCACATGTTACATAATACCCTTTTCATAACAAAAATCCATTTTTCACATCACACTCACAAAAAACAGCCCACATCACTTTCACATCACTTTCACATTTTAGTAAATACATTGAACATTTTTATAAAACATTTGCAAGATGATACACATCACATGACAACCACTTTCACATTTAAAATGTACCATTTCAAAATATACTCAATACAAAATAGTTTTCCAATATGGTTTCACCTCTTACATAAATAATTAAACTATTCATATATTTCATAAAACAATTCCAAGGAGTATACCCAATCTTTGCACATAAAACCCATTTCAAAACCATATTTCAAGGAAAAAATCACACCAAAACCCTACCAAAGTAGAATTGGAAGCCCTTGAAACATTTACTAAACCTTTATCAAGTAATATAAAATCATCTCAAATTATACCACAAAAGATACACATGAAAAACACACATTTTCATAAACACCTTCAAGAAGTACAACAAAGTTATACACATAAAACCCAATCAAAATCCCCCTTCCAAGGAACACATGACACTAAGTCAATAACAAACCAGAATTTTCAGCCCCTTTCAGCAACTAATAAATCAATTTAATATTTTATAAAACTACCACAAAATGGTATCACATGAGTTACATTTGAAAAGTACACAATTTCAAACAAAAATGCAACTATAAAATTAAATGCTTAACCAAACCCATCAAAAATAGTTTTTTCACCACACAAAATAGATTAGAAACATTCTAAATTAATAAACCGATCAAGCTAACTCATAATAAAATGGTTACACATGGAATCACCTACCTTTTGAGCCAAAACCCTTAAATTTTGGTGTGAAACCTCAACCGCACCTCCGCCGCACCACAAGGGAGATAGCAACCTAAAACCTCAAGATAACACCCAAAAGACAAGAAGTTAAACCCTAGGTATGAACCCTAGTTTCTGGACAATTTGTAACTCAAGAAAGGATGAAAGAAACCCTAAGGAAAGGGAAGAAATCAAAGAGAGGAGGACTTACTTTCATGATCTTGATGTTTCCCCCATCAAAAACCCCATCAAAGATGGGTTACATGGAAGCTTGGGGAATCTTGGAGACCTCCCATGGCTTCTGGGGTCAAATGGGGAAGATTAGATTTATTTCTAGGAGGAAAAAATGGGAAACTCAAAAGTATTTTTAATGATTTAGACACACCTGCACAGTTTGGAACTGTGCGGCCAAACCGTACGGCCTGTCCTGACCACCCAGAAAGTGTTGTTTTGCCTCCAATTCCAAGGGGGTACAAGGGGGAAAACAAGGGGGAAAGATATTCCAAGGATAGGGGAGAAAAATTCCCAAAACAAATCACTCTTTCTGACCCAAAAACTCATCCAACACAAGGGTACAAACCACCTCAACAACTTACCCCATAAGCGGTGCCACTAAGCGTGTCCCTAAACCGAATCCAAATCACCACCACCTAATACCAAACTTTTGACAAAACAGGAGGTCAAGTACCATTAAATACCCCCAAGACCAAGATCATAGATCAATAACACAAGAGACACCAAAATTTCAAACTCGGAACACCCCGAAACCAAGAAAAAGCTAAGAATATAAAGAGGATTTGAACGAAAGCATGGAATTAGAAATCCAGGTGTGACAATTCTCCCCGCCATAAAGCTTTCCACCCCCATAAATCCATAACAAGGCCAAAGAAACAACCAACCCCAATAGATAAACCAAGACACACTCCCTTTCCAAGCTTCACCCCCAAAGGCCAAAACACCTCCAGTGATCAATTAAGGAAGGAATACTCTCACAAGATAAAACTTACATCACTTTCCATAAATGATCAAGCCCATTCAGGTTTTATCCCAAAAAAAAACTCCTTAAACACTATTCGAACAAGATTCCATCAATTTACCCAAACGAACCACAAAATGAACAAGGTTACACTTACTTTGCTTTAACCAAACCGTTGGGTGTTCTCCTATCCCGACATTTACCTAAGGAAGATATAGGTAGTTAGATAGATCCAAACAAGACTACCTACCGCCAAGCCAAGACCATGGACCAATCTGAGTTACTAGTACGGGGAGACACAAATGGGATCCCCACCATAAGAGACAACTTAAATTTTCCCGAGATAGAATCGGGACAATAACAGGGGGAGGCCCAAACGGACTCCCCGGTACAAGGGGAAGACTTCCATTAGACATTTTTCAAATAAATTACATAAAAATAATAGTGGACTGCCCATTATAAGAACCATCCATCATAACCGACCAGCATGGGCCTACATGGAAAGATCCCAAAACTTAAAGAGTTGGGATGGTCGCATGGTTAGTTCGCACAGTTTGGGAAACCATGCACTAACTGTGGGGATCATTCTTTCCGCATGGCTTCCTAGCACAAAGTCACTACTAATTGTGCACAAACCATGTGATCAACCTGTCTAGACAAATTCCCAACCATACTCCAAAAACTCAATGGAAAACAAAGGGGAAAAGAATCACATTGGGCGGTAACATGGGAACAAGGCCCTCCACCTCTTTCCACCGAACTGGAACAACAGAAGAAAGATGATGACACAAGAGGTTTAAACTATCAAAATCCTTCATAATAAGGATATGAATTTTCACAAGGGTTTAAATGACCCTGGGATTTCCCCTGACTACATGCCATCTTCTCTCCAGGACCTATGGCTGGAGCTATTGAAGCATCTTCGGCCTCGCAGTTAGGCTTTGGAAACCCCCTGAATGAAACTTCTTCTTTTAGTGCTACAAAAAACTACACCGCAACCCCAGATGGGTTCACCAAGACATAACACATTCCAAAATAACTTACCCTAACCCAAAATTTCACCAAAACAAGGGATTATAAGATGCAAACACACATCACACCTTGTTTCTTCAGGTGAGAAACAATATAAGGAAATGAAACATATAATCACCTTCCTCTAAAACAGAGGATTTTGAAGTTTTTTTTCCATGAGAGACATACTCCCAACATGATAGAGACTCTCATAGGATTGAACGACCTTCAACTTTACAGTCAAATGAGCACACGACATCACGAGGCATAACCGAACATGACCATTGTGACTGATAGAAACAATACATGGAGAGGTACCTTATACAATGTCCCCAAACATAAAAAAAATTCAGAATGTGGCCACAATATCCTCTCATGACCTAATTTCCCACACTAGTGGTTTAACATGAACTCCTACTTCGAAGAGACTACGAAGGACCCAGAGGCCCTCCTAGACACCATCCAGATACTCATCCATGTTAACAAACCCAGAACACTTCCACCTTCGATGAATCAAGTATCTTAAGAAACTAAGGTCCATTTCAACCTTCCACGAGCACTCTCCCACTACAAGAGGATCCAAAAAAAAATAAAGAAATAAAATGGTGTAAACTCAATCTCCAAAGCTTGAGAAAAATATTCCCTATATTGATCAACTGGAGGGTATTCCAATAGCGAAACAATCTCGGTTGCACTTCAGTCATGCACTGACCCTCAATGGGGACATACCTTATCCAACGAGAGAACCCAAGGACCCAACCAAGCTAGTCCATTGGTCAAAAAATGAAGCAAAACAGATCCAAAAACATGAAGGGAAACACCATAAAGGCATCCTAAAACATTTATCACAAGATACTACTAACCGGTCCTTATACCCAGCTTACCGACCAAACACAAACCCAAAACACAGTTCAAACATGAGGGGTTCTTGGGCTCAAAACATCCCACAACATCAACATTTTCCAAAAACACATAATACACACCATCCCAATCCAGTCATAAAAACATAATGTTTTCCTTTAAAAAAATTTCTTTGAAAAACAAATGGTTCAATAGTTAGCGTATCCACCAATGGTACCCCATGGGCCTCACACATGCATGTTTTTGTGCCACACCAGGAACCCTTCTCATATCCATTTGGGCACTCATACAACCATGCCATCAACCATCCATCATCCCATATAACCCCATGCATGTGGTAGCTCATGGAAATACCAAAGATTAAAACAAAATCTCAATACAACATGCAAGTTTTTAAAACATGAAATGCTAGCTACAATTTATAAAAGATGAAACTTTAAATAAAACAATTTTCAAGTGGGATATTTTAAAGAATCAACACTTTTAAAAATAATGTCAATGATACTGAAATTTCCAGCCAAACATACCATATATTGATGGTAAGAGTAAAGAATCTAATGAGTACAAGAAACAGAAAAATAACCCCTAGGTACTAGCTCACTGTGGGTCCCAGGTACCTCGTATCTCAGTGAGAGTAACCATAAAAATATCCGTTCTTGTGCAGGATACACTAGTAGGGAACATACCCATAACCTAGTGGTCCCCAATCACCATCACCATCATATTTTATTTAGTGTTGTAAGTGTCAATATTGCTACGTGAAACTGAGGACAAACCCCACAGGATCACTAGCATACTAGTACACGTCCACCCACCTAGATACCTGAGTTTCCCTCTTATGATCAAAAAAGATCAACAAGCCATGAAATATAATTTTCACATGAAAATACCAAGTCCACATCACACATCAACCAAACAGACCACATGTACATCACACAAGCACATCATCCCCCTTTTTATTCAAATTGATTTTGAAATCCAACTCACACCAAAATATCCCACAACACATTTATCACATCTTTCACAATTCAACACATCCTTTAACAATTTTATAAAATCTTTTACAAGATTCTAAAAATCACATAAAATCCCACTCACATGTTATATAATACCCTTTTCATAACCAAAATCCATTTTTCACATCACGATCACACAAAATAGCCCACATCACTTTCACATCTCTTTCACATTTCAGTAAATCTATTGAACATTTTTTTAAAACATTTCCAAGATGATACGCATTACATGACAACCCCTTTCACATTTAAAATGGACCATTTCAAAATATAATCAATCCAAAATAGTTTTCCAATATGGTTTCACCTCTTAAATAAATCATTAAACCATTCAAATATTTCATAAAACAATTATAAAGAGTATACCCAAGCTTTGCACATAAAACCCATTTCAAAACCATATTTCAAGGAAAAAATCACAACAAAACCCTACCAAAGAAGAATTGGAAGCCCTTGAAACATTTACTAAACCTTTATAAAGCACTATAAAATCAACTCAAATTATACCAAAAAAGATACACATGAAAACCACACATTTTCTTAAACACCTTCAAGAAGTACAACAAAGTTATACACATGGAACCCACTCAAAATCCCCCTTCCAAGGACTACATGACACTAAGGAAATAACAAACCAGAATTTTCAGCCCCTTTTAAGAACTAATAAATCAATTTCATATTTTATAAAACTACTACAAAAGGGTATCACATGAGTTACATTTGAAAAGTACACAATTTCAAACAAAAATGAAACTATAAAATTAAATGCTTAACCAAATCCATAAAAAACAGTTTTCGCACCACACACAACAGATTAAAAACACACTAAATTAATAAACCATGAAATATAACTCATAATAAAATGGTTACACATGGAATCACCTACCTTTTGAGTCAAAACCCTTAAATCTTGGTGCGAAACCTCAACCGCACCTCCACCGCACCATAAGGGAGATAAAATCAACCCAAAACCTCAAGATATCACCCAAAAGACAAGAAGTTAAACCCTAGGTATAAACCCTAGTTTTTGGAAAATTTATAACTCAATAAAGGGTGAAATAAACCCTAAGTAAATGGAAGAAATCAAAGAGAGGAGGACTTACTTTCATGATCTTGATGTTTCCCCCATCAAAAACCCCATCAAAGATGGGTTCCATGGAAGCTTGGGGAAGCTTGGATACCTCCCATGGTTGATGGGGTCGAATGGGGGAGAAATGGGGTGGATTATATTTATTTTTGGGAGGAAAAAATGGGAAATTAAAAAGTATTTCTAATGACCTGGACACACCTGCATGGTTTTCCTGCATGGTTTGGAATCGTGCGGCCAAACCGTACAACCTGTCCTGGCCACCCAAAAAGTGTTGTTTTGCCTTCAATTCCAAGGGGGTCCAAGGGGGAAACCAAATAGGAAAGATAGTATAAGGATAAGGGAAAAAAATTCCCAAAACAAAGCACTCTTTCCAACCCAAAACTCATCCAACACAAGGGTACAAACCACCTCAACAACTTACCCCATAAGTGGTTCCACTAGGAGTGTCACTAAACCAACTCCAAATCACCATAACCTAATACCAAAATTTTGAAAAAAAGTGTCCAAGTACCATTAAATACCCCAAGGACAATGTAATAGATCAAAAAAACAAGAGACACCAAAATTTAAAACTCAGAACACCCAGAAACCAAGACAAATCTAAGAATTAAAAGAAGATTTGAAGCAAAGCATGGAATTAAAAATCTGGATGTGACAATAATCATGTCATAAGGTATAGCCAAAAGGTCTATCAAAATGGTATCCATGAAAGAAGGGAGTAAATAATTTATGGACAATCATGAATTTAAAATAACAATAGATCATGAATAATGATGGCCAACTAGAGTGAATACATGAAAATAATGTTTAGGAAACTTTAGAAATGATCCACATTAGAGTGGTTTAAGGGAAAAGATTAAAGAGTATTTAAAGAGGAAAAATTAATAATTGTTTGTATAAAACCAAAAATGAACTAAAATATATTTTCAAGATAAAATTTGTGATTTTAGAAAAATATTGGTTTCTTAAAATAGTTTATGGAGTGTAATTGATAATGGGTAAAAACAGAGAAGTTCCCTTTAATCAAGCCTACTTATCGAGAGGAATTTAAAAGGGAACCTTTAAAAAAATGTATTTACCTATCAAAGAAAGATGAATTGATCTACATAAACATGTTTGGAACATATAAACATGATTTAGGAGAATTATATAATAATAATTAAGAAGTACATTGGGGTAAAGAGAGAGAAAGTGCAACCTAAAGGAAAAATGGAGGTTTAGAGAGATCCTTTACCTTATGTATGAATATGTTCTGAACTTGCACTTAATATCCTAGATAATAAAATTAGATTAATTAATTACATAATTTATAACATTTTCCATCTATATTTGATTTATTACATATTTTTAAGTTCATTTATGGCCATTTTGATGAGTTATAAATTTTAATTTTGTCGTTTCAAGAGTGTTTGCTTCACAGTTTCATGGTCGGTTAACTTGTGTATATTTATAGAAGTTCTTGTAAAATGGATGAAAAAATACAAAAGTATAATGAGATGGTATTAATATAATTCAAGAGTTTTAAATGGTCTCATATATCATTTTTTTAGATATGAGGATTATTCATTTGAAAAAATATTAATGATAAATGTTTAGTTTATTTTTGGCACTTTTTCCGACCATCACAAATTAAATTTATTTTATTTAATATTATGTCTATATATTAGTTAAAAAACATGAAATAAGTTATTATATAATTATTAAAATCTTATTTAACAATAATAATAGTTTTATGACTAGCTTTGAAGATGATATTGGAAAATGAAAACTCATCGTCCATGAAGGCGGTGAACTGACATATTACAGATGATGTTTTTATTTTTACAAAAAGAAGATAGAAGTTATTTGATTATGGAAATTCCATTAACAAAATAAAATTATAATATATATATATATATATATATGATATCAGAGTTATTATGATACTTTGTGTAAGGTAGGTTAGGAGAGGATAATAAAATAAAATAAATTAAAAGAGAAGGATTGAGGATTTTATCTCTTGAATGTTGTCTCCTTAAGAACCTTCTTAAGGCACATGAGATTGGTATTTTAGTGAGAAAAGAAACACTAGGATATGGGGAAGAGGATTAGGAAGAGATTTTTTTATAATATTAGAAAGCTCCAAATCTTATAATGTGTGAGGAGAAAGGGTGGTTAGGGGTGATATTTATAAGGGGAGGATATGGTTTTTTTATTATTACATCCATTAGTTTATTATTTTGGATCAAGACTATCAATATTATTGATTCTTGTAACTTTATAAAATAAATAGTGAATGCGAGTTTGAAATAATGGGTTCTTATATCATCTATGAATCTAAAATTCTTGTATTTGGCTTATAATGTTAAATACTGTAAATTACAGTATTTCACTATTCACATAAAATTCAAGTATTTTAGAAAAATATCAAAAAATTACCCCAACCATTTTTCAACATGTAGATTTAAAAAATTAAATCCATTTTATGAAAATAATTTTATAAGCATGAGAAATTTTATTTTTAAATAAAATCATCATTTATTCAAAAAATATCAATTTTAATATTATAATATATTTTTGACCCTTTGAAAAATTAATTAAGGTCACATAAAATTATATTATAATTATAAAAAAACATAATATTAATTTATGAATATATTTTATTATTTTTTTAAAATAATTATATTTATTATAAAATTGTAAATAAACATTTACGTTTTCCAAAAATACCAACACTTAATTTATCATTTTTAAAACATTAATTTACTTATACCATGATATAAATATATCATATTTTATTTTATAAGATACCTAAATATTATTTTACATTTTCATAGGTGAGGTTAATATTTTAACGGTCATATTACTATTCCTAATGGTCAGATTACTATTCCAACTGACAAGTTACTATTCCAACAGTATAGGTTCCTTAATTTCTATAAATACCTCTTATTTCATTCATTCTTCATTAAATTATATTCTATCTCATGGTTATATATAAATTCATATTAAAAATTAATATTATATTATTATGTTTTATTTCTATAGATTTGTTCGTGAGTGTGGTCATTCTTGTGGATCAAGCAGATCCAAATTTTTCTATTCTTATTATCTAATTTTCTATTATTACCCCGCTGTAATATTTGGAATTATTATAGGTTTATTTTATGGCTAATGAATTATTATTAATTTATGAGAATAATGTTTTAATTAGGTTCTCTATGTGATGTATGTGCTTTATACTACATGACATAATTATAAGCAGGGAAAATTTCATCGATAAAATTCTAGGTTATTAAAACCAATGTCATAAGAGTTTTATGTCACAATCTCATCATTTATTGAGATTTTTTATGATTATTATTTCAATGATGAAATCTTATGATATATATCTCAAGAAACATATGAATTTTCTTTTCCTCTAGTTATGTTATGAGAATACATGTTTTACCTTCATTTTTCTATTTTTTGTACTCAAGATTTCAAAAATATTTTTTAAGAAAAATCATCTTTATTTCTCTCTTTGGTTGAAAAAACTTTTTCTTCCAATACCATGTTTTATAATAATATTTTTAAAAATGTTTTTAACATTATTAAAATGATTTATTAAAGAAATTTTTACTCATATTTGAATTTTTAAATTTTTTTAAAGGAATCTTCATGTCATTTTCCAAACAATGCCCATTTGGTTTTTACAAAAAATGTGAAAGGAATCTTTGTTTTAACATGTATAACATGAATGGAATTTCCCACCATCATGACCTTTATTTTATTTAAAGCTTCCAGTATATTTTTTCAAGGTTATTTTTAAAGAAAAATATTTTAAAAATATTTTATGTTTTAAATTTTTTTCAAAGAGGAAATTAAATTTTCATCAAGAAATGTTTAAATGATTTTTAAATCTTCCTTTATACCTTTTCAGGTTTATTTTCAAAGAAAATGATTTTCAATATTTTTTATGTTTTAAAAAGTGTTTTTAAATTGGAAAGGATGTTTTCTTCAAGAAATGATTTAAATGATTTTTAAAGCTCCCTTTGTAAATTTTCAAGGTTATTTTCAAAGGAATGGATTTACAAAACATTTTATGAATTTTTAGTCTTAAAAAGTGTTTTTTAAAGAAAAGTAATTTTACTCAAGAAATGTTCCAAGTAAAATTTAAAAATAATTTTCCATCTAAGATGACATCCATTTATGCTACTTATTCTTTATTGGGGATATGAACCAAGGATACCATTATTATTCATTATATGGATGTCTTATGTTTATTATGAAAAGTTATTTATGAATCCCATTTATATTCAATGGATTATACCATGATAAAATTCTTATGAAACCCATTTCTTTTTTCCACGAGTTATGATTTGATGAAATGATTATGAAACCTGTTTCTTTTCTACAGGTTATGTTATGATGAAATGCTTATAAAACCCATTCCTTTTCATGGGTTTTGATATAATTAATGTTTTATGGTCTTTTGGAACACATATGAGTAATTTTTATTATGTGATGGTATTTACATTATAACCAAGGATGGTGGTTACGTTATAACCAAAGATGATCATTATGTTATAACTAAAGATGGGTGAGACCTATATCTCCCTCTAATGCATTGGTTAAAGATAGATATATCATGAGATAAATTGGATCAGAATGGGGAGTGAACCCAGTTTAGTAAAAGACTACGTCCACTATGACAGTCTTTAGAGTGAACCTTGAATACTATGATGGTTTGGGGAGTGAACCCATTCCATTATGTTAGTTTTGTAAATGATCCTTGACTACTGAGGAAATGATTTTCTATGATTATTTGTATACCACAATTACATGTATTATATTATTGTTATGCTCTCATGCCTCATGTTATTTGATTTCCTTATGATTCATGCCTTATGAACCACCAATATTTATGCCATGACTCAAAATTTTGATCTTTGATGTACAAGGTATGGTTTTCATATTTTATGATCATGTTCTCAAACCCTTATGATCACATTATGTTTACATATTTCTCTTATTTACCCTTACTGAGCATATGATATCATCCTTTCTTATGTTTCTTTTCCCCAAGTTATAATGATAAGTATTATGTGTGATATATTTAAGAAGGGTTATAGTTATTAATAACTAAGTGGGAGATGATGTAGAACTCTTATAAACTAGTTGTCTATGTTTCTAAGTTTCCAAAGGCACTATACCTTTATGATCCTCAGGAATGTGTTTGTGTAATTTAATGAATATTTACCTAAAATATGTAATATCAATCTATGAGAAGTTTAGGTTTTATAGTTGGTATCAAAGGAAAGGTTTAGTTAACCTTTGGAAACTAGGATGACAAAACTTTAGTGAAATATCTAGGGATATTTATAAGGATATGTCTAGTTATATGTCTAAGGATAAGTCTAAGGATGAGTCAAAGTATAGGATAATGTCCTAGTTTTTTTAAAGGATATAACAAGTGGTTTCCAAGAAATTACATCCCTATATGGATGCTACAAGTGGATGTGGATCTGGAAAAAAAGTACCTTGGGGTAATAACTCTAAAAAGGGTGCATTGAGTTGGACTCAATCATCACCTGGTGCATGAAAATGGGCCTTGCTGCACACCTGGTTTGACACTCCGAGGGGATATGATTTGTAAATTCACAAACTCTTTATGAACCATCACGAAGGATTTAAATAATGAACTAGGTTAAGCCTAAGGTTTCATATATTGAAAATAAAGTTTCATGATTTAGACATATTATAAGTGTTTTTTCATGATTATGTGGTACCCACTATGAATCTTGTTACTCAAACTATGGTTTTTGGTTTTATTCAATGGTAGGAACCAGAAGGAATTAGATTAATGTTGATTGCGATAGATAATGTGTTGATGAGAAACCAAATGGGATGATGACTAGAGTAAAGGATATTGTGATTATGAAAAATCATCTATCATGATATATGATTAAAAAAATACACCTTTACCAACTCTAAAACTCACCAAATAAGATAAGGATAGAGTTTGTTGAGAGTTTAGTTGGTAGAGACTATGGAGGAAAGAATATTTTGTTTTCTATATGTTGAGAATGTGGTAGGAAATACCCAAGTGAATGTCTTAGAGGAATGGGAATATGTTTTGAGTGTAAAAAAGAAGGATGAAAAGTAAGTAATTTTAGATGAAAAATGAAAATTTTATTTAACACAATGGATGAAAATAATGGTCTCCCTAAGACGTCATCAATGGTTGACTATTTAAAATATGGAAATTATGGGCGTTATGAAAATCAATTTCCTAAAGGGAAATCTCATAATGTCACGACCCGTCCACGGGGCCCGTGCCGTGACTACCCCAATCCCGCCTTCCATAGGCCAGGGACTGGCGACTAGCACCAAAGGCGTAAATCCCGATAACTGGGAAGACATTGCCTTTATAAAAGTAACAAAACACCACAGAGTACAAGAGGAAGTAAAACACTAAGTACAAAAAGAAGTGATGGAAAGTAAA
This sequence comes from Viscum album, assembly GCA_963277665.1. Taxonomy (NCBI): domain Eukaryota; kingdom Viridiplantae; phylum Streptophyta; class Magnoliopsida; order Santalales; family Viscaceae; genus Viscum; species Viscum album. The sequence continues at coordinate 2,048,161,420 of OY728119.1, forward strand.
TGGGCTAGAATACAAACCCAAAAGAAAGTACAACTACAACTGAACAAAGTACAACAGAAAAAGACAACAGCTGGAGGGACGGAAGCGGCTCCTGGGTCGTCCTCCTCGGATCCTACCTGAAGGGTAGGTACAGATGGCGCAGCTCCTGGATCGTCCACCACGAATCCTACCTGAAGGGTAGGTACAAATAGCCTCCACAGTGCTCTCGTCCGTCAACCTCCTCCGAGTGTCGTCTCGCCGTGAAGTCCACCTCCGGACACTGACTTGTCGTGTAGTCCACCTCCGGGTACCGTCCAGTCCTCGAACACTCGGCCTCCGTCAGCACTGCCTGTCATCTGCAACCAACACAACGAGGTGCGGGCATAGCCCGTGCAGGGGTGAGTATAACGATACTCAGTAGGGACCCCGAGACCCTCAAGGTCTCACTAAATCCAACAAGGATAACCACAAGAAGATCTCAACAGATAAACTCTACTTAGGTATATGCCCATACATATACCTAAGTTATCAAGTAACCCATCTCAATCATGAGGAAACACAAGGATCATGAGATCAACGGATAACCACTACCCAGGTATATGCCCATACATATACCTAAGTTATCAAGTAACCCATCTCAATCATGAGGAAACACAAAGGTCAAAAGTCTCAGCTCAAACCAGGATTTTCATTATCGAAACCGTAACTACTGAAGAGCTCCGTCTCTAGAGTGTACAGTGGTCCTGTCACGACTCCGAGGTACTGCTCACTAACCTAAGACTCCTGAGGTACTCCTCCTGTCGAGTACCACGGGCCAGCCACCCAAACACAGTAGTGCTTCCCGCCGAGGTATGTCACTCAAACACAGTAGTGCACACCCCCTAGTAGCCTGCAGAGGTACTCTCCGGACGAGTACCGCGAGTCTGCACTATCACACAGGTAGTGCTCCGTCCGCCATGGGTCTGCACCCAAACAAAGTAGTGCTCCGTCCACTGGGCTAGTCGACTCACTCCAAGTCGAGTCGGTCAAGCAGTCGTCAGGTCTCAGTCAGCTACACGGTCTCCGTACTCCGCACGCTCGTCTCTGGGAGGGTCCGCTCCACGAGCTGCAAGTTGATACTCCAAGTATCTCAAGGTCCCACGAAGAAGTATCTCAAAGGACCACCTCGTCACAGGGGTCTCAACGCAACAGACGGCGCGTCGATCGGACGCCCGGTCTGTGAGTTATTAGCCTTTTCGTCCCAGGGGCCCGGTTGGTTTCGTGAGCGAACCAAACCCAGCCGTATCTCAACTGTACCCCGATCTCTCATAGGGTATACTCATAGGGACCGTTTCTCAACGTGATCGCCAACGCCGCTGACGGTTCGTCAAACGGACATCCTGTCTGAGAGTTATCAGCTTTTCCGTTCCAGGGGCCCGGTTGGATTTCGGGTGCGATCCAACCCGGCCACTACCAACTGTATCCAAAACTCGGGAGAAGGATGCCAAAAGTTCCGTATCGTCAACAGAAACTCAACGCAACAGACGGCGCGTCAATCGGACGCCCGGTCTGAGAGTTATTGGCTTTTTCGTCCCAGGGGCCCGGTTGGTTTTTAAGGCAAAACCAACCCGACCGTACTCCACCTGCACCCAAACCCCGGGCGGAGTGAGCCAAAAGATCCGTCTCACTAAGAGGAAACTAACAAAGCTGACGGTACGTCAATCGGACGTCCGTAGCTCAAGATATGAGCGTTTCCGCTCCGAGGGCCCGGTTGGTTTCGTGTACGAACCAACCAGGCCGAACCCAAAGTATTCCGAAACTTTGAGTGAGATAAACCGAAACGACCGACTCGCTCCAAGGATTGCGTTGCCGCTGACGGCGAGTCGTTTGGAGGCCCGTAGCTTAAGTTACGGGCGTTTGAACGAAAGTCATCCGAAGACGGGGGGTCCGGGCCCGGGCCGACCCGGCCCGACCCCCCCTGGTTGGCCCGAACCGGGTCGGGTCCGACCCGGTTGGCCCGGCCCGGCCCGGCCAGGTCCGGTCCGGCTCGGCTCGGCCGAGCGGCCGACGCGGGGGAAAGTCGCCGCCACGCGTGACACCCCCTCCCCCGCGGCACCTGCGGGGTGTCGGCCAGACAGCCGGACGTGCCGCGTGACAACCCCGCGACACCCGCGGGGTGCCGCCCTGGACACCCGCGGGGTGCCGCGTGACAACCCCACGGCACCCGCGGGGTGTCGCCCTGGACACCCGCGGGGTGCCGCGTGACAACCCCGCGGCACCCGCGGGGTGTCGCCCTGGACACCCGCGGGGTGCCGCCTGACAACCCCGCGGCACCCGCGGGGTGCCGCGCTGGACACCCGCGGGGTGCCGCCTGACAACCCCGCGGCACCCGCGGGGTGTCGCGCTGGACACCCGCGGGGTGCCGCCTGACAACCCCGCGGCACCCGCGGGGTGTCGCGCTGGACACCCGCGGGGTGCCGCGCTGGACACCCGCGGGGTGCCGCGTGACAACCCCGCGGCACCCGTGGGGTGTCGCGCTGGACACCCGTGGCACCCGCGGGGTGTCGCGCTGGACACCCGCGGGGTGCCGCCGCCTCCGGCCGCCGGCGCCGCCGCGCCGGCGACCCGCGCCGCCACCGGCTTCCGCAGGCCGCCGGAGTCGCTCCGGTGGCCCGTTTTCCTTCCCGTCTGCGCCGTTGTTCCTCCCGGGTTCCGTTCTTTACTGCAGGATCATCAAACATCCGTTGCGGCACGTTCCGTCGTTGCCCGTCAAATCCGCACAAGAACGAAGAACGGCGGAGGGTTGTCGGGCCGTGTTCGTTTGGCCCGCACCCTCCGCGTTAGATATAAACAACGGGAGAAATTAAAGTTCAACACATGAACGCATATCCAAAATAATTTTTAATGAAATAAAATTGTTTCATAAAAACGGGTTCCTTATTTGAACGGAAACAAAATTTTTAATAATTTTAAAATTGTTCACAAATCCAGTTCTTTAACTTTTTTAAGAAACAATTACGGAAATATAAAAAGAAAAAGGGGGTTAATTCCCAAAATAAATCCCTACCTCGCCGTTGCTGTCGGATGCGAGGTCGTTGCGGAATTGACCGTCGCGGAAGGAGGTGATCGTCACACCGCGGAAGGGCGTCGCGTCGACGATCTCCGAGGACCAAGAACATACGGATTTAATTAATAATAATTAAATCCATGTTGTTGTTGAAATCCAAAAAGAAAAATAAAAAGAAGCGCAACCCCCTACCTTGGTTGTTGTCGATCGAAGGCTGTCTCGGGGTTGGATCGTCGCGGAAGAAGCGTCGCGAAGGGAGATCCGTTGGCGTCACGGTACAAGGCTTCGCGTCGTCGATCTCCGCAGGTTTGGCGTTCTTCGCGTTCTTCGCGTTCTTCGCCGAAGAAGAACACTTTCCTCCAAATCCTCTCCACGCCACAAGTTTCAACCCAAAATAAAATAAGCTTAAGCCTTATTTTATTTACACAACTAAACATTTGAATTTCAAAAGATAAGAAACGAACCATTAATTCGTAGAATTAATTAAACGAAAGAAACAACTCATTTAATTTACGAAATAAACCGCCCAATTAAATGGTCTGTTAAGAATTTAAGAAAACGCGTCAGTTGACTTTCATAAAGACGGGTTTTCACGGGTGCGTTACTTAGCGGAAAGAAACAGCGGGGCTCGTGCAGGCACCACCTCACCAATATCCTACCAAGAGGGTAAGATATTTCTGGATAGTACCCTATCTGGTTCAACTCAGTTTAAGCCGCTTTTAAGTGGCTTCAAGTGGCTTCCAAGTGGCTTAAGTGAAATAAAATAAAGTTGTCGAAAAATTATTTTATTTCTTAACTTTAAGCCCGAAAATTAAAAACCACACCCGAGCAAACGCAACTCCAGAAGAGGCGTTTCTAAGCAAATACCGGCGCTGCGATCCCATCGGTGCCCTCAGAATTCGATTCCGGGCACCGGTTCAAAAGTTAGAAAAACCCGCACGTTCGTTCACTGAACGTACCCGAGCCAAACTTCAGAAAATGATTCCGGGCACACCGGGCCTCGGAATCAGGTGCCGTCAGAAGCTGCGCTCTTGTAAAATTCCAAAAAAAATTAAGAAAAAAATTTCCTTGAAATTTACGGGTCTTTACACATAAAGATAACCAACAAGGTTGTATGAGTAATTGTTATATTGCTGACAATGAAGAGACTACATACAACATATAAAAGGAAATAAGTGTTAAGGAATAAGATGATGAAGATTGGTTAATGGTGTATGAATAAAGTGGAATGATTGATGTGTTTATGTATTTGGATTCAAAGAATTATATTTTTTATCAGTGCTATTTTTGTTATTAGAATCATGAAACATCAATTGATTGTTCCATAGTTTTTTTTCATTAAGGAGTTGTAAGAATATATTATATGGTACTAATATCCTAGAAAAGTGATTTAATGGAAAGGTGATATTTTGATTAAGGGAAAATAACCCTTAATATGTTCATGATACTGAGAGAATGGTGTTTAGATTGGATGAAGATATGATTGATATGGATAACGTAAATTGGATAGTATTGATTACCATTGAACTAATTAATTATTTAATGACAGAGTGTTTTATGTTATCATTTATAGAGTTTACAAAATATTTGTATTTATGAAATACATTAAATAATCTATGATTTTATTTAAGGAATGAAGAAAGAGTTAATTTTTGAAAGTAGGTATGTTTTTATTATGGTTTTATGGTAATTCAAGATATTACCATGTTCCAGAAGAATATATGATCAATGTATTGACATATTTGGAATGTGAAACTAAGAGCTACTTCATGTTTTTTGGGGGATTAATCATAAGTTTATTTTAAAAATTTAGTAACCTTATTTCTAATTTTTTGGATTCCAATTTTATCTAGACATGGAGGATCATTAAGGTTAATTATTCAAGAAATAGATAAAGTTAAACTTTGGACATTATTAGATAAATTGTTCTAAAAATTCTATTTTTGATAATAACCAGAGAAAAAAGGAATGTATTATTATTCTTTTATGGATCTTATGATCTAGTAGTGCTTTAGGAATTAAAAAAACCCATATTCATTTCTTAGAGTAAGAGTTGAAGTGGAAATTGATTAAAGAAAAATCAAAGTATGAGATTGTGCTTATGAAATGGAATGAAATCAAGTAATCATATATTCTCATGAAAATTCCTTAACTTTAGGAAAATGATCTTGAAATAAAATTTTGTCATATTACTATCATTTATGATGATATCAATGACCTTTTTCACACATATTTAGTTTATGGTTTTGTGGTTGTTGATTTTCACATAACTATTCAATTTCTTGTGATCAATGATCTCTTTCACTCTCTATCATTATTTCGACATTACACTTTTCTTCTATGTCTAAATCTTTACTTCCCACCTATGTTCTCCTATTTGGAAACCTAGTATGTGTTATTCCAAATGAACTTCACACATTGTCTCTTTTAAAGAGGAAGTTTTAATAAACCTTTTTATGATGTGGGTTTCCCAAAAAGGTATTTTCAAATGTTAAACCCTTTTTTTACCAAGCACAAGTTCAAATTGAGAGGACACAATTTATTTAAGGGGGGGTAGAATGTAACACCCTGAAATTTTATGAAATATATTATTTCAAATAAATTTAATTTTTTCAATATATTACATTACATGAAACACTAAGTATGGATTGTGTTACATGGAACACTAATTTTATCTTGTGTTACATGAAACACTAAGTATAACTTTTGATATACACAACACCAAGTTTAAACAAAATGTGACATACTATTGAACTATTATTATTTAATATGATAGTTGTCACCTAGACATTGGAAAGATAGGTATGAATAATATTAAATAAATTATGAAAATTTATGGTCTAAACATGTATATAAAATTAATTCTTTGATGACCAATTAATTAAAAATAAAAATAAAAACTATATGAAAATAAAGGAAATCTTTTTATAAAAAAATATTTTTATGTACACATATGAGTTTTAACTCAATAAATTAAAAAAAATAAATTTTGGTGAATTATTTTATTAATATTTGTATATTATATATTCAATAAAATGTTTAAAATTCATATTATGCATTTTCTATACAAGATATAATAATTAATCTATTTTTTAGATTAAAAACAATATTTTTCTAAAACTCAGTTTTGTTGCCTTTTTCACACTTATTTTAAAATTAATTTTTTCCACATTTATAAAATTTATTTGAAAAAATAAACTTAATTTTATAAATCAGAATTCCAAAATTATCTTGGATTGTTTTTTTGAAATTTTTTTGAAACGATAATTTTTTCAATGAATAGTGAAAATGCTAATTTTTATTAAGAATTTTCATTTCTTTTAAAGCATTTTAAAACTTAAAAATTATTTTTATTTGGTTTTAAAAGTAAAATTATTTCAATTATATATATATTAATCCAATTTAGGTTATTTTAATCAATTTCATATTGAATTTTGATATAAAAACATTTTAAACTTTTGAACATTTTCCCTTTGGAAAACCCCTTTCTCATCATTTTCGTGGGATTAATTTTAAATTAAAATTTTCCAGTTATATGAATTAAATTTAGAAAAATAGATTCCATATTTGGAATCAGTATAATTTATAATATCTAATAAGGTCAACTTAATTTTTTAACATAGAGCACAGTAAAAACAGTAAAAATTATTTACCGTGGTTAAGGTAAAAATGGGCTCACCAGAGGGGTTAAACTAAAATGATAAGGGTTGAAAAAGGAAAAAAACTTGTAAAAAACCCATTAGATGAAAATATTTCAAAATAATATATTATAGTTTCTATAATGGACTATTTTTTATCCTTTTGGCATGTGAAAAATGTGGGCACACCATTTTCTTTTCAAAAATTACAAGTGTGTCACTCACCTCACTTATAAAAGGCCATCCACTCTCCTCTCCTCTTCACACTTCCAAAACCATTTGGTTCAGCCATGAACTACCCAAATATCCTCCTTAATTCCCTAATATCCACCTATGAGCCTTATTTTTTTCATAAGTACAACCTAAGAATCCTTTTAGTTCAAAACAAAATAAGTTGTTTGAAGAAGAGACAACGTCCCTAACCGAGCTGACTACCGCTCCGTGGACCAATATTATTCATTTTCCATCACCACCTCTCAAGGGTGGATATAATGATGGATTTATTTTTTATATAATATATTTATGATATTATTATTATTTTTTAATCATTATATCACATGTGCCTTACTACTTTCTATTCAGTGGGAATACGATAAGGTTGTTCGTGTGTATGGTGAATTACTACCTCACAAAGTGATGTGTTTCATTCAAGCTTCACATGGAAGGTAATATGAATGGATTTAATGAAAATATGTGATATATATGAAATAAAAATGATTACATAATAATAATATATTATTTACAATTATTTATTTCTTTCTGTTAGGAAAATGGAAACAACGTTCATGCGTATGTACGACCTACCGTCTCCATGGATGATGTATTTCACTTTCTATCTCTAATTTGTATGGATCACTCTAAATACATTTATACTGAATATATATGATATTTATATCATGGTTAACATTCTAGGTATTATGGAACCAGGATAAAAGTAATAGAACAAAAAATAACAAATCAAAACATACCCAAAAAATAAAACAATTATTGCCCAAAATGTGACTTTAACATGAAATTATTAATAAAAGGTAATAAAAGGTCATAATTAAATAATATATGGTATTATATATATAAGTAACCGACCTTAAACATTACATAATATAGTAAATTATTTTATAATTCACTTCTTTACATTCCCATGGATATTTTCGGTTTAGAGTTTTAAAAAATTAGGACATAATTCATACATATCAACCCACAAGCATACAAAGTGGGTACTACTAAAACAATATCTATTTATTACATACTAAAAACGTTTTTAATAAAACATGAAATATTTTCATGAAAAATCTTCAAAATATTCATATTAACTTCTTCTTTTCTCTATCCCATCCTTAAACCCTGTGTTTTTTTAAAACTTGGGATGAGCACAAAAAACATAGTAATGGTTATAAAAATAAATAAATAAACCATTATTCCATGAACACTTATAAACATATGAAATAATTTTCACAAAGATATAATTCTCACCCTTAAAGTATCATATAATTACTTTGTGAAAACATGAGATTTGTATAAAACATAGAGAACATAAATAAAACCATAAAGTTAACTCAGGGCATTAATTACTTAATATTGTAACCCTCATGACTACCATATGATTTTTAACCCTCACAAATACCTTACAATGTAACCCTCATGACTACTTTATGGTGTAACCATCATAGTTACACTTAGAGTAACCATATAGTTGACCTCCAACATAAACATACAAAATTTATTGGAGGGAGGTATAGGTACCACCCTTCTTCATAAATAATTCCCAATAACCATATAATAATCATAAAAAATGAATACTTGCATCATAAAAAAAATTCCTTTTAAAATATAAATTTAAAATAGGATTTTTAAAGAAAAGTCCCTTACCTCTGATTTATCTTACTTAAAACATGTTCAAATATCATGTATAATGGTTTAAAGAGTGTTATCAGTATATTATAGAACTATATTCGTATCTATAATACCTTATATGATCTTTTTATAACAACTTTACACCCATTTAATGACAATATTTTATTATTTTCATTGTTTCAGGTGCATTTATTTCATGGTTTACATGGTTGGTTCATTATGGATTTTCTTGTCGAATGAATTCAAAACTCCAGAAGTGGAATAAAATAGTATTAATATTTTTAATTTTATTTAAATAATTCCATATATAATTTTGTTTTTTGATATGAGTATGATTCATTATATAAAATATTAATTAAAATGATTTAATTTATTTGGGTGGTTTTTACGACCATCACAAAATTATATCATTTTATTTAATATCATGTTTATATATTGGTTCCAGAACATTATATAACTTATAATATATATAATAAAATCTTATTTATCCATAATAATTTTTTTATGACCATCCTTGAAGGCGGTGAAAGAAAATGAAAATTTTTTGTCCATGAAGACGGTGAATCGACACGTCACAGATGATGCTTTCATTTTCTAGAATAAGAAGAGGAGGGGAGAGATTTGATGATGGATATTCCGTTAACACAATAAAATTAATGTATATTTAAGATACTAGAGTTATCATGTCACTTGGATTATGTGAGGTGATAGTAGAATATGAAAAGGAAATAAATTTAAAAGAAAATGAAAGAAAACAAAAGAGGATTTTACCTCTTGAACTTCTTCTCCTCGTGTACCTCCTTAAGGATCATAGTTTTGGCCTTTTGGTGAGACCAACAGGTCTTGGATGTGGGGAAGAAGCTTGGGAATGTAATTGGGAAAAATTTAAATAAGATACAAGGCTTTGGAGGTGTGTGGAGAAGAGGCAGTGAGGGGTGGTATTTATAGGGGAGGAGAGTGATGTTTTCTCATTATTTTATTCATTAGTTTATTATTTTGGCTCGAGAGTATGAATAGTTTTATAATTATCACTAATATATTAAAATAATGAATGATATTTAGATATTATGGTGATTACATCAGTAATGACTCAAGGAATAGTGTATTTAACTTATAATGTATATATACTATAAATTACCACTTTTTACTATTCACAAAAATTCAAGTATTTTAAAAAAATATCAAAAACTCACCCTAACCATTTTTTGATGTGTAGAATTCAAAAATAAACTCTATTTTTAGAACCCCCATTGTTCTGATTTGGATAGGATTCCCAGGTTTACCACTTCATCTCTTCAAACGGAAGACACTCTTTTTAATTGCCAGTCTTTTTGGAACTCCAATTAGATTGGACACTGCTACATTGAACCTTTCAAGACCCTCTGTAGCTAGGCTCTACACTGAAATTGATATCTCGAGGGATCTTCCATCTCGCTTTTGGATTTAGAATGGGGATAAAGGGTTTACTCAGGATGTGATCTATGAAAACCTTCCAAATTTTTGTAATAAATGTTTCAGAGTGGGACATCTATTCGATGAATGTGAGAAGCAATGGAATCCTCCCCCACCTTGGGTTAAATCTCTGTGGGTTGAAAAGGCACATGAAAAATCAATTGTTAATGATCATACAATCCAATGCCCTAAGGAAAAAGTAAAGCTTAACCAAGATGGTTTGGCTGGCTCTTCTAATGTTACCAGTAGTGATGCAATTCTTGAGGCCATAGATGAAACAAAAGATAAACCAGTACCTGAAAATCAAATTGATGACTATGTCAATGCTATCATGGATGATATTGAGCATGTGTATGATTCCAAAGGTGTAGTTTCCATTCAGGATGAAGATCCTCATGCTGGAGTTTTTGAGGGTAAAGAGAGTGTTGTCCCACCCCCTACTGTAGAGGAGCAAAATAATTCGATTCACTCTTTAGAAGACGGAAACAAAGAGTATGACTTGGACTCCAGTGATTCTTCACATGATGAGGTAGATCATCCTATGCAGGTTGAAGAAACTTATCTGAATTCGATGTCCAAAAAAGGTAAAAAGTCTACGGTGGATGCTGATGGTTTCATTACTCCAAATTCTAAAAAGACCAAGAAGCGTAGGGATTACTCTCAAATGGAAAGGACCATTTTCACATGTTCTATGGATGTGGATAGGAAAGATCATTCTCAGTATCCCCAAGACACGAATACTATTGCTCAATCAACTGAAGATTTTGCTCATCACTGTACTGAGGAGGTGAAACATCAATCCTCTTACATGGAGGGACACATTGACATTGCTTTTCAAAAATTCCAACAGGGTGAGATTTCAGCACAAAGATACCTTGAGGTCAAGCGATATTATTTTAACCAGAAACTAAAGCTATCCATACACTCTCCCTAATGTTTATATCTTTTATTCTCTGCATTTTGTTTCTGGTTTTAAATTGAAGATTCTGGTTGAAGGGATTCTGGTTTATTTCTTTTCAACATGCTGTCCCTTATGGTGTTGCTGTTTTTGTTTTCTTCTAGTTTGCTTTGCTGTCTGCTCGTTGCCTGCTATTATGGTGCTGTTGAAGTCTTGTATTGGAGGACATGAATTCCTCGGTAATGAACTGCTGCTGTTGTTCCTTTTGACTGAGGTTGAATGGTTGAGAAGTGAGGTCCTTTAATACTCTCCTTATCCTGCTGATTTCTCGCCACATGGTCTGGATTTTTTGGACCTCCAGTTTGTTCTTGCCTGAACACTGGTTGATTTAGAAGATTTTCTCTTTATGCTTAAAGGGATGGACTTAAGTTTCAGATTAATTGGTTTTTTCAGTATGCCTTCTGACTATTTGAGGGCTGTGGCAAGGATACTTTGGCAGCAAGATGGTTTCTTTCTCCTCTTTCCCTCTGCTCTGCATGGTGTTCATTCTGACTGTAGGGGAGGAAGGTTCAAACTGACCTTTTTTCTCCAATTGGAAAACTCGCTGATTTTTTGGATAGTCTGCATTTTCGAAGTTACAGCTCTGAAACAATTGAATGGTGGCTTCTCTGGGCAATCTTTAAGAATGGGTTTCTTTGTTTGGATTGAGTATTTTTTGTAACCCATTTAATTCCCTACTGGTGTAAGTTCTTTACACCTCATGGTTGTACTGTTCTTTTTTGACTTTAATAAATTCCATAGGTGACATGAATTGGGAAACCAACTCATGTCACCAATTTTCTTAAAAAAAAATAAACTCCATTTTTTGAAAATAATTTTCTAGATAGGTTAAATTTAATTTTAAATTAAATTCATCATTTAGTAAAAAAATACTAATTTTAAAATTATAAATTATTTTATAACACTTTGAAAAATTAATTAATGTCTCATAAAATTATCTTATAATCACAAGAAAAATATATATTAATTTATGAATATATTTTATGAAGATAAATTTTCTTTTAATTAATTATATTAATTATAAAATTGTAATTAAATATTTATGACTTACAAATATACCCACACTTAATTTATCACTTCCAAAACACTTATTTACTTATTGCATGATATAAATATATCACGATTACACTTATAAGATACATAAATTTTATTTATACTCTCATATGTGAGGTTACTATTATATTAGTATGGATTTCTTAATTTCTATAAATACCACTTATTTCATTATAAATTTATAATGAATTTAACTATTTAATTCCAGAGTGAAAACAAATTATTTTATAAGTACCCGAGTCATTACATTCTCCCCACCTTCTGGAAATTATGTCCTCACAATTTTAATTCACTTATTAAACAAGTGAGGATACCTTTCTATCATAGAATTTTTAGATTCCCATTTTTCTTCTTCAACTATATGGTTTCTCCACAAAACCTTAACCTGGTGAATTACCTTATTCCACAATACTTACTCTATATGATCAAGAATCTAAACAAGTTTCTCTTCAAAGGAAATGTTCTCTTCTAGCTAAACTATTTTTGGGCTCAAAACATGAGATGAATATGCCACATACTTTCTTAACATCAAAATATGAAATACATTGTGTACCTGAGATAAAATCGGAGGAAAAGCTACTCGGTAGGCAACTGGTCCAACTTTATCCAAAATTTCATAAGGTCCAATGAACCGTGGATTTAGATTTTCTTTCTTATCAAAACGCATAACAATTTTCCAAGGAAAAGTTTTAAGAAAAACATGATCACCTACCTTAGAAGAAAAGTCTTTCCTCTTGTTATCTATATAAATTTTCTACCTTATCTAAGCCATCCTCATGTGTTGCTAGATCATCTTCACTTTCTTATCCACCTCCTCTACTAATTCTGGTCCCATCACTTCTTTTCATTGAATTTATCCCAAAACACTGGAGTTCGACACTTCTTTCTATATAATTCCTCAAATTGTGCCATTTGTATACTTGAATGAAACTGTTATTATAAGAAAACTCAACTAAAGAAATATGATGATCCCAAATTCCCTGGCAATCCATTGAACAAGCATGTAACATGTCTTCAAATGTCTGAATTGTTCACTCGGTATGTCCATCATATTGAGGTTGAAAGGCTGTGGTAAAATTTGATTTTATTCCCAATGACTTATGAAGGACTTCCTAAAAAGTTAGAAGTGAACCTGAGATAATAATTAGAAAAAATGGAGAGAGGAACACCATTTAATATAACAATCTATTTGAGGTACAATCAAGAATTATTATCTAGATAAAGAGTGTCTCAAATAGGAAGGAAATGTGCATATTTAGTTAGTCGATCGAACAATAACCCAAATCACACTATTACCTCGAGAAGTCTTTGGTATTCCCATGATGAAATCTAAGGATATATTTTTCCATTTCCACTCTGGCACTGGCAAAGGCTGAATCATCCCCTTTTGTAGTTATCACTCTGATTTAACCTTTTGACATGTCAAACATTTCATGGTAAAATCAATAGTATCTATTTTCATTCCATCCCACCAGTAACACTCCCAAAGGTCTCTGTACACCTTAGTGCTACCAGGATGAACTGAAAATGGAGAACTATGAGCTTTACTTAACAATTATTTCTTTAGATAGGAATCACAAGACACACATAATCTCTTTTAAAATTTCAAGACACAATATTTATCAAATTTAAATTCAGGAAATTTACCTTTCTTAACCATGTCTACCTTTTTCTATAACTCATGATCTTCCTTATGCACTTGCTTAATTTTTTCTGACAGAGATGATTGCACTGATACCTGAAACAAAGCAGAGCAATTTACCACACTAAAAAATTCCAAGCCAAAATTCATTAAATCATAAACCAAGGAGTCATGTTCCAAACATAACATGGTTAATGATGCATGATGTTTTCGACTCAATGCATCAACCACTTTTTTCTTTTCTAGGATGGTAATTGATCGTGAAATCATAATCGTTTATTAGTTCTAGCTATAATATCTTCCTCATGTTCAATTCATTCTGAGTAAATATTTACTTAAAACTTTTATGGTCAATATATATTTCACATTTGGCTCCATATAAACGATGTCTCCAAATTTTTAAAGTGAAAACCAAAGATGCTAATTCTAGATCATGTGTGGGATAATTTAACTGACGAGGTTTCAATTGTCTTGAAGAATAATCAATTACTTGATCATTCTTCATAAGGATGCAACCAAGTCCCTTTAATGAAGTATAAATGTATATGAAAAACTCACCATTTTTGGAAGGTAGAGCCAAAACTAGAGAATTCACCAATCTAATCTCCAATTCATGAAAAAAACATCACATTCTTTTGCCCAAATAAATTTGACCCCTTTTCACATTAACTTAGTTTGCGGTCTAGAAGCAGGATGGATAACTGTGAAAAGTGTTTAAAAAACCATCGGTAATAACCTTCTAATCTAAGAAAACTATGAATCTCTATAACATTTGTAGGTCTTTTCCATTCATCAAATAATTTTTTTGGAAGGATAAACTATTATTCCATACTTATTTACAATGTGCCCAAGAAAAGAAATATGATACCACTTTATTGGATGGTCCAACATATACATAAGTAGTTGGAAAGGATTTCAATGCACCTTTATGCTTATAATCTGGAAAGTTTCCATTATTCAGATCTTTCTTTTGGAAGTTATTTGCATAATTCCCCATCTCACCACATTTGAAACAATTTACAGTTTTCTTATCATAACTAAACATACCAACACTATGATCATTTTCATTGCAATCTAAGGACATATGTCCAAAAAACCACATCAAAAACATTTCCTGGAATTGTTAAGGTATTCCCTAGGCTGATTTTTACCACACTTCCCACAAACTGAAAACTAGAATTTCTTACATTCATATTTATTTGATTGATTCTTACACATTTCTTTATATCTGGACCTTTTCTTCTACATATTGTCAAAGTACACTTGATCTTCGAAAAAATCCATTTCTACCCTCTTAGAAAAATGAACAAATTTCTCATAACTTTTGAATTCATGGGAAGTTAAATCCCTTTGGTATCTTGGTTTCAATCCTGAGTAAAACTGATTGATTTTACTATCAAGATCCCAAATAATATTTGTATCATACATTACCAATCGGGTGAAGTTTGATTCATAAATTACCACTGAATATTCCTCCTTTTGTTTTAATTCAAGGATTTTATTTTCCATCCTAATTCAAACCACCTTAGGAAATTATTTTTCAAGGAAAATATTCTTAAATCCATCCCATTTCAAGGCATCGATCTCATCGCTATCCCTGATATTCTTGACCATTGACCACCATTAGTCAGCTTCACCTTCAAAATGGTAAATGGAAAGACTAACCTTTTGATTATCTAAACACCCCATTCCATAGAATATCTTTTCAAGGTCTTTAATATACCCTTAATCTACCACCAGGTCAAAAGATCCACTGAAAGCAGGAGGTTGTTTCCTCATAAAATGTTCCACTATCATCATGTTCCTTTGTGGTAGCTCTGGTTGTTCTCTTGAATGGATTCCACTACCATTTATACCCTATGTCAACTAAGCTATTACTGCCAATTTTTTTTGGTTCCAATTCCCATCATTCCAGTTTGAAAATTCAGAAATATATCACCCTCTCAGTGCCTTCCAACTTTAGCTTCCCTATTTCTTATACAAAAAACCATTTTGAAAAAACATATCTTAGATTCAGGAACATGGTAATATTTAAATTCTATATCATTTCAACATAAAAATAAGTTAAAAATAATTTATCTTATTCTATTATCATCACCATAACCCCTAAAGTTATCTAAACCATGCTCTGATACTAAATATAAGGACCTGACCTTAAATGTTACATAATCTAGTAAATTCTTTTAGAATTCACTTCCTTACATTACCAAAGATATTTTTAGTTTAGAGTTTTAGAAAATTAGGAAATAATTCATACATATCAACCCACAAGAATATAAAGTGGCTAATACTAAAATAATAACTATTTATTTTATAAAACAAAAGTTTTTAATAAAACATGAAATCTTTTCATGAAAAATATTCACAATATTCAGCTTGGATTATTCTTTTATATTACCCATCCTTAAAACCTGTGATTTTTTTAAAACTTGGGATGAACACAAAAATCTCAGTAAGTGACATAAAAAGAAAGAAAGAAACTATTAGTCCATGAATACTTATAAACATATGAAATTATTTTCACAAAGATATACTTATCACCCTTAAAGTATCATATACTTACTTTGTGAAAACAAGAGATTTCCATTAAACATAGAGAAAATAAATAAAACAATAAAGGTAATTTAGGGAATTAATTACTCAATATTCTAACCCTCATGGATACCATATTATTTGTAACCCTCACAGCTACCTTACAATGTAACCCTCACGCCTACCTTATGGTGTAACCAACATAGTTACACTTGGAGTAACCATATAGTCGACCTCTAACATAAACATACCCAATGAATTAGAGGGATATATAGTTCCAAAATTTCTTCATAAAAAATACCCAAGAACCAGATAGTAATCATATAACATGAATACTTTAATCATAAAAAAATTCATTATTAAATAAAAATTTAAAAGAGGATTTTTAAAGAAAAGGCCCTTACCTTGGGTTCATCTTAATTAAAACATGTTAAAAACTTCTGTATAATGGTTTAAAAAGTGTTATTAATATATTATAGAACTATATTCATATCTATAATACCTTATATGATATTTTTATAATAAATTTCCACCCATTTAATAATTATATTTTTTTATTTTCATTGTTTCAGATGTGTTTATTTCATGGTTTCCATGGTTAGTTCATTATGTATTTTCTTGTTGAATGGATGAAAAACTCAAAAAGTGAAATGAGATGGTATTAATATGTTTCAAATAAATTTAAATGATACTATATATCATTTTTTTCTGATATGAGTATGATTCATTAGATAAAACATTAATGAAAATGATTTAATTTATTTTGGTGGTTTTTACGACCATCACAAAATTATATCATTTTATTTAATATCATGATTATATATTGGTTATAGAAAGTTATATAACTTATAATATGTATAATAAAATATGATTTAACCATAATATTTTTTTATGACCATCCTTGAAGGTGGTAAAAGAAAATAAAAATTCGTCCTCTATGAAGGCGGTGAATCGACACGTCACGAATAAAGCTTTCATTTTCTAAAATAAGTGGAGAAGAGGAGAGGTTTGATGATGGATATTACATTAATAAAATAAAATTCCAGTATATGTGAGATACCAGAGTTATCATGTCACTTGGATGATGGTAAGTGAGGAGAGAATAAGAAAAGAAAATAAATTGAAAAGAAAATGATATAAAACGAAAGAGGATTTTACCTCTTGAACTTCTTCTCCTTGAGAACCTCCTTAAGGCTCTTGGATTTGGTATTTTGGTGAGACCAATAGGTCTTGGACATGGGGAAGATTCTAGGAAAGGGAATTGGTCATACATTAAACAAGCTACAAGGATTTAGAGGTGTGAGGAGAAGAGGTGGTGAGAGGTGGTATTTATAGGGGAGGAGAGGGGTGTTTCTCATTATTTTATTCATTAGTTTATTATTTTGGATCAAGACGATGAATAGTTTTAGCATTGTTGACAAATATATTAAAATAACTATGGTTAGTTCTAGATTATTTTGATTACATCAGCAGTGAATCAAGGAATAATATATTTAACTTATAATGTATATATACCGTAAATTAGTGTATTTTACTATTCACCAAAAAATCAAGTATTTTAGAAAAATCCAAAAAATTCACCCTAACCATTTTTCAATGTTTATAATTCAAAAATGAACTCCATTTTTTGAAAATAATTTTCTAGATATGAGAAATCTATTTTTTAATTAAATTCACCATTTACTCAAAAATACCAATTTTAAAATTATAACTGATTTTATAACACTTTGAAAAATTAATTAAGGTCCCATAAAATTATATTATTATCATAAGAAAAAAATTAATTTATGAATCTATTTTATGAGGATAAATTTTATTTTAATTCATTATATTAATTGTAAAATTTTAATTAAATATTTATGACTTATAAAAATACTAACACTTAATTTTTCATTTCTAAAACATTTATTTACTTATTCCATGATATAAATATATCATGATTACACTTATAAGTTACATAAATTTTATTTATACTCTCATATGTGAGGTTACTATTCTATTAGTATAGATTCTTTAATTTCTATAAATACCACTTATTTAATTATACATTTATAACAAATTTAACTATTTAATTCCAGAATAAAAACAAACTATTTTATAATTACCTATGTCATTACAATATATATATATATACACATATGTATGATACTTTAATATATGTATAATAATCTTATATTTATTATACAAGAGGTTTAAACATGTATGAAGGAATTCAAGACATATGATAAGGGATTTCCGTCTCCGTTTTATTTTTCCGTGAAACACATGAAATATTCACCATGTGTTTCTTTTATATGGTGTATATAATAACCATAAATGTATTTTTTGATTGTTATAATTAAATTTATGGTGATTTACAGATCTATTTTAGGATCTATCTTTTATGGGGTTTATGGTTCAAAAGTTACCAAAGTGGTAATGAATTTTTTTTGTCTCAAATTGCCTTCTTGGGACATAAGTTATGTTATGCACCTATCTTCTTATATAAGGTATATATAATTCCCCTTTGAAATGGTATATCATTAATATAATTATTTTTATTATATTATAAGTTTCATTGAATGTTATTATTTTATGGGAATTATGATTCAAAGTTTCCAAAGTGGTAAAAGTTTTATGTTATAATCTCATCGTTTATCGAGATTGTTTATGATTATGATTACAATGATAAAATATTATGATATATCTCTAAATAAACTCATGAATTTTATTATCCTATGGTTATGTCATGAGAATATATGTTTTACCTTCATTTTCCTCTCTATGTACTCAATATTTCAAAATAATGTTTTTAAGAAAAATCATCTTGATTTTCCTCTTTGGTAGAAAACCATTTTCTTCCAAAACTATGTTTTATAATTTTTTTTAAAAATGTTTTCAATGTTATTAAAATGATTTATTAAATAATTTTTTACCAATGTTCAACTTTTTATAAATTTTTTTGAAAGTAATATTCATGTCGTTTTCCAAAAAATGCCTATTTGGTTTTTTCTGAAAATGTGAAAGGAATATTTTTTTGACGTGGGAAACATGAACATAATTTCCCACTGTCATGAAAATTATTTTCTTTAAATATTTCTTTATAATTTTGAAATTTATTTTCCAAGAAAATTATTTTCAAAATGTTATATTTTTTAAAAAGTGTTTTTAAATCGGAAAGGATATCCTTCTCAAGAAACGTTTTAAATGATTTTAATGATTTATTTATAAGTATTCAAGTTTATTTTCAAAGAAAATGATTTTAATTTTTTTATGTTTTAAAAAGTGTTTCTAAAATTAAAAAGGATATTTTCCTCAAGAAATTATTTAAATTATTTTTAAATATTCCTTTATAAATATTCAAGCTTATTTTTAAAGAAAAGGATTTTCAAAATGTTTTATGTTATAAAAAGTGTTTTTCAAAGTAGAAAGAATATGATCTTCAAGAAAGTTTTTAAATTATTTTTAAATATTAATTTATAAGTTTTCAAGGATACTTTAAAAGAAAAGTTAATTCCAAAATATTTTTTGATTTTTTATTTTTAAAAAGTGATTTTTAATGAAAAAATATTTTCTTTAAGAAATGTTCCAAGTGATCTTTGAAAATAATTTTTCTATCTAAGATGAAATATATTGATGCTACCTATGTTTTATTGAGGATATAATCCAAGTATACCATCATTATTAATTCTATGGATGGTTTTTGTTTACAATGATAAGATGTTTATGAAACCTATTTTTCTTCAAGAGGTTATACCATGAAAAAATGCTTATGAAACTCACTTATTTTTCCATGGGTTATACTTTTATGAAATGATTAAATGATTATGAAAACTATTTCTTTTCTAAAGGTTATGTTATGAAATATTTATGAAACCCATTTATTTTCATAGGTTCTAATATGATGAATGTTTTATGACTGTGTGAAATACATATGTAAGATTTTAATTATGTGACAGTGGTTACGTTATAACCAAATATGGATGAGGTCTATATATCCATCCAATTCATTCTATAAATATTGATATATTATGAGATAAATAGGACTAAAATGGTGAGTGAACTCAGTTCAGTAAGAGAATATTTCCACTATGATAGTCTTGGGAGTGAACCTTGATTACTATGATAGTTTAGGGAGTGAACCCATTCCACTATGTTAGTTTTGGAAATGAGCATTTACTACTAAGGAAATTATTTTCCATGGTTATGTGTATACCAAAATTCCATGTCTTATGTAAATGTTATGCTCTCATGGCTCATGTTCTTTGATTTCATTATGATTAATGTCTTATGAACTACCAATATTTATGCCACAAACCAAGATTTCGATCTTTGATATAGAGGGTATGGTTTTCATATATCATGATAATGTTTTCATACCCTTCTTGTCATGTTATGTTTATATATTTTCATTTTTTACCCTTCCCGAGCATCTGATCTCACACTTTCTTATATTTATTTTCCCTAGGTTTTGATGATAGATATTAGGTGTGATATGTCTAAAAAGGATGATAGTTATGAGGAACTAAGTGTGAGATGATTTATAACTCTTATAAACTAGTTTTTATGTTTCTAAGTTTCCAAAGGAACTATACCTTTACAATCCTCAAGCATGTGTTTTGTTTAATGTAATGAATACTCACCTAAAAGATGTAATATCTATGTATGAGAAGTTTGGGTCTTTATAGGTAATTTATCACTTAAGAATAAAATTAAATGAGTTTTATTATATAATTTTGACCCACTAATTATTAATATATAATAAAATTTATCAAATAAAAATTCCATATGTGTGAAAATTAATTTTAACACAAGTGAATGTATCTCGCAAAACTTCGTTTTAACCTTAATCGCAGAAAATAAATTTTACTGTCTTTACTGATCATTACGAAAAAAAATTAAGTTGATATTATTATATAATATTAATTATTTAGATTCAAAATATATAATCTATTTTATGAAAATCAATTCACATAAGTTTTATAATTTAATTTAAAATTAAACCTGCAATTACGTTGAAAAATGGTTTATCAGTAAATGCATTTTTTAAGCATAAGATGATATTTCATTTACTACATGACTAGTAATCATAATTATATGGATTTAAATTCATATATTTAGATATATAATCTATAATTTTCATTTAAATCATTCCTCATTATGAGTTATTTTAATTAATTAAAATGAATAAATATTATGTACCTAAAAACAGCTTAAAAATACGTTTTAAACCTAAAAAAAACTTATACAAAAATCTAGTATAAAAATTATTAAAATAAAATTAATTATATTAAATATAAAGAAATAATACATATGTTAATTTGAAATCAAATTCAATGTATAATGGAAATTTTAAATTACTTAATTCATTGAAAAAAAATTATAGTTTTACAAAAAACATTATTTTCACCATTCACTAAAAAATAACTCTTTTTAGAAAATTCCCAAAAATTTTCCCTAAAATAATTTTGATATGATAATTTTAAAAAATGATATTATTTTTATAAAATATAATTTCTAGAAGTGGTATAAATTAATTATAATCCTCAAACACAAAATAAAAAATAAACCCATTTTTGAAGAAAATGTATTTTGAAGCATAAAATGACCTTACTAAAATTTGAGTGATTTTTTATGAATAATTTATCATTAAATTTATATGAATTAGGACCTATATATATATATATTTCAAAATTTATTTAATCATATTAATAACCACCAATTCAATGAGTAGTTTGTAATGGACATATTTAAATAATATATTTCACGGGTCGTTTAAGCTCCGTGCGACATATTATATATGATATCAAACATAATTTTCTTATTTTAAAATATTGGGTTGTTATATTCTACCCAAATTTAAAAAATTATGTCCTTGAAATTTAAACTCGCACTCATAAATCAAGGTTATGATATTTTAAAATCACTTTGTGAAAAACCTACATTGTAAAAAGGGTTAATACAACTTCTTCTTGATAAGAAAGGAAAGTACAAAGGTTATCTAGAATAAAACATAACCAGGTTTACAAGTATGAAAAAATTAGGGGGACATTTAAGAAAAACATAAATAATTAAGGAGAGTGACAGATTTCACTGATCACAAGAAAGTAAATGATCATGTGAAAGTTAACGACCAAAAAATAAATAAATCATTGATGGGTGAAAATACCATCAATTCATTAGAAATGATTGTATTATTATAATTTTTTTGTTTCAATATAATTTTACTAGGTTTGGGTAATTCCTTTATTATATAGACTAATAACATAAAGTAATATACTTACTTGATATATTTTTATTGCATAATCACAATTTCATCGTTTGTTTATTCTTTGATCAATTTCCACTTCACCTATTACTCTAAGGAATGAATATCCAATATGAATTTTTTTATTCCTGAAGCAATAAAATTAAATTTTTATGGATCATAAGATCCATTAAATAGTGAAAATTTCTTCCATACTTCTTTAAATATTTACCAAAATCAAAATGGTTAGCACTAGTTATTCAATATAATACATTAATCTTTAAACATCAACAATACCACCCAAAGTTCAACTTAATATTTATCCATCAAATAGTTTAAGTAAAAAAAATTTCATATTAACCAATACATCATGTAGTTCAATGGTATACACTATACCCTTTTCACCCTTCAGTTATGGGTTTAATCCCCATGACCTTACCAGATGCAATGGGTTGTCACCCGATATGCAGGTTGTCATTTCCCCAAAACTATATTAATATAATTCCTTTAATGTTACCAAATTTTAATGACCCATAATTATCAAAACATCAAAATAATATAAAATTTAAAGGTTACCAATAACTTTAATCTTATATCCAAATTTTTTAAGTAATTATTTCTTAAGCAAAACTTCATGTTGAATCTAAGGGTTACATATACTTCAAATATCTATTAAAACTCAATAAATGTATCTAAGGTACTTCCATCAAATAAAAACTAAAAAATGGGTGTTTAATATATTTAACTTATGATCAAACTTAAACTCATAAATCCATGATGGTATCCATACATTTTACATTAATGAAGAAATTTATGCTTCCAAAATTAACACAATCCATATTCGTTTCATGATTCTTATAAAACAAATACCATTGGTAAAAATACTTTTACAACATAGTTCTTAAATTCCAATACATAAATATTTTAACCCCCTTACTCCAATGATTTTTATAACATGGGTTCTTCTATGGTCTAGGATTTAACATTTAAAATTGGTAATTGACTCAGATAATTCCCAAATTCCCACATTTAAGACAATAAACTATAAATGGATTTCTAGGATGAAATTTATTTCTCTCCATTGATCTCCTCCATTTTACTTGGAAATTCACTTCTCTATTCCCTTATTTTCCAAACATAAATAATTTCATTGTTTCTTTGAGGCATTATCCTGGGTGTCACTTTACACATTTCTGATATAAAGGAAATTGAGCCTTCATTCCTCTATGGTCTCCACCACCCAAGCTCTCTAAAAAGTACACCCCATCTTTATTGGTGAGTGTGGGAGTTGGTTATAGTATAGGTTGTAAATCATATATCATGATAACTAATTAGACATAATAATAATATCTTTCACTTCATTCATCATCCCATTTGGTTTCTCATATAATTTCCATCACATTCAATGTTAACATGATTACTTCGGGTTCCATGCATTGACTAAAACCAAAAAGAACAGTGTGAGTGAAAATAATCATAGTGGAAAACTATGTAATCCTTTATAGGATATCTAAATCATGACACCTTATTTTAAATCTACTACATATTAGGTTTAACCCAGTCTATTGATTTTCATCATCTATTCAAATAATTCATCATGGTTTGTAAAGAAAATGTGAATTTTCCAAAGCATATCCTTCAAGAGTGTCACACCAAGTTCATAGTATGGAATATTTTCATGCACTAGGTGATGATTAAATTAAATCCCATTGCTTAATTTGTATAGTTATTACACCTAGGTACAACTGTTCTAGAACCATGTCCACTTGTAGTATCTATACAGGGATATATTTCTAAGACAAACCACATAATCTCTTCCTCACCAAAACTTTAGGATGATCTTATATACTTATACTCAAATTATATCACAGTTTTATGTTTTATAATATATGTTTTACTAAATATATTTCCCAATGTTTCTACTAAAATTTCTCTAATATCAATAGTAATGACCCCAACCTTAGTAGCTTGGATATAGTGTCTACTTTATTACATTAGTGTTAGATACAAGAGATCACATCCCAAAGGAATGAATGGTTTAATAGTATTGGTAAACTAGATACATACTTGAGTCTCTCATTATAATTGAAAAAATAAAATAAAATATAGTGAAAGTAAGTATTATACATCCTTAAACTCATTCAAAGATTCCTTCTTCATATCCTAGGGAAGGGAACAAAATAAGGGTGAGATCAAATAATTAGTAAGGGTTACGTACAATGGAAGCTAAAATGAATCAATAATGCATAATAAATATGATAATTTAAAAAACTGAAAACATATTACATTTAATCTATTACGTGAATATCGTGATTAGAAAAGGCATAATCATTATGGCAAGGTAAATAACTAAAAACACATGAAATTTAATAAACAACTTAAGCACAAAATGAACCAATAAATAATATCCATACAATAATATGATGTATAATAATAACTAAATTCTAAATGAATTAAATGCTTAATTTTGGACTTCATGATATCATACATCTTAATATCTATACCGTCAAGATCTTGCGCTAAGACGGTTTAATAAATATGTAGGTATACACCAAAACCCATCTAAATATGTCTATCTAACTAATTCATTTCATGATACTACTGATGCATCAAGGGGATATTTATAACTGGTCCCCACCCATCACTCAATGTCTAATTTATTCCTCATATATCAAATGATTAATTTAATTCATGAACAATACGCCTTATCAAAACAAATCTACATTGAGTAAAGAATATGGATTATCAATAATTCCCCAGTTAATCAAATAAAATTTCATTGGTAAAAAATAATATGTAAAAATTACATATGGTTTATGAAATAAGAATATCCATGATAAATAATATGGATATTTAAGTGATATATAATGTACAATGATCACAAGAAAGTGAATGTTTCAAGGGAAAGTTAATGACT
The DNA here is from genome assembly GCA_963277665.1 of Viscum album. NCBI lineage: Eukaryota > Viridiplantae > Streptophyta > Magnoliopsida > Santalales > Viscaceae > Viscum > Viscum album. The sequence goes on from OY728119.1 coordinate 2,048,186,714, forward strand.
ACAAAGGTTAATCAAGGAAGTGAGTACCAATACTTTCCTTGGTCAAACTAATCATAAACCATCCAGAGAAAGAATAATTATGGAATCATTACAACACATCCCAATTGGAGTATAAATAAAATAAAGGGGTGTTATCATTTATGAATAAAAATACCATAAAAAAATCAATAAAACATTCTTAATGAAAATAACCTTTTCACTTTTAAAATCACTTTTAAAAGCTAAAAATATCTAGAATATTAAGGAAACAATTTTCATTAAAAAAACTTGGAAACATGTAAAGTAATCTTCAAAGTAATTAGTGGCCATAACAATAGGATATTCCATTCATTTAATGTTTGTTAAAGTAAATATTACTTGCAAATTTTTGTAATAAAAATAAAAAAACCTTGTTTGGTAAATGACATGAAAATTCCTTTTTTTTGTAAAAATAAAATATTGGGTAAAAATGACTTTAAAAAATCATAGAATAATATTAAAAATATTAATGAAAACATTTTTAGAAGACATGGATTTGGAAGAAAAAGGATTTCCAACCAAAGATAGTAATAAAGTCGTATTTTCTTAGAAAAAATTTATTAATAATTTTATGTACCAAAGAAAGGAAAATAGAACTATTAGTTAAAAATTTCATGAATAACAATAATAGAATAAAATTAAAGGGTTTTATTAGACAATGAACAAATAATTTCCTTTAATGGAAATTTAAGTATAAACAATCCTCATTAAAATGAGATTAAAGCATAGATCCTTACCACTTTGGTGAATTTTGAATCATAAACCCCATGAATGAAATGATTTCAAATGAAACCTTAAATACCATTAAAATTAATAGATTCATGATATAACATTTCAAATGGGTAGAATATACATATCATAAAAATAAATAGATACATAATACCAAATATGTCTTAATGGAGTGGAAATTGAAGCAGCTCCGACTTACCCATAACTTCCCCTCCCAATGACCTAATTGGACATGAATGATTTCCCAACCCATCCCCTCTTGTATGGGAGGGGTCTTGTGTCTTCTTCCAGACCCCGTCTTGGTGTGCAGATCTTCCCTTAGATTTTCATCGGCTTCTGCTTCCCAATCTTCCCCTTTGTCCCAAAGTTTTAGCTTTCCAAAAAGGTGCTTCGTCTATATCGATTTATTACTTGGAATTTATTATGGATTATTCTCTCCTTGAATACTCATTGGTGAATTAATTTGGTAGTCATATTCCTCTAGTAGGTTCCTTAGATAACTTCGTCAATGGATCCTATGGCTTATTGAGTCTGGCGATTGTTGGCCTACTCGAGTCACGACACATCTCATTAGCTTCAAGGATAAAGATGACATGGCTTGAGCATGGTCCAGGGATCCCTGATCTTTTGATTCTATGTGGTTATAACTATTTTAGTGGTTGATAGATTTTCACCTATTTCTTGACCCACCCTCTTCAGCCGTTTGTGTATGTCTTCCTCTCTTACCCCTTCCCTTTCAAAATCTATTAATCCTTAGGTTGATAGGAAACACTCTTGGGCGTTATCTCTATGTGCACTACTGAACTAAAGCTATTTTCCATCCTGTAGCACCTCAAATTTTGTATAGGTTGATCTTTTGAAGGAACCAGTTGATTTATTATGGATTGAAATATAAGGGGAGTACCAATTCTGGCAAGAGGTTTCTTAAGAATCATGGAACAATTTCTGTGTTAATTGCTTCTATCTAAGACATTTGGCTCAACATTTCTAGTGGGATATGCGTGAGGATATTCCCATTGGTTGCTCTATTTCTTTGAACCCTAGTTCACTGGGAGTCACTAAAGATCATAGTAATGGTGATTATAGTAATGGAAATGATGAAGGTAAGTCTCTTCCATCAAGGGATCTTCAGGTTTCCTATCCTACACCTGTATCTATGGAGGACATTGAGGTAGCCTAGGATGGAGATCATGAATAGATAAGCAATTGCAGAATTAAAAATCTCAAGATGACATAGGGAAATGTGGATAAGGAAGAAATTATAGTTCCCACTAAAGTTTTTTCTATTTCCTTTGTTCAATTGGTGAATCAGGTAGCAGTGGAGGCCCTTGTGAGTCTTCTTGTAAGGTCAGCAAAGCCTGTAACTGATCGGGTGCCATATTTATCTAGCTTCCAACAAGACCTGGGTGAGATCAGGTAGGACATTGTTAACTTGGAATCAATGGTGTCCTTACCTATACAAAATTAAATTTTTGAATCCATTTTATGAAATTCAATTCATATAAGTGGTATAATTTAATTTAAAATTAAACCTGCGAGCATGATGAAAAACAAATTTTCAAGAAATGCATTTTTCAAGCATAAGATGATCTTGGATTGATTATATGACTAGTAATCATAATTATATGGATGAAAATTAATATATTTATATATATATAATATTTAAATTTAATTTAAATCATTCATAATTATGGATTATTTTAATTTATTAAAATGGAGAAACATTATGCACTTAAAAACAATTTTCATAAAAATGCATTTTTAAGAATAAAAATTAACCTATACCAAAATCCGGTATAAGTATGATCAAAATATAATTAATTATATTAAATATAACTAAATAAAACTTATTTTACTTTTAAATAAAATTATAATCATAATGGGACTTTTAAATTACTTAATTTAATGAAAATAAATGATAATTTTACAAAAAACGCTATTTTTCACCATTCACTGAAAAATCAATGTTTTCAGAAAAATATCAGAATTCACCCTAAAATAATTTTTATATTATGATTTAAAAAATTATATTCTTTTTATAAAATACAATTTATAAAAGTGGTATAAATTAATTATAAATCCTAAACAAAAAATAAAAAAGAAAACTATTTTTGAAGAAAATGTATTTTGAAGCATAAAATGGATTTAATAAAAATATGAGTGATTATTTACTAAGAATTTATCAATAAATTTTTATGAATTAGTACATATATATATTTCAAAATTTGGATAATCCTATTCATACTCTTAAATACAATAGCTAGGTTATAATGATCATATTTATATAATATATTTCACAGGTCGTTTAAGCTTGTTATTGCATATCATATACACTATCGAACATAATGTTATTATTTTAAAATATCACATTGTTACATCTAAAGAATCTATTCATTAAATCCATAAATATAGTGGGGGAATTTTTAAGACTAAATAGAATCACTATAAATTCATAGTGTCCATACCTCGAATGGAAGGTTGTCTTTGGTATGCCATCACTTTTGATCCTCAATTGATAACATCCAAACCATATATGATTATTGGAAAAATATTTAACTCCTTTTAATTGATCAAAAAAATAATTAATATGGGTAAAAAGATACTTATTCTTGATCATGGCCTTGTTATGTTTCTAATAATCAATGTAGATTCACATTGGTCAGCATTTATGCTTAACAAAATGAATTGGTGCACCCCATGGTGACACACTTGGATAAATGAAACCCTTATAAATATTATTCTAAAGTTGCTTCTTCAATTCTTGCAACTCAATCAAGTCCATTCTATGTATATTATTTTAAATAGGTGTAGCATCGAGTATGCTATCTATTGAAAACTCAACTTCATGATTCACAGAAAGACTAGGAAACCATTCTATAATAACATTAACAAACTCATACACAATAGGAACATATTTGATGTTGAGTTTATTCCTAACCATATGAGATAAACTATAAGATCCTATGTATGGATGGATCAAAAATTTCTAAAGGAATTTTAATTTTCATTACCTGGTGGGTCAAATCATGAATCAAGATTTGTAATGGAGTTATGAGAGTTGTAATGTATCAAAAGGGTGTTTTGATTAGGGGTGTCCATGGGTCGGGTCGGGTTAGGTTTGAGGATCTTTTGGACCCAACCCAACCAAAAGAGGTTAGGTTAGGTTAGGTCGGGTCAGAGGTGTTTTTAATTTTGGACCCGACCCAACCCAACCCGTCTTGTTTCGGGTTGGGTTGGGTTGGGTCGATCGGGTTCTGTAAAAAAAAATGCCCGCTCCCAGAAAAATATCCAGTACCGCACAAAGTCATCTCCCACATAATCTTCCTATCCATGATGGAACACCTCATCTCTATGAACCACAACCCTATCTCTCCTGTTGGTTCTTAGGATCTCTCACATTGCTCCTTTCCTGATCATGACCCTTCCTGTTATCTGCGCACTCCAGTGTTTTCATATGTTTCTAGATTTGTGGCCTCTTAGGCCCTGTAGATTTTTAAAATCCTTGTCACAGGTTTTTCATCGGTACTTTGGGGATAGAGGAAATGATAAAGAATGCCTTATTTTCATCATTTTTAGTGATGGGGTGGAATCAAAGACACTCTCAATTAGATGCTAATGGAGGTTACAACATCAAACCTTAAAATCAGTCTATGGAGGTAGACTCCTCGATGAAACGTGATGTAGGCCTAGCGTTGGATCTGGGGTTTCTCACAGTGGTCATAATGAAGGAAAAGGTATATGTGAATGTGGAAAGCCCAATCAAGGTGGATGGCTAGTCTCTAGTGAATCTGGAAGTGGTTGCGGTGGATAAAGAGGTAGATACAATGGAGGATGGGGTAGTCTACAATGGATCTAGGGCCGCAGACTCATGATGGTCACTATGGAGATGGAGGTGAGTGTGATGGAATAGGGGGTAGTCTCCGGTCAGTGGATCTTGGGTCATGGAGATCACACATTGTGGTGTGGGTAGTCGAAGAGGAAGATGGTGGTGAAGGTGAGGCAAGGTGTGACAACTAGTAGGTATCAAACGAGAGGGTGGGTAATGGGTGATGACATAGTAGTGGTGATGATGGGTGGTGAGGCAACTAATGTGATGATGCACACATGAGGGAAAGATCAAAGAATATGCAGTACAGGGGTCCTTCGTCGGGTCTATTGGGTCAGATTGGGTCATTTTTTTCTCAACCCATGACCCAACCCAACCTGACCATGGGTCAACCCAAATCAACCCAACCCATGTATATAGATTTTTGAACCTGACCCGACCTGGTCGGGTTGGGTCGGGTTGGTTGGTTTGGGTTGGGTCTGGACACCCCTAGTTTTGAGATGAGGAATGAGACTCGAGAGGCATCCTAAGTGTTTAATTAATATTTTGAGGCTTTAGGTTAAGTTTCAGGAGTTTTGGAGTTTCCCACCAAGGGTGCATGCTTTGGTGTGAATGTTTTAGGATAAACCATACGATACAATGATGCTTAGGAGGTTTTTAGATCAATTTGAAATAGGCAAAATTGAGTTGAATGATTGGCACATGGTTTGGGATAATCTGTACAAGGTAAAAGAAGAAACTGTATGAGGATGAGGTGGTTCTGAGTCACGACACACGTACTACACATAATTTCATACAAACCATGTGCCATGCTACAGGTGGGAGGTGGTACTAACAACATTATATATGCATGATTGGAAAACTATATAGCCTAACCATGTAGGTAATGAGTGTTGGATAGTAGGGGTGTGGACGGTTGGCGCACGGTTTAGACAATCATGTGGCTAAATCGTGTGAGTGGGTAGCCTTAGACATATCCAACCACAAGGTTAACACATAGTTTAGAAAACCATACAACCAAACCATGCGACCACCCATAATTTCATTAAAATTTTGTTTTACCAATTTTCCTTTCCAATATTTTAAGTTAACCCCCCCTCTCTTCCCCTCACATGCACAAACTAGAGTAGAGTTTATTTCCCTTCCTCCCTTCTTCAAGCCTTACCAAGGAGGTGATTTGGTGGTGTTTCTTTGGCATTTAAGGTGAGATTTCTCTTCCTCCTACTCCCCTTTATTCCTTTCCTTGGTTCTTTAAAATTCTGAATGCGTAGGTTTAGGGATTGTTTCTGATTCCATTGGATCATGGAATAATTAACCAAGGGTGATGGGGATTTTGGTCGTCTTGGGTAGAAGATATCCCAAGATAGATTCTACACGTCGTTGCATGGAATTTCATTATGGTATGTGTTCATGGTGAATTTTATTAGGTTTTCCTGGTTAATTTAATTTAATTAGTTTCTGAATTGGTATCGCCTATTTGGTATTTTACTCAGAATGTGGTTGGGTTTATGATGTGGGTCTTTGGTTAGTAGTTAGCTTTAGTTCTAGTGTGGCACGATGACCTGATGAGTTTTCTGGAATTATTCCAAGTTTGATCTTGTTTAATTAATTAATTATAATTATTATAATCAATTAATTATTGTTCTTTGGTGTAAAACTTGATCTTTATTGATCGCGATGATCTCCTTTGGGTGCAGAGGGGTTTGGATGATTCTTTAACAGGTCTCAAAAAGGCTTTCATGCTTTGGAAAATGTGCTGGAAAGATTTATTAATAATGTTGGTGGTATAAAATATTTACCCATATTCTTATTTATTTATTTTAATGTGTACATGGTGTGTACTTTATAGCCCTTGAGTGGCATGATTGATTTATTGGATTAAGTAATTTGGTTATGGACCTAGGATTAACATCTTATAACTTTCATGGACCCCATTGAATCCATGGATGTTCATAGGTCTGAACCTACGATCACCCTTGGGGTGAGCCATTTCATGGTAGGGGTAAAGTGGAGTTGTAAAAGGTTTGGTTTGGAATTATTTTATGTGTAAAATTTTATTAAAATTCCCATGAGTATTTTGAAATGGTTTTAAATATGTGTGTTGGGATCTGACCCGATTTTGGGTATCAAAGTGGGAAAAATATTTTTTGAAATGATCCTAGTTTTGAAATGAGGTGTTTACATCTAAGTGGTTTATAAAAAGGGATTTTAAATGGATTTAAAAGGTGGATTTGAAATTTTTAAGTGGTTTCCTCTTTAGTGAAAATGATTTTATGGCTTCTGGGATGGTTCTAAAAGAAATTCAGGCCTTGGGACTTTTTTTCTTTTAAAGAGAAAGGCCTGTGTTCTAAAAAGGATGATCTTGAAATGTTTAACAAGGGTGTTTGGTTTAGTTTATTTTTGCATGTGAAAAGGGTTGGTCTTTTTTGAGGATTTTTTTGGTTATAAATATCCTTAGGGAGCTTAGCTAGTGTGAATGGTTTAAAAGTGTTGTTGTGATTTCCTTGAATGTTGTATGGTCATTATATTGATCTTTTGTATTTTAGAAATAATGGAATGGTTTAGGTGTTAGACTGAGGCTCTAGTCATTAGAGTTATACTATGGATATGGTGTTAGACTAAAACTTTGGACACTGATAGTATACTTAATGGTTAGTGTTCTGGAATGAGGCTATGGGAAAAATGGCATACCATGTTGAAAAGGATATTGGATTGATGCTCCTACTCCTTGGGTTGGGCCAGACCAATTCTCTAGGCACCACTGATGTCTGTATAGATGAATACTTGACTAAGGCTCCACAAAATACTATTATGTTTTGTTGTGAGTTTGATAGATATGACGTCTAGTTTCAGTAACTATAGTTTTGGTATATAATTAGTTGCTGAACAGAGGTTCTATCCATGTTTGAAATAGATTTTGATATTTGATTTAGATACCAGACCAACGTTCTGGGCACCAATTGGATAGTTACATGAGATCGATACCATGGGTTAATGTTTTATGCCTCCCTGAGTTGAATGAATAGGAAAAAACCCCTTTTGGTTTAGATATGACATATCCCTATGTTATCCTTTAGAGGATTGGTTGGTCATTGCATGTTTGGTTGGATTGGGTGTCACCTTAAAAACCTAGGTACAATGGATGATATATGAGTTTTCATGTTCTTGGATCGTATTTCATTTCTATACCATTTATTTATTCCACTATTTATCTGCATACACTGTTACTCTGACTGGTATTGCTTTAGAAACCTTGGTGGTGGATTGTTAAGTTTTACTCACACCTTTCTCGGGACACCATTTCACTTGGGTACCCACGAATCTCTCAAATGTTTATTGTAGGAATAGGTTTGAGATAAGGCCCATGTGAGTACCAATTGGTCAGGCATGATTTCTCTAGTGGTGTCAAGTGACTGGATGGGTTTGGATCGGTGATACTGTGGATCCTTTTTGGAGTTGTTTTATATTGGTATGTTATGTAACTAGACTAGTGGGTGGTTGGTTCTTTTTATTACATGTCCATTCAGGACTTTATTACACTTTATTATATTATAGCTTGTTTCAGTTATTTCTTCTTTCTGCTTACTCTGATGTGTATGATATTTGGTTAGTTACTTCTGGTTATTCACTCTGATATGGGGGTATAGTCTCCTCACAGTTCCAATTTAGACCCCCATTGATAGTTGGAAACCTCTGGAATATTATAAGGCATGCTTGAGGTCATTTGGTGAACCAGATCGAGGCACCAGTTCAGTGGATTCTAGGCCAGGATGTTACAAAGTGGTATCAGAGTAGTTTATTTTCTTTTTATTTTACTAATTGGGGTTCGATAGACTAGATATATAGGAATTAATTGGAACTTGAGAAGGATACTGGGATGGTGCATCGTGAACACCTATTCTAGTAGAAAGTCTAGGTTACTAGGGGTTGGGACTAATGTTCTATATTTGTGATGTTATAGATGTACATGATTTTCCATCCATACAATGCACATGTTGTTTATATTTGATGGTTTATTATGGATTCAGGCTCTTGGTCCTTTGGTAAGAGGCCTATGACTTGGTTTTGACTCTTAATATGTAGAGGTAGGAGGTTTCTCATGCATCATGTTAGGAATGAAGGATTCACATCTTAGAGGACTATTAGTGTGTGATTTTATGGATTTCTTTCTGATGGATGGTTATGTGGATCCATAGCGAGGTGTTCATTGATGAGGAAATTGGTGTAGTCCTTATGAATAGTTAGTGTAGTGACCATTGTGGGTGAGTATGGTATAATTGTAGGATTTTTGGACCACTTATAGATGTTTTTTTGTTCAGGATCAATTGCATGTCTGGGTCATCCAGGGAGCTATCTGATGTGCAGATGCTTGAAGAGGATACACACCCTATTTGTGGTTAGTTGGTTGGTATATAATGCCTTTATAGTGAAAGACCCCAGAGGAGGGTTTTTTGAATTATTGATGTTGTGTGATGATGGTACAATATCATGTTTGTTAGTTACATCCTTCTATGAGTTGGCGTAGACCCCAGGTGGTTAGACCTAGTTACTCAATGTGAGGCTTGATCGGTAGGGCTAGGTTGGAGATCCTAGTGGCCTTTTTATGAGACTCTTAGTAGTTAGTGATTTGTGGCCTTTATAGATGACCAATGATAGGGTTCGACTGAGTTATGTAGTTTTGGAATGTAGGATGCCTTTGGTTTTGAGAAAGATAACTTGAGTGCTAGTGGTTTATCCTTGTGGTTGGTTTCTAGAGGCTTATTTGGGTTCCTAGACTAGGTAATGGATGTGCATATGAGTGTGCACAGTGGATATGAGATAGATCAGGAGCACAAGGGGTGCTCGAGGAAATGTGGGTTTATGTGCATGCATCCGCTTTGGGTGGATACCTTGCGTATGAGTTTGTTTTTGGTGAGAGGCACATGGAGGTTTCTAGTTTTCTTGAGTTGGAAAGTGCTTGGAGAGTTGATGTTTTACTAGTTCATGTGGTTTATGGGAGAAAGAACAGTTAAGTAGCTAGGATGGTTACCTCTAGATGAATCTCCAAGAATGCAGTGAGAACACATGTGATCTTAGTGAAACTCTTGAATGATGCTCAAGTCTTGAGTGGTTGTCTAGGTGGTTTTGGTTCAGTGAGTTGATTTCGGTTTGGAAATAATTAAGGGTGTTCTACATCGGGTGAGATAGGAATTTAGGTAGGCATATTCAATGGATAGATCTTGTGAGTTAAGTATTGTAAACATTGCCATTTTTGAGTTAGAAACAGGTTCTAAGGTGGGGTCCTACAAGAGTGTGTGTGACAATTTATTTGTAAGAACCCGATTCTTATTCTTGAGGTATGGGTTTCTTATTTTCCTTTTTCCTTAAGTGTTTTTTAGAAAATAAGGAAAATGGGGGAAAATCCCAAATTTTTTGGGTACACGGTGGGTATACACCGTGTACTTTTCCACATGCCGTGTACTTTGGCCGTGTGGGATGAGTACACAGGGTGTGTAGGCCTGTCGGCGATGAAGGGTGTAAAAACTGACTACACATTGTGTACTTGGTATTTACACGCCGTGTAATCAGTCGGTAGGTGAACAATAAGGTAGTGAAGTAGCTGCCAGCTTAGAGACAGTACCCAATGTGTATTCAGAAATACACACCGTGTACTCATGTCGACAGATGAACAGTGTGGCGGGAAAAAGTAGCCGCCAGAGGAATAGTTAAATGATGAAAAGTACATGTCGTGTACTTTAGAGTACACACTGTGTAGTTTTTTTTTTCAATTAAAATGGGCAGTAACCTCCTCATTCGGCAGAGGATGTAGTGGACGCGTTTGGATCTCGGGAGGAGAGGCTGGAGATTGGAGGAGCTCCCAATCGCACGCCAAGAATCTGTTTCTTCCACCGTTGATTTTGTTTGAACCGTGCGGGTAAGACCGTACTTCTCCTTGAGCCGTTATTACCAATTCATTCTTAGGGGGAAGTTATTTACGTTTGAATAGAAAATCTCTTATCCCAGATCTACACCGTTCTCAGTTGATTCAGGAGGCGTTTTTCACATATATCGATCAGTGGAGATCAAGGTAGGTGGTCTGGTGTTTAATTCCAACTGTTGAGTGTTTTTGTGTACTATTTTGCTACGCTCCCATGTTTGGGGTGTTTTATAGCTGGGGCCTTGGCTATTTAGATATCTAGAACTGCATATATAATATAATGATAAATATAAAATGTTGATTGGGATCATTTCTTGGATCCAGGGCCACCCCGTGGGTGCGTTTCCCTTGTTTAGCCATTTTCCTAGGATACCTGTGGGTATACCATGATTTTTAGCATGCTTTGTATTGCCTTGAGAGGAATTGTTTATAAATTGTTTGCTTATGTGTTGGGATCTACCCGGTTACTTACTTATCCCGAGGGCAGTGTTTCGTTTAGTCTATGGAAAACTTTTCTCATGCCCGTGGGTAGTAGTTTCTATGCCTGTGGGTGACACCTCATACGCCTACGAGAAATATTTCATTATTCCTGTGGGCAGTCACCTGCGGGTTTCAATTTGGATTACCTGAGGGTAAGGATTTTCATGTCTGTGGACAATGTTTACTTTGTATATTCACCATGGTGAATTATTATGTTGTACCTGCCAAGCTAAAACACAAGCTTGGGATTTATAAATAATTAATAAAATGGAAATGTAATTGGTAGAGATAGTTACTTTTGAGTACTGCCTAGTTTATTGCATTTTATTACAGTACACTGATAGTTGGGCACATGCCTTTGGTGGTTGCCTACTGGGATTTATTTCTCACACCCTGTTTGGGTCATGTTTTCAGCCCAAATAGATTATATTGCTGCAGGTGTTGATAAGGACAAGAGTCCCTATACATGCACTTAATTGTTGCAGAGGAGTGGGAGAGCATGGGACTGAGCTTAGGCTTGCGATGCGGCTGAGTTCCTGCTGCACTGTTTTGTTTTCCTTTGCTATACTTGTACTTTGTATTGGCATATTATAGATTGCAGTGTATCCTGTTTTGGATACTTTCCTAGACTTAGAGACACAATTCATCATCATATATATATGACTGTTGTTATATTTTACTTCTGTACTGTTATCCATTCCAGTTTGGTATTGTTTACTGCTTCTGCTTTTGTATGTTTATATCTATTTCCACTGCACTACACTTTGAAAAATGAGGGCATAGTTTCCCCACTATCAGACCTAGGCCCTCGCTGCTAGTCGACAGCCTATGGCATTTTGAGAAACGTGCTTGAGGTCATGTGACCAACCATGTTCAGGGAACTCGTTGAGTGGCACCCAGATCCAGGATGTTACAAAGTGGTATCAGAGGCGTTCTTTTCTTTGACTTACTGTTTGGCACCTATAGCCTTGGATAGGATGGAATAGGTACTTGGTAATAAGCTGTTCCCAAGAGTAGCTAACCCGTGTACAGGGAAAAGCCAATTTACCTCGTGTTGCAATTTTTTTGTTTTTTCTATTTTAGAGTTGATTTGATTTTCACTGTTGGGTGACACACTTGTTGTGTGCTGTTTATATTTTTATACCAGGGTTCTATTTAGTTGCAACCCGATGAGATGAGGGTATGCCCTCTCATGCATCATTTAGGCACATTTTAGAATCACATGTCATGCATAGTTTCCATGCCATATAGGTGCATTAGAAATTGCATGTTGTTGTGATAGATGTCTTGCTAGAAAATGCATGCTGTTTTGATAGATGCCTTGATAAATACCTACTATTTGATAGGGTATTGTTATGTAAGGTTCTGTGAATGAACGCCAAACTTTGGTTTTTGAGGAGTATGGGCCCTCATCAATCGGAATTTGGTGGATCATCGACTTGTTTACCTTGTTATAACACGATAAGATGACAAGATTTGGTTTGCGGGGAGTATGGGCCCTCATGGATCGGAATTTGGAACTTTGGTGTTGGTTTCAATGTTTTTCTGGGCTCTAGAGTAGTTTATGAGGCTTACTGTCTGGAAAAACCCAGCATACACCCTGTGTAATTATGATTACATGCCATTTACTCTTCTTTTTGGGAAGAAAAGAAATTTTTTTAAGTACACGCTGTGTAATCTATAACCGTGTCATAGTCCATGTGGGCAGAGACATGGGATGGGGAAGTTCTAGAGGGAACACACCGTGTACCGGTTGTACACGCCGCATCATGTTGACCCTGTGTCTTCCCGTGTAACTAACAACAGAGATGGAAGAAATCTTCATTTATACACGCCGTGTCAATGACGAACATGCCGTGTAGTGTAACCTGGGAATACGGACGTGTAACTAACAACATGGGTCAGTGTAATCCCTTCTTTTATACACCGTGTACATCTGAAACATGCCGTGTAGTGTGAGCCGTGTCACTAACAACATGGGTCGACGATGCTCGTCTAGTACATGACGTGTGCCTGAGGGACACGCCGTGTAGTCTTGACCAGTGAAAGACCATGTGGACTTGCCCATGTGTCTGGGGAAACAGGGTGGTGTACACGCCATATTCGGTTGTAACACGCTATGTAGTGTCATCCGAGTAGCCGACTGTGTCACTAACAACACAGGAAGTTGGAAATTAAGCTGTACACACTGTGTCTATCTAGAACATGCCGTGTAGTTTGAGCTGTGTACTCGGTCGTGTAACTGACAACACGGGTCAGTGAAGCTCGTCCAATACATGCTGTGTAGATGTTGTACATGCCGTGTAATCTTGTTTAAAGGAGAGTCGTGTGGCTAATCCGTGTAGAAGGACTTGGGAAGGGGAAGAAAATTCAAGTACATGCCGTGTGTGTGGACAACACGTCGTGTTTGGGGTGTTACACGACCAGTTATGGAAGAGGTACATGCCCATACGAAAGACTTGAAGGAACACGCCGTGTAGTTATTATACACGCCGTGTAGTCTTGTTTTGTAAAACTTTAATGTTTTCTTTCTCCTATTCCCTTCTTACACTGCTTGTTTTTAGTCCTTGATGAGATTAATCTAAGGCGTGTGTTTGATCTTGTAGAGTCATGCTTCCGAGACGACCTCAAGTTGTTCACCAGGAGAGCGGAAACAAGTATACTCTAGAGAAAGTACGACACACACTACCGATGGATCCTCTAGTAGAGCCAGATGTGGCGCCGGCCATTATACTGTTCACGGGCGGTAATGCACAATTCTTTGAAGTCTTCATGCGGTTTATACAGACCTTACAGGGAGCACCACCGGCTGCCACATCTATGGAAGAGCTGACACACATATTCCAGCAGCAACAACCGCTTATGTTTTCAGGGGATGGTGGACCACAGGCTGCAGAGTCTTGGTTGGGGTCTACGAAGACTATCTTCAAGTATCTAAGGATGCCTCCTGGGCGGAGGGTCAAGCTCGCTACATACATGCTGTGTGATTCTGCCAAGAGATGGTGGGATGTTACCAGCCATACTGAACATCAAAGATACATGGCGTGGGAATATTTTTAGGTAGTCTTCTATGAATTTTTCTTTCTAGAGACGTTGAGGGCAGATAGATCTCGAGAGTTCATTAATCTGCAGCAGGGTTCTATGTTAGTGATGGAGTATTCTTCCCGTTTCACCGAGCTATAGCATTTTGCACCTGTTCTGGTGGGAGATGAGACGTTGAGGGCTCGACGCTTTGAGGATGGTCTTCGATATGACATCCGAACGCTACTGAATGTTTTTAGGTTGCCTATAGTGCATGCTATTTTAAACCAAGCACTGATTACCGAGCGGAACCTGCGGGAAGCTAGTGGTGCAGGCCAGGGCGGTTCGGCACCATTTTTGGTACTATTTCTACCGGTAAGAGGATGAGACAGATGGATTTCTCTCATGGTGGAAGTACTAGATAGAATATTTCTTCAGGTGGCCAGGTCATGTGCTACCAGTGTGGTAGAGAGGGGTACAAGAGACCTCAATGTTCACGTGACCCAGTGGAGTGCCGAGATTGTGGCAGGATGGGTCATCTGCAACATTTTTGCAGGGCGTTTCCACCAGTGGCTAGTGAGAGGGGTTCAATGCAGACTCTGCATGCAGGAGAAGGGTCAACAGCTTCTTACCAGTCAGAGAATTGGGATACGTCGAGGCGTTCAGGCCGAGGTGGTGGTCATGGCCATGGTAACCAGACACCAGGATCCTAGAGATAGCAGGGCAGGTCAGCTCAGGGTAACCAGGCTGTGTCGTAGGGCCGCGACACTGGGAAAGCATATGTAGTGCAACAGACCCAACAAGAGTAGGATCCCATACCTTCTACTATCATAGGTACTATTCTAGTAGCTTCTATTTTATCTTCTTTACTTTTTGATATGGGCGCTACACATAGCTTTATATCTTTTCCCATTGTGGAGAGCCTTGGGCTTTGTGTTTCTTCTTCTTATGATATTATGGCGCTAGAAACTCCGTTGGGGACTAGAACGGCTGACATGCATCAGTACAGGGAGTGCCCCCTAGAGGTTGGTGGGTGTCACTTTCTATGGGACCTCTATGTCTTATAGATAACAAGCTATGATGTTATTCTTAG
This sequence comes from Viscum album, assembly GCA_963277665.1. Lineage (NCBI taxonomy): Eukaryota > Viridiplantae > Streptophyta > Magnoliopsida > Santalales > Viscaceae > Viscum > Viscum album. Next base: position 2,048,201,798 of record OY728119.1, read on the forward strand.
GATGGACTGGTTGGTACCCTTTCGAGCCTTTGTGGATTTCTATCGTCGTAGGGTGAATTTCACGTCACGAGAGGGAGGAGAGTTTCTATACAAGGGCGAATGGGATGTCCATGCGAGCCGAGCTAGACCCAAGCATCGTGGGAAAGGTGGAGTGACAAACCAGATTTCGAGCTTATATCTGGATGACCAGGGAACGTGTTAGAAGGATTTCCCTCCAGTAGTTGATCGTTTTAGAGATGTCTTCCCGGACAACTTTTCAGGTCTACCTCTGGATCGAGAGGTGGATTTCTCTATTGAGCTTGTGCCAGGAGTGGCACCGGTTTCCATTCTTCCTTATAGGATGGTTACACCAGAGTTTCAGGATCTCAAGAAACAATTGGAGGAGTTGCAGGCAAAGGGTTTCATCCGACCCAGTACTTCTCCTTGGGGTTTACCTATCCTATTTTCTAAGAAGGCAGACGGTACCCTCAAACTTTGTGTGGATTATCGAAAGCCGAACCAGTTGATGGTTAAGAACCGATATCCCTTACTGAGGATTGATGATCTTTTTGATCAACTTTGAGGAGCATGAGTGTTCTCGAAGATTGACTTGAGATCCGGATATCATTAGTTATGCATTAGGCCATCGGACATACCGCTTACAGCTTTTCAGTTCAGATATGGTCTATATGAGTACTTGGTTATGCCATTCGGACTCACGAATGCGCTATCACTTTTCATGGATTTGATGAATTGCGTGTTCCACCCTTATCTATATTCTTTTGTGGTAGTCTTCATGGATGATATCTTGGTGTACTCTCACACTCGACACGACCATGCTACCCATCTTGAGATCGTACTGAGTACACTAAGAGAGCATCATCTATATTCTAAGCTCTCAAAGTTCCACTTTTGGATGGACCAGATACACTTCCTGGGTCATATTATCTTAGAGGAAGGAGTTTCCGTAGACCCAGAGAAAGTGAGAGAAATAGTTTCCTGAGAGCATCCTAAGAACGTGTTTGAAATACGAAGTTTATTGGGGCTGGCTGGTTACTATAGGAGCTTTATATAGGACTTATCTCACTTAGAAGCACCATTGACGGGTTTGACTAAGACGGGTGTGATGTTAGATTGGTCAGAAGCTTGCGAGACAGCCTTTCAGGAGTTGAAGGGAAGGTTGACATCAACACTAGTCCTTATACTTCTAGAGCAAGGGAAGAGCTATACATTTTACTGTGATGTATTAGGTATTGGGCTGGGAGTAGTGTTGATGTAGGGAAATCGAGTGATTGCGTACGGTTCTCAGCAGTTGAGTCCACATGAGAGTAATTACCCAACACATGATCTTGAGTTAGCTGCAGTTGTTCATGCGTTACGCTGTTGGAGACATTATCTCTTGGGAGAACATTTTGTGGTGTTTACGAACCAAAAAAGTCTCAAATATATCTTTACCCAGCGTGACTTGAACTTGAGATAGCAAAGGTGGGTTGAATACCTTCAGTCCTTTGACTTTGAGCTTGCCTATACACCTGGTAAGGGTAACGTAATTGTTGATGCACTAAGTAAGAGGACTCAGATACAGGTAGTGCAGGAGGCCAGTGGGGAGTGGCAGCTCATGGCTCTGTTCTTTGAGATGCATTTGGAGGTTCACGATAGTCAGGGGCGAGCCTATCTTTCTTCCTTAGCTGCGACTTCTACCCTCCTAGATAGAGTGGGGATGAGACAGCTTTCAGATTCAGAAGGCCTAGTTTTACGGGAGTCAGTGGTAAGTGAGGACCCTCCTCCTAGTTGGACGATAGAAGATGATGAGGTGCTGCGTATCCATGGACGAGTATGGGTTCCAAGGTATATATGCGAGGATTTGATGTGGGAATTTCATGCTTCAGTTTGGGCAGTGTATCCCGGAGTTACAAAAATGTACCGTGACTTGAGACGTCAGTATTGGTGGCTGGGTATGAAATGGGTGGTAGCTGGTTTTGTTGCGAGATGTTCCACCTGTTAGCAGGTGAAGGTGGAGCATCAGAAGCCATATGAACTGTTATAATAGTTGCCCATTCCGGAGTGGAAATGGGATGATGTCGTGATGGATTTCATGACTGGGTTGCCGAGGTCACCTCGAGGAAGTGATTCCGTGTGGGTTGCTGTGAACAGACTTACGAAGGTAGATCACTTTTTTCCCATCAAGGAGACCTTCGGTGTTGACGAGATCAGAAAGTTATATATTTGAGAGGTTGTACATCTTCACGGGGTTCATCGTTCTATCATTTCAGATAGGGATGCCTTCTTTACGTCTCATTTCTGAAAGGGTTTTCAGAGGGCACTGGGTACACAGGTGCTTCTGGGCACAACCTACCTCCCTCAGACCGATGTCCAGTCAGAGCATACGATATAGGTGCTAGAGTACATGCTGCGTGCATGCATCCTGGACTTTGGGGGATCTTGGGAGAAGCACATAACCTGACCGATTTTTCCTACAATAATAGTTTTCAGGCGACTATTGAGATGAAACCTTACGAGGCTTTATATGGTAGGCCATGCCGATCAACCCTGTGCTGGTTAGAGGTAGGTGAGGTAGATTTACTGGGACCACCTCTCGTGCAGGAGACTTTAGAGCAGGTCCAGTTGATTCAAAAACAGATGGCTACTATATAGTCTCGTCATAAATCTTATGCTGATCGCCACAAACAACCCTTGGAGTTTGTGGCCGGGGATCATGTTTTCTTACATGTTTCACCGAGGTTGGGACATAGGCAGATCAGGAGGTAGGGTAAAATTTCACCAAGGTATGTAGGGTTGTTTGAGATTCTGGAGAGAGTCGGTCCGGTTTCCTATCGGTTGAAATTACTACAGAGGTACCGGGCCATGTACGATGTGTTCCATGTATCTCAGCTGTGCCGTTATCACTCAGACCCGTCTCACGTCTTTCAGCCTGAGGAGGTTGAGCTTCAGGCCGATGCATCCTTCGAGGAGCATCCGATTAATATTGTTGATAGGAGCATGAAGGTTCTCCGAGGCCGGTCAGTTCCTCTCGTACGGGTGCTATGGCAGCATGACCGAGTGCAGGACGAAACCTGGGAGCAGGAGACTGATGTAAGTGCTCAGTGGCCAGAGTTTTTCTGAGCTTTATCTTCACCACCCTTGGAGGGGCAATTCAGGGACGAATTTCTTTAAGGGGGAAGGTTTGTAGGAACCCAGTTATTATTCTTGAGGTATGGGTTTCTTCTTTTCCTTTTTTCCTTAAGTGTTTTTTAGAAAATAAGGAAAATGGGGGAAAATCCCAAATTTTTTGACTACACGGTGGGTACACGCTGTGTAATTTTCCACACGCTGTGTACTTTGGCCGTGTGGGATGAGTACACAGGGCGTGTAGGCCTGTCGGCGATGAAGGGTGTAAAAATTGACTACACGCTGTGTACTTGGAATTTACACGCTGTGTAATCAGTCGGCAAGTGAATAGTAAGGCGGTGGAGTAGCCGCCAGCTAAGTGACAGTACATGCCGTGTATTCAGAAATACATGCCGTGTACTCATATTGATAGATGAACAATGTGGAGGTGAAAAGTAGCATCCAAAGGAACAGTTAAATGATGAAAAGTACATGCCATGTAATTTATAGTACATGCCATGTACTTTGTTTTTTTCTTAAAATGGGCAGTAACCTCCTCATTCGGTAGAGGAGGCAGTGGATGCGTTTGTAGCTGGAGAGGAGAGGCTGTATCTTAGAGGAGATCTCGATCGCACGCCGGGAATCTGTTTCTTCTACTGTCAATCTTGTTTGAACCGTGTGGGTAAGACCTTCGTTCTCCTTGAGCCATTCTTACCAATTCTTTCCCGAGGGGAAGTTATTTAAGTTTGAACAGAAAATCTCTTATTCCAGATCTACACCATTTTCGGTTGATTCGGGAGGCGTCATTCACATATATCGATCAGTGGAGATCGAGGTAGGTGGTCTGGTGTTTAATTCCAACTATTGAGTGTTTCTTTGTTCTATTGTGATAGGTGCCCATGTTTGGGGTGTATTATGGCTAGGTCCTTGGCTGTTTAGATATCTAGAACTACATAGATAATCTAATGATAAATATAAAATGTTGATTGGGATCATTGCTTGGATCCAGGGCCACCCTGTGGGTGCGTTTCCCTTTTTTATCCATTTGGTGAGGATACCTGTGGGTATACCATGATATTTAGCATGATTTCTATTGCCTTGAGAGGAATTGTGTATAAATGGCTTGCTTATGTGTTGGGATCGACCCGGTTACTTTCTTAGCCTGAGGGATGTGTTTCGTTTACCTGCAGAAAACTTTTCTCATGCATGTGGGCAGTAGTTTCTGTGCCTGTGGGCGACACTTCGTATGCCTGTGGGCAATATTCATTATGCTTGTGGGTAGTCACCTACAGTTTTCAGTTCGGATTACCCGAGGGTAAGGATTTGCATGTCTGCGGACAACGTTTACTTTGTATATTCACTATGGTGATTTATTATGTTGTACCTTCCAACTAAAGCACAAGCTTGGGATAAATAAATAATTAATAACATGGTAATGTAATTGATAGAGATAGTTCCTTTTGAGTACTGCCTAGTTTATTACATTTTATTATGGTACAATGATAGTTGGGCACGGGCCTTTGGTGGTTGCTTACTGGGATTTATTTATCACACCCTGTTTGGGTCATTTCTTTGGCCCAAACAGATTATATTGCTGCAGGTGTTGATAAGGGAAATATTCCCTATACAGTTACTTGATTGTTGCGTAGGAGTGGGAGAGCATGGGACTGAGCTTAGGCTCACGATGCGGCTAATTTCCTGCTGCACTATTTTGTTTTCCTTTTCTGTACTTGTACTTTGTATTGGCATATTCTAGATTGCATTCTATCCTATTTTGGATACTTTCCTAGACTTAGAGACATAATTCATCATCATATATATATGACTATTGTTATATTTTACTTCTGTACTATTATCCATTCCAATTGGGTATTGTTTACTGCTTCTGATTTTGTATGTTTATATCTATTTCCACTGTGCTACACTTTAAAAAATGAGGGCATAGTTTCCCCACTATCAAACCTAGTCCCTTGCTGCAAGTCGACAGCCTCTGGCATTTGGGGAGATATGCTTGAGGTCATGTGACCAACCAGGTTCGGGGCACCCGTTGAGTGGCACCCAGATCCGGGACATTACATTAGTGTTAATAGAATATTTGGGGGATGAGTAGTTGGTGATGCACTATGTCATTTTGTTTTTGGATTGGACATTATGGATTGTATGTTTGAGTTGGCAGTGTTATGTAGGAAGTGTTGAGTAGGTCGAGGAACAATGTGGATTTGATGAGATACTTGAGAGTAGGGAGGCCCGAGACCTTTGGATGGGTTTTTTATGTCCCTAAAGTTAGAGGTAGAATTGTAAATGGATGAGTGGTGGTGGTATTATTTGATGACATCTTTACATACTCCTAGTTAGTAATGATCATTCCCAATATCTTGACATCATATTAGGTATGTTAGGAGATTAATGGATATATTCCTAGATACTTAAATGTATTTATGGTTTGATGAGGGGTATCCATGGAGTTTCACTCATGGAGTGGTGTAAGTGGAACCATTTGTTGGAGTTACACCAAATTTTTTTGGTGAGCGAGGTCCTTGTGATGGATAGAAAGTCAGAAAATAACTTGGGTTTTATTCTCAAATGTCGGGGGAGGGAGATATTTTTTGTTTCATTTGGTCTCTCAAGTGAGGGAGAGAAATTCACATCTAATTCTTGGGTTAATAGTGGTTGGAGTGTGGGTTGAAGATGCTGAGGTTGTTTGGGTAATTCTCTGATGACGGACCTCTGATGGTGGGTTGTGATGTATTGGTTATGGAGATAGAACCCTTGAGTTGGATGGGTTGTGTGTGTGTGGAACTAAATTTCGATCGATCATGATGGAATTATTGTTCCTATAAATTTTTTTTTGTGTGTACTTAAATTCCATAGAGAATGAAAATTGGAGATAAGTTGTGGCAGATGATCAATCCAAGCATTGGCTTCAGGCTTGAGGTGGTTCTAGAATTAGTTCAGGTATGGATCCCAGTGGGTATGTTTGGTGGTTGTGGAATGCTCCATAGTATGAGGGAATTGTAATTAAATGAGATTAAGGTAGGTTGGTAATTAGAGCTTGGAATTTTGAGAATGGGTTAGGAACTTGTTGGTAGCATGAGTTTAGGTTCGGTTGGATTCTCCTGATGGAAAGGGTGTTAAGAATCAAAAGGTGGTGGTTATAATTTGGAGGTTATGGTGGGGGGAACCATATCTCGGTGACTACTCAAGTGATTTTATAATCAATGTTTTGTTGTGTGGCCTTATTTAATCACCATCATGGTGTTTTAGTTTTGGATATGGGTGTTAGCTTGAGGTTTTGATTGGTAGAGGGCCTTGAGTTTAGGGGTTGTGACTTGGAAGTGTTTTAGGATATCGAGAGCTAAATGAGGATATTAGATAAAATGCAGAAACTGATGTAGGTCAGGTGGTACAGATAGAATACTACTAAGAATTATTATCGTGGGGAGGTTATAATATCCTACATTCAGGTGGATCATAAATTTACAAAGGAATTTTAATTTTCATTACATAGTGGTTTGAATCATGAATCAAGACATGGATTGAAGTTATGAGAATTGGAATTTCTCAAAAGTATTTTTTGAGATGATAAATGATGCTCAGGAGGCTTCCCATGTGTTTGGTTTATCTTTGGAGGCTTCAAATTAAGTTTCTGGAGTTTTTGAGTTTCTTGGAAAGGGTGCACGGTTTAGGAGAAACCATGCGACACGTTAATGCTCAGGATATTTTCAGTTCAATTTGAACTAGGAATAGTTGAGATGAATGCTTAGAGAATAGTTTGGGGAAAACCATTTGAGGAAATAAAAGAGACCATGTGAGGATGAGGAGGTTCTGAGGCATGGAACATGGGCTGCGCATGATTTCAAACAAACCGTGTTCCTTGCTATAGGTGGGTGGTAGTGCTGACAGCATAGTTAGTGCACAATTGTCAAACCATGTGACCTATCCATGTAGAGAAATGGGTGTTATAAAGTAGTGGTGATCACAGTTAGTACACGGTTTGGAAAACTATGCAGAAAAACCATGTGAGTGGGTGTCCATGGACAGAATCAACTGCACGGTTGGTGCATAGTTTGGAAAACCATGCGGAAAAACCATGTGACTGCCCAAAATTTTATTAAAATAGTATTTTTACCATTTCCCCTCTGGGATTTTAAGTTACCCCCTTATCTTCCCCTTTCACTCATGAACCAAAAAAGGTTTATCCTCAATTAATCCCTTCCTTAAGCCTCACCAATGAGGTTATTTTGTGGTGTTTCTTCTACGTTTATGGTGAGATTTATCCTCCTCCTCCTCCTCCCATTTTTCTATTTCCTTGGTTCCTCCTAATTCTGGATGTGCAGGTTTAGTTATTGATTACAATTCCAATGTATCATGTTATAATTGGCCAATGATGATGGGGATTTTGGTTGGATTGGGTAGAAGAGACCCCAAGATGGATTCCACATGTCATTGCATGGTGTTTTGTTAAGGTATGTGTTTATGGTGAATTTTATTAAGTTTTCCCTATTAATTTAATTTAATTATTTGTTTAATTGGTATAACCTCTTAGGTATTTGACCCAGAATGTGGTTGGGGTTATGCTGCGAGTCTTCGGTGGGTGGTTGTCTTTGATTCCTGTGTGGCACGATGACCTAGTGAGTTTTCCTGCATTATTCCATATTGGGTTTTGGTTAATTAATTAATTATACTTGTTATAATTAATTATTTTTTATTTTTTGGCATAAGACTAGAGCTTGGGTGATTGTGACAATATCGGTTGGGTGCTGAGGGGTTTGGATGATTCTTGGATAGGTATCAAAAAGGTCATCATGCTTTGGAAAATGTGTTGGAAAGCTTTAATAATGTGGTAGGTGGTCTAAGAGATTTACCCATAGTTTTGTTGATTTATTTTAATGTGTATGTGGTGTGTGATTTATGGCCCATGAGTTTCATACTTTATTTCTTGGATTAATTAATTTGGTTATGGACCTTGGATTATCACATTAGACCTTCCATGGATCCCGTTTAATCTATGGATATTTATAAGTCTGAACCTATAGTCACCCTTGGGGTGAGCTGTTTCATGTGAAGGGTAAAGTAGAGTTTTAAAAGGGTTGGTTTGGAATTATTTTATATGTAATATTTTAAAAAAATCCCCATGAGACTTTTGAAATGGTTTTAAATATGTGTGTAGGGTTCTAACCCAGTTTTGGGTATCAAAGGGGGAAAAATGTTTTATAATGATACTTGTTTTGAAATGAGGTTTTAACCTCCAAGTGAATAATAAAAAGGGGATTTAAAGAGATTCAAAAAGATGATTTGAAATGGTTATGTGGTTTCTTATTTAGTGAAAATGCTTTGATGGATCTTTGGATGGTTCTAATGGAAATACAGGCCTTGGGATTTTTTTAAAGAGAAAGGCCTCTATTTTAAAATAGTGATCTTGAAATTTTTAATAAGGGTGTATGGTTTAGTTTCTTTTGGAATGTGAAAAGGATTGAGATTTGTTGAGGAATTTTTTGGTTATGAAGGTCCGTAGGGACCTTATCTAGCATGAATGGTTTAAAAAGTGTTGTTGTGCTTTCCTTGAATGTTGTATGGTCATTATGTTGAGCTTTGGTATTTGAGAAATGATGAAATGGTTTAAGTGCTAGATTGAGGCTCTAGGGACGAGAGGTATACTATAGATATGGTTTCATAATGAGGCTTTGGACACTAATAATATACTTCATGGTTAGTGTGTTAGACTGAGGTTCTAGGAAATGATGGTATACTATATAGAAAAGGACATTGGACTAATGATCCTCCTACTTGGGCTAGGCCGGGCTAATTCTCCATGCACCACTGATGTATTTATATATGGATTTTAGACTAAGGCTCTAGGAACTAATATTATGTTTTGTTTGTGATTTTGATAGAAATTATTTTTAGTGTCGATACCAATAGTTTTGGTACGTTGTTAAGTTCCATATAGAGGTTCTAGACACTTTTGAAATATATGTTGAGATTTTATTTAGATGACAGACTGATGTTCTAGGCACTAATGGCATGGGTACATGAGACTAGTACCATCGATGAATGTTTTATACCTCCCAGAGTTGAATGAATTAGAAAAATCCCCTTTTGGTTTAGATAAAATTTACACCTATGTTATGTTTTAGGGGAATGATTGGTCGTTTCATGTTTGGTTGGACTAGGTGTCACCTTAGAAACCTTGGGCCAATAGATACTAGATGATATATCATATTATTGGATTATATTTCCTTCTTGTACTATTTAGTTATTCCACTATTTAGCTACATACACTATTACTCTAAATGATATTTCTGTAGAGACTGTTAGTGGAGGCTTATTGAGTTTTACTCACACCCTGATTATGATTGTATTTCACTTGGGGAACTGAGAAGCTATCACATGTTTATTGTAGGAATAAGTTTGAGATGATCCCCGCATGAGTACCGATTGGTCAAGAAAGATTTCTTGAGTGGTGTTAGGTGACTGGATGGGTTTTTCTTGGTGATTATATAGATCCTTTTTGTAGTTTATTTTATATTGGTATGTTATGTAACTTTACTAGTGGGAATTTTGTTGTATGTATGACATGTATATTTAGGTATCTATTTAATTTAATTATATTATATCATGTTTCAATTATTTATTCTTTCCACTTACTTTGATGTGTATGATATTTGGTGAGTTACTTCTGGTTGGCACTCTAATATAGGGGTATAGTCTCCTAATAGTTCCACTTTAGTCCCACACAGCTAGTTGGAAGCCTCAGGAATATGAGGTGGTTCACTTGAGGTCATGTGGCAAACCGACTCAGGGTACCAGTTTAGTGGCTTCCTGGATGGGACGTTAGATAAATACCCCTTTGAATATAAATTATGACCCATAAAATGGACATGATTTCCATTGGAAGTTCATATTTATCATCACACTTATAAGTGATCATAGTTTGGTTTATAATACCAAATATTATTTCCATTCCTTAGTAATTGACAATGGACTTTATATTAAGAAATTGAATCCATGCCCAAAATAACATCAAATTCAACTAGATTGAGAATAAAAATATTTGTAGGAATTAAATTATTATAAAATTTAATCATAGAATAATATTATACTTGATATGTGGTCATTATACCATTAGAATATTTTAATACTAATTCATTATTTAATAATTGAGGATATGAATTAATATTATTTGATTCATTTTATGATATACAATAATTCATATAACTAAGCTCAAATATTGTACTTTAATATTTGAGCATACCTATAACCACCTCAACTTTATCACTCAATCTTTAATCCCTTACTAAAATCAAAATGGTTAGTATGACCATCAAGTATTTTTAATTAGAGTGATCAATCATAAAAAATCATTAATATGATGTCTAAATATTGTCTCCTTCTTTTAAATCTATAACACATTAGGTTTAACCTTGGTCATCCATGGTCAAAATCTATTTAAATAATTTATAATGATTCATAAAGAAAATTTTAATTAACCTAAGAATATCCCCCAGGAGTGTCTAGATAGGTGTATAGCCTTAGGCCCCCTCATCATGCACCGATAAATATATATTTAATACCCAATACACCCCATTCAAATTTTCTACCCCTAACCGCATCTATGTAATAACCACATTCACTTGCTAGTATCCAGATAGGGATCTATTTTCTTATAAAACTACGCTCCTTTATTTACCATAACATAAGATGTTATCCTATACACTGGATCATCCTAAGGGCTCTCCCTAAATTTTCATCATCTTAGTTTCCAAAAAAAATTAACCTTTCTCTAATACAAACTATAGAAACCCAAAATTTACATACATAATTATTAAAAATTATTAGATGAATATTCATTACATATCATTATGATCTATTCCAGAATCATGAAGTTTTCTTGCTTTTGGAAATATGGATACATAAAAAACTGGTATATAAAATATCTACATCATTTCCCATTATTTTCTTCAAAACTAGCACCATTCTTAGATGTATCATAATTAAAACCATTCTTCATAACCTGGGGAAAGAAAACCTAAGAAAGGGAGAGATCATGTGCTCAATAAGGGTAAGCTTAAGATATATCAATCAGTGATCATAAGTCAGCATAAGATAAGTATAAGGGTATGTGAAAATTATTATAACTTACAATAATCCTACCATGTCATTCAAATATTATTAAAAATAAATATTTCCATAAGGATCTATCCCAATAATAGACTTAATTCATAAGTATACAGAATCATAAATAATCAATCACGACTCTTGAGAAAATAATATAATACACAAGTTTGTGGAATATTTATAAGCATAAAAAATTACATTCGTAGTCAGGTTTCTATCCCAAGACTATTATTGTGGCGAAAGTCTCATAATGGAAATTCCTATGCAGTTATTTCTAACATTTTTAGGAGTAACTTTCATCTAGTTAACTCCGTCATCTCTTATAAGTTTATTGAATCCATCATCTCTTAGGATTTTATCAGGTATATTACCTATTAGGAGTTTCTTAACACTATCATCATTTTACAATACATTGGAGGGATATAACAGACCCAACTATTATCATGAAATATATTAGTCTTACCCATCACATAATCATAATCTATACATACGAGCGCAACAAGACATAAAACATTCATCATTTCATCATAATATAACCCATGGAAATAAAATGGGTTTTATAAACATTTCATCATCATAATCATTAACCATCCATATAAAGAATAAATATGGTAACATTGAATCATATCCCAAGTAATGCATAAGAAACATAAAATTATGTTGTTATATATAAAAATAAATTCAAAAACACCACTGAAACATTTCTTGAGGAAAATAAAATTTTCATTTTGAAATCAATTAGATTAAATCTATAAATTTCCAAAATATTAAGGAAAAAATTTTATTTGAAAATAAACATAGAAAATTTTAAATGAAGCTTAAAAGAAAATATAGTTATGAATGATTTGAAAAGTGGTTCATGTGATTTTTGTTAAAACAAAAATTACTTTCACATTTTTTCTAAAATTTCAAAAGTAACTCATTCAAAAAAATGACAAAAATATTCATTTTTTTTGTAGAAAGTAAAACATGTGTAAAAAGTAATTTAATAAATATTTATAGAAAAATAAAAACATTCCTGATTTTTTTAAAAAAATATTGACATGGAAGAAAAGATTTCTGACTGAAGAGATAATCAAGTTAATTTTTCTTAAAAACATTCCTTTGGCCTCTTGAGTACTCAAAGAGAGGAAAATGAAATTAAAAAAATGTAATATCCAAAAATAACTAAAGGATAATAAATTACATAATATTTTGGAAAGATAGATTATATAATTTCATATTCAAAAATTTATAGATAAACAGTCCTAGTAAAAATTAGATTGTAACATAAAACCCTTAACTCTTTAGTAACTTTTGATTCATAACCCCCATGAAAGAAACAAATTCAAGTGAAACTTTAAATACCATAAACATATGTATATTAATGTTAAACAATATCAAATTGGAAATAGATACACTTATTAAAATAAGATAGATGTAAAATATAACATATATCCCAAATAAGACAATTTGAGATAGAAAACCCTTACCACTTTGGTAACTTTCTAATCAAATCCCATTGGATGAAATAATTTTAAGTTTGACATTAAATACCCTGAATTAATTATTATACATGATACAACATGTCAAAGTATCAGTATATACACCTCATAAACATAATTTACCTTTCCAAAATAATTATTATACCATATATATATATATATTAAATCCATCATAATAACCAACCATGAAATATGGTGTTGGAAAATTAATTGTATCACTATGTGAAGGCGATAGTCCACATGTACGCATGAGTGATACTTTTAACTCCCATTTGATAGAGAAGAGGAGAGAAGTTTTTGTGACATAATTATAATAAAATATAAGTTTATTTATGATACTTTATTTATCATGTTATTATGTATACAATAGGTTTATATGAATTATAAGAAGAAATAAAATTGAAAGAGTTTAGTTAATATTTATAATGCTTTTTTAAGAGACCTCCTTCAGATTATATGTTAATCCTTGAAGGATTAGTATTATGAGAATAAAAAAAGATATAAGATGAAGGGAAAGAATCTATGAAGGTTTTTAATTTGGTATTTTCTGATATATAAGGCTCATATTGTGTAAATAATGAAGGGGAGGAGGTTCCCATTTATAAGTGAGGGGAGGGACAGACGTGGAATTTGCAAAAATATTTTGATGATATAAAGTCAATTTTAGGTTAAAGTGACCCAAAATGTCCATGTATTTTAAGGTATAATAATATAAGTCTTAAATATATTAATCCAATAAGAATTATATTGGTGTGGGGGGAATTACTACCCTTATCTGTTGGTTTAACACCTTATAAAACCACTATAACCTTAACAGTGGTAACAAAATTTTACTATTTTTACTATTCGCTATGAAAAAAATTATATTGAACCTATTATATTATATTAATTATGATGGTTCCAAATATGAAATCCATTTTATCATATTAAATTTATATAATTGGGATAATTTAATTTTAAATAAGCGAGTAAAACACAACAAAAACCTATTTTCAAAAGATGCATTTTAAAGTATAAAACTTAATTTACTTCCATTACTTTCCTAATAAAGACCATAAAATGAATGTTAAAATATTATATTGAACATATAATCTACAAATTTCATTAAAACCATCAATCAAATGAGATTAATTTTATTTACTAAGATAAAAACACATTACGTGTATAAAAACATTTTTTAGAAAAATGTGTTTTTAAGCCCAAAAATGAACTCATACCAAAATCAAGTATAATAATGATTCATATATAATTAATTAGATAATTTTGAATTAATGGATACTTATGTTACTTTAAAATAAAATTCCTAAAATAATAAGACTTTCGTTTGAAAGGAAATGATAACTTTTACAAAAATGAGTATTATTCACTATTCAATTAAAATAAATATTTTTAGATAAAATTACCCAAAAATAATATTAAAATTATGATTCAAAAAATTAATTTAATTTCTTAAAATATAATTTCTAAAAGTGGTAAAAATTAATTATAGTTTCCATTCATAAAATGAAATAAAATGCACTTTTGAAGAAAACATATTTTTGAAACATAAAATGACTTTACTAAAAACTGAGTACTTATTTATTATAAATTAATCAATGCATTTTCATATTTAAAAAATTTATTCATATATTTTAATAGTGTGGTAATTACTATTTATATCTTCAAATATAATATCTTTTTTATAAAAGAATAATTTATAACGATTCATTTAGAGTAGGGGTTGTGTGTAAGGAAATCTATAAAATACTTCAAGTTTATTTCAAAGTAAATACATATGAAATAATTGGGTTTTACATTGAAAAAAATAAATGATTTAAATATAATTTTTGTTTCTCTTAAATTATTATCAATTTTCATAAATATTCATTTAAAACTAATTACCTTAGTATAATTATGTTTATTTATAACAATCTAAGTATTATTATTAGGCAACGAAGACATTTCATCATTTATGAAAGTAATCAATATTTTTGGTTCATTAATTATTATATCATGATTCTATGCTTGGAGTTCATCATATATGTGTTCCCTAGAAAGGTTAAATCCATATGATTCTATATCTATGTGTAAAAAATTGGAAGGAGGTCATATGATCCTTATCACTCTCTCCCTAGAAAGTTGGTAATCCCAATATCCACTAAAACCCTTACCATTTATCTAAGATTATATATCAGACTCAAGAAAAACTTTTGATTAAGTAACAGCCTATTCAGTCTTTATTTGAGACTCAGATTGTGGTTTTAATTAAACATCAACACCCTTAAGTTAGTGTGTACCGATATTATCATCATTTAAAGATTTCAAACTAGGTATATTATTCTCATGAAAGTAAACATCACATATAATATTTTTTTAAAACTAGGTCTATTAATACATAAATTTTAACCCTTCACATCCTAGGAATAACCTATGAAAATATACATTATACTTCTCAGTTATAGATTATCATTTTTTAATAAAAATAAGTAGTATAAATGAATACTCTCAAGTGATAATTGGTTGGGGGGGGTGTAATTTCCTTGAAATTTTAGGTACGTTTCAGATTTTATTTTTTTCACTAAAATATTAAATTATAGAGGTAATTATTAAATGTATTTAAGTTTTAGAGGTAAATTATGGATTTTTTGGAATGAAAGATGTTTCATGTTGTAGTAGACACCATCGAGAACCTGATAGTGGGGCATTGAGTACCCAATGTCTTTCCAGTGGGTAGGTAGAACCTACTAGATGGAAAATGGAAACTTAGTGATATGTGGGGTGATTTTACATTATTTTTTTTGTAAATAATATTGGTAATTATTAAAAAAATTCCCCCTTCTTCCTCTCATAAAGTCATATAAACCAAAACCTATTCCTTATGGAATTATCTTACTATTTTGGCTACAAACTTCACATCTATGCTCATATTCAAGAACCATTAGTTATATTGGACTCCTAAAGGTAAGGAAGATATATACTAAAACCTTAATCTATGGATTATTATTACTTTTTAATTTTTATTACCAGTTAAATCCTTATTTTTGGAAATTTTTATAGGAAGTATGATATCTCGCAATCGATAATGAAATAGATTTTAAAATTTGATGGGTTAACTACTATTTAAACATGGAAGGTCATATCTAATTTCTTAAATAATTATTTATGTGTTTTATGTTTGATGTGGAATAGAAGCATGGTAAATTGGGTTAGAGTGATTTGAATAGGGACTGATAGAGTGTTTTAATTAAGATAAAATTAAGTATAACCCTTTTGATTTAAAATAAATGTTTCACATAAGGTTTCTTCTCATTTCTCCCACTAAGGTATCTTAAAAAAGGATTTGAATTGAAAAAATTATTATTTTTTAAAATAAATCCCTTCTAAAAGATTATTATTTGGATGGACTATATATGGGAATCTCTAAACTTAATTTAATATAAAAATTAAGAGAAATAGTGAAAATGTAAAAAATAAAATAAAAAAGTAATTTCACTCCTAAATAGAACTATATAAGTGGAAATATAGATATATAATATATTATAAAATACATAATGTTAAAAAAATTCAAACAGATTCCAAATTACAACCTATAAGGCTTCAAATTTTTTTATTAAGAATTATATCCATGTTCTTATCCTCTAAAAATCTTGTATTTTAATATGAAGTTATATGAGGATCAATAACATAATTTTAATACACACGTTCTAAGTACACCCACTCTAATATAAGATCAGAAGAAACAAGATATTAGCCCCCCGAGCTTCTTCAATCTTCACAATCAGCATAACCAACTCCTTTTCCTAGAACTTATTTCGTAAAAAAGATCTATAGAGTGTAAAATGGTTATAATAATATCATATTTTTCACTTTACAATGAAACTAAAAAATCATAGGCATAAAAATTAAACAGAAAAAATAGAAGTGGAATATCTCACATTCAATCAATGATATTGTGATAAGTCATTGAATAGTTTTTATATCAATATTCAATATATATGAAATTGAATCTATAGAAATGATCATTGTAACCAACATTCTGGTTCCATATGCATTTTAATAAGATTATAACAACACTATGACAATCTCATGTTTTATTTTAATAGTTTGATGCTTTTTAGACCACCTTGTTCCATATCTTTCATTTAGAATGACTTGATAAAAGCTTTATAACCTTTTATTACGATGAAAGTTTAGTGGTATTGAATTTTAGAGTATATGGAGTTTGGATTCCTAACACCCATTTATAAAAAACTTCAATTAAACATTAGTAGATTAGATTATGTGTATTGTAATTTATTAAAACAAGAGTTTGAAATATGTCATTTGGAAAAGGACTCAACAGTATCCCCACTTTTTGATAATCAGAATACATATTAAAAAATTATTTAAATTATTATCCAATATAATAAAAGATAATAAACTTCCATTTTTATCTTTACTAAAGTTCTTAATAATATTTTGGAAGTTCTCTTTATCCTTACGATAACCTTTATCCCATTATAAAAAGTATATTATCATGAGAACCATTACCCCCTTTATAATTTTATAAAATATAAGAATAATTTTAAAAAATATAAAAAAATAAAGAAGAAAAAAAAGACTTCAAAAAGATTTTCATTGACTCAAAAAAGTACGGATCAAATATAAAAATTTAGGACTTACGCACTATAACAACCCAAACTTTTATAAATAAAATTCCCTTTGTAATTGAATTTAATACCCTATTATTGTTATAAAAAACACATGAACTTATTTTGTTTTATTATATCTTATCAGATTTAAAATATTTTTAAGTATCATAACCATGGATAAACTAGCCAATGAGTAGTGATATGATTAGTATAAATATAGGGTCATGGTAAATCTAATTGACATAGAAAAAAGAAGCAATATACTCAACTAGTAGGATCATACCCTATAAATCTCATTTATCAGAACTTATTTGAGAGATATAATCACAGGTATTTGAACTTGACCAATCCCAATCCATGATGCAATAACTAAAGTATGAGTGAAACTATTTACGAGATAAGTTTAGGCTAATCGAGATCACAACCCAAACCATGTATACCGAACCATCCCATGAAAATATCACCATCGTACATCTTACCCTTAGGTAATTTTATGGTGTAATAAAGGGATATTTATTAATACCTTAATAATATTAATATGTATATTCTATTTTTAATTGAATAATTGTTATATTTACTTATTATTGTCATTACTTTGTAAATGATTTTGATTTTGATACAACAAAACACAAATAATTTTTTTAGGTAATATACAATTTCAATTAATATATTCCTTTATGATGAATACATGAATTTTAAAAATAAATTATATATTAATAAAATAATACTATGAAATAATATTTTTTAAATATAAATGATAATATAATTTTTATGGAGTCAAATGTAATTGTTATAAGGGTTTGAAAACTGTCATTATTGAGAAAACCAACATTTCTCAATAAATATTGATTATTGTTTTAAAAGTTAAAATTAATATATTTAGAAAATTATTTTTATACCTTAAATATTATTTTTGGAATCAATACATAAAAATTATAGAATAGTGATTTTTTCATAATTTTCTAAGATTGTTGAATTTTTAGGTAAAACTTAAATACTGTACAAATATATGGTGTGTATTATGACATCATAATGATAGAAAAGTGATGTAATAAATGATATAAAGGGTATCCATGGGCAAATATATGTTTCCCCTTTAAAATAATTTGTTTTTTAGGTTATTTGATTAATTTTATAAATCCTTTAGGAATCCTCTAAAACCTATATTATATTTTAAGGTTTTAAAATCAATTCTTTATAAACATGACTCACACCCACATGGAAATGTGTAATATTTTATTGAGTTATGCCATTTTACTTATAAAATAATGAAAACCAATCCTCTTTGGTAGAAACTATAGGCAAAAACCATTGTAAGGTTTGTGGTTTTGATTAATTTATTATACAGATTCCAATTGATAATGTTGGGATATGATTTTCCATAGCCCAACTACTACCCTTTTTATGTCCAAATAATGAGATATACATTTAATTATTTTAAAACCATTTTATGAATCTATAAGTACTTCCATTTTTCTACTTGAATCTCACTACTATTTTTCATTCCAAACAATTGTGTCGTGAATATCCACCCCCATTTCCACTCAAGGGTATTCACCTAGATGTACATATCATGGATTTATTGGGGACTTCCATGTATTTGACCCAAACTCCTTGCTCATAGTGTTAACATTTATGAAAAACATATATAAGTTGTATGATCTATATGACACACTAATGCATGTACATGATAAGAAAGGGACGGGTGTACCCAAATTTATATAGAGCTCCAATGAATTGGGTAATGTTTTAGTCTCATGAGACATCATGTATGGGATTAGGGAGTGAACCTAATCCATTATGGGACATTTTCTACCATGTTATTATGTCTTGGTTATAATGACCCAAACTTTTTGAATGACAATTGTTTCCTGAAAATGTGTGTTATATTATTTTATTCACAAAGAACCATATTTATTTTAATTAAGTGAATATAAATTGAAATGTGACCATTTGGTTTCAACTGTTATAAGACATCTGGTCAATGTGATCATTGGAAAAAATAATCTTAATAATAATTTTAACGTTATAATTTGTGATATAAATAGAAATGATAATGGATAATTAATGCAGAAAGGAGAAATGATGGCCTCAACCAGTAGAGTCATGCTATAAAAATACCATTTATTGGAGCTTTTGAGGGATGTAGCATCACCAGGATTCTCTATTAACCAATCCCAAGCCTATCTTCAACATGTTAAGCTTGAACGAAATCACTTATGGGATAAGTTCAAGTTACTAGGTTACCACGCAGGTAATGTTATCCGAGCCACCCTAAAAATCTATCATAATCACACACCTTAGCATTAGGTCATATGTGGGTGTTATAAGTGGTTATGTTTCAATACATATTTACATAAAGTGTAATTAAATTTTATTAATAAATTTTTTTTTCAATCAATTCCATTTTAAGAATAGTTTTTCTTAATAAAATTGAGTTGGAATTTGATAAATTGAATTTTTAGACAAAAATTATACTTTTTAAAATATATATAAATATTTTAATAAACTAATATATTATAAATAATACTTATTTTAATGAAATAGTCTGGTTTAAACACTAATATTTAAATAGAAATGGTAATTTTTTTTCAAGTGTCAGAAATTTCACTATGCATTTTCTATTCGAAATTATTTTTAATAAATAAGGATTTTTTTATTTAAAATATAAAATTATCATATTTGGATAAATATTATGGTAAAATAAATTTAATTTTTAAAATTAACATGTTGAAATTAGGTTTGGGTGATTTTTTGAGAATTTTCTAAGATATTTTGACTTTCAGTGAATAGTAAAAATATAGTTTGAGTTTTCCGGTAAGTTTAATGACATCATAATTATGTAATAATGGTGTAATAATTATTTAAATGTAATAAAAGACTAAAATTATGTTAATAATAATTATTTTAATATATTTTAATAAATTTACAAATATATAATTTACTTTCCAAATTTTAAAATGGAAACTTTAACTTAAAAAATGTTATTTTGTAGAAACTTTACTTTTCCTTGCGAAAATAAGTAATATAAAATTATGGTTGACTCTTTTGGGATAAAATTACATAAAATAAGTTTAAAGTGTCCAATACCATAGTAAAATACCATGGTAAAATACCATGGTAAAGCCCATGGTTTTTCATTTACCACTGCATAGGTGTCCTAGGATATTAATAAAAAAATCATCCTCTTTTGTTATAAATATCCACCCATTTATCCATTTTATTTCACTTAAAATTAATCCTACATGAAGATATAATATTTTAACCTCCAAAGGAGTCTTCCAAGGAGTCCTCAATCCCCCAAGGTCCCGATCCTCAAGTTTTAGGAACACTCTTCAAGGTAAGGGAAATCTTAACTTCTCTTTTCCTTTTAAGCCCCATTTTTTATGTGGTATGTCATTAAAATTTCCATACTATGTTATTATAACCATTTTATTCTATAAATTTACTATATTAAGATTCTTTTATGAATGGTATACCCTTTTCCCCTCTCTTTTTAATGTTTTCTAAAACCATGTTTCATACCAGTTATGATGTTGAATTTTCTTCTCAAAATTTCTCTCATTTTCTCAAGAAATTATAATATTTTCTTTTGTGAATACCCAAAACTCTTGATTTTATATGGGTATTCACCTAGATGTAAAAATTATCTATTTTATTTTGTTATTAACATACATGAAACCCACATTACTTTTTCATGGGTTAATAATGACATAAAGAACTTATCTTTAAGCCCTTCTTTTTAAAACACCAAGATTTTATAAGAAAACCATTTATTCTATTCTCCACAAGTTATTTATGAAATGTTTTATTATGATCTATTTAAATCACATTAATTAATAAATATAAAGGGTTTCCTTGATTTCACTCTAAAACATTGTGTAAATAATATAATCTCTAGAGATGACATGTTTTACGGTACCTTGGTAGTTTTTATGACACCTGAGTGACAAACCTTAGTGATATGCTTATGAATGTCAAATTTAAATGTTTTATCCACATTACCATGTTATGATTCATGTTATTATTGTTATTATGTGCCTATTTATCATGAATTATCTTTATGAATAATGTTCTTATTGATATTCCTCATGATCATAAGTAAACAGTTTCCCTTGTTTTCCCTTACTGGGCCTTATGCTCACCCTTTCCTTTGTTGTATGTCCCCAAGTTATGAGATTCAGTAAATGTAATTAGGATGAACTTATTATTAATCCTTTCAATTTTATTAGAATAATGTTTTATTTTATCATGTATTATATACCTTTTTTCCAAGAAACTAAACTTTAAAAGATCCTTCATCTGCATAATGTAATGAAAAATCATGTAATTAAAAGGCAGGATGCCGTAGCTGGTATAAAAGATGGTTTAGTTATTTGTGGAAATTAGGATTTGAAAAATTTAGGAATAACCTTAGAGAAAAGTTAAAATATAGGAAAAAATCCTGGTATTCTAGTGAAGTATTAAATAAGTGGTTTCTTAGAAAATAAATCCCCGTATAGATATGAAAAAGTGGACGTGGTTTTGGAACAGATTAACTTAGGGGTAATAACTCTAACAAGGTGTGTCGGGCCTTACTCAGTGTAACTTGGTACATGGAGATGGGCCTTAATACATACCTAGTTTGAATCTCCATTGGGATAATTTTGGTTAATCAAAATATTTTTATGAACCATTATGAAGGATTTATAGAAAATGTAATTGTTGTTAAAGAATAACATATTTAAGAATGATGTTTTAAGACATCAAATTCCTTTAAAAATATAATATTATTAAATGAAACATGTTTTTCACGAAGGTTTTATTCTTTTGAAAAATGGCTGGAAATTGGAGAAATTGCGTAAATCATGAGTGTAACAGACCAGGTGCTAATAGCCTTTTGATGGAAGCCAAAATGGAAAACTTCATGAGAATGATGAATAAAATGGCTTGAGTTATGAGAAATAACTTAAATCAAGTTGAGATACTAGATTCACCTCGAAGGGAATAACTTTATGTTGAGTCCTTTATTCATTAATGAAAACCTTCTTTCAATGTATTTACCAACCCATTGATTGTTGAAAAATGGATAAGCTCTATAGAAATGATATTTTCTGTACTCTGTTGTTCAGAGCAAGAGAAAGTCACCCTGGCTGTGTACCACTTAGAGGAAGAAGCTGATCAGTGGTGGAAAGTGGTTAAAATCACTAATCCAAGAGGGGATATTAATTAAATGGAGTGGGAAGTGTTTAGGGGAACCTTTTTCAAAAAATATTTCCCCTATTCAGTGCGAAAAAATGGAGAATGAATTCCTGGAGTTGAAGCGGAAGGAAAATGAATATGCGAGAATCTATGAGATGAACTTCACAAGACTTTCCCATTCCACCTCTATATTTTTCATTGATCCTAATGGGAAGGTTTATATATTCTTTAGTGGACTAAGACCCCATCTACGGAAGAATCTAGCCAACTGATACTATGAAAACTACGACAAGATCATGAGGATTACTATGAATGTTGAACTAGAGTTCAGGGAGACATAGTGGTCCCATAAATCAAATAAAATGATTAGATATTTGGAGCTAAATTTGGGTAGGATATTTGATCAAGGAAGAGGATAAAATCAAGTGCAACTTCACACACGCAAAAAATGTGTGAAAACGCATTCAAGTAACTTCTTTCTTGGGAGTGGGAAATGTTACAAGTGTGGAAGAGATGACCATATTGCTTGAAACTGTTGTAGTGAGGTTAAGACTCAAATTATCAACCCTAAAAACAAATGTAAAATGGTGTAGGCCCATCCTAAAGTTCAATTATTTAGGTGTTTACAACTTGGTAAATTTTCCAATCATTATCCAAATCATGAGACAGTGGAGGGGAATCACCATCAACCTTGACATAGGCCAAAGGAGAAAGGTTGGGATTTATCTATCATGACAGCTGAAGTTTAAGATCCAAATAATGTGGTTAAGGTACTCTCATTTTTCTCTCAAAGTTATAAAGTACTTTTTTTATTCCAGTTATATGTATTCCTTTATTTCCTCCAAGTTTACAAATAATATAGAATCAATACCTAAACCGTTATAAGTATAACTATCAATCAAGACTCCTGAAGGGATTATCCAAGAATAAACAATGTATAGAAACTCTTGTATTTACTTTGGTGAGAATAATATCATATAAAATCTAGTAGTTATTCCCATGATGGAATTTGACATTATACTAGGTATGGATTGGATCTCAAAGTATATTGCTAAGATCAACTATAGAAGTAAGGAAATATCAGTAGTCTTAAATGGACAACCTAAAATTGTTTTCAAAAGAGAGATATCTTGAAGCGATCATTATCTAGAAGAACCTCCCATATCCTTCTTTATGAAAATGACTGGTGAAAATGAAGAAGGAAATAAAATTATATGAATATATAATTCCACCATCATTTAGAAATACATTGATGTATTTACTAAGGAGTTACTTGGACCTCCCCCAGAAAGAGAGTTAGAGTTATTCATTGAGCTCATGCTTGGTTCCAAGATGATTTCAAAGACCACGTATAGAATGGAAAATGTAGAGATGGAGGAATTAAATAAGCAACTCCAAGATATTTTGGATAAGGGGTTTATCCAACCAGGTGTGTCTCCTTGGAGAGCACCTATTCTCTTTTTGTAGAAGAAGGATGGATCAATGTGGCTATGAATTAATTATAGAGAACTTAACAGGATCACAATGAAGAACATATATACACCCTCTTCCAAGAATTGATGTTTTATTTGAGCAGCTTATTGGGGCTCAATTATTATCCAAGATTGACCTTCAGTCCGGTTATCATCAATTAAGGGTGAAGAAAGAAGATATTCCAAAGACCACCTTCTGATCAAGACATAAGCAGTAGGAGTTTTTTGTTATTCCCATCGTTTTGACTAATGGTCCTACTATTTTTATGGATTTGATGAATAGAGTCTTTAAGTACTACCTTGATAACTTTTTGGTAGTTTTTATTGATGATATTTTAATATATTCCAAAATTCTCATGTAGCATGAGGATCATCTAAGGGTTATATTACAAATCCTGAGGAAGGGTAGGCTATTTTAAAAGTTCATAAAATGTGAATTTTGGTTACAAAAAGTTCCTTTCTTGGGATACATTATAACAAATGATGGAATATCATTTGATCCTTCCAATACAAAGGTTGTGGAGGGGTGGAATTATCCTACAACAGTAACTAAGATTCATGGTTTCCTTAGATTAATGAGATATTATAGGAGGTTTTTGAATTTTTTTTTATGAATTTATAATATACTAACCAATTTAACTCAAAAAGGGCTCAAGTTCTTCTTGACAAAGGAGTGTGAATAAAGTTTCCAAGAGTTGAATAAGATATTGGTTATTACACTTGTGTTAACTCTATCCTATATCAAATAATGATTCATTATTTTTAGGGACGAATATCTAACAGGTATTGGGTGTGTCCTCATGAAAAATGACAAGGTTATTTTTTATGAATCTCAATAGTTGAAGCCTCATGAGAAAAACTATCCTATGCATGATCTGGAGCTGGTTGCGGTTGTTTTTTCTCTGAAGATATGGAGGCACTCTCTTTATGGGGAGAAATGTGATATACACACAGACCATAAAAGTTTGAAGTATATTTTCATGAAAAATTAATTGAACATGAGATATAGGAGATGGTTGTAACTTCTTAAAGACTATGATTATTCAATTAATTATCATCCCTGAAGAGAAAACAAAGTTACTGAGACATCAAGTAGGAAATACCCTGTTGTGTTGGAAATGATTAGGATTCAAGGAGATCCTTTGATCAAAGACCTAGTAAAACTAGACATGAGAATTGTAAGGGAAGGGACATCATCAAACCTATCCCAAATGATTTATCAACCATAATTATTAGAGAAGATCAAGAAATCTAAACTAGAATATCCATTATTACAGAATAAGTTAAAGTATGTAATGAATGTGATGTTTCCTGAGTTCAATATTTATCAAGAAGGTGTATTTAAATTTTATACAAGGCTATGTTTTCCATCTATTCTATAAATAAAGAAGGAGCTAATGGATGAATCAAATAACTCTACTTATTATATACATCCTGGAAGTACAAAAATGTATAGGGAACTTCATGATCATTATTGACAGGATAACATGAAAAGGGAGATTCTCGACTATACTAAAAGGTTCCAGATGTGTCAACAAGTGAAGGCAGAGCAACAAATTCCTATAGGGGTATTACAACCACTACCCATACCACCATAGGAGTAGGACATATCACTATGGACTTTTTCACTGCTCTCCTAAAAATATCCAAAGGAAAAAATGTGGTATGGGTTATAGTGGACCATCTCACCAAGGCTACCCATTTTATCTCTATTTGGGAATATTTCTCTCTTGACCAACTTTCCAAGATTTACATAAAGGAAGTGGTGAGGTTTCTTGAAGTTCCAATATCTATCATTGCTGATCACGATCCAAGGTTCACATCAAAATTTTGGAGAAGTATTCAATATGATCTGAGTAATTAATTGAATTTGAGTGCATATTATCACCCCAAAATTGATGAAAAATATGAAAGGACTATTTAGGAACTTGGGGAAATACTGATAACATGATCAGTGGAATTTAAAGGTGGATGGGATCAATATATCTCATTAGTTGAGTTATTATACAACAATAGCTTCCATTCATGTATTCAAAAGACACCCTATAAAGCTCTATATGGGAAGTAATGTATAACTACCACTTGTTGGGATGGAGTTGGTGAGAGAAAGATTCTTGGGCCTGATCTTTTCTAATAGATGATAGAGAAGGTTCATGCTATCTAACAACACCTAAAGGATGATTAGAGTTGACATAAGTGCTATGCTGTAAACCATCAAAGGGACTTGGAGTTTGATGTTGGTGACAAATTATTCCTTAAAATTTCACCTTGGAATAGATTCATATGGTTTGGGAATAAAGGGAAGCTCATCCCCATGTACATTTTCCTCTATGAAATCCTTGATTGCATAGGAGAAGTGTCCTATTAGCTTTCACTTCCTCCAAATATAGCTCAAGTTCATGATGTATTCCATGTATCTCTCTTGAGAAAGTATATATCTAACCCTTCATATGTACTGAATCCTGAGGTGTTATAACTATAACATGACCTCTCTTATGTGGAGTATCTAGTGGAGATCTTGGACTATAGATACAAGGTTCTACACAACAAGACTACCCACCTCATTAAAGTATTGTGGATGAACCCAAAATATGAAGAAGAAACCTGGGAAATAAAGGAAACAATGAGACATAAGCACCCACATATTTTCTTAATTGAGAGGATGAGTTGAAATTTCAAGGATGAAATTTCTTAATGGGGAATAATGTAATGACGGAAATTTTTTGAATGATAATTATTTCCAGAAAATGTGCGTTATATTATTTTATTCACAAAAAAACCATGTTTATTTTAAAGAAGTGAATATAAATTGAAATGTGACCATTGGGTTTTGACCATTATATGACCACTTCTCAATATAACCATTGGAAAAAATACTCTTAATAATAATTTTAACATTATAATTCGTGTTATAAATAGAAATGATAATGGTTAATTAATGAAGAAAGAAGAAACGATGGCCTCAACCAGTAGAGTCATGCCATACGAAACCCATTTGTCAAATCTTGGAAGGGAGGTATCAACACTAAGATTCTCTATTGACCAATAGAAAGCCAAGATTCAACTTTTTAAGCTTGAAAAAATCACTTACATGAGAAGTTCAAGTTAGCGGGTTACCACTCGGGCGATGTTATCTGAGCCGACCCTAGAATCTATCACCATTGCACACCTTAACCGTAGGTTATATGTGGGTGTTATAAGGGGTTATGATTCAAGGACATAATTACTTAAAGTTCAATGACATTGTATAAATAAAATATTCGTTCCCTCAATTCCAATTTTGGAATAGTTTTTCTTAATAAAATTGAGTTGTAATTTGATAAATTGATTTTTGTGACAGAAATTGTACTTTTTAAAAAAGATATAAATTTTATAATAAACTAATATATAATGAATAATACTTATTTTAATGAAATATTATATTTAAAACAACCCTATTTAAATAGTAATGATAAAATAATTTTTTTTCAAGTGTTAGAAATTTCACTATGCATTTTCACTATGCATTTTTTATCCGCTATTATTTTTAATAAATAAGGATTTTTATATTTAAAAGATAAAATTATCATATTTAGATAATTATTATGATAAAATAAATATCATTTTTGAAATTAGCATTCCAAATTAGGTTAGGGTGAATTTATGATAATAATCTAAAATATTTTGTTTTTAAGTGAATAGTAAAAATACAGTTTGAGTTTTTAGGTAAGTTTAATGACATCATAATTATGTAATAATGATGTAATAATTATTTAACCATAATCCAAAACTCAATTTATCTTAATATAAGGTATTTTAATATATTTTAATAAATTTATAAATATATAATTTACTTTCAAAATTTTAAAATGGAAACTTTAACTTAAAAAATGTCATTTTGTGGAAACTTTAATTTTATTTTCCAAAATAATTAATATAAAATTATGATCGACTCTTTTGGGATAAAATTACAAAAAATATGTTCCATGTTTCCAATACCATGGGGAAGCCCATGGATTTTTATTTACCACTACCTAGGTGTCCCTAAAAATTAATAAAAAAATCATCCTCTTTGGCTATAAATACTCACCCATTTCTCATTTTTCTTTCACTTAAAATTCATCCTATAGGAATATATGATAGTTTTACCTCCCAAGTAGTCCTCCCAAGGTTTCCTCAAGCCCCCAAGGTCCGAATCCTCAAGTTTTAGGTACACTCTTCAAGGTAAGGGAAATCTCAACTTCTCTTTTCCTTTCAAGTCCCTTTTTTATGTAATATATCTTTAAAATTTCCATACTGTGTTCTTATATCCATTTTATTATATAAATTTACTGTATTAAGAGTAATTTATTAATTTTGTGCCCTTTCCCCTATCTCTTTAATGTTTTTAAAACCGTGTTTCATACCCGTTATGCTTTCAAATTTTCTTCTCAAAATTTCTCTCTTTTTCTCAAGAAATTATCTTATTTTCTTTTCTGAATACCCAAACCTATTTATTTTATAAGTGTATTCACCTATATTTAAAAATGATCTTTTTTTTCTGGGATTAACATACATTAAACCCACCTTCCTTTTTCATGGGTTAATAATGACATAAAGATCTTGTCTTTAAACATTTCTTTTTAAAACACCATGATTTTTATATGAAACTCGTTTCTTTTATTTTACATGGGTTATTTATGAAATGTTTTATTATTATATATGTGGATATAATTAATTAATACATATTAAGGGTGATTCATGATAGTTCTACAATTCTTTGGGTGAATAATTTAATCTTTAGAGATGACATATTTTACGATACCTTGGTGAATAACCTTATTAATTTTTATGAAATCTCGATGACAAACCTTGGTGATATGATTATGAATTTTAAAATTAAATGTTTTATCCATGTTATTATTCATTTTATTATTGTTATTATATGCCTCTTTCTCATGCCTTATCTTTATGACTCATGTTCTTATTGATATTCCTTAAGATTACAAGTAAAATGTTTCCCTTGTTTTTCCATTACTGGGCCTTGGATCACCCTTTCCTTTGATGTATGTACTTAGATTATGATATGTAGTAAATTTACTTAGTATGAACCTATGATGAATCCTTTCAAGTGGATTATAAGAATTTTTTATGTTTTCATGTATTAGGTAACTTTTTTCTAAGAAAATAAACTTTAAAAGATATTCTATTTGTAAAATGCTATGAAAAGTTATTTAATAAAAAGGAGGTATGACATATAGTGGTTATAATTGATCTATATTTATGGTGTTATGTTTATTTTTTTTGAAAATTTCCTATTTTTCCTTTCTTTTATCATGCTATATCATTCCTACTTGTTTATGTTTACGATTCTCACCCCTTTTATGTCCCATTGAAATACCTTTTGCTTAACATGAAATAATTTCTTCATGTTATTCTTTGTTTATCCCCTCACTATGTTTTATAGACCCCCTTTATTATCTATGTCCCCAAGTTATCTTATGCAGTTTTAATAATGATAGAAAATTTTAAGCATGTTAATGAAGTTTTTAATAATGCCAATGTACCCCCTATTTTAAGTTGTTATGAAATGTACCTAATTATACAAATAAACTATATATATATAAATATTATGGGTTTTATTATGTGTATTATTAATTAATAAATCATGAATTAATGTTTAATAAAGAATAGGGTTATCATAGTTGGTATTGGAGGAAAGTATAATTATTTTTGGGATTAGTATTAGAAAACTCTAGCGAAAGAATTAGGGATAATACTAAGTATAGGAATACATCCCTATGTTTTGGTAAATTATAGAGTAAGTGGTTTCCAATAAAATAAATCCCTATATAGATAATAAAAGTGGATTTGGCTCTGACATAAAGGTACCTTGGGGTAATAATCCCGAAAAGGACGCATTGAGTTGGACTTGATCGTCACTTAGTGCATGACAACATGCCTTTTTACACACATATTTCTACACTCCCACGGTATATGATTTGGTAAATTCAGAAGATCATTACAAACCATTATTAGGGGAAAAAATTCCCCTAAGAGTCTATTTTAGGAAATAGATAATGGATAACATAGATTAAAGCTTATAAATTCTTAGATTAAGTAAATACATGTCATTTATAAGTTATCCCTTTAATGTTATTGGATTCCATTTTATATTTTTAATAGTTTGAACATTATCATCACTATGTCTATTTTTATGATATAAATGGTTATAACTAGAATAAAAAATTAAATGGTAGACTTATCATCCATGGTTCTATGCATTCCTTTGTATCATGCAAGTTTAGTAGAACTATTCAAACACCACCACAGATCATATAAGAAGAGTTGTTGGTGAAAAAAATCAGCAAATTATTTCATCCCAAATATATAACTCATACCTTGTCAAAATTTACGGTCTTAACTTCCTAGAGAACCTTATGATACCCCCTTTAGTGTAATTTTATGTAATTCTAAGTATGGATTGATTTTCCTTACATGGAACTAACATAAATTTTTGTAATAAGAAAATCACTCTTCATATCGTGGATTTTCCTATGATTCTATATAAGTGAAAAAGGATGATGAATATTATTTGGTATCTTCATATCAAGCATGTATATTATTTCCCTACGAGCAAGCATATATAGATCAAATTATTGAGACCAAGAAAAAAAACATCCTTGAGGACATTCCCATTTTTAGGGAATGCACTGATGTGTTTCCCATATAATTTCCTAGTATCCCTTATAAATGAGTGTTTGAGTTCATAATCAAACTTATACCTATACAAAGTAACATCCTTATGGAATATCATCACATGAAATGGGACATCTATGGACCCTTCAAAAATATAGGGAATTGAAGGATAACTGAGGCCAAAAAATGTGATATATATCTATAGTTTCCTTAGAGTGGATGTATATTAACGATAATTTGTAAGAAATTTAT
This sequence comes from Viscum album, assembly GCA_963277665.1. Classification (NCBI taxonomy): domain Eukaryota; kingdom Viridiplantae; phylum Streptophyta; class Magnoliopsida; order Santalales; family Viscaceae; genus Viscum; species Viscum album. Next base: position 2,048,232,659 of record OY728119.1, read on the forward strand.
CACAATTTTAAAACCCTCTAACCAAGATAACGCATAAGGGAGTCAAGTTTTTTAAGAATAATTAATGTGAATAAAGATTTAAGGAGTTGAAAAAGAATCTTATTACTGCACCTGTACTTACGCTACCAATAAGTGGGGAACATTTCATGGTATAAAATGATGCTTTGAATAAGGTATTGGGATGTATAATAATGAATAATTATAAATTGATAGAATATTCCTTAAGAAAATTTAAATTTCATGAACATAACTACCCAACACATGATCTATAGTTGGCTGAAGTAATCTTTGCATTGAAAATCCAGCAGCATTATCTCTGTAACACCTCGAATTTTTATGAACCTTTTTTCTCAAATAAATTAAATTTTCATTGATATATTTAATTTGACTAATTAAAAAATTATTTTCACACAACACCGACTTGGCATATGTTACATGCAATACTGACTTGGCGTACGTTACATGCAACAGTGAGTTTCTACAAAACATCTTTTTTATAATTATTTAAATGAGATAATTATAAAATATACATTAAAATTAGTAATATAAATACTAATAAATACTTCTAAAATATTTTTTATAATGTTTTTCTATAAATAATACATACTGATAATGAAATATATAATTTTTGGTAAAGTCTTTTATGTTTAAAAATATTATTTTCTCAAATGAACTACTTTTCACATCCTTCTATGGAAAATAATAAAATTAATTTTAGACAAATTTATAATTTTAATTCGATAAAATAAAATTAATTTTTTAATTTATAATTTTAAATTTATCTTAGGGTAAATTTTTGGGATTTTTCTGAGAAACTTCATTTTTGGATGAATAGTGGAAAATATGGAATTTTAATTCCAAACTTCCTTTTTTTATAATTTATTTATAAGGATAAATTATATTTTAAATTGTTTTAAAAGTTTAATTAGATTTTATTTTTATCATTTAATACAATATATTTCATTGGAATCAATTTCACTTTGAAATTGGGTATAAAAACTTAACAAACTTTTGGCTGTTTTTACTTTAAAAACCTGCATTGTTGTCCCATCTATGAGATTAAATTTAAATTAATTTCTACCAATTATATGATTTTAATTTTTAAAAATTATTGCATATTTTTAATAATAATAATTTTCAATTTTTATTAATATCAACATAGTTTTTTACCAAAAAGATTAGTGAATGTGATTAAAATTAATTACAATAATTAAGAGACAAATTTGGTTAACAAAGTACTAAACCTTAAATTTAAGATCAAAAAATACCTATAAAGTTTTACAAGATCCAATGTATGAAAATATTTCGACCATATACTCCCTTTAATTTAATCTGGTCCATTTTTGGATCCACTTGACAAGGGAAAAACATGGGTGGAATTCCCTTTTCCCAAAATTTACAAGAGTGCCACTCTTCCTCCAATATAAAAGGCCTCCTCTCCTCTCACTTAATCACACCTATAAATCTACATTTTCTTAACCAATATTTGACCAAATAGATCCTCAACATCCCTACCCTAAACCTAGAAGCCTCACCTTTTTCATAGATCAATCCAAGGAATCCATTTTGTGCAAACCAAAAGGAGTTACCCAAAGAAGAGGTAACATCCTTCCTCAAGCTCCTTTATCTTATTTTCATTATCAACCAAAAAAACTCACCCTAATACATGATTATATAATAAAACTAGTATCCTAAATATATTAATATGTTATTATATAAAGTGTTAGATCAATACTTACACACATTTCTATCTAATGGGTAACAAACATATTGTTTACATGTACGGTGAAGTACTGCCTCACAAAACGATGATTATTGATTTTTCCTTTACCCCATTTCATGGTTGGGAATTATGATATAAAAAATGTTTATATATTATATATATTATATTTATTATTTATTTATGTTTATGTAATTATTTTATAACACATACCTTTACAATTTTCATTTTTGTGTAAATATGATAATTTTGTTTGGGGAAGTGTGGACTACCGCCCCCTAAAAATGATGTGATTCATTCACACACTACATGGAATTTATTAAGGATGTGTTTAGTGAAATTATAAAATATATATTAATTAATAATTTTAAATTAATTATTTTATATACACATATACATTTCATTTTATTTCTTTCATTCAATACGACAATAAAACAGAAATGGTGTTCATGCGTATGTATGGTCTACTGTCTCCATGAATGGTGTATTACATTTTATAATTATATATTATATAGACTATTATAATACACATATACTAAATATAATTGAAATTTATATCATGTTTTAAATTTTGGAAATCATGATATAAGTATAAGGACCAAAGATATAACAAATTAAGACACATGCAAAGAACAAAGTAGATATTTCTTGAAGTGAAAAATTAACCTATAATTGTTAATAAGTGGGTAATATAGTCCTAATAAAACCATATATGGTATTATAAAAAATAATATTATTCTATAAAATATTTATAATAAACTTAAATTTATTATACAGGAAGCTTGTATGAGTATGAATAGAGTCAATACACAAGGTAAGGAAATTTCATCTCACTTTTTATTTCCATGAGAAACATGCCTTACTCACCACTATTTTCTTTTGTATGGTGTATATAATACCCCAGAATTTATTATATGAATATTATTTTTAAATTTATGGTTTTTTACATATCCAATCTACTATATTTCTTTCATGAGGTTTATGTTTCAAGAGTTACCAAATAGGTAAGACAGTTTTGTCTCAATTTTCCTTCTTTGAGATACATATTTTATTCTGCACCTAATTTTTTTAAGGTGTATATAATTCCATTTTACATGTTATATCATGAATATATTTCTTCTCAAGATATTTTAATCTTAAATTAATTTCATTTTCTTACATTAAGTGTATGATTCCAAGTTACCATGTGGTAAGAGTTTATTGAAACAATCTCATCATTTATCGGGATTGTTTATGATTATGATTCCATTGATTAAATATTATGATCCATATATCGCGAACACTTATGATTTTTTGATCCTATTTTTATTCAAATTATCTTAATTTATTATTACTATTTTCTTAATCTTTGCTACTTAAGATAATTAAGAAATGTTTTTTGAAGAAAAATCTGACCATATTTCTCTCTTCAGTTGGAAATTTGTTTTATTTCAAAAATGTTTTCAAAAACGTTTTCAAATGATAATTGAAAATAATTTTCAATGAAAATTGATTTTAAACACGTTTTATTGTTTTCCAAGATTCTTTTATAAGTTTTCAAAGTTATTTTCAAATAAAAATGGTTTTAAAAGGTTTTATGTTTTACAAATATTTTTTCAAAGAAGAAAGGGTATTTTCCTTAAGATTTTTTTAAAAGATATATCAAAATTATTTCTTATATAATATGAAATCCATTGGTGTTACTCCTGAATTTCTGGGGAAATGATTATATGTTTCCATTCATATTCTTTCTCTGAATGGTTTATGTTTTGATGGCCTGATGTTTATGAAACCCATTTATTTTTTATAGGTTATATGGTTTTGAAACCTACTTCTTTTCATGGGTTATGCTTTTGATGAAATTATTATGAAACCTTTATCTTTTTCCATAGGTTATGATATGATTACATGTTTATGATATCCATTTAATTTCATGGGTTATGATATGATTGTTTATGATTTTTTGGCATATGTATGTATGATTTCATTATGAGATGGGTGGGACCTATATCTCCCTCCAATGCATTGAGTAAAGATTTATATCTCATGAGATAAAATAAGATGATTTTGGTAGTGGACCTTGACTATTAAGATGGAAATGGTAGTGAACCATAACTACCAATATGGTATGAGTAGTGAACTCATGCTACTAATATAGATATGAGAGTGAACCATGACTACCATGATGGTATGAGTAGTGAACTCATGCTACTAAGATGACCATAAGAGTGAAACATGACTATCAAGATGGTATGGGGAGTGAAACCATACTACTAAGATAACATTATAAGTGATGACTTGACTACTATGGAAATCATATTATATTCTTATGAGTTTTCCACAATTCCATATTTTATTCCTATGTGATGATTTTATGGCTTATGTTCTTTATTTTCTTATGATTCGAGTCTTATGAACTGCCAAACTTTATTCCATGATTAATGTATATGATCTTTAATACAAAAGGTATAATCTTCTATTTTCATGATCATGTTATCATACCCTTATGCTCATGATTAATCTTATATATCTCCCTTGTTTACCCTTACCGAGCATCTGAGCTCACCCTTTTTTATGTTTCCTTCCCTAGGTTATGAAGATATGTATTATGTTTGATGTGTCTAAGACGGGTTATAGTCAAGAAGAATATCATGGGAGATAATGTAGCTCACTTATACACTAGTTTTTATGTTTCGATGTTTCCAAAGGTACTAGACTATTAAATTCTTTTGGCATCTATTTATATAATGTTTTAAGTAATCTACAAAAGTTATGTAATGTTAATGTATAAAAAGAGAGGGTTTTTATAATCTATTTGGGGATATGTGTGAAATATATATGGATTATAAGATCCTCAAGTATATATTCACATATAAATTGTTTAATATTCACTATTGAATATGGTTAGAGCTGATTAAGGACTATGAATGCTCAATCTATTACCATCCCAGGAAATAAAATAAAGAAAAATATGCTCTAAGTAGAAAGGATCTTGAAATTTTATCATTGATGAAAATTGAGAAGGATATGGTCTTCTTAGACTTGAAAAGGATAGACATAGTAATCATAAAGGAAGGAACAACATCAATCCTTTCACAAATGATTACTCAACTATCCCTTCTAGAGAAGATAAAGGATGCTTAGAGAGAAGATGTAGAAACTCAAAATAATGTGGAAGCTATAAGAAAAGGGGAATCCCCAGATTTCAAAATTAATAAAGAAGGAGTTTTAAGATTTGGGTCATGACTATGTGTACCATCAAATAATAGGTTAAAGAATGAGTTTTTTGATGATTCACATAACTCTACCTTCTTTATCCATCCAGGGAGCACAAATATGTATTGAAATCTATAAGAGCACTATTTGTGAGGAAATATGAAGAAAAAGATTGAGGAATATACATCAAGGTGTCTTGTATTTCATTAATTAAAGGATTAAAGGAAAATATAAAAGTGGATGATACAACCATTACCCATACCTATATTTAAATGAGAAAAAATTACCATGTACTTAATCATTGGTATTTTAAATACATCTAGAGGAAATAATGATATATGGATTATAGTGGATAATTTATAAATACTGATCAATTTATTTCAATTCAAGAGGACTTATAACTCAATTAACTTGAAAGGATACACATTAGAGAATTGGTGAGGATATATGGAACACCACTATCAATTATATTTAATCGAGAACCATGATTTAACTCTATGTTCTGGAAGAGTATTCAACATGCTCTAAATACTGAGTTGAGGTTCAACACAACTTATCACTATCAAAACTATGACCAATTCGATTAGTCTATCTAGACACTTGAGGAAATGTTGAGGGAATTCTTGATGAACTTCAAAGGAGGATGGGATCAACATATTCCTCTAGTTGAGTTCTTATATAATAATAATTTCCACTCAATAATCCAAATTTATCCCTATGAATACCTTTATGGGAAGAGGTGTAGAATACCTATATGTTGTGATGAAGTTGGTGAATGAAATTTTTTGGCTCTGGAAATGTTTTAAGAAGTGGTGGAAAAGTTCAAAACCATTCAGAAGAAAATCAGGGCTTCTCAGAGTTGATATAATATCTATGATGATAAGATTTAAAAAGACCTAGAGTTTGAGGTTAAAGATAAGGTATTACTCTACATATCTCTATGTAATAAATTCATGAGATTTGATAAGAGGGTAAATCTTATTCCAAGATACATCGGTTGATTTGAGATCCTTGATCACATTGGAGCAGTGTCCTATCGAATTGCACTCTAACCTAACCTATCTCAAGTACATGATGTGTTACATGTATCCCTCTTGAATAGGTAGATACCAAAACCATCACATATTTTGAATCCATAGGTGTTACCATTAGATAATGATCTTTCATTTAAAGATAATCTGGTGATGATCTTATATCATAGAGAAATATTTCTATGAAATAAGACAATACACTTGGTCAAAGTGCTGTGGAGAAACCAAAATTTTAAGGAAGTGACATGGGAATTGGAGGAGGTAATGAAATATAATTAAATTAATCTATTTTATTCTATGAAATGAAAATTTTTAGGGTGAAATTTTTGATGTTTCGAATATTTTAATGACCCAAAATTTTATAAATAAAACTCCCTTTGTGATTGAATCAAATGCCTACTATGGTTATAGAAAAAACATGCACTTATTTGGTTTTATTGTATCCTATCAAATTTAAAAGGCCATTAATTATAAAAAACCATTGATAAAATATAAATTTAATAGTGATTATATGATTAATATAAATATTGGTTTATGATAAATCCAATTGACACAGACAAAAGATGAAATGGCCTCAACTAGCAGGATTATACCCTATGAATCCAATTTATTAGAGCATCCAAGGGAGATATAATCATTGGGATTATCCCTTGACCAATACCAATATGAGATCCAATAACTAAATCTTGAGTATAACCATTAAAGGGATAAGTTCAAGCTCATCAATATCATGACCCAAACCATATATTTCGAACCACCCGATGAAAATCTCACCATCCTGCACCTTACCCTTAGATAGTTTGCTGGTGTAATAAAGGGATATATATAAGAACCTAATAATATGAATATTTATGTTATATTTTTAAAATAATAGTGATTATATTTAATTCTTACAGTTGTTACTTTTTGAATGATTTTGATTTTGATATGATAAAATAAAAATGGTATTTTTGGGTAATATTCAATTTCAATTAGATATTAATTTTTGATAAATTAATGAATTTTAAAAATAAATGATATATTAATAAAACAATACAATTAAATAATATTTATCAAATATAAATGTTAATATAATTCTTATAAAGTCAAATGTAATTGTTATAAGGGTTTGAAAACTGTTATTGTCGAAAAAACCAATATTTCTCAATAAATATCAATTCTTATTTTAAAAGTGAAAATTCACATATTTAGAAAATTATTTTGAAAAAATGAATATTATTTTGGGAATAAATATGTATAAATGATCAAATAGTGAATTTTTCATAATTTTCTCAGATAATCAAATTCTTGGGTTAAAATTAAATACGATATAAATATATAATGTGTATTATGAAATCAAATTGATCGAAAAGTGATGTAATAAATGATATAAGGGGTATCCATGACCAAACATATATTTTGACTTTAAAATAATATTTTTTATGTTATTTTATTAATTTTATAAAGCCTTTATGAATCCTACAAAACCTATATTATATTTTAAGGTTTTAAAATCATTACTTTATAAACACAAATCACTTCTACATCACCAAGTGTAATATTTTATTGGGTTCAAAAATTTGATTTATAAAACAATTAAAACCATTCCTCTTTAGTAGAAACCATGGGAAAAAACCATGAGAATGTGGTTTTGATTATTTTATTATATAGAGTTTAATTCCCAATGTTGGGATATGCTTTTCTGTATCTCTCTTACTACCCTTTTAATGTCCAAATGATGAGATACCCCTTTAAATATCATTAAACTATTTTATAAATATTTAATTAATACTATATGTCTTTTGAAATTTCACTATTATTTTTATTCCAAATGATTTCATCTTTAATATCTACCCCTATTTCCACTCAAGGGTATTTTACTAGATGTATCTATCCTTCATTTATTGGGGACTTCCATATATCTGACCAACACTCCATGGTCATGGAGTTAAAATTGATGAAAAACATCCTTATATTGTATTATCTACATAGAACACTTATGAATGTACATGATATGAAATTGATGAGTACGTTCGAAATTATATAGCACTCCAATGCATTGGGTAATGTTTTAGTCTCATGAGAAGTCATGTATGAGATTAGGGAGTGAACCTAATCCATTATGGTATTTTTCTTACTTGTTAGGATGTCTTGGAGGTTATCTATGACCTATGTTTATGACTTCATGTTTATAGTTTTTTCCACTTTCCCATGTTTCCTTTATATTATCATGCTATATCGTGCCTCTTTGTTCATGTTTATGATTCTCACACCTTTTATGTCCCATTTAAATTCCTATTGTCTAACATGTAATACTTTCTTTATGTTATTATTTTTTTATCCCCATATGGGATTTATATCTATCCCATTTCTTATGTATGTCCCTAGTTTATCCTATATAGTTTTAATAATGATGGAAAATTATGAGCATGTTAAGTAAGTTTTCAAAAATTCATCTGTACCCCCTATTTTAAGTTGTTATGAAGTATAACTAATTACCCAAAGAAAATAGAATTATTAATCTTATAGGTTATATTATGTGTATTCTTAAATAATAAATCATTAATTAATGTGTAATGAAGACTAGGGTGATCACATGTTCACTATGGATATCCTCAATCCATTTTTCAAAAAGCTTTATTTTTTATTCTTGGATATCATTTTTCTTCTCAATATCTTCACATTTCTTCTAAAATTATTATTTTTTATCTCTAATTGAGTTAGTCTAATCTTTGTGTTTTTTATAAACTCTATCACTTTCTTGAAAACATGTAATTTTTATTAATAATTTCCCATAAAGTTAAACAAATATTCCTTAATATAATGATTTTTACTCATTTTTATTTGATTCTTAATAGTCTTTATTAATGCAAATAACTCATTGTATTTTTGTATGATATTAATTTGTGAGTTGGTTTTTGAATGAAATGAAATATATTTCTCTAATTTATTTACACTTCCATACTTTATAGCTTATCATTTATCCATTTTCTTCAGCGTTGATAATGTATCAAATTTAAAAAAATACTATAAGTTACTCTAATTAGGATTTACTAATGTATGTTTTTATTTGTTTTACTATTTTATCAATTTTGGTTGAAAAATATCTTTGTGGAAGTTAATTTCATTTTATATTCCTTTAGAAGATCTTCTTCATTATCCTCTAAAATCACCTTACAAAATTCTATAAACTCATTATACTTTATATATTCATAACCTTTATGATTTTTTTCTAATTCATCATAAAAATCCATATAAGAAGATTTAAATATTGATTTTTTTTGAAAAATGGTTTGAGAAAATAAAAAAAAATCGAGAATTTTTTGTATTCATTTTATCAGATTTGGAGGGATTAGATTATAACTCTAAAATAGATTATTCAAAAGTTGAAATTTTATTTTCTAGAGACTAAGGCATATTTATTAACTAAACATTTTGAATTCTTTAAGATACCTCTATAATTTGAGAAATTTTGGCTGATGAATTAGCCTTTCCTTGTTTCTTATTCTTTATTGGGGTAAGATATTGACTTAGAATCTGAGGATGGTTGTATGTTTTCTTTAATAACTTTTAATTTTCCCTTAAAAGGTAGAGAGAGTGAGGATAAAATTCTTTTTATAGGAATATCATCCCATTGATTTACAATTCCTTGGATGGTTATTAGTGGAAAAATTACTCCTGGTGTTTTATATTTTATATGTTATATTTTCTTATCTTCCTCTAATTATTCCAGTTTCATGAATTTTGTTGTCATTTTCTTTAACTATTCCTTTTTCATAAAATACTAATTGATTAAATTTTGGGATCTTTATTTTCATTTTTCAGTATTTCCCTTTCAATTTCACTTTACCCTGATTTTATTCATTGGTGTTCACTCAATAAAAATACCTTTTGATTCCTTTGTTTTCTTCTTGGATTTGGATGGTTTAACCATTAAAACCAATGTTCCTAACCTTTTATATTTATCTTCCCTTGATTTTTATTATTTTTATTTATCCTATACCCTTTTCTATTATTTGGAGTCCACTTATCTTTATTTTTATTATGTTTTCTTCTCCTTTATTTATATTAACTATCTGAATTCAATATCTTTATATATGAAAAAATTATGTTGAATTCCTTCTAATAAATTTCATGAAATCCATTCACAGATTTTCTTGTATTATTTTTCTATTGGATACATGATGAAACCTCTTCTCTTATATCTAAGAATCTATTCCTTTTACTACCATATTACAATATCATTTTAATTATAATTACTTTATTAATTATATTATCATTATCTTTTGATGTTTTTTTGATATATATATATTTATTTCTCCAAATAAGAGATTTATTTAGAAATAAGGTAACATAATTACCTTTATATATCAAGATTTAATAACTTTAATATACTCTCACCTAAACTAAACAATTTTAAACTTTAAAATATTAAAAATATAACAATATTAATTTAATAAACCTTTATGGTATGAATATATATTTTTCTTGAGTATAGAAACTTTTTTAACAACTTAAATATCATTTTATGCTATGGTCTAAGGTTTATATTTTTCAAGCCTTCCCTTTGATAAAAAAAACTTACTATTTCTTTGTCTTTAATTAATGATTTTCATTTTTTGTAAGGCTTTGAGAAAATAGAAATCATTCACCTATAAGTGATATTTCTCAATAGTCATATAGAATCAATGATATTTTATTGATTTTTTCTCTCTCTTTACTCCTCTGACTATATCATATGAAAGTGCATTATAAAATTAATATACAACAAAAGTGTATAGGGGGTATGATTTCTCATGCTATAATGAAATGTTCTAACACTTCTGAATGTGGATGGATTAATTTAATAAATATTCATACTTTAAGAACCAATTTGAATCAATGATACTTCTATAACATATATCCCATTATTTCATCTTACTTTTTTTATATGTACTAATAATTTCAATAGAGTAATGAAATATACAAGATTTTATAAAATATGGATCTTCTGTGATCTTAAAGCACCCAAACCATGAAAACATAACATTGAAGGAGTTAGAGAGGACATTGATGATATTAACATCAAATTCATAGTATAATATTTTAGGATTATATAATACTTTACATAGGCAAGAGGATGATTATAATCTATTTATTTAAATACATATGTATTATCCAATTTCATTCCCACCATAATGATCAAGGGAAGAAAAATTGATGGATTTTTTGAATTTCTTTGAAAAAAAATATCCTATTTCTTAATGTATTTTCATTAACTACAATGTTTCAAATTAGCTGTAAATAAAAATGGAGTGTTATTAAAAATACGGTCCTTTTTTTAATATATACGGTACAACATCAATCCAAAAAGTTTCTTTTATAATTCGAATTTTCAGTATCATTTTTTAATATATGATTATGAAATTTTGATCTTCTAAAAAATGATATATGAAAATAACAAATTTCTATATGAGAAATAGACTCCACCTTTCTTGATGATTTCTTTATATAAGGTGTCTAAAAATAAAAGGAAATATGATCGCTTATAGTCAATCATTCCCATATTTTTTATTGTGTATGAATATTTCAAAATGAATAGGTTTAGTGGAAATATAAGTAAGAATATTTTCATTTCTGATAAGTTAAAGACATAACTCTCTCTCTTATACATGATTATGATGAAAATAGTTTCTTACATTTATGTACATTGAGAGTTAGTGATGTGTTGAATTATTGGATTGAGATATGGTACTAGTATTATCAAAAATAATTAGAGTTATAGTAAAACTAAATATGAAAATAGTGAGTGTATTCCTCATCCATAACAACTATTCAAAATAACTTCTAGTTTCCACATATTGAGTTTCAGTAATGGAAATTTCAATAGAATGTTGATTTTTACTAGACCATCAAACTAAATAATCTTCTAAGAAGTAAAATGCTCCAAATATAATTTTCCTATCCATTCTATATCATTAAAAATCTAAATATAAATAACTTTCATGTAAAAAGCAATATATATGAAAGTATAGAGTAATCCATGTTTTGAATTTCCCTTAAGACGCCCAAAAATATTTTAAGGACTTTCAAATGTAATTATTTTGGATTAGATTAGAATATTAAACAATGATACAAAAAATATTATATTCCATCGATCAACATTTATGTATAGTAAATTTATAATCATACCTCTATAACTTTTTTCATCAACAAGCTTACTAGATTCAGTAAGGTCAAGCATATAAAAATTACCTACCAGAGTATTAACACTAGTTTTATTATCAAAACAAATATTTTAAATAAATATAATATTCACTAATGATAATATGAAATTATACCATCTAGTTTCTAATAAATCTATATACTAAGAAAACATATAATTTTACCCATCATAATCATCTATAATTCACTTTTCATGAGTTTGATAAAACTATCTGAAAGTTATTTTTAGAGATATCAAAAAATATTTTCATTAACATATATTTTTATGATGATGGTGTCTTAATAAAAATTCTTAATAAAAAGTGTTATATCTACCATTCCTTTATTAAAATTGTTTTTAATAATGAATTTACACAATCTATCTTACCAGGCTCTTAGAGTTTATTTAAATAGATAAAATTAATTGGAATTAATATAAACATCATATCAAAAAATTGAATTTTTGAAACCAGGATATTTTTCAACATAAATATCCTTACGGAAATATCAATTAAGGAAGTTACTCTTAACATTATTTTGAAATAAAATAAAATATAGATAAACTGTAAAGGAAACTAAAATATGGATAAACTCAAGTATTGCTACTATAGTGAAAGTTTTATCATAGTATACACTATCTTAATGATTATATCCATGATTAAAAATTCTATCCTTAATTTTGAATTATGATCCTATTTTCATTGAATTTATTTTATAAGACCTATTTTAATGCTATTACAAAAATATTGTTAGGATGTTTAACCAAAGTTCATACCTTAATTTTTTTGAATTTATTGAGTTTCTATTGCATATCCATTATATAAATTTCATCATATAAGGAATAATCTTATATTTTAGGTTCAAATTAAGATAATAAATAAGTGTTTTCACATTTATTCTATACATAATAGAATGTTTTTACAGGTTATTCAAAATCTCTATTAATATTTTTTAATAGGATGATACTTTAATGATATTTGGTTCTTAGAAAAAATGGATGGTTATTAAAAAAATAAAATATTATAACCTTTTATAATTTAAGTATTAGAAATATTTTATTTTAGTTTAGTAATACCTAATATTTGTGGTTTTACTTCAAAAATTTATAAATTAGAAGGGGGATAAAAATGAACATCTAAACCCACTTAATAATTTGGATGTTTAGAAAATTATTTATCAAAAAGTTTGATTTCATAAAACTTTGTATGTACCATTTCTTCAATATTATGTGATAATTTATTTAAACCCAAGAGGCCTTATTGTGGTGGAATAACCAAGAAAAATTATTTCACAGGGTTTTAAAACAAATTTATCATGACTATATTTACTATTCTAAATAAATAAAAATCATCTAATAACACTAAAGAAACTAACTTTAGGTTTCCTTATATTCCAAAATCCATAAGGAATTTTATTTAAAATTTTATGAATAAAAATATTATTCATAGTGGTTAGTATTCAAAACTTTATCCCAAAACTATTTTACAATTTTCTATTAACACAATATAAACTGATCTATTTCTTGAAGGATTATATTTCTTATTTCAATGACTCTATTTTTTTGTGGTGTTATTGGGACTAAAAATAAATGTTTAATTCCTTTATCACTCTTAAAAATTTAAATGTTAAAATTCTAAAATTATCCTCCTTGATCATTATAGATTGTGATAATAGGAATGGTTTTTACCATTTTTAACTAGAGAAGAAACATTTTTCAATAATTTGAGTTTTTTATTTATACGAGAGAGAAAAATCCAAGTAAATCTAGTGTAGTCATAAACTAATACATGAACATAAATTTTTTCCTTTGATAATTATAGTTTTAGTTCATATATGAAGGTTCATATGAACTAATATTAAATTCATGGATGTTGAGACTTAACTTATTCATTTAAAGATAACATTATGTTTCTTTATATATTTAAAAGGGTCATAAAATTAAGAATAAATAAACATATGTTATAAAATTTACTTCATAAGTATTTTCTTAGAAATTTTAGTCATATATGGATGTTACAAGGTGTAAATATCCTATTCTAATTCCCAAGTCTTATCCTCCATTTCTGTGAGGGGATGAATCCAGTGATTATCTGGTGATTCTGGCATGGTGTGATGGTTCCAGTGATGATGGTGTCGATGTAGAATCAATGAATATAGAAAATTATTATGTATTGGGTGCCTTGATTCACTCAAGGAATAGGGATAGAGGGTGTTTCATAATTTTTAATTTTATAATTTTAATTTTGAATGTGGTATTTTGGGGTGTTTTGTGCGATTTGAATGTGGTTTTTATAGGTTCCCACTTGACTATAATGTGGATATTTTGAAAATTCAAGAAAAAAAAGGATTTGGGTATATAATTCCTCTATATCAATGATATAAACAATATCACATAAATTTCTAGATAATATATAAACTCCTTGTAAACTAGCTATGATACATTTATCATCCCTAAAGTTTATGGAGTTACCTACCTCACATAACTGACTTATATCGATGAGGTTGCTCTTAAGTTCTAAAAAATAAAAAAATATAAATTAAGAATATACTAAAAATAGGTATATCTTATAAACCAATAATCCAAGCTTTCATATTATCTTTAAAAATTATAGATCCTCCTTCAACTTTATTCATGTTTTAAAAGTTTGACATATTCCCTTTTTTTCCTGGATAAAGCACTATCCATATGCTATATATTCTTATTATTGGTACTCAAATATTTTTCATGAAATATTAAATAACTAAATATTTTTTTACCCAAATTTCCTTTGGTATAAAAACATCATCAAATAATACTTTAAGAACTCACATTCATCATACTCTCCTATGTTTAAGAGAAAAATGATCCCAAAAAATATAAGCTATAATTGTTCAAAAGGACTGAAGTGTCCACAATAAAAATTGATTTTTCTAATGTCCTATATTTTATAACAAATTATAAAATGGTTCAATTTATATAATGAAGTAATTTTATTGAAAATTTTGTTCTCATGAAGATGAATATTTGAATACAAAAATTTCCCAATGAGGTTTTTGTAAATCTAGAGTCTTCTCTATATTTTTACTTCATTCCATAATGTTGGATTGAACCTTATTTAAGGTTTTTATTTATGATCTTTGTTTAATAATTTTGTTATTATTTTTTATGGGAATATAAATTGAAATAGGTTTTTAATTTAATCTGGAAGTTAGTTTAAACATACTTTCATTTTCCCTAGCATAATCTACTTTATTTTTGTTAAATTTATTTTTTAAATTAATATAGGGTTTTTTTATATTTTCCATAGATTCATTCATTTACTCTATTGAGGGAAAATAATAATCATATTCATCAGAAGAATTAAATGAATTTAAAGATTTAGGAAATAGGGAATGATTTACCCTAGCCATAAAACATATTTTATTCTTTGTAAAAGTAATAATGAAAATAAAAATATTCTTATTTTCATCATTATCTAGACTACTTTTAGAAGAATAATCTTCATTAGTACCCCCAATGTCTGTAGAATTTAGAAATTTATTTCCTATTCATTTATTATATCTTTTAGAATATTTACATTTCTTATTTAAACTAGAATAATCCAGTTTGATATACCCTAGTTTCACGACTTTATAACATATAACATTATCTAAATCCTTTTATTTATATCTCTCACTAGATTTTAATATTTTTCCTTTATGTGCTTCTAATTATTATTATTATTCCATTATACTCTTCTTCAAAAAAAACATTCCCATTCATTAAAACATTTATAAAAACTCATCTTCATAGATTTGAATATAACTATTATCTAAATGATGTTTTGAAGTTTTTTCAGGAACCTATCCATCCCACGCTTGAACCAGACACAAGAGATGGCCCATTACATGATTGATGCACAATTACAATCACCCTAGGATATAAAATAGTACCAGCCATATTAAAAATCATGGGAATGATTTCACACAATAAAAAAATAAAACATGCAGCTTACTCCTAAAATTATAGTACATCCACTATGTAAATTAGAGATCCATGTGCAACAAAAAAAAGATACAAAATAATAATAACCAAATGAAATAGTACTAGTATACATATCCATAATAGACCCAAAATAAAAATAAAACAATAGTGGAACTATACAATAATAGGAATACTGAAGATATGTGTGATACATCCAAAATAACAAATAAAAACACATATGCTTGACATAGTATCCATGTGACCTCAAGACCAACATTCTTTATCCATACTAGCTCACTCCCTAAGTGATCCTAAGACTAAGACTGAACCTGAAAAAGAACCTCAGGTCTACTGACTTTGAGTGGAACAAGTATGGTGTGAGTATAAAAATACAAAAATTATTTCACCAAGAGTTAATGTGAACCATTTTTCAAAACAATCTAGTAATTCTAGTTTGAAATGAATTTATTAAAATTTGGTTCTAACATTTTAATGAAATAAAATCATAATCTATTCTTAAGACTCTTTTAAAAACCCTTTCTAGATTTAAGAAAAGATAAATAAGAATAATTTTTAATCACCCATTTAATAACCCATATCTTAAATCCCTTTAAAAATCCATTTGAAAACCTACAATGAAATAACTCAATATATTCAAGAAAATAAAAAAAACCCAAAAAACCAATAAAATCAAATAGATACATAAATTAAATATTAAAGTGGGTGAAGTATGTGGGAAATGATAAAACTTAGGAATAATTTGTAATAAAATGTAATAAAAATAAATATAAGAACTATAATTACAAAAAATTAAAGGGGTAGACAGTCATGGGAAAGTCCTAGAATCTTTATGAGACAATACTAGATGTACTTGGGTAGAACTATATTCATACTTATCAATGTATTTACACTCTATAACCCATATACTTATCAAACCTATCATAATTGGTGGAAATCCCCTATTTCCTAGGAACATACATTCTAGAGGGATTTATTCCATCTCATCAGTACTAGATAGTAACTTCCTCTCAATCCCTCACTAAGATTCTAGGATTACCATGAAGCAAGTAGTGAGACTAGAGGTAAAATTTATAAATAAAACACCCTTATTCCCCCTCATAACACCCCTTATAAATCCCCACCAAATACACATAGAAATATCTCCAACCTCATCAACATATATAGTTAACTAATTGGAAAACCACATAGGTATTTCATAAGGGAACATCTTGTATAATAAAGGCCCCAATAATGACATTAATTAAAAATTAGACTTATTATTTTCAAAAAAATAATTTTAAAACTACTTTAAAACCAAAATTTCTTACAAGTTATATTTTTAGTATACCAAAGGTTCATTTTTATAAAACTAAATGATTGCACTTTAAAATATGATTATGTTTTTTTTAAAAATATTCATTCTTAAAGAACATTTAAAATAAATTGATAAAAACCACATAGAAATGATAAAAATATAATAAAACATATAAGGAATAATTGATAAATTTTATTAAACACTTATATAAACATAATAAATACATAGAAATAAAATAAAACATAATAACCAATCAAACACATACATTAGTCCAAAAAAGATGAAATCCCGATAAAAAATCCTTGGAAATTGATAAATTTATCATGTGAAATATAATATGAATCTAAAAACCCCCTTTAAGTCAATAATATACTTTAAAAAACAAACCAAGTTCAACAATATATACGTCACATACACATATAATGTTAGTAAAAGGAAAAAACATGGAAAAACCAACCTCAACCGTGTACATATGTGATGAAACACTCAAATAAGTTAAAAAAAGACCCAAATAACAATCTATACACACTTTCATCAAGAATAACAAGGGTTTAGGTAAAAAACACACCCTAGAGTTTGGTCAACAAGAAACCAAGGAAAGGGAAATTGTTAAAACAAAAGAAATAGAAAAAGGATATAAGTAAATAGATTTTACTTGAAGTATTGACAAAGAAATTGAAGAAGAAAAGCCATAAAATGGAGGAGGTGGAAATGTGGGTCATAAACTAGAATACCTTTTTGTGTTTCAGCTAGGTGGAAAGAGGGGTGACCTATTTGGGTATTTTAATTTATAAGGGTAGAATAAGAATTTCCTTTTTTAGGAAAACTGGGTAAGTCACAAGGTTTAGCTACATAATTCCCCAAACCGTGCACCTATCACTAGACATACATAGGAACCCACATGGTTTGGTAAACTATGCACCAACCATGAAAAATAGTTTTGTTAAAAACTATCACTGCATGATTATTAATAATCATTCACAAACTATGTAACCTACATTGAAACTCTGAAATACAATACTTTAAAATAAAATTATCCCAACAATTTATAAAAATTATATAACTAAATAAATAAACAAATTAATAAGGAATGTGAAGGTCAAGGTGCGATGATTCTCCACACTATAACACTTTATTCTCCTAGAAATTCATTGAGTTCCAAAGTGTAAAGAAGAAAAACATGCCAAAAATTCTAACTAAATAAAGAAAGACATATGTAACCTAACTTACAAATTCCATCAAAACAACTAAAACCATCACACACACACACACACACACATATATATATATATATATATTTGATTTTAAAATCACATATGACCACTCTAAGAAAATGGTCCTAAAACAGAGACCTATAGTGGGCCTCCCCACCATTTAAGACTTTACTAGTATGTTTGATGAACGAGATGATCATGAGTCACTTTGGGATCCTACCTAAAATTTATTTGAAAAGTCACAAGCATACCAATCTAAATAAATATAACATTAATAAATCCTAAAAAACAAAAAATTACTCTAAAAAAGGGCACAAAACATTAAAATAACCAAACCACAACTAAAATATTAAAAATAATGATGAAAAAGGTAAAAGAGAAAGGGGAATAGAATGGATTTCCTCAATAGAAAAAGGGAATTAATCCCTGGATTTTAGGGTCAAAAATGGTTTCTTCCCTCATCAATTCTCTTAATTAAGAAATTTATGTTGGTACCCCTACTGACCATAGTGGAAACATATATTTTAAAAACTTGTGTAAGAGGGATTAGAATGCATGAATTTACCACATTGAAAGCATAAAAGGGGATGATTTCCTTTAGAGGACAAAAAAAAACATAATAAAAGGACCCTATCAAAATAGGTTCCTTCTATTTCCTATCCCCTACAGATAAGAAACATCCACCAACACTGAAGGAAATATAAACTTTACCCATTACGAGTTTCCCTTGAGAATCCAAATTATATATATAGGTTTCATCAATTACGTCTTTAAATAGGATGATTGTAGATAAAATAACTCAAGCATTGTGATTCATGTGAATACCCTTCATGATTAGGTGATCCTTTAAGGAATCACTTGATATTATCTCAGAATAAAAAGGAACCTACCCACTTAAAAGGTTTATATACACCTTCACCAACTATTAGCCCTTTTGATGTCTCATGAGACCCGACAATTTCCTCACCTTCACCTACCCAGAGAGGAACCAATGAATGAAAATGGTATTAAGGAACTCACACAAAATTTCACATTCCAACTAGGATAGAATCACAATATTCAATAAATCTCAATTATGACCCTTAAACAAACCCAAAACAACTCTTACCCTAAAGGCTTCTATATTTCCTAGACATTTAATGACCTAATAAACCCTCTCTATCCACTCCATAGCCTCTTAAGTACCTTGATCATAATGAAATAAATGAAAATATTAAAAGGAATCTAGATACACCACTCAATTGTGAGTCAGGGTAGAGTCATGAACTGGAAGAGTGACACTCAAGTCATAAGATAATGATCCCCTATGATTACTTAGAACTATTCTTAGCAGCATACCCTAAATAACAAGGAAAATATATAATCCAATCAATGATAATTAAAGCAAAAATCATATTGATCCGAAATTAAACCTTAAATCAAACAATAAACCAAAAATAATCAATAAAAATCACTAATTAAAACTAGTAAATCCTAATTTTAAACCACTTTATAACCTTACAATTGAGATTTGAAATCTATATAGTTAACTAAAAAACCACTTCAAACTCCACACATTAATTTGAAAACTTTATTTCCTACTTAAAAATAATTTTAAAACCCCATTTAATCATCATTTCAACATTTAAAAATAATTTATCTTTATGATCATTATAATTTTTTTAGAAATCTTTTTTATTAATGTTAAAAAGTAACTTTCACCTTTTTAAAACCAATTTCAATCTCAAAATCTCATTAAAATCAATCTAACCACAACCAAAATTCTAAAAAACTACTTTAAATCAACCAAAATAATATCTACACATAACTCAATTTTTTTTGGATCAAAGAGAGCATAAAAAAATCTAATGGATCTAGTGATTGTGCATGGTTTGACCACATAGTTTGGTAGATTATGCACCAACCATGCAACTATCATAGAAAGGAAATCATAACCAACCACACAGAATCTACATGGTTTTCCTGACCATGTGAGCTAAACTTGAGCCTCAAGTTCTACCACCCATTCTCCCACAAAACATTGACAAACCCTAAATTTCCCACAAAACATAGTCACAAACCACAACATCATCATCCAAAATCAAAATACATAGAAACAAAAAAACAAAACTCAAAATTCAAGACACATGACCCAACGTGCCATAATAAATCAAGGTTCTAAATGAGAAATATCTTACTAGGATATCCTCAAAAATAAATCTTGAGTTCGAATACTTCTAAATATAATCTTCTAGAAACATCTAAATAGCAGAGGGTTCTCCAAGAACATAGGTCTCCAAAAACCCTATGCTCTAACACCATTCTTCTACGAACTAGTCTGAGCTATATAATGACCCAAAACATAAATATTTATTTTATTTAAGTAAATATCATGTTAATAAAATATTATACAAGAAACCCTAAACTAAAACAAATCCATGATATATTAAAATAAAATATTACCAATATAATATAGTTTTTAAATTATTGGGTATAAAATGAAGTAACCATATTACAAAATCTACGAACAAAAAGAAAAGAGATTACATAGGGTATAAGAAGTATTCGATTTGAATATCATTTTTATAAGCTTTAGAAGTAGGTAAATTTTATATGGTTTTATGTAGAAGAATCCAAATCCTAACTCAAAAAATTAATCTATGATCAAAATCATATGTGATAGAAATTAAATCTTATATAAAATTTCACAAGATCTATGCTAGTAGAATCACCACCCTCAACTACCACCAGAGCATAAATTATGCTTAGATATTATATAGAGATAATTAGGGGATATGTAACCAGAAATTAGGAAGATATAATTAGTGATTTATGAAAGTAATAAATCATTTATCACATGTATTGTACGCATTTCTCATTTTGACTTCTAAGGAAAAAGGTAATGTCTATTTTTTTATAAAATTAGTTTTTCTTTATATTTTATAATTAATTTTTTTATAATTTTTAGAATCTAATTTTGATAAAATGAATTTATTTTTTGGATTTATAATGTAAAAATTATCTTAGTAATAATTTTTGGTATTTTTCTGAAAACACTATTTTTTAGGTGAATATTTAAAAAATACTGATATTGCTAAAAGTGTCACTTTTAGGACATTATCATAATAAAATAATGAATTAAATGTTTTTGAAACATTTATCTATAATATATATATATATATATAATTAAAATAAATCATTTAAAATTAATATTTTGTATTTATAAATCCCATGTATAATGTTTTGGAAACTTAAGTATTTTTTCACCCAAACAACTATTTTTATTCACTTATATTAAAAAATTAGTTTCCATCATTTATAGAAATTAAATGAAAAAAAATTGATTTTATATTTAAGATAAACATGATTATATTATTTTACAATTCTAATTTCGTTTCTTGACATAAAATAATGATTACTAAGATTAAAGTTAATGACCATGATAATGCTAAAACAGTTATTTTCAAATAATTGTTTTATTAATATTATGTAATGTTTATCTAATAAAATAAATTAATCTCTTCTGAAAATTTAATTTTATATAAATTTTAATCCTATATTTAAATAAATTATCATTAATTCAATTTATAATCAATAATAAATAATATTAAGAACACGTAACGGTGAAAATAACATTTTTCTTCAAAAGTGTATATATATATATATAAGATTTTTTTATTTTAAAAGTTAATTTTCTATCAATTAGAAATTGAATTAGATTAAGTGGAGATTACATGTCAGTTAAACATAACCAAATTTTATAATATGGGTTATTTTATATTTTTAGTTTAAAATAACTTACCCTAGTAAAAACTAGTTACCCAAGTAAAAACAACAAAAAGATAAAACTATTTACAAAGGTAAAAACTAGTTACCTATATAAAACCCAAAATGATAAAGTGAAAATTATAAGAAAAAAGGACTTAAATTTTTTAAAACATTCTTCCAAAATTAATTTATAAGGAATTATCAACCTTATCTCACCCCCACTCAATTATTTTCTATTTTTGGAGACACTTGACATGTGAAATATTCACTCTATTTATATTAATTTGAAATATTAAAAAAATGAAATTCTCACAACTTATAAAAGAGTAATATCACCACCCATTCAATTACACTAAAAAATTAAGTTTATTCTTGAAAATATTCCCATATTCCTTCCCCTATCACCATATTTAACCCTCTTAAGCTTCTGGTGATGAGAGATTAGCCTATGCCATCCCTTTCTCAGGAGTCTTCCAAAGGAAATCCCAAGTCCTAAACTTGAGTACCAATTTTACATAATTTATTATATTTTGTATATTAAAATTATAAATATATTTTTATCATTCCTATATAATTACATTAGTATTTTTTATACTTAATTTTACTATGAAAAGGGAATAACTATTTTCCACCTTTCCTATTTCCCCTTAAGGAAATAAAAAATGACATTAATGAATCAAATTTTATTTTCATTAATAATCTTAAAATAATTTTAAAAATATTTAATTTAACTTATAATTATTATATTAATAACATATTTTATATTTTTAAATGATAAAATATATTATATATATCTCCCATTTTATGGAAAATGAAATTATCAACCATGTGCACGTGTAGACTACCGCCTCCATGGAACAATTGATTTCACCATCTATTTTCATCATCACATTTCATGGATGGTCAAGAGAATGTTTTTAATGGATAAATATGATATTTATGAAATTATTGATGTTATTTTTAGACAAATTGGACAACTTAATAACAAGATGAGAAATAAAAAATTGTGGTAAATTCAACCATCCAAAAGAGTGTTCTAAGAGAAAAAAATGATTTCTTCATACTATATTATAACTTCATATAGGTTATATTATTCTTATAATTATTTATAATTATAATATATCACACTAATAAACACTAAATAATGTTATGATGCTTCTAATATAATGATATTACAACCAAATCACTTCATAATCATTCATTAATTATTCTACGTTCTTGTTTGGGTTTGTTTAACCACATACTTGAAAAATACTATATATTTATATCATGGATGAGTATGGGAAATAAAGTTCTCATAATATATGATATAAATAGTTATTTGATTTTAGTTCTGAAAAAGTAACACTAATATTGAACTCAGTAGTTAAGATACCGACATGCTGTAAACTCATTGAAACATGCACATATCTGATTTTATCTTTAAGGATCATAACCAAAAAACAAATAAAAAGAAATTATAACATTATAAATAATTATAAAAAATCCATTCAAGTACCTTTTATAATATCGGAATTATGAAATTTTGGATAAGTACTAATAACAACACTCGTATTACAAAAATAGTTCAAAATTATCATGTTTACTCATGCTCGATATAAAAAATATATAATAAATAACTAATATTAATATAGTGAATAATTATAAATTAAGTTTATAGAAGATTTTAAATATGAAAAATTATCTTAAAAGGTTTATTAATATTGTTATTTTTGTTATACAATAGGTTAGATCACATTTTGACTGAGCATGAATTAAGGTAAGGGTTTGCGCTCACTCAATTTTCTTCCATTGAGTCACAAATTTTCTTATTGAAACTTTTTTGTTACAAGATTGATTTATTATACTAAATGTTTATATAATATTTTATTTCCTTATTATTTTCTCGGGTTCTATAATTCTTCCTTATAACCTCATTATCAAATGATTCTTACCTAAATGATTATATTATTTCTAAGGGTTATTATCTAAATTTTATTGGAGATGTTGAAGACTTATTATTAATTAATTAGTTTCTTATATAGTGGAATTTTTTTCTATTTCTTGAGATTTACATGGTATTTGTTAGTTAAAAGTTTTTCCAAAATCTCTAATACTCTAAACATAAACAATCATTCGAATATAATTTAATAAATATTTGTTAGTGATATTTTAATTATTGATGGTTAAAATTGGGTCACTTTGATTCATTTCAAAGAATGTATCTAAAGAAGGTGTCTATTTACACCATATTCTGGAAGTGTTGGTCCAGGTCTTGATAGTTGGTATCAAAGGATGGTTTAGATAACTTTTGAGATTAGGATGTTTGTTGAGGATAATATAAGTAGTGATAAGTTAGGGTTTTTCATAATATTAAAGGTATAGATAAAATGATAGGTTAGTTGAAGTAATATTGAATATTTTAGGGATTGGGATAATATGACTTTACTGAAAACCCTATGGAGAAATATAAGGATTAAGTCTATGTATAGGATAACATCATGAAATTTATGTAAAGTAGAGATTTTTTGGTTTTCCTATAGATAACATCCCCTTCACGACTCTATTAGTTGATATTGTCTCTAGCATAAATGTTAATAGGGTAATAAATTTGAAAAGGGCATGTTGGGTATTAACTCAATTGTCATTTAGTTGATGAAAAATAGGCCTAACTACACACTTAGTTTTACACTTCTAAGGAATTTTATTTGTTTAATCACATTCTATTTTCATGACATTATGAAGGTTTTATCTTGCTAAGAAATATGAGAGAATCAAACCTAAATAAAAATATATTTAATTGAGTGTTATTTAGGTTGAACAGAATAATAATGTAATAATTTTTAATAGTAAGATATTTTGTGTTTTAATTTTTCATGTAATTATCTTACAATTATTTTATCATAGTGATAATTATTCATCACTAATTATCAATAACTATTAGTTTTAGTAATGGTTAAATCCTGAAGGAACCAAGTTAATAATGGTTTCCTTGGACAATATAGAGATTATCCCAATAATAAATCTAATAGGATAGGAGAATGAGTTAAAAATATATTAATTTGTAAAAAAACTATCAAGAATTATGATTAATTATTTTAACTTTATTGAGTTTTAAAACACACCAAATGATATAATGATAGAGTCCTTGAAAGTTAAGGTGATGAAAATGATGAAGGTAAAAAAGATTAAATTTCATTTTTCATAAAAATGTGTGAAGAAAAACCAAGGAAAACATCTAAAAGGAACTGTAATATGCTTTATTTATGGAAAATTTGGGAATATACAAAATATTTTTTGAGGAAAAGTGATGAGCTCAGTGGATGTGGTTAAAGGAAAAAGAGTATATCCTAAAGTACCATTAGAAATTAAATATATTAAATTCAGGGAACTTGGACATTATCTAAGTCAATTCCCTAATCCAAGGGATACTAAGGATGATAACCACCAAAAACATTCAAGATAAGGGAATGCTGATGAAACCATATCTATGGAAGTGAGTTATAAATATAATGTGGATCGAGGAACATTGATCACCCACTCAAGAACTATGATTACTGTATTCACATCTCATTTAAATTATTCCTCTATTCCCAATATGTTTTATATGAATATCAAATTTAAAAACTGATGAATATATGTTGAAATATTAATAAAAACTTTTAGTGGTACGATCATTTTAACCCTAGTATATAAATCCTCTCTGATAGATGTTTATAGAAATTCACTTCTTATAAATCCTATTATCCTAGATTTAGTCCAATTTTATGTGATATTAGGAATGGATTGAAACTATTAATACAAAGGAAATAATAATTGGTAATATAGGAAAATAACATCTAAAAAATAATCTATGATCACATATTAATACATGGATGACGGTAAACTTCCTATGAAAAATTACACCAATTATATTGGGAAATTTAACTCAATGTTAGTTATATTTCTATAATGAGGGAAAATATGAGTTCACTATTCATAACAAGGATTATAAGGATGAAATTTCATTATAAATTAAATATGGATTCATTTCTATCTTATGGACACCCTTAATGTTTTTATTAGTTAGGAATAATTAAAATGGAGAGACCATTTTTATTTTAGGGGGTAGAATGTAATTACTTGAAATTTTACTATATATTTTATTTAATTAAATACTATATTAATTGAATATAAAATATGAAACAAAATAAGAAAACCATGATATTTTAAAATAAAATTTCACCATTATATTATATCTATTAAATTGGTGGGAATACCAGGAAGTGATCATATTATGAAATCTAGAAACAAAAAGGAAAAAAATGGAATCAACTAGCAGAAGTATTCCATATGAATCTCATTTACTCGAGCTTGGTAAGGAAGTTATTTTCTAGGGTTTTCTATAGATCAAGACCAAGACTAACTAAAAAAAGTTTTTAATTAGAAAAATCATATACGAGAGCAATTCAAGGTCATGTAAATTTATACACGATCTACTCTAACACAATCACCATCCTTCAACTGCCACCTCATCACACATTATACTTAGACCTTATGTAGAGATCATGAGGGGATATGTAACTAAAAATTATGATGATATAATTAGTGATTTATTAATGTAATAAATTATTTTTCACATGTATTTTTCATATTTATCTTTTGAAATTTTAATGAAAAGATGAAGAAAGTTTATTTTTATATAAAAATAGCTTTTCATTATATTTAATATTTAAAACTAAATTTATAAATTTTAGAATCTGAATTAAATAAAAATAATTTCATTTTTTGATTTATAATGTCAAAATTACATTGGTATAATTTTGTTTTGTTATTTTTCTAAAAATATTGGGTTTTAGGTGAATTGTGAAAAAAATTTATTTTTCTAAAGTTGTTACTTTTATGAAATTATTATATTACTAGAATGAAATATTATTTTTGAAACCTTTTTATATAATATATATATACACATTTATAATTAAGGTAAATAATTTAAAAGTACTATTTTGTATTTATAAAATCCATGTTTAATGTTTTATAAACTTAGGAAAATTTTTACTCTAAAAACTATTTTTATTTACTTATATTGAAAAATTAGTTTTCATCACTTATAGAGATTAAATCCAATAAAATGGAATTCATATTTTAGATTAACATGATCATATTATGTAATTATTTCAATTTAATTTTTGGCCATAAAAGTATGATTTCTAAGTTTAAAATTAATGACTATGATAATGGTAAAATAATTATTTTCAAATAATAGTTTTATTAATATTGTATAACTTTCATCTAATAAAATAAATTAAAATCTTCTAAAAAGGGAATTTAATATAAATTTTAAACATATATTTAAATAAATTATCACTCTTTCAATTGTTGATAAATATTAAATAAGATAAATAACACTTAATAATGAAAATAATAATTTTTTACAAAACATATTTTCTATATATAAAAAGTTTCAATTTAAAATTTAATTTTATATTATTTAGAAATTTAATTACATTTTATGAAGATTATATTTAGGTTCAAAACAACCAAATTTAGTAATAGGGGTTATTTTACATGTTTATTAAGTCATAATTTACTTGGGTAAAAAGTAGTTATGCTGGAAAAAACAAAAAAGGCAAAAGTAAATTACCTAGGTAAAAAATAGTGACCACAATAACACAAAAAATGGTAAAAGTAAAAATTATAAGAGTAAATAATTTAAAAACATGTTTAAAACATGTTTTAAAATTAATTTTAAAGGTATTATAAACATTATCTCATCCTCAATCAATTATTTTCCCTTTTTGGGGCCACTTGACATGTGAAACCTGTGATCCCTTTATATTAATTTTTAATATTTACAAAATTCTATTTTCACCACTTATAAAAGGGGTATCTCACCACCCCTTAAATACCACTAAAAAATTTGGTTTCTTATTAAATATATACCCTTATTACTTATCCTTGAATAAAATTTTACCCTCTTAAGCTTTTTTTCACAAGATATTATCCTAATTCCTTACCAAGTAGTCCACAAAGGGAAAGCCCAAGTCCTCAACGTGAGTACTAATTTTCCCTAATTTATTTTATTTTCAAAATTACCCTTCAAAATATATTTTTATAATTAGTATATATATAAATAAGTAAATATTATTTTTATAATGAATTTTATTATTCTAAAATAATAAATATTAACCACCTTTCTCTTTTACCTTAAGAAAAAAAACGACATTTATGTGTGTGTACAGACTACCCCCTCCACGAAGTGTTAAGTTTCATTTTTCTTAATGAATTCACATAGTGGGTAATTATGTTACATTTAATAAGTAATTATGATATTAATAACTTATTTTATATTTGTTTAATGATAAAACATGTGATAAATTTCTCCCATTCTATGGAAAATTAAACCATCAAGCACTCGTACGTGTTGACCACTGCCTCCATAGAACGATTGGTTTATGTTTTTATTTTCATCATGAAATTTTATGGCTGGTTATGAGAATGAATTTAAAGGATAAATATTATATTTATGAAATTATTAGGTTCCTTTTAAGAAAAACTAGATAACCTATTAACAATATGACCGATAAACTATTGTGGTAAATTCAACCATCCAAAAGAGTGTTCTAAGAGAAAAAATGATTTCTTCGTACATTGTAATAAATTTTTATAGGTTATATTCTTATTATAATTATTTTAAATTTTTATATTTTATGCTAATTAACACAAAATATGGCCATTATTATTCTAGTATAATGATATTACTACTAAATCACTTCATAATCATCCATTAATTATGGTGTGTTCTTGTTTAGGCCAGTTTAACCACCTACATAAAAAATGGTATAAATTTATATCATGGATGACTATTAGAATAAATTTTTTCATAATATATGATATAAATAATTTAATAACTATTTTATTTTAGTAATGTAATATTAAAATTAATATTAAACTCATTAGTTAAGATACTAATGACCATTCATGAAAAATCGCCAAAGCATACTCATTGTCGATTTCATATTTAAGAGTCATAAAAAAAATACCATAGATATAAATTATAACAATATAAATAATTACAAATCATCCATTACATTACCTTTTATGATATGGTAATGATGAAATTTGGGAGAATAACTAATAACAACACCACTATTATGAAACTTTTCCAAAAATGATCATGATTTCTCACACCCAAATTCAAAAATAGATTATGACTAAATAAAATAAATGTAAAGAATATTTATAAATGAAGTTTATGAAAGGATATATATTTTAAAAATTTTCTTAAATGGGTGATTAAGGTATCTTTTTTTGTTATATAGGATGATACAAATAATTTTGACTAAGCAGGAATTAATGTTAGGGTTTGTGCTAACTCAATTGTCTTCCATTGAGTTAAAAAATTTATTATTGATAATATATTGTTCCAAGATTTATTTATTACACATAATGTATAATTTTTATTTTATTTCCTACTTATTTTCTAGGTTTCTAAAATTATTCCTTATAAAATAATTATCAAATGATTCTTACATCAATGGTTATGTTTTTTTGTAAGAGTTTATTGTCTCAATTTTCAATCATGTGAGACATATTTATTAATGTAAGAAGTTTTTATTTGGAATGATGTATATAATACCAATTTAATATTTTATATAATTTTGATCTCATTATTAATGGTATTTAATGTTTCATTTGAAATCATATCCTTCTTGGGTTTTTGATTTGAAATCTTTTTATGTTGTGAGGGTTCTTTCCCTCAAATTTCAATTCCTTAAGACATTATTATGTTATATGCCATACATTCTATTTTATGCTATAATTTATAACTATTTTTATATTTTATAAAATTATTCTCTCATTATTTATGATACTTTATGTTTTATTTTAAATTTTATCCTTCAAGTGTTTTTGACTTGAAAGTTTCAAAAGTCATAACTGTTATTTATATATATTTTCAATTATTTGTGACAAGTTTGATATCAAAAAAATATTTTATTTTATATAGTGTATTAATTTTCCTATTTAATTCAAATAAAATTCATATATATTATTTCATTATATTTTAATTTCATATTATCCCTCTTATCCCTTTTTTATTCCTATGTTAGCATTTCCATAAGGGTTTTTGCAGCTCAATTTTGTTTCATTGGAATATAATTAATGTTCACCACTTGTTTCCATTTTTTAGTGTATATATTGGTCATGGATTACCTTATAAATCATCTCATATTATTTTATTTTCTGGTATTAAAATCATGGATATCCATCACTACCTTTTTCTTTCTAAATAATCCTCTATTACAAGCATAATTTTTCTTTCAATGCATTTCCTTTACGAACAATCTATATTTTTTCTTCCTTTTATTTAAGAGTGTTTAACTAGATGAAATATTCTAATTTATTAGGGAAATTATTTACATACCCATATACCCCTTTCTCTATAGAGTGTTAGTTTAAGGGATTATTATAGAGAAATCTATTCCATTTATCTAGTGGAGAAATATTGAAAATATTTATACTTGTTATTCCTATTTAGATGTCTATTTATTACTAAGTAATATTGGTTATATATTTTATATATTATTAAATCATTCATGTTATGAATTAATTAGACTTTTTTTTGATGGGTTGGGCCCAATATAGATAGCCCCTCGATGCATCGATCAATATCACGAGGAAAACTAGCTTAGGTCTTTGGAGTATGCCTACCTAGAATAAAATATTTCCAAGAAAGAGGGCCTTGATGGTAAGTTAATGATGTATAATATTATGATGTCCTAGATCAGCGAATGGAATTAACTACATGTAATTATGAATATCATCACTAAGGAACCATTTATTAATATCCATGTGTTTATTTATTGATATGTTAACCATGGATATATTACCATCATAGCTTATTTTGATTATGAAATGATTAAGATTATCTATTCATAACTTATTATGTATTCTCATATTATACTCACTTATGTTCTTTGATGAGTATCACTTATATTTACACTTACTAAGAATTTGAGCTCACCTATTCTTATGTTTCCATTTTCCAAGGTTATGAAGAAATGTATTACACATGATATGTCTTACAGAATAAATTGTGTGGATAATTTTTTAGGAGTTATTGATGAATTATTATAGATTAATTAGTTTCTCATATAGTAGAAAATACTATCCATTTGATGAGTTATACATGGGTTTTATTAGTTAAAAGTTTTTCTTAACTCTTTAAAACTCTAAACCTAAAAGGTCATTCGAATTTAGGTAACTAATTATTTATTAGTGATACTGTAATTATTGATGGTTAAAATTTTATTTCATTAGTTCATTACGAAGGAAGAATATAAATAAGTTATCTATTTACACTTGATTCTCAGAGTATGGGTCTGGGGCTTCACAGACTACCCCTAAACATGGCACTTGAGCTGAATCATGACATGACATGAGGATAATTCCTGATCATACTAGGTTGGGAAATAATGATTGGGAATAATATAATATATTATAAGAATAAATTTTAACAATAACATAATAAAACACAGAACATCATCTGAGAAGATTGTAATTTCCACTCCGTGCATTAGAGATCTATGTGAAAAAAACTGATAGAAAATAATAACAAAAAAAGAAACATCCAAAATAAAAATCCATAATAGAAATAAAATAAAAATAAAATTATAGGTATACTAAAAAACATATAGAATAATAAATTCTAACATGGACTATACATTTACAATACTGAATAAAAATTAAAATACTTGAGACAATATCCATGTGATCTCAATGTCATCATCATTTATCCAATCTAACTCTCTCCATGAGCGATCCTAAAATTAAAATCAAACCTTTAAAATATCCTCAAGTCTATTGATGCTGAGTGGTACAAGTACAATGTGAGTATAAAAGACCAGAAGGATATCACCAAAATTCCATGTGAAACCTTTTTCCAAAGAGTCTAAGAACAATAGTTTGAATATAATATTAAAATTAAGTTCTTCTAACATTTTAATTAAATCAACTCCTAAGCTATTCTCAAGACTCTTTTTAAAACCTATTCTAGGTTTAAGAAAAGACAAAGAGGAACAATTTTAAATCATACATTTTAAAACCCATTTTTGAAATCCATTTGAAAAACTAACATTGAAGATAATAATACATTGAATAAAAAACCAACCAAACAAACCAACAAAATAATATATATATATATAAATTAAAGAGAAGAGTATGTTAAATATGAGGGAAATTATAAAACTAAGGAATAAGTAGTAATAAAATTGAAGGTAAATGAGAATAAACATAGTAATAATAAAATTTGAAAGGGTTTGTTAATTATAGGTAAGTCCTGCACACCTTGTGATACAATCCTAGATGTTCTCAGGTGGAACCATATTTCAGCCTATCAATGCATTCCAAGTACATAACATCTAATATTATCTAACCTAGTCTTATTGGTGGGAGACCCCATGGCCTAGGTACATCCAAACTAGAGGGATATAGTCTGTCTCATCAGGTATAGATAGTAACTGTATATCAATACCTCATTAAGATACCTAGGATTCCTATAAAGCAAGCAGCGACATGTGAGGTAATATTTAAGAACATAACACCCAGATTCACCCTCTGAAACCCCTTATACAATTAAAATAAAATAAACATAGAGACATCATCAACCACATTAATATATATAGTTCATTAATGATCCAACCACCTAGGAATATCACAAGGTTATATATTTTATAATAAATGTTCCAACCAGGACTTTAATTTAAATCTAGAGTTCTTATTCTCAAAATACCATTTGAAAACCACATTAAATGAAAAATCTCTCATGAGTTAATATATTTTGGGTGTTAAAAGGGACTTTTTATCAAACTATAGGATTTCAATTTGAATTACATCTATGAAAACAATTTTGAAAACATTCATTCTTAAATATGATTTGAAACTAAGAGATAAAACCACTATGAAACTATAAAATCCAATAAACCATAGAAGTGATAATGGGAAAAAATTATTAAACACTTACATAAACATTATAAACACATAGAAATAAAATTAATCACAAGAAAAAATTAAAACAAAACCTTGAGTCCAATGAAGATGATATCCCAAACAAAACCCCTAGAAAGTGATAAATTTTCCATACAAAATCAAATGAAAAACAAAAAAATCCCTTAAAATCACTAACCTACATTAATAAAACTCACCAAGAAGTACCAAATATATATATATCATACATAATTTTAAATATAATGGATGTTTGGATAGCTTAAGAAAAAATGGAATTTTAAGAAAGGGGAAAACCTAGAAACACTTGTTACAAACCACTTTGTAATGAGTTATGTATTTTAGAGGAAGTTTGAACTTTTTATCTAGAATATGTATCATTAAGAGAAATGAATATCAAAATAAGGTGATGAATTTTTTGAAATATTAATGAGGTCTTTTAGAACTTGAAATAAAGATCAAAGGTCAACTTAAGGCTCTATATTTTAGAAGAGGAGAACCAGAGTATCCAGGTCTGCTATAGCAGCCACCTACTAGCCGGTGGGGTGAGTTGTAGACCTACTACTAAGAAGGAATTTCTAGATATTTAGTGAGGTAGACAGTTGGACTAAAAACCATCAGGACTCATTGGCTAGCTAGTGATCCTACACCAGGTGGTTAGTGGGCCTTTAACAAGCCGGTAGACCCTAACCGACTAGTCGGTGGGGTGTACTGGGCAATGGTTAATTAAGGGCGTTTTAGTCCTTTTACACACTAAGGACCCCTATGGATTATTTGTATTGGCTTTACTATTTAAGGGATATTTGGCTATGCACATCCTTCTTCCCCTATTTAATATTTCCCCTTGACTAGGTGTGGATATAGATGCAAAGCGTTGGTAAATACAGGTGAAATACTCCTCTATTATTTAATCTTAGTGTCATTTTTCCTCATATGATGGTGGATCGTATTACCGTTCATCATGGATGATCCCCTTGGTAAGTTTTATCCCTTATAATCCTTTTATGATTCAATTATCTTTATATTTACTTCTTTATAATCATTATGATCATTTATAGATCCTTGTGATCATTTATTGATCATTGCTAAGTTTTTAATTAAATAATTGGATAAAAATTCCATTAGTTCTTGGTGGAATTTTCCATGAATGATGAGACTTGGATTAATTTCACTATAGGATTTCCCATGATGATGAACACATGCCTTTTTTTGGGCATTTCATTTATGGTATGTTCCTTTGTGATCTTTTCTATGTTTTTTGGTCAAATTGAGTTATATTTTCCATAATATCATGGAGATGGATTTTTATCATCTTAGAATTGGGATTACCCTAGGAATGGTCAAAATCAGTTGG
This sequence comes from Viscum album, assembly GCA_963277665.1. NCBI lineage: Eukaryota > Viridiplantae > Streptophyta > Magnoliopsida > Santalales > Viscaceae > Viscum > Viscum album. Next base: position 2,048,267,302 of record OY728119.1, read on the forward strand.
ATAACATTGTGGATAAATTACATTTATTCATTCTTTTCTGGAGTATCAAATTTAATTTTATTAAATTTTACTCTATTTTTTTGCTACATGATATGTATTTTTCTTAGAATAACATCAATTGAATGTTATAGACCTTACACTAGCAGTTGGTCATAGTTTTGTCTAGGAATTGATATACAGTAAGACCTTCAGCTAGTATGACATTAACCATTGAATGTGAGTTTCCTTATAAAAAATAAATTAATTATAATTTAATTATAATTAATTAATTTGGAATTCTTAGGCATGAGTTGAACCTTATGGCAGTTGATGGATGTCAAATGAACTTGGTGGATTCAGACAAAGATACTAGAATTTTCTTGGATGAGAGTTGTCTTTGTGTTGAGGTAGGTGGTTATATATAGATGAACCTACGATTTATTTTTAGTTTATTAGAATGTGTTATGTGGTCACCCAACCATGGGTTTTTTACCTCAAGACTCATGAAATTCCTATAAAACTAAATGGAACACCTGTAAGAATATTTTAATCGATTGATCTAGTCAATTAAAATGAGATACCTAGTTTCTTGATTAATTAGTTAATAAATGAACTATATTAATTAATTAAGTGAATATACCTAATTATTTGACAAGGTTCCAAGGTCCATGTTATATCCTTGTGTGTCATCTTGTTTCCAGGCCACCAATGTCCAAGGTTTGATTAGAAATGTAAGCCTCAGTTTTTATGGATCCCTTTGGGAAGTAGTTATGATTTAAGATACTTTTGGTGTGTGTATGTAGGCTCATGAGACCTATTATTTATTGAATTTATGTGGTGTGTGTGCATCTCATAATACTTATTCTTATTTTATTTTATATGGTGTGCATGTGTAGTCTCTTGACATCTATTCTTGATTATTTGAATATGGTGTGTGTGTGTATCCCTATGAGACTTATGATTTATACAGATCAAATTTAGATGTGTTTGGATATGTTCACTTGTTTACATGATTTATAAATTCTTTATTATAGTGTTTTGTGTTACATGTTTAGTTCTCTGTCTCTATAAGTGAATATGGAGTCTTGAGGTTGGGTCAACCTAATCTAAATGTCCTTAAAGACGGAAATGGCTATCCTTGTAGATGTTTTTTCATAGATGACTGATTGTCCAATCTATAGGTGGTAATAATTTAGATTATATTAATGTGATGAATTTTTTTTTAAAGGTGTGTGTGGTTATCCCTGTAGAGGGATGTTCATAGATAACCCGTTAGTAGATTGAAAAGCGGTATGGATTTCCCTAGAGCACTAAGTTTGGATTGATGATGTGACATCCTTAAAGGTATGTGTGGCTATTAATATATATAGATGTGTATATATTACTAGTTGATTGTTATAAATAGCTGGTACATGATATTTCTTTAGGAATGGTGCCAAAACAGTTATAAATAGTGTTCCAAACTTAGGATATATGTGTAATTGATGATTTATTGTTTTATTTCTCATTGTTTATTGTGCTATTTATTATTATTTTTGAATTATTAGTTATATTTATCACATTAATGTAAAATGTATTTACATTCATGCATGAAACCATGTTAGTGGTTTCCTATTGAGTTGTACTCACACCCTGCCCATACAACCATGACACATGGGTACCCAAGCAGTTCCCACTTTTTGTAGGTATAGGTTAGGTTGAGGCCCCAAATTTTTCATTGATCATGAGAATTCAATTCATGTATTGAGACCATGATGAGGTGAGACTCAAAGATGTAGTGGATCCCTCTATGTGTTCACTTATTCTACTTATATGTGTACAAGATCAGTCTAGTGGGAAATAGGCTATTGTATTTGTATCACTATTGAGTATGTATACTATTACATATCATTTATAAAGATGCCATGTTTATTCTTCCATGTAGTCTAATTACTTTTGTTAATTATGATGTTTGGTTATTTACCTATTTATTGTGTACTCTAATGGAGGGTATAGTCTCCCCACATCTTATTGTAGACCCTTACTACTAGTCGACAGCCTCTAGAATACTAGGAGGTGCGACTAAGGCCATGTGGAATTTTGTATTGGACTCAATGATCTGGGTTGGGGTGTTACAAAATGGTATTAGTGCGCATGAGTCTTTGTTTTCCTATTTTTGGGAGTTAGTAGACACATGACATAGGAATGTGATAAAACTTGTGATAAAACTTGGACTAGTATATCACAGAAACCTTTCTCCAGGTAAGTATAGGTTACCGTGGAATGTGATTTATGTTCTTGGTTTATGATATCATAGTTATATGATTTCACCTCATGTGACTGACATGAATTTTGAGTTTAATGATTTCATATGTATTTGAATCTTGTATATATTAGCAAGATGTATCACATGAATCATATTTTACACTTAGGTTTCACATGAAATATATGCTTCTTGTGTGTGATTATACTAATGAAAAATGATTCAGCTTGTTAGTGTAAAAAATTTGTACAATGTTTGTACATATAAATTTTCTATTTAGCTTAACCCTAATCCATGTCTACTTATGATAGAAGGTCATGTGGTACTATGGTGTGGTGAACCCAGTAGACAACGATGGCAAAAATGAGGATGATTCCATCCCTTTATATATATATGGTGTAATATATCTTGTTAGGTTGTTGGTAGGTGTTAAATTCATTAATAAGGAATATCACAGGAGTAGGCATTAGATAGGTCCAAAAAATTAAGTGGAAACTATAGTATATTTGGATTTATCTATATATAACCCATTGGAATTCTATTTAATCGAACCAGGCATCTTTTTCTATAATATGGATAGTCTTAGGGTGAATTCCTCATGGAATGTTTGTAGAGATGTTCCCAGATGAAGTTTCGTTAGTTGTGACCCCTAATGATACCTTATTGTGGGTTATGTGTAAGACTTTGTGTCCTTATAAATTCCACTATGGTTACTATTGGTCTAGTGTATCATGCTTTGTAAAGGTAACTTGTGTATGTATATTACTTGTAAAGGGTATAGTCAAGGTTAATTCATTAGGGGTAGTCTTCCATAATGAAGATGACTTGTGCAAGTGAGTTACTTTAGTAAGGCCTAGGGGAAGGCCTTGAAAGTTTTATTACTACCTAGGAGTATATATAACCTTGGATTCTTGTAATTGTGAAGCATGGTTGGGTTTTTTAGTGATTAGACACTTGTGTCATCAAGTGTAAGACTAGGGGTTACCAAACCCATTGGTTTGGAATGCAACTTTCAATGGAAGATAAGTGAAAGTCCTAGGTGGTCCGACTTAGGAGGGTCGGAGCCTGGGTGGGTTCTCAGTGGATTGAGTAATCATATATGATATGGGTGGTTCACAATGAATCTTAGAGGCCGGGATATTCTATTTTTAAAGAGAATCACTTAGAGTACTCAAGTTTGGTGAAGTTGGCACCTCATAGATCAAGAACAACTAAAGAGGCATTTGAATTCGAGATCAGATGTTTGTGGCTCTTAGGTAAATCCATCTGCTTTGGGTGAAGATTTGTGTTTTTATTACATGTTTGGAAAATATTTGGTATGTTAATGTACATATATATGGTTATGTATGGATTCAGTTGAATTAGTGGAAACATGATGGTGAGTGGACCATTTAGAATGTTCAAGGTTATATTGATGAGCTTAGAAGAGCTAGTGGAAGAAGGTCACTAACATTTTTAGTTTAGGGTTACCCTTTGTGTTTAAAACTGGCATGTTAGTATGAAAATCATAGATCTTGGTGACCCCGAGGTTTTTGAGTAAGTAGATTTATCCATGGAAATAGATGGCATCAGAAATGGATCAGGTTACTATTGTACAGTCAACTTGATGTTGTCATTGGTGGAGATACCATGGCTTGGGGTAGTGTGAGGGGATGAGATCCATCTAGGTTAGTGGTCATAACCCATACATAGTTTACTAAAGGACACAACTTACATCAATAATGGATCATTGAATTAAGTTTACTATGTTATGGGCATCTAGGTGTGTGGAATGTTTGGTGTTAGTTTAAAATCGAGTACAAATGGAGTGTCATGCTTAATTATTGAATTTGGTGATGAACTAGTCATGGGATTGGAGGAACTATGTATGTTATGTGAGGTGAAAATAAGGATACTCCTTGGTTGGGGATCATCGATTTGGTCACATCTGAAATGACCTATCTTGTGAAAAGGTTGTTGTCTTGTGTAAGAATGGATGTTGGAAGATCGTGGGGACTCAAAGAGATCGATGTGTGGAAGAACTAAGAGTATTTGATTCTGTGTTGAATTATTGATGTTTGAATCTGATTAGTTTGAATCGAGATAGTGATAGATAATTTGTGTGTTGGTTCATGTCTGAGAGACTTGAGGCTAGAAAAAATGGTTTGTGATCCATCTAGGGAAATTTATTCGATGGTTCAAACTTCAGTAAGGATATTGGATTGATTAAATGATGATTATGAGGATTAATTCACAATGATTAGTTATTCTTGGAGCATAATTTTTTGAGGATAGAAACCAATGTAGGAAGTTAGTTAAAAGAGTACTGAATGGTATTTCCATGAGAAGATGAATGCGATTGGTTGGAACTACATCGCGCTTGCTGTATCAAGTGTGACTAAGTTGTTAAATATCCTTCAAGGAATTTCTAGAAAGGTAAACATGATCTAGTCATGTTTGGTTGGTAGAGAGATTTTGATTTGGATCAGAACTATGAATGGTGTTTTATTATTTAATTTTAACCCATGTCTCACATTGAATTGAACATGATGGCATTGAACCTCACTAGGAATGCTGTTGGACTTTAGGAATCTTATTCAAAATAATTATTACTATAGGGGGTTCATATCAATGATTTTAGATGAATCAATTAAGGATAATTTGGTGTGTCTTGTTTAGAATTTTTGGTGATCATGGTCTCAATTTTTTGATAATAGCAAGATTTTGGCTTAAATTTTTATGTTCTTGTTTGGAGTCGCGCAGTGAGATCATGATGGGTGCTCATTAGTCAGTGTACCCTTAGGATGATTAGTTGGTGTTTGATGATAGAACATAGATAAATACTTATAGTTAGATATTGATCATGAATGAGATGTGTGATTCACATTCTACCCCTACTTCTTGAGGAAGATAAGTGCTATAGCGGGGATATTATGAAAACCCATTTTGTTATGAGTAATGAATTTATTAGAAAGTTGGAAATTTTCATTTGGTATAAAGATCGTTTAGATAAACAAGTGTCTAACAAAGATTACATATATTTAATAATCTTAATGAGGTGTTTTTAAAACTTAAAATAAGGATCAGAGGTTGACTTAAGGTTTAGTATTTTAGAATAGGATACCTAGAGTAGCCGAGGTTGTTGTAACAACCTACAACTCGCTAGTTGGGCGGACAGTAACCTAGCTTCCCAACAGGACCCACCGACCATCCGATGAGCCTATATGGGATGGCCAGTGCAGTAGGCAGTAGGCTTTGCACCTAGCTAGACTCACCAGACATCTAGTGAGCCTACTCTATGTGACCATTGGATCCTATCCAACTAGATGGTGGGGTGGGCAAGGCAGTGGTTAATTAAGTTCCTTTTGGTCCTTTTGTACACCAATCCCCCTATAGATTATTTGTTTTATCTTGAATTTTTGAGGTCCATTCAATCATGAAACTCCTTCCTCATCCCTACAAGAGTTAACCTTGATTCAGGGTGGATCTAGATGAAACATTTGGGCAATCCAAGTAATATCCTCCATTATTATTTTATATTATACAATCTCTTCCTAAAACGATGGTAGATCATCATGCTATTTGTCATGGATTATCCCATTTTAAATTTTTAGACCTTTTGATCCTTTTAAGACTCAATTTTCTTCGGATCCTATTATTCTTGATCACTAGGATCATTAATTGATCACTGTCTAGGTTTGGATTAAAGGATTTGATGAAAATTCCATTTGTTCTTGATAGAATTGTACGAGAATGATGTGTCTCGGATTGACAAGGATAGGGGATATCTCGTGATGATGAACATATACTATTTTTGGGTTTATCATTGAAAGTATGTCCCTTGGTGACCTCTTATATAATTTTTAGTCAAATTGAGTTAAATTATCTATCATATCATGGAATTTATTTGGGTATTTTTCTCATCTTAGAATTGGGAGTGTACTAGGAGTGGTTAAACTCTGTTGGATGATGGTGCAGCTAAGGTATATCACATGGCTGTTTCTTAAATTTTTTTAAATTTAATTTTATTTAATTAGATTTTGTATTTTTGTCACACAATATGTATTTTTCCTAGAATAATGGTGGAATAATATTACAGACCTTCCAAAAGTGGTTGGTTATGGATTCAGCCATGTAGTGATATTCGGTAAGTCCTTCTAAAAGTATGAAATTCACCATTTAATGTGAGTTTACTTTTAAATAATTAATTAATTACAATTTGGTTATACCATATGATATTCCACTACAAGGCATATGATATACCTTAAATTCAAGGATGTATTATTGTATGATATCCCTAAATCATACAATATAATTTTAACCAAAAACATCATATTATATATTTTATTTTGGGCATATCTCTATCAATCTACATATTTCACTAAATACTCATATAATTTATACCATTTCACAATATATTGTATATTATATATAACTTATGAAACTGCATCCAAAACCAATTTCTAGATATTTATATAACTCTTTTAGAAAAAAATTATTAATTTTAACATGTATCACATTATATGCAAAACTTCGTGAATATCAATAAAAACATTTTTTTTGATAAAATATAAAAAAATATTAGATAAGCTCTCTAGGTTTCATAAAATTTTATCCCCATTCATTTATATAAAAAGTGTGACCCCAAGGAATTTTTTCCTTGAAAAAAATTATGAATTCTATAATACATAAATTCAATCCAAGAGTGAATTCTTGCAACGAATCCATACTGCTCAATCTATACATGGATTTTACATGATCTCTATCAAACACATGGATATATATATATAAACACATATTCCAATATTTGTATCATATATAATTATAGATAACTTTATAAGCCCTTTTCCCAAGACCTTGAGTAACCATGTGACATTTAGTATGTCAATCCCATATAGTTACTCATATATTATTGATTATCTAAGTATTGAATGACTAAAAATATGTACACCTCACATATCATTCACCCAGATGGATGGACACATCACATTTTTCATCATCATGTATATAAACACATCCCATAAGTCCTAATATATGTATGACAATACACTCTTTCAATATATCTCAACCAAGGTCCTATATGTCATACTCATATTATTATTGGATAAATACCATCATGGTTAAACCTCAATGAGTGAAAATATAAGCAACATACCCAAACAATCCCTTATTATCTTAGCCTTGATGCTATCATAATTAAGGTATCAAATTATGAAGGTTCTAAACATAGGTATCATATTTAAACTCAAGTATGAGGATTAATTATGAAATAAAACCCCCATCATACCAAAGGTAGAGTGAATGGAATTCCTTGGGGTATACTGGTGGTTCATCTAGTACAAAAAATACTTTTACTTGAGATGTATCAACCATAACATACATACATAATATATATTTTACATAAATATTCCATATATATCATAATGAATAAATACCCTGAACCTAGAGGTTTAGTGTATTTAAAGATTAGATATATAAACATTTTTTTTACAACACTTTGAACATTTCTCTATACATTCATCACACATAACCCTCTTTTAAACCTATCATATAGTATACTCTTCTTCATAACTAGGGGAATTTAAACATAAGAATGAGCGAGCTCAAACACTTAGTAATGGGTAAAACATGCGAGTTATCAATCAAAAACCATAAGTGATCATAAGATAAACATGTGGGTGTGAAAAAATAATAAATGTACATGAATATAACATAAATAAATCATATACAATGAAAATTGAATCCTAAAAATGAATATAGAAAATGGATTTTATCATAACTTGTGAATATAAAATTGACATATTGAAGTATGAAACAGTAATAAAGATACATGAAATATAATATAGGAATGTGGCATAAACATAAGAATATAAATCATAAAATATGTTATGGTTAACCACCTAGACCATCATAAAATAGTGGATTAGTCATAATTACTAGTGTCCTATAATATAGGGGACTAGGAATATCTACCTTTAACCCATAAAATAGTGGGATAAGCATTAATACCCACATCCCTTGGTAATATCCTAAGATATAAAGCTTTAACTAATGTATCAAAGGGCTATACTAGACTCACCCATCATATAATGATAAACCATATGAAAGTGTGCCACATTAACATGATTACATTCACAAATAAACCATAACATAAATAATCTAAGATAAAGACATGGGTATCATTAAAATTTCTACGAATCATAAATAAATCTTATAGAGAAATAAAGTGTATGATTTTATTAAATTATATCCCTAGTGAAACATAATAACCACTGGAGGATATTTACATAGATAAAAAATTATTAAAATAAACATTAGAAAATTGTTTAGGAATAGAAGAAGAAAATCCGTTAATTTTTTAGAACTATTTTTAAAAAAGAGAAATTTATAAATAAATAATTTTATAAAAAATGTGATATTAAATAAAAATTTCTTTGATGAACCATGAAAACTTGGAAAGGAAACTTTATAAAGAAAACCAAAGAAAATAGTGGGAGTAAGAAACCATGAAGAAAATATTAATGTAGATAGTTAAAATATTCATTTAGCACATTTAAAAAAACATCAAATTCAATAGAATATGAACTTAATTAGTAATAAAATTAGAGATATAGATATAAAAAATTCAATATGAATAACATAGATATGGAAGATAATTATTCTTAATCATAAAGAAGGGATATGGTTCATTTCACTTACAAGCATCATTCTGGGTGAATTATAAACCAACTTTATGGGAAATGGTAAGAATACATGTAAAACCCAAAAATAAACATAAGAGAATAAAATATATGTGGTTTTAGAGTTAATAAACATAACATATATCCAATTATAATTTTTATATAGATAGTCTTGATTTTAAAGTGAGATTAGAAAAGAATGCATTACTGCTTTGGTAAATTTTTAATTAAAACCCATTGAAAAATTGAACCATATATGAATGTATAAATATTATTAATTACTTGAAAATTATGATAATATATATCCATATGGTATAACATACACCACATAAAGAAAATTTGGTGATAAATATGGAATATATCTCAATGAATAAAAATTGAGATAGGAAATCCATACCTTTACTCATGAATTATTCAATTGTGTTTTGAACAACTATATAATAAACATATTCATATTAATTAATTAGTTAATAGCCTTATTTAAATCTATTAACTTTTATGAAATTCAATTATAATCATTTATTATAAATATATTAGTCAGTTACTAGTTATTTTAATCATCAAATGTTAGTAATTTTTATTGTTTCGTAAATGTTTTAAAATAAAAATGTCAACAATTATTATTTAATAAAAAGATATGCATTCCTATATTAGTTAAGTTGATGAAATAATTATTCTTAAATGGTTTAGTTAGTCCCATATTCATTTGATGTAATGTTTGGGTATTATTCACGAGAATGGAATTCATGATGAGCAAGTTTTTGGTTATTTACCAATAACAATTAGTTAATTTATATTGACCATTTATTTTTTTATCACCCTTAAATAACCATATTAATAACATAAATTACTCTTTAATATCATATATTACCAGTATTAAGGTATCTAAACTCATTCAGGTTGGAAATAATGAAGATAGTATAATATTGTTTATATAGGTTGTTGAACCGACCCAAATAAGAACATGTTATATAGATAAATGAGTAAGATTTTTGAGTCATATTATAGTAATATCATTTTTATGAAATAATAATTGTTTTAATATAGCATTATTATATTGTTGATTTATTTTTATAAATATTTTATATTAGAATGTGATTGAAATAGACAAAGAAGAACTTGATACTTTGATGAATTTGCTTCTTCTTGAAACAGATTCCTTCAAAATGAAGAATTTAGGCCTCCTTGGAACCAAGGGATAAAAAAATGCAAGAATAATTTTTGAGATTTATTTTGGTCAGGTTTTCAAGAGACAAAAAGGATAGAATTGTTTTTTACTATGTGGAGGGGGTTCTTTTTATAAGTGAAAGTGATGATCATTTCTTGGAAAACATGAGTTAGGTAAAGGGTAAAGATAGAATTTTATTAAAGTTTGCTGAGTTTGGTAAAGATATGTTCCTCGTAAAGGTAGGATATTCTCCCCCACCTAGAATAGGTTTTATATAATTATTTTATATTAATTTAATTATTACAAATTTTTTCCATGTCGTTTTGTGCATTTTTACCACATTTTAATTAATCTAATTTTAACTTTAGTAATTATTTTTTACCAAATATTTAATATGAGACTTCTTAATATATTTTTTGTTTTTATTCAAAATTTAGACTTCATTCAATAACATTAAATTTTAAAATATTAGAAATTTTAATTTTAAATGAAAACATAAAATATATGTGAAAAACTATTTTTGTAGAAAAACATATTTTAAAACATTTTGTTTTCTTATTCTTATTTCATTTAAAAAAATACACAAGTTTTTACATCATTTTTATACATATAAACATTAAATTTTATTAGAATAATCATTTAACCATGACATATTTATATTGTTAAAATAAAATTGCATCATAGATAAAATATTTTTTTAGAAAAGAATCATTTTACACATTAAATTATTTTATTATTTATTCTACCCAATCTATAATCAATGTTTTAATGTTTACCCATTTGTTTATATATATAAAATATAGTTAATAAAATTTTATAATGAAAATTTGAGAAAATTAAATTTTAAATGAAAACATATAATATATAATAAAATATATTTTTTAAATAAAATATATTTCTTTGACTATAAATCTAAAAATTCTTATTCCTTATAATATATTAATTATTTATTGGATTTTATTTACTTATTTTACCAATAATTTCATGAATTTTTTCAATCTATTACAATAAATTTATTCTATGAAATAAATTAATTTGAAATATATTATGTACCATAAATAATTTCATTAAAATAATAGATATTTTCAAAAATGAATGAATAATTTGTTATTTTATTCCAAGATTATTTATTTTATGTTAATTAAATTTCAAATAGTTTATGTGTAATGTATTGTTTTAATATAACTATAAAAAATCAATATTCCTTTTATATATATGTATAACCAACAACCATATATTAAATGAACATATATTCAATGACCATATATCTAATGACCATATATATAATATTCATATTCCATTCCAATATATGACCTTACATAATTCACTAAAATTCATTTATATTATTTTTTTATTTTTATCTTAAAATATCTATTCTCTTTATATTGTTTTTACTTTTTCCATATTTATAATTCGTGGCACGATCTTTATTGAAAAACATGAGGATAAATATTTCATATTTGCAGTCCTTTTATTTATATGTGCTTTTATTCCTATATTAATTTTTATATTGATGGTTCATATTAGACTCTCATGATGCATTAATTTCTATATTGTATTATAAAATTTAGTCTCAATAAAATATATTAGGGTTCATATTATTTTTGTGTTTCATGTTGAACAAGTTATTCAACACTTTAAAGTAATTAAAATGCATGATGTTACATTCTAGCCCCTATTAAAATAAATTTATACCTCAATATTTAATTAAAAAGATGAAAATGGATGATGTTACTTATGTCTCATTATATCATTGGGTTCCCATGTCACTTCCTCAAACATATGATTTCTCTAGATAAGTTTGACCAGGTTAGTGGTCTTGTTTTATAGTACTTTATCTCTACGATTTAAGGCCTCCACTGATTGTTCCCCATAAGAGATATCATGCCATAATTGTGAAATTTTTGAGTTTATTACATGTGGTGTATCAAGCATGAGCTTACAAAAAAGTGATACAAAGAACACAATGATCACTTATGAGATGTTCAATTCATGGTCAAGATGATAGGATACCATGCCCATATGATCAAGAATCTCTAATGGACTAATATATCTATGGATCAATTATCCCTTCAAACCAAATATCATAACCCTCTTCTATGGTGATATTCAAAGGAATACCATTTATTAAACTTCAAAATTTAAATCTCATGGATGATTATCTATGTGACTCTTTTATTAACATTGTAATTCATTGATATGAAACCGATTGGTTTGAATTTTCTTTGAATTTTCTTAAGTAAGAACAAGTCCCAATCGAGTAATCTCTCCAAATTCATCCTTCAATTTCATAGTTAAACATATATTCCAACACAGAGCCTCATATTGTTCCATTTAGATATTATAATAGAAATTTTTATTATATGAGAGTACTATAAGAGGAATATATTGATCTCGAACTTCTTTGAAATCCACCGAGTAGGATCTCAACATATCTTATAGAGTTTCAATGGTCCTTTGGTTTTGGGATGACAAGATTCACTAAATATTTTATCTATATCTAATAATTTTTGAAGACACCTCTAGAAGTTTAAGGTAAACCTAGGATCTCGATCAGATATAATTAAAATTGGTACTCTATGAATACATTCCACTTCCTTTATATATATCATAGTCAAGTGGTAAATATTATTGAATAGAAATAAAATTCACCAAATTTTTTAGGAAATAAACCACATCCCAAATGTAATTATGGACTTTAGAGGCATTATGAAAGCCTATAATGAAATCTATGGTAATTTATTCTAATTTACATATGAGTATGGGTAATGGATGCATTGTATCCATAGAATTATATCGATCATCCTTAACTTTCTAGAAGAACAAGCATCGAAATATATAACTTGTAATATCCCTCTTCATATTATCCCTCTAGAAGTTATCTTTGCAATATCTATAAATATTTTATTTCTAGGATAGATATATAATGATGATATGCATGAATCATCCAATAACTCCTTTAATTATATATTGAAAGGGCACATATTCATTTCTTGAATCTTATAATTCCATTACTATCAATTTTTAACTTTATAATATTCCTTACCTTCTTCTATAGGTCCATTTATTCCTTATATGACTCTTTGATCTTCACATGAATAAATGGTTGAGTATTCACATAATAAAGATTAAATTCCCCTATCCCCCATGATTTATAGGTCCATCCTTTTCAAATCCATGAGTTTTAGGACTCTTTCTAACCTCATCAGGGGTAAAGTAACATGATCATTCTTACATAGAGTATCAACCAACTTTTTTGTTTCCTAGGGAAGTAGTGTATTATGTATTCATAATACTTTATCAACTCTAACCACATCCTTTAGTGCATATTCAAGTCCTTTTTTTGTGAATATATGCTTTAAACTCATGCAATTAGTATATATATCAAATTTTCACAATATAGAAAAATTTGTTATATATTTAATAAAAATATTACAACTACTATATCTAAACCATGAATTAGGAAATTTTTCTCATGGTCCATTAATTGATGTGAGGAGTAACCAACCACCTTGTCATTTTTCATAAGGAAACATCCCAAATCCATTGATGCATCATTTTATATCACAAACCCTTATCCAACGAAAGCTTTATTGAGTAAAAGTGTAGTGACCAACCTTCTCTTAAGCTCCATGAATTTTTATTCACATGATTCTATCCATATAAATCCTACTCACTTCCATATTAACTTAGTTAATGAATTTCACAATCATGATAAATTTCTTAAAAAATATTGATAGTATCTAACAAATCCAAGATAACCATAAATCTCTATTATATATATTTGACTAGGCCATTCTTTGATCACCTCTATATTTTAATAATACACAAATATATCCTCACTTGTAATTATATGATCCAAAAAATGATACTTTATGTATCCAAAATTCATATTTGTTAAATTTAGAATAATTTTTTCCATTCTTAAGGTCTTTAGAACTTTCCTCAAATGATCATTATATTATTTATGTCACTTAGAATATATGATAATACTTTCTATAAGGACTACAAAAAATTTATTGAGGTAATATATAAAGACTCTATTCATAAATTCTATGAAGATAACAAGGGAATTTAAATGTATGAAAGAAATCAATTTGAATTCATAGTGCCTATATCTTACATGGAAGGTTTTCATAGGTATATTATCCCTTTTCACCCTTAATTGATAAAATTCAGATCTAAGGTCAATAGTTTAGAAGTATTGATCACATAAAAGTTAATAAAACAATTAATTAATACAATATATATGATAATTTTCTCTAATCATGACTATGTTACATTCATGATAATCAATGGAGAGATGTATTCATCTATCCTTATTCTTATAAAAGAGAACTGGTGCACCCCATGTTGAAGGAATTGGGTATATAAAAAACTTTTCCAAATTATCCTGACAATGCTTCATAAATTATTCCAGGTCAATGGTGATTATTGTATAAGGACTCATTGGTATATTCATTCCTCTAGGTATGAGTTCAATTGAAAACTCAGCCCCATGTTCTAAGGGAAGGTTAAACAACTCTTTAGAAAATACATCAATATATTCTCACAATATTAACATATCTTTAATATTGAGTTTCACTCTACTAATTTCAAAGAAATGTATTTTATTATTGGGTATAAAGAACTAAATAAAGAAATTTGTTTCCAATGAGATTTTATAATCACCCTTTCATTAATATTTGGTCATGGGATGATTTGGGATATGAAATAAAATATACTTATCCTTATAATTAACATGATCTCTATATAGATAGATCCAATCCATTGCAATATCACATCAAATTATATTTAAGAAATAATATTTTTTTTCTAAAAAATTTAATTGATGAATTGTTAGATACTTTTTATGAAATAATAACACCACCAAGTGTTCTCATTGATAATTCAATATCCAATTTCCAAGGAGGTGGATCAATATTATACAAAACATATTGGATATTAAGGAATATATATAACTAGAATAAAATAATATTTTCATGGTTCTTCATTGGATAATGAGTTATCTTTTCACCACTTTAATAGTATGATCTAATTTAGAGGTTGTGATTGAAATATACCTTCATTGATCCCTTGGTTTTGGAGGTTTCTAGTGTCGATTCACCTCATTAGATAATGTATTGGTTCATTGGTTTTCATAATTCCCAAATTAATTACAATTTATGAATTAAATTATGGGTGGTGTTTTAGGTTTGACCTTATTCTCCTACATTTTATTATTTATCCTCTTTGTATTTATTCATCAATTTTATGCTTTGTGGCCTAGTCTACCTCATGTAAAACATATTATTATTCCCTTAAATAAATTCCTAGAGTTATTCCTCCCATATTTATGGAACGTGGGAAATTTAATATTTTTTTTATCATTTGTGATTTTATGACACTCAATTTTTCTTTTTATCCCTCAAACATTGAGTATAAGAGTCTCTCAATTTCATTTCAATAATACGAGCACAATGAATAATTTCTTAGCAGCTACCCAAGTCCCATATAAGTAATTTTTTTTTGGATAATTTGTTTTAAAACACTAGAGAAATGACATATTTTACTTTGGGTTTAATGATAAAGCTAGAGGCATACCTTTTGAGTCTCATGAATGTTTCTTCATAGGTACCTATGTATTCATCATACTTTTATTTCAGCACTAAAAATCTATCACAATTTAGTTTTGAAGATTTCAAAGAAAATTAAGATCCCATGTCAAAGGTGGTATTTATTATCAATAATAATTAATTTATTAATGATAAATATGTTGTAAATTTTTATAAAAGAATATATTTCTTGTACTTTGGTTGAATTTCTTAGGCTTGTTGAGAAGAAGAATGTATAGAGTTCCCATGCTATGTGTGTTGAGGATTGACGGAAGGATTAAAAAAATTATTTACAAATTATAAGTTCGGGATTAATTCTATTAAATTATTAAATTATCATTAACTTGATAAAAAAGAATTTTTAATGTTTGATATACTTTCATGTTATATATTGAAAATGAAAAAAATTCTAAGCTACTTTCAATTTGGTTTATGTTGAAAATAAAATGAATATTTAAGATGATTTGTTTCTATTTTTTCACTCCTAATTCAATTTTAATTAGGTCTATGAAATTTTTAAAAGTAACATAAATTGTGTATGAGTCATTTTAATGTATGGAATATCTATATATGACTAATTATAATTGCTTCCCACATAGAATTTGACAAAGGCATGTGACACACTATATAAGTCATTTTATAGACTATGTATTCTTTATTTTATATGAACTTGAATATATATAATATTGAAAATGAGGGAGAGTATGGGGTCGAGTGTTTATTTTCATGGATATAACTATAATTATTTAATGGGAAAACATAACCGGGTTTCTCTAACAAAGGAGGACGAATCAATTATTGGGAATAATGAGATCTTTACTTCCAATAAATCAAGTAAACCTCCAGTGAATGAATGAGGTAGAATCCATGGTGATTTTAGGTTTAATAAATCTATGTAAAAAGATTATTAAATGGTATCATTGATTTATCAATGTGAATAATTATAAGTAAAGGTAACATTTCTCATGTTGAAGCTAACCATAGAGTTATTTTAGAGAGGCTTGAATCTTGTAATCTGTAACAGCATACAATTTTTTGATTTTTTATTCAAATAAATTTATTATTTTTGATATTTTGTGTTATTAACAACCCTGATTATAGATTTCATTATACACACCACTTAGTTTAGCTTGTGTTACACACAATAACGAGTTTCTTTGAAAGCGTGCACGAAATGTGGTACCGAATTTTAGTAAACCATTAAATAATATTATTTTAAATATTTACATTTAAAACTATCCCTTAAATAGGTGGATATTAATATTATTTATTAATTTATGAAATATAAATATAAATTTCCCACTCAATATAAATTTATTTTTAAATTCTTAGTAGATAATCAATAAATTTTTAGTAAAGTAATTATATTCATCAAAAACTGTTTTTCTAAAAAAATTATAATTAATATATAGATATTTTAGAAAATTTATTTAATAAAATGAACTTAATTTTGTAAATTAATATATTGAAATTAACTTATGGTGAATTTTTTAGATTTTTTGGAAAGTATTTATTTTTCAGTGAATAGTGAAAAATAACGATTTTTTAAAACTATCATTTCTTTTTAATAAATTAAATAATTTAAATTAAAAATTATGTTTTAAAGTAAAATAATAATAATTTATTATTATTTAATCCTATTAATTACTTTTTAATAAACTTTATGTTTTATTTTAGTATAAGTTTATTTTTGGGTTTAAAAAGGGGTTTTTTCTTTTGAAAACTGTTTTAAAGTGCACAATGTTTCTCCATTTTAATTAATTAAAAAAATAACTAATTAGAATTTTTTAAATGAAATTTCTAGATTATATATCAATAAATTTTAATTTATATTCATACAATTATTATTATTACACATAGAGTTAATATTAAATCATCATGTGCTTGAAAAACATAAACTTCTGGAAAACATGCTTCCTCATTGCGTCAGCCAGTTCTGTATTAAATTTAGGGTTTTTACACTTTTAAAAATTTAATTTTGTAAAATAATATTATTTTTTAAACAAAAATTTCAAAATTATCTCATGGTTTATTTTTGGGATTTTTCTAAAAAGTTTCATTTTTTGATGAATAGTGAAAAATACTGAATTTTAATTGAAACCCTCATTTTAATTTAAATTATTTATAAAGTTAAATTATATTTAAAATTATTTTTCAGGTAAATTTTGTTCAATTTTTCATCCATTAATATAATTTAGGTAATTATAATCAACTTTATTTGGAATTTTAATATAAAAACTTTGTAATTGTTTGAGCATTTTCTCTATAAAAAACTACTTTCTAGTCACGTTTGTGAGATTAATTTTAAATTAAAATTTTCCAATTATGTGAATGGAATTTAGAACTATGGATTCCATATTTTCAATAAACCTAATTTATAATATATAATAATTTTAAATTATTTTTTTACGAAAATGAATAGTAAAAATAATAAACATTATTTACCGCGGTTAAGGTAAAAAGGGATTTATCGGGGGTTAAACCAAAAAGATAAGGGTAAAAAATAACATAAAACTTTTCAAACACCCATTTTATAGAATTTTTTTACCTTATTCATTATACTTTCTAGAATACTTAATTTTGGAGTCTTGTGAGATTAAAAAAATATGGGTGGAATTCTTTCTTTTCAAAAAATTACAAGTGTGCCACTCACCTCACTTATAAAAGGACACCCCTTCTCCTCTCTTCCTCACACCTTGAAACCCTTTTGGTTTAAAAAATACCTAAAATAATAACTTCCCAAATTCCATCATCTAATTTTATAAGCCTTATTTTTGATATAAATACATCCTAGGAAGGATTTTGGTGCAAACTTAAGGAGGATACCCGAAGAAGAGACAATGTTCATCAATGAGAATTTTTTATTTCTTCCTACACATCCGTCAATTCCAATTATACCATATTGATATAATAACATAATTATATAAAATATAATAATTTATTTTTATTTTAAGTTAATTAACTACAACCATCTCCACTCCCATCAAATGATTTATGAAATAATCATTCATGTGTACGGCGGACTACCACCTCACGAACCGATGTCATTTGTTTTTCCATTACCAACTGTCATAGTTGGGTATGATGATGTATATAAATTATATTTATTATATTTATAAAATAATTATTCCTATTCAGTCATTATATAATATTTTTTTTACTTTCTATTCCATGGAGGATATGATAACGTTGCTCATGTGTACGATAGACTACCACCTTGTGAAGTGATGTGATTCATTTTCCACTAATACTTTAAATAAAAGATAATAAGGACAAACATATGTGATATAAATGATATAATTATGATATTAATTAAATATTTATCATTCTAAAAAGATAATATATAATTTTATTTCTTATATTTTCACTCACTTAAATACAATAACGACATTCAGGTATGTGTGGACTACTGCCTTCACAAAGAGATGTGACTCTCTCCATTCATCACCAAACCAAAAGGATAATATATATGTTTCTGATTCTTTCCACTGAGGCCCGCCTCACCATGACACATGTTGGGATGCTTTTCCAGATAGTTTGTGTTGTTTCTCTAAATTACCACTTTCTAAAGGTGGGAAACATTCATCACCTATTAAGGGAAGTTTTCTCCTTGATCGAAATAGGATGATGGGATTTTGGTCTCTCCTTCCTTGGATTCCGCCTTAGAATTCATCTCTTAATATAGGTATCCTGTAAATATTAAGACATTTTTCATGAAACTCCTCCTAGTTCCATCTCTTTGTGGATACCGGTTAATTACACTACTTCTATCAGGACATTCCAAATGGTCAATTAGGGAAGCAACCTTTAGTCAGGAGAGTAGTCACATTGGGCATTGCTGACATGTATAGTTGATGAATCACTAGTACACATGAATTTATCCTTTTGATAGGGATTATTTATGGCACATAATCCCAAGGTACCCCACATTGATTACGGGTAATCCTATGCCGGAGGCATGTCATTGAGGTTTTCCTCAGATTACTATGTTTAACATAGGGTATGTTGTGAGTTTAAAGTCTTGTGGAGAAGGATAGGACTGACCAGAAAACTGATGATAGTGGATCATATGGGTACATCCCTAGGAGGGATCACCTGGAGGGTTTACCAGATAGATGGATCAGAATACACAATGTGGATGGATCTAGGATGGAGTTTCCCAAAAAGGGGAGGTTTCACACCATGAAGACTGATCTAGACACCAAAAAGGGTGGATAATATGATGATGGGTCCTAGTAAAGGGGACACCAAGGTTTAATATTGGTTGGGATTGAATCTCAGATAGGCCTCATACATACCATGTGTAGAAGATAGAGATCAAAACCCATGTATTTTGAAGGGGTGATTTGGGGATTACACATAGTTAGCTACCCAGATGCTGCAAATAGCAATGTGGTGAATGGGGCTTATGCATGGTTAGCATCCCGAGTGATGCAAAGAGAAATATTGATGTTGGAGACCTTACCATGACAAGGTTAAGGTGATGGAGTAGATAGATGGGTCTTATTTCTAGTTAGATACCTATATGAATGGCGTGATCCCACTAGGATGTGGCGGCCCAAATAAGAATCTGGATGGATGATGGAGGGTTTCATGAAGTGGATGGTGAATGGAATGGATCCGATGTGAAAATGATGGTGTTTGTATTGAACGTTAGAGAGGATTCATATATATTCCTATGGTTGGAAATCAAAGTCTATATAGTTCTAGAATTGGTGCGATGAGTCACCTGAGGAGGTGACTCATGATAATGGACGCATGGACGGGGAACTGTAGGAAATGAAACCCCTGGGTTAGGGCATGACCTTACCAAGACACATATGGGCTCGAAGGAAATTCCAAGATGGGAGATGGGTGATGGGATTGAACCTCAGGGAGGATTCCTACCTATACCCATGTTGGGGAATCAAATTCCATGTAGTTACAAAATGGGGAATAGAATTGGGGCATACACAAAGGACAAAAAACCAAAGGCATGCCGAAGCTTTTTCATGGTTAACTACCCATCGTAAGAGGGAAAATCTTGGTTGGAGGAGTATGGTTAAGTGTGTGGGGCTTATGCATGTTTAGCTGAATGGGAGAATGGGACATGTGGTTGGGGTATACATAATTGACAACGACCTAAGTGGATGGATTGAAACACCTCAGGGAGGAGGATCCGGGTGATGTGTCCCAAAAAGGAAATATGTTACATCAAGAGGGTACATACCTAGGAGGGAGCACTATATTTTACCATTGGTTGGGATTGAGCCTCAGAGGGGAATCCTACACACCGAAAAGGGATCAAAATGCATGTAGTTGAGAATGAGAAAGGGGCCTACAGTTTAACATTATGCGGGACAAAGGTGAATCGATGTGAAGTGTCCGTGATAGATGAATACTGGTATTGAACCTTAGGGAGGGTTCCTACATATACCTGTGGTGGGGAATCAATGTCTATATAGTTTAGTAATGAGGGGAATATGGATTATTCATGGTTAGCATCCCAAAGAGGATGTCATGGTTGGTGTGGAAAACAACAGGTATCACTGTACCTGATGATTGTGTCACAAGAGATGTGGCCACAAGGAATAGTGTGGGGATTACGCATGGCTAGTGGCTCAGGGAGGATGTAGATTGGGAATTACTCCAAGAGTGAAGCCTGAGGAGGATATCCCGATGTACTAGGATGAAATTAACATCGTACAAGAAACACCATGTCAATGTTTTTCTGGGATTATGTGGAGACTTCCTAAGGCGCACATGGAAACAAATAAAAAAGGGAGAGAGAAGGTGAGGAGGAATGATGTTGATTCTCCTTTGAATCTTATGGGGTCTGCCACAAATGTGATGATCACAGTTTATTGTCATGTGCTGAGGATGTGGGTTTCTTAGTAGTTTAACATCCTGCAGCTCATATAATGAGGACTCAATTCTCACCCCTTGGACTTATATAACTTGTACCAACCCGCACATGGGGAAGGAGAGGTACCAACAATTCCTAGTGTTAACAAGTAAGGGTAGTGGTTTATAGAGGGATCCATGTTCATGTAACTATGAGAATAATAGATATCCATTAGTGTACCTATGCAAAGAAGCATTAGGTAGGACAATGAAATATGAATCACCACTCAAGGGACTAGAAAATCACTGTGTTCAAGCTTAGAGGGCCGCACAGAGGGAGTGCTCACAAGATAAGAATGTTGTGTGCAATAGGAGCTCGAACATGGTTCTTTATAGTCAATATGACACATGGAGCGCATAGGAAGAGGTGTGCATAATATTGAAGCCTTTCAGACAAGATGATGGGATATGGGAAAATGAGGTACTATAAAAGAAAAAACTTGAATGCAAGGAGAGTTTTTATGTGAAAATGTCTTAGCATTAAAAGGAAATGAGAAAGGGTTAAATACTAGTGGGCGCACCCAAAGGGGTACCCATAGGGGACTTGTCATGCAAGATCCAATACTTGGAATCCATATATTTCATGTATTCATGGAAGGGTTTTCTTGCACACATGGGAGCAACGTTTCATCTTCTAGAGTGTTACACGAAGCGAGGGGGGGCACCATTATATTTATAGGAGAAAAATTCAGAAATGGTGCGCAAGGAGGCCTATGAAAAAGTGGGTGTTTGTTATAATATCAACTGTGTAAAAGGTTTGGGCATTGGTGTATAATTTTGTGCACTGGCTTGGATTTTTTAGTGCACCTAACTTGGCTGTTTTCAGGGTCTTGGAGAAAAAGAACCCATTTGATGTTTTATCAGGCATGGAAACATTTTGCGTATAGATTCCATTCTTACTCACAAGCTCTAAATAATGCACGCAGTAATCTTGGGATCTATGGGATCATCCGCTAATTCAAAATATGTCATTGGGTTTCTCCAATATGCCAATTTATGGTCTCAACTGAAATTCAGCACAAAAAAATGTCCCCCCTGAGAATCTGATCTAAAAGGGAACCAGAAGGTTTAATTTTGAGGGTAACACTGAAGAAAAGACTACTTAAGGGTCAATGGATGAAAAATTGTGTAATTTTTGCTCAAGGACCTTGTGTGTGCATGGGAGACTTGACCCATGCCTATAAATAAAGGGGGCCCTAGGATTCATATATTGACTTTCCTGTGTGACATGCGATCAACTCTTGTGCATGAAAGTTTCTCTATTCGACGCAAAAGTTTTAGAACTTAGTCAGTTCCTTACATGAAACCATTGGTTCATTTGCACTGTTGTCAAATTTTTCAGGCCTCTGCCTTTGATGAATTTTTCTTCATGTCTGACACCAATCTTATATGTATCCATCTATCTTGCGCACCATAACCCCATACTTCATGAAAATCCATTCATTTATCTTTGACCTAAACAAGATGGCTCAAAAACAAACTGACACCGATAGGGAGGCTATTGAGATTGTTTATGATGTATGGAGGGATGATATGACTACCAACCATCAAATTATTCATTCAATAAGGGTGATATCCAATAATAAGATGCTTCTATACATGATGACATAGGCTCAAAAGGATTATGTCCTGAGCAATAGCCTTCCACTGTGGATCTTCAGCAATTTGGAGGAGGTGCTCATGCCAGTATTTGAGACCAACTCACCATGGTCATGGGTGATGCGTGAGGATAACCTTTAATTTTTAAACAACACGAAAAAAGTTAATCCAACTAGGGAAGATAGGGATATGACTATTTACATCATGAACCTGAAAACCAGGGTAGTTATGGGGGGTGAACTAGTTGCTGAAGACTTCCCTACCCACTATGAAAGCACTTTCAGGAGAATTATCACTGATGAGACTAAGGGATCGTAGCAAGACTGGGACTTGAGGTCTAGAGTAAACTTTTCTATTGAGTAGGAATGTGTGTAATGGGTATGCAAAACATACGAGGAGTTTGAGGCATATCTTACACATATCGAGATGTTTGAATCTGTGTTGACATAGAAATTATATTTCTACCGCCAAAAGGACCTGGTGTTGGAACTATTCAGTCAATGGTCTCTTGACACAAACACTTTCCTCCTTCACCATGGGGAAGTTGGTATCAGCCTTCGGGACATCCACTATATTAGAGGCATTCCCCAAGAAGGGTACTAGTATGATTATTTCTTAATGATGGAGAATTCCTAGAGAGATAGCACATGAACCCCCGTGCTGACATGGCATTTCTTGGACTTGGAAAAGGAGAGGCTGAAGATCAAGCACATCCTGAAGGAAATAACCTATCCAACATGGTTCAACCTATTTCTCAGGAGAGACCAGAATGTGAGGATTCTCAAGCGAGGGAAGTAGTGTCCGATCACATCATAGAGGGGAAAAGAAAGATCATACTAAGTGTTCCTAAAAGCAGGCCAATAACAATCATGGGGCTTCAGTGTGAGTGAAATATGAGAACCGAATGTTCAATATGATAGTTTTCTTGTTGTGTTCATGAGTGGGTGGATACTACTAGTGAGAAACACACAGATGGGGATATGTCTAGGGACATTGGTGATGAGTGGGATCATGGAATCCAACCATAGGGTCAACCTAGGAGTTCTTGTGTTAGCCTGGTTGTACAAAATTACAGGGAGCATCTCAAGAGGAATTATTCCCAGGAGAATCTATGGGCCTTTTCAGATTCTTCATGGTTGGGTTGAAACTCATTGTGGTAGGTATGATTTCCCAAATTCCATCCATCCTCCAGGAGATGGTTTGCAACCATCTCTACTAAATTTCGCTAGTGTCCGACCACTAATGCTTAATGAGGTGGGGATTAAGCTCAGGATTTTAAATCATGAAAACTTAAAATTTGACCCATTTCAAACCTCGGTTGGATATATTGTGGATGATACACAATTCCCATTGGAACTAAGGGAGTATTTACTTAGTATCAGGGAAGGTGTGCTGGTAGCCCGAACAAACAGGGAGATTTTCTACTATAAAAACCCTTCTCTTTATTTCAGAATTGAAAATAATTTGCTACATAAAATCTTCAATTGATACAAGATTTAACACCTAGAGGTATCATGTCTTTGGGTCTTAGGAACATTACATAATAACTTATAACATAAAACACAACATCTTTATTGAAAACTTCTTTTACATAACTACAACATTCCTTCGTACTTAGAATTTCATGGGATAACCTGAGGACATGCATAAGAAAAGGGTTAGATATAAATCCCAATAAGGGAGTAAACAAGGAATAACATGAATAATATAGTACATGTTAGGAAATATCCATATCAATGGATCACAAGAGAAAATAAACATAAAGTCTTGATATAGCATGATTATCAGAACATGGAAATGTGGAAACAACATTTAACATGATATTAGCACGAGACAAGGATCATTGCACATGGAGCATGAGTAAACCCTCATTTCACTTGACGTATCATGATACTAATCTTTACCCAATTCATTATAGCACTATCAGGGTGCACCCTTCTTAATTATTTCATTTCATGTATAAGTACGTCACATAGATCATATAACACAGATTCATTAAGCATAATCATTTATTCCACTATAAAGGAATATGGAATTAATACATGAAACTATATAATCAATAAGTAAATGTTCATAAAGTTTAATACCCTTTATAGAGAAATGGACTTGGTATTCACTACACAATGACTTTGTCTTGGAAAATCGCGGTGCAATTTCTACAGCATAACGACGCGACATAAGAATTTATCAAAATGGTTGATGAGAGAGAAATTGGTATCTCATCATATTTATATGAAATGGAAACTAAGGGGGTCATATAGATACATTTCCAAACATATTTAATGGAATTTTGATTCATAATACAAAAGAATTTCTTGAATGTAAATGAGAAGAGAGAAATTCCTTACGGAATTTTGGCATTGTAACAGGTCCACATGTGAGGAATTAATTAGAGAGAAAGAGGACTCTCATCATTCAAACATAAGTAAGGAAGTATGGGAGAGGTGGGAAATCATACCCCACCATTTTTAATTGAGAAAAAGGGTATAAAAATATAAATAAATTTGGACCAAAATGGGAAATGAAGAAATCCCTTACTTGGAAGTGTGATCCTAGAGGCTTGGGAGAGGCTTGAGAGAGGATTCTTGGGAGATTGGGGAACCTTGAAAGGATTATAGAGAGAAAATTACAGAGGTTGGTTGAGCCCCAAAGTATTTGAGTAAAGATGAAGTGAGATCTTGGGTGGGTTTATATAGGAAAAGAGAGGGAATTCTTTATTATTTAGGTTTTGGACACCACATATTAAACTAATCAAAACCAAAAACCAACCCATGGTTTTTGCCCACGGTTTTTTCCAATGGGGAGTGTAAAAAATTATTTTATATTTCCAATGACCAAACTGATTAAAATATTTGGCTTGCTTATGTGGAGGTGAGTCACACTCTCAAGGAAATCATTTTAAAAGATAAAATGTTTTATAAGTCTTAGATGGTCCACTAAGGCACGATAAAATTAACCAAAAAATAAAAGATCACATTATTTTAAAGATAAAACATATATTGGCCTGAAATTTCATTTATATTATTTTATTACATCACTATTGGGTCATTATGATGTCATACAAGACATTATATATTAAAACGGTATTTAATTTTTACCCAAAAATTCAACTGTGTCAGAAAATTATGAAAAATTAATCATTGGATAATTTCAACATTCTGAATCCAAAAATAATATTCATTTTATCTAAATAATTTTCAAAATATGTGAATTTTTACTTTTATAAAAACTGACATTTATCGAAAATTCATGGGTTTTGTCAAAAAAAACTTTTGAACATTAATAAAAATTACAATTGTATTCATAAAAATTATACAATCATTTGTATTTAGTAAAAATTAATTTAGTAATAATATTTTATTAAATTATTATTTAATTCAAAAATACATTAATTTATCAAAATAGATTTCTTAATTGAATATCAACTAAAAATACTATCTGTGATTTAAAAAATATTTACAAATTAACAATAATAAAATGAATGTATATTCTTTATTCTATACAAAAATAATGCACATAATCATAGTGCTAGGGTCTTGTTACGTAACCCCTTATAACACCTGCATATGACCTAAGGGTAAGGTGTGCGGTGGTGATAGACTTTTGGGGTGGCTCAAATAACATCACTCAGGTGGTAATCTCTATCAACTTCCACTTTTCCCATAGGCAGTTCCATTCAATCTTGACATGTTGAAGCTTGGCTTGGGATTGGTCAAGAGAGAATCCTAGTGACACTACCTCCTTTCTGAGCTCTGAAAAATGGGCTTCGTTTGGACCAATTCTACTAGATGAGGCCATCACTTCCTTTGTCTGAGTAAAATGGATTTGTTAAATCCATATATTTATACTAATCAGGCATTCATTGTTCAACGACTATATTAGCAATGGTAACAATTATTAATAGTATTTTTAAATCCAAAAAAATCAATAAAGTGCATATTTTAGATAACCATTTTACATAATAAGTCAATTAATTAGATCAAGAGGAATTTTCATTGATAAAAGTTTGGATCATTACAATCATCCACCCTTAAGAAGAAATTTCACCCTCGAAATTTCCTTTTCCCACACTAAAACAGACGAGGGTAACTCTGCTTCACCACTTCATCCAATTCTCACGTTGCTTCTTCAAACTTGTGGTTTCACCATAACACCTTGATGAGGGACATTGTCTTATTTCGTAGAACTTTTTCCTTATGATCTAAGATCTTCATAGGATTATCTTCATAGGAGAGGTCATTATCCAATGGTACCACCGCTCGATTGAGTATATGAGGTGGTTCAGGTATATACTTCCTCAAGAGTGATACATAGAATACATCATGTACTTAAGATAGGTTCTGTGGGAGTGCTAGTCGATAAGCCACTGCTCCAATGCGATCAAGGACCTCAAAATGGACAATTTACATTGGACTAAGCATTCCATTCTTTCAAAATCTCATAACTCTATTCCATGATGATATGCAGAGGAATACCATGTCTCTGACATCAAACCCTAGGTCTCGTCAATGATTATCAACATATCTCGATTGTCGACTCTGAGCAACTTTAATGTGCAGCTGGATGGTCTTAACCTTCTTCACCATTTCTTCAACCATTTATGGACCTAGAAGTTTTCACTCCCCAACTTCATCCCAACATTATGGTGTTCTACACATCTTCCCATAAAGGGATTCATAAGGAGCCATTTGGATTCTTAAGTGGAAACTGTTATTGTAAGAGAACTAAACCAGAGGAATATTTTGATACCACCGTCCTTTTAAGTCCATTGAACATGATCTCAACATGTACTCATGTGTTGGGATAGTCCGCTCAGATTGGAAATCATTTTGGGGATGATAAGTCATACTGAAGTTTAGCTTAGTATTCAGAGCATGTTGAAGAATCCTCTAGAACATAGAGGTGAATCTTCGATCTCGATTAGATAAAATAGATAGTGGAACTCCATGTATCCTTACCACTTCTATGATGTATATATGTTCAGATTTATCCAATGAGAAATCCTCTCAAATTACAATGAAGTGTGGAGTCTTTGTAAGATGATCCAAAACAACCTAGATATCATTGTTTCCTTTGGATGTCTTTAGAAGTCTGGTTACAAAGTACATAGTGATGTTCTCCCATTTCCATGCTGGTATGTGTAATTATTTCATCATCCCCTTAGACTTATGCCTCTAAACCTTTACTTGCTGACATACCAAGAACTTTGATGTATACTCATCGATATCATTATTCATGTTATCCCACCAATAAAGCTATCTGAGATCTTGATACATCTTTGTGTCTCCTGGGTGAATGTAGAAATTCAAACTATGTGCATCATCCAAAAGTTCTTTCTTTAACTCCTGATTTGATGGAACACATATTCTTGACCCAAATATCACAATTCCTTCTTCATTAACATTTAACTCTGAGAATTTCTCTTTTTTAATATTTCCACTTTCTTCTGAATTCCCACATCATCCTTCTAAGCATCCTTTAACCTTTACAAAAGAGATGGTTGAGAAATAATTTGTGAAAGGATTGATTATGTTCAATTATTTATTATTCCCATGTCCATATTCATAAAATCTAAGAATATTGGATCCTTTTCAATTCTCATAAATGATAGAATTGCTGGGTCCTTTCTACTTAGAGAATCCACCACCTTGTTCGCTTTCCTAGGGTGGTAATGGATTGAGCAGTCATAGTCTTTGATCAGCTCTAACCATCTTCATTGGAGCATGTTCAACTCTTTCTATGTGAATATATACCTGAGGCTTTTGTGATTCGTATATATTTCAAACTTCTCCCCAAAGAGGTAATGTCACCAAATTTTCAAAGTTAAGATTGCTATAGCCAACTCCAAATAATGTGTTGGATAGTTTTGTTCATGAACTTTCAATTTCCTTGAAGCATAGGTAATGAATTTTTTCATTTTGTATCAACACACAACCTAGGACCTTCTTTGAAGCATCACTCAATACCACAAAATTTATCCACTTGTGGGTAGTGTGAGCATGAGCATAGTGATAATCCTCCTTTTCAACTCCTTAAAGATATCTTCACATTCATCACTATAAGAAAACTTTACTCCCTTCCAAGTTATCTTGTTAATAGGGTTTGATAATCGTGAGAAATTTCTCACAAATCAGCGATAATATCCAACTAACCCCAGGAATCTACGGATATCCATTACCGATGTTGGACTTAGCCATCCATCAATTACAGGTATCTTGGAGGATCCATAGATATCCCATTTCTTGTGATTATATGACCCAATAATGAGACCTCATTCAAATAGAACTCACAATTTTTTGTACTTTTCATAGTGATTCTCCTTTCGCAAGGTCTCTAGTACAGTTCTTAGATGCTTCTTATGCTCCTCCTTAGTTTTGGGTTATATTAGAATATAATCTATAAATACTACCAAAAATTTGTTGAGGTAATCTCTAATGAATCTATTCATAAAGTCCATGAATATTTATATAGAATTAGTGAGTCCAAAAGTCATTACTATGAATTCATAGTGCCCGTTTCTTGTATGAAAAGTAGTCTTGGGGATATCCTCATTCTTCACCCTTACTTGGTAATATCCTGACCGCAAATCCACCTTGGAGAAGTATTGTGCTCCATGTATCTAATTGAACAAGTTGTCAATTTTAGGAAGAGTATACTTGTTCTTTATCATGAATTTTTTGAGCTCATGATAATCAATGAAAAGGTGAATTGGCCAATCCTTCTTCTTGACAAGGAGGACTGGTGCACCCCATAGTGAAGCACTTGGGCATATAAACCCTTTATCTAGATTCTCCTATAGTTGTTTCTTCATATCCTCAAGCTCCAAAACAATCATTATATATGGATTCTTTGATATTGTCAACACCCTAGGTATAAGATCAATTGAGAATTCAACATCTCTTCTTGGAGGAAGACAAGGAAATTCCTCGGGAAACACTTCAGCAAATTCCCTCATAATAGGCATGTCTTCAAGGATGGTTGCTTCCTTAGACTCAATCATCTGATCTAGATACACGTTCTCATAGGTCAGTAATATCCACTCTTGAGATGATAGTGCTAAGTAATATTCATCCTCCTCCTTTCACTTTTACAGAATCGGGGGTCTATTCACCATATGGAGAGTGATTTCACTCTCACGACAATTTATCTTGTCTCTCTATAAGAAAATCCAATCCATGCCAATAATTACATAAAATTATACCAAAGAGAGTATAGAGAGGTTCAATAGGAAGTTCAATCCAAAAATTATGATAGGGGAGAAGTTATATTCATGGGATGAAATAATTGACCCATTTTCTATTCTCACCAACATCTTTACTTCCATGAATTGTGGTGGTGTTGGTATTGTTCTACTAAAATTTTGGGATATAAAAGAATGTGTAGAACTAGAATCAAAAAGTACATTTGCTATTATTGAACGAATAACTAGCGTACCTGTCACCACTTAATTATCGGGGTTCACTTCAGTGTTAGTGATGGAAAAAGATATCCCTTACTTCTTTAGAGGTTGTTGGTTTCCTCCAAAAACCCTTGAATTAGGGAACTGGTTTTCAAAGTGCCTTGGTTCTTTACTGTTGAAGCAATGAACAATGCTTTGAGGGTCAAATATAGAATTTCTCACCTCTTTTGTAGCTGTGGGTTTTTCTTATCAGTAGTTAATGGATAGGTGCCCTTATCTTCTACACGTAAAGCATTTCCTCTTCCCCTTCAGAAAATTTCTAGGGTGCTTCTTTCTGAACCTCTGGAAAGTGGGGTGCTGTATTTTCTTAGCACCATTTTATTTATCCATCGAACCACCAGAATTGAATTCCACCTTACGCTTCTTATCCCCATGATACCCCTGAGATTCTCCGATCTCCATTTCGACTTTGAGGGAACATAAAACAATTTCCTCATAGATCTCAAAGTCACAGATTGCTAGGGATTTCCGTAGTCTAGGTTTTAGCCCACCATATAAGTGGAAAAACATTCATTTGGGGGTAACGACAAAGCCAAAGGCATATCATGAAAGCCTTGTGAAGTTTTCCTCATATTATTCAATGTATTCGTTGTCTTTTTTCTCGAGGGTAAGGAATTCCCTTTCTATCTTAAGTTGGAGGGTGTGAGGAAAAAATATTTTTCAATTTTTTTTCGAGAAATCCTTCTATTCCAACACCTCAATATCCTACTTAGGCTTTGTATTTTTGATCAATGTCCTCCATTGATCGTATTAACCCTCCATACGATAAGCAGTCAGAAGTAACTTCTCTTATTCAGAACATTTAAGGATGGAAAAGATCTTCTTAATAGATTTGATCCATTGTTCAATGACTGAGGGATCAGATGATCAATTAAAAGTAGGAGGAATTTGCCTCATGAATCTCTCGATTGTGACTTTTTCTTTCTTAGGGGTGGGGGGGGGGGGGGGTTGAATGTTCCTCTTGACCCATGTTTCTATTCAAAACATGAGTTAACTGAGAGAGTATCATGACAAAGTTCGCGATTTATACTACCATCGGATTGGGAATCTCATTAGAACAGTCGTCACATTGATCTTCACCTCATTTGTTAGCCTAAGTCCTCATATTAATGTCCATTGAATGTAATAAAAGAAAATTTAGGGGTAACACATAAACAATAATCCAAAGACAAAAACAGATGACTTATAAATTACTTAACTTATGAATTTATATGCTTCAATCTATGTTATCCATGATCTACTTCCAAACATATATTCTTAGAGGCATTTTTTTATTACCTTAATAATGATTTTATACTAAGATTATGAATTTACCAAATCATATCCTCTGAAAGTGTTGTAACCAATAGTGCATCAAGGCTCATTTTCATGCACTAGTTCTCATTCGAGTCTAGATCAAAGCTATGTTTTTGGGTTTTACCCCTAGATACATATGTGCCAGAGCCGCCTCTACTTGTTTGTTTCTAGATAGGGATGTATTTTATTGATAAAAAACTTAATCAATACTCACCAAAATTTAGGGATTTTTTTATTTTTCTTAGTCTTATCCCTAAGGCTTTCACTAGGGTTTTCTAATCCTAATCCAAAAAATAACAAAACCTATCCTCTGATACCAACTATAACAACCCTAATCTTTATTTCAAACTTAAACATAATTTATTACATAAAATATTCACTTGATATGAGATATAAGATCAATGTTTCTAGTGTATTTGGGGATTAAGAACATTACATAACAACTTGGAACATAAAACACAACATCTTTATTGAAAAATTCTTTTACATGACCACAAAATTCCTTTGTACTTAGCATTGCATGAGATAACCTGAGGAAATGCATAAGAAAAGGGTGATATATAAATCCTAGTAATGGAGTAAAAAATTTATAACAAGAATAATATATTACATGTTAAGGAATAGTAATATCAATGGATCATAAAAGAAACATGAACATAAAGGCATGATATAGAATGATTATTATAACATGGAAATATGGAAACAACATTTAACATGATATTATCTTGATCCAAGGCTCATTTCAAATGGAGAATGAGTAAAACATCATTGAACATGAATTGGAATTATTAAAACCTCATTTCAATTGAATTATCATGATACTAATCTTTATCCAATGCATTGGAGCACTATCAGGGCGCACCATTCTTAATCATTTCATTTCATGCATAAATGTACCACATAGATCATAAAACATGGATTCATTAAAAATCATCATTTATTTCCAAATAATGTAATGTGTAATTGATACATGAAACTATATAATCAATAATTAAATGTTCATAAAGGTTAATACCCTTGATAGAGAAATGGACATGGTATTCACTACATAATGACTTTGGCTTGGAAAATCATGGTGCAATTTTGGCAGCATAACAATGTGAAATAAGAATTTATAAAAATGGTTGATGAGAGAGAAAGGGTTATATCATCATATTTATATTAAATGGACAGTTATGGGTCTTATATATACATGTCCCAACATATATAATGTAATTTATATTCATAATACAAAATAATAGAAATTCCTTACAGAATTTTGGCTTCGTAATGGGTGTACATGGGGGGAATTAATGAGAGATAAAGAGGTATATCATCATTAAAACATAAGTATAGAAGTATGGGGGAGGTGATAAATCATACCCCAAAATTTTTAATTGAAAAAAGGGTATAACAATGTAAAGAAATTTGGACAAAAATGGGAAAAGAAGAAATCCCTTTCATGGAAGTGTGATCCCAAAGGCTTGGGAGAGGCTTGAGGGAGGATTATTAGGAGATTGGGGTGCCTTGGGAGGATTATAGAGAGAGTATATGAGAGGTTAGTTGATCTCAAAAGGATTTTAGTGAATAGGAAGTGAGATCTTGGGTGGGTTTGTATAGGAAAAGAGAGGGAATTCTTTATTATTTAGGTTTTGGACAACACACATTAAAGTAATCAAAACCAAAAACCAACCCATGGTTTTTTCCCATGGTTTTTTTTAAAAGGGAGTTTAATACATTATTATATATGGATAATGGAAAAAATTCTGAAAATATTTTGCTTTCTTATGTGGAGATGAGTCACACTCTCAAGGAAATCATTTTAAAAGTTAAAATGTTTTATAAGTCTTGGAGGGTCCACTAAGGCACCATAAAATTTACCAAAGAAATCTAAAATCACATTATTTTAAAGGTAAAACATATATTTTCCGAAAATCCAATTTATAGTATTTTATTACATCACTATTAGGTAATTATGATGTCATAAAACACATTATATATTAAAACGATATTTAATTTTTACCCAAGAATTAAACAGTCTCAGAAAATTATGAAAAATTCACCATTAGATAATTTCTACATCCTGATATCAAAAATAATATCCATTTTATCTAAATAATTTTCTAAAAATGAGAATTTTTACTTTTAAAATAAAAACTGTCATTTATCGAAAATTCACGGGTTTTGTAAAAAAACACAGCTTTCAAACCTTAATAAAAATTACAATTGTATTCATAAAAATTATTTGATCATTTATATTTTATAAAAATTAATTTAGTAATAATATTTTATTAAAATATTATTTAACTAAAAAATCTATTAATTCATCAAAATAGATTTCTGAATTGAATATTAACTAAAAATACTATTTGAGCTTTAAAAAATATTTACAAAGTAACAATAATAAAATGAATGTATATTATTTATTCTATACAATAAAAATGCACATAATCATAGTTATAGGGTCTTGTTACATAAACCCTTATAACACTCGCATATGATCTAAGGGTAAGGTGTGTGATGGTGACATACTCTTAGGGTGGCTCAGATAACATCGCTCGGGTGGTAATCTCTATCAACTTCCACTTATCCCGTAGACGATTACATTCAAACTTAATGTGTGGAAGCTCATCTTGGGTTTGATCAAGAGCAAAGCCCAGTGATTCTACCTCCTTTCCAAGCTCCAAAAAATGGGCTTTATATGGAGCAATTATACTGGATGAGGCCATCGCTTATTTTTTCTAAGTAAATTGGATTTGTAAAAGCCATATATTTATACTAATCATGTGGTCACTGTTCAAAGGCTATATTAGCAATGATAAAAATTCATAATGGTATTTTTAAATCCATAAAATCAAGAAAGTGCATATTCTATATAGCCATTTTATATAATAAGAAATTTAATTAGATCATGAGGAATTTTCAGTTATAAAATTTTGGGTTGTTACATCTACAAACCCTATGTTCCATCAAGGTTTGCAAGGAAGTTTGGGTGCATGCATCGGATGCTGAAGAAAGTGTATATTGAAGTTAGGGAGGAGAAAAATCCCAATATCCTTCACCAACTCTAGATAATTTTCACAAATTATGGATTTGGTGAACAAATTACCTCCCCCATTCTGATGTCAACGCTAGCCTATCGAAAGAATATACTAAAAATTAGGTGGCGGTATATATGGAGGTGATTCCGTGGAAACGAATTCAGAAAATAAAGGAGGTGAGAATAGAATTTGGATGGTGAGAGAGAAGGCAACGTGGTACTAGGGAGGAGAGACCAAATGTGATCCATACATATGGTATGACATAAGCTAGAACCTCAGTGGTAGGAGTGTCGCAAGGTGTGGTTGCGACTCCACCCTCTGAAGAGGGGTGGTCCCATAGGCAGCCTCAGGGGCTAGATAGGGAAATACTTGGTAAGAGACTAAGATACCTCCTATGGACGACTGATGAAACCATTTTCCTATCCTTATGTTTGGCTTGGAAGATGTTATGATAATAACTAAGTCCGGAAGCCCTATGGAAAAAACTGGTGTGCACTAGATTCGACCTTTCAGAAGTCAGGCATATTC
Source organism: Viscum album (assembly GCA_963277665.1). Classification (NCBI taxonomy): domain Eukaryota; kingdom Viridiplantae; phylum Streptophyta; class Magnoliopsida; order Santalales; family Viscaceae; genus Viscum; species Viscum album. The sequence continues at coordinate 2,048,302,729 of OY728119.1, forward strand.
AGGTGGTGGGAAAGGTTGAATTTCATCGCCGGCATGCGTACCTAATAGTCATGGATGTTTATTCATGCCAATGGGGGTGGTATGAAGAACCACATCTCTTGGTGAAAGTGATGCTCGACCAGGAGCATGACCTGAAGGATCTGACACCCGAGAATGATGATGACGATGGAGAAGTAGAAGAAGAGGAGGAGGTGGTGGAATAGTAAGTGTAAGAGGATGAAGAGGATGTATAGGATGAGGGTCCTAGAGGTGAGGAGCCTTAGGTAACAACGAACCATCAAAGAAGCCCATGTGAGAGAAGTGAAATTGCAGGCTCTAACACAGAATTGGCCAAACATCTCAAAGTAAGACCTAATTCACATCTCTCTTGGTTCCTCATCTTTCAATTACTTGGATCCACTAGCCAAAATATTCCCTGTTTAATAACACATTAATAGTGTTGGTCAAGAATCTCCCTCTATAGGGGTGAAAGTATACTGATGGATATGGATGTACATCTCCCTAAGCCTACATATGAGGCTGAGTAAGGAGAAGGACCAACCATAGATGAAAAGGTCATTTTTGAACCAACAGGAGGGGCCACAGTGATGACCTCGGAGACCCAAGCCATTCCCACAGTTTAGAAAGATCCAGTTCTAATTATCAGGTTTACAAGTGTTGATGGATATCCCATGGTAGCATCTCCTACAGTGACTCAGGCACTTGAATCTGCTACGCTTAGCTTCTTTAAGTCTCACTCTTTATATACCCACATATGTTTTTTGAGAACTCAGCTGAACAAATTATTCATTATCTATGCAGTGATCACAAGACTGGAGGCTCGACAAACCATTGAGTCTGGGACATCTGTAGGGGGTCCACTAGTGATTTTAACTATTCGTGAAGAACTTTCGATTGAAACTGATCCAATATTGGCATCTGGTGGGAAGGAAGTTGTGACCATAGGTGATGATAGTACCAGGGTGAATCCTGAAATCGGTGAGGGAAATTTTTTTGAATAAAAAATGAGTGAATACGGTCACCCACATATCATAGAGCCCAATCCATCAGAAAGGATGCCATGGAAGGACCCTACCACTAAACATCTAGCCATCTTTCCCAAATACAGACCAGAAGATCCTGAAGAGATGGATGATTCTGACCTTAAAGCATCTGAGGAGAGTCGCATGACATGGCGTAAGGAATGGAAATGTATCAAATGATTCCTCAGGAAACTATAGGTAGAATGGATGAGCCGGATGGGGTCAATTCACACCTGGCTACACTTTCTCTGTGCCGGAGGGGTGGATTCCCACCATCATCATATGGTGATTTGTGATTATCTTGCTGATAAGATGTGGGAAAGCATCCTATACTTAAATTCTTCCCAGTTCAGGAAGAAATCTATGAATATCCAAAAGTTCCATGTGGATAAGTAAGAAATCTGATGTCTCAACAAGAAAACCAGTGAGCATTCCATGTTCATCACGAACTAATCTGGGCTCATTGAATATTGAAGGCCCAACTGGTAGAAGAATAGGAGTAGGAAGTTTAGGTGATATTTTAGATGGATAAACTTCAAGTCGAGTGGGAATGAATGAAAATTAGGGTTGATGATATATACTTCATAGCTTCTGATAAATAAAGGTATCTTAGGGAGTGGGAAACAGATTTAGAGTCTATACATCATAAAGTGGCAGTACAAGAGTAGTCCATTGAAGGGGAATATCCATAAGGGATATGTTTTGTATGAACTCATAAAACATACTTTTCTACCTATTCACTTATCCTAAACTATATGCTTGGATTTATAGTTTTCTTATTTGTTTTAATCATTGTATCTCAATAATAATTATGAACTAGAGATCAATCCCAAAACTCACATGGGTCATACCTGGTGTGAGAAATAAGGTATGAACACATAATCATCCACTTTGTATATTAGATCACCAGCTAACCATCAAATACTTGGGGCCCACTATTTTTGACTGACCTCCTAAATTATTTGGGTTGAGAGAGGTAGTGGATGGAGGATAGAGTTCCCAAATCACCCAACTCAGATTTCCCAACATGATTTAGTGCACGAGAGGGGTAACACCATGGGCCTTAGATTCAATCTGAATAAAGGATAATTGGGGGGGGGGGGTGAATCAAAATTCCCAAAATTAGGAACATGGTGATGGAGGCGATCCAATTTAAGGTGACTGCTAACCCTATTCGAAACGCAGTATCTATATCGCTAACTTGAAATGGGGAAAACAAACAAGGGACAACCACTGAACGTATTTGAAAAAATGGGGTCTAACTAGAAATGTCATCCAATACCTTCCGAAACATTGGCCTAAAACGGTAGGTGAGTCGAAATTCTATGCATCCATGCTATTTTGGGGTCCCTTTAGATGTGAAAGAGGATGAGGATGAAAATAAGGGGAATGAAAAGCATGGGGTGGAGTGATGGGATGTTTTAATGGAGTCCAATACTATTGAAATTACACCACTTTGAAGAAATCACATTGGGTGGGTGTATTGGTCCAAATCCGGATCAAACCTATTTCTATAGAGGAACTTTCTGGTGATGACCTAGGATTTCTTACATTCTTACATCATGAGAATGGGGATTATAGACACATAGTTTAGCGTTATACGGTGAGGACATCACACACAGTTTAATGTCATACTATATGGACCCTAGCCAATAGTTTAAAGTCATGTTACATGGATTGGACTCTCCTAGTTTATGGTCATAGCATTTGGACCATTATTAGAGGCAAATATACAGAAGGGTTAATGAGCCTAGGGTTAGACCCAAAGAAAAAATGTCTAGGTGTTGCTACATATACCATAAAGATAGGAATCAATATATACGTAGTTCTCAAGATGCTGTGTAGTTTAACACAATGTGGTAAGGGTGTGAGATCCCCAAAAGAGAGATGTGTAGTGTGGTACATAACCCGACGTGAATGAGGAAAAAAGAAGTCTACACCACACCGCACATTCTAAAAGGGGGAGCTGAGGCCAAGAGGGCTAAAATGGGGAGTTTAAAATTATGTAGCTGGACCCGGGGATAAGATGACCGAATGTCATTATGTATCCTGCAAGGTCAGAAATCAAGCCATACATAGTTCTTTTAATTATATGTAGTTTAATGCCATGTGGTAAAGACGAAAGAGATCTTAGATTAAGGTTTCAGAGCTTAGACTGAAGGGTTTTGTAGTCCTATATGTGGGTACTACCTTACCAAAACTCCTAACCCAACGTGAGACATGCTCAGTTCAAGAAACAAGGAGTGAGATTAGGCTTTCCCTATCACATGAGAGTGTACAATAATGAAAAGGGAAATGCCAGGCGGGAAAATCCCGAACATGACAACATTATTACTCAACACGTGCGGATTCACGAAGTAACATTGGTGGAAACAATGATCCATAAGGAAAAAGGGGGCATAAAAAATGCAAACCACAATATCCGATATTTGGGATGCAATGATAGTGGCATGATTATGGAGGATAACTGTTGGATGGATTCAAATCATAGCATCCATATCATGTGACCTGGAATGGGAACAAACACCCGAGAGTTGGTTGCTGACCATATTCGTAATGTAGGAACTAGCTCAAAATGTCATTATAAGTCCTTTGGGGGTGTTGTCCTAGAATGGTAGGTGAGCCATAAGGCTGAGCATACCTATCATTCAAGAGTCCCTTCAGATGTGAAAGATTGTGGAGACCCAAAATAAAGGGGTTCATGAAGCGTGAATGTACCCATTCAATTTAAATTCATACAACATGGACGAATGTAAGAAGGGGTACCCTAAAGGGATGCATATTGTGTGGATGATTATAAAACCAATGTGAATGAGGACCGAATAAGGTCTCAATCGTACCACATGATTCTAGGAAAACCCAGGTCAAGAAGCCAAAAGAATGAAAGGGGTGAATCTGGACCACCTATAAAAAGCCTTAGCATCACTACATATCCCATATGAATCTGAATCTAGCCATACATAGTTATTGAAAATTTATTAGTAGTTTTCCAATACCAAGAAGGGTAATATCCTCTCAAGCAAGAAAAATTGTAGTTGTTACATAGTTTAATGTCATGCAAACCAAGATACTAGAAATATTAGTTTAAGTTCATAGAGTTTGGACTGTAGGGGGAAAGAGAGGTGCGATATAATGCCCTAAAGCAAGACAATGTGAATGAGGACCAAAGTTTTCCAAACCAAACCAATTTTTTTTCAAAAAAAGAATCCTAGACCCAAAAAAGGGGATAAAAGAAAGAAAGTTCATGACTAAGCAACTGGACCTAGAGGCAAAGTATTCGGGCATCACTATGTATCTCACAGGGTGAGAATCAAGTTATACATAGTTCTTTAGATTCCATGAAATTTAATGTCATGCAGAAAGGACGTAAGAGATCTTAGTTTATGTTCATGGATCTCAGAACATAGTGTGAAACTTTAAAAATGAAAATATGTAATGTAGTGATATAAAGAAAACCGACGTGAATGAGAACCAAAGAGGTCTGCAACATATCAAAAATTTCCAAGAGGACACACACACATAGTTTAAAGTCATGATGTCTGAAATTTGGAACCTAAATTAAGACATAAACTCATAATTTAAGGTCATAGGGTTCATACCATAAGGGAAGTGTGGTTCTTCTATGTGGGCACAAACCTTATTCATATCGCTAAGCCCACGAGAGCTATTCTCGGGGTGGAAAAAAAGGGTGGTGAAGATCTTTAAAACACATGGAAGCACATGATAGGGGGATAGAGGTGTGAAGTCAAGGATAACCCCATGACACTAGTATGCCTTCTCAATGTGAAAAAGTGCATAGAGGGATAACACTAAGAATGTAAAAGTTTGTCCTGAACATGAGGAGGTGGAAAGGGATGTGAATCACAAGGATAATATTTATGGTATAATGGGGTTGGTGTAATGATGTAGGATAACTATTGACCATATTTGAAACACAAAATCCATATCAGGTGATCTGAAATGGGAATAAATACCCGAGGGTTGGCTGCTGACCGTATTTGTGATGCGGGACCTGTCTCAAAATGTCATTTGAAATCCTCTAGGATGTTGGCCCAAATTTGTAGGTGAGCCATAAGGTCGAGCACCCATACCACTCGGAGGTCCCTTCAGATGTGAAAGATTATGGAGACCCAAATATATGGATGTGTGATGCATGAAAGTGAAACCAAAACATGTCCCTGTAGAATTAAACACTATAGGTCCTAGATCACAGTGCATCTGAGCACATTGATGAGGAATAACAAGGGTTAGGGGGGTCTAGTTAAGAGTGGATGGATTGAGAAGATGAGTGGTGGAAAGGGGAAAATAGGTTGGTGAACATGGGGCTGGACCTGATGACAAAATGTTCGAGCATTTCTACGTTTCCCATAAGGATGGGAATTAATCCATACCTATTTCTGAGATGCAATGTAGTTTAACATCATACGGTAAAGACGTAGGGGGGAAATAATTTCCCAAAGGGGATGTGCTCAACATGGTAAAATAATCCCAACATGAATGAGGATAGAAGAAGTCCACACCACATTGTGGACACCTAATATAAGACTCAGGACAAAGGGTGGGGAAGAAGAATCGCAACTGAGTACCATGCAGTTTAAAGTCTTGCTGGTGGGGAAAAACAGTATATTTTCATATTGGACGGATGATATCTTAGTTTAAGGTCATAGAACATGGACTATAGAGGAATGGATGAAGGAACCTGGGCTAGACCTGAGGACAAAATTTCTAGGTATTCCTATGTATGTTCTTAGAGGTTGTGCAGTTTAATGTCATATAGCAAGGACATAAGTGGTAGAAGTATTTAAAAAGAGGAATGTGTGTGGCATGTAAATATAGCCCGATTTTAATGCGGAAAAAATAAATATACACAACACACCATTGACACTTACAGGAGAGTACCCGGGCCAAGGGGCCAGGAGAAAGAATAGAAGAACTTGGGGATGGACCCGAAGAAAAAAAATTTGGGCATTCCTACGTATCCCATAAGGATGGGAATCAAGACAAAAGTTGTTCTTGAAGATGCTATTTAGTTAACATCATGCGTTAAGGATGAGTTTTAATAAGGTCCCTAAGGGGATTTTCATGGCATGGAAAATAAAACCCAATGTGAATGGGTAAAATAGAAGTCCGCAATACACCAAACACCTTTCCAATGTGGAGAATCAGGACAAGAGGCTGGAAAAGAGGGAAATCATCAAAGTGTCATGTGGTCTAACATCGTGCAGGATGAAGAGGCACTTGACCCTGCCTTATTTTAAGTTAATGAATAAAGGAAAATTATATACAGTTTAATGTCTTACAGTTAGGAAAAAACAGTCTAACATCATATGGGATAGAAGAGATCATAGTTTAAGGTCATCAATCACATACCTTGAGGCAAGGACAGAAAGGCTGGAAAGATTGAGGAACCTTAGGCTGGACCTGAAGACAAAATGTTTGGGCATTCCTATATATCCCATAAGTATGGTAATCAAGCCACACATAGTTTTGGAATTCCATGATTTTTAACATTATGTGGTATGAATGTAGGGAAGGGACGTATTCCTAAGGGAGGCACATGGTGCGGCTATCGCGAACCCATGTGAATGAGGACCAAGAAGGCCCATCACACCACATGCTCCCAAAAGGAACCTTAGGCCATAAGAATAAAAATGGGGAACTTGGGGATGTACCCAAAGACAAAATGTTTGGGAATTCCTAAGTATCCCATGATAATGAGAATCAATCCATACATAGTTCTTAAATGTTGTGAATTTTATTGTCATGCGGTAAGGACTAAGTAACAATTTACTGTAATGAGGGAAGGGGTAAAAAGGAGTTCATAGTTTAATGTCATGCAAGATGCTCATGTAGTTTAATGTTGTGCATGACAATGATGCTGGGTATTTTTATGTCTTTCAGCCTGGACATATCACACAGTTTAATGTCATGTGGTGAGGATGAATTTAATCTCATGTGAAATACTGTTTTAGGAATTTGGCATTGGTGGGAGGAGTAATACGCTCACCATCCATGGTAACCAATAAGTATGAACCATTGGGGTAAACCTTGTGAATGACATAGGGTCCCTACCATTTGGGATCCGAATTTGGTGGATTTCTACTGGGTTTCATCAGCATCCTTAGGGCCAATACCATGTCACCCTAAATAAAGGAGTAGATACAAACCTTTTTGTTGAAAGTTATGGATATCTTGTTCTGGTGTCTCTCTAGGTTGTGAAAGGCCCATAGCCTATTCCCATCAAAAGCTTCTAGCTCAGCCATATGTACTTTTGTTGCTCTATTTGACAATTGATGATCATAGATACTTGTATGAAGTGATGGAATCTGAATCTCAATGGGTAGGGCTACCTCTGTTCCATACACTTGGGAGTACAGGGTCACCTGGGTGGAATTAAAAGTCATCTTACGGTAATCCCAAAGAGCGGTGGGGAGATTTTCTAGCCAAGTTTTCTTGTTCTAACCAACCATATTTTATAGGATATTAGAGAGGGTCTTATTTAATGACTTGATATGTCCATTCTCTTGAGCACAATAGCGAGATGTATGGTTGGACCATATACTATACTTTGCATACAATTTCTTCAGCTCAACAACTCAAAAGTTGGTATTATTATCGGTGAGAATGATGTGAGGGAATCCAAATCGATGAATGATATTGGAGTTCAAGAAATAAATGATAGAATGGCCCTTGAATTCCTTGAGAAGAATTTTCTCCACCCAGTTGGAGAAGAAATCTGTTGTGGTCAGGATGAACCTGCATTGGCGAGCCGTTGTTGGTGGATATGGTCCCATGAAATCGAGTCCCATGACCGAAAAGGGTCAAGATTACTTGGTAGTATGAAGAGTTTATGGTGGAAAATGCATGAAATTAGCATAGATCTGGAATGTGTGACATCTCCTAGAGAACTCGATATAGTCATGGAACACGGTATACTAGAATTAGCCCAACCTTTAAATATGATGATAGAGTTTCAACCCTATATGATGAGATCTATAGGAACCTTCATGAACTACCTGCATAACCTTGGGAATCTCATATCCTTGAATTCAACGAAGGAGAACTCCATCAAACCCACATTTTTAGAGGATCTGTTCAAGTCCAAGACCACTTTGGAGGGTGAACTATACTACATGATGACAAATTCACTCATGTTTGGCTCTATTTGTTGGGAGATTACCATTTTGGAGGTACTCAAAAATAGGAGTTGTCCAATTAGGGGTCTCTTATACTATGGTATGGATACCCGGAGGTCCCAATGTGGATTCACTGGTGGTAAGATGACTTACCTTCTAGATATCATCATTTTCCGAAGTGAAGGGAGAAATGACTCTTCAATATTCCACATGCATGATCATATTTTCCTGGTTGGGATCTACAAGAGATACAACAAGTCTAACCAAAGAATTAGCTTGACTGATCTGAAAACGAGGAACATGATTAATCTATGGTAGATAAGCCAACTAAGCCATCAGTTTGTGAGTGTTCTCTAACAGTGTCATGAGCTCTAACTTTCTGATGATATAGTGACCGTTGATCTATTTGATGACCATCTCGGAGTCCCCCTTCACTTACATGTGGGGAACATCAATCTTGAGAGCCATCTCGAGACCTGTGATGAGATCCTAAAACTCCACATCATTGTTGGTACATCCTTCTAGAAACAAGAATGAATAGAGCATGACATCTTGTGTAGGTGTGGTGAAGATGATACCCTGGCATACACTATTGAGTCTGGGATTATTGAGTTTCCTATCGGTTGGGATATGTGAGGCACCATCAAAGTGAATCTTATAATATGGAATTAATTGATCCACTGAGAGGATATCCTTTTATGGGAACTAAAGATCAATATAATGCTCTATGGGGGCTGAATGGGCAGTGAGGAAACCCACCCGCGATTCACCCTTGACATCTTTTTGTGGGACTAATATTATGTCTAGATGTTGAAGGATCATTTCCCACCGAGCTAGATGACCCTTTAATATGGGGTGGTTTAGAGTATTATTTAGTGGATCCACATGGGATACAATATGTATCTCATGATACTATAGATAATGCCGAGACTTATTTAGTGCAAAGAACAGTGTGAGGCAACACTTCTCGATAGAGGAACATCTAGTCTCTATATCGAGGAGCATGTGGATGAGGTACTATAAAACATTCTATATCCCTTAATTATTATTTTGGGTGAGAAGGGTATAAAGGGACCATTATAGGGTAGCCACATAAATGAATAACGGCTTCTTAGAGATAGGTGGCATTAGGACCAGAGGCTATAGAAAATATTGCTTGATCTCCTCAAAAGTGGTCTGAAACTCTTCATTATATTGATAGATGAAACCTTTCTTCATGAGTCAGTAAAAGGGATTACAATTTCCATCAAAATTCACAATGTATCAGAATATTTAGTCTAAGTGGCCTTGAAATCCTTGGAGATCTTGAATATTTCTCAGAGGAGGTATTTGACTGATATCCTTGATCTTCTCTGGATTGATCTAGATGCCTCTGTATCTGATGACAAAGCCAAGGAACTTTCCATAGGTAACCCATAAGGTTCACTTCAAGGGGTTCATCTTACAATGGTGGGATAGGAGGAAGATAAACACTTTATTGAGATATTTGAGATGGTCCTAACACTAGTGGTATTTGACCACCAAATCATCCACGTAGCGTTCCACTAACATCCCTAGGATCGTCTTGAATATACAGTGAATGGAAGGAGGATAGGTGGATCCTAAATTCTTTAAACTAAAAGGCATTACTTGGTAACAAAAGTTATATTATGATTCTCTGAAGGTAGTGGATTATTCATCCTTGATGTCCATTTAGATTTTATTATATCTAGAATACCCATCCATGAAAGAGAGATCCTATAATCTAGCAGTGGTGTCGATCAACTGCTCTTTCATGGGAAGGGGAAAATCATCATTCAGACAGTGATAGTTAAGATCTTGGAAGTCGATGTAGACTCTAATCTATCTGTTCTTCTTCCTAACGGGAAGGATGTTGGCTAACCATTTGGGGTACTAGACTTCCTTGAAAAGTGGGCTTTGAGGATATTGTCAACTTTGGCCATGACCATAACTCTGTGAGAGGGGTGCATCTTCCAAGGAGGCTGTTTGAACCCACAATGACTTACTAGGAGACCAAAAAGGTGGATGGAAACCTGAGGATCCATTCCTAGCATCTCTTCATAGCTCTAGGAAAATACATCTTGATGCTAATTCAAGAAATCCACATACTACTACTGCTATTCTGTAGGAATGGTTGTGCTGACCAGTGTTGGTATTGGGTCTACCTAATTGCCGATATTCACCTATAGAAACTCATCGATAGTAGTGGAGACACCTTCCTCAAATGTGGTAGGGGTGTCTTCCAAATCATATTCATCTTCCCCGATGATAGGATCATTAGTAAGAGGAAACTCTTCTAAATTATATGACCCTGAAGGAATGCTATCTCTAGTTTGAGCAGCAGTGGAATCTTCCTTGGTAGACTCCTATACTACTAAAACCATGGCAATGAAATATGTTGATCTGATTCCATCATGACTTCAACCCAAGGGGCTATGTTTAATAATATCAAAGTAGTAGCTGTGCGTTGGCTTGAGTTGGTTCAACCTAGCCTGGTGAAATAAAAAAGTATGGTATATTTCCATTTCCATAGGGTGAACATCTCGATACCTTAAAGGGGTAAGGGATCTGGTATTACTTGTGCCTGATTCTTGTTAGAGTACAAAGTGATCTTCTAAAATTCCTTATGTATAGGGTTAAGTTTCCCACTCCTTATAGATATGAAAAAGAAATATACCATGTCTGGGGTTGTGGCCTCTAACTGGTGAATTGGGAGGACGAAGGAGTCATCCAAGTCTATACACAGGTCAGTGGAATTAGTAGCATACTCTACCTCATTATCCTAAACTTTTTTGTCCTTTATCCTATAGTAGTCAGCATCCAGATAGTGGGTGTCATAAGAAGAAAAGGGAGATGCATCAACTTGTAGCATGACAACTTAGCCATTAAGGGAGTACTTGAGGAATTGTTGATATGAATAGGGGAATACTACATGCAAATGGATCTAGGGTCTACCCATCAGTGTGTTGTATGTAGTGTCCTGCAAGAAAACCATGAACTTAGTGCTAGAAATCAGGCCACCGAATTGGGTCTTCAGGGGAATCATTCCAACTGACGTATGTTATGTACTATCATAACATTGAATATTTAGGTTAGAGGGACTTATATATGCTTCAGATGGTCCGAGATTACGGAGTTTTTGGGTCCGGATGAGATTGATCCCAAAACATGTGTCAACAAGACAACGAAAAACTTCTATTCCATTGAACTATCCAGTGATATAAAATGGGTGAATGTGCCCCCACACTAGAGAACCTTCATCTTCCCCTAAGAAAAAGATGATGTCCCGAAACTCTCCATGATCAAATTCCACACCATGGAAGGCATCTGCAGCCACCACCTCTATTTCTAACTAGAGGGGGATTCACAAAGCCTTCGTAAGGGAATCAAAAATATATTTATACTGGTGGAGAGCCTAGAGAATAAAGATATTTACAGAAATTATGGTGAGGTTCTTTAGCTCATCAGACTTCTATGTGAGGTTCACACTTCTTCTGATAGGAGGTTTCTATGTGGCAGGAGGTATGACAGACACAACAGGTCGAACCAACAAATTCTGGATGGTGTTGGGAATATCCCATTGCTCACCATCTGAACCATGTAATATGAATACTAGCTGATTGGATGACTAAGATTTGGACATGGCTGAACATGGTTGATCTTGATATGGTCATGACGACTCTGGTTGATCAAGGAGCACAAAAAGTGGCAGTTGTGAATATGATAAGACTAGATGAGAGGACTACACATGCTGAGATCTATGCTGAACCTTCTATCTAGTCTCAGTAGCATGCACAACTTGGCAAGAGGTACTAGCCTGAGCATTCTGACGATTTTTTTATCCATGGTTACGCTGACAATGGCATCGACCAAGAACATTATGAGGGCCTACCTGATGATCCTCGTTACTAGAAACCATGTATGGGTCCAACAGCTCCACGGTATTCACTGAGGTGTATTTCTGATCATCACTTGCGGAATCATCCATTAATGGATGGATTATAGGGGAAATACCCATATCTAGGGGCATGAAGTCACTGAGAGTACGAGATGGATTTGGTACCAGCAGGGGGCCTTTCTTTACCTTTCTCTTTCGGCACCTTCCTTTCTGGGAGGTGGAAGGTTGAGACATTGATGCATAAGTAGTATCTAGAGGTAGCATGGTGACTCTAGTAGGCTTGGGATGATTCAAATGGGAACGAATAATACCATGGGAATGAGAAAATGCATTACGAGCCATATGATCATCATACTTTTGAGATCTGTGGTTAGAGACCTGCTGCCACTCACCCTCACTATCACTATCAGGATTTTCAGACACACATACCACCTCTGTCGTGGCTAGAACCAATCTAACTTTATTTTTATTTACTAGGTCCTAGATCCAGTCCTTGAACACATAGCACTACTAGAGGGTGTGTCCAAGGAATCAGTGATAGGGGCCGTAGTTTGCGTGATCAATGAGATCTTCCTCTTTGGGTCTCCTATATTCTAGCAAGCACGTGATTCCATAATCCAAGGCACTCTGAAAATAGCTAGGTACCTGAGATTCATTGAATGAGTAGGTCCAATTTCTACGGTCTGGTAAAGGGACCCTGGGAGCCTAGCCCTAATGAGGAGGTGGAACCTAGTTGTCTCATCTAGGTGGAAGTACTACATTACATAGCAGTGCCTACCGATTTTGAGGCTGATGATTCTTAGCCTGAGGATAAGCCTGGGGAGGTGGCCCTCGATGAGTATGTAGAGGTGGATCTTCTGGTAACAATTTTTGATTTCTAGGGTCCTCTATCTATGCAACAACAATGGTCTCAGCCTTGGTGGAACTTCTTATAGGAGCTGTGGTAGGCAATTGGTGTGCCTTCTTGGCTTGCTGCAAGGATTTCTCTAGGCATTGATCCTTGTCATATAAATCTAGGGATCCTCTTGGGAAGTTCTAATTGATGAGGTAAGGGACCAATTCAGTCTTCAGATTCCCCACACACATCATTAGAAACTTCTCCTAAGTCAAAGACATATCGAGTTAATATGTGAGTCCCTTTCACATGGCGACAAAGTCTACGACTCACTCATCCAGCCTTTGTTTGGACTTTACAAGGTCAAGAATACTAGTCTTATAGGTGGTGGAACTAAATTGGTAAAGAAAATACCTATGAAGATCTTCCCAATCAGTTATGGACCTGATGGGTAACTGTCTATAATAGATGAACGTGGGCCCTTCCAGTGTCTGTATGAAGCATCAGAGTTTAGCAGCCACCTACTGCACTGGAGTTCCCAACATGGGTCCACATCTTGAAATGAAGTGGGCCAGATGTTGCAGTGGGTCACCTGCCCCATTGAAAGGGATGAAGATAGGATTTCTGAAGCCTGAGGGTGCTGTAATATCATTCACCCACATCATATATGGATTTTTTAGGTGATATTACCACATATTGGGTTTCAAGGGCTTCAAGGCGAGTAATGAGAGCATCCATCGGATCATCTTGACAAGGATTCCTATCATGGAAAGGATTCCTAACTACCAGAGAATTGGTAGGTTCATCAACATGATAGGAAAGATCAACAGCTCATGGAGTATCTAGTGGGATGACCAGAGGGGCTATTGGAGGAACTTGAGGAATGGCCGGAGGAACCTGAGCTGGGTCCTGAGGAAGATTGTCATGCAACTCGGGTAGATTCAGTGATTCATACCATTGTCTTTTTTCGTAAACACTAGTGTAACTCCCCGAACCCAGAATCCTGGAGCCGGTGCATTACTCATTAAATTTTAATGATTACAACAAATGAAATCCCAATGGAATGGTTAGTTTAGAAGTCTTGAAGAAACTAGATACATAAATGTAACTCATATTACAAAGGTAAAGGTAACAAAATACAATACATAACAAAAAATAATAAACTACATCCATGAGAACTCAATAAATGGTATCCTCTTCATAACCTATTGAAGGTAAACAAATGAAAGGGGTGTGCTCAAATGATTAGTAATATTAACAAATAGAGGAATCTTGAATCAACAATAATTGGATCATAATCAATTTGGCACAGTCAATATGGCATGGTGAATAAATGAAAAACACACGCCATCAATAAACTGAGAATGAAAATGCATCCATAGATTTTGTCATAGTGAAAACCTCATGAATAGTAAAAACTAAAAATGAATAAATAGAATGATTATTAATTGGACATCATGTATCTAGCACATGATACCACTATACCATCGAAATAGTTTAAGTCTGTGGGTAGATACCAGTTTGGTTTTGTTTTGGAAACAAACTCGAAGGGTTTATCACCAACTAATTTGTCTCATGAGACCCTTCAATTAATTGAGGGGATATATTAGGAACTTCCCATCACTGAAAGTCCAAATCATTCTTTATACATAGATTTAATAAAAGTACAATATACCTTATCAATATCCGTATAGAGTATAGTATATGGATTCATCAATATTTCCATAGTTAAAATAATATTCCAAATAAACACTATATGTAAAAGGGTATAAAAATTAAGACAATAACCATATCCATGAAACCATAATATGGATATATAATATATTTACAATTTAAAATGAAAAATAATCCCAAATGGGAAGTAGGTACACCACATAAGAATGATTAGGTGCACAATACCAAGTAAATCACAATGAAATGGAGACCGAAACAAAGTCCCTTGCAACATTATAATCAATCAAGTTAATAATAATAAATTGAATCACTTAATAAAATGATTAAAAAGATAATAATGATATTATATATCAAATTGTAGTAAAAATACACCATATACAAGAAATAGGTGGCGAACAATGGAAATCTCACGGAAATAAAAGTGAGATGATAAATCCCTTACCTTATGTCTGAAAGTGTTCTTTGATTGATCTTAATGACCTGAATAGTCAAATTTAACTTCATTAATTAATAATTATAGAACCTCATCTACATGTAATTTATTTATTATAACTTTATTAGGTTCATTCATGTCCTTTTTGATGGGTTTAAGAGGTTCATTTTTATTGTTTTAGAAGCATTTTCTTCCTTGGTTTTCATGATCGCTTTACTTGTTTTTATGAATGGAAGTTTGTTTGAAATGTAGTTAAACATCCATAATTGTTAATATATATTATTAGTGATATTAAAGGGATATAAATGATCTTATAATGATTTTGGTTATATAACTTTAGGATGACTCATTAGATAAAAGTTAATGATAAACACTTGAATTAACTTGGCGGTTTTGTGCATAATGAACTTGTTTTGTACTATTATTTTATATTTTGAGTGTGTAAGGATTAAATAACATTAAATAAGATGAAATAAATATACTATGATATTTTTCAACCATAAAAATGGTTTCATGACCAGAATTAAAGATGGTAAAAGAAATTGAAAACCCGTCGTCCTTGAATGTGATAAATTAACACATTACTGATGGTGTTTTCGTTTTTAGTATAAGAGGAGGGGGGAAAGAGATATGATGATAAAATATTATATTAGCATAATAAAACTCCAGTTAATTTAAGGTACTAGAATTATCATAGCACTTGGATTAGGGGAGATGATGAGAGATCAATAAAAGAATGGAACTTGTAAAATAAGTTGAAAGATAAAGGAAGAGAGGTTCACCACTTGAGTACTCCTCTTTGAGAATATCCTCAAGGCCTCTATTTATTTAATTTTGGTGAGACCAGTAGATCTTGGACGTGGGGAGAGGTTTTGGGAAGTGTATTTTACAGAACTTAGGTAAGGATCAAAGCTTTAGTGGTGTGGGAGGAAGAGGGGGTGATGGGTGATTTATATAGTGGAGGGGAGGAGGGTTTTCTTAATATTTTAATCATTATTTTATTATTTTTTCCCTAAGATAATAAATAGTGATGATTCCATAACCAAAAATACTATTAAGTGAATGTGAGTTTGAATCAATTTCCATTTACATCATCCACGACTCAAGAATAAATTCATTTATTTAGCATATTTCATAAATTAACAAATTTTACTATTCACCAAAAAAATTCAAGTATTTCAAAAAAAATCACAAAAGTTGACCCTAACCATTTTTCAATGTGTAGAATCCAAAAATGAACTCCATTTTTCAAAAATAAATTTCTAAATATGATGAATTTAATTTTTAATTAAAATCCTTATTTAATTGAAAAATACCAACACTTAAAATATTCATCTTCATTTTTAGGTGCCTAAATTTATTTATACTTTCATGGGTAGGGTTACCATTCATAAAGATCATATTACTATTCATAAGGGTAAGTTACTATTAATAAGGGTAAGTTACTATTCATAAGGGTAAGTTACTATTCACTGAAAATTAAGTTGATTCTATCAGACTCTTAATATCACCCTAATCACAACCATGTATGTTTGTTTTTCAAAATTCAAAACACAGAAGTAGAAAATTTAAGTTTAATGGATAAGTTATGACTATCTACTAAATAACCAAGTGTTGTTTCAAAGAGACTCAATGATTTATGCAATATAGGCTATCTAATTAATTGAAATTATTTAAGCGAAACATACCATAAAATGTTTGGGGTGTTATATTTTTCCCACCTTTAGAAATTTTGTCCTTGAAAATTTTCATATATAAACCCATTTAAAAAGACATGGGTGGTTCTTATTCCTAACATCCTCAGGTTCCCATGTTGCTTCCTCCATTTTACGGTTTCTATAAAGACCCTTTACTAGTTGTGTTATCCTATTTGTCAATACCTGATCCCTTGTGTCAAAAATCTTGATAGGATCTTCACAGTATGAAAAATCAGGTTTAAGCTATATTTCTTCATAGGTGAGTACATGCATTGGGTATGACATATATTTCTTTAACAAAAAAACATGGAACACATTATGAACTTTTTAGAGACTTGGTGGCATTGCTAAAAGGTAAGCTACAGCTCCAATTCATTCTAGAATTTTGAATAGTCTGATGTACCTGGGGCTCAGTTTCCCTTTCTTAGCAAACCATAAGACACCCTTCCATAAAGATAATTTTAGAAAGACTTGATCTCATTCTTGAAATCCCAAATCCTTTCTCTAGTTGTCAGTATAACTCTTTTTCCCACTTTAGGATTCTTTAATATGGGCATAAATTTTCTTTACTTTTGTAGTTGTCTCTTCTATATGTTCTGGGCCTATAAGTTTCCTCTCTCCAACTTCATCCCAACAAGTTGGAGTTTGACACTTCTTACCATATAATGCTTCATATGGAGCCATTTGAATGCTCTAATTGAAACTATTATTGTAGGAAAATTCCACCATAGGCAATTATTAATCCCACATACCTTGAAAGTCAAGAGATCATAATCTCAAAATGTCTTCCAGTGTTTGAATAGTATTTTCAAACTATCTGTCAGTTTGGGGGTGATAAGATGTACTCATATGAAGCTCAGTTTCCAAATCCTTTTGGATACTTTTCTATAATTTTATTGTAAACTGAGGATCTTGATTGGACAGAATCGATAGAAGTGCACCATTAAGTCTTAAAAATTCATTAATATAAAGGCCTTTTAGGTGCTCAAGTTGTAAATCCTCTCTTATAGCAAGGAAATGTGATGATTTTGTGAGATGATAAAGAATCACCCATATTGAATCATTCCTTCTAGATGTCCTCAGTAGTCTTGTGAAAAAATCCATTATAATGTCATACCACTCCCACATAGGAATAAGTAGTGGTTTCATGACCCCTCTAGGATGTTGTCTCTCAGTCTTCACTTGTTGAAAAACTAGACACCTTGACACATAGTCTGTAATTTCTCACTTTATGTTATCCCACCAAAAATGTTCCTTCAGATATCTATACATATTAGTGTTACTTGGGTGTATATAGAAATTTGAGCTATGAACATCGTCTAATAGTTACCTTTTTTAGATCAGGTTCTAATATAACACATAACCTCTTCCCAAATTTTAGAACTCCATCCACATCCAAAAAGTCTTCCAATATTCCATCCTTAACAGCTTTAATTTTCTTTTGTAGATTCTCATCATCAGATTGAGAGATTATTTTATTCTCTGGTAAAGATGGTTTAGCAATAATTTTAAAGAGGAAAATTTTTTCCCCTTCCATAAAAATTCCCATATCCATATTTAGTATATCCATGAATATAGGAGCTCTCTCAATCCTCATTTGGGTAATAAGTCCATGATCATTCCTACTTAATGTATCTTCCACCTTATTTTCCTTTCCAGGGTGGTAGTGTGTTGAACAATAATAATATTTTAAAAACTTGAACCATATCCTTTGCCTAATGTTGAGTTCTTTCTATGTAAAAATGTATTTCAAACTCTCGTGATCCGTATATATCTCACATATTTCCCCATAGAGATAATATCTTCATATTTTCAGAGAAAAGATTACGACTGCTAACTCAAGATCATGAGTTGGATAATTTTTCTCATGATTATTCAAATTTCTTGATGCATAAGAAATAACTTTATCATTTTGCATAAGTATTCAACCTAGTCCATTATTCGATACGTTACTGTATATCACAAATCCATCATTTCTGGATAGAAGAGTCAACATTGGAGCATTGAATAATCTTATTTTCAATTATTCAAAGAATCATATACATTATTTCTTCCATACAAACTTAACCCCTTTATGTGTGAGCTTGGTTAGCTGGTTAGCCATTCGGGAAAAATTCTAAATGAACTGCCGATAATAACCTGCTAAGCCAATAAAACTACGTAACTAAGTTATGTTAATTGGCGTGGGCCATTATTGGATTGCATTTTTCTTCGCAAGATCAACTAAGATTACATACTTAGAGACAATACAGCTAATAAAAGAAACTGATTAAAGCCAAAATTCACACTTTTTAAACTTACCATATAATTTATTTCTTCTAAGAGTTTTCAAAATAACCTGCAAGTGATTCTCATGGTCTTAATATCTTTTGGAGTATACCAGGATATCATTGATAAACACCACAACAAAGTCATAAAGATATTCCTTCAAAAATATATTCATTAGATCCATGAAAACAAAGGGTGAATTAGTTAGTCCAAAAGGAATTACTTTAAACTCGTAATGCCCATACCTAGTTCGAAATGCTATCTTTGGAATATCTTCCTTCCTCACACATAGATGATGATATCCTGATCAAAGGTCAATCTTCAAAAAATATTGGGCTCCATGAATTTTCTCAAATAAATCATCAATATGTGGCATAAGATACTTGTTCTTTATTGTAATAACATTTATTTCCTAATAATCAAGGCATAGCCTCATGGTTCTGTATTTCTTCTTGATAAAGAGGATAGGGGCTCACCATGGAGAAACACTAGGATAATAAATCCATTTTCACTCAATACATCTAGTTATTTCTTTATATCAACTAATTATATAGTGGACATTATATAGGGAGGTGTTGTTATAGTTATTTCACCAGGAATTAAATCAATAGAGAACTCAACTTCTTGATCTGGAGGATGTACAAGTAAATCCTATGGAAATACATTAACGTATTCTTGCACAATAGGTATGTCTTCAATTTGAATATTTCTTTCCTCACCCATAGATATTATGTTATCTTCCTCTCCAAGAATTTCATTTAGTAGAGATACTGGGGGTATATCTAGATAAGAATTAAATGGATAGGTTTCTGCTCTAAAGATATGGGATTCTACACTATTCTGAAAAATTATAACTTCCTTATTCTTACAATAGATCTTCGCATCAAAATTTGATAGACAATTCATACTTAGAATTATATCAAAGTCAATAATTGGTATCATGATAAGGTCAGAAACCAAAGCATGTTTATGTTTCATGGGGGGGACTGATCAACACATCTTTGTTGTAATGATACATCCCCTAGGAGTTTTGACTGAAAAATCCTTTATTAAATCAAATTGTACATGTCTAATTTTCTTGAAAAAATGAGAAGGTATAAAATAATGCGATGATCTAGAATCAAATAAACATTGGAAAAGTTTTAGGAAACAATTAAAGTACCTTCCACCACATCATTAGGAACTTCAACTTCCACAGTTGTAATTTCATAAGCTTTCCCTTTATTTTGTGGCCTTTTCTGAGGCAAGTTTCTTGAGTTCTTAGGAAACTCATTTGAAAAGTGTCCCATCTATCTACAATTTTAGCATTGAACATCATTGAATTGTCTCTTCCCCTTTCATTCACTAGATCGATGACCCTTTTTCTCTATACTAATGGAAAAATTTCATGCCCTTTATGAATTTACCAGGATGATTCCTTCCACAATTCTCTCATAATGGAAATTGATTCATTACCTTCTTCTTCATTGGAACTTAAACTTTTCCATGGTTATTTGAATGCCTCTTATTATCTTGATTTACTTTGAACAAATTTGATCTAGAAATTTCCTTCTCTGTTTTGATGACACTTAATATAATTTCATCGTATGATGAAAATGTTTGAGAAGCTAGTGCCCTTAAAAGACTTTTCTTAAGACCTTCAAAGAAATGATTAATCTTGTCTTATGATTCATGTATGAAATTTGTATCATAATTGGATAATCTTGTGAAGGCAGCCTCATACTCTGTAACACTCTCTTATACCATTTGATTTAGGCTAAATAATTTCCTCTTCATTTTACTTTGTTGTTCACGAGGGAAATAATTGTCAAAAAATATTTCCTTAAAAGTTCTCTATTCCATATCTTCTATTTCCTCTTCCTCTGTGGTATTCTGGATTAAGGACCACCATTGATCAGCATCACCCTTAAGGCAATATACTACCAGTACTCCATTTTAATTTTCATTGCATGTTAATGCCAAAAATATATTTTCAAGGGACTTGATCCACTACTAAGATACCACCAGATTAGTAGTCCCACTAAAATTTATGGGCTTACGCCACATGAAACAATCCAATATAGGTGTAGCATGGTTATTCGACATAGCCTGAGTAAGTTGTCCCAATATGGTCATGATTTGATCTGCTCCAACACTAACTATGTTGACTTGCTCAATGGGGAAATCCCTACATTGTACATGGGTATTTATTCCCCTTCTTCCATTATGTGCTATCACTAAACAATGACATACACTAAATTAGTTCATACTTCATAATTTCTAACTAGAAATCACTTAAGATAATCTAAAAATTTATGCACAACTAATCTTATAATCATACACATTATTTATATTTAATTTTAAAATCCTTAATAATGGTTTGTAATGAAAATGTGAATTATCCTAAGAATATACCCTAAGAGTGTCAAACCAGGTTCATAGTAAGGCCCATTTTTGTGTTCCAGGATACCTCGGGTCAAGCCTAAAACTCCTTTTTGGATTTTTCACTCCTAGGTACATCTATTTCATAACCACATCCACTTGTAGTATCCAGAAAAGGATGTATTTGCAAGAAATATCCACATAATCTAATCCTTACTAAAATTACAGGATGTTCTTGAATGTTTATCCTCAAGGACTATCTTAGGGGTTTGTTCCCTAATCTACGTTTTGTAAATCTAGTTTTCAAGTTTTCCACTAAACTTCATCTACTACCAACTGTAATGCCCCAACCCTAGAAGCCTAGATCCAGTGCATTACTTATTACATTAGAATGATTACAAGGAATTAAATCTCGATGGAATGATCAGTTTAGTAGTCTTGAAGAAACTATATACATACATGTAACTCATATTATGAAGGGCAAGGTAACAACATACAATACATAAAAAAAAACTAATAAACTGCATGCACGAGAACTCAATAAATAGTCTCCTCTTAATAACATGTTGAAGGTAAACAAATGAAAGGGGTGATATCAAATTCTCAGTAAGAGTTACAAATAGCGGAATCTTGAATCAACAATAATTGAATCATAATCGGCATAGTCAACATGGAATGGTGAATAAATGAAAAACAAATTCCATTAATAAAATGAGAATGAAACTGCATCCATAAATTTTGTCATAGTGAAAACCTCATGAATAGTAATAACTAAAAATGAATAAAGAGAATGCTTATTAATTGGATGTCATGTATTTTAAACATGATACCACTATACCGTTGAATTGTTTAAGTCCGTGGGTAGATACCTATCTGGTTCCATTTTGGAAAGAAACTCGAAGGGTTTGTCGCTAACTGATTTGTCTCAGGAGACATATCAATGCATTGAGGGGAAATAGCAGGCCCCTCCCATTACTACAAGTTCAAATCATTCTTTATACATATATTCAATATAAGTGCAATACACCTTCTCAATATCCTTATAGAGTAGAGGATAAAAATTCATCAATATTTCCATAGTTAAAACAAAATTCCAAATAAACACCCTATGTGAAAGGGTATAAGACTTAAGAAAATAATCATATACATGAAACCATAATATGGATATATAATATATTTACAATTTCAAATGGAAAATGATCCCAAAGGGGTAGTAGGTACACCACATAAGAATTATTAGATATACAATTCCAAGTAAATCACAATGAGATGGAAACTGAAACAAAGTCCCTTACAACATTGTAATCAATCAAGTTAATAATCATCAGGTGAATAATTGAATACCATGATTAAAAATATAATAATGATATTATATATCAAATGGTAGTAAACATTCACCACATACAAGAAATAGGTAGTGAATAGTGGAAATATCAATGAAATAAAAGTGAGATGACCCCTTAAATATGATAAAATACATATATTATGATCTAGTTCAACCATAAAAATGGATTCCTAACCTGAATTAAATACGGTAATAAAAATTGAAAGCCCTTCATCCTTGAATGTGATAAATTAACACATCTCGGATGATGTTTTCATTTTTAGTATAAGAGGAGGGGGGAAAGAGAGATGATGATAAAATATTCCATTATCATAATAAAATTTCAGTTCATTTAAGGTACTATAATTATCATAGAATTTGGATGAGGTTATATGAGGAGATAGTAACAAAATAATGGAACTTGTAAAATAAGTTGAAAGAAAAAGGAAGAGAGGTTCACCTCTTGAGTACTCCTCCTTGATAATCTCCTTAAGGACTTTATTTTTGTCCTTTTAGTGATACCAGTAGGTCTTAGACATGGGGGAAGGTCTTGGGAAGTGTATTTGGCATAACTTAGGTAAGGATCAAAGCTTGAGTGGTGTGGTAGGTAGAGGGGGTGAGGGGTGGTATATATAGTGGAGGGGAGGAGGGTTTTCTTAATATTTTAATCATTAGTTTGTTATTGTTCCCTAAGATAAGAAATAGTGATGATTCCATGACCAAAAATAGAAATAAGTTCATGTGAGTTTAAACCAATGTCCATTTACATCATCCATGACTCAATCATGATGCATAAATTCATTTATTTAGCATATTTCATAAATTAGAAAATTTTACTATTCACAAAAATTCAAGTATTTCAGAAAAGTCCAAAAAATTGACCCTAACCATTTTTCAATGTGTAGAATCCAAAAAATAGACTCCATTTTTCAAAAATAATTTTCTAAATATGATAAATTTAATTTTTAATTAAAATCATTATTTAATCTAAAAATACCAACAATTAAAATATTCATCTTCATTTTTAAGGTGCCTAAATTTATTTATACTTTCATGGGTAAGGTTTCCATTCATAAGGATCAAATTACTATTTATAAGGGTAATTTACTATTCTCCCAAAATTAAGTTGATTATATCAAACTCCAAATATCACCCTGATTGCCATCACGTATGTCCGTTTTTCGAAATTCAAAACAGAAAAGTGGAAAATTTTAGTTTAATGAATATGTTATGATTATCTCCTAAATAACCAATTGTTGTTTCAAAGAGACTTAGTTATTTATTCAATATTGGATATCTAATGAATTGAAAGTATTTAAGAGAAACATACCATAAAAGTTTTGGGGTGTTATAACCAACCTCTACCTAATCGTGATGTACAGGGTTGTTGAGATCAATAGGAGGAAACTCATTAGGGAGAATCTATGCTTTCCCTTTCTGCCCCAATGGAGGACAGTTGGGATCATATTGGGGTCACCATAATCTGACTGCCTTTTCTCAACATGTTGGGAAAAGTGTTCTTCAATGATCCTCTTCTGTTCTATGAGTTTTTGGTCCATCACAACCCACTAGTGCAGAAAACATTTTTTACGTCGGTTATTTTTCATTATTTACGTCGGTTTTTAGGCGACGTTAATATGGACGACGTTATAAATAACGTTTTTTACGTCGGTTATTTAAAACCCAACGTAACATCCCTAACATCACGGTGTTTATAACGTCGGTTCATTAATAACCGACGTGATAAATATGCGGGGGGGGGGGGGGGGGGGGGGGTTTATCACGTCGGTTATTTTCTAAACCGACGTGATAAAACGCCTGGGATATCGTTTATCACGTCGGTTATGACATAACCGACGTGATTAACCCTTCCCCGGGCCTATTATCACGTCGGTTTCTTAAATAACCGACGTGCTAAAAAGGCCTGGGAAACGTTTTAGCACGTCGGTTATCCAATAACCGACGTGGTAAATCGATTCCAAGGCCTTTTAGCACGTCAGTTATATTAAGAACCGACGTGATAAAAGGCCCGGGAACGGTTTATCACGTCGGTTCTCGAAAAAACCGACGTGATAAACCCCTACCGATTTATTTACCACGTCGGTTATAAAATAACCGACGTGAAAGCGATATATATTTTTTTTAAAATAATTGCACTGCTCTCACCAAAAAGCAACCAGAAACCAAACAAAAATAACCATGCCAGCCCTCCCCCAAGCCCCAACTGAACCCCACCCTCATCTATACCCACCTAACAACCTGGCCAGCCCTCCCCCACCACATTGGAGCCCCACCACAACCCTTGGACACCCCCCACCCCTTGGACAGCCCCCCACCCTCATTTACACCCCCACGACCCCTAGTACAGCCTCAAACACCCATTGGACACCCCTCCCATATCCCTTGGACACCCCCACCCCTTGGACACCCCCCACCCCTTGGACAACCCCCCCACCCTCATTTACACCCCCAAGACCCCTAGTACAGCCTCAAACACCCATTGGACACCCCCCACACCTTGACAGCCCTCCCAGACCCCTTGGACACCCCCCGACCCCTGGACACCCCCCCGACCCCTAGGACAGCCCCAAACACACCTTGGACACCCCTCCCATATCCCTTGGACACCCCACCCCTTGGACACCCACACCCCTTGGACAGCCCCCCCACCCTCATTTACACCCAACCGGCCCCTTGGACAGAACTTCCAGACACCTTGGACACCACTCCCATATCCCTTGGACACCCCCACCCCTTGGACACCCCCCACCCCTTCGACAGCCCCCCCACCCTCATTTACACCCCCCGAACACTAGGACAGCCCCAAACACCCCTTGGAAACCCCTCCCATATCCCTTGGACACCCCCACCCCTTGGACACCCCCCACCCCTTGGACAGCCCCCCACCCCCTGGACACCCCCCCCGACCCCTTGGAAACCCCCTACCCCTTGGAAACCCCCCATCCCCTTGGACAGCCCCAAACACCCCTTGGACACCCCTCCTATATCCCTTGGACACCCCCACCACTTGGACACCCCCCACCCCTTGGACAGCCCCCCCCACCCTCATTTACACCCAACCGACTCCTTGGACAGCCCCAAACACACCTTGGACACCCCTCCCATATCCCTTGGACACCCCCCACCCCTTGGACACCCCCACCCTCATTTACACCCCCTGACCCCTAGGACAGCCCCAAACACACCTTGGACACCCCTCCCATATCCCTTGGACACCCCCCAAACACCCACCCACCCCCTTGGAACCTCTCCCCCCATACCAAAATCTAGACCAGAAAAACCATCAACAGTAGACCAAAACAAGAAGTAGAGAAAAATTAAACATTCACTTATATAACATTCAAAACTTACACTATCAACTTCAAAAAAAACTAAATCCAACCTAAACGACTACGAAATACACAATTACATTGACAATATTCAAAATTACATTTTACATTATAAACAACTAAAAGTCAATCAAACCTGTAAAATAATTTGACCACTCCACTTGTATGTGTTTGATATCTTCAGCAGTAAAGGGTTGAGGGTCATCAAAAATCTACAAAGGAAAAGGATAGTTGTCAACGTGTATAATGAATAAATCAAATTGAAATATTATGAGAAAGAGGAAATCTTACCAGGTCAAAACTCATAACTGTCCCAGTTGTTATTATTTCATACATAAATCTTAACATGTAATATCTGCATTCGATGATGCCTTGTTGCTCATGACATTTCTGTTTGAATGAGTGTAAATTCAATATATTATTTTTATGTAATAAATCAAAATGTACAAATTATAAATGGATATTTACCTTCGCATGTACATATTTGATCTTGAAATTCCTTTTCTTTGCGCTTTTTCGAAAGTGGACCCATGCCCTGTTAGAAAATAATACGAATGAGGTAAATTTAAAATTCATTATAATATATAAAACTATTGTGAAATTGAAACTTACGTTTCCAATATATTCTTAAAACTTTCTCGCACATCATCATGGAGAGAGCATATCCAATAAAGTGTTTTCTCCCTAGGGCAAAAACCCCCTAACATCCAATGATCCCTGATAAAAGGAAATTTAACGTTAGTGGTTTTTTATGTTAAAAGATAATTAACTCTTTGAGAGGGATGTGTTTCATACCTCTCACAAAAAGGCATCATCCAACACTGTGTGATTACATTCTTTTCAAATCTATCAGCAATATAAAGCATTCTTTGTTCCTCATCCAATGCACATGCTTCAGGGGAAATCAATTGTGGGTCCATGAATCCATATACATCTGTCAGCTCATTCCTCTCAAAAATTTTATACAGATACCTAATACAAAGCAGACATAAGTATACATTTTTAATAAATATAACGCAAGGAAAAGGTGTTAAGAATTACATGATAAAAATTTGCACCACGTTGATGCCCAACTTATCTCCAGTGACAAACTCCATGATATCAGTTTTCATAATCCCCACACTTAGTTCACGTCCACAGACATGAGCTTCCATTGTAAAGTCATAATGATCCAACAACAAATTTGAATATCTTGACAATTTGTCAAGACTTCTAGTATCTGCATCTGATGTCATAGCTATCTGTCTTTGTTGTTGTCTATACAGTATTTCTTTACCTTTGAAGTATTCCTGTAAAAATAAATTGAAAAATATATTAGTTTCCAAATGATAAAACACTAATAAAAATATAAAATAAAAGATATAACATCCATACCTCTATGGTAATGAGTCGAAGAAGTCTGGATGGCCAAAGTAAAAAATGGCCGATACTATGTCCAATTGTCGTCACCTCATCTATAGGTAATGGTATCCGAGCTGATCTATCTATAATATCCTGTACAGTGACCCTCTGATTCTCTACCTCTAACTGTTGATGATGAACTGTATCTCCTATACAATATACCATCCCATATGCAACTATATGATGTTGAGGATCATCAACATACAACTCACAATAAGTAGGTAGCTGCGGCGGAGGAGGAGGATCAAAAATGGGGTCCGCAGGCTGAGGTGGGGGAGTGGGAGCTACTGGGAGAGGTGGAGTGGGAGCTGCACCCTGAAATTGTCTTTGCAAGTCTGCAAACATAAACTGCACCGATGCTCTAATCTTTTCCTCCATTGTCGCATTAATATTATGGACTTCAGCCTCCAAGGATTCTATTTTTTTTATAAACTCCCTCAACGTTAGAAGTTGAGGAACGTGGCAACACTTTTCTTACCGATACACCTGCCGGATATCCTCTTACACGGCCAGGATGTTCGGGCTTTCCCAATGCCACAGATAAAATATCTTCCCTCCCAGATGGTGTAAATGTCCCCTGTGAACTCTGCTCCTCAAGAGAGTCCTGTAATAATTAATTGAACATTTCTATAATGATTGGAAATATATGATGAAAATAGTAAACTTAAATAAATAAAATAGATATCTTACAATCCTCTCAACTACGAGTCTCGATTCTTCCGAAAGATATTGTCCTTTTTTGCCCTTCCGAGCTCTTTTCCATTTCTCATGTCTAGATGGAGGGGATGGAGGGGCCACCTCTCCAGAGCTTGAAGACTCAGCTCTTAGTTGTTGAAATTTTTCTTCCATCATTTGTTCTTCCAATAATGCATATCCTCCCCGAGATAAACTATGAGGGTATACATTTTTAGATTGGATCTCTTGATGAGCTTTCCTTGTTTTCTGTAAATTAAGAATAAGTAATCATTAACAAAACAATAACAAGATCATTTATATAAGAAATCTTATAAAAGTTTACATTGCCCTTACCAAAAATGATTCTTTTCTTCTACTTTCAAAAAATTGTCTCCATGTGTCTTCATCTATAAAAGGATATATACGACATGGATTCTCACGACTCCTATGACCATAAATGAAATCAGATGAGAGGGTTGATTTGAAATCCCTCCATCTCCTAGCAGCCAACGATAAGCATTTCTTCCTGACTCCTCCAGTGTCAGGAATATCAAATGTCATCTGATAAAAAAGAGGTTAAAAATATTATATATACTAGAAACATTTAAAGAACAGTCAAACAATAGTAAAAGATCTTACCAAAATGGTCTCCCACAGCTGAGAAATTATCGCCTTATCCACACTTCTCCAATCATCATAGAGAATGCTTACTTTGCTCTTAGCCTGAGTTGCTACAAAACCCTTAAAATCTTTAGCATTTGGACCTCTAGGAAGATCATCATCATCAAACTCCACGACTATCCTCTCCTCCTTCGTACGGGCAAGTGATAATTTTGGTAAACGTGTGCACCCACGCTTACCAACCTTTGAACTCTTTTTCGTAATAGGAGCATTTGAATGTTCCTCCCCAGATGTATGACCAATATGCTCATCTCCAGAATCATGTGGCTGATCAACTGATTGATCTGTCATTTTCCTTCAAATCAAAAAAACAAACATTAGTTCACAAATATACAAATTCAAATATTGTAGTACTACTTAATCAGAAAATAGAAAAGTGTACTAAATTACATAATAGTAAACATTGGTAATATGGTAAGCATGTTAAACAATGATAAACATGGTAAACACAGGAAAAAGGTTTCCAAGGAGTTGGCCCAAGAAAGCAGAAAAGTGGACTCACTGAGTCCACCGGTCAGCTGGTGTGAGCTCACCGGCCAGCCGGAGGACCCAGGCAGTAGACTAGCCCACTGCCTGGTGCCACCAGCCGGCCGCTGGCTCACCACCGGCCGGCCGGTGGACCAGACAGAGCCTTCCTGTCTGGACCACCGGCCGACCGCTGGATCACCACCGGCCGGCCGCTGGACCAGAGCCTTGCTCTGTCTGGACCACCGGCCGGCCTCTGGATCACCACCAGCCGGCCGGTGGACCAGACAGAGAGCCTTCCTCTCTGTCTGGACCACCGGCCGGCCGGTGGACCAGACAGAGAGCCTTCCTCTCTGTCTGGTCCACCGGCCGGCCGCTGGCTCACCACCGGCCGGCCGGTGGACCAGACAGAGAGCCTTCCTCTCTGTCTGGACCACCGGACGGCCACTGGCTCATCACAGGCCGGCCGGTGGACCAGACAGAGCTTTGCTCTGGACCACCGGCCAACCGGTGATCCACCACCGGCCAGCCGGTGCGCCCAGGACTTCTCCTCTTTACGGTTTTTATTGTTTTATCGTTTTGGTTTGATACATGTTTTAATAAGTAAAAAATTTACAATATCTAACATTATATGAAAAAACTAAATGTAAACAAGAAATAAACATGTGTTACCTGTAATTTTAGGAATGTACAGTTGGATTGTTTTCCCAAATTCCTTCGTCGTGATCGTTCCTTATGGCACAAACCATGTCTTCAACATACTCATCATTATGTTCTGTTAATCTTTCCATGGAAGTAGGGATCTCACATAAATCTGCATCTTCATCAAATTCATCCTCACCAACATATTGTTTTTTCCCTTGTAAAACAACAGCCCACTGCATATCTGATTTGATCTACTACATAGAAAATTTGTTTGGCATGTGTTGCCATTATAAAAGAATCAGCTGTGTCTTCCAATCTATTCAGATTAACAAGTGTCATTCCAAATTCATCGTGTCTGACACTGTTGTTACCGATAAACCATTTACAGTTAAAAACAGGAACTTTAATTTTAAAGTAATCAGCCTCCCATATGTCTTCAATCACTCCATAATATGCACTTGATGCCGAAATTGGGTTTCTGTCCTTAGCACTCGAAAAATGCATTTCTTCTGCAAACACCAATACACCACTATTCTGAATTGCACTTCTGTTGTCCTGAGCTTTCGTATGAAATGTATAGCCATTAATGTCATAAGCAGACCATGTTATCACATTTAAAGATGGACCACCCACTATCCATTTTAATGTCTCTGATACATCTGATCTACCAAGCAAGGTCTTTTTAAACCATGGAAAAAAAGTTTTGTTGTGCTCATTCAAAATCCACATTTCTTTCTTCTTTGGATGACATTGTTTCAACTCATTAATATGCAATGTGATATACGGTTGAACATCAGCTATGTTATTCAAGATGTATGATTCTAACTTCTTCATATGTTCAGCTGACAGTGATTTGACTTTCAAGCCACGAATCCCCTTTCCCTCATTATTAACCCGTTCATGGCGAGATGGAGGCAAACCTATGTGTTGCGCCGTAGCCAAGTAGCTCGTACAAAACTCTGCTACCTCCTCAGAAATATACTTTTCAATAATGGAGGCTTCAGGTCGATATGGATTTTTAACATATCCCTTTAATATTTTCATATACCTTTCAAAAGGATACATCCAACGAAGATATACAGGTCCACAAAGCTTTATTTCTCGAACCAGATGAATCATTAAATGCACCATCATATCAAAAAAAGTTGGAGGAAAATACATTTCCAAATGACAAAGTATAAAAACTGCATCCTTTTCCAAAATGTTCAAAGCATTCACATCAATCGCCTTGTTACAAATTGAATTGAAAAAATAACACAACCTCATTATAGTCTTTCTGACACGGATGGGTAATATTCCACGCAGTGCAACTGGTAGAATTTGTTGCATCATGACGTGACAATCATGTGATTTCATACCTATCAACTTCAAGTCTTTCAATGAGACAAAATTTTTTACATTTGAAGAATAACCTTGAGGCACTTTGATATCATGAAGACACTGAAAGAAGCTACTTTTCTCCCTCTTCGATAATGTATGACAAGCCGGGGGAAGAAATGTTCGTCTTCCTTTAGGAGTGGGAGCTAACTCCAAACGTATTCCCATTGATAGTAGGTCTAACCTTGCATTCAACCCATCTTTTGTCTTTCCTTTAATATCTAGCAATGTTCCGATCAAAGAATCACAGATATTCTTCTCCACGTGCATGACATCAATATTATGTTTGACTTCATGATACCTCCAATATGGTAGCTCAAAAAATATTGACCTTTTCTTCCAAATATGTCTATCATTACCAGATTTCTGTGTCTTTCCCAATGTCACATCAAGGTTTTTCACCCTCTCAAAATACAAATCTGGGGATAAAGGTTTTGGAGCAGTATCAAATTCTTGTGAGCCATTGAATGCCTTTTTTAGTCTTCTATAAGGGTGATCCATAGGCAAAAACTTTCGATGACCCATGTACACTGTTTTCCTCCCATGATGCAATTGACAATATGACGTCTGTTGTTCGCAAATTGGACATGCTTTATTCCCTTTAACACTGTATCCAGACAAATTTCCATATGCTGGGAAGTCATTTATAGTGAATAGAAGCACTGCATGCAGTTGAAAATATTCCATTTTATAAGAATCATACACCCTAATACCATCAGCCCATAACAGTTTCAAATCATCAATCAGCGGTGACAAGTATACATCACTATCATTGCCGGGTTGCTTTGGACCAGAGATCATGATACTCAACATGACATATTTTCGCTTCATACAAACTTCAGGAGAGAGGTTGTAAATTACCAATAAAATAGGCCATGAACTATGTGTGCTACTGAGGGTTCGGTATGGATTCATTCCATCTGTGCACAAGCCTAGTCTCAGATTTCTAATTTCATTTCCAAATGTAGGGTACTGGGCATCAATTTTCTTCCATTGTGGACAATCAGCTGGATGACGTATTTTTCCATCACATACCCGCTCATCAGCATGCCATATTAACCTTTTTGCATCATGTGAATTAGCAAGTAAACGTTTGAAACGAGGAATTATAGAAAGATACCAAAATACCTTTGAAGGGAGATTTGTAATCTCTACATCATCTTGTGATTTTTCTTTCACCTTATACCGTGATGTCCCACATTTAGGACACTCTTTCAGAAATTCATATTCCTTCCTATATATAATGCAGTCATTCGGACAGACATGTATTTTCCTGTATCCCAATCCCATCGGGCATAATATTTTTTTGGCCTTATAATGTGAATCTGGAAGATCGTTATCTTTTGGAAGAATGTCTTTCATCAATTGTAGCAGCTCTGTAAAACTTCTGTCACTCCATCCATGTTTCGCCTTCAGGTTAATCAATCTTAACACCGCCGACAAAACCGTAAAATCTGTACAACTAGGATATAATGGTTTTTCGGCATCACCATATAGACGTGAAACTGTCGGTTCTATCTCAATTTGTTCTGCTACAATATCACGAATCATTTCTTCAATTCCATCGGAGTTACCATCTTGTGATTCATTATCATCAGTGACATTCTGTCCAGTTTCGCCATGCCAAATCCAAGGGTTGTAACTCGGATTGAAACCATGACAAATCAGATGATCTTTTATCTCTCTACTTTTCAACTTCTTCATATTCAGACATTTCAGGCATGGACAGAAAAAAATGTCACTACTTGGAACATTTCGTTTAGCAAATTCCAAAAAGGCATCAACACCTTCCTCATATTCATTGCTCATTCGATGTGCCGTAATCCAACTTCGACTCATTATTACCTATAACAAATAGCAAAAATATATATATTTTTTAGATAAGACAAATATATGTTTATATGAAAAAAATCATAATTTGAATGTAAACAATTTTGAAATATAAAACAAATCGATGTGTATTTAAAAAAATATGCTTGAATATTATTTTTAAACAAAATATAGTAAGATATAACCCCCCCTGGACACCCCCCGACCCCTCTGGACAGCCCCCCGCCCCTCCTGGACACCACCCCCCACCCCCTACCCCCTTGGACACCCCCTGGACATCCCCCAACCCTCTGGACAACCCCCCACACCAACCCATCCCCTTGGACACCACCCTGGACACCCCCCGACCCCTCTGGACAGCCCCCCACACCAACCCATCCCCTTGGACACCACCCTGGACACCCCCCGACCCCTCTGGACAGCCCCCGACCCCTCTAGAAAGCACCCCCAACCCTCCTGGACACAACCCTCCACCCCCGACCTGCTTGGACACCCCCCTGGACACCCCCCAACCCTCTGGACAGCCCCCCCACCCCTCCTAAACACCACCCCCACCCCCTACCCCCCTGGACACCCCCCTGGACACCCCCAACACCCACCCACACCCTTGGACAACCCCCCACACCCACCCACCCCCTTGTAAACCCCCCTGGACACCCCCCGACCACTCTGGACAGCCCCCCGCCCCTCCTGGACACCACCCCCCACCCCCTACCCCCTTGGACACCCCCCTGGACATCCCCCAACCCTCTGGACAGCCCCCCCACCCACCCGGACAACCCCAAACACCCTCTGGAGAGGCCGCCACCCACTTGGACAGCCCCCAACACCCATCCAACCCCTTGGACACCCCCCTGGACACCCCACCGACCCCTCTGGACAGGCCGCCACCCCCTTGGACAGCCCCCCACACCCACCCATCCCCTTGGACACCACCCTGGACACCCCCCGACCCCTCTGGACAGCCCCCGACCCCTCTAGAAAGCACCCCCACCCCTCCTGGACACAACCCCCCACCCCCGACCTGCTTGGACACCCCCCAACCCTCTGGACAGCCCCCCACCCCTCCTAAACACCACCCCCACCCCCTACCCCCTTGGACACCCCCTGGACACCCCCCAACACCCACCCACACCCTTGGACAGCCCCCCACACCCACCCACCCCTTTGTAAACCCCCCTGGACACCACCCGACCCCTCTGGACAGCCCCCCGCCCCTCCTGGACACCACCCCCCACCCCTACCCCCTTGGACACCCCCTGGACATCCCCCAACCCTATGGACAGCCCCCCACCCACCCGGACAACCCCAAATACCCTCTGGAGAGGCCGCCACCCACTTGGACAGCCCCCCACACCCATCCAACCCCTTGGACACCCCCCTGGACACCCCACCGACCCCTCTGGACAGGCCGCCACCCCCTTGGACAGCCCCCCACACCCACCCATCCCCTTGGACACCACCCTGGACACCCCCCGACCCCTCTGGACAGCCCCCGACCCCTCTAGAAAGCACCCCCACCCCTCCTGGACACAACCCCCCACCCCCGACCTGCTTGGACACCCCTCTGGACACCCCCCAACCCTCTGGACAGCCCCCCACCCCTCCTAAACACCACCCCCACCCCCTACCCCCTTGGACACCCCCCTGGACACCCCCCAACACCCACTCACACCCTTGGACAGCCCCCCACACCCACCCACCCCCTTGTAAACCCCCCTGGACACCCCCCGACCCCTCTGGACAGCCCCCCACCCCTCCTGGACACCACCCCCCACACCCTATCCCCTTGGACACCCCCTGGACACCCCCCAACCCTCTTGATAGCCCTCCCACCCCCTGGAATCACTGAATAAAGTAGTAACAACTGTAAAAGGGCAACCCATCCAAATGGACACGCCCCAACCCTCTCGGGGATTTATAGAAAACGATGAAAAATTAGTGAAATCATAAAATTAGTCAATATTGCAAGTCGAACTAATAGATCTAGGGATGATAAATAAGATTATGGTGCCAAAACGAGTTAAAAGGGTTCGCAATCGAAGAATCTTAGCTAGTTTCAACAAAAAAATCACAACACATATATATATACTATCCGCGAAAAAAAACGAACGAGTGGGAGGATTACCTGAGTGCTGCGAGTTTAGATGATTGATCCCAGGAGATTAAATATGAGAAACGATGATCGCAAAACGAATCTAAACCAATGAAATGGACGAGCCGATTCGGGTTTACGCGCGAGAGAGACGAGTCGCGACTGTCGAAGGTAAACTCGCGAATGACAATCCACGGGGCTGGGTAAAATTTTAAATGAGTTATCACGTCGGTTATTCAATAACCGACGTTATAATTTTTTTAAAACATTTATAACGTCGGTTATTCAATAACTGACGTAAAAACCTTCCTCCGATTCTTTTTTTACGTCGGTTATTCTATAACCGACATTATAAAGGGCTCAAAATCCGCGTTTTATTACGTCGGTTATTCCATAACCGACGTCAAAAACATCTGCGAATTCTTTTTTTTACGTCGGTTATAAAATAACCGACGTAAAAAGGCCTTCAAAAACCGCGTTTGTTACGTCGGTTATTCAATAACCGACGTAAAAAACGCCCCCCGCTTCTGTTTTTTACGGCGGTTAATGTATAACCGACGTAAAAAACGAAGCCGCCCGATTAATAATGTCGGTTATCAAAATAACCGACGTTAAAGGTGTACTAAACACAGGGTTTTACGTCGGTTATTAAATAACCGACGTAAAAAACCTCGTTTTACATATTATGACGTCGGTTTTATATAATCGACGTAAAAAATGGTGACGTAAAAAACGTTTTCTGCACTAGTGACCTTTTACTGATCTTCTTCTGTATTCTACACTGAACCAGATGGGTCAGAATTCTTAACGGTCCTGGAGTGTGATTTTCTCTTATTGGGGTCTCGACCCAAATGTAATGAATTGTTGGGTTCTCCGAGGTCAAGAATATACCTCTATTGATGACTGTGGACACCTATAGGCTCTACCAGGTGCTGTTCTGCCCTAGTGGGAAGTTCAATCTCCCTAGAACCTATGCCAACACCCCATTTATGGTAAATTTTGGGGATGACTATGTTTTTCGTGATGATGACCAGAGGCATATCCTCGATATCTCCAGGAAAATCAGGTTGGCTCATGATAGTAATGAAGTGCAAGGATGCATACAGCCAACCACAAATATGGACATGTGGGGCAGTCTCCTTAATAATTTTGTAGAGAACAGTAAATCCTTGGATACATCATTATTAAAGGGTTCAGTGATAACTGGGTGATGTAGGGTGTTGGGCAATGGGGAGAAAGACCAACTCAACCAGGAAGCCCTACTAGCTAATGTTTTCATAATTATTCTAGCTCTTTGGATAGGTCAACTGGCGATTCCAGAGATGGAAGATAATCACCCATAGGTTCTTGCAAAAACACATGACTTCATCCTGGTTAAGAGATTCTAGAATTTAGAAGCCTGGGGTCACAATTGGCCAGAATGTCTTCGGGAAATGGCCTGCTATGAAAATATCACACAAAACTTCTCTATTCATAATTAGGATCTAGTCCTAGGTAATCCCATTATTCTACCAGGGGTGGTTGAGGAACTGGTAACAACACTGAGGTAGACTACTGTGTTGGTGGACTAGTTGGTGGAGAAAATGGGATACGAGTTGACAGGCTGCTGCATACTGGGATGTCCCCCAGAGATGGTACTAACTACATCACCATACCCATATAGGACAATACATCAAACACTATTTATAGTACAAGGGTGGTGATCGTCAGTGGTGGGTTAGGCTAGTGTTCATCATCTTCCAAACCACAGAAAAACTCCCCGTGATCTAAATTTTAGGTCGAGAGTGAGTCTAGCGATGGTAGAGAATACTGCATGACAAGACATTGGAAGGGAGACAAATCTTCTTCCTCTTGAATATACCTATGGTGGGATTCAAAGATTTTTTTCATCTCAATTTTTGGGAGGACATATATGACATGATATATTCCTACCCCAAACCCTAATACAGAGGACTGGGGTGAAGGCTCCATCACCGAGTTACATTCTGCTTCAGAACCTACAAAGAGGTCTGGGTTGACAATGACCTGACACTTTTTAAGCTTGCACCTTTGATGGTGGAAGTTCTCCCTCCTACCCCAGGATGGTTCTTATGGTCATGGGAGATCTTCGACAAGGGGAAGTACTCCATACAGGTTGATATTGAAGTGGGGAGGACCTCAACTTGGATGAGGCGAGGGTACAGGGAGCACCCGGGTAGATGTCGAATGGAACACAGGGAGGACCTCCATGGTTGGGAATACTGGAGCAGGTATGACCTATGTTGAAGATGGTAAGAACACGAGGAGGACCTCTATGGTGGCCACTTGTAGCATGGAGAGGACTTTCGCACCAGTGGGCTCTGGCAGCAGTGGTACGAGGAGGGACTTCGTACTGATCAAAATGGGTACGGGGAAGACCTCAGTGTCGACCATCAATGAAGTGGGAAGGGCCTCCGCCTTGATGATAATTGAAGTGGGGGAGGACCTACAATGGAGCTGGTGAGAACCTGGTAAGGACCTTCATGCTGATAGGTGATGGGGCAAGGAGGAACTTCGTGTTGAAAACCTGGAATATGGGAAACATCTACTTACCTAGGATCGTAGGCACGAGGAGGAACTTTATGATGGGAGTCAATAAGATGGGGAGGACCCCCACCTAAACTAATAATGGTGGCATGGGGAAGACCTCCATTATGAATGTGGGAGAAGGGAGATCCTCCACTATTGTGAGTGATGGTATGGGGAGGACCTCCATACAGAATATCACTTCCAAGGGCAGGTCCGTGAGGGCTTCCAATTTCACCGACGAATAGAGGAGTCAACCTTGCCTTCTCATGGGGTGTCCAAGGCCTTAATCCTAACAAGACATAGATGTTCTCATACACTATAGTAATAGGGTGATGATATAATGAATCAGTGGTGGTGTGGGCCACTGTAGCCATAGAATTTTATGCCTCCTGGCAGGCATCCTCCTAAGCTTGTTCCTGATGTTGGTGTCGAGTCAGCCGGACCGGCGTTGGCGGTGCAGGGGTATAGAACACCCATTCCTCAGCCCATGGGAATAGATGTCGGCACTGAAACAGTCTGATGGGATCCCTCTTAGGTGACTCCCTGGTGGAAGTTGAAGTCAGAATGACTCCAATGAACCTTACCTCATTGGGGTAGGGGAGTGATTCATAAGATCATTTTGGGGAGAGGCTCTCAAAATGGTTGAATATTGGGGTAGGGAGTACCGAATCCTAGTGTGGCCCATGGGGGTGGTGATGATGGAAGGCCATAGAAGCCTCCAAGTCTTAGTAGGCCATATCCCTCATTGGGATGACCCCCTCCTGTTCATACTATTGAACAAGAATGCCCATCACCCTCCTTTGAACTATTTCATATAGTGAGATGGGTTGTAGGTTCCTTATAGCTGTGGTTGTGGGGGTTGTCATGGAAGAGATGGAGCCATGTAGGATCACCAAATTGGAATTTACCCTACCCCACATCTATAGGTAGGAGGTGATTGGATTCCTATAGCATTGGTCCTACAAAGCAGAAAGATTCAGCCATCAGTACAGGTAGTAGGAAAGCAGTTCTAGTGCCCTCGCATTGTTCAGTCTTCCATGGATGGATATAAAGATCCACACTAAAAATTTCATAGACCGGGATGCCCAATGATTGATTTCCCCAAATCTTGTTGATTTTCACACAAAGACCACTATTTTCCTGATAGGACCTGGAGCCACATGGCTAGATCTGGTGACATTCTTATCCACTGATGTATCTAATGCTAATAATCCCCTTGTTGAGGATAAGTATTTCATATTGAGTTCACCATTTCTATTTCTGATGCTTTCCGTTGGGTATCACCCTTTCGTGCCGCATATCGGGACAATCAAACGGACATTTTGCATTTTTTCACTGCATTCCCTCTTTCCAAAGGCAGGCATCATCCATCACCTCTTAAGGTAAGTTTTATCCTTGATCAAAATGGGATGATAGGGTGTTGGTCTCTCCTTCAGTGGATTCCTCATTGGAATTCATTGTTTAGTTAGGGTCTCCCTTAAAGATTAAAAAGTTTTTGTGAAACTCCTCCTGGAACCATCTCTTTATAGACACCAGTTAATTACACTGCTTTTGTCTGGATATTTGAAAGGGTCAAGTTAGGGTACCAAGCTTCTATCAGGAGATTATTCACGTCGGGCATCGCTGGCATGCCTGGATATTGAAACACTAGTACACCTAAATTTTCCCTTTTGATAGGGATTCTCGAGGGCACGAAATCCCGATGCATCTAACATCGAGTGTA
Organism: Viscum album; assembly: GCA_963277665.1. Taxonomy (NCBI): domain Eukaryota; kingdom Viridiplantae; phylum Streptophyta; class Magnoliopsida; order Santalales; family Viscaceae; genus Viscum; species Viscum album. The sequence goes on from OY728119.1 coordinate 2,048,342,166, forward strand.
GGGAATCCTATTCTAGAGGCATGTCTCTAATGGTTTCCTCAGCTTCCCATGTTTAACATGGGGTATGAAACGAGTTTAATGTCTTACAGAGATGGGTGGGATTGATCAGAACATTGATGATAGTGGATCAGATGGGTAAATCCTTAGGAGGGATCACCTGGAGGGTTTACCAGATAGATGGATCAGAATTCCCAATGAGGACAGATCTAGGATGGTGTGTCACAAAAAGGGAAGGTTTCACACCATGAAGACTGATCTAGACACCAAAAACGGTGGATCATGGGATGATGGGTCCCAACAAATGGGACACCAAGGTTTACCATTAGCTGTGATTGAACCTCAGGGAGGCCTCTTATGTACCCTATGTAGAATATAGGGATTAAAACATATATAGTTCGAAGGGGTGATTTGAGGCTTACACATGGTCAGATTCCTGAGTGATGAAAAGAGGAATGTGGTAGTTGAGGATTTTCCGTGGTTCTAATACTGGGTGTTGTAAAGAGAAATGATGATTTAGGTGACCTTACTGTGATAATATTAAGGTGATAAAGTAGATGGCTGGGGATTATACATGGTTAGCTGCCCATATGAATGGAATGATCCCATTGAGATGTGGCAACCTGGATAAGAATAAGGAAGGATGATGGAGGGTTTAATGAAGTGTATGGTGAATGGGATTGATATGAAATGGAAATTTCATTTTTGGGATTGAACTTTAGGGAGGTTCTATACATATCCCCATGGCTAGGAATCAAAATCCATGTAGTTCTGGAATGGGGGTGATGAGTCCCCTAAGAAGGTGGCTCACAAGAATGGATGCATGGATGGGGACCTGAAGGAAATGGAACACCTAGGTTAGGGAATGACCTTCCCAAGAGATAATGGGGATTGAAGGAAAGTACAAGATGGGAAATTAGTGATGGTTTTGAACCTTAGGGAGGCTTCTTACATATCCCCATGGCGAGGAATCAAATTCCACATAGTTCCAAAATGGGGTATAGAATTGGGGAGTACTCAAAGGACAATGACCTAGAGGCATGATGGGGCTTACACACGGTTATCTTCCCATCATAATAACGACACTCTTGGTTGGAGGATTATGGTAAAGTGTGTAGGGATTATTCATGTTTAGCTACTCATAAGAATGGGAAATGTGGTCTGGGCATGCACAAAGGAAAAAAACCCAAGTGGATGGATCGAAACACCTTAAGGAGATAAATCCCAGTGACATGTCCCAAAAAGGGAGTATGTCACATCGGGAGGGTACATACCTAGGAGGGAGAAACAAAGTTTACCGTTAATTGGGATTGAGACTTAGAGAGTCGTCCTACATAACCAAAAGGAATAAAAACCCATATAGTTTAGAAGAAGAAAGGGGCATGTAGTTTAACATCATGTGGGACAAAGCTGAACTGATGTGAAGTGATCAGGACAAATGAATGCTAGGCTTGAACCTTAGGGAGGCTTCCTACGTATCCCTATGGAGGGGAATCAAAGTACACATAGTTTAGGAATAAGGGGTTTGAGAATTAAGCATGGTTAGAAACCCAAAGAGGATTTCATGGTCGCTGCTTTCTATAAGACCACGTGAGCTGTGCTCAGTGTGGAAAACAAGAGGTAGCACTGGACCTGATGATCATATCACAAGAGGTGCAGACACAAGGGATAGTATAGGGATTACTCATCGCTAGAGACCCTATGAAGATGGAGATTGGGACTTACTGTAAGAGTGAATACCAAGGAGGATACCCCGATGAATGAGGAAGATATGGCCATCGTATAGGATACACCCTATCAAGGTTTTTGGGGCTTATGTGGTGACTGCCCAAGGAAAACATGGCAACAAATCCCAAATGGAGAGAGAAGGAAAGGAACTATAATGATCATTCTCATTTGAATATTATGAGGCCTACCACACATGTGATGATCAAAGTTTAACATCATGTGTTGAGGATGTGATTTTCTTGGTAGTTTATCATCCTACAACTCAGATGATGAGGACTCACTCCTCACCCCTTGGACTTACATGACTTGTACCAACCCAAACTTGGGGAAGGGAAGGTACCGGCAATGCTAGGTGTTAATAAGGTAGTGCAGTGGTCGATAAAGGGATCCTTGTTAGCGTAGATATGAAAATAAGTGATAGTCATTAGCATACCTATGTAAATAAGCATTAGGTAGGACATCACAACATGAAGAACCACTTGAGGGACTAGAAAATTACTACATACAAGATTGGAGGGCCAAATAGAAGGTGTGCATGCAAGATAATAATGTTGCTTATAAGAGGAGCTCAAACATGGTGCCTTAGAGTCAAGAAGAAACATGGTGTGCATAGTAAGGGGTGCACACAAGATTGAAGCCTTTCATACAAGATGAGGGGATATAGGAGAATGAGGTAATACATAAGGAAAAACTTGTGCATGAGGGGAGTTTTTGAATGAAATTCCTAGGAATTAAAGGAAATGAGTGATGGTCAAACACTAGTGGGCCCACCTTAAGGGGGAACCATAGGGTACCTTTCACGCAAGATATAGTACCTTGAATCTATGGATTTTTCACAGTCACAGAAGGGTTTTCTTGCACACACATGAGTGGCATTTTTTCTTTCAGAGTGTTACCTGAAGTGTAGGGGGTGCCCTTATATTTATAAGAAAAAATTTCAGCAGTGGTAGGAAAGGAGGCCTATGAAAAAGTGGGTGTTTTATGTCACATTGTGCGTATAAAAGGTTTTCCCACTAGTTTGTACTTTTGTGCGCTGGATGGGATTCTTTATCACACCTGACTTAGTTATTTTTGGGAGCTTCGAGCGAAAGAACCCATTTGAAGTCGTATTAGGCACATAAACGTTTTTCGTGCTGATTCCTGTCACAAACCAAGCCAGGTCACCATCTGAACCAGTCTACAACATGACCCGAGGGGCATTATCGATCCCCATGGGCTAGAACAAGTGCCTGGGTATCAAAAATAACACATGGGAATGATTTACCCAAAATATTAAACACAAAACCATTGACACGATAAAAAACTAAAACTGTAAATTAAAAACCAAATAGGACCTTGAACGAAAACAAAATTTCAAAGGTTTACTACTTGAACCAACATCCAAAAGTAAATGACAATAAAATAAACTAAAACTCTAACTCAAACCTCCAAGCAACAAGAGAGGTGAAACATCCACAATCTATAAACACCAACCTACATGAGAAGACCATCAACGACCAGAACCACCATTGCTGAGCATGATGCCTCAACCTGGGATACACAATGAACATGGCCTACATACACCCAATGGTGTATGTAGGGTGTGAGCTAAGATCCCAGTAGGATACCCCCAATAAAAAGGTTCCACGTATAATTATTAAATGAAAAATACATTTTCAATTTTAATTAAAGAAAAGAATTAAATGCCTGAATAGATTTAAAGAAAATAGGATTAAAGAAAAAAAATTTAAATGGAACAACTTAAATTAAAACACACACACACACTTAATTTTTAAAATAACCAAAGTGTCACACTAATGAGTGTAAAGTAACTAATGAGCACTCAACATGGGAGATGCCTTGTGGGTTTTAGATAGCATGGGTCCCTAGATTGTCGTGTCTTTGTGAAGCTTGGATTAGAAACCACAACCTTTAGAAAACGTGGCTTAGAAACAAAAAAACTTAGAAAATGTGGCTTAGAAACCATGAACCTCAGCAAAACAAGGCTTAGAAACCACGACCCTCAGTCATTCATATGTTTAATTAGTGTTGCAGTCCTCAATCTCGTTAAGTGAAAAAGGGCCAAAGCCGCCCCCGGATCACTATCCCACTAGTCTAGTCCACCCTCCTAGCTACTCGGGCTTCCCGATTTGTGCTCAAACAAGTTTCAAGTTCATGTCACACGTCACACGTCACACTTACGCATAAAAGACTAACAAAGTTCTTATAAACACAAAATCACCATTTGAAAACTCAAAACCTCTTTTAGAACCATATGAACACCAAAAATATTTTCAAAACATAATATGCAAAGGTTACATACTCAATTAAACCATATGTACAGTTTAAAAAGACACTTATCATTAAACAAACCACAAATTACACACAAAAATGCCATTTTGAAATAAAACGCACACTAAAATCTTTTTCAAACATATTTCACACCATTGACATAATTTAAGAAACCATTTGAAAATTTTTTTGTAAAGAAATAGTAAAAGAGTGTCACATGGATTTACACACACAAAAGTAACCATTTATACATTCAAAACACATTCCAACATCACACGCACTCAAATACAATTTCAGAGTGTGACTTTCACCACAAAAATTATTTGAGGGAAAACCTTACACCATATATAAAACACCTTTGCACAAAACACATAATTTAATAATCCAAAAATAAAAGCTTATAATACAATTTAAAAGAAATCACTTGGCGTTACCCACTAAACACAAAAAAACCTTGTTTTACAACCAAACTCACACAACTCCATGTAAAAAATATAATTCTCACCACTGAAATAGATTAATAAGCTAACCACACAATTTAAAAATCACTAAAAACTAACTAGATATGAGTTTCAGCAGAAATCACACAAAAAATACAAATATTCTACTAAAAAATTAAAATGAAAATCAAACTTCAAATAAAATCAACTTCACAATACAAAAATTAATTAAATACTATGATAAATTAGTTAAACTTTAAAATTAATTCATCAAATAATAATTAGACATAGAACCACCTACCTTGAACCAAGAATCTTCTGAAGAAATGTGCGAAATTACCACTGAAAATCAACCGTACTACAAGAAACCAAGAAGAGACCCTTATTCAAGATACCAGGCCAAGCAATTCACAATTGCACCCTAAAATAAGTGAAAAACCTATAAAAAATCAACAAAACCTTAGGTTGTGGGAGGAGGGTTCTGGTTGGAATATATGGAGGAAGAGAAGACCAGTGGTTCACTGGACAGAGGCCAAGGGGAGAAGGAGAGGCCAACGGAAGGTGGTGCTGGTTAGTGAGGAGGCTAACGAGGCGGCATTGGATGGTGAGGAGGCCGACAGGGTGGCACTGGATTAAAGGAGAGGGAGGTGGGTGAGTGGGATGGTGAGGGAGCAGGGTGCGGCGGACCAAGGGGGTTCCAGGGCGACAGTGCGATGACTTGGCTGGGGGTTCGGGGTGACGGCACGAGCAGAGGAAGGCAGATCGAAAGGGTCCGACGGATGGCTAGGGAGAATAGCACACAAGGGTTTGGGGAAGGGGGTGTTCCGTGACATAGTAGGGGGGGGGGAGGCGCTGGCCAACCCTAAGGGAAAAAAAGAAAAACAAAAAAAAAGAAAAAACAAAAAGATAAATCATAATAATAATAATACTAACATAATAAAATGTTAAAAATAATAATAACGAACCAATTAATTAATTAATGGGAAACAAAATAATTCATTATAACAATGATAATAATACCATCAAATAATAATAATATTATTACCATAAAAAAATTCTTTAGTACCTTTTTAATTTTTTTCTATTTTCATTTTATCACTCACTTAATTTTTTTCTTTATTATTAATTCATTTTATTGAATTAGTTGACATCAGCAGGTCATCTGGTGGCCTTGGCGAAGCCACAAAATCTCTAAATCGTGCTTCACCCAAGTGTCAGATGCTGTCAAGCCCCAAATATTGATTTGTCGACAAAAATTCAAGATTCAACTGGGACCCATACCGTACCTCGAAAGAATATTTCAAATCCAAATAAAATAATAAAGTGACTATAACTTAATATTATATTAACAATAATATTTATAACTTAATAAAATGTATATTATTAATGCTATAGATAATAATAATAATAATAATATTCTCAAATGATATTATTATTATTATCATTAAAATAATGCCTTGAATTTTATCACACTACTTATTTTTATTTTATTCTCATTTAATTATTCATTACATTTTTTTCATTTGACTTGAACATCAGGAAGGCTATGTGGTGAACTGGGTGAGGTCACACAGTGACCCTGGCGAGGCTGTGCAGATTCAACTATGGCGCACTAAATGCTGTCAAGGCCGAAATGTGCATTTTTAAATAAGAACTTTAAATTTTAAGTTGGGATTCAAACTAGACTACCTGATGAATAGTAAAATTAATAAAATAAATAATTCAAAAAACGGTGGGTGTGACAATTCCATTCTTACACACATGCTCCAAATACTTTATGTATCAATCTTGGGATCCTTGGGATCGCCCGTTAAGTCAAACTATGTCATTGCGTTGCTTCAATATGCCAATTTGTAGTCTCAAATAGAATTCAGTGCCAACAATGTATAATTATAATTAATGAAATTATATTTTATTTATGATATTATGATAATTCTTTAAATATAAAATATTACTCACCTTCTTTCTATAATGATCATTTAAAAATAAAAATTTTACTCATGTGTACGTACGACCAATCATATCTATGATCATTACATACTTAATTTCTCAAACAAATCTTTCATGATTGGTAATAAAATTATAATTTATTAATAAATATTACAATTATTTAATTAATATTATTTTTTATATGATGTAAACACGATCAAAGTAATTGGATCAAAAATAATAAATCAAAACTTATTTGAAAAAAGAGATTATTACCTAAAACTTGAATTTAACATAGAATTTTTAATAAATGAGTAATTAAATGATGTAAGTAAAAAAATAATTATGGTTATGTAATATATGTATAATATAATCATATTTATTATACATGAAATTTTAAAAATTTTGAAGGATGTCAAGACTTACGGTAAAAGGATTTATAGTCTCTTTTATTTCTAGGAGACATATGTAAATTCACCACTCATTTATTTTATCCACTTTGAAATGTTATGTAATGAATTACATTATTTTAATTCTATTTAAAGTTCCATTTTATGGTATGATTTTTTTGGGTATTATGATTCAAAATATTACTAAAGTGGCAAGACATTTTTTCTCAATATTCCTTCTTTGATGTGTACATTATGTTATGCATATATATTCATTCATGAGGTGTATATAAAACACATTTGATATATAATATCATGAATTTATTTATCCTCATGATATTTTAAGTTCCATTTTATTTTATTATTTCATGGGGATTACAATTCAAAGTTACCAAAGTGGTAATGATTTTATGCTACAACCTCACTCTTTATCAGGATTATTTGTGATTATATTTACAATGATAAAATATTATAAAACCTCTCTCAATAAACTCATTAATTTTATAATCTTTTGGTTATTCCTGATATTTTCAAGTAATATTACCATTTTACACTCTTTTTTACTTAAAATAATTCAGAAAATATTTTTAAGAAAATATAACTTTAGTTATCTCTTCAGTCAGAATTCTATTTTCTTCAAAAACCATGTTTTCTAAAAATGTTTTATTATCATCATATTTTTATTTTTTTAAAAATACTTTTTTACCCATATTTAACTTTTTTACAATATTTTTTTGAAATGAATCTTTATGTCATTTTCCAAAACAATGCACGTTTGGCTTGTACCTAAAATGAGGAACCTTTTTTAACATGTAAAGAATGAAAAAACTTCCTATAATCATGAACATTATTTTATTTGAATATAACTTTATATTTTTTCATGGTTATTTTAAAATGAAAATATTTTCAAAGTTTTTTATGTTTTAAAAAGTGTTTTTTAGAGTTAAAATGATATTTTCCTCTAGAAATATTTTAAATGACCGATCAAAATCCTTTTACATATAATATGACATTTGTTGATGTTACATATGAATTAATGGGAATATAATCCAAGGATTCCATTATTATTCTTTATCTGAATGTTTTATAATGGCAATATGTTTATTAAACCTATTTCTCTTCCACAGGTTATAGCATGATGTAATGATTATGAAACCCATATCTTTTCCATGGGTTATGCTATAATGAAATGTTTTATAAAACCCATTTATTTTCATGGGTTATGATATGATTAATGTTTTATGATATTGTGCCACACATAAATTTGATTTTAATTATGTTATGGGTGGAACCTATATCTCCCTCCAATTCTTTGAGTAATAATAAATTTTCTATGATCTCAAGGGGAACACAGGTGGCTTTATGAATCCCAAAATGGAGGGTACATGGGTGGTTATACCAAGCCCAAAAAGGAAGGTTCATAGGTGGTCAGCCTAAGCCCAAAATATGGTACATGGGAGGTTATCCCAAGCATAAAGAAGTTACATGGGTGGTTATCCCAAGTCTAACATGTTATCAATGTCATGGTAGGCAACATTGACAAAAGATTTTATATGCTGATGTGTTTTCAACAAATATATGTATTTTTCCAATGTTATGCTATTATGAATCATGTTCTCTAATTTCCTTATGATTCATGTCTTATGAACTACCAATATTTTTTATATTACTCATTTGTATGATCTTTGGTATGAAGTTTATTTTTTTAAATGTTATTCTCTTGTTCTCATACTCTTATGTTAATGTTATGCTTATGTATCTCCCTAATTTATCCTCACTAAGCATATGAGCTCACCCTTTCTTATGTTTCCTTTACCCAGGTTATGATGAAAGGTTTTATATAGGGTATGTATATAATAAGTACTAAACGAGAATATATTTTTGAGAAATATTGAATATATTTCACCAAATTAGAAGATTACATACCTAGTCTCCAAAGAAACTATGCTATTATGGTCCTCAGGCATGTGTTTGTGTAATGTGTTAGATATTCATCTAAAAAGATGTAATATATATGTATGAAAATATTGGGTCTCTATAGTTAGTATTAGAGGAAAGGGTTAGTTAACTATTGGAAACTCGGATGAGAAAAATTTAGTGAGATACCCAAGGATATTTCTATACATATGTCTAGGGATGTCTCTAGGGACATGTATAAGGATGATTAAAATAATATAAAAATGACCAGGAATTTTGGTAAAGGATAGAGCAATTGGTTTCCAAGAAATTACATCCCTTTATGGATACTATAAGTGGATGTGGATCTAGTATAGAGGTACCTAGGGGTAATATTTCCTAAAAGGGTGAATTGATCTATTCTTGATCATTACCTATTGCATGGAAACAAGCCTTACTACACACCCGATTTGACACTCTTGGGGGATATGCTTTGAAAATAAATAAACTCATTACAAACCATAATAATGAATTTAAATAGATGATGATCATGAATAAACTAGGCTTATCCTAAGGTGTCATAGATTTAAAATAAGGAAGCACGATTTAGACATCGTATAAGTGATTTTTCATGATTATATAGTTTCCCACTATGATTAGTGCATCTCGCACTATGATTTTTGGTTTTAGTCAATGGTATAATCTAGAAGAAATTGAGTTAAAATTGAATGTGATGGTCAATTTTTTGATGATAATCCAAATGGGATGATGACTGAAATGAAGGATATTATTATTATTATGTCTAACAAATTTTTATGATATATGATTTATCAAATGAAACTTAACCAAATCTTGGACACACCAAAGAAGAGAAGGATAGAGTTAGTTGAGTGTTTAGGTAATAGAGACTAAGGATGATAGATGATTCAATTTTCCATATGTCTGAAATGTGGTAAGAAGAACTCTAGGGGATGTCTTAATAGAACGATAAAATGTTTTATGTGTAGAGAAGAAGGATACAAAGTAACCATTTTCTGAGGAAAAAATAAAAAGATAAGTTAACAAAATGGATGGGAATAATGGTATCCTTAAAGTATTATCAATGGATGAATGTTTTAAATGTATAAATTATAGGCTTTATGAAAACCAATGTACTAAGGGGAATGCTCTTGAAGAGAGTCAACAAGGTGGTATGATTAGTGGTTATATTACTAACAAGGAAGAGACTTCAAATGACATATGAAAGTTATGTGATGATCTAATAATTTTGTTTATAACATGATTAAATTGATGTTTATTAATGTTAAGACATGATACATATTTCATATTGTGGGAATGAGGTATTAAGGAATAAGATAAAGAAGCCTAATTAGTGCTTTAATAACGAAATGGTATAATTGAAGTCTCTATTCAAGAATTATGGTATATGAATCATGAAATATATAAGTATTATTATATATATGTTTTTCATTAAGGATTTACAAAAATATGTTTATCAGTTATGATGACCTATAAAAGTGATTTATTAGTAAGGTGATATTTTGATTAAGGTATGTTAACCCATAACATGTTTCATATGTTGAGATAATGTTGTTGGGATAAAGAGACGTTGATTATGAATAATGAAAATTAAATAGTACTAATTACCTTGGAATTGATTAATGATCCGTAGAAAAGGTGTTTTATGTTATGATTGGTGAGTTTACATAATTATTGGATTTTTGGAATATGTTCAATAATTCGTGGTTTTATTCAAGTAATGAGGAAGTATGTTTGTTTTCATTATGGTTTTATGGAAATTTTTACTGTTACCTTGATTCCATAAAATATATTAATAATATATTCACATATTTGGAATGTTATAATTAGGAGATTCTTAATGATATTTGGAGGATTTATGTTAAGTTGATTTTGGGAAATTAAGTGACCTTATTTATAAATTCTTAATTTTGGAAGGGTCACAAGGTTAACCATTTATGAAATGGATTAAGTTGAACTTCAGATGATGTTTTAGAGATTAATTTATTACTTCACTATATGAAGCTTTATAAATAACCTGTGATAACTATTTTGTTGTGGTTATAACTAAATATAATATGAATGACTTTTTATTCTTTTATGGGTTTTATTTAGTGCTTCAAACATGAAAAACAACCATATCTTTGTGTAAGAGATGAATTGGAAATTTATCAAGGCATAAACAAAGGATGAAATTTTTCCTATGAAATAAAAATATATCAAATACATTTTTATATCTTCTCAGTCTAGATGAAAAATGAATTCTCTAATATTAGGAAAATGATATTAAAATAAAATTTTGTCCTATTATCATAATTTTTGATGATATAAATGACCTTTTTCATTACTCATTGGTTTATGGATTTGTGGCTATTAACCTTCTTTGAATCACCCACTTTATTATGATCAATGTTCTCTATCACTTTCCATTAGTATTTGGGAGATAATTTTTTCTTCTATGTCTTTGTTTCTAAATACCAGCTATGTTATCCTATTTACAAACCTAGTATTTCTTATTCAAGATAACTTTCACACATAACTTTATCTTTTTCAAGTGGATTTTTTATTAACCATATTTATGATGTGGTTTTATATGAAGTAATTTTCAAATGATAAACCTTTGATGACTGAGAATAATTTTGAGTGTGAATTTCATTTTAAGGGGGTAGAATAAAACACCTTGAGATTTTGTGAAATATATTTTTTCAAATGAATTTAATATTTTATATATATTTTTTTACATGCAACACTGTGTATATATTTCATTATACACAGCACCAAGTTTATCTTACTTTATAAGGAACAATGAGTTTCTTCAAAATCATGAATGACACGTGACACTGAACTTCAGTAAAACATGAAATAATATTATTTTAAATATTTCCATTATATCCTACCTTTTAAATAGTGGGTATGAATAGTATTTATTACTTTATTATATACATATATATATATATATATAAATGCATGACTCATTATAAATTTATTTATAAATTCTTAGTAAATAATTAATCAATTTTTAGTAAAGTAATTATAATCATAAAAAATTTTCTTTCTTAAAAAATGATTTTAATGATTTTATTTATCTTTTAGAAAATTTATTTTATAAAATGAAATTCACTTTTAAAATCATTATATAGAAATTAACTTATGGTAAGTTTTTGGATTTTTTAGAAAATATTGATCTTTCAGTGAATAGTGAAAAATAAAGATTTTTGTAAAACTATTATTTCTTTTAAATAAATAAATTAATTCAAACTCTCAATTATGTTTTTTGGGAGAGAACATTTTTTTTGACTATACCATCATATTCTTAGGTATATTTTCATAGATAGAGATCTAAACCAGATACATAGGTGTTGGTTGCAATTCTTGCAGGGCTATGACTGTGAGATAGTTTATAATCTTGGGAAGGGGAAATGGTGGAAGATTACCTTAATAGGAAGTCCTGTTATCATTTGGTGGAGGAGGTGTTTGAGAATTTTACTTCTTTATAGCTAACCCTAGTGAAGGGGAGGGGTGAAGCTTATCTTCAGTCAATGCTATTGACTCTACTGATTCTCTAGTATGTGAGGGAGGGTCAATTGGTAGAAATTCGAATGTGAGGTTCACCATTACTAGATATCTTTAAAATATTTACCTATTGGCTTATATTAAAAAGGGGAACACACCATCCTTTTCCTGGGATAGATGGTGGTTCTGGTTCTGATGTGAGAGGAGGTGATGAGGGAGTTTCACACATCTCCTTTGGATATACATACCAGTGTAAGGAATATGTACATGGACCTTTAGCAGTAGTTTTGTTTTGCTATAATTAGGTAGACTATTTTTGAAATTGTCTGTTGATGTCTCACTTGCCCATAGGCGATGGATTAGCACCAAGTTCCGATAGGTTTGAAACAGCCTCTTGAGATCCTAGAGTGGAAATGGGATGACATATCCATAGAATTTATGATAAGGATTCCATTGAAAATGAGTGTCCATGATTCCATCTAGGTGATATTTGATTGAGTTACAAATCCATAACACTTCCATTCCATCAGGGAGTAGAGTTTAGTGGTGATTCTAGGATAGTTGTATGTGCATGAGATCATCTGGCTCCATGGGGTACACTCGATGATTATCTCTGACTGAGATGCATGGTTTACATAAAGGTTGTGTAGAGTCATACAAGATTAATTCTATACCTAGTTGAAGATGAGTCTGATGTTTCACATCCATACATATTGGTTGACTGAGCTCACTATCTTGGTGTTGGAAGATATGATGAGACTTTGTGTTCTGAACTTCATTCGAAGTTGGGAGGATCACCTTCCATTGGTAGAGTTTGCTTATAATAACATATATCATTTTAAAATAAGCATGAAACCATTAAATTACTTTTATGGAAGACCTTACAGGTCACCCTTGTGTTAGACTAAGATTAGAGAAAAATTAATTGTTGTGGAAAATATGGTGCAAGTGAGGATGGAGAAATTTCATGTGATCAACGAGCATATGATAGCATCCCATAGATGACAGAGTTCTTATGTAGATTGACATCATAGTCAATAATTTCTCAATCATGTAGACCATTATTTCTTGATATTCTCCCCAAAATTTGTATTTTGGAGGTTTGGTTGGGGAGTAATGCTATCCTTGAGTTTCATCAGGCCATTCGAGATCCTTTGGAGGGTTTGATAGGTTTCTTGTTTCCTAGATTTACCCCTATATTTGTATTGGGTGCATGAGTTCTTCCATGTGCCGCATATGAGGAGATACATGTGTGATACTTTTCATGTTATTTATTAGGGTGAGATGAACATCGAGGATGAAGACACTTTCTTAGAGTACCTAGTGGTGATCAAGGATCTACAAGAGAAGATCTTAAAAATATGGGATATTCTGTTGGTTTTTGTGTGGTGGTAGTATGGGAGAATTCAAGAGAGATTCTAGAGTGTGATAGCCAGATATGAGCTCAATATCCTCACCTTTTTGTTTATATTGTACTTAACTAGGATGAAAAAACTTTAAGGGGGAATAATACAATGACTTTTTTTCCTTTAAATGATTTGAAATATTTTAAGAAATATTTTTGGGGCCAGGTGATGAGAAATCATGATATTTGGGGGCCCGGTGATCCTAGAATTGATATTATTAAAACATTAAATATATTAGAATCATGTGCATTCCATTTTTTTGGGAATAATGGAATAACTCCTGGATGGATACCTAAATTAAAAATCCAAGACCATAGTTGATTTGGGGATGTCGGGTTTACCCTAGGCATAACCAAAGGTCCATCGACACTGGACATATGATTGAGGCATTCATTGGAAGGTGAGTTTAATTAAAATAAATAAATAATTTTTAATATGACCTAATTTAAAATACTCTATAAATAACCTCTTATGATGGTTTTAAAAGGGTTATCCATATAAACCTTGTGAGATCTAAGAATAGGTTCTGAACATTCCTTATTAGAGAATTAGTATTGGTCGATGAACAATGATTGGATCGAGGTGGATCGAGAGGTAGAAGATGCTACATGTCTTATCATTCACTAGAGAATGCATTATTTACCAATTATCAATCCTTTTTCAGTGTAGGTATTTTAAATTTTGGTTTTATCCCTTTTGATTAAAATGTTGAGCATGGATATTCATATTTACCAATTGATTTGTGTTTATCATTTCATCGCATGATGCCGTTTCAATAATTTGGTTGTTTAAATTAAACAATTCTTTCTAATACTTGTTATCACCCCTAGATAAAACTTTTATGAAATATTGGCCAATAACTCTTTGACAATGATTGGTTTTACTTTTTTAGTGTTCTCTCCTCTCTCCATTCATTGTTTTCTTCACCATTAGCCTACAGGGTCATAGTTCGACATTGCTGGGGTGATTTCGAGCATGATTAAACACCCATATTCATTATAGTATAACAATATACAAGAGGATTTATGGTTTATTAATGGACCGGGGAATGACAAGGGATGAAATTGGTACTCCATGGAGCAGGGATTTGGAGGGTCGATGGGATCAAGTTGGAGGTGTACGGGTGGAGTTTCAGTCTTCGTATGAATCATTAGAATAATTTCTATGACCATTGGAGACTGGGTAATGATGGTCTTAGGTAGTTCCCTTTTATTTTGGGAGGTACTTAGGCATGATTCATGGAAATAAGCCTTATATAGTAAAATCATAACGAATCTAAAACATGACTTCATGATGTGTACTAGGATAAACACATGCTGTGTAGCCCCCCAACTATGATAGCTTTTGTTTTAGGGAAGATAATGATCATAAAACATGGAGTGGTCCTACACACTATGTGAACTCCCTTGATAGCCATACCATGTGCCTGTTAGAACATGCCTAGGACCCCATACAGGAGGACATACTTTACACTGTGAGAGTACATAGGTATAGAACATTACTCGGGCATAGCTAGGTACATGACTAAGTACATGATCATGAACCTAAGAAAACATGCATGTTAAAGTGCACATGGGATGGCATCTAGTGGTTTGGACATTCCATGTGGAACCCTTATAGGCCATGTACACTGACATGGCCTCCAAGTTGTGTCTAGAGGAGAATAATGACTGACAGTAAAGCGGTTCCACATGATGTGTGGACCCATTACATGCCATGTATCTATTTTGATAAACTTATTCCTCCCATATATTCTTTTTTGGACTCATATTTTGGCCCCAGGTTTGCCTATCCTGAGTGTTTTTTTTTGCATAAAACATGATGGTGGCCTTTATAGTGGCTTTTAAGATATGATGAAAGTAATTTTAAGCATGAAACTTTTTCAAACAATGATTGATGATGGTAGGGATTATATGGGATCATCAGTGAGATGTCAGGGTCAATACTCTCTAGTCAAACTAGGGTGTGGGTTCCCTAGGATATTAGAGAAATGTTAGGGTTTGTACTACCTTATCATACTAGGGAGTGGGTTACCCATATTCTTTATATAAGTAGGGTCAGTACTCCCCTTACCACAACAGGGTGTGGGTTCTGTACCTATGGAGTGGTAATACACCATTTTTTATCTCTCGCGGTGTACACCTCCTCCATGGGAGATGTGTATCCCTTAGATATAGAGTGAATTTTCAAGTTGGGGGCCCTTATACACATATTCTGGTGAGTTTTCATATGATGATGGACATTAGTGATGTAATTTTTGAGTTATAGGGTTACTCACCCACTTTTTCTATGCTGTGAGATGGAGATCCCATTTCTCTCTCATTTGGGTTTCTTTATGATAATATATATGTTTGTATCTATGGGTTTTGTTTCCTTCTTTCTTTGGGTTGATATGACTTTGGTTGTATCTCTTTATCACTCCCTTTTGGTTTTGGGGCGTCCTACTAGGGACATATATACTCACCCATACATGGTATTTTTCCTCACATGTCATGTCTTATGTATATGATAGATAAATTAACAGTGATTACAATGGATCATTGTGATACATGGGTACATTGAATTCATAGGTTGGTCGAGCTTGGAGATTAGGATAAGGTCTCTCTTAGCTTTAATTATTTCTAACTATTGTCAGGTTGGAACTTCAATTCTAGTTGGGCATTTATATTTTCCCTTTAAACTTTAGCTGTATTTAGTTATAATCTGATGTATTCCCTAGAGTTTATTATATGCATGGTTTATCTCTAGATGTTACATTCATTACTTTACATTCAAATGCACTATTTTATAAATATAGTTGTTTATATGTATATAGATTTATTATGAAAAGGCCTCCCATTATAGTCACGCCTTCTCAGTGCTTGTGGCCATACCATATCCTATTAGAGGTAGGATTGGGTTTGTAACGACTTGATCTTCTTTCGGCCAGGAGGCCTCCAGTGGTTTAGATAATTATACACAAGCACAAGCTGTTGTTCACCCTATATAAGATCCTACTAATATATAACAAGTTTCTACTTTAAACTCTAAGGAATGGGATTTTTTAAGTGGTTAGTTGGTAGGTCTATATGATGAATATATGGGTCATCAACAAGTGATGAGTGATAATCAATTTGACATTTTTTATGATATCTATAAAAGGGAAAGAATAGGTGAATATAAGGATCAAGTTAATAATGGAAAATAAAAATCCATCGTTCAGGAGGAGTACACAGATGAGCATGACATACCTAATGTTGAGTTAGATAGAGGTAACCAATATAATTGTATTATTAGTTAGTATAATTGTTATCTCTCTAGTGCCACAAATGGTAAGAATCAAGTTCTAGATGTGAGTGGTTCCTACATATTACAAACAAATAAAATAATACCCAGAATGGATTATTTATATTTTCAAAATACAATGGTTACAAGATCATATGGTGTAGGCTCAAGATTGTATCCAAAGAAATCCAGTAATGAAATGAAAAAAAATTAAAGGATGTATTTCAAATTTATGATGATATTTCTGGGTACTTTTATGAATGGATTAAAAAAATGATAAATCCTATTATATAAATATAAAGATTTATAGATTATATTTTATTATTACCTTAGTGTCTGTAATCATATGATCTCTAATATTGATGATTAGAAAAAAATAAATCCTTATAATGATTATATAGACTTTACTTAAGAATGGTTTTTTCCTTAACCGATCTAAACAAACTATTTGTTTCTTTTGTTATTTCTATATTTATTTTCCTTTTTTGGGGTATGGTTATGTCATTTGTGATGTTGATAGAATTGGTTTGTTTGTGTTTTTCTAACCTTGATTTTTTATCTAACAATGTATTCTAAGACCTTGATATGATATGGGTTATAGTCTTAAGGATGATACTATAGAGGTATTATATATAATGATCCTAAAACTCTCCTATTTATTATATGTCTATAGGAAGATATTTTATTAGTAGTTATATAGGTGTTCAAGTGCATAATTTATACTCAAATAGTTGTTCATTTTACAAAATTATTACTTAGATAATGGTATTTTTTGGCATCTAAATACAAGTTGGTGTGTTATAAATAGAATTGGAATGTCAATCTAAACCTTTATTTCATTGTTGGGTATTGAATTTATTATAATCCTAAAAACATTATTGTGTGTTTGTTTTCTTCATAAATTTTCTTAGGACCATGGATTTGGATTCCAAATCCATGGTACATGCCGTTTTTGTATATTATCTGAATTAACTAAGAAAAATATTTTAACTCACATGGAAACCAAACCAATGTATCCAAAAATCAAAAGGACATTTGGCAAAGATTAAGGGTTATCATTGGCTGAGTGGGGCCATGGAGGAGCTGAGGAAAGGCCATTGTAGGACAAAAAGAGCATTGGGTGAGAAAGATCACAGGGTGATTCTTAGACAAAGACTATCATGTGGGGTGATATGAAGGATGAAAAACATGGGGTGGTACTAAATGATCTCAATTCTAGTCTAGTAGTGCGTTTAATATTATTAAGATGCACATTACTAAGATATATTTTGATGTGAGAATATGATTTTATGGTATTGTTCATTAATTAAAAACATGGGCACCAGAAATTTTAAAATGAAATACTTCTATTTTATTTATCTTCAACCTCATTCCATATGAGAGTTTCATGCCACTAGTTTTCATTCAGCAATTACGTGCAAGAGGGTTTAGATACTTAAGTAAATCGAGTGATTTCCATAGGAGATTATAATAGTTTTTATCACATCTAAAATGTCATGCAGTAAGGATATACCCTCCATACGATGCATTCACCAGAGGTTATAATGATATGGTGAGCTGTACTCTTGAAAAATCTGAATGAGTTTGAAGAAAATTTAGAAGATAATCAAAAATCATAAAGTGACTATGCTTTACTATATTAATTCAATGTGTATATATCAAAATAGTTGAGTGTTGTGATCCAAATGGATGAAGAAATAGTGGCTGATGTTTATAGATTCACATAAGTGGATCTACAAAGTAAAGAGATTAATGTAAGGGGAACTTCTTATGGATATTTATTTAAGGGTATAACCACGTATGGAGATCCACTTCATAAAGATTATACAGTTCATAAGGTTTTCACATTGTAAATGCGTGATGAGAAAAATACAAACAAACACAATTATTATTTATGTATAAAATCTCCTGAAAATGTAAAAATAATTTAGATTAAAAAATGTTATTAGATTTTGAGACTACATGTGAAAGTTTTGGAAAAAAAATAGAAGATTTAAGATTTTTTGAGTTTAAAACATCAAGGATCCCAGACTCTAAATGATGATGTTATAGGGAGGTTGAATATTCACGATTTATGGAAACTCAAAACTATGAATATTATGAGAATAACCCTAATAAAAAACTATATATATATATATATATGTATATGTATATAAGAATCCATGGAATAGTTGTAATATTATACCTATATATTATTGATAAATATTCTGAATGTTGAAGAAAAAATAGGGAGATCCTAAAAACTGGTGAAACTCAGAAGAAACATAACAATTAAAGAGGAAAAGTGGAAGAAATGTGAGCCTTAGACCTATGACTAACTTGAAGAACAAATTTTTTCAAATAATTAGTTGAGAAAAAGCTATAGATGAGAAGGTACTTACCTTGTTGCTACTTTTAAAGATCATTATTTCGAGATACTTATTGATAAGAAAACCACTATGAGAAATATCCCTAGTGAATTTGAAAAGATATAATATGTAACGCCCCGACCCTAGTTACCCAGAGTCGGTGCATTATTACATAACATTGGCATGATCACAAGAAAGATCAAATCTCGAAAGACCGATTGGTTTAGTAGTCTTGGAAACACTAGATATATTCATAAGTCTTACATTACATCATAAAATGAAAAACTACTACAACAACATATTGTCTCCATAATTCACACTCATATACCCACATAATATCCCTGAAGGTCATTCATAATTTACTTCTTCACTTCCTGGGAAAAATAAAACATAGAAAAGGGGTGAGCTCAAATGCCCAGTAAGGATAACAATGTAGCGGAAACTTTCATAAATAAGAATAAACATTTAAGGCAATGTATAACTAAAACAAAATCCTTTCAATCATGAACTTTCAACATGGTATGGAATAAATAAAATGAAATAATGCCATTTACTTATTCACATGGATATTCTACTAATCGAATAATCACATGCAAAAATCAATAACCACTTTCATAATGTTGGAATGCATAATGCCAGACTATCATAACCACATAGTCAAGGCCTCGTGCCAAGACTACAAATAAGATTTTGTCAAGGCCTTGTGCCAAGACACTAGTTTGTCTCATGAGACCTACCGATGCATCGAGGAGCTATATCAGGCTCCACCCGTCACTTACTAAGTCCAATGCATTCCCATATGAAAAGGTTTAAACATAACATAAACATTCGTATTAAAACTAGCATATGAAATCTAAATAATTTCACCATAAACTATGAATGGTATAAAAATAGCACATCCACAGTCAAACATATCACAAAACCTTCAATACAATATAGAAGTTTTGTATCATAATAAATCAACTTCAAATAATCTTAAAATCCATCAAAGGATGTTGACATAGATGAAATCAATATTCTTTTTAAAGAAATATCTCCTTTTAATTTGAAATCATTTAAGATCCATATAAAATAAAACATTTTCTTTGAAAATATTCTTATAAGCTTGTAAGGGAAGCTTTGAAGATTTTATAACGGCGGAAAATAGCCGCACCCGCCGTATAAGTTAAAAAAAACATTCTTACCTTAATTCTGTCGAAAAGGTTAAAAATGACCTTGTTTTGAAAAGGACAGAAAGATTCCTTTATAAACCACTTATAAAAGTCAAAAAGGGTATAAATGACTTTAAATCATATTATAGTAAATAGTAAAAATGTTTTGAAATACATTTTTAAGAAACATGGATGTGGATGATAAAGAGATCCCAGTAGATTATTACGTATAAACAACCTCGGATAATGAAGAGATTGTGAAATAACCCTTACCTTGTACTTTTCCTTGGTTGGGGTAGGTTAACCTCCTGTATAATGGTGAAATAATTTTTATTAAATTATACAAGAATCATATATATTAATATGATATCATATATGATCTTTTAACATTGATTTGTTAATAATATCTTAGAATTATCGTCGTTTCAGGTGTTAACTTACTCATTTTCTTTTATATGTTTTGTTACATAAGCCATGTTTGTTGTATCTTATTCATATCCAGAATGATATCAAGTCCTTAAACATCATTTTTAAATCATAAAATGATAATTATACTTGAATGGATACGATGGAGAATGAATCTCATCGCGTTCGTGGAGACGGTAGTCCGTACGTACGCACGAGTGACAATATCATTCTTTTGATATTAAAATAATATATAAATGGATGGTATATCATATATAAAGAATCATTAACATGTTATATTTATTATTTACATGAGTTACACATCATTATTATACCCATCCAAATAATAATATATTGAATAACAATTACACCACGACGTGGAGACGGTAAGCCGTACGTACGCACGTATGGTGACATGTTATTCAAAGGGTGGATAGAATACTGAATATGGTTGTACCATATTTATAATAAAATCACAGTATATGTGAGATACTGGAGTTATTATTTTATAATGGTAAGAACAAAGAAAGAAGAAGTGGAAGAAGAAAGGAACTTTAAAAGGGGTGGTGAAAACATTACCTCTTCTTCGGGTTCTTCCTTTTGATTTGATCAAAAGGGATCCTTAGGTTGGCTTTCTGATCACACTAAGGCCTGTAGGTTGTAGTGAGGGATGTTGGGAGAGTATTTGGGCAGATTTTGGCCGAACCAAAAGGCTTTGAAGGTGTGAAGAAATGAGAAGGAGTGGTCTCCTTTTATAAGGGAGAGGAGGGGCTCTTTAGGAAAGAGTGAAAGTATTACTTTATAATATAATTATATTCGGTTTATAATGGTCCAAAAATCATTGAGGTCGAAGATAAGATGAATCATATTCTAAATAACATCAACCAATAAGAATTGGACAGGTTTTAGATAATATTTTAATCATTATAATCTTATTTATTTAAATGATTTATTAATGAGGTAAACATTGCATCATTATTGTGTCATTAATAATTTAAATTATTTGATGTCTAAAAATTATAAATAAAATATAATTATGTAGGAAATCTTTTTATCTTTCTAATGAATATTTATAATCGAAAATCCAACATGTATAACCCTATGTAAAAATTGTTCTTCTAAACGATGTAAGCTTATGCCATTTTTATTTTTATTTTAACTTTATTAATATAATGTGTCCCTACCACATACAAGTGGCTCTAAGGGGTCCCCAAATCGACCCAAGGATGCCCATGGTCGGGTATGTGTCCACCAATAAGGTTAGGACACGTTTTAGGGTAATTTTTTATTATTATAATATTATTTTTTAACCCTTATTTACCGGATTTACCCTTTAACCATGGTAAATAAAATATTTACCGCAGTAATTATTCAAAATGTGTAAAAATAAAAGTTACCTATTTACATAATTTGGAAATCCTGATTCAAAATATGTAATCCATTTTTACAAATTCAAAACACAGAAGTGGCAGAAATTAATTTAAAATTAATTCCCGTTGTTAAAATAAAAAGCGTGTTTTTAAGAGATAATAACTATCAAAAGATTGACACTTGTTTATGTCTGGTTTAATTGTGAAATTATGTCCAATGACAAACATTAAATTAAATGGTAAAAATATATTCTAAATATACTTTAAAACCACTCAAATTCATAATTTATCAATATTAATTATTTTGATTAAAAAAGTTGATTTTAATTAAAATTTAGTAATTTTCACTATTCATCAAAATATAAAAGTTATCCGAAAAGTACCAAAATTTCACCTTAGGCTAAATTAGATATTCCGAATCCAAAAATGAAGTCCATTTTGAAATATAAAATATATATAATTTTAAAAAGTAGGTATTACTATTCATAACGGCTAGTTTGATTGGTTGTTAGAACTCGGTGTTGCGTACAACACACGCTATCACATTATTCAAAGAGAAGCATACCGTAGAAGCTTGTGGTGTTACATTCTCCCCTCCTTCAAATAATTTTGTCCTCTAAATTTCTAGAATACTATCGCATGAAAAGACTCGGGTGGTTCTTCATCATAAGTTCCTCGGGTTCCCACGTTGCCTCTTCCATCTTATGATTTCTCCACAAAACTTTTACCAGACGCGTCGTCCGGTTTCTCAGTACTTGTTCTCTTGTATCAAGAATCCTGACAGGCTCTTCACAATAAGACAGATCGGGTTCCAGTTCTAATTCCTCATAGGTGAGTACATGCGTTGGGTCAGGCATGTATTTTCTCAACAGAGATACGTGGAACACATCGTGAACTTTGGAGAGACTTGGCGGCATTGCCAATCGGTAAGCTACAACCCCAATTCGTTCTAGAATTGCGAAGGGTCCAATGTACCTGGGACTCAATTTACCTTTCTTACCAAAACGTATGACTCCCTTCCATGGAGATACCTTCAGGAAAACATGATCACCGACTTGAAATTCCAAATCCTTCCTTCGATTATCGGCATAGCTCTTCTGCCTACTTTGAGCTTCTCTGATGTGATTTTGGATTACCTTCACCTTTTCCATCGTTTCCTCCACCAGTTCTGGACCTACAAGTTTTCTTTCACCAACGTCATCCCAACAGGTTGGTGTACGACATCTCTTTCCGTATAACGCTTCATATGGTGCCATCTGAATACTCGAATGGAAGCTATTGTTATATGAAAATTCTACCAGTGGTAAATATTGATCCCACATACCCTGAAAGTCAAGTGAGCAAGATCTCAACATGTCTTCAAAGGTCTGAATAGTCCGTTCTGATTGTCCATCTGTCTGAGGGTGGTAAGAAGTGCTCAAATGAAGTTCAGTATCCAGGGATTTCTGAAGACTTTTCCAAAATCTTGAAGTAAAACGGGGATCACGATCAGAAACAATTGATAAGGGTACTCCATGAAGTCTCACAACTTCATTAATATATAGTCTTGCTAGACGTTCCAGGGGTAGATCTTCTCTTATAGCAAGAAAATGTGCTGACTTGGTAAGACGATCAACAATAACCCATATTGAATCATTCCTTCTAGGAGTCTTTGGTAGCCCTATGACAAAGTCCATCGTAATATTGTCCCATTTCCACTCCGGTATGGGAAGAGGTTTCATGACTCCTACAGGCTGTTGCCTTCCAGCTTTCACTTGTTGACAAACCATACATCTTGACACAAAATCAGCAATCTCCCTCTTCATGTTGTCCCACCAAAAATGTTCCTTCAAATCTCTATAAATTTTGGTGCTCCCAGGGTGTATAGAGAAATTGGAACTATGAGAATCATCCAGCAATTCCCTTTTTAGATCAGGTAAATCGGGAACACAAAGTCTCTTCCCGAATTTCAAAATTCCATCTTCATACACAAAGTCTCTCAATATCCCATCATTCAAAGCTTTAATCTTCTTCTGAAATTCTTCATCATTGGTCTGAGAACTCTTAATCCTTTCTAGTAAAGATGGTTTGGCAACCATTTGAAAAAGCATTGATGTTTCACCTTCCCTGGTTATTCCCATGTCCATCTTCACTAGATCCATGATAATTGGATCCCTTTAAATTCTCATCATGTTCAAAACTCCATGGTCTTTTCTGTTCAAAGAATCTGCCACCTTGTTTGCTTTCCCCGGGTGGTAGTGTATCGTGCAATCATAATCCTTGAGTAATTCAAGCCATCTCCTTTGCCTCATGTTGAGTTCTTTTTGTGAGAAAATATACTTCAAACTCTTGTGATCAGTATAAATCTCACATTTTTCACCATAAAGGTAGTGTCTCCATATCTTCAAAGCAAAGATCACAGCTGCTAACTCAAGATCATGAGTAGGATAGTTTTGTTCATGAATTTTCAACTGTCGTGATGCATAGGAAATAACTCTATCATTCTGCATAAGGACACAACCAAGTCCTTTCTTTGATGCATCACTATAAATAACGAACCCATCATTCCCCGATGGTAGAGTCAATATAGGAGCATTGACTAATCTTCTCTTCAGTTCTTCGAAAAATTATTCACACTCTTTTGTCCAAACAAATTTAACCCCTTTACGTGTGAGCTTCGTTAATGGGTTAGCCAATCGGGAAAAATTCTGGACGAAACGTCGATAATAACCTGCCAAACCGATAAAACTGCATACCTCAGTTATACTCGTAGGTGCTGACCATTCTTGGATTGCCTTGGTCTTAGAAGGATCAACAGAGATTCCATCTTTAGAGACAATATGGCCAAGAAAAGAAATCTCATGAAGCCAGAATTTACACTTGCTAAACTTCCCATATAATTCATGTCTCCTCAGAGTCTTCAAGATAATGCGCAAGTGATTTTCATGATCTTTGTAGGTTTTGGAGTATACCAAGATATCATCAATAAATACCACCACGAATTCATCGAGATACTCCTTGAAAAATCTATTCATCAGATCCATGAATACAGAGGGTGCATTAGTCAATCCAAATGGCATTACAGTAAACTCGTAATGCCCGTACCTGGTTCGAAATGCTATCTTCAGAATGTATTCCTTCTTTACACACAACTAATGGTATCCAGATCGAAGTTCAATCTTTGAAAATTATTGAGCTCCATGAATTTGGTCAAATAAATCATCAATACGAGGTAGGGGATACTTGTTCTTTATCGTTATAGCATTGATCTCCCTGTAGTCGATACATAACCTCATAGATCCATCTTTCTTTTTAACAAAAATAACAGGGGCTCCCCATGGAGAAACAATAGGGCGAATAAATCCTTTATTACTCAATTCCTCTAGTTGTTTCTTTAGTTCGACTAACTCTACAGTAGCCATTCTATAAGGGGTCTTCGATATAGGCCTTGATCCAGGAATCAAATCAATGGAAAACTCAACTTCTCGTTCTGGAGGATGTCCAGGTAAATCTTCCGGAAATACATCAACGAATTCTTTCACAACAGGTACATCCTCTATTTGAACATTCCTTTCCTCACCGACAGTTATTTCATTCTCTTCCTCCCCAATAATTGAATTTAGTTGAGCTATTGAGGGTGGATCTAAATAAGAATTAGGTGGTGACGATTCTGCTCTAAAGATAAGGTGTTCCTTATCATTATCATCAAGAATCGTAACCTATTTCTTCTTACAATAAATCTTCGCATCATAGTCCGAAAGCCAGTCTATACCAAGGATTATATCAAACTCAATCATAGGTATGACGATGAGATCAGCAGATAAAGAAAATTTATGTGCTCTAATGGGGACTGATTCACAAAACTTTGTTGCAACGATACTTCCCTTAGGAGTTTTAACTGACAACTACCTTATTAAATCAAATTGGAAATATCTAATTTTCTTAGAAAACTGGGAATATATGAAACAATGCGACGATCCAGAGTCAAATAATGCATTTTCTAAACTTGAGGAAACCATTAAATTACCTGCCACCACGTCTTTTGGAGCCTCTACCTCAGCAGTAGTGATAGCATAAGCCTGGCCTTGATCCCTTGGCCTTTTCTGAGGTAAGTTCTCCTGACTCTTAGGACATGCATTTGCATAATGTCCCATCTCCCTGCAATTGTAGCACTGAACGTTGGTGGCTTCCTTCTTCCCTTTGCAATCACGAGCTTGGTGGCCTTCTTCACCACACTTGTAACAGACTCCCATTCCCTTCAAGCAAGCACCGGGGTGTTTCTTACCACATTTACCACAGGATGGATATTCAACCTTTCCTTTCTTCCCCTTATTTCCATTCCCAGATTGATCAGCAGGCCTCTTCTTCTCTTGCTTTGCTTTAAAGTCATAAGACTTAGAGAATTCCTTTTCGGTCTTGATAGCACATGAGACAATGTCTTCGTACGATGAAAAGGATTTTGAGACTAATGCTCGATGGAGAAATGGTTTTAACCCATCAAAGAAACCATCAATCTTACTTCTTGGGTTGTGAATATAATCTCCAACATACCTCGCTAACCTTGTAAAGTTAGCCTCATACTTTGTGACATTCTCATCCTCCTTTTGTCTTAGACTCAGAAATTGCCTTTCCATATCTGCTCGATGGTCGCGAGGAAAGTATTTTTCTAAAAACAGATCTTTGAACTCCCTCCATTCCATATTTGATACTTCATCATCTTCCTTCATGTTTTGAATCAATGACCACCATTGACCAGCATCTCCAGTGAGGCGGTAAACTGCCATGATAACTTTTTCCCTTTCACTGCTCCCCAAAGCCTGAAATATTTTCTCTAGGGAAAATATCCATTGCTCAGCTACTAAGGGATTTGTATTCCCATTGAACGTTGGTGGTTGTTGCCTCATGAATCGATCTAACATTGATCCTCCATGCTGCGGATCAGGGTGCTCCATACGGGTAAGGTTATTATTCATAACCTGAGTAAGTTACCCCAGTATGGTGATTAGCTGAACGGCACCAGTTGCATCACCATCCCCACTATAATTATCTTGAGCAGGAGGGCAATCCCTACATGGAGTGCGTGCATTGATACGGTTTCCATTTCTTCCACTAGGTGCCATTTCTAAACAATGGCATAAACTAGATCAGTTTATGAATCAAAATACATAATCCCATACTTATAAAACACTCAACATAAATTGAACTATTTATGGATATAATCCATAATCATAAATTTTTTTTCTTTGAGTAATTATATACTCATAAACCCTTCATAATGATTTGTAAAGAAAATGAGAGTTATCCTAAGCATATCCCCCGGGAGTGTCGTAACCAAGAGTGCAGCAAGGCCCGATGTCGTGCACCAGTTCCCGTTCGAGTCTAGCTCAAAGCGGTGTTTTCGGGTTTTACCCCTAGGTACATCTGTGCCAGAGCCGCCTCTACCTGCTCGTATCCAGACAGGGATGTATTGCTCGGAAAACTCACAAAATCCCTACAATACCAAAATTCTAGGAAGTTCTTCTACACTAATCCTCAAAGTTCATCTTAGGTCTAGTGCTCTAATAAGAGTTTATCTAAATCTAGCTTCCAAGGTTTGTACTAAACTTCCTCTAATACCAACTGTAACGCCCCGAACCTAGTTACCCAGAGTCGGTGCATTATTACATAACATTTACATGATCACAAGAAAGATCAAATCTCAAAAGACCGATTGGTTTAGTAGTCTTGGAAACACTAGATATATTCATAAGTCTTACATTACATAATAAAATGAAAAACTACTACAACAACATATTGTCTCCATAATTCACACTCATATACCCACATAATATCCCTGCAGGTCATTCATAATTTACTTCTTCACTTCCTGGGAAAAATAAAACATAGAAAAGGGGTGAGCTCAAATTCCCAGTAAGGATAACAATATAGCGGAAACTTTCATAAATAAGAATAAACATTTAAGGCAATGTATAACTAAAACAAAAGCCTTTCAAACATGAACTTTCAACATGGTATGGCATAAATAAAATGAAATAATGCCATTTACTTATTCACATGGATATTCTACTAATCGAATAATCACATGCAAAAATCAATAACCACTTTCTTAATGTTGGAATGCATAATGCCAGACTATCATAACCACATAGTCAAGGCCTCATGCCAAGACTACAAATAAGATTTTGTCAAGGCCTTGTGCCAAGACACTAGTTTGTCTCATGAGACCTACCGATGCATCGAGGAGCTATAGCGGGCTCCACCCGTCACTTACTAAGTCCAATGCATTCCCATATGAAAAGGTTTAAACATAACATAAACATTCGCATTAAAACTAGCATACGAAATGTAAATAATTTCACCATAAACTATGAATGGTATAAAAATAGCACATCCACAGTCAAACATATCACAAAACCTTCAATACAATATAGAAGTTTTGTATCATAATAAATCAACTTCAAATAATCTTAAAATCCATCAAAGGATGTTGACATAGATGAAATCAATATTCTTTTTAAAGAAATATCTCCTTTTAATTTGAAATCATTTAAGATCCATATAAAATAAAACATTTTCTTTGAAAATATTCTTATAAGCTTGTAAGGGAAGCTTTGAAGATTTTATAACGGCGAAAAATAGCCGCACCCGCCGTATAAGTTAAAAAAAACATTCTTACCTTAATTCTGTCGAAAAGGTTAAAAAGGACCTTGTTTTGAAAACGACCGAAAGATTTCTTTATAAACCACTTATAAATGTCAAAAAGGGTATAAATGACTTTAACTCATATTCTAGTAAATAGTAAAAATGTTTTGAAATACATTTTTAAGAAACATGGATGTGGATGATAAAGAGATCCCAGTAGATTATTACGTATAAACAACCTCGGATAATGAAGAGATTGTGAAATAACCCTTACCTTGTACTTTTCCTTGGTTGGGGTAGGTTAACCTCTTGTACAATGGTTAAATAATTGTTATTAAATTATACAAGAATCATATATATTAATATGATATCATATATGATCTTTTAACATTGATTTGTTAATAATATCTTAGAATTATCGTCGTTTCGGGTGTTAACTTACTCATTTTATTTTATATGTTTTGTTACATAAGACATGTTTGTTGTATCTTATTCATATCCAGAATGATATCAAGTCCTTAAACATCATTTTTAAATCATCAAATGATAATTATACTTGAATGGATACGATGGAGAATGAATCTCATCGCGTTCGTGGAGACGGTAGTCCGTACGTAGGCACGAGCGACAATATCATTATTTTGATATTAAAATAATATATAAATGGATGTTATATCATATATAAAGAATCATTAACATTTTATATTTATTATTTACATGAGTTACAAATCATTATTATACCCATCCAAATAATAATATATTGAATAACAATTACACCACGACGTGGAGACGGTAAGCCGTACGTACGCACGTATGGTGACATGTTATTCAAAGGGTGGATAGAATACTGAATATGGTTGTACCATATTTATAATAAAATCACAGTATATGTGATATACTGGAGTTATTATTTTAGAATGGTAAGAACAAAGAAAGAAGAAGTGGAAGAAGAAAGGAACTTTAAAAGGGGTGGTGAAAACATTACCTCTTCTTCGGGTTCTTCCTTTTGATTTGATCAAAAGGGCTCCTTAGGTTGGCTTTCCGATCAAACTAAGGCCTCTAGGTTGTAGTGAGGGATGTTGGGAGAGTATTTGAGCAGATTTTTGCTGAACCAAAAGGCTTTGAAGGTGTGAAGAAATGAGAAGGAGTGGTCTCCTTTTAGAAGGGAGAGGAGGGGCTCTTTAGGAAAGAGTGAAAGGATTACTTTATAATATAATTATATTCGGTTTATAATGGTCCAAAAATCATTGAGGTCGAAGATAAGATGACTCATATTCTAAATAACATCAACCAATAAGAATTGGACAGGTTTTAGATAATATTTTAATCATTATAATCTTATTTATTTAAATGATTTATTAATGAGGTAAACATTGCATCATTATTGTGTCATTAATAATTTAAATTATTTGATGTCTAAAAATTATAAATAAAATATAATTATGTAGGAAATCTTTTTATATTTCTAATGAATATTTATAATCGAAAATCCAACATGTATAACCCTATGTAAAAATTGTTCTTCTAAAAGATGTAAGCTTATGCCATTTTTATTTTTATTTTAACTTTATTAATATAATGTGTCCCTACCACATACAAGTGGCTATAAGGGGTCTCCAAATCGACCCAAGGATGCCCATGGTCGGGTATGTGTCCACCAATAAGTTTAGGACACGTTTTAGGGTAATTTTGTATTATTATAATATTATTTTTTAACCCTTATTTACCGGATTTACCCTTTAACCATGGTAAATAAAATATTTACCGCAGTAATTATTCAAAATGTGTAAAAATAAAGTTACCTATTTACATAATTTGGACATCCTGATTCCAAATATGTAATCTATTTTTCCAAATTCAAAACACAGAAGTGGCAGAAATTAATTTAAAATTAATTCCCGTTGTTAAAATAAAAAGCGTGTTTTTAAGAGATAATAACTATCAAAAGATTGACACTTGTTTATGTCTGGTTTAATTGTGAAATTATTTCCAATGACAAACACTAAATTAAATGGTAAAAATATATTCTAAATATACTTTAAAACCACTCAAATTCATAATTTATCAATATTAATTATTTTGATTAAAAAAGTTGATTTTAATTAAAATTTAGTAATTTTCACTATTCATCAAAATATAAAAGTTATCCGAAAAGTACCAAAATTTCACCTTAGGCTAAATTAGATATTCTGAATCCAAAAATGAAGTCCATTTTGAAATATAAAATATATATAATTTTAAAAAGTAGGTATTACTATTCATAACAGCTAGTTTGATTGGTTGTTAGAACTCGGTGTTGCGTACAACACACGCTATCGCATTATTCAAAGAGAAGCGTACCGTAGAAGCTTGGGGTGTTAAATAATAGAACAAGATTGCATTCATTATTATTTATATTATCTCGTATGTTGATGAAAATTTATTTATAAATAAGATATCATTAATTTTATGAAAATACATCCTAATCTATTAGGAAAGATATTTTTATAAAGTTTAAATGAGAATAACATAGAATAACTAGTGGTTCTAGTATAAACAACACCATTTCTACTTGAGGGAAGCAGATGATACATTACCTTAGAGAACATAGATTATACCTAACCAAAACTTGTGTGCGATATAAACTACACTTATAATCCTCCAATGGCCTGAAGACCTTCCTTTTTATTGATTTTTGATAATCCACCTTTCTAGGGGTGAGGTGGAACCCTTACAAGGCCCGTTGGTGTAAGAGGTTCAAGTGCAAGTGGGGATAATTAGGAAAGAAAATAAAACTATATACAAGTTGGGTACATTTATGAACCCCTATTTAAGTGTCCTTCTATGATCCACTGGACTATATAATTGGTATCAGATCTAATACAATAATTCATTTTCCTAGATATAAATTTTCCCTATTTATTTTTTAATCTCCATATGTAGTGTAAATTGGAAGTAAATTTAAAAGTTCCACTATTGGAAGGATAATTTATTATCCCAAATGAAGTATACATGAAGGTTTCATTCAAGCCCATAAAATGGAATCAGTGGTAGAGAAATAAATTGAAAAAAATATCAATATATAATAAGGATCAATCACTAATTAAAGATGATCGATGGAGTAAGCATTCATATCCTAAATTTGTTGATAACAATCTATTTGAAGAAGGAAATTCAAGTTGTGTAGAATCTAAATAAGATAAAGATGTTAAAAAAATTGAATAATTATACTTTGAAATCAAAGATTACATGATAAACATCCCTGTTAAAGTAGTCATATATGTACTTTTTTTTATTAAGGGGATTAATGATGAAGAATCAATTTTGGAGGAAGAGGTTAAAGAATTGGGAACTACTTTTTCTTTGGAATTACAAAGATTCAAAACTCTCACACAACTTGTGGAATCTAAGGGAAAATAAATATCTATTTGAAATGAAATATGTTTATTTATTTAAGAATAATTTTAAATACATGTGTGTGATAAGGCAGTGATATGAATTATATCTGTATAAGTAATACATGAACTATAATATGATCACTAAACTATTGTGAATATTTGTAAATAAAGAAAAAATGATTTAAGGATGTTGAAAAAACCTCAAAAGAAATGTGTATGTTTAATGAAGAAAAAAATGAAAAGATTAGGAGATAGTGGGAAGAAAAATTTAGTTCATTTGAGGATGAAAATAATAAACTCAACATGAAGTTTTTTAAATTAGGAGTCAAATTTATGAATCACAAACTAACACAAATTAAAACTTATCAAATTGGCCAAATAGAGAAAGAATCAACTGATATATCTATTTTGAAGGTATACCATTA
Organism: Viscum album; assembly: GCA_963277665.1. NCBI lineage: Eukaryota > Viridiplantae > Streptophyta > Magnoliopsida > Santalales > Viscaceae > Viscum > Viscum album. The sequence goes on from OY728119.1 coordinate 2,048,374,714, forward strand.
TAGTAAAATACTTATAACTAGTTGAAAAAATACATTGAGATCATTTAAATATCAATCCTTAAAAAGATCAAAAGAAAAAGCACCATCCAAACTAAAATCAGTAGGTTCAAATAAATATATCTTTTAATATAGTATAGGTTTTAAAGAAACAAATTTCAAATAATTGATGAGTAAAAATGATATGAATCCTTCCACCATGTCAAGGGTGGAAAGAATAAAGCATGTAATAATTGTTTCCCTAAAAGAAGCTTAAATAGTTGAGAAGAAGGTTTAAAAACAACAAGCTTTCAGTTTTGAAATGTTTGGATAATATGCACTCTAAATAAGAAACCATGTTTTATAGGTTATTACTGGTGTTTTTATAGTTTTCTTCTTAGAAAAATAGATTATTTTTATAACCTATCACTTTTTTAAAATATGAGTGTGCTTATGTCAAGTGGGATAAAAGAAAGATTATTGAAAAATCCACCAGTGAAATAAAAGTTTTAGTTTTCCACAAATGAATTTAAACTTCTTAAAGATCATTATCGTGTTTTCAATGACTATGGTCATAGTAATGGTGCATTATGAAAAAAATTTAATTCAAAAAAATTACTATTCTATATATATTTCTTAACATGTAACACTGTTCTTTAAATGAACTGTGATATACTATTAAAATTTTACGATTTAAATGTGATCAGTATAACCTAGTTGTTAAATTTTTGGTATGAATAGGAATATAAAAATTAAGAATAATATCTATACAGTTTTTATATAATTCAAAATTATTTATAAATTCATAATAAATATGTACTTAAATTTCAGTAAAGTCATTTTATCTTTCAAAAATATGTTTTTTAAAAATGGGGTTTGTTATATTTATTTGGGTAGAAATTATAATTAATTTGTACCATTTTTTTGATTTTTTATAGAATTAATATAATATTTTAAATCATAATTTCAAAATTATATTATGGTAATTTTTGGGAATTTTTCGAAAATGATTTATTTTCCAATGAATAGTGAAAAATCTCTATTTTTGTAAAACTGTCATTTATTTTCTTTAAATGAAGCAATTTAAAAGCCTCATTATGTTTTTGATTTTATTTTAATGTAACATAAGATCAATTATATTAATCAAAATCTAAATAAATCTGTAGGAATCTACATTAAATTTTATTTTTGTATTTGTTCATTTTTATACATAGAAAACATTTTTCTAAAAACTATTTTTTGTTGCGTTTTATGAATTTATATTAAAATTTATTTCTTCCACTTATATAAATTTAACATTTAAAAATGGATTCCATATTTTTAATTATGAGGTTTAAACTTGTTAATTAGGTCTCTCTTATTTTTGGACAATATAAATAAAAATCATGGTAAATATTTTTCACCACAATATATGGTATATGAGGCAATTATTGTTAAAAATAATGTGAAAAGGCTTTAAGAATCTATTAAAAACATTAATTTATTTAACTGGATGAGATTAATTATACCATATACATCCTAAATTATAATATATAGCATTTTGGTTCCATTTTTATTTTATAATAAAAATTTTATTATTTTAAGTTAATAAAATTAAAAAATGTCACTATATTTGTTTTAATATATCCAATGTATTTTCATTCAGATAAAAAGGAGTTATGATCAGTTATAAATGGTAGTTTTCAATATAAATAAATTATTTTTATGATAGTAATTTTTTAATTTTTAATGATGATATAATTAACTTAAATGCTTACGCAACGTCAATATAATGCTTGTGCAAGTAGTAAAACAATAAAGGTAAATGACATTAAAAACAATAAAATTATTATGTTTTTGATTAATTGTTCCATTACATGATTTTCATTAAAGTTTTTAAATTATATTTATTTTTAAATGTGTTTATATACTAATTCCATTACTAACTTGATGTCTTTGAAGTCAAATTAAATGAATAGTCCCAAAAGCAACTTTAATGCTATTTTAATGATAAAAAATATTTATTTAAATGATTTAAAAATTAAAATAATATTTCAATAGAAAAAATGGGATGTCTAATGGTATAAAATTTCATACATGGACCATTTTGAGCCATTTTTCACCTTATAAGTAAATGTATGACCCTCAAATGCTAAAAGATGTGTTACCACAGTTATGAATAAAAGGGCTAATGAAGCTATTAAACCAAAATATAGGGTTTCAAATGACCCCAAAACCTATATAAATTTTACTAGATGATGATATTTGGACCTTATAATATTTTTTATTTTAAATCATTTCCATTTGGAATCATTTTAATTATGAAATACAATAATTATATTTAAATTTTTTAAGTAATTCCATGTGTGTCCTTTCCTCAGTTATAAAAGGGAACCACATATCATATCTTCCTTAGAAATTTTGAGAATTATTGTGTGACAAATACCTACCCTAATATATTTATATATTCTTTATCCACTTTTATAACTTATGGACTTTTCCTAATATCATCCTAAAATGGATTAAGGTGTAAGACAAAAGTGGTCTCTCCAAGAAGAGGTAATCGTCTTACTTAACTCTTTAAATGTTCATCAATTCTTCAACATTTTATAAATATATTGTATCCATCGTGAAATAATGAATATGGTGTTATAAATATACTAATATCTTATTATTATTATGGTATAACCATTTCTACCTCATTTCCATCAAATGTGAAAAGAATGTATCGCTTGTGCATACGTGTGGACTACTAACTCCATGTAGAGATAATATTAAATTTACATAACCATATTTCATGATGTGTTATTATGATTGGATTTAATGAAAATATATGATATTCATCACATAATTATGATCCTTGAAATATAATATTTTACTTTCCTTCTTGACCTTCCACACATTTAAAATATTATAACATTGTTCGTGTGTACATGTGGACTACCACCTTTACAAGGTGATGCGATTCAATTTTCTTAACTAGATTTCATGGATGATTATAATATATTATATAATGTATTAAAAATAAAATTATTTCATTATTAAAATCTTGGATATAATGGAACCAGGACCTCTTTGACCTTGGTCAACCTACTGAAGTTATTCCATGATTATAAACCAAATATCCTCAAAAAATACAAAAAGAATTTATCTAGTTTAATAAATAAACAAGGAATGATAATAAATGAAATAAAAGGAATAATAATAAGGTAATATACATGAAAAATATTTTATTAATAAAGTATGAAATTAATATATGTTTATTATATAGCAGATAAAGTATATAGATGGATAATCAGACATGCAGTAAGGGGTTTCATAACATAATTTCTTTTCATTGGGTTATAGTATTTACTCATTATCTATGTTATAAAAATATTATTTATGTAATGAACACTAATTATTTTATATTTTATTTTCACTTTTTCTAAATGGATTTTCATTTGTTACACATAATCAATTCATTTATTAATTCTCACTTCATTGTTTTGATATTTTCAAGGGTTTATCATCTCAATTTTATTTATGTGATACATATGTCATATTTTTTTTCACTTCTCAATGTTATTTCATTTTAATAAACACAAACATTATTAAAGTGTTTAATGTATTCATTTAAGTGAGGTGAATCTATCTTGATGACATCATGATAAAACCCTTTGAAGGATCCTTGAATATATTTTAATGAATGTTTTAAAGAAATAGAAGATATCTATAAGAACCATGGTGGATTTTTGCAAGAATTAGAGATGAAACTTCATGAGGCTAAAGTACATAGGCATCACCGATCGACTAGTACAATGGTGCTGACTAACTAGTGCATGAAAAATAGGATCCCCTTCCAACAAGACTCCACTATCTACTCAGTGGAATAGCACTAGATAGATGGTGCTGATAGATAGTGATCTTGGAGTCTCCATGAGTCCACCAACCAACCGATAGTGGTGTAAAAGCCAGTAGGTGGTGGCAGAAAGTAAAAACAATGTTCCAAGGATCCAACTAACTACCCAGTAGAGGCCATTGGTTACCTAGTGGCGTCTTCTAGGTTAATATGAAACCATAATTTAATTTTTTAAAATGTATTGAACATGTACACATTCAAATTAAAGTTACAGAAAGGATTATAGAACAATACCTAATATTTTTAAGCCTATAAATAGAGACATTAGGTGGCCTTGTAAATCTAAAACAACTTATTTCTCATCTGTTAGTCAGTTAAAAAACGCTCAAATGTTCAATTTCCCTCAAATATCTCTCTTTTCAAATATTCTTTATCCTTATAGAGTGTGAAAAAATGTAATATCTAATCACCCTCTTCTAATGTTCCCATTTTATCCTAGTGTTCATTATATTCTTTTATATAATTGAAACAAAGTTTCAAATCGATTTCTTCCTAGAAATATTCTAATCCTTCCTCTTTCTTCTTTATTTGGTTCTTGAAACCATTAAAGTAAGGGATTATGGATTTATTTCTATTTACATTAAAAATTCTTGGGACTATTATTTTGATATTTACAGAATTTATGTTAAATATCTAATGTCTATTGTATCTGGTTTCTTATTATAACCTAAATGGAAAGGGATAGTTTTGGTATCTTTTCTACTGATAATTCTAAGGGATGAATACATTAAATCCTCAAGTGATTGAGGTGATCTACATAGGGGATATTTTTAAGATCTATTAACAAAAACACCTTAAAATATATATTGTCTCATTTAAATTCCATAATTTCATTTATTTTTCTCTTTAAACCATTATTTTTTTTCTATTTTTAATCCATAAATTAATGGTTTTTCCCCTAATTGTTTTTCTATTTGAATCCCTTAATCATTTCTTTATTAAAATTACACAATAATTTCAAATCAATTTTTTTTTTATTAGAATTTTATTAGTATTTTTAATATCATTATTTTGATTTCAAACATTGATAATCTTGTTTTAATTATTCAAAAAGTTTTCATTTCATCAAAAAACTTTATACTTGTATTATTTTCATTTAAATTTTAAAGGGAAATTAAACTCCTATTGCATTTTCTCTACCTATGATATATATTTTTTATTAAATGGGTTTGTATTTTAAAATTTATTTATTATGAAATTATTTTAAAACTATTTTTTTTTAAAAAATTTACCATTTTTTAAATAAATAACCCTATTTTAAAATGTATTTTCAACCACTCTTTGTATTTTATAAGGATAATACTTGGTTGTGCTGTATGTTTTTTATTATAGTGATTATGGTTATTATAAAAATCACATGTATACTTTTATTAGATCTATCTCCTACCATTTTTATTAGACTATTATACATGATTATATTACTACAACTAAGAAAGAAGATAAATGGAACCTTGATGATATTTATGCTTTTTAATTATATGGTAAATCTATAAATACCTTACATTATGGTTCAAAGAAAAATAAATTTAATTTGATTTATACATGAAAAATAGCTCATGAAATTTGTAAACTTTTTTAAGTATCACATGAAGAAACTAAAAAATTCAAAGATACCCATTTATATATGTTTTGGTAATAATTTTAGTGTTTTTACATATATCATAAATAATATATCATTGAAATGTTTACAATATTTAATAATATTTGTAATGGGCGACAATATCTTAGAGATTATAATTCTATAGAAAATTTAGTCAATAAAATCATTTGGGTGTTACCAAGTAATTATGTACTTAACATTAACACAATAGAAGAATCTAAAGACATTAAAAATATAATGGTTGAGGAACCTATAGCTTCTTTCATAACATATGAGATAACCAAGAAGAGACAACTTGAAAAGGATACTACAGAGGATATAAAAAAAAAATTTATTTCAAGGAAAAAAATGACTCATCTCAGAGTGACTCTGAAATTGAAAACTTTTACTAGATGATGGAAAAGTTAAATAAAAATAAGGAATCGATCAAAACATGAAAAATAAAAATCACGAATTTGAGGCAACTTGTTTTGATTGAAAAATGAAAGGCCACATCAAACTAAATTTTCCCTTGAACAGGAAAAGGTAAAAATATAAGAATAAAGGTAAAAATTTATATATTTTTTTGACATGGAGTGCTAAACATGACTTTATTTCAAGGTATGAATCAAGCGCTGCAATCCCTAAGTGTCAATTGACACATGTTGAGGATATAATTAAGGATAGTTCTAAATTAACCCATTATACTTCTCATTCCTCTTCTTCTTCTTCTTACTCTTTTACTTATTCTACCTCTTCTTTAACTTTTTAATATCTTCTTTATGATAAAAATGAACATCAAAATGGTTTTAGTTATCTTCTTTAAAAATTAATTGATCTTAAAAAGAAACCGATTCTTTTTGTTTAAAAAAAAATCAAAATTTAAATGATAAATAAAATTTTATTTTAATTTTAATATATCAACAAAATATTTAACTTTTTTAATTTTAAATTAATGATATTAAAAAAAATCTAATTTTATACAAGGGGAAAAAAATTTAATAATATTTTTGTTTCTAAAAATCATATTAAAAATTTCAATGGTTTTGGTTTTTCAAAACATTCTAATTTTCCCATAAATTCTAAAAATATTTATTTTGTAAAAATAATTTCTCAAAATAAATTTTCTAATTATTATAAGAAATTTTTTCATCTAGTTTATAGATGATATTTTAAAAATTATAGATATGGAAGACCCAAAAAGAATTTATCTTTATTCTCATACTTTAAATGGTAGAATATTCTCTAAACAAGTGTGGATTGAAAACTCTTTATTAGACAACTTAGTTTGACCCCAAAAATGGGTTAATGAAGCTATGGTTTCTTAATATTTTGTAGAAAAAGAGTAAAACTACATAATATAAATGGTATATGGATATAGGGTTCTCAATGAATATATGTAGTAATCCTTATGAATTTATTCATCTTAAAGATTTTGATGGAGGAAATGTCATCTTTGGAACAATTCCAAATAAAAAAGTACTAGTATAGTTATGATTTGTTTCTAAAACTATTATTTAATTAAAGATGTTTTATTTTTTAACATCTTGAAGCATAATTCACTAAGTATTAGTCAATTATTTGATAGTGGTTATAAAATTACTTTTAAAAATAAATATTATAATGTTTTTAATTTTAATGGAATGATTTTATTTTCCAAATCTATATTTAAATTTTTTAATATTATATATTTAAAATATCTTTAAAGTGAAAATATTAAGTGTTTAAGTGCACAATATAATGATTAATATATTTGGAATCGATACCTCAGCCATTGAAAAATCTATTCTCTTTTCAAGATCAACTGTAACTGACTTGTATGAGATTTACCAAAATTATCTTTTAAAGATAAATTAATTTGTGAACCTTGAAAATGTAGAAAGAAGAAAAAGTCTTATTTCAAACCTAGACACCTTTTTCCCATTCTAAAGCCTCATAACTAGTTAACCTTGATATTTTTAGACCAACTCAAGCTGCTAGTATCAATGGTTTAAAATACACCTATTTAATTATCGGTATCTATTCTAGATTTACATGGGTTTTATTCTTATCTCATAAAATGAGGCTTGTAATGTATTTATAAAATTTTCTATGAAATTTGAAAATAAAAAGTTCTATAAAATATTTTCCCTTAGAAGTGACCATGGTTTAGAATTTGATAACAAATACTTTAAAGAGTTTTGTTGTCATTAAGATTATCATCACTCTATTTACTCTCCTCGACACCTCAACAAAATGGGGCTGAAAAAAGATGAAATAAGACCCTCCAATATATTTATAAGACTCTACTAAATTAGTTTTCCCTTCATAAATTATTTAGGATAAGGTAGTCAATACTGCATGATTTATCCTAAACCATTTCCTTATTATTACTTTCTAAGGAAAAACCCCTTTTGTACTTTAAAAAGGTAAAATTCTAAATGTTTTCTTATTTGGAGCCTTTAGTTATAAATTCTATATCCAAAATACTGAGTATAATCTAGGAAATTTTGACACTAAATCTGATTAAGTTATTTTCTCTTTAGTAATAGAACTCAATGAAAGACTTTTGAGTCTTTAATAATAATACAAAGACACTATAAGTGTCAATTCACATCAAATTAGATGATAATATTCCTAAATCACATCCATAAAATGATGATGATGTTGAACAACCTAGTTTTACCTTTACTAAACCTCAATATTATAATGTAATTTAAGATTCTCTAGAATCCCCATCCTATCCTTTACCCAACTCTTATATTCAATCTAAACACTATCCCCTTAATAATATTAACAGAGAATTACAATCCAAAACTCATATTAGAAGGTCAGTATTAAATTAGTTTGAACGCCATGCTTTTATCTCTCAACTTGAATGTTATTACATTGATTATGCTATTAATTATGTGAATTATATACTTTCCATGAAAGAGGAGTAAAACCAATCTTAAAGTAAAAATATTTTGATTCTCATGGAACATCTCAATAATCATTATATTACTGGAACCAAGTAGGTTTTTTCAAAATAAATTTGATAAATAAGGAAATTTTATCCATAATAAGGCTCAAATTGTTTCTAAAGGATATAATCAAGAAGAAAGTATTAATTATGGTGAAATATTTTCACCTGTTTTTCAAATTGAATCCATTATTATATTTTGGGAATTTACCACTCATTTTAATTTTAATATTTTCAAATGGATTCTAAAAGATATTTTTAAAAGGTTTTATTTTTTAAAAAAATTTAGACCATCCACCCAGTTTTTAAAATCCTAATTTTCCTAATCAAATTTTAATGTTAAAGAAATATCTATGTGGTTTTAAACTAAACCATTAGACTTGGCATGGGAGGTTAAATAAATTTATTTTATTAAATTATTTCAAAATGGGAAAGGATGATTCTACCCATTTTCTAAAATCCATCTCAAATTATTTATAAATCATTCAAATTCATGTTGTTGATTTTATTTTTGGTGAAAATAAATAAGATCTTTGAAATGATTTTTCTAATTTAATGAATAAAGACATTGAAATGAGTTTTATGGGATAACATAATTTCTTACATGGTTTTCAAAATTTCCAAAAATATGATGAAACCATTTTAAACCAAATTAAATACACATATGAACTTATAAATAATTTTTTCATTTATCATGAAAAAAAATTATAATTCCCATCAGTACAACATATAATCTAATATTAGATGATCTAGTCAATCTGTTGACAACAATATTTATAGAAGTATGATTGAAAGTATAATTTACCTTATTGAGACCTGTCTGAACATCATGTACAACATATTCATATGTGTTTTTCTCTATCCAATCCAAAGGAATCACATTTTAAATCCCTTGAATTAATTTTTTTTAAAGAACTAAAAACCTTGGATTATTTTATCCCAAGGAAGCCTCTTTTTATCTTTATTATTTTTCCTTTCCCGATTTTGTGGGATAACAACTAGATAATAAAATTACTGGGGTTACTTTTCAACTACTAGGAAAATACATCATATTATGGAGTAGTAAGAAGAAAAACTCGTTTTCTATTTCTACAGCTAAGGTGGGACATATAGCCACTAGGATATGTTGCTCTAAATTTATATGGATGAAACATACTATTTTGAACTTTGAATAACATATTATTTAATCCCTATCAAGTGTGATTACAATTTTTCAATAAATATTTCTATAAATCCTATTAAAATCTATGGAACTAAGAACATTGACTTGAGACGCCATTTTCTACAAGATCACTTTCAAAAAGGTGATATCATTTTCGAATTTGTTTTCACAAGCCATAAACTTACCAATATTATAAATAAACCCCTTCCTATTAATCTTATTGACTCCATCAAAGGTGATTTGTTTATGATTATCTTATGATACATATATTTTAATCACTTGTAAATATTGATAAATTTTCAATTTGTTTTCAAAAATGATTTTCTAAATGGATTTCAAATTTTAAATGTTTTTCAAAAAATTTCAAAATTTTGGAATAGTAAATTGAGTATGATACTCTAAGGAAAAAAAATTCTATTTAGATACAATAAAGTGGATTTGGTTTTGAAGAAAATGATTCTGGAGATTTATCTTGAAAATAATTGATTGGGTTTTTAACCCTTTCTCTATCCGGGGCATGATGAGTGCACCTTTACTATACACACACTCCCAAGGAGTTTTCTATGGTTTATTATTATAATAATCACTATATCCTAATGATGAAATGATATTTTCAAAAGAATTTTTTATTTCTTTTATTTCTTTATTTTATTATTGTTTAATGGAAATTAACCCTTTAAACTAACCTAATGCATTAATTGTGAGGGATCTAATTATGTTAATACTGAAATGATCTTATAAGATGAAATTTATTTTTCAAAATATATTTCCTAAATTAAAATTTTGTTTTTAATAGAAATTTATTCATCTTTTTTGAACAATAACATTTTCAAAATTTTGAAATATTATAAAACTATTTTCAAAAAACTATTTTCTTCTTTCTAGAAATATCATTAATGGTGATAAATGTAGTTTTTAAATTTATCTCTTTATAATATATCTATTTTTAACTCCTTTTTGATAACCTTAAAGGGGGTTAAATTTTATATTTTATGATGTTTTATCCTTTGGGGGATACATTTTAGTGTTTTTAAAGTTTTATGTTTTATAAACTTTTATGTTGTGAAAATGGTGGAGATGCTTTCATTATTTTTCATAGGGAGAGAAAAGCTTGGAATCACAATAATCATTTCTATTTATCTTAATATATTCTTGTTTTAATTTGATTATTATTCAAGATTTTTTATCATCAAATAGCGGGATATTATCTTGCTTATATCATTCATTCATTTTAATGATCAAAAAAACTCTTAAAGTGTTTTCATTTAAGTGATGTGCTTCTAGATTAATGAAATCATGATAAAACCATTTGAAGTATCCTTGGAAATATTTTAGTGATTTTTTAAATCCATTTAATATAGTTAAAATTACCATGGAGACTCATTTAAGGAATTGGAGAATCCACTTTGTGAGGCCATAGGACATAGGAAACATTGACTAGGTAGTGTAGTACCATCGAACAACCAGTGGCATGAACAATATGATCCTTATAACGACTATAGTTTTTTTGGATTAGTCCTTTTAATAGTTATATGCATGTATTTATATTATTCCTAGAAGTAGGTGTGTCATTTGGGTGTCTCAGGAACCTATAATTAATATATTAAAAACATTAATTTATTTCAAATCACACACGTGCATTGTTTTGATATAAATTGTTTTCCAATTATTTGGGACCTTGGATGGTAAATCTAAGACCATTGATGATTTAATAATATGGGTTTAACCCTAGGTTTGAAATAAGGTTGGTCAACATCAAACTTTCCATTGGAAGTGACCGTATACGGGTGCATTTCATAAAATAAATAAATAAAACAAATTTATTTTATTTTAAATAGCCTAACCTAATTCCATATCTATAAATACCCCATTATAGATAATATATAGGGTTAGATAGATAACCCTTGTATATTATATAATATGTGGAAATCATTCTTTATTGGTGGATCATGATTATAAAACTATGATGATCGGATCAAGATGAATCGAGAAGAAGAAAACTAACATAGAAGATCTTATTCATGGATGGAGAACATGATCTTCATCAATAATCGATCATTAATGAAGGTGTGGCCTATTATTCATGGTTTCCACCCTTTTTATTTGATAAGTATGTATTTTAATATCTTATTTTTATTGATTTACGATTAACCATCCTTCATATGTCCCTCTCTAGTAAATTAAATTGTTTAAATTTTTTATAACTCATTATTCCATGATTCGCCCATAGTTTCCCCATAATTTTATAGTTTTCCTTAATCACATTGGTTAACGATAGATTTATCGGGCGTTCCCCCAACCTTTCATTGTATTCAACATCATTATTCTATGGGGTCATGGTTCACTATTATCGAGGAAAGTACGAGCATGATTGAACCACCATATTTGTGGAAGTTGCGTAAATGAAAAATATATCAACGGTTTGTAGGTATATTGAGGTAAGATATGGGATATAGGAAATGGTTTTGAATTTTTTTGATTAGGAACAACACTGGGATATTTGTAGTGTGATAATACTTTCTTACACCGGTTCAGGTTTATAGAATTCGGCCACTAGTGACTGATCAAGCATAGTCATACCTAGATTTTCACTCCCTGGTGATATTGAGGGAGAAAAAATGATAGTTTTAGTGTATAAATATGTATGAAATCTTCCCTAGGTTTATGTAAAAAACATGACTACATAGTATGTTTTCTAGAAACATACTCCATGAAGTTACTTAGATGTAGTGGTTAGGGTTTCAAGGAAGATAAGTTTCATATACCTTGTATGGACCATACATTACATGTAAACCAATGTTGGTGGATCGATGTGTACTCTAGTAAAACGTGAGAAAAATAAAGGTTAGACACAAATATAAAACCAAAAGTAAATGGGAACAACCCAATACATGGACCAAACCTCTGTACATGGGCATAACCCAAAGTACACAGGCACAACCATATGTACACAGGAACATTCTTAGGTTCTTTTCTAGGGCCTCAAGTGGCCAATTAACTTCATGTACCATGTGTACACTTTATGTAGTTATACATAAGTGACCAAGCTATGTACAATACAAGACATGAATAGGTGAGAAGTTGAGGTTACATTTCATGTGACCCTAGGTACATTCCATTTACCTCCATTATGTTCTTCTACATTCTACTTATCATTTTTTGGAATTTTGATTTTTTCCTGTGAGTATCCTATCCTAAGTAGTTTTCCATGTAGAACATGATGGAGGCCTTTATAGTGGATTTTGAGAAATGACATGTGGTGTTTTGAGTGTGATGCATCTTTAGTTGATGCTTTACTGATAGTAGTGATTTGGTAAGACCATAAAAAAGATTCTTGGGTTCAGTATCTCCCTGTCACACCTGGTTATGGGTCCTCCATATTCTCCATTCAGGTTGAGTGGTACCCCAATAACACACTAAGGATCATGTCCTCTATATACCGAGTGGAACCTTCTATCTCACCAGGGTGTGGTTCCTCTATCTACTCAGTGGCACCCTCTATCTCACCAGGGAACATGTCCTCTATATACTGAGTGAAACCCCCTGACACACTAAAGCATAATTCCTCTATCTACTGAGTGGAACCCCCTATCTCCCTAGGTAGAAACTTTTATATTGGATATTTTTACAACTCTACTGTACAACGTAATGGTGAGGTGTGGGTCCTCTACATAGTTTCTTATATAGAAAGATGATATTATGGGAATCAGAGATGGAACTTTGGAGATATAGGAAGAATAATCATCCTTATCTAGGATATGGAGATAGAGATCCCCTTCCTCTCTCATCTGCATTTATTTATGATCATATATGATTGGTTTTCATTTCTCTCTTTCTATTGGTTTAGATGATCACTATTGTGAATTTCTATTTCCCCCTTTTTTGGTTTTCTGGGAATCATACTGGGTATATATCTACTCAAACCTATATTCTATTTTCCCACACATGTCACATATTATACATACAATATATATATCAACAGTGACATTGAAAGAGCTTAGTGATACTTGGGTGCATTGACCACATACAGTTGTCCTTATTGGAGATATGGTGCTGGGATGTGAATTTATTTCAACTTATGCATATATATTACCCCCTTTACACTTTGGATTTATATCTTTATACTATGATGTATTCCCTAGATGTCATTGTATTCCTGGTTATACTCTAGATATTGTAGTATTTTATTATTTCTTTTAACTTTTTCATTGATATGGTTAGTTGTGTGCATACATGTAATTTTAGAAAAGGGATTCTATTTCAGTTATACCTTCTCGGTGCTTGTCTATAGCTTAAAGACTGTTGGATGTAGGCTTGGGGTTGTCACACTTAGCCTTCCACAGGACAAGCGGGCCTTAGTGGGTAGGGTCGTGAAAAAGTGGTATCAGAGAAATTCATCCTTAGGTCGGTGTTGGAGTGGGAACCATGATGAGGATTTGTTAGGAACATAAGGAAATAGTGTTTGGGAGTATCAAGTGAGACTTTTTTCCTAGGGAATCCAATGTTGGTGCATCGCCCGACGTATCCATACATCCGGACCATGACTACCGGATTATTAACTCCCCAAATACATGATCATCTAATTGTGGTAAATATCGACCACATTCAAGATTCCTTAAAAAATACATCCATCTAGGTTATAGATATAGAATCATGATGAATATCCATTGAGTGATGATGCCTTAATTTAAGGGTCATCTAAGGAGGTGTTTCCTTCAGGTAGCCAGGGAGTAGTGCCACCCCATGTTGAGAATCAAATAATACTATTAGGGAAATATTATGATGCATTCATGAATATAGATCTACATGGGTTATATCATCATAGACCACTGAAGTTACATATAAATATAGATCCTTAAGAAGATGAGGATTGGATTAAGTTGGTGATTCAAGTATTTTGGCTAGTTTGGACCCCAACCGATCAAATGTTTTGGTTGGAATACAATATTTTCCATGTAGCTATAGGGATTTGGTGGTGTCTGATGACATAGAATCATGACAAGATAATGCTATCATGGTCATATTTCCAACAACTATTTCATGCTAAGTACTTCCCTTTATTCTTGAACCCTGTATAGATTTAAGAGCTTCTTGATCTACTGCAGGTTGGTATGATAATCGTTGAGTACATTGTGAGGTTCACGGACTGCACATGTTACTCCTTCTACATGGTTAGAGGTAGTTTATTCTAGGTGTAGAAGTTTGATCAGGGTTTCATAGAGATATCCATTCCAGTGTAGTCTCCATATGCATACATAGTTATTTTAAATTAATGGAGTTGGCTATAGTTACATAAATATTTCTGAAAGAGGGAAACTGAGTGGATAGAGATGGTGGTGGACATAATGGGGTTGAGTTGTCCACAATATCTAGTTATAATAAAGATTTAGTTATTAAGGTCTCGGTGTAGGATACTACCCCATCGAAGGACCAAGGTATTTGTATTTATGGTGTAGGGTTCATGTAGAGTATCCAGTCAGCTAGGAGAGGGGAAATACTATGCTTTTGATGATTGAGGTCACATGGAACATGATTTCCCAACACAATATATCGGGGAGGGAACATTTTATATGGATGGTCCACTACATATAGGAAAATCCATGATCAGAGATATCCTAGTCATGTCTAGGGTGGACTGTAGGGAGGAGGTTCTAGAAGCGGAGAAGGTGGTGCTTTGGAGGGAGGATCTACTGGTGAGAGTTGATGCTATGTGCTAATCCTACCACCACCACCACCACTAGGTGGACCACACTCAAATTAGGGAGATAGATATTAGGGCTATGGTTAGCTACATGATATAGAGGTATATGACCAGGCTGCACACAAGATAATTTGAGGTATGATCTGTAAATTTTCTACTCTTTCCCCAGTAATATTAAACATAAGAACATGTCATTCATTCATCACCTTATCCCTTTTTTGATAGGTATAGTTCCCAATCGAGACCTTATCCAAGCATATTTTTCTAGAGGTTCCAATTTGGTGTGATTATTCAATATCACATATCTTCTGATAGTGTGAGCTGGTACTTCGTGGAGAGGGTTTATCATGGGACCTCTTGGTTATCATGATGAGACCTTATGACTTATTCGTGGGTATGGACTAATTTTCCCTAGTTTGGGATCATATTTACTATCATCTTAGATGTGTTAGATGCCTTCATGTAGATTGGATGAGATTATACATTTTGGGTGATAGAGATCTCATGGATGGGTGAGTGTGTCTTGTGAGTATGAGGATTAAACCTATCACTCCTCATTTGTCTAGTTTAGATCTTGGTAAAGAAGGTTCTTTAGGTGTTTTTCTTACTTCAGTAGTAGAGGATTTTATGGAAATATTCCCTGAGGATTTTTCAAGACTACCTCTGAGGTGGGGAAAAAATTATACATCGAATTGTAACATGTGACCACACCGTTATCTTCTATGAAATATCAGATGTCCCATACCAAGCTCTGGAAGACGAGGGTGTATCTGGAGGACCTTTGAGAGAAGGCTTTCATTAGACATAGTATGCCCCTGGGTAGCTACAGTCATATTCAAGAAAAAATCATACCTGGGCTTGAGGCTTTGTATTGATTTTCTTTACCTAAACTAGGAAGAAATAAAGGACAAATACCTATTTTCAAGGATTGATGACCACTTTTACTACTTGATTCGTGTGATTTGGTTCATGAATATTGGTCTCAGGTCTATCTACCACTGATTTAGGGTTCACTAGGGTGATATTCTGAAGATGACATTCCAATCCCGCTATAGATACTATGTGTTCCTGGGGATGAATTTTGGTGTGAAAAATTCCCCCAATATGTTTATAGATCTTATAAACCAGATCTTCTCTCCACACATGGTGCAATTTGAGGTTCTCCTAATTAATTAAATACTTATTTACTTTTTATTTGAGTAGGATCATGCAAATAATCTAAGGATTGTCCATGAATTACTCCATGAGTACCAAATTTATGGTAAGCTCTCAAAGTGCTAGTTTTGGATACATGAGGTGAACATTTTTGGGTCATGTCATCTATAATCATGGTTTAATTGTGAACTTAGTAAATATTTATGCATATTTTTTATGGTATACACCCAAGAGAATGCCATAGGTGATGATTTTCCTTGAATTGGTGGGGTACTATAAGAGGTTCATGGAAGACTTATCCAGGATTGTATCCCCTTTAGCTGCCATGATGTAGAAAGGGAATCCATTTACCTAGAAAAAGTAGTTTCATATAACATTTGACGAGTTAGGGATAGGGTTGACTAGTACTTCTGTGTTGAGACTATTAGAGGAGGACATGGAGTACATAGTGTTTTTCAATTCCTATGGAGATAATATCAATTTAATTTTGATGAAATAACAAAAAGTGATCACATGTGTGTTAAGGAAGTTGATACCCCATGTGAAGAACTATGAAACTCATGAACTAGAGTTGGTAGAAATTGTATTCACTATAAAGATGTGGAGGAACTAACTTCTAGGTGAGTGTTCTTTTGTTTACCTAGACCACTAGAGTCGCAGGTACATATCCACTCAGAGAGATCTTAACCCGAGATAGAGGCATTGGTTGGAGTTACTATAGGATTATGACTTCAAGATATTCTATAATCCTAATAAGGTAAATGTGGTAGTAGATTTCCTTACTAGTAAGTCATTTTCTCCCTTAGTGGAGGAGGAGTCTGAGCAGTTGGATTTTTGCAACTTACCCTAGTAGAGGAGAAAGGTTTAGTTTTTCTTCAATTGTTGGTGGTGAATCCTGCACTTCTCTAGTGTCTGAGAGTATCTTCATTTGTAGATATAGAATGTGAGGTTTTATATGACCAGATATCCATAAAATATGTACCAAATGGATTTTATGAAGGATGGGATCATGTCATCCCTTTTTAGGGATGGACAGTGGTTTTAATAATGTTGGTTGAGGAGGTGATGAAGGAGTTTCATAATTCCCCCTTATCTTTATATAATGGTGTGGAAAATATGTATAAAGACATTAAATATTAGTTTTCATGGTATGGAATGAGGTGAAGTGTCATCTTGTTCTTCTCTTAGTGTATCACATGTCAGCAGGTAAACGCTGAGCATCAGGTTTTGGCAAGTTTAACATAGCATCTTGAGACCCCAAAGTGGAAATGAGATGGCATATCCATAGAATTTATATTGGGGTTTCTACAGAGATTAATAATCCATGATGCTATCTAGGTTATTATTGACTAAATTACCAAGTTAGTACACTTTCTTTCTATTTGAGATCATATATCGGTTCAGTGTATAGGCAAGTTTTATATGTGGGACATCATCTGACTTCATGGGGGTACCCTTGATGATCATCCCGAACCACGATTCTTGGTTCACATCACGATTGTGGAGGGGCTTGAAAGAGGACTTTGAGACCCATTTCATGATGAGAATGTAATTTCAAATCCATACAGATGGAAAACTGAGTGGATGTCTCAGAAATGGGGGATATGTTGTGAGATTTAATGTTGGAGTTTGTCCAAATTTAGGAGGATTACTTTCCATCAATAGAGTTTTATTATAGTAATAGTTTTCACTCTATATCATCATGGTTTCTTTCAATGACCTTTAGGGGAGGCCTTTTAGGTCACCCTTATATTGGAATGATATTGATAATTCATCTCTTATTGGGATAGAGATAGTGTAGGCGATGATAAATAAGGTTTTGGTGATCCATGAGTATTTGAGGATAGCCTAGAGTAGATAGAAATATTTTTTAGATCAACATCATATGACCTTGGAGTTCAAGTTGGGAGACCATGTTTTCATGGGAGTTTTCCCACAATGAGGATTGAAGAGGTTTGGCTTGAGAGGAAAGCTATTCACAAGGTTCATCAAGCCATTTTATATTTTATAGAGTCTCAGGGAGGTTTCATACCACTTGGTATTGCCCCCATAGTTGTATAGAGTGCATGAAGTATTTTTTGTGTCATAGCTGAGGACATACATGAATGAACCTACACTTGTTATTGACTAGGGTGAGCTGAACATTGAGAATGGAGGAGCCTTCACGGAGTACCTGATGGTGATCGAGGATTGGTAGGAGTGGATCCTATGTGAACAAACCATTCCATTGTTTTGTGTGATTTGTAAGAACAAGAGTGTGTATAAGAGATCCTAGTAGTGTGAGAGTCAAATGCATGCTTAGTACCCCCACCTTTTTGTATAGATTGTAATTTTTGAGGCAAAATGCCTTAAAGGAGGGGAGAATGTAATAATTCTAGTTTTTTGGATTATTCCTTTGAATACTTCTATGTATATGTCCAATTTATTCATTAGAGTTGGCACATAGTTTGGGTATCCTGGGACCCCAAAATTAATATATTAAAAATATTAATGTATTTTAATTCACACACACACACACACATATTTTGGATATAAATGGGTTTCCCATTATTTGGGACATCATATGGGAAATTCAAGACCATGATTTATTTTGGAATGCAGGGCTTTCCATTGGTGCGACCTAAGGTTGGTCGGTGTCAGAAATTTCAGAGGAAGTTACCGTTGGTAGGTATGATTAATAAATAAATAAATAAATAAATTTTATTTTTAATAATACGACATAATTAGATCTATATAAATTCCCTATTATAGATAATCTTTATGGTTAGCCACATAACCCAAAAATATTAGAGAGGATAGAGAATCGTTCTTTATTGGTGGATCGAGATTAAGGAATTGTGATGATCATATCGAGGTGAAATGGGAGGCATGCAAAAAACATAGTGGATATTATTCATCATCGAAGAACACGCTCTTCACCACTGAAAAATCCTTAATAGAGGTGAGGATAATTATTTTTAGTTTACACCCTTTCTATTTGATAAGAATGGATTTATATATCTTGTTTTTATTGATCTATGATTACCCATCCTTCGTATGAGACTGATTGGTAAAGTGAATTAGTTAGATCAGCTTATAATTAGTTGTGCCTTGATTATCCCCTAGTTTCCCCTTATTTTTATAGTTTGACATGGTCGCATCATATAATGATGTATTTAACTTGGTCTTATACTATACCCCCACCGTTCTTCACGTTCTTCTCTTTTGGAACATGGGGTCATGGTTCAACTTTTTCGTGGAGGGTTTGAGTGTGATCTAACCCCCATGTTCATAGAAGTTATGTAAATGATGAATGAATCGATGGGTTTTAGGTAGATCAAGATTGTATATAGGATATGGGTGACAGATTTGAGGTTTTGGGATTCAGAGTAGCAACAAGAGAGGTGTGGTACATTTATATTGTCCCACAAGGTTTTGGGTTGCCGAAATCCAGCCACAGATGATAGATTAAGAATGGTCGGACCTAGATCTACATGATTTGATGAGACCGAGGTATAAATGGAAGCAGTAGAATAATGGAGAGAGATTAAGGCTTCCTTAGGTTTCTACGAAAAACCTTACTACATGGAGCATAGTCCAAGAACACATGTTGTGTAGTCCCCTAGCTATGGAAACTAGGTTTTCATGAAATATTAATGTCACATGTCATGTATGGAATGTACAAACCATGTGACTTAGTGATTTGGATCAAAGAGTAATTCAAGAGTACAAAGGAACATACATGGTCAGACACACAGTCATGACCAGGAGTACATAGACATGAACCAGTACTCTGACACAACCTTTATACATGATCAAGACCTGAAGTACATGTACACAACCAGATTTACACGAGAATAGGTTGAGGTTCATGTGACGGCCTAGGGTGGAAAAAACACACAGTGTACTACGTGTACAAACCATGTAGTTTTACATGACCATCCAAGCCATGTGAATTCAAGATCATGGGTAGGTGAAAAGGTAAAGGAATACACTGTGTGAACCTAGGGACAATCCTTATACCTACCTCAAATTATTCTACCATCCATATCTCCTTCTCTAGAACTCATTTGTTATCCCAAAAGTATCCTTACCTAAGTATTTTTCCACATAGAATGTGAGGAAATCATTTATAGTGAGTTTTGAGATATTAAGTGAGGTGTGGAAAGTGTAACGCTTCTTCAGACGATGCTTGACTGATATCAGTGATTGTTTAGGATCATTATAGAGATTTCTGGATTCAGAAACCCCCTTGTCGCACCAGGGTTCATGTCCCCTTTATTCTCCATTTAGGTAGAGTGGTACCCCCTTATCACACTAGGGAACGATCCTTCTATATATAGAGTGGGATCACTCTACCACACCAGTGCACAGTTCCTCTATCTATTGAGTGGCACTACCCTATTGAACCAGGTCACATTCCCTCTATCTATTGAGTGACAACCCTTGATGCCTCATGGTGCGGGTACTCTATCTACTTAGTATCACCCCTATCTTACTATAGTGCATCTCCTGGTTGGAAATTATTCCCCATCGATTGTGTATCGTAGTGGTGAGGTGTGGATCCTTCACACAGTTTCTTATACTGACACATGAGATGCTAGGCATAAAAGATGGACCTTTGGACCTACAAGCAAACTCATCATCCTTAAATAGGATTTGTAGATGGATATCTCCATTATATCTCATCTGGGTTTCTTTATGAGCATATATTTTGGTTTTCATTTCTCTCTTGCTATGGATTAAGATAATTATTGTTATATCTTTCTATTACCCCATTTGTGTTTTTTGGGGAATCATACTTGGTAGGTATATACTCACCCCCACATGGGATTTTACCCCATGTGTCCTGTATTATGAAAATGAAAAATAGACCAAGACCGACATTGATGGATCTTAGTGATACTTGGGAAAATTGACTGCATACGGTGGTTGGAATTGGAGATTAGGATCCGAGAACTCTCTAATTTTCCTTTATACATATTGTTTTATTGTTGGGACTTCATTTCTAGTTATTTATGTATTTATTTGCTTAAATTTTTTGATTTATATCATTATACTCTAATGTATCCCCTAGAAGTTATTGGATTCATGGTTATACTATAAATTTTTCAATATTTTATTATTCCATTAAAATTTTTCATGAAGATAGTTGGGTGTATGAATACATGTACATTTGGAAAAGGAATCCACTTTTAGTTATTCCTTCTCAGAACTTGTCACTAGCCCCTAGCCTATTAGAGGTGGGATTGGGGTTGTCACACTTATACTTCCACTGACCATGTTGGCCTTAGTTGTAATTCCCTAACCCTAAAAGCCCAAAACCAGTGCCTTACTTTATTATATTGGAATTATTACAAGGAATCAAAAGGACATAATAGTTTAGTAGTTTTGGGAAATCAGATTACATATAAGATCCCATTTTTACATTGGGCATAAAAAATAAAATACAATACGTAAATAGACTAATAAACTTGATCCCTAAAAATCATTCCAAGATTTGATCTCCATATCTTGGGGAAAGAAAAAAATAAGGGTGAGCTCAAATATTCAGTATTGTTTAAATATAATGGAAGGAATAATGAATCAATGATAATATTCAATATGTATAGGTAAATAACTGAAAAAACATGCCATTAAATAACTGGATAGATCATAATAAATATGTGAAGAATAAAATATGATTTAATAATGTCCTATAAATAATCACATGAGCTTGAAACTTGACCATGGATATCCTAACCAATCAAAAAATCACATGAAATAACAATAATAATGGAATGCATAATGTTAGACATATAAGATATCAATATATATCCTCAATATAGTTTCTGTTAAGATATATCCTCAAGAAATTATAAGCATGTGGGTAGAAATATGTCTAAACTATCAAGATCTATCCTCAAGATAGTTACTGTCAAGATCTATCCTCCAGACAGATTTAAATTTCTTGGAAACAAACACAAAGGGTTTGTTGCCAACTGACTCTGTCCCATGAGACTACTGATGAATCATGGGGATTAAATTAACTGGTTCCCAACCCATATACCATATTTCCAAACATTCATCATATATTTATTAATAAATTCAAATCATACATAATGTACCATATGAAATATTCATATTGAGTAAAGGATATAGATTTATCAATAATTCCCCAATTAATTGTATAACATTAAAAGTAAACACCATATGTAAAAATGGTATATAGTTTACGAAATAATCATATCCATCATGAAAGAATATGGATATTCAAATAAATATTAATTTCAATGAAAATTATTATAAAAAAGTGATTATCTCAAGATAAATTTAACAATCACAGAAGGAATTGAGATTGTATGGTAACTTTTAACAATTGGTAATTTTCATGTAAAGTCCCCTTGGAAGAGTTAATTCAAAGTGAAACTTAAAATACCATGAGTTTTGAATGAATCATGATATTATATGTAAAATTTTTAGTATAAAAACAACATAAAAGTGAATTGGTTCATAATAACAAATAATCCTCAATCGAATGTAAATTGAGACAAAATCCCTTACCATACACTTCCTTTTGGTTAAATGAAATTTAACCTCCTATATAACGCTTTTAAGAATGTTATTAACTTATAATAGAACTATAATCATATATATAATATCATATAATATCTTACAACCGATTTGATTACAATCTTTCATTATTTTCACTGTTTCTAGTGTTAATTGTCTAGTTTTTCGAGTGTGTTTTGACTTGTTATTTTTTGTTCCTCTAATAGAGATTTTGATTTAATAATCTAAATAGTTTATATCATGATACAAATGTCATAAATATTTTGTATATATTTATTTATCTTATTCCACAAAGTTTTGAGATAGGGAAATGAAATACATTTTTTTGGAGATGGTAGGCCGTACGTACGCATGAATGTTGTTTCCATTTTATTATCATATTAAAAGAATGAAAATAAATTTTATATATTTATATTATAATTATATTATTATATTTAGTTCATATTTTTCACATATATTTATTAAAACCCTCCTTAATACATTCCACGTACAGCGTGAATGAATCCCGTTGCTTTGAGGGGCGACAATCCACACGTCCAAAAATGATGTTATCTTATTCCTACAAAATGAAAAACATGAATTCATGTATTATAAAAGAATTAAATAATAATAAATACATTATAAACACCATATATATTATATATAAACTATAAATCCATCATTATTATCAACCGTGAAATGTGGTAATAGAAGAACGAACGACATCAGTTTGCGAGGTGGTAGTCTGCTGTACCCACGAATAATGATTGCATGTCCCATTTGATAGAAGTGTATGTGAGTTTAGGTCATATAATTAACATAAAAAATACCAGTATATTTAGGAAAATATTTTTATTATATTTGAAATATATAAGAATAATTGAATGGGTGGATAAAGAAATGAAACAAAAGTGATTGTTGAAGAATCTTACCTCTTTTGCGGGTAACTCCTTTTGGTTTTTACCAAAAGACTTGCGTGGTTGGATTTAATCACAAAGTGAGGCCTCTAGGAAGAGGGGATAGATATTTGGGAGCTATTTGGATAGGTTTTGGATGATAAAAATGACTTGATTTGGGTGACTTGTTATAGTGGGGGTGTAGTGAAATTCTTGTAAATGTAAAAAAGGTAAATACTATTGGGAGGTCTCCTTTACCTCATGTGCCTAAAAAATTGAAAACTAATGTATTAGATTGAAATTATAGTCAATAAAATCCCCCAAAACACAAAAATAAGTCCGTTTTTATAATTTTTTTCATTAACTTCTGAGTTTCCCCACTTTTACCATTCTGGTTTTTTATTAAGGTAACTAGTTTTCTAACCCGAGTAATTTAACCCTTAAGAATAAATTAAAGAGAGATTTATTATAAAATATAGAAAAAATTAGTTATAAATAATATATATAATTTACAAAAAATATCCCATGTGTATAGGAAATTTATTTTAAAATAATCACATGTAACACACAAAAACACTTCAACACAAACCGTGATAATAATATTTTTACTATTTAGGGGTGTATATATTCATTATAAAAGATAAATTGGTCCATTAATAGAACATATTTTATATTTATTAAAATTTATAAATAAATTGGTACAATATATGATTTTTATTTTATTTTAAATCTTTAAATAAAATATCCTTTATTATAAAATAACATTAATGTCAATTATAACATTATTTACTTAATTTAAAGTAAAAAATATCAAGAAAATGATGGGATTAAAATATATTAATTTAAAATATATGTAAAATGAAATATTATTATACAAAAATAAGGTTACATAATAATTCATTTAACTCACTTTTAATATTTTCATATCCTTTATTTTAATTAATTATTAAATAAATAATCTCTACATTGGTGTTTCTTAAGCATTTTAAGTAACTAATTCATCTTTAAAAATTAATTATAAATAATTGTGATAATAATAACTCATTTATATTTAAAAATGATATGTATAACCTAAAATATGATGTTTTTTCCATATCTCAAGTCTTCATAAATGTTAAAGGTAAGGAAAGTTCTTTTTTTTTGTATATTTTCTTACATAACTTATTATATAGGTCACTTTATCAGAATAACATCAAAATAGATCATAAAATTAGAACAAAGATGGTATATGGTCGAAATATGGTCATATAAGTTCTTTTTTATAAGTGTCTAGGTCAGTTTTACCCTAAAGATTTATGTTTAAGGAGTAAGTAAACTAATTTTTACCTTAATCGTTGAAATTAATTTTAATTACCATTGCTCATATATTTTTCCAATAACTATTTTTATCTTATTAGACTAGAAATATTATATTTATTCTAACTATATACATTAATTTTTCCAAATTCAATTCACAGAAGTAGAAAAATTAAATTTAAAGCTAATACCACAAACACAACGAGAAAAGATGGTTCTAAAGTGAGAATGTTCAAAATCGCATCAAATTTTATATCTAAATTCAATTACAAATTATTAAAATGAACTAAATTGGATTAATATATGTATAATTTATATATTTTTATTTTAAAACTAATTTAAAATATAATTTAACTTTAATAATTTTTTAAATGAAAATACAGTTTTAACT
Organism: Viscum album; assembly: GCA_963277665.1. Classification (NCBI taxonomy): domain Eukaryota; kingdom Viridiplantae; phylum Streptophyta; class Magnoliopsida; order Santalales; family Viscaceae; genus Viscum; species Viscum album. The sequence goes on from OY728119.1 coordinate 2,048,400,201, forward strand.
AAAATGTAATGTTTTTCACTATTCATCAAAAAATGAAACTTCTCATAAAAAAATCACCCTAATATAATTTTTTCATTAAAAATTAAAAAATTAATTTTATCTTTACAAATAAAATTTATAAAAATTGTAAAAATTTAGTTTTAAAATAGGCGGGCCATTAAAAAGCTGTATAACTGCCTTTAGAAAAATATTTTTTTATACATAAACTATATTTTTTCTTATCATATATTTATCAAACTTATTGGATGAATGAATAAAATTTAGATTAAATATGTAATATATATTTTAATAAGTTAGGAAATACTATTTATAACCGCTAATTTAAAAGCTATGAGATAACTATTATATTAATAATATTATTGGTAAAAATTAGTCTTGTGTGTAACACAAGATAACTCAGTATTGTGTGTAGAATAAGCTAAACATTTTGTTTTATATAAATAAAAATTGAAACAAAATTAAATTTATTCTAAAGTAAAAATATTGTGAAGTCTTGGGGTGTTACATTCTCCGTAACTTAATTAAAGTGTGTCTTCACAATCTAAACTTGAGCTTGATAATTAAGGGTTTAATATTTGAAAATACTATTATTGAAGAAACCCTACATTTTAAATAGGTTTAATAACACATCTTCTTAATAAGAGTTAATGGAAAAATGTGAAGGTCACCACAAAAATTGGCATTCAAATAGAAGAACATTAGAGAAAACCTGGACATGGAAGATAAATCTAACTATCAAGTTCTAATGGAGAGTCAAAAAGATCATGTTCAAGAGAAAGTTTTTTTACCACACATCTATAAACCAGAGGTGTAAAAAAGGTTATTGATATTATAAAAAAATATTATAATAAGAAAACATTTTTGTTTCAAGACCCTTTTCCTAGAGTTAAGAAATTATTTCACTTTCTAATAATATAATAAATTATACTTGATACATTTCTATTTCATAAGCAAAAAATTATCCTTTGGTTGTTCCTTGAACTATTTATACTTAATTTCCAATCAAATGTTGATTTATATGGTGAAGTAATACATTAATCTCTAAAAACTTGTCCAAAGATCAAATTAAACCATTTCATAAATGGTTAACCTTATGTCCCTTCTAAAATATAAATATCCAAAACTTTATAATCAGTTCCAAGGTAGTTAGTAGTATCCAATTTATTCTACCCATATCAATCATCTCCTTATCCAAATTTTGTTATCTCAACATCATGAAAAATTCAAGGGTTATGTTTCCCTAAATCATGTGTTTTCAAAAAAAATTTAATTACTACTGAATCACTTTTCTCATACCATTAAACATGTTCTCTCAAATCCTTAATGAAATAGTACTACAGTAAAATACACACACACACATATATATATTTCAGGAGTCTCATAACCAGTAAAACATCGATAAAATACTAAAATAACATAATTATTGAATCTAAATAAAATCAAATTAGACATTCCACTTAGGTTATATCAATAACATAATCTTGAATTTGTCCCCTCAACTTCCCTTGATGTTTGGGGAATTTATTTTTATAATGTACTATTTCACTATTGTTGAAATGCTGAATAGAAGTATTTTATTCATTCCATTTGCATTTTTTTTCTTGTTGAACCTTTACTCATCACTTATAACAAAATCCCAACCCTTTAAATCATTTACCGAGGTGATTATTTTCATAGTTATCACATGTGGGAAAATCCTTCTTTCCCTTATTCACTTTATCTATGATTTGTTCTTCCATCCTATTATTATCTTTCTCCCCTTTAAATTAATTATACATGGAGAATTATTTCTATATCTTGATAGAACATAAAACTATTTCATAATATAATGAAAAATATGGGAAACCAATTACCTTAAAAGACTTGGTTTAAGACCTTCTAAGAAATGGTTAATCTTTCACTCTCTATTTCATATATAATCCATAATATACCTTGATAACCTTGTAAAGATATCTTTATACTCCATAACAATTTATTCATCCATTTTTTTTAAGATAAATAACTTCTTCTTCATATCATTTTATTTCTCATGAGGGAAATATTTTTTGAATAATGTATCCTTAAAATATTTCCATTCCCTGAGTTCTATTTCCTCTTCCTCCCTAGTATTTTAGATTAATGGTCACTATTTATTAGTATTTCCATTTATAAAATACACCGCAAGTGTAAAATTTTCCTTTATACCAAATCCCAAGTCCATAAATATATTCTCTAGAGGCTTAATCCATTTCTCATATATAATCATATTAGTAGTCCCACTAAATGATGAGGGATTCTGTCACATAAAGTGATCTGAAAAGGATAATCTCACCATGGAACAAGTTTCTCCATCCAGATGAGGTTATTTTTCATAACTTTATTAATCTTCCATAATGTATCCATAACTTTCTTAGCTCTAATACAATCAATATTTACTTCATTAGTAGGGAAAGCTCTACATTGGCTATAAGTATTTATACCATTCTTCCCTCTATGAGCCATTTCTAAAATATGGAATGTACTGGATTAGAACATATCATTATGAAACATATTGTATAATACCAAAACAAGAGAAATGATACAGATTTATCAAGATAGTTATTGTCCTCATGATAGATATTGTAAAGATATATCCACAAGATAGTTTAATTTTATGGGTAGAAACTCATATGAACTATGAAGAATTATCCTCGAGATATTTACTATCATGATCTATCCTCCAAACATATTTAAAATACTTGGAAACAAAAGTGAAGGGTTTTTCACTAACTAAATTCATCTCATGAGACTATTGATGCATCGAGCATAATGCATTATCAAGTCCCCACACCATATATTGTATTCCCAAAAATTCCTAATATATTAAATAATCAATTTAAATCATAAATAATGTGCCTTATAAAATATCTGTATTAATAAAATGATATACATTTGTTAAAATTTCCCCAAAAAATCAAACAACTTTCACAGTAAACAACATATGTAAAAATGGTATACAATTTGGGAAATAATAATATACATCATACAATAATATGTATATCAAAATAAATATATTTTTTAAGGAATAATTATTACATGAAATTGATTTTTTCAAGATAAATTTAACAATCACACAAAGAATTAAGATTGTATGATAACTTTTACCACTTGGTAATTTTCAAGTAAAATCCACTTGGATAAGTTAATTAAAATTAGAAAAAATACCATTGAATAAAAATGAATCATGATATTAAATGTAAAAGGGTAAGTATACACACCACATAAAAGCTAACTGGTTCATAATAACAAATAAGTCTTAATGGAATGTAAATTGAGACGAAATTCCCTACCTTACAATTCCTTTTGGTTGAACATGAATTAAAATACCCTATAATGGGTTTATGAATGTTATTAAATTATAATAAATCCATAATAATATTTATAATATCATATATAATCTTATTATAATATATTATTACCCGTTTGATTATAATATTTCATCATTTTCACTATTTCACTATTTCAGGTTTTAATTGTCTAGTTTTTCGATTATGTTTTGACTTGTCATTTTTTATTAATATTATGTAGATCATGATGTCATAATATAAATAATTTAAATCATGATTTAAATATAATATATATTCATTATATATGTATTTATAGTAATCCATAAATTTTGGAGATAGGAAAATGAAATACATCGTTCATGGAGACAGTTGTCCGTACGTATGCATGAACAATGTTTCTATTTTCTTTTCATATTAAAAGAATGAAAATTAAATGATATATATATATATGTATATTATAATTAAATTATCATATTTATTTCAATTTTATCACATATTTTTATTAAAACCATCCTTAATATATTCCATGTATAGCGTGAACGAATCACATAACTTTGAGGGGTCGGTAGTCCACATGTCCACAAACAATGTTATCCTATTACAAAAAAATGTAAAACATGAAGGAATATTTTATTAAAGAATTATTGAATTATAAATAAATTATAAACATCATATATATAATATATAAATTATAAATACATCATTAATCCCAACCTTGAAAGGCAGTAATGGAAAAAAATGATAACATTTTGCGAGGTGGTAGTCTGACGTACACACAAATGACGATTTTGTATCCAATTTGATAGAATTGTGTGGGAGTTTATGTCATAAAATTGACATAAAAACATTCCAATATACTTAGGATAATAATTTTATTATATATAAAATATATACAAATAATTTAAGGAATTGATAAAGAAATGAAGAAAAAGTGATTATTGAAGAACGTTTCCTCTTTTTTGGGTAACTCATTTTGGTTTATACCAAAAGAATTTCTTGGTTGGATTAATTACCAAAGTGAGGATTCTAATATTAGGGTAAGGATTTTTGGGATCTATTTTTTTAGGGGTTTGATTATCCAAATGCCTTTAGAGGTGTTAATAAGTGAGAGGGGTGAGTGGCTTTTTATAGGGGAGGAGTGACATTCTTGTAAATATAAAAAGTTAAACACTATTGGGAGGTATCCCTTACCTCTTATGCCTAAAAAATTAACAAATAATGTATTAAAGTAAAATTATGTTCTATACAATACTCTAACACACAAAAAGGGAATTTATATAATATTGTTCATTAACTTCTATGTTTCGCCACTTTTAACATTTTGGTTTTTTATTAATGTAACTAGTTTTCTAACCTAAGTTATTTGAACATTAATAATAAATTAAAGTTATATTTATAAAAAATACAGAAAAACTAAATTATAAATATGATATATAATTTAAAAAATAAAAACCCCATGTGTGTTGTAAATTAATTTTTAAAACAATCATGTGTAACACGTAGAAACACTAGTTTAACCCGAACCGTGCTAAAAATGTTATTACCAGTTGTGGGTCAATATGTAAATTATAAAAGATAAATTGGTACATGAATATTCCATATTTTATATTTATTAAAATTTAAAAATCATTTTTCAGAAGATATTATTTTTAGTAAATTTTAAATCTTTAAATAAAATATCATTTATAATAAAATAACATTAATGTCAATTATGACATTATTTACTTAATTTAAATTTAAAAATACCAATACAATGATGGTATTCAAATATATTATTTCCAATTATATTTAAAATGGAATATTAGTCTAAAAATAATAATATAACACCATAATTAATTCAATTTTCTTCACTTTTAATTTTTTAGTATCATTTATTTTATTTTATTTTTAACAAAATAATCACTATGTTGCCATTTCTTAAGAATTTTAAGTAACTAATTCATATATAAAATTACTAATAAATCATTATGATAAAAATAAATCATTTATATTTCAAAATTGGATGTATAACTGAAAATATGATGTTTTTCCCATATCTTGTGGCTTTATAAATGTTAAAGGTAATAAAAGATCATTTTTATATTTTTCCTTACTTTACTTGTTATATTGGTCACTTTCATGGAATAGTATCCCAATAATTCATAAAATTAGAAAACATATGTTATTTAGTTTAAATATGGACAGATAATATATTTTGAGAAAGTGTCTAGGTCATTTTTCCTCTTAAAATTTAATTTTAAGCACTAGGTAAACTATTTTTTACCTTAATTACTGTAATTATTTTTAATTACTTCCACTGATATTTTTTGTAAAAAAATTAGTTTATAATACTAGAATATAAATAATATAATGATTCCAAATATATATATCTATTTTTCAAATTCAATTTATAGAATTTTAATAATTAAATTTTAAGGTAATCCCACAGGTGTGGTGAAAAAGTGGGTTTTTAAAGTGAAAATGTTCAAAATTTCATTAAGTTTTTATATCTAAATTAAATATAAAAATTATTTCAATGTAATATATTGTACTAATAGATGAGAAATTTATTTATTATGACAATAAACCCAATTTAAATTATAATTTAACATTAATAATCATTTAAACGAAAAGGTGGTTTTCAACTAAAATGTAGTATTTTTTACTATTCATCAAAAAATGAAACTTTTCAGAAAATTAAAAAACAAACCAACCTAATATAATTTTCAAACTATGAATTAAAAAAATGAAGTTTATATTTATAAATAAAATTTATAAAAGTTTCAAAATTTAGATATAAAATAGTTTCGCCAATAAAAGGCGGTAAAACCGCCTTAAAAAAATACAGTTTTTTTTGGATAAACTGGATTTGTTATTATCATATGTATATCAAACTTATTATATGAATTTCAAAATATTATATTGAATATATAATATATATTTTTATAATTTAGTTATTCCATTTCATTAACGCTAATTTAACAGCTAAGAGATAACTGTTAAATTAATAATATTAATCGTAAGACTCAGTCTTGTGTGTAATGAATGCTAACTTAAGGTTGTGTTTAGCATAATGTTAACACAGTGTTGAATATAAAGAAAAATAACAACAAAATTAAATTTCTTTTAAAATTAAAATACTATAATGTCTTGTGGTGTTGAACTGGTAGGTCAGGTTATGACAATCCCCTTCTAGTAAGACCCCACCTGCTACTCGGTGGAGGAGCACCTGATAGATGGTGTTGAAGGATAGTGATATTAGAGTATCTAAGAGTCCATTGGCCTTCCAGTGTAGGTGCATCACCTGGATGGTGGTATTAGGAATTAAGCACCATGTTCCATGGTGCTAACTGGATATGCTATAAAGGCTACCTGGTAATCAGTTGTGTGAACCAAGCTAATCTAAGACTATAATTTAATGTGGTAAAAATGTATTGATAATCTATAATGACTTCAATATTGATCTGATCTTCAATGACAATACACTCAATTTCTCAATTGCTTTCGAAGAAATATCTTTTCAAATTTTCTTTCTACTTCATGAGTGTGAAAATATTATAATATCCAATAAATATTTTTTAATATTATCATTCTCTCAAAATTTTCATCATATTATTTGAGTGAATCAATACTAAGATACAAAGATATTACCTCCTAGCAATCTCATCTTCCTTAATCTTTCTTCATTATTTGGTGCTTGAAACCATTAAATCAAGGGAGTATGGTTTTCTTTCTAATTATTTTAAAAAGTAAATGGATTATTCATTTTATGTTTCTAGATTTACCATTAAATATATAGTGTCTCTTTTATCATGTTTCTTTCTATAACCTAAAAATAAAGGGCTAATTTTTATATCTTTGATACCAATAAAGACAAGGGACTAATAAATTAAATTCGTAAGCTCTTGAGGTGGTAGACATAGGGAATCTTTTTAAGAGCTATTATAGAAATTCATTACCAAATATATTTTCCCATTTAATATTCAAAATCTCATTTATTTATCAATTTCAATCATTCTTTTATTTAATTCATTTAATCCATCAATTAATAATTAATTAGTTAATCACTTTTTTATTTGAACCTCTTAATCATTTTTTATTTGTATAGATTAATTGTTTAAAATTTATCTTTTTTAATCGTATAATTTTATTATTATATTTAATTATATTTTTGTGATTTCGAAATTTGTTTTTTTAATTTTTAATTTTTTTAATTTCATTAAAATAAGTTAAACCTATACTGATTTCATTTAATTTTTTAAAGGGAATTTCACAACCCTCTTTCTGTTTTATATATTTCTAAACTAAAATATTCACCACTTGTTTCTTTTGTGTGCTGTTTATACTATGATTTTAATATTTTATATCACGAATCTAGTTATTTTCATGTTATTTAAAGTTTCATTTAGATCTATTTCATTCATGGGTGTCATGATTTAAAATTTACCGAAGTGGTAAGATTTTATTAAATAATATCATATTTATTCGGCATTGTTTATGTTTAAATTTCCGATAAATGGAATTTTAAGATCTTTATATTTCAAAATCAATCTATTTTTATTTTTTTTAGTTTTATATGGGGTTTACATGTTTCCTTTAATTTTCAACTCTTTGGTTCTCAATATGATTGAGAAAACATTTTTTAGATAAGCTAGCCTTATTTATTGTTTTGTTAGTAAACTTTCACTTCTATGTCCATATTTTCTAAAAAAATTTCAATAATATTCTTGTTTATATTTAAATGATTTATTAATATTATTTTCAAATCTCTTTTACATTATTTACAAAGTATTAATAACTAATTTTTTTTTCATTTCCTGTATTGAACATTTTTATTTTCTTTGGAGAGTGTAAAAAATGTTTTGAACATATACTTCTTGAATGCCTCTTTCCACCATCATGAATGCCCTATTTTTTAAATCTTACATTTCAAGTTTTCATGTTACTTTTAAAAGAATTTTTTTATTAAAATTCATAAATTTTTTAGATTTTGAATAAGTGATTTTAAAATGAAAAGGAGTATTTTCCTCATGAAATGGTTTAGAAATATTTTAAAAGTACTTTCATATATTTCAAGTCCTTTGATAAATATTATGCTTTACTAGAGATATACTCAAATGATCATATACCATATTACTATGGACGGATTATTATCATGATGTTATACTTTTTATTGGGGGAAATTATTGAAATTTGATAATCTATTTTTTCAATATGGATATTTATATTGATTATGTATTATATTGAAGATTCACCCATTTCATGTGATGAATGAATTAGACTTAGTAAGTGATTGGTAGAGCCTGTTATAGCCTCTAGATTCATTAGTAAGTCTCATGAGACAAACTAGACTGGGTATTTGGTGTATGTATTCCAAATTATTTATGATTTCATAGGATGAGGCGTTGAGGGTTTGTTTATGATGTCTTGGCACAAGTCCTTATGGTATGAATATCATGTTTGACATTATACATTATATCATTATGAAACCATTTATTTTTATCCATGTGGTTATTTTTCTATGTTATACATGGATATATCCCCCTTTTTGATATTAGTTATATGACATATTTGATTATTGTTTACCTATACCATATTATTCATTATTTATTTATTTTATAACAGCTTATATTGTAAATTTTCCCTTATTGAGTATCTGATATCACTCTTTATTATGTTTTATTTCCCTAAGACACCAATAAGGGATCTATGAATGAGTTTAGGGATATTTTAGAAGTAAAAATAATTTATTAATTTTAATTTTAATTTTAAATTTGTATTTCATTTTTTCAAATGTAATATAATAATAATGTATGTATAAGGATCCAATGATTTCTAAATAATTTGATCCTTCAGGATGTGATATCTTGTATCTTATGAAAATGTAGTAAGATAACCACTAGATCTAGCCTACTAGATCTAGGATGTTAAAGTTGGTATAAGAGTATGTTTTAAGACTATTGAGAACTAGATTTAAGAAAGCATAGATTAGAGAACATGACCCTATTATATATTCTAGATATAAGTCTTAGTATATGGTAATATCATCAATCTTGGGTAAAGTCGATATTGTGTTTTTTATTAGAAAATAAATCCCTGTCTGGATATTGGAAATTAGATGTTGATATGGAATAGATACACCAAGGAGAAAGAACTATAATACCTAAATATTGGGTATTAACTTAATCATCACTGATTCACGATGAGTGGGACTAAGACTACACACCTAGCTAGACACTCATGGGGGAGATGCTTGGGTTATTTTAGATTTTCTTTATGAACCATTATAATGAATGAGAGGATAAAACCTATAGAAAACTATGATATGACATAATGATATTGTATAAAACTAATGTTTTATAGTTTGATAATTCTAAGTTTGATTATAACTTTAAAGGAATAGATACCCCATTTTAGGTTTTATTTGATGGGAGTTTAAGATGATTATGGATATTTTCCAAGAAATTTATAGAATACAACCCTTAGGTTTAGTATATATTTTAGTGAAAAGGTTATTTGAGGAATAATGATTTTATATATTGTGGAAATATTTTTCAAGATATTGAAAAACTTAATGATTAATATGATCTTTGATTTTATGGTAATTAAGAGTTATTATAATTTAGAAACATATGTTTCATTTTATAGATAACCGCGAGATTCAAAAGTGATTTTATGACTAAGTGATCAAAGTTATTTTAAAATAAGTTCATTATATTTTTGGGAAACAATATATGATTAAGGTAAATAGAATATTATTTTCTAGTAGATTATTTTATTATAGAAATAAATATTGAGTTATATTATAGAATAATATAAGTTTTTGTAGTTATTTTATAGTTATTCACGTTATTTATGGAAAATATTAGAATATTTTGGAGAATATATCATCGGGGTATATACATTTTGGTATGTGACTAATGTTTTCTAGAGATAAAATTTAATTTGATCTTGTAATAATATATTGTAACATCCCAAATCCAGATGCCAATCATCTGGTGCTCTATACCTTGTTAGGCACATTGACTCAAGTGCATTTCTCCAAATCCCAGAGGTTGTTGACTAGCAGTGAGGGCCTAAGGTGTGACAATAGGGAAACTATGCCCTCATTGGTAGAGTTTAACACAATGGAAATATAATAATACAATAATAGAAGAAGTAAATATCATAAAAATGAAATAAATAGTGTAAAACTAATAAGATAATTAACCAAGAATCACTCCATATAAAAGATGCAACAACATGTCAAATGTTTAAATAAAGCATCCAAAACAAGCACACCATAGTAATATAAAAAATATGTCTCAAAAGCAAAAAAATAAACAAAAATATACTAGGAAGAGTCACAATCCTCGGCTCGGTCCCATGCTATACAAATCCTAAGCAGCACATCAAGTACCTATAGCAGGGTGCTTGCCCAGATAAACACCCGCAATCATATAATCTATTTGGGCCCAAAATCATGACCCAAACAGGGTGTGAGACTAAATCATAGTTGGAAACCATACAAGGTATGTGCCAATATATTAGTGGATATATGTATATATATATAATAGTAAGTGTACAATTTTGAAATAAATAAACTTTGGGTACTCAAAATCAAGCACAACAGATTTCTAAAAAGACAATGTAAACAAGTATAAGTGAAGACTGAATCCAAGCTTATGTTTTGGGTTGGTAGATGCATCATAAGTAATCCATTTCATTATTCAAGTTACATGAATTATATAAATGTCTCAAGGTCCAGCCTAGGCTCGACGACCCCCCTGTATAAAGTTAAATGTCAACTCATGACATAGTAGTCATTTAATCATTTTTCAATAGAGCATGGCCTGGGTATCCCTCAATAGATCCTATGTTTACTCAGAACTTTAAAATAAGAATCAATGAGCCCAACCAACCTATCAATGGATTTCTCACAACCTTTACATAATTATCCTCTTGAGCTTTTCTATGTTCTTTTAACCAAGACAATGGTTCACCCAAGGTATATATGGTGAAATTTTTCACATGATGATGGCCTTGTCTTTTAACCGAGACTATGGCTCACCCATTGCTAATTACCTCTTTTTATCATTTAATTCAATCACACATTCAATCTCAAAAGAAACACATGTGAATTAAACTATCAAATTTATTTAAAATAATTAATTAATGTGGGCACAGATTAAATAATAACCAACACATGTAAATTAAACTATTACATTGTTAACCAAGGATAACTCACATGGTAAAAACATATAACAAGATTATTGTACAATTTAAACATTTAAAAGGACTAACATAAGAAGTATATCACACAGGAAATTCATATAATGAAAAATAAATTTTTAACAACATAATAATGGGAAGTGAATTTTTCATCTCATAGTCATTCTCAGCCAAATGAAAATCTAAGGGAAACACACCCAAGGGGTAGCCCTAAATCAAGGTTCAAAACCCTAAACACGCTTTCAAATCATCTAATTAATTACCTAATAATTGAGAGGCAATAACATGATTCATTATTCAATTAAGAAACACCCTAAAAGTGGGAACATGGAACTCCATCACATATAAACATCCTGAAAATTCAAAAAAGGCACAAGACCACCTACCTCGTACTCATATGACTCTCCTCATTCAGCGTCGGGAGTTGATTCAACCTAGAATGAAGTAGATCAACAAAACAATAAAAAATGCTCAACCTTTTATAACTTTATAAAGAGATGAAATCATGAAGAATAGATCTAGAGGAATTAAGAGATTACTGATTGGGTTCCAATGCATCTGATGATGATCGAAATGGAGTTTGAATAGACAATTGGGAGGAAAAACAACCTCTCGGCGCGGTTGTTCATCGAATGGGGCAAGCCCCATATCCATCTGACAAAATAGAAGGCTACTGTCCAATTTAAAAAAATTTAGAAAATTACACATCATGTACTTGAAAATAAATGTCGTGTCCATACAATTCTTGGCCAGACAATTACATGGTTGTGTACTGGGATCATACGGTGTGTAACCCTCCTTACACGACGTGTACTTGAAAATAAACGATGTGTAAGTTTCTTTTTCCTCCATCTAATTAAGTTAGAATTAAAAAGGAAGGACTATACCTCAAGGAAAGAACTGGGTTCTTAAAACCTTCACCCCTAAACAAATTCATCCCTGAATTTACCTTCCAAGGGTAGTGAATAAATAGCTAAGAAAAACTCTGGCCATTATGATCGTATGTCGGCCTCCCTCTCCCAGGTCTCATCTTTCACTCGGTCATGTTGCCTAACACCCACACTTAAAGGAATAGACCAACCAAAAATAACCTTCATGCTATGATCTTTAATATGAATAAGATACTTATCAAAGGACACATCTACTTAGAACTCAACCTCCTTGGGTTGAAAAGTGGGAGACAGGTCTAAAAGGTAACCTCGTAACCGAGAAGTGTGGAAGAAGTCATGCATAGCCTTGCGCCTCTAAGGTAACTAAAAATAACCTCCCAGTGTATCTTGGTGAAAGATTACCCTATCTCCTAATATTTTTTTATACCAACCTCGGGGTAACATGGAGGAAAACTCGATCCCTTCCCTCGAACCTAGAGGTCATCTGTGGCGATCGATATAAGATTTATGAAAAGACTGAATAATATCCACCCGCTTCTGAATCACCTAAAAATGTTCAGTGGTCTCCTGGACAAGACGAGGTCCCAACATATCTGCCTATCCTACCTCCAGCCAACACAGGGGTGATCATCATGGTCTACCATACAAAGACTCATATGGAACCATCTGAAAAGTATCTCAAAAGCTATCATTATAGGATAAATCAACAAAGGTATGTGTCTCTCTCAAGAAGCCTTGAAATTTTGGATGCATGCTCGGGGCATTTCCTCCAACGCCTGAATCATGTGCTCTGACTGGCTATCTATATGGCGGTGGTAAGTTGTGCTTAGAATCACCTATGTACCCATCTCTATTTATATCCTTTTCGAGAAATGAGAAGTACATCAACATACTTATCTAAGATGATAGAATACAAAACCCAATTTAGTCACACAATCTCATGATTTTACAACCTTCCAAACCGATAAACACTGACGTTATCCTTTATTAGTAGGAAGAGTGAAATTTTTTTGAGTCTATTAATAATAATGAAAATGGAATCATTACCACAATACCTCCACCATTTGTGAACTCCACCAACCATGCCCCTGAGAATTTTAGTGACGCTTCTGGCATGAATTTCCTTTAACTGGGAAAACTTGAACAAAAATGGGATCATAACAGAAGCCTCATAATAAAGAATGGTTTAACTCTAAGAAAACTCATCAAAACTAGTCAAACAATAATTCCTCAAAATAAATTTCAGACTTTTACACCACACCCACCTTAAACTGGAAGAGTGTTTAAACTAGTCTACTAGAACCAAACATGAAGAACAAGAAGGATAACAAGTAAAACCATCACTGGATAACTTATCTCAAAATGCTAGGCTTAGAAGGTTGATGTATTGTAACAGAACACAACACCCACTCCCCATAAAACATGACCCCATAATGATCCCACTCACCAAATCTCATACCTATATCTCGGTGAAACTCATTTGTTAATCCATCCCTTGATAAATTAAAAGGTCATGCCACAATATGAGTAAAATCATAATTTTACATCCTTCCCACAGGAATCATTTCCCCTTTTCAAATAATCACATATAAGACCAAATATAAGTCCAAGATAACCTTAGGTTCATCATCTAGAAGTTCAAGGAACTCACCAAAGTGGTTCATAATCCCCGTTACAAGTGAGACTTTGGTAAACCACCTAAATTTCACATAAGAACACCCACTGAACCCTGAGTGACATCCACATAGAGATCTTGTCGAAGAAAATAGTAGGTATCCCTGATTTCTTCCAAGGAGTTCCTATACAGAAATAAAAGTTTCACTCAGGAATAACCAAGCCTCCTTTAATAATATGCATCAAGCACACAACAGAGAAGGAGATTACAAACTAGCCCAACGACCTTCAACTGCAGCACAACATAAAATTGATGACCTCTTAGGGAATCAAGGATGATTTCAGGATAGGGTACATGCTTGTCTCTTAATAAAGATAACATTAAGAAGATTTCAAGGATCACCAGAAAAAGGATAGCCAAACCACTACTCACTAACCTCTTGAAAGAAGAAAGACTTCTCTTGTCAATGCATCATAATTTAACTGACCAAAATACCTTTATCCCAAGGCATTTCTGTGAAAGATTATGATTAACCACGGAGGTCCATCCATGATCGTCGGTGCCTTATAAGGGTTGCACACACATTCAACCGGATCAACTATCATGCAGTCTAGAAAGCATCAATATGAACCAAGACTTTCAAGCCTTAAAGGAATTCATGTATAATAACAATTTTTGAATGGTCCTTGATTGTGATCCTTCTACCTAGAAGAAACCATTTAAACAGAACCGACATGATGCTCCGCACCTAGGAGTGTCTTAAACATCAAGAATAAGGAACACACACTCTCAAATGCACTAGTTCAAAACCAACTTAAATGCACGAGTTTTGTTCCACTAACCATAATCACTTCATCATATCACTTGGCATGAAAGCCAATAAATTAAACTGACTAGTGTGTCAAAAAACCCGTGTCATAGAAAGTCCTCCTAATCAGTGGGACAAACCTAGTTCCAAAACATTCAAGCCACTCTACTATGGAGATAATAAAAAACATACACAGTTGATCAAAGCTCAACAATTTAACCAAACTCGACATCTTATTTTCAAAAGTTAACACTCAACAGTTACCACATATGTCAACATATAGTACTCTGATTTTATAAGAACAAACAACACATTCTGGGTACTATTCATAGGTTGTCCACCCTACACATCCAAGTACCAGATGGCTCACGTATGAACTGGCCCAAAATCACATCATCAACACAACCATTTACATGGATGATGATGTACCAAGTCACCTATCACTTATAAAAGAGAGGTTCATACAACCTCCTAAGAAGCTGACCATGCCCAAGGCACATCTAACCTGGTGAATCGAGCATTACAATATGCTCATTCCCATATTAAGGTTCACGATACAACAAATCTTGCAACTCAAAAGAACAAATATCAAAATATGATAGGTCAAAACCTTCTCTAAGAACTCACCACTCTGTCTACTCCATGGGACAGGTCTAGATGTCAAAAAATGAGAGATACTACTAAAATATCACAACTAAGGTTAGGTCTATTCAAGTCAAACATTTAGAGGCATTGTAATTTGTATCCACCAGGTAAACTTGAGGGAAGACATCCTACACGAGATCCTCATCTAAAAATGCAAGGGAGGAATCCTACATAGGATCCTCAAAAGATAAAAAACAGATGCATCCAAAAATAGGGATCCTAAAAAACAGTACACAGAAGAGTGATCCTATAAGGGACTCCCTTGAACAAAATGTAAGCAAGGAATCCCTTAGGGTATCCATGGTAACTATATATAAGATAGAGACATCCTAAATAGAATTATATAGGTTGAAGCATAATGTAAAGACCAGACCCCAGTTGCCTGGAGTTGGTACCATATTACATTACAGTAGAATGATTACAAGAAAGTTTTATCCTGAAGGAACGAATAGTTTAGTATATTTTGAAACAATATATATAAATAATTTCAACATTACATCATGAAAGGAAATAAAACACTAATTAATTCCATTAGAAACATCCATGCCGCCTAGATTATGCCTGCAAGTCATTCATAATTTAATTCTTCATATACTGGGAAAATGAAACCAAATAAAGGAGTGAGCTCAAATTCTCATTAAGAGTAATAAATATAGCAGAATATCACATAAACATTAGTTAAGGTGAATAATTAAAAACCCAAACCTTTAAAAATAAACTCGAAACATAATATGGTAGGGATATGTGCTGAGTAAATATTTCCATAATAAAACATAATCATGGGTATAACCTCTTGAAATTTTATTTTATAGTTTCAAAGTGAGGGAAATGAATATTCCAGACATTCTAAAACATACCTTCAAGGTCTTTAACAAGTCATCTGAAAATGATTAAGGCATCGGCCAAAAACATATCTCAAAATGGGCAAGGCCTCAGCCAAGTCCATGTCTATTTGTCTCATGAGACATACCGATGCATCGAGGGGATATAAAATACCCCACCCATCACATAATAATTTAAATTAATTCTTTATATGAGCAGGGATAAACATAAAAAACATATACATTCATATTGAAGCTAACATATGAAATGTAAATAACTTTCCCCGAACATTAAGCTTAAACACTAACCATTCGAAGTAAATTAGCTAATGGTTTTAGGATAGAACATCCACAATAAAACTAGTCATAGAACCATAAAATTAAATATGGTAGATTATATCATAAAATTTTGACCCCAATAATACATAATTATCAAAAAGAGTTTTGAAACTAATAAAAATACTCTTATAAAATCATTGAGTAATTCTTGAGAAAAATACTCTTTTATTTTGAAAAGAAGAGTTATTTTGGAAAATTATTTTTATAAAACAAGAACTTAAGTAATATGGTATTTTCATTATAAAATTATTGATTTTATAAATATAATGGTTTTTAAAAAAAGATTATAGAGTTCCATTGAAAATAGTTATGAATTTGAGAAATTCCCCTGAATCGGGCTTGTATTTCAGAAATAATTTAGAAATTTCCTTTTAAAACATGTAAATCCCCATAAAATAAGAAAGGATTATGGTTGGTAAACATATATAGAACACTCAAAAAAATTATTAGGAGTAAATAATAATACATAATAGTTTCATTGAGGTAATTAGACAATAAAAGTAACCCGAATGAAAATGGAGGTTCAGGTGGAAAACCCTTACCTTAAGTCTGAATGTGTTCTTATCTGGAACTTAAGGTTCTGAAATATAAAATTAGACTTATTAATAACTTAATTAAGAACATATTAGACATTTATTAATTTGATCATAATTTTGTAGTTCATTTCTGTCCATATTGCTAAGTTATAATATTGAATTATGTTGCTCTAGAGTGTTCGTTTCCTTGGTTTTCATGACCGGTTCACTTGTTTTTAAGTAATAGATTTCATGTGGAATGGATGTAAATATATAGAATTGAATTTAAAAATTATTTATGAAAATAAATAGGTGTTAATGGTCATTTATATCCTTTGGTAACATGTAATGAGGATGAATCATTAGATGAAATATTAATGAAACACACTTAGATTATTTTAGTGGTATTTTGTTTATTAGGAAGTATTTTGGTCATATGATTTATTATTATGTACATATAATGGTTTTTGAATATTTAGTAGGTTATAATTCAAATATTATATTCTAGTTAAACCATAAAAATAGTTTCATGAATAGTAATGAATTATAAATTGAAGAATGAAACTTCGTCATCCATGAAGGTTATAAATTTGAACCTCACAGACGATGATTTCGTTTAAAAAATAAAAGAGAGAGAGTAAGAATATTGATGATGGTTATTCCATTGACATGCTATAATTATATTATATAGATGACACTAGAGTTATCATGGACATTTGGACATAGTATTTGAGTATAGTATGACAATATAATGGAACTTGAAATGAAATTGAAAGAAATAAAATGCGAATTCACCTCTTGAATTCACATCCTTGAGAATCTCCTTAAGGGAAGGGGTTTTGGTATTTTGGAAAGACCAAGAGCTCTTGGACATGAGGAGTGAATACGGAAGGGTATTTGGGCAGAACTTTTAGGAGATTAAAGGTTTATAGGAGTGAATAGATGAGGGTGTGATGAGGAGTTATAATGGAGGAGAGGAGTGAATTTTGAATATTTTATTCATTATTTTATTAATTCCCTCAAGAAAACCAATAGTTTTGATTCATGTGACCAATAATAGTAATAAGTGCATGTGAGTTTTAACCAAGTGTGCTAAAATCACTCATGATATCATAAATAGTGTATTTAATAGATAATTTGTATATACGGTATTTTATCATATTTCACTATTTATCAAAAAATTCATGAATTTTAGAAAAATCCGAAAACTTCACCCTAACATTTTTTAAATGGGTAGAATTAAAAAATGAACTCCATTTTTTGAAAATAATTTTCTAAATATGATTAATTTTATTTTTAAATAAAATCATACTTTATTCAAAAATTAATAATTTTAAAACTATAACTCAATTCATATCACCATGAAAAATTAATCCAGATGTCATTATCTTATATCCTTAATAATATAAAATAAAAATATTATTTACTATTCATAAGGGTCATATTACTATTTATAAGGGTATGTTACTATTCATAAAAAATCAAGTTGGTTCTATCATACTCCAAATGACTTACTGATCGCAACTCTAGATGACTATTTATTGAAATTCAAAACATAGTAGAGGCAAAGTTATGGTTAACAAAAATATTATAATTTTTTTGTAGGGAGTCAGTGTTTCATGCATTCAATACTTATTTTCAAAACCTTGGGGTGTTACACATAAAAAAAGGAATCCTACACGGAATCCTTGATATCAACTCATATCACAACCTCATAGGACAGAAGGACACATCTCATAAAGGAGACATACACAAAACATAGGTCAAGAGAGATATATCATAGCTCATATCAGATTACTGGTCTTTACTAGTTTGGTCCGAACACCCAACCAATCTTCTATGCCAAGTTCACTCTTAGGTGACAACTGAAAACAGTAATTGGAGGAAGAACCTCTCTATTTTGATAGAAGCCCCAAAACACCCATTAGAAGTCCTCAAAATGCTCCACGAGATTTACCATCATAATCTATGTGAAAAATACTTTGAAAAGAATATTTTAAATTCCAAAACTATCAAAGTGGTAAAAATATGAAAAGACCCTCAACGGGTGCTAGAAAAGAAGTTCACGACGTGTAGTAACCACACACAGCATGTACCCTAAATCTCTTACATAGGTGTGTACTCCTTCCGACCTAGGAATGTAAATATCCTAGGTACATAGTGTGTCATCCCAACAGATAGTGTGTACTCAAGTTCTACCTCATGGAGATATACTTTCATATGGCCAGAGTCACATGGGGTCTACCTATAAAAAAAATACATGGGGTGTACTTACTGTACATGTTGTGTTCTACCCAAAAACCAATAACCCGTGTTTTTTCTCACACGGCCAGTTACACAGTCATCTACCACACAACGTGTACTCAGAGTACACAATGTGTACTTAAAAAATTTCATTTCATCCTAAACATAAGAACACATGGCGGGTGTTCTTAGCATCACAGGTCGTGTTGTTTGGGTTTCCTGATAGTAAGCCTCAGAAACTTCCCTCAAACCCCTGTTTTTGAAAAATAAAGCAACAATGTGCCAAATTACGATCCATGGGGGCCCATACTCCCCAATAATCAAATCATGGCATCAAAATATATCACATAACAACACAATATATATCCCATGGCTGGAACACGATCCACCAAATTAAAATCCATGAGGGCCCATACTCCTCAGGGACCAAAGTTTGGTATCCATCTATTTCAAACATGATACATACTAATACACCTATCAAAATAACATACATATCTATCACAATAACCGTCACAACAGATTGTATATCTAGAAAAACATCTATCACAACGACATGTAATCAATAATGCTCTCTAAATGGGATGGCACAAATTCATGACATGTAACTTCTAAAAAGTGCCTACATGATGCATGAGATGGCATACCCTCATCTCATCGGGTTTAAATAAACCAAACCACAATGATATAAATAATAAAATCAAAATTAAAAGTGTGTCACCCAATGGTGAAATTAAATCAACTTTAATATCTTAAAATCAAAAAAAAAAAAAAATCAATTCAAGATAATTTGGTTTTTCCCTATACACAGTGTAACTACTCTAGGGAAAAACTAATTACCAAACTCCATTTCATTCCTATCCATTTATGATGTCACCAAACAGTAAGACAAACCAAAAAATAAAAACTCCTATGATACCACTTTGTATCATACCGAATCCAGATTCCACTCAACTGGTGCCCCGTACACAGTTGGCCACATGGTCTGAAGTGCATTTCCCTAAACGCCAGAGGTTTACAACTAGTAGAGAGGGCCTAAGGTGTGATAGTGGGGAAAATATTCCATCATTGGATGAGTGTAACACAACAGAAAAATAATAATACAATAGTGTAAGTAGTAAACAACATACAACTTAAATAAATAGTGGAAGAGTGATAAGATAAATAACCAAGAATCGTTCCATACAAAAGATGATGCAGCATGTCATATGTTCTAAGAAAGTATCCAAAACAAGTGCACTACAGTAATACTCCAAATTTGTCTCAAAAGCACAAAAGAAACAAAAATAGACTAGGAAGCATCGCAAGCCTCAGCTTGGACCCATTCTATCCTACTCTTGAGCAGCACATCAAGTACCTATAGAATGATGATTTCCCTAATCAACACCTGAAATCATATAATCTATTTGGGCCCAAAAGCATGTCCCAAACAGGGTGTGAGACTAAATCCCAGTAGGCAACCACCCAAGGTCTATGCTAATATATCAGTTTACATATATATAATAGGCAATGTACAATAGTGAAAGTAGTAAATTGTGGGTGATCAAAAGTAAGCACAACAGATGTCTTAGAGGACAATGTAAAAAAGTACAAGTGAAGACTAAATCCAACCTTATGATTTGGCTTGGAAAATTCATCATAATTAATCCATTTCATTATTCATGTTCCTTGAATTATATAAAAATCTCAAGGTCTGTCCTAGGCCTGAATATCCCCCCCGCATAAAGGTAATCATCAACTCATGACATAATAGTCATTTAATCTTTTTACAATAGAGACTGGTCTGGGTATCCCTCAATGGATCCTTGGTTCACTTGAAAATTTAAAATAAGACTTAATGACTATGACCACTATATCTGTGGATCGCTTATGAAATTTAAATAATTAGAATCTTGAGATCGTCCTTTGACTTTTAACCAAGACAATGGTTCACCCAAGGTATATAAGGTGCAATTTGTCACATTATCCCGACCTTGTATTTTAACCGAGATTGTGTCTCTCCCATTGCTAATTACCTCTTTTTATCATTTAATTCAATTACACATTCCTTCTCAAAAGCAACACATGTGAATTAAACTATCATATGGCTTAACATAGTCAACTCATGTGGGCACAATTTACATAATATCCAACACATTTAAATTAAACTATTATATGGTTAAACAAGGATAACTCACATGGGAAAAACATATAACAATCCCGTTATGTGATTTAAACATTTAATAGGATTAACATAAGAATTATCTCATGTGGGAATTTAATATAATGAGCAATACATTTTTAACAACATAAGAATTGGAACTAAAGTCAAGACTCATAGGAATTCTCGAAAAAACAACCATCCAAGGGAAACACACCCATGGAGTGACCCTAAATCAAGGTTCACAACCCTAAACATAATTTCAAATCATCTAATTAATTACCTAATCATCGAGAGGTAATAACAGGTTCCATTATTCAATCAAGCGACACCCTAAAAGTTGGCGTGTGACACTCTGACATATATAAACATCATGACAATTTTTGAAAGGCACAAGACCACCTACCTCATACTCATACGACTCATCTTATCTAGCTCCAGGCTTTGATTCGACCTAGAACAGAGTAGATAAAAAAATGATCAAAAATGCTAAACCTTTGATAACTCAATCAAGAGACGAAATCATGAAGAATATATCATGAGGAATCAAGAGCTTATCGATTGGGTTCCAAAACACCCGAAAATGATTGAAATGGAGTTCGATGGACAATCGAGAGGTAAAATGACCTCTAGACATGGTTGTTTGTCGAACGGGGTGAGACCCCTATTTGTCTGAAGAAACACGAGGCTATTGTCTGATTTAAATTTTTTTAGAAAAGTACATGGTGTGTACTTGAAAATGCACATTGTGTTCAACAATTCATGGACATACCATTACATGGTTGTGTACTGGGATCATACAGTGTGTAACCCACCTTACACGACATGTACTTGAAAATACATGGTGTGTAAGTTTATTTTTCCTCCATCTCATTAAGTGAAAATTGAAAAGGAAGGATCCATACCTCAAATAAAGAATTGGGTTCATATATATATGATCAAATCATTCTAATCATGGGGTTCCAATTTGGTATATAATATTTTAAATAGTTTTAAGGTTAGTTATTTATTTAATTATTTAAGTTGATAATTAGGTGCTATTGTTGAGGCTTTGTTGATAATTGTAGTATTTCAAAATATGAAGGTTTATTCATATATGATATTATAATATCATTTTCTAGAAATTATATATATTTATATATATTAGGAATAACTTATTATCATTTAATGGATATTATAATTCACTAAAATATGATTTCTTTTCTTTAGGCATGAAAAATTCATCTTGAATATTTATTTTTTAGATTAAGAGATGAGATAGAAGTAGTGATCGAATAAAAACCAAAGGTTTAAATTATTCATATAAAATAGAAATAAACCATGTAAGTATATTTTATCATGTTATCAATATTGATGGTAAAATAATCCATCAATCATAGTAAAGGGATCTTGAAATAAAAATTTTATCATATTACCTTCATTTATAATGAATTGATGGTCTTCTTTATCCCTTATTTATTTATGGTTTGGTGAACATTAAATTTTTTATGACCATGTTCTATATCAATATCTTTTATTCTTTGGACATTATAATTTTCCTCTATCTCCATATTTTCACTTTACACTAACGTTCTTCTTATCTGGGATCCCGATTATGTGTTATTTTATATAACCATTATGTTTCTCACTTTGTATATTCAAAGGAAGTATTATTATCCCTTTATATGATATTTGTTTTCAAGAAAGGTATTTTAAAATATTGTAACCTTAATTAGTGAGATAAAAATTGGGAGGATTAAATTTTTTTATGGGGGAGAATACAACAAATTTTTTTTTGTTTAAAATAATACTCTACTTGATAGATTTCTTAACACACAACACGAAGCATTAACCGAACTATGATATAATAAAAAAATAATACTATTTAAATGTGACCATTATAACCTAGATAAATAATTGGTGGTATGAATATGAATAAATGTTTTTTGAAAAATATGTATAATGGTTTTATATAATTAAAATTTATTTATAAATTCATAAAAAATATGCACTTAATTTCTGGTAAAGTTATTTTATGCTTTAGGAATATATTTTCTTTAAAAATGTTTTTTATTTGATTTTTTGTGTACACAATATAAATCATTTATACCATTTTTATAAGTTTTTTATAATTAAAATAATATCATTTTTTAAATCATCAATTCAACATTATCTTAGGGTTAATTTTTTGGATTTTTTCTAAAAAAGATTTATTTTTCAATGAATAGTGAAATTTCCAATTTTTTGTAAAAATTTAATTTATTTTTGTAAATTCATTTAATTAAAATTATATTTATTTTATTGAATTATTTATAAATTAATATAAGTTTTATTTTATTAAAAATAAACTATATAATCTAAAACAAATCAATATTATATTTTATTTTGGTATTAGTTCATTTTTTTATGCTTAAAAAGACATTTGTCTAAAACCCATTTTTCATTACGTTTTACAGATTTATATTAAAATTGATTTATTATACTTCTGGAAATTATAACATGACAAATTTATTACATATTTGGAATCATGAGTTTCAAATTTGGTATGTAGTTCACTTTTTTTGGTCGTTATGAATAATAAATGTGCTAAATATTTTTCACTGTGGTAATAGGAAAATCATGTAATTAAGGTTAAAAATAATGTGATAAAGATTTAAGAATCAATAGAATGCTTATGTTTGTTTCATTTTATGAGATTAATTCAACCATATCCATCCTAAATTACAATATATGTCATTTTGGGGATGGTTATATTATTTTAAGTTTAGAAAATAAAAAAATTCCCCTCTATTTATTTTAATATCTATAATATATTTACATTAGGTTAAACATCAGTTATGATCAGTTATAAATGGATATTATTAAAATTAATAAATTATTTTTATTAAAATATTTTTTTTATGGTATAATTACCTTAAATTCTTACACAACGTCGATATAGTTCTTGTGGAAGTAGTAGAAAAAATAAAGGTAAATGATTTTAAAAAAAATAAAATTTATATGTTTTGGATGAACTTTGTATTATAATAATTTTATTGTAAATTATATAGTATAATTACTGGTAAATTTATTTATATTATTATTCCATTATTGTCTTGATGACTTTGACGTCAATTTAAATGAATAGTCCCAAAAATGACTTTAATGATATTTAATGGTAAAAAATATTTAATTAAATGATTTAAAATTAATAAATTATTAAAATAGGACTAGTGGGATGGGAAATGGTGTAAAATTTCATCCATGTACCATTTTTGAGATACTTTTCACCTTGGAGGTAAATTTATGAGCCTTAAAGTCTAAAAAATGTGTTACCATGGTTAAGGATAAAAAGGGATAAAGAAGGAGTAAAACTAGTGGATAATGATTAAAATATCACCTAAACATATTTAGATTTTACTATTTGACGGTATTTTAACCTTATAATATTTTTCTTCAAATCCATGTCCATTTGAAATAATTTTACTTAAGAAATACATTAATCATATTTAAATATTTTATGTAATTCCAAGTGTGTCATTTCCCCACTTATAAAAAGAAACCACTTATCCTCTCTTCTACACACCTTTTAAGAACTCTAAAAAATAAAATCCATACAATAATACCATCCTACATCCATTTTCCAATTTCTAATGATTTTGGTATTCTTTTAAGATCATCCTAAAAATGCATAAGGTGTAATCCGAAGGAGGTATCTCAAAGAAGAGGTAGCCGTATTACCTGAATCTTCCAAATTTTATTTCTTAATATACTTCCTCTAATTATATTGTATCTATCATAAAATAATTAATATTATATCATAATTATAATCATATGTTATTTTGATTATGAAACAACCATTTTCTACCTCATTTTCTTCAAATGTTAATAGAAATTATCATTCGTGTGTACGTGTGGTCTACGACCACCATGTAGCGATTTGATTCATTTTCCACCAACATATTTCATGGCAGGTTATTATGACAGATTAAGTGGATATATATTATATTAATTAAATAATTATTATTCTTTAAATACAATATATTACTTACCTTATTTCCATTCCACCTGTAAAAAATATTATAAAGTTTCTCATGCATATGTGTGGACTACCTCCTCCATGCGGTGATGTGATTCATTTTTCATGACCTCATTTAATATATAATTATATTTAATATATAAAAATGGTAACTATATCATGATTAAAATTCTAGAGATGACAGAACCATGAAATATTTTTCTGTGGTCAACCTATAGAAGTTGTTCTGTGGCTATGATCCGAATGTCCTCAAAACATATGACATGAAATTAACTAATTTAATAATTAAATAAGGAATGTTAATAAATTAAATAAAAGTGATAATATTTAGGTAATATACAACAAAAAATTCTTAATCAATTATATCATTAATATATGTTTATTATATTGGTGATAAAAGATGCATCTGGAGAGTCAGACTTAATGTAAGGGGTTTCTTAACTCAATTTTATTTCATTGGTATATATTACTTATTCATTGTCTATTTTATTCTAGGATTATGTCTGTAATGACCTTTGATTATTTTATGTTTTATATCCACCTAATTTTTTTATTTATATTTTTTATACATAATCACTTCATTAATTAATTCGCACATAAATGTTATGATCTTATTAAGGGTTTCTCATATCAATTTTATTTCTGTGATACATATTTCACATTCACCAATTATTTATTTTCTATGGTGTTTATAATGAACATTTTATAGTTTATATCATTAATATATTTATATTAATGGTATTTAATGCTTCATTTTAATTTATTTCTTTCAAAAGGTCTACGATTCAAATTTTACCAAAGTGGTAAGGGTTTATTTTATAATCTCCTTTTTTATTTGGGTTTGTTTATGTTTAAATTTAAATAAAGGAAATTCTAAGATCTTTATCTTTTGAAATTCATCTATTTCAAGTACTTCTACTTGATTATTAAATTATCATTCACATGATGGAATGGTTTTTAGAATGTTTTATATGTTATCACATTCTATGTTGTAAAATAAAATAATTGTGTGTTACTTTCAATTACTATTATTTGGAAAATATAAATATGTTATTGGATGTGTTTTTTTTTTCACTATCTATTCTAGGTAAATACTCTGCGTGAAATTTGACCAAGTCTCATAAACTGCATATTTGCCCCTTGAATATATGTTACAATGCCCCATATCATAAACCACCCATAATTAAATGATTTATGATAAGGGTTTCAATTTATTATATTATCATGGTATTTTAGGGTTATATTATTAGAGGATTAAAAAACCATTGCATTATATAGGGAATACTGACACGCTGTGACCATTTAAAAAAAAGTTTCTTAGGTTTACACTTTTGTGTCATTCATGACACACTTGCTTTGTTCAAGAAATTTTTTATTTATTTAGATCTAGAATTCATAATAGTTACTACTCATATTTAATCAAAGTAAAAAACATGGGATGATAAGTACAAATCCTAGTAAAGTATATAAAAATTAATGACACCCATTAATCCGGTAAAAATATTGAAAACCCATTATGACATTATGTTTTCATAATAAAAAATTGTTCCCATAATTATAACATTCCCACATGAAAAAGTAAATATTTTATAAAATAAAACCTTTGAAACCAGCTGATAAAAATATAAAAATCCAACAAGGTATCCCGAGGCATGTGGGAACTCATGAAATCATTCCTTTGAAAAACAAAACCAATCACCTTTAAGATTTACTTACCTCAAGAAGTAAAAAATATTTCCATAAAAAACCCCTATTTTTTCAAGAATAATATAGGAATATTGGAGAATCATATTCATAACCCATGTTCTCTCATTTATAAGTTGTTTCAGAATAACTAATTCCTAGTTAATTCCATAGGATTAACCTTCCTAGTTATCTCCATCATTTTCCACATTTTAAAACAAAATCAATTCCCATTGCATTGAAGAGACACATCAGGATCACCCATCATCTTGAGATATATTATACACACTCATAATCATATATAATTCTAAAGTACCATATCTTGAACAAAAAAATTGTATTCTTATAACTTTTTATCATAAAACCCTTGAAAAAATCAATAGAATCCATAAGTAAAACATTTTCCATTTTTTCAGAATCATAAAAAGAAATATCTTCGATCGATGTGGATGGCGCTTGGTATAGGTTTATCACTTCATGAAGATGGTGTCTTGGGTTTCTCCCTCACGTCTATTCCACACTTCTTTGGGTTCAAGTGGATATCTGGTGGGAATCCTCTGCCAGCTATTCGTAGCAATGATGGCCTATGACACGGGGAGGTGGTCAGTGTGGGTTTGGTTACTTTTGATGGCTCGTGGCTGGCTGATGTTGGTGTCTAGGGGTGTCAGATGGTAGGATTAATAGATAAATCTAGATCCGCGATTCTCTCAATGTCGTATGTTGATGGAAAGCATGAATCGATAGTGGAGGCGTTGAATGGAGATTCACATGTGGTGAGTTATATGATGAGGAAAGATATGGATATTGATGCGGCCAGAGCTTGGCATTCTAGGCTGGGGTCGGTGAAAGATACTGCTGATCGAAAATCTTCACTAGTGAGGTTAGGGTTGAAGATTCACGATGATTGTATTGCTACTCATGGTAATGCAGTAGCGGTGAAGGCGTGTCTTATGAATACTGATGTGAATAATTATAGTGTGGTAGAAGGGGTTTTTATTTATTTATGGGTTTTGAATTTTTTTATCGAAACGGGATACAGTTTGAAATATTTTTAAAAATGGGTCTCCAGATGCGTGAACCCCATTCATGCATCTTCGACAAGGAGAGATGCATGAATGGGGTTTAGGCATCCTTCATCCCATCTTCTAAGGATGCGTGAACCCCATTCACGCATCTCTCTGCACTGAAGATGCGTGAATGGGGTTCAAGCATCCTTTGAAGAAGGGATGAATGATGCGTGAACCTAGTTCAGGCATCCGACCAAGAAAATCTATAAAAGGGGGGTCTCTCCCCCAAATTTATTCTTCTATTCTGTATTTTTCTGAAAATCCCTACAGAATTTATTTCTCAACAAATTTTTTCTACTTTTATGAAGGTAAAATTTATATTTAAATTTTCAATTTTTTAACAGTGTTTATTTATTTCATTTGTATGATTTATTTATTTGATTTGTGATATGTAGAAACTAGTGTTTGTGTGTATGGTTTATTTATTTCATATGTATTGATGTGTAAATTAGTGTCTTTTGCATGATTTAATTTATAAACAATGTGTTTGTTGTATGAATTCGTATTGAATGTTTAGGAAATTAATTATTTCATGTCTAAAATGTTGTATGAATTCATATTGAATGTTTCTGGAAATTAAATATGTTATAAAAAATGTTATTTTAAATATAATATTAATTTAAATTATAATATTTTATACACTATTAATATAATTTATGAATAATATATTAGTTATATGTATCATATTTAAATTTATTAAAAAATATATAGAATACTTTTTCTGTTAATGGTATAAAAACAGTTTTGTATACATAATATTTTTTAAAAAATATTAGTTATAGTTAAACTTATTAAATATAAAATAGGTGTAGATATTTAATATGTATTTCATATAGTAATAGATATAATAATTTTACCTAAAAACTTGGTAAGTTGTGTGATGACTGATCTTGAGATGACCGACTGATGCATAATTGAAATTGTATGTTTTGTTTTGTAAATGTGGTTATTTAATTTTTAATAATTTCATTTATTTTTCTTTATTGATGAAATGTGAGTTATCTTTGACTAAGTATGTAAGGACCTACGTGTACACTTTAGAAAAGTTATGTATTTCATACCCCTAGACCCCCTCACATGCGTGTGAGTAAATTTGTAATTAAAAGTAAATCAACAAGAGGTGTCCCTAAAGAGGCGTCCCCGAAGAGGTGTCCCCAAAAAGGCATTCAAGAACAAGTGTTTGACATGAGGAGTTGTTGTTTGAAAGGATACTAATAGTTGCGTAAATATTTGATAATAGAGACTCCATGAGTCTACCCATAGGTTTTGGTTAGTTTATCAAATAATGATAAACTAATCATAAGTCTCAAGATCAAGTCAAGATTAATTATTCCTAACTAATTAAAATATATAACGTTATATTAAATAATGTAAAATATTGATGTATTATATAATATTTTATTAATTATTTTTTATAGGTAATAATTTCTATGCAAATATATTTCAACGGAGAGACCATTTATATGGAGTAGGGATTTAACTATAGTGTGCCACCTGTCATAGTGGTAAATCTTCATGGTTGTATGACATTGGATGCAGTTCGCAATAAGATTTATAACTGGTTAAAATTGAGGGTCGATCAATCCATTTCTTCAATCACATATCGACATCTACAACTTCCTAAACGTTTCTAGCACACTGATTACCCTTTGGTCAATGATGATGATTGGATGGATGCATCTTCATTATTTAGACAACAATGTGATAATGGTTTGATGGAGTTGTATGTGGTGATTTCTGATATAGATGTGGTGCAACTGACTACTACAGAACTGTTTTTTGTGAGCTCTGTACAAGTTGGTCTTTCACACCAGTCTTTTGCATTGCCTCCTTCTCATTTGACTCTAGTAATAGAGGAAAATTATGACGAAGATGATCAAAATTTAGAAGTAAATGTAGATGACATCCCTTTATGTGCTGATATAGTGAATGAAAGTTTATATGAGGAAGAAGAATCTGGGGAGCCATCAGGAGATGATGTGGGTGAGGGTGATGTGGGGAATGAACCTTCTGAGGTTTCTTTGAGAGATGTGGGTGAGGGTGATATGGGTAATGAACCTTCTGAGGTTCCTTTGAGAGACAGACATCCACGACATCCACTTTTTAGTGGTAATAATCCTTCAGTCTTGAGTTCCTTAGTTAAATTAATGTCTAGTGAACAACATTTTGATGGGGATGTCATTACACTGGCTTTTGAATTCCCAAGAACTATAGGGAATAAGTCTGCATCAAATGATAATGCCATCTATGTTGGGCAGGAGTTTGAAAGTAAATTGGTCATGAAAAATGTGATAAATAAATACCACATTGAGCGACATTTTACATTTGTGGTTGATGAGGTAAAGAAGACAAAATATATCATTTGTTGTGAAAAATATAGGCCAGAATGTAAATTTCGATTAATGATAGTATTTGATAATTTTTTTAATGTTGGAGGATAACCAAATTAGAAGGGCCACACACTTGTGTGCATCCAAACTTGTCGCATGATCACTCTTCCCTTGATTTAGAGTTTATTTCAAATGTTATTTTTGAGATTATATGAACATGTCAGGATGTTCCCATTACTGTTGTTCCGAAAAGAATTCAATAGTTTTATAACTACAAGATATCATATACCAAAGCATGGAATGAAAAATAGAAGGAAATTATAAAAGTGTATGGTGCCTGGGATGAATCTTATGCTATGTTGCCACAACTTATAGAATTGTTATCTCTCAACAATCAGATTGTTTATCAGTTGGACACTGTTGAGTATGTATCCCCCAAACACCGAGTATATCAAACAAAGGTGAAGTTCAATAAGGTTTTTAGGCATTCAATCCATGCATTGATAGCTTTCCCTATTGTAAAAAATTTATTCAAGTTGATGGAACCTTCCTATATGGAAATTATACAAGTGTTCTACTATTGTTGCCACATAGGATGGTAATCGTGCTCCTATGCCACTTTCTTTTCCTATTATTGAAAAGGAGAATTTTAAATGTTGGAGATGGTTTTTGGCATGTGTATGTGTTCATGTCACACAAAACCATGGCGTGTGTCTGATATCTGACCACTATCAAGCGATTATAGAGGACATGGTTAGTGATGGGGTTTCATGGACTTAGTCGAATGCTTATCATTGTTATTTCATTAGACATATTGCAAGTAATGTGCATAAGCATTTCAGATATGATGCCATAAAGAAGGAAATCCTCAAGTTGGGTATGTTTTTCTAAAATTATTTTTTAAAACAAAATTTATTCTCCATTTTAATACATTATTATCTTATGGTTTCAGCATATGATCCCCAACAAGAAAGGTTTGATCGACGCCTTGAAGAGATCCGAACTGCTAATGAAGATGTGTATGAATATATGATGAATATTTCAAAGGAAAAATGGTCATTAGCATATGATGGTGGTAGAAGATATGGCCACATGACGAATAATATAGTGGAGTGCATAAATGGGGTCCTCAAGGGTGTGTGCAAACTTCCAATCATAGGGTTAGTGCAAGATACATTTTATAGATGTGTTCACTACTTTGTTGACCAGTCCCAAAAGGCCTATGTGAGGATAGAAAACAGAATTCATTTTACGCAGCATTTACAAAGTGATATTGATCAGATACTGAATAAGGCTTCATGAAGGACTATTCTAGTCTTTGATAGGGAGAAGACGAGCTTTCAAGTAAGACTGTGTTATGACCGGGCTACATGCACTAGTGGTCGAGTGTTTGTAGTGATGTTAGATAATAGATAATGTGATTGTAGTAACTGTCAGGCATTTAGATATCCATGTGCACATGTTATCGCAGCTTGTGCTTCAGTAAATATATCATGGGAGCCATATGTTGACCCAATGTATCACATGAGAAATTTGGTTAACTATTATAGTGCATCTTGGATTCCTGTTGGTGATTTTCATTCTTTCTCATTGCCTGCTGATCAGCCGACCATCATCTCTGATATTTCTAGGTTTCATAATTTTTTTCTATTTTCATTTATGATTTTTTCAATGTCTGTCATTTTTTTAAATTATTGGATTCATACTACTAGGTTACGAGCCCAAGGAATACCAAAATCAAGTTGAATCAGAAATGAAATGGATTATCCTCGACAACGAGGAGGGAGAATACGATGCAGTATTTGTCATGCAGAAGGACATACTCATAAGAGATTTCCCCAAGTGGCAGCACAGAGCTCCACATTTCGTTATCCATGATCTATTTTGTGTATTGTATCATGAATATGTATATTTTGATTTGTATGTTGAATTTTCAGTATTGAATCCTTTTATTTCTGACCTTCTCTATTTCTATCATGTTTCAATTTTGGTTTGTCTCATTTTTTGATTCTCTAATATTGAATTTTGTGATACAAAAACTATTCAAAAAAACAACATAGAACAATAATGAATATGTCATGCTTCCATATGTAACAAATACAGTAATCCACACACAATAAATGAAGTATAAATAAAAAATATTAACACAATCATTTTTCATTTGATTGTTCCAGATTTATTTAAATAACAGTTGAAAACTTTTATTGAACCTCTCATACCACATGCACCAATGCATAATACCTTGAGATTATATTAGAAAAATTACATATCACTGATACCATCCATATGATTATCATCCCTTTGCATTCAAGTATATTATGGGCTACACAAAAGAACTAGCTCATGGAAGCACACATGCGATGCTTAGAACACCTCTGTAGTTTTTAATTAATGAAGAAATCATAAATAATTAATCTCAAAATTAGGTAATAGGGTCCTTTATTTATTGAGGGGATTGATCGAGTAACAAAAACACAAATTTACACACAAAAAATCAAGTATAAATTGAAAATATTAACACAATCATTTTTCATTTGATTGTTCTAGATTTTTTTAAGGAACATTTTAAATTTTTTATTGAATTCACTATAACAAAGTAATGATAATATCAATTGTGCAGATGACAAGTTTTCCATTTCTCACTTCTCAAGCTACTCATGTATGAAAACTTCTTTTAGAGGGATGTCCAGTGCCTCCATTGAGTGTACGCAGATCTCACCATTTCCATCATACCTTAGCACTTCCCACTTTCATCGCTGATCTTCGCCGTGCTTGATTCTGTGGCGTAGCGATGTACGACATCACCTTTCTCGATCATCAAATCATTGTTGCGGTTGTAGAGAGATGAGGCCAGAGTCACATACATTCCATTTTAGAGAGGGGGAGATAACTATTACCCTACAAGATGTGGCTATTATGGGGGCATCCCCATTTATGGTGTGACTCTGACTGGCCGAGTTGGAGTAGATTTGCTGGAGCTTGTTCATAGACTACTAGGCATAGAGGTCCCTGATGATGGCAGGACCATCATTGGTGGTTGTTGGTGCCAAAATATTGCACTAAAGGAAGGGACGAAAAAGGTGTCCCGCACGCTACCTCGTGAAGTGCCGACGCGAAGAACCCCGAGCATCGCGGTCCCGCGAAGCTCCGGAGGCGGTACCTCTCCGCGACCGAATTTGACGTTCACGAGCCCTCCGTGAAGCTCCGGAGGCAGTACCTCTCCGCGAATGAATTTGATGTTCATGAGCCCGCCGCGAAGCTCTGGAGGCGGTAACTCTCCGCGAACGAATTTGACGTTCGCGAGCCCGCCGTGAAGCTCCGGAGGCGGTAACTCTACGTGAACGAAATTGACGTTCATGAGCGCGCCGCGAAGGACCGGAGGCAGTACCTCTCCGTGAACGAATTTGACGTTCGCGACCCCGCCGCGAAGCAACTGCCGCCCTTTTGCGCCGCGTAAGTTCTACTTCGCGGCGCCCCTCGCCTATAAATACTGGGCTCCCCCTAAGTCCCGAGGATGGACAATCCGACCTTTCAGCTTCTCCTCTCCTGAATCGCGAATCACCCTTTGCCCTCGGGAATCATGAGCTCTGCGAGGTACTTCTACTTCGCGTGACGCCTTCAGTTTGTCTCGTTTTGAGCACCTCTTCCGAGAGGGATGCCCTTCGTGAAGCTCAAGGGAATTCGTGAAGGAGGGGGATTCCCAAGGGAACTCAGGTAGCCGCAGAGCGTTTCTGCTTCGCAAAACACCCAACCTGTACTAGTGATCCCTATGCTAAGGCAGGATCGCTACAAATCACGAAGGACACTACTTCGCAGCACCCTGCTTCGCGAGGCATCTCTTCTTCGCGAGGCAGTGCTCCGCGAATACTGTTCTACTTCGCGAAGCAACCTCCACTCACACATTTTCCCCATGCAAAGTCCAAGGCACTACTCTTCGCGAAGCACACTCCTTTGCTTGTCAATTTCGCTTCCCGTGCGACCCTCCAGGTATGCACGATGTGATTTCAAAGTCCCACAGACAATACCACTCATAGCGTTGCTTCGCCTAATTCTTCTTCGCATAGGCACGCTAACAGCTATTGCTTCTTCGCATAGCCATGCTAACGTGGACCCCACGATGGTTCGCTCCACAACCCCCTTGACCATGGCCTTACTGGTACCTTCCCTCCCCCAAGGAGCAAAGGGTACCAGTTATGTAAGTCTTAGGGGTGTGGAGTGAACCCACCTCATCCGAGCTGCATGACGTTAAACTGTCAAGCACCACATCCTCAACACATGATGTTAAACTATGACCCGACCTCGTGCCTCGCACGAAGGGTCCCCCCAGCTCGAACATTCTTTACGCCACTCATCTCCACGGGAATGGAATCACTGCCCCCACAAGGGATGATATCCTCCTTATCACAGCGGCGTATGTTCACAAGAGAAGGGCGACCCTAGTCCCCAACGGATGGATGCACCCCTGCATCTCCGTACTTCCCCACTACCAAGGTCAGTGGAGGGCGTGATAGGGAACGAGGAAACTCCCATCATTGGTCCCAAATCCCTCTTTCGCTGCGCTTTGCCGCACTTCGGGCCTCCATCCTGGAGTAAGTCTCAACACCATGGGCCTCCTAACGCGTAAGCCCCTCTTCGCTTCTCACGGACACACCCTTCGCGGCGTGATCGTCAGGTCCTTGCTACCTCTTGTTTCTCACACTGAGCATGACTCACGTGGGCTTAGAGTTGGCATTGGCCATGACAATACCTCGTCCAGCATGACGTTAAACTGCATCTCTCGTCCAGAATGACGTTAAACTGCATCCCCCGTCCAGCATGACGTTAAACTGTACTCCCCCGTCCAGCATGATGTTAAACTGTACTCCCCCGTACAACATGACATTAAACTGCACACCCATTTAAACTACATGGTCTTTGATCCATGTCAAGGCTTTGTACGTAGGAAGCCTCCATGAGGTTCAATCCCACCCATCATTTATTCATTTCGAGTTCATCCTCGTCCAAAATGACGTTAAACTGCATTCTAGTCCGACGACAAGCCGTTGTCACCACCCGAACTGCGAGGACTTTGATCCATGTCAAGGCATGGTACGTAGGAAGACTCTCTGAGGTCCAAGCCCATCCCCCTTAGGACCAAGGTCCCTCCTTCCACACGTCGGTTCGCTGACACCCCTCCTCTGAACTACGTGGTCTTTGATCCATGTCAAGGCTTGGTACGTAGGTAGCCTTCACGAGGTTCAATCCCACCACTAGTGGACCCCTGGGTCTACTTTCACGTCAGTTCACCGATGAAACCATTTGAACTACGAGGTCTTTGATCCATGTCAAGGCATGGTACGTAGGAAGCCTCCCCGAGGCTCAAGCCCATCCCTCATCGGACCAAGGTCCACCTTCACGTCGGTTCTCCGACGAAGCCCCTCTGAACTACGTGGTCTTTGATCCATGTCATGGCATGGTACGTAGGAATCCTCCATGAGGTCCAATCCCACCACCACTAGGACTCTCCTGGTCCTCCTCATTCACGTCGGCCTTCCGATGTCTAACCTGAACTACATGGTCTTTGATCCATGTCACATCATGGTACGTAGGAAGCCTCCCAGTGGTTCAAGCCCACCACCCTTGGTCACCCCGACCTTTTTCAAGTCAGTTCATCCACACCCGGGCGGCCTAGTGTGTAAGCCCCAAACCATCTGGACCAAGGTCCACCATCACGTCAGTTCGCTGACGCACCAGACCAAGGCCCACCTTCACGTTGGTTCGCTGACGACATCCATCGGACCAAGGTCCGCCTTCATGTCGGTTCACCGGCACCATCCCAAACTACGTGGACTTTGATTTCCTGCCACGGGGATACGTAGGAGGTCTCTTCGAGGCTCAAGACCAACTTCACCGTCGCCCTTGCGATGGTTCCTTGCCATTCCCCCCTCCACTTCATCCATCCATCCATCATCCACCCTGATTCTCGCTCGGACCGTCATATCCCGGTGATACCATGTCGGTACGCTCCTCTTCACAACCGCCCATGGGCTGGTCCTATAATCGGCACCCCTTCAAGGGAAATCCCTCAATCTGATCCATTCTAGCTAATTCTCTGATCGGGCTGATCCGTCTCCGCTGGACGTTAAACTCGCAGCATACCCCGTGTTAAACACAAGAAGATGAGGAAAACCTCAGATATGTGTCTATGGCATATAATTCCCCGCGCTCGATGTGGGATGTCTCGGGCTTCCACGCCCTCGAGAATCCCTATGACCAGGGATAATAGACAGACATGCCAGTTCCCCAGCATCCAGACACGCTACTGATTCCTCAATGTGACTACTCCTCCGACTGAAGGTTTCTTCCCTGACCGGACCCTTTGTAATTTCCCGACAGAAGCAGTGTAATTAACCGGCGTCCATGGAAAAATGGAACTGGGAAGAGTTTCACGAACAAAGTATTAAATATATGAGGGAGACCCGGGCTAGGTGATGAGTTCTGAGGAGGAATCTGCAGAAGGAAGAACCGAAATCCCATCATCCCGTTTTGATCAAGGAGAAGACGTCCCTGAATAAGAACCGAATGCCGCCCGACTTTAGAAAGCGGGAATGCGGGGAAACAGTGCAGCGCGTCCTCCTCCGCGGACGGACGAATGCGCGCGCCCTGGCGAAAGCGTCGGAAACAGAAATGGTGAACCCGACATGAAATTCTTCTCCTCAATGTGGAGATTAGTAGTGTTTGAGACACCAGTAGATTGATGTGTCACCGGATCCAGATATCTGGTGCCTGGTCCTGCCAAGAAAATGGCATGCCTAGCGTGAAACTCACCAGAAGTTGGGGCGGTAGAACGTGGGGCACTCCATTCTGAAACGTGTTGGCGTGGATACTTCTTACAGCCGTGGAGAATGGAAGGACATTGGGGCACTAGTTTTCAATCCTTTTCCTTGCAGTCTTGATGAGTTGATCCCTTCGTTTCCCAGGAACCAGGTTGCTGTTGCGGAGGCACGATCATCGCCCGCTCGCCTACGCAGGGGTAGGGGCAACACCGACACAACCACCCTGCATGGATCCGCTACCGCCATGGCGGCCGTTACATCATGGAATACGGGGCTCCCACGTCCCCTCTCCCCATCAGAGATCATCCAGCGAAGGGTGATCAACAACCTTGTACGCAGGTACGAGGAGGAAGGGGTCATCCCAACTCGGGATATGGCCCGCCTGGACCTGGAGGTATCCAGGCCCCGCTGTTAACGCTGCCCTAACAGGCCACGCATGGAGCCCTTTCTCCCCACCCTAACGTTTAATCGTTTCGGGAGCCTGTCCCCGGAACTCCTCGATGGCTCCTCACCTTACGCTGATGAGGCGGGTGATGTTCGGCTCGGCCCAGTCAGGGTCCCAACCCAAGGGCTCTAGGAAGGTGCTCCCATTTGGCCATGTCAGCGCCGCCGTCCGACTCCGCAGGAAGAGCTGGTAGGCCATGCCCCTACACCACCTGCGCCAGCTCGTCTGACCCGATGTCAGCGCCGGGCCTGGGCTGAGGATGCTCGCCCAGATGCGTTGACGTCAACAGCTGCAGTGGCCCGAGCCACCGCCGATGTGCATCATGGAGTCCCTTCATACACTGAGCGGGGGCACTCCTTCACCCAACCAGGATCGAGACCCCAACCACCCCACAGGCAGGCTGGGTTGACTCTACGGGTTGCATGCCTGAGTGGTGATCGCCGCGAACTAACCCGCGGTGATGTCAGCCCGTACGGAGGCCCTCCCCGTACCACTACTCCACAGATCTTGGGCCTTCCCCACTCTGAATCTCGTCATGGAGGTATACCTTGTGCTACCCCCATCCCGAAGGAATACCTGCCCCGCGGTAGTGACGCTCGGTGCGGAAACCTTTCCCGCGCCCATTATACAGGGTATGGAGTCCATCCTCCTGCCCCCGACCGCCGATATGAAGGCACTATCCATCCAGTCTTTCTCCAACGTCGGGGGCCTCCCTACGTCCTCTCTGCAACTGGCGAAGGTCCTCGCCCCGGAAACTTGGGGAGTGAAGGTCAGCCTCGCTCCGCCCGCACCGTCCATGGAGGTCCTCCCCATGTACCCTTCGACATTTGCTCGGGCGCCCTTCGCACCCCGGCCACCTCGAGCGGGGGCCCTCTCTGCCACGACGCCATCTCCGCCCCAAGACTACCTATCAAGGATCAACCCTTTCCCGAAGAGCCACCCCGGGGCAGGAGAGCGAGTCGTCTCCGCCACAAGAAGAGTCCTGGGGAGGCCTGGGTGGAGATCAAACCGGCCTGTTTCTCGAATTCTGAGGCGGAATGCGACCCAGTGATGGAACCTTCTCCCCGCTCCTCCGTATCAAGGACTGGGGCAGGAACCAGGTGCGTTAGCCTCATTCTCCCGGAATGTGAGGTCCACCGGATTCCCATCTCTCTCCGCAGGTACATCCAGGAGGAAGAAATCGTGGAAATTCCATAGGTCTCGACCGTGCAATCACCACCATTGTCAACAGAAGCGCCCTCTACCTCTACCAGAGATCACCGAGAGATATTTTGGGGGCCAATGGTGGTAGAGAAACGACATGACCTATCGCCGGTAGCTGCGACTCCTATGACGAAAGCTGTGGCTGTCATCCCATTGTATCACGATATCATGGCCTGGTCACCTCACTCTTTATAGGATATCCTGGAATTTGGTGGCCAGTCAGCTCGTTCGCCGTATTCTCCGCCGCCGAGTTTACTATCCCAGAGGTCCGCCTCGGTACCGCTACTGATCCCTCATCAGCCCCCGGTTGACGAGTGGGGCAATACAGGGCCATACCCCGAGTCCAACCCAGGAGCTTCTGGAGCATTCTCACAGCGGATTACTTCCC
Source organism: Viscum album (assembly GCA_963277665.1). Lineage (NCBI taxonomy): Eukaryota > Viridiplantae > Streptophyta > Magnoliopsida > Santalales > Viscaceae > Viscum > Viscum album. The sequence continues at coordinate 2,048,439,638 of OY728119.1, forward strand.
GGAGAAGTTCTGGCCGACGGCAGCGCTGAAATTTCGCGCACGAGAGTTCCTTACCCCTGAAGAAGTGGGGTGCTTTTGTCGAACCCTATGGGTGACACACTTCCGCCTTCGTTATGAGCGGGTGGTGTACCCCAGACGTCGAGAGCACTTTGAATAAATCAGTGAGCAATGCCGCCTTATCAATTTGGCCGCACTCCTTGTGGCCCAGCACCCTGAGTCGCCAGGCCGTCAGAGCGCCCTTCAATGGAAATGTGTTCAGAGTTTCAAAGTACTCCGAAGAGTCGTCAAGGAAGCTACCCCCCATGTGCAAGTCCATGGTTGGGGACACTATGCCTCTATCCTCTTCGACCCTATCCGACGATAGCCCGATTCGTTATGCGACATTGAGGACGTGCCCTCGAGAGGGGTCGCGGTCTATATGGCTGACGTGGTGGACAAGGAAGACGAGCTTGAATTTCTTGATGGAGACTTACCCCCCGAGGGCGTACCGCCACTGCTGGACACATCAGGGAGGGTTACTCGTCAGCAGAGGAACCTGCTAGGCCTCCCTGTACCCACCGAGTCGCTGTTACTCGGTCGAAATACCGGCAAGGGTAAGGAGCACGTCAGAACTGTCAAGCACTCCGACCCGTCTTCCTCTGTGCAGAAAACAGGCAAAGATCTCGAGAAGGCCACTTTACGCCAGCAGCTTGCTGAGCAGAAGAGGCTGGTTGACGAACTCTTAGCTGAGCGCGCTGCAGAGCGGCGACCCGACTATGGTAATCGCATGTTGGGGCAGCAGGGGCAGGAACAATTTCCCCCCAGTGAGATGCCTCCGGGAAAACCTGATCATGCTACCTCTGCAGACAGGGCAGAAGCCGGAACTTACGGCAAGAGGACGCGATACGTCTCGCCAAACCCCCCCGAACGACGGTGCAATCTGAAGAATCCAGTTCGGGTTCCCCCAGTCGCCCCACAGGTCGTTCCGCCAGTCGATCCATGAGCTGTTGAAGCCATCTACCATGTTGAAGAACCTGGAAACGCACTTGTGATTAGGGATCCCCATCAAGACAGGCACCCCCCACCTGGATGATCTTGTAGCGGCACTCATAGCCCGCCTCGAAGCGTTGGAAACGCGGAAGGTGGCGGTCCCACCGGATTGAAAGCCGTATCCCGCGTGGGTGGATGATATGCCCGCACCCCCGGGTTTTGGGAACCTCACTTTCTCGCCCTTCAACGGGACAGGGGACCCGCTGCAGCACTTGGCTCATTTTTCTTCCAGGTGTGGCCCCATGCTGGGGACCCCGGCCCAGCAAGAATCCGCCAAGCTCCGATGTTTTGTACAGACATTGGAAGGCCCCGCATTCGTCTGGTACAACCAGCTCCCTATCGAATCAGTGACCGGTTGGGAGGATCTCCGCCGGAAGTTCCTACACCAGTTCAGCTCCACCATGCGGAAGACCAGCATTGCAGAACTCTTCAAGTGCAAGCAAAGGCCTGATGAGCGAGTCGCAGATTTCATCGCCCGGTGGAAGGGACTTACATATTCCCTCGATATTCCACTGAATCAGGAGCAATTACTGAAAATGTGTGTGGGGAATGTCAAAACGGATCTGGTACCCTCCCTGATTACCCAGAACTACCCTGGAGGGTTCAGAGATTTCTTAGATAAGGCTTAGCGCCTTGAGGAGGCTCTGCAACAGGCTAGTCAGGCACATTCGTTGCCCCCTATGATCCCAGCCAGGAGGACCGCCAGAGCTGAACCATCCGCAGTGGCCCAAATAAAAGCCCCTAGGCATCTGGAATTAATGCCAGTGGAACCATCCCCGCAACCCCGCAGAGGCCCTCCACCTCAAGCACAGGCTCCTGCCCAGCAGCGACCGCCTCAGAACCGACAGGTTCCCCTGTGCAATGCGCCACCTCCACCTAGGCGAGACAATCAGGAACCGCCTCCTCAGCAGGCCCCTCCGGCCCCTCATCAGGGCCAGGCCCCCAGGGCCCCCTATCCGGAAATAAGGCACCAGACTTATTCATTCAACGAAAATCAGGTCCCTGGCTACTTCCGAAGTGCTCTAGAGTAAGGGATTGTGCGCCTGCCCGAGTGCAGAAGGCCGGAAGAGGCGAATCTCACAGATCACCCCAACTACTATCCTTATCATCAGATTCTGGGGAACATCCTCAAGCAATTATATGTTTTTAAAGACTGGCTTCAAGACCAGGTCAACAACAACATAGTCAGGTTGGGCCCGACACCAACACAAGTGTCGGGTGTCTTTGCAGGGTCAGAGATCGGTAGCGACAGCGAAGGCGAGTGGCAGTAGGTTCCCAGCCACGGATCCCGGAAATACGACAACTGGATGGCTCAAAAAACCACCGTCTGTGACCATGGTATCATCCGACCACGCCTGAAGCAGCCGGAACCTTCATAAGAAGTAGCTGGTACCTCTGCATCGTCTTCACAGCCGACCTCTTCCCAAAAGGGCAAGCAGCGACGACGCAAGAAGAAGCAACGCGCTCCGCCAGTGCCGTCGTCATCCCGCACTCTCGACAACTTTATGCCCCCTAAAATGGGTATTCCTCCCAGAATCCGCCCGGTGGTGGATGACTCGTCAAGCGATAGCCAGGGGTACGCTTCAGTTAACACCGTGGAGCTGGTAAAGCCCTATATGACTCCCGATGAGGGGGAACGCCAGATGAACCTCCCCAACGTTTCCAGCCGACATCAACGTCAGTGGAACCGCAACCACACTGGTCATCGAGGTATGTCTGCGGGCACTTCCAACCAAGCCATGCACTCTACTGAGACCAGACAGCAGGCTCAACGCAGATCTCAGCACACGCAACCCCATCTAATGCCCTCATCTCTACCTCTACCGCCGTTTGTGCTACTAGATCAGGGAGAGCTGCCACGTTCGTATCACATTCATTCTTGCCCGGCTACAGGCTAGTCTCTACTGTCCGATCCTAGTTTGGCGATTACTCTCTAGGCTTCAACTAGTAGGCAGTAGGATGTACCCAGTACTAGCCGACCACCGGTTCAACTGGCAGGACCCGCTATGCCTCCAACTGCCGAACGACCTCCTGTAGGCAGAGGATCGCGTTTGGCATGAAAGTATGATGTCTTAAAGCACCTGGCCGACATTACTGCAAGGATTTATATCCTTGAGGCCCTTCTCCTGTCATCTGAAATGCGCGAGGCACTTGCCAAGGCCCTAAGGAGCCCCCTCCAGTTTGAGATGGAGGTAGCAGCTGCAGAAGCCTTCCATGCCGAGACAATTGAGAACGCCGAATGTCAGGTGGTTATCTCATTCTCCAGTGAAGATGAGGACCCTCCTATACAGGGGCATATTCACCCGTTGTACATCACTGGACACTTCAATGGTGTGGAAGTCCACCGCTGCCTCGTTGACACGGGTTCCAGAATTAACCTAATTCCGACTCGAACATTGCTAAAGCTGGGTCTATCTGAAGGTGATTTAACTCCCTCTGACCTCCGAATCCAGGGGTATGACAGGAACAAGCAAACCCCATTCGGAAAGATCCGCCTGAAGACTCAGTTCGGTGGATTAATCGCTAGCACCGAGTTCATGGTCGTCTCTCAAGACACCGCCTACAACGTGTTGATGGGTAGGCCATGGCTCCATCTGCATATAGCGGTCCCTTTGTCGTATCACCAGTGCCTCAAATACTCACTCAACGGTCGGGTGGGCGTGCTCCAAGGAGATACGTCTCCTTTCGCCTCTTGTGAGACCCGCTATCTGGATGCTGATTATTACAAGAGTAAGGATAAGAAAATCCTAGTAAGTGAGGATGAACCCGCCCCGGTCACAAGTGATCCATGGGCAAGCATGGATGATGCCTACATCCTCCCGATCCACCGATTGGAGGCCACGACCCCCGACATGGGGCAATGTTTTGTTGTTTTGGGTACACAAGGAAGGCATGTTCCCATGTCCAAGCGATGGAGGAAAATCACCTCGTACTCCTACATCAACCAGGCTCATGTGATCCCGGAACCTCCTACCCCTGTATGGTACTGGAATGTCAAGCTCATGACAACAGAGGTACACCATACATGTCTCTTCCGCTAGGATGGAATCAACCGACTCAGGCCGACACATCACCACTTCTTTGATATCATCAAACGTGGCCCCTTAGGCCGAAGGCCAGATGGGATAGGGTTGACTGCCTTCATTGCTATGGTCTCCATGGCGAGTGAGTCTCCTGATATGATGACCACTACTGCCCAAGCCGGCACCAGCTGCCCCTCAGGCTTTGATAGCCCATAAGTATTTCCCATCGTGGGAAATCCCCCCACGGGTGCATAGGAAGACCTGGAGGATGCTCCCCCCACCTTTGAGGAAGGCGTCTCTACCACGGTTGATGAAGTGGTACAGGTGAAACTTGGTAGAGAGTTAGATATGAAACCCACATTGATCAGTGAAGCCATGTTCCCTGAGGAGCGGCAGCAGTACGTAGACTTCCTCAAACAACACCGTGATGTGTTTTCCTGGAGTTACAATGAGATGCTAGGACTAGATACCCAGGTAGTCGTTCACTATCTCGGCCTCCCAGCAAACCATCGTGGGTTTAAGAAGCCTCCCAGGAAGATGCACACTTCTCATGGTGCTATGGTTGAGGCAGAAGTTGACAATCTTATCAAATCCAACTTCATTATGGAAGTCCAGTACCCCAAGTGGCTTGCCAACATTGTGCCAGTCAGGAAGAAGAATGGATAGATCAGAGTCTGCATCGACTTCCGTGACCTTAATCGCCACTGCCCAAAGGATAAATTCCCACTCCCAGTGATAGAGTTATTGATTGATTCCACGGCCGGGTTCCAAGCTCTCTCTTTCATGGATGGGTATTCCGAGTACAGCCAGATCCAGATGGTCCCCAAGGACGGGGAGTCCACCGCCTTCAGGGCTCCCCAAGGTACCTTTTTCTACCAGGTTATGCCATTCGTCTTGAAAAATGCAGGTGCCACTTATCAGAGGGCCATGCATCGCATATTCAAGCTGATTCTCGGGATGCTGGTGGAGTGCAACGTGGATGAACTAGTGGTCAAATCATGTCAGCACCAAGACCATCTCAAAGACCTTGAGAAGGTGTTTGGTTTCCTCTGTTCCCGTCACCTGAAGATGAACCCGTTGAAGTGTTCCTTCGGGGTCACCTATGGGAAGTTTCTGGGCTTTGTTGTTAGATACCGAGGCATTGAGATCGACCCAGAGAAGATCAAGGCCATCAGCCAAATGCCTTCCCCGAGCAACATTCGGGAACTTCGAGGCCTCCAAGGCCACTTAGCCTATATATGCCGATTCATCGCGAATCTGGCCGGCAAGTGTAAGCCCTTTTCCCGGCTCATGAAGAAGGGAGCCACCTACGAATGGGATGAGGAGTGTCGGACCGCCTTCGAGGAAATGAAGAAGTATCTTCTCCAACCTCCGGTTTTGATGCCAAAAGTCTCCGGAAAGCCGCTGGTCCTTTACGTGACCGCCCTGGAAAGATCCCTCGGTGCACTGCTCGCCCATAAGAATAACGACGGTACCGAGAACAGTCTCTACAATCTCAGCCGCATGCTTCTCGATACGGAGGTCAGATACTCCCTTATCGAAAAGAGCTGCCTTGCGCTCATCTTCACCGTACAGAAGTTGTGACATTACCTGCAGCACCATGAGGTGAAATTGGTCTCCCGGGTAGACCCACTGAAGTACATCCTGAACCGCCCCATGCTAACTGGCCAACTAGCGCGGTGGGCGGTGATTCTCCAGCAGTTTGATATTAGGTTCGTACCTCAGAAGGCCATTAAGGGATAGGCATTGGCAGACTTTTTAGCTGCCCATCCAACCTCTGCGGATCAATCCCTGGACCTAGATTTTCCTGATGAGATGATCCTCTCAGTCGATCATGTCATCCCGTGTTGGAAAATGCATTTCGACGGTTCCTCCTGGGGCCCCACCGGTAGGAGGCTCAAATGATCCTAAGCTCAACAGAGTGGGCCTGGGTGTTGTCTTCATTACCCCGGCGCAAGACGTCCTGCCATGCTCGTTCCTGTTGTCAGAAGGCTATACGAACAACGAGGCAGAGTACCAAGCTCTCATCAATGGCCTTGAGTTGGCCCTTGAGATCAATGTGCCCCATCTACATGTGAAAGGAGATTCCGAACTGGTAATCAAACAGGTTAATGGCGATTAAGTCGTCAGGAAGCCAGAGCTTGTACCGTTGCTGGAGTACGCCCTCCGCCTAATGGCCCAATTCTCTTCTCGACCAGAGATTACCCATGTCCCACGGTCACAGAATGGTCAAGCAGATGCCTTGGCTGGCTTAGCCGCGTCGCTCGCAGAACCCGAGCAAGATGATTTGATCATACATGTGGCACACCGGAGAGTCATTTCCCCCGTCACCCAAGAGGACAATGATGGCCTGCGGGTAAGTCATCTCACCACTGGACCCTCTACGTTAGGGGTCCCGGGTTCGTCAGATACAGTGGTTGAATCCACTCCCGACTGGAGGGCACCTTTTTTCGAGTATCTCCAAAATGGTCGCCTCCCGGACGACCGGGCTGAGCGCGAGCGAATCCGACACCGCGCGCTGCAATTTACCCTCTAGATCAGCCCTAGTCTTGAACAGGTCCTTTATAAGTGGAGCTTCGATGGCGTCCTCCTCCGTTGCATTCAAGGAGTAGAGATTCCTCAAGTTATGCAATAGGTTCACACCGGTTCCTGTGGCGCCCATCAAGCTGGGCCGAAGATGTCCCATCAAATCCAGAGGTTGGGGTACTTCTGACCCTCTATGATCCACGATTGTATTGGGTATGCCAAGAGATGCCACGCATGCCAAGTTCACGCCAACTTCCTGCATCGGCCGCCAGAGCCCCTCCACCCCACCAGGTACTCTTGGCCATTTGTGGTATGGGGACTTGATGTAGTGGGACCATATCCACCAGCAACATCCTGCCAGTGTAGGTTCATCCTGACTGCTACAGATTTCTTCTCCAAGTGGGCAGAGGCAGTTCCACTCAAAGAGGTCAAGGCCCGTTACATCGTCGACTTTGTGAGCTCCAACATTATCCACCGGTTTGGGGTCCCTCACGCTGTCCTCACCGATAACGACACCAACTTCCGAGCGGCGGAACTGAAGAAATTGTACGCCAAGTACAACATCCATTCGAACCATACCTCCCGCTACCACACGCAGGAAAACGGACAGATCGAGGCATTCAACAAAACCCTCTCTAACATTCTGCAGAAGACAGTTGGTCAGAACAAGAAAAGTTGGCTGGAAAATATCCACAACGCCCTCTGGGCTTATCAAACGATGACTCGAAACTCTACCCAGGTGACCCCATATTCCCTGGTGTATGGAGATGAGGTCGTCCTACCCATTTAGATCTAGCTGCCATCGTTACGCACTGCAGTCTATGATCACCAGACATCAGATGAGGTATCCGAAATACATCTAGCTGAATTAGAAGCACTGGGTGAGAACCGGCTTCGTGCCCTTCACAATCTGGAAAGGCATCAGGATAAGATAGTAAGAGCCTTCAACAAGAATATTCGTCTCCGTTATTTTCTACAGGGCGACCTAGTACTGGCCCTTTGAGCACCAATGATCCCCGGTAGGAAACCGCCCAAGTTAGAACCCAAATGGGAAGGGCCTTATATCATCCATAAGGTTTACCCCAATTGAGCATACTCCTTCGTGACCACGGATGGAGAGCACATAACCCCTCCCACCAATGCCATGTTCCTTAAGAGATACTTTGCCAAGGGCAAAAGGGTCCTGCACGACCTTAAACTGCATCTTCATCCTGCAAGATGATAAACTGCAAAATGGTAGGAGCTCTATGACCTTAAACTAAGATCTCCCCAAGGTCCTACATGACCTTAAACTGCATCTTTGTCCTGCAAGACGATAAACTGCAAAATGGTACGAGCTCTATGACCTTAAACTAAGATCTCCCCAGGGTCCTGCATGACCTTAAACTGCATATTCGTCCTGCAAGATGATAAACTGCAAAATGGTCCGAGCTCTATGACCTTAAACTAAGATCTCCCCAGGGTCCTACACGACCTTAAACTGCATCTTCGTCCTACAAGACGATAAACTGCAAAATGGTCCGAGCTCTATGACCTTAAACTAAGATCTCCCCAGGGTCCTGCACGACCTTAAACTGCATCTTCGTCCTACAAGACAATAAACTGCAAAATGGTCCGAGCTCTATGACCTTAAACTAAGATCTCCCCAGGGTCCTGCACGACCTTAAAATGCATCTTCGTCCTACAAGACGATAAACTGAAAAATGGTCCAAGCTATATGACCTTAAACTAAGATCTCCCCCCGTCCTCACTGCAAGACGTTAAACTGCAAGCCAGTCAGGCCTTCCTGACTGAGGCTCAGCCTCAGGCCCCTTTTCCTCCTCGGTCCCCCAACCCCCGTCCTTACTGTAAGACATTAAACTGCAAGCCAGTCAGTCCTTCCAGACCGAGGCTCAGCCTCAGGCCCATTGGGCTCCTCGGGCCCCCGTCCCCCGTCCTTACTGTAAAACGTTAAACTGCAAGCCAGTCAGGCCTTCCTGACCGAGGTTCAACCTCTGGCCCCTTGGCCTGAGTCGACTCAGACTCTCTTATGGGATTGTGTGGTGTGGTGTGGGATTACATCCTCATTCATGTCGGGTTACCCGCCATACCGTACATACACCCAGTTGAGATACATTTCTCGTCCAGAACAACGCTAAACCGCGCCTCAAGAACTACGTGTGGCTTGATTCCCATCTTAATGGGATACGTAGGAACACTCAGACGCCTCGTCTTGAGCCTAGCCCCAAGCTTTTCTCTTCCACTATCCCCCATGGGAATAGTTTCCTTAGAGGATCCTTGTGTAGTGAGGAGTAGGCTTTCTTATCCCCGCTCATACAACCCCGCTCATACTAGGATTGTAAGGGTTGCACCATGTTCCCACTCCTATTCTTCTATCCTCCCACGTCCTCACCACATGACTCTAAACTGCATGTCCTTAAATAACAACGTATGGATTGATTCCCATCCTAATGGGATACGTAGGAACGCCCGGGAATTTCATCCGTTGGCCCAGCCCAAAAGCCAAAATCTTCCCCTCGGGTCAAGATATATGGTAGGGTGCACACTTTTTCCCTAACTCACATCGAGCAAGCCTCGACCCAGCTGCACATCCCCCTGGAGATGTTTTCCTCTTTCATGGATGGATACAGCTTTGCTTCACCCACTCCTTGACTGGGATTACATCATTTTTGCACACCCAGAGGGACCCCCAAGAACGGCCTGGATACTACGCCCAAGGGCTCTCCTACAGATACGGGCCAACACCCCCGAGGGTTTTCAAGAAACAAGCCGATACAAGTCCTGCGTTGCGAATTTGGTCAACGGTCGACGCTCATTGGTTGCTCCCATATCAGGTCACCATAGGAACGCTGTGTTTCGAACATGGTCAACAGTGTCCTGGATCTTTGGGTCCACCCCGAGATGTCCCAAACATCGAGTGCAGTGATTCGTTCTACCCCATCCTGATGTGACAAACTTCCCTCCGGGTGGTGCTAGCGGTCGGGCCCACAGCCCCGATTACCCTATAAGGAATGTATGGCGTGGTGTAGGATTACGTCCTCATTCACGTTAGGTTACTTTCCATGCCGTACACACCCCCAGATTAGATACAATTATCTCTTTCCCCGTCCTCATGTAAGACGTTAAACTGCAAACCAATCAGGCCTTCCTGACTGATGCCTAACCTTAGGCCCCTTGGCCTTCTTGGGCCCCTCCGCCCAACCTCTTACCCAGGGTGTACGGTGTGGTGTGGGACTATGTCCTCATTCACGTCGGGATCATGTACCATGCCATACGCCTTCCCTTACGAGGTCCAGCCTCAGGCCCCTTGGCCTCCTCGGGTCCCCGACCCTCGTCCTCACTTCAAGACGTTAAACTGCAAGAAGGTCAGGCCTTCCTGACCAATGCCTAACCATCAGGCCCCTTGGCCTTTTCAGGCACCGGCCCAAGTCCTCTCTTATAGGAGTGTATGGTGTGGCGTGAGATTATTTTCTCATTCACGTCGGTTTATTTTCCATACCGTACACCTCCCTTGTTTGGGGGTATATTACCCCCCCTCGTCCCGTATGACGTTAAACTACATCTAGAGAACTACATGTGGCTTGATTCCCATCCTCATGGGATATGTAGGACCACCTGAATGTCTAGGATTCGGGTCCAGCCCCATCTCTCGGGAATCTTCGTCCCACCTTGGTCCCTTGGTCTACCCTTCCTCCATTAGAGGATTATATGGTGTGGTGTGGGATTATGTCCTCATTCACGTCGGTCTCGTAATGACCACACCATGCACCTCTCCCTCCTGAGCTTTTTCGTCGACCCATTTTTGACGGTTCACCAATGTGCCCAAGGGGACTCTGGTCTATTACCTGGAATGCCAAACTTTACTCGGACACGTCCGCACCCGCTTTCCAGGCTTTGTGTATCCCTGCATCAGGGATTCCATCATCTTTCACACCCGGAGGGACCCCCAAGAACGGCCTGGATACTACGCCCAAGGGCTCTCCTACCGTTACGGGCCGACGCCCCCAAGGGTGTCGGACAATAAATCGATAAAATCCCGCATTGCGAATATGGTCAGCGGCCGATGCTCATTTGTTGTTCCCACCTCAGGCTAACGCGATATGGACGCTGCGTTTCCACCATGGTTAACAGTTTTCCTCTATCGCCACACCAACCCATTAAGCCCAAAATGTAGGGTACACGATTCACACCCTTCATCATTCCATCGTGTCCAAGTGGAGTCTCGGAACTCTTGGTACTATTCCTCCATGCACGTCTGCGCGTTGGGGAAACAAGCCGCGTCAAAGGTGTCCTTCGGGGCTCTCTGCCGACTCCCCTATGATGGATGACCCAAGTATTGCGATGAGGATTCCCTACCTTGTTTCCCACACCGAGTTTAACTCACGTGGGCTTAGGGATCGGTTTGACGTCTGCACTAACTTGGGAAGTTGTCACCATTCATGGTCCGATCTCTAAGACCATAAACTAAGATCCATCTTGAACTACGTTCAGCTTGATTCCCATCCTCATGGGATACGTAGGACCGCCCAGACGCCTTGTCTTTGGGTTCATCCCATTTAGGGAGCTAGTCTCTCCCCCCTCTTTTCACCTCTTGCCTCTATATAGGCCCCTCGGCCTAAGGTCTCCCTTTCGGAGTGGCGTATAGTGTGATGTGGGATCATGTCTCCATCAATTGTGTTTTATAACACTGTGCACATTCCCCGCCTAGCATCGCCTCTGCTACGTCTGTGCTGCATGACGATAAAATGAATGCTTGGTCCTATCACATGAACCTAAACTGTGAGATTATCATCCTGGCCGCACGACGAAAAACGACACTGCATTGTGATGACCATGTTGTAGAGGACATCACGTTGGGTATTGGTCACGTGCCATGCCATTTTTCAACTCCTATCATGGATTGATTCTTGTGGCGACACCACAGCCTACTACTCTAGGCCTGTCGCTTCATGAAAACAAAACCACTCACCTTAAAGGACAAACAAGATTGATCAAATTCCGCTTCTTTTAGTGCAAGGGCCACGCCCGCACTCCCCTTTTCCCCTGGCACTGGTATATTACCATTTCACCCTTCAGAACTACGTATGGCTTGATTCTCATCCTCATGAGATACGTAAGAGCACTCGGGCACTTCCCCGCGGGCCCAGCCTAACCTCTGTGTTTGGTCCCTTGACTCGAGCATTTCCCCAGAGAATGCATGGTAAGTAGGGATTAGGTCCTCATTCACGTCGCGTTTTGTTGCCATGTGTCCCCTACTCCCTTTACCCATTTATGGTCTAAGATCCATCAAGAACTACGTGAGGCTTGATTATCATCCTTATGAGATACGTAGGAGTTCCCGGGAACTTCCCCGAGGGCCCAACCTAACTTTATCTTTCGGTCCCTTGACCAAAAACCTCTCCCAAGGAGGTCGTGCAGTGTGATATGGGATTGTTTCCTCATTCGCGTCGGGTTGTTCACCGCACCGCACACACCCCCTATTCCCATTAGCTCCAGGTGTTTGAGTTACTCAACCATGTGCCTCTTATGTTTCCTCCCTCTATCTAATAAGTCTTATTGTCATACTCAGATGTGTTTTGACAAAGCCCGAAGTATGGAATTTTCATGGGGACATTCCCTTCGTCCCATGACCAAGCTTCGTGAGCTCACTATTTAGATCCTCATCCTCTTACACATCCAAAAGGACCCTCAGACGACATGGATACTTGGCTTAAGGGCGCTCCATGAATGCTGGACCTAACGACCCTCCAATCGTTTCGGGCCAACATCCCTACAGATCTCTGACAACATTTGTGACATGGTACCGTGTTTCAAACATGGTCAATGGTCGACCCTCATTTGTCTGTCCCCATTCTACGATAATGTGATATGGATGCTGGGTTTCCGCCACGGTCAACAGTTATCCTCCATCGTCACACCGCCATCATCGTGATCTGAATCTCGAGTGCCATGATCCACACATTTCCACTTCCTCAAGTTCAAGTGGAATTCCATCATACTCAGCTCTTTCTCTTCGCGCATCTAGGTGCACTACAAGATTGTGTTAGTGTCATTGGGCCGGTATTCACCGAGCGTCCCTTTTCCCTAACCTTCCCCATTTCTGTGTCGGGAAAGTCCCACCACTACTTCTTGTTTCCCACACTGAGCATGACTCACGTGGGCTTAGTAGTTTTGGCGGGATGTGTACCAACACGGCCGGGATTCTCATCGTCCTGCATGACGTTAAAATATGCTTCTAGAACTACGTATGGCTTGATTCCCATCCTCATGGGATACGTAGAGACACCCTGGTATTTCGCCTAGGGTCCAGCATATAGAAATCATCAATCCCATCCTTCCCCTCTCCGACCCCCTGGTCGGACCCCTCGCTAGAGAGGCCCTGTACCAAAGAAGGAAGGATCCATGACCAAAACAACGCGCCCATCTGGTGTACTCCCACCATGGTGGTGTAACTGCCTAAGTGTTGGATTCTATTTGGACAAACCATCACTCCATATTCCACGCTTTGTGTGCCCCTTATTCGGACCCTCTTCCCCTTTCATGTCTGACGGGACCCCCTAACGGCCTGGTCTCATGCCGCATTGGCTCACCTACCATCCTGGGACAACGTTCCGGAAGACTGGTCATGTTTTGAAGGACCCCATAACAGTATGGATGTCTGACCTATGGTCTGCCAACTGTCCTGGGTCAATGTCCCGAAAGATTGACCGACAATATCTGTGACATGGTCCCGTGTTTTGAACATGGTCAATGGTTGACCCTCATTTTTGTCCCCATTACAGGATAACGCATTAAGGATACTGATTCTCCTCCATGGTTAATGGTTTTCCTTTATTGTCATGCCATCCCCACAGTGCTCCGAATCTTCGGCATCGTAATTCACGCTTCTCGTTTCCGTCTGTTCGGACTGATTCTAGTGCCCCTGGTGTTGCACCGTTCGTGCATGAGGGCACGATGAAGAAACGGTAATTCGAATGTTCTGAAAAGTTCATCCTCCGTTCAGGCCTCTCCCATCTTTCGGAAATCCGGACTGGTAATCCAAATCCCGGATGCCCGGAGCATGGTCTCCAATCCTATGTTAGGTGGGACGAGAAGGCAACTATCTCCTGTTTCTCACATCGGGATCGAACCACGTGGGATTGGGGAATTATCGCTGAACGTCCCACAAATATTGTAGGGATGTAACGAGGCAATTCAAACAGTGGAAATCGTGCGCGCTATGGCATTCAAAACAAAGAAAGAAGAAATTGAAGCACAAAAGTACCAATAAAATGTTTTTGGTTTGTTACAATACCCGGGGGTCGACTCCCCCCATGGACGGGTTGACCCCGTCAAAAGAGCGTTGAAGCTCCTCCACCCGTTGGCTTGTGGCGTCCAAGGCTCACTGTCGCTGACTCAGCTCCCGATCCTCCTCAGCAGCGGCAGGGCACAGTTCATCGGCCTTGGCTCTATCCCTCTCTACCTCAGCCTGAATGACATCCATCTTTTCATAAGCCTGCCTCATAAGCTCCTCTACCTCTTCCAGCTAGGCCTTCATCTGGGAGATCAGCTCAGATTGCGCATTAAGAGAGGCTGAGTGCTCATCCGCCTGGGTCTGCAGCTGTTGGACCTCGCTTTCAGCCTCCTGGAGCTTCTTGATGTTTGTCGCCTTCCTCCACTTCCATCCCACGCTGAGCCCACGATCATGCTCCCAGATCTTCTCAGCCATAAGATCTCGGATGAGCGTGTGAGGACGTTGGGAATCCACTCCTCCAGCGCACAGTTTGTGCAACCGCGAGCGGAGTCTGTCCATTTCGGCCAGCCATAGCGCTTGGGGGTGTCCTTGATGAAGCGCGTGATTAGATTCCACGACCGGCGGCGGACTATGCAGCTGTCTTCCTCTTCGGAGGCCATTTCGTCCCAGTCTGCGCGATTGGCAGGCTCGTACGTAGGATACGCCTGCAGGAAGTCCTCAGCGGGATCTGCATCTGGCGTTGAATTCGGCGCGACATCTGGCGCCAAGGCAGGTGCGGTAGGAGTGGGACCGGCCGACCGATCCTCTTCATCGGAGTCCACCTCAATGACCTCGGCACGACCCTGCTGGTGGTCCCACCGGTGATGATGTGTGTTGCAGCTCAGGGAGATGGGGGGACTATCGCCACCATCACCGGCATGCCTCTAGGAGGGATGCCACCAGACATCCCGACTAGTCTTGCCGCAACAGCCCATGCCAGTCGAAGAACTATACGACAGAGAGGGACATAAACTTTAGTTGGCATAGTCTACATATGACGATAAGGAAACCGGTAGAGGAAACTTATGGAGATCGACCTCCTGGTGCTGCTCTTGAGCCAATACTGATGGGACCCCAAGGCGAGGCCCTCCGTATACTGTTGGAAGGTCTGGAGATTCCGGAGGAGCCACCTCGGGTGCTCTGGTCCCACCAGACGTGGAACTAGACGCAACCATAGGCGCTGGTTCTGAAGGTCCCGCATCATCACCCGCTGAGGGGCGAGAACGAGGCCTGCGAACAAGTTCCTTCTACATGGATCAAACGTTGGTGAGAAGTTCATAATGACCCAAGAACAGACCATGAGGAAGGAAGCTTGGAATGCTACCTCGAGAGCCTCTGTGAAATCGTCGGAATATGAGCCTTGATCTCCAACCTCACCCTCCTCCAACGGGCTCCCTCCTACAGCCTCGTCCTCCCAAGAGGAGTCCTCTGATTCTTCCAGTAGGGGGAAACACTCCCTTAGATCGACAGATGACAACTATGGGGGGACCTTTCGATTCAGCAATACCCTCACCCGGTCTGTCATTGGGCGAGGGACACCACTGGAGTGATCGTAATCCTCTAGCTCATCCAAGTATTGCTCTTCCACCGCCGGAGATTCCATGAAACCAGCCCGGACTGGGCCTATTCCAGGTAACTCCATACCGAGGCGATTCAAGTGCGCCCATATCTCGGTTGAGGTGAAAAATTGCCGATTGAAATCCCAAATGTCCCAGCCTTCCGGGAAAACGACATCCTCTACCATGTCGATATGACGCAAACACTTCCCCGGAGCCTGAGTGGATATCCTACGAAATCCCCTCAGTGGCTGCCCCTCCGGATGGTCCTGCTCTTCCGGAATCACCGGATCCGCCGCTGCTTCCACACCCTCGGCCGGTGCGGGTCTCACCGCCATGGCAGCCCCACCACTGCGAGAGGCCCTAGCTGCCCTCCAACCCCGACCTCGAGATAAAGGAGGCCCACCGTCACCGAACCGAATAGTTGGATGCTTCAGCATCTCCCCTGGGTAAGCAGCTTCCCAACTAATGGAATACTCCCTCACCAATCCAAAAGAGGAAGTGGATGGAGGCAATGAAATTCGCATCTTCCCATATTCCCGTGTGAACATGAGCCACATCTGTATCATCACACACGAGTTCTCCTCGTGACGCACCTCCCAGTAGACATGCGGGGTCAGCCGCTGGAGGCACCGGAACTGCCTCGCAAACCGATGCAGGGTGTACGGCTCGCAGAGTGGCTCACGATCCACTCGTTCCACCAAAACTCCACCTCAAAAGGCCAGGAGGTAATCCCGGTGCTCTTCTGCTCCCCGCCCGTCGTCAGTAAGTATCCCCGTCGGCAATGGGAAGGGGTGGAAATTAAACTCATTCGCCCTCCACACCCGATTTAGCACCATCGAAACGATTAGTTTGAACGGGAAGCTCCCGACTACATTCAGGATGGAGGGGCAGAAGTTTGATCCCAGCTGCGAAATAGGGTTTGGATACTCATAGATCCACCTGATGTGCGCCGCAATCCACCCATACAGGAGGTGGAAGGGCCCGCATAGCCTTGGCGACTTCTTGCCCTCGCTAATGTGCCGCAACATTCTGTACAGCTTGGCGATCATTGGAATCCCTAGATTGACCCACTGCCCCATGGCCAACACGGACGCCATAATAAATGATCTGGGCCGCACCCCCATGCTTGTATCCCTCACCGGTAGGATCCAACTGCAGATGAGAGCCGTGATGAATGCCGCCAGCCTGACTATCGGCTGTTTTTCAGT
Source organism: Viscum album (assembly GCA_963277665.1). NCBI lineage: Eukaryota > Viridiplantae > Streptophyta > Magnoliopsida > Santalales > Viscaceae > Viscum > Viscum album. Next base: position 2,048,456,256 of record OY728119.1, read on the forward strand.
GCTGACACTGAAACCCCAAGTCTTTCATTGGCTGTCCTCCAAGACCCGCCAATACAAGTGCCCCTTACCCCGTTAGGCCTCCCTCGGACAAGTTCGAGGCCTCAGAGGGAAATCTCGATTCTCTGGGAAATTCAGGAAGCACTTGAACCATCTCTTAAAGTGGACACCCCTCACTGCCTCCTTGTCCTCTCCAGGGACGAGTGCCATCAGCACTGACGCCAATCGCGACATTTGCTCTATATCCTCCCACGTGCTCATGACGGGGAGGAACTCATCATACATATCCCCCAAGATCGGAACCCTAGAAATCTGGTGGAAATCCCACAGGCTGATGCCCACCTCCCCATGGTGCATGTGAAAGGTATTGGTCCTAGACGACCATCTGCTCAGCAATTCCGACATCAGTTGCTTCGGTTGGTAAATGTGGAATTGGGAGGCCCATGCCGCCTCATATAACCCCACTCTCCTCAACTCGGCCCCAAAATCCTCGCATGAGGAACCTACCCAGTAGGTCCAGGCCCAGTCATTAGTAAAGTTGCCGCCCTGGTGCAGGTCCCACTCATCGGACCATCCTATCTTCGAATCCTGCAAGGCCGCCTTCAGCATGGTACGATAGTGAGAAGGGGACGTCTCCGGTTGCAGTGGCTTTCTGTCAATATTGTTCACGTGGTTGTAGAGAAAGTCGGCGGTAATGGGTGTGAAGTCCTCCTGTGCATGACCATCGGCCGCCCTAAACCATTGGTGTTGACATGGCGTCCTCCTAAAGCAGCAAACTGGTTCATCCCTACTCGCCTCAGGGATGAAGACGTCATCCCTCAACCCGAAGCCGTACAATGGCAGCTTCTTACACTGCGGATAATTCTTCTGACCCTCCAATAGTAGATCTGTCAAAGAAACGTGGTCCGAGTGGCTTCGGACCATCTCCCCAAGGCCTGGACAGTTGGCCATCTCATCTCGGCGGGCGGCATCTGCAAGCACCCCCAATACAGCTTCTCGATGGGCCATTTCAGTTCCGGCACTCAGAAAAGAGTTTTTTTTCCAGAACGGATCGCGAAGCTGGATCGCGAAGCTGGCTCGCGAAGGTCGGTCACGAGACCAAGCCGCGGAGTCTGACCTAGGCTGGCAAACAGAAGGTCGCTTAGCGCGGTCGCAGAGTCGGAGACCCGCGGTTCGCCGCGAAGCTCGATTCGCGGAGAGAAGACGCGGAGTACGCGAAGCTTCGTGAAATAGAGAGCACAAGAAGACAAGAAAATCACGTGAAGACAAAAGAGGTCAACCCCCCTATTTATAGGAGGCAACCCCGGAGCATCGCGGCACACCCCGCCCGCGCGGAGCATTGCGGCGCATCTGAATCCGTGGCCCTGGTCAGCACCGCGGGCCCTCTTCGCGAAGTCGCTTCGCGCACCGCCGAAAATTTTGGCGATTTTCCCTCAGACTTCGACCCTTCAGCCTTCCGTGGCTCCAAGTCTGAGGGGGGGCATTTGTTGGAGCCAATATGTTGCACGAAAGGAAGGGACGAAAAAGATGTCCCGCACGCTGCCTCGCGAAGCGCCGACGCGAAGCACCCCGAGCATCGCGGTCCCGCAATGCTCCAGAGGCAGTACCTCTCCGTGACCGAATTTGACGTTCGCGAGCCCGCCGCGAAGCTCCGGAGGCGGTACCTCTCTGCGAACGAATTTGACGTTCGCGAGCCCGCCGCGAAGCTCCGGAGGCGGTACCTCTCCGCGAACGAATTTGACGTTCGCGAGCCCGCTGCGAAGCTCCAGAGGCGGTAACTCTCCACGAACGAATTTGATGTTCGCGAGCCTGCCGCGAAGCTCTGGAGGCGGTAACTCTCCGTGAACGAAATTGAAGTTCGCGAGCGCGCCGCGAAGGACCGGAGGCAGTACCTCTCCGCGAACGAATTTGTCGCGACCCCACCGCAAAGCAACTGCCGCCCTTTCGCGCCGTGTAAGTTCTACTTCGCGGCGCCCCTCGCCTATAAATACTGGGCTCCCCCTGAGTCCCGAGGATGGAAAATCCGACCTTTCGGCTTCTCCTCTCCCGAATCTCGAAGTACCCTTTTCCCTCGGGAATCATGAGCTCCGCGAGGTACTTCTACTTCCCATGACGCCTTCAGTTTGTCTCGTTTTGAGCCCCTCTTCCAAGAGGGATGCCCTTCACGAAGCTCAAGGGCATTCGCGAAGTAGGGGGATTCCCAAGGGAACCCGGGCAGCCGCAGAGCATTTATGCTTCGCGAAACACCCAACCTGTACTAGTGATCCCTATGATAAGGCAAGATCGCTACACATCGCGAAGCACACTACTTCGCAGCACCCTGCTTCGTGAGGCATCTCTTCTTCGCGAGGCAGTGCTCCGCGAATACTGTTCTACTTCGCGAAGCTCCCTCCACTCACACCTTTGCCGCATGCTAAGGCCAAGGCACTCCGCTTCGTGAAGCACACTACTTTTCTTGGAATTTTCGCTTCCCGTGCGACCCTCCAGGTATGCACGATGTGATTTCAAAGTCCCACGGACAATACCACTCGTAGCGTTGCTTCGCCTAATGCTTCTTCGCATAGGCATGCTAACGGCTATTGCTTCTTCGCATAGCCACGCTAACGTGGACCCCTCGATGGTTCTCTCCACAACCCCCCTTGACCATGGCCTTACTGGTACCTTCCCTCCCCCAAGGAGCAAAGGGTACCAGTTATGTAAGTCCTAGGGGTGTGGAGTGAACCCACATCATCCAAGCTGCAGGACGTTAAACTGTCAAGCACCACATCCTCAACACATGACGTTAAACTGTGAGCCGACCTCATACCTCGCACGTAGGGTCCCCCCAGCTCGAACATTATTTACGCCACTCGTCTCCATGGGAATGGAATCACTCCCCCCACAAGGGATGATATCCACCTTATCAGAGCGGCGTATGTTCACAAGAGAAGGGTGACCCTAGTCCCCAACGGATGGCTGCACCCCTGCATCTCCGTACTTCCCCACTACCAAGGTCAGTGGAGGGTGTGATAGGGAATGAGGAACCTCCCATAATTGGTCCCAAATCCCTATTTCGATGCGCTTTTCCGCACTTCGGGCCTCCATCCTGGAGTAAGTACTAACACCATGGGCCGCCTAACGCGTAAGCCCCTCTTCGCTTCTCACGGACGCACCCTTCGCGACGTGATCGTCAGGTCCTTGCTACCTCTTGTTTCTCACACCGAGCATGACTCACGTGGGCTTAGAGTTGGCATTGGCCATGACAATACCTCGTCCAGCATGACGTTAAAATGCATCCCTCGTCCAACATGATGTTAAACAGCATCCCTCGTCCAGCATGACGTTAAACTGTACTCCCCCATCCAGCATGATGTTAAACTGTACTCCCCCGTACAACATGACATTAAACTGCACACCCATTTGAACTACGTGGTCTTTGATCCATGTCAAGGCATGGTACGTAGGAAGCCTCCACGAGGTTCAAGCCCACCCATCATTTATTCACGTCGAGTTCATCCTCGTCCATCATGATGTTAAACTGCATTCCAGTCCGACGACAAGCCGTTGTCACCACCCGAACTGCGAGGACTTTGATCCAAGTCAAGGCATGGTACGTAGGAAGCCTCTCTGAGGTCCAAGCCCATCCCCCTTTAGACCAAGGTCCCTCCTTCCGCACGTTAGTTTGGCGACACCCATCCTCTTAACTACGTGGTCTTTGATCCATGTCAAGGCATGGTACATAGGAATACTTCACGAGGTTCAAGCCCACCACTAGTGGACCCCTGGGTCTACTTTCACATTAGTTCACCGATGAAACCATTTGAACTACGAGGTATTGGATCCATGTCAAGGCATGGTACGTAGGAAGCCTCCCCGAGGTTCAAGCCCATCCCTCATCGGACCAAGGTCCATCTTCACGACGATTCGCCGACGAAGCCCCTCTGAACTACGTGGTCTTTGATCCATGTCACGACATGGTACGTAGGAATCCTCTACAAGGTCTAAGCCCACCACCACTAGGACCCTCCTGGTCCTCCTCATTCACGTCGACCTTCCGATGTCCAACCTGAACTAAATGGTCTTTGATCCATGTCACGTCATGGTACGTAGGAAGCCTCCCAGAGGTTTAATCCCACCACCTTTGGTCACCCCGACCTTTTTCACGTCGGTTCATCCACACCCGGGCAGCCTAGTGTGTAAGCCCCACACCATCTGGACCAAGGTCCACCATCGCGTCGGTTCGCCGACGCACCGGACCAAGGCCCACATTCACATTGGTTCGGTGATGAAATCCATCGGACTAAGGTCCACCTTCATTCCGGTTCACCGACACCATCCCAAACTACGTGGACTTTGATTCCCTGCCACGGGGATACGTAGGAGGTCTCTTCGAGGCTCAAGCCCAACTTCACCATCGCCCTTGCGATGGTTCCTTGCCATTCCCCCTCCACTTAGTTCATCCATCCATAATCCACCCTGATTCTCACTCGGACCATCATATCCCGGTGAGACCATGTCGGTACGATCCTCTTCACAGCCGCCCATGGGATGGTCCCGGTATCAGCACCCCTTCAAGGGAAATCCCTCAATCTGATCCATTCTAGCTAATTCTCTGATTGGGATGATCCGTCTCCACTGGACGTTAAAATCGCGGCATACCCTGTGTTAAACACATGAAGATGAGAAAAACCTCATATATGTGTCTATGGCATATAATTCCCCACGCTCGATGTGGGATGCCTCGGGCTTCCACGCCCTCGAGAAGCCCTATGACCAGGGATAATAGACAGACATGTCGGTTCCCCATCATCCAGACACGCTACTGATGCCTCAACGTGACTACTCCCCCGACTAAAGGTTGCTACCCTAACCAGAACCTTTGGAATGTCCCGACAGAAGTATTGTAATTAACCGGTGTCCATGGAAACATGGCACTAGGAAGAGTTTCACGAACAACGTATTAAATCTATGAGGGAGACCCGGGCTAGGTGAAGAGTTCTGAGGAGGAATCCGCAGAAGGAAGAACCGACATCCCATCATCCCGTTTCGATCAAGTATCAGACGTCCCTGAATAAGGAGCGAATGCCGCCCACCTTTGGAAAGCGGGAATGCGGGGCAACAGTGCAGCGCGTCCTCCTCCGCGGATGGACGGATGCGAGCGCCCCGTCGAAAGCGTCGGAAACAGTGGTATATTACATATGTATTGGTTAAACCAGCACCTCACACAGTAAATAGAGGATGCTGATGAGATCACCGTGCTGTGATTTTCACGTGCATATATTCTGATGTTGAGCGGTGGCACACTTTTTGTTGATCACTCCACTAATTTTTTAAATTTGATGTATTTATCTTTTTTGGAGGATTTGGACGAGGCTGGACGATATAGATGGGGGTCTTCTTGTCTAGAATATACATACAGGGCGTTATGTAGCACATTATGCATCAATAAGATGCAGATCACGTGATGCATGGTTCTTCTACAGACGTGGGTATGGGAGCACATCCCTCGTTTAGCTTCACATGCTCGTGTGATATTACCAGCAGATATTGTAACAGAGGATCCTCATGGATGTTGGTATGTTATTCCTTACTTATACTATCTAACTTAATTGTATAAATTTCTATTATGAAATGTAAATATAACAATATTATCTACAGGTGGAGTTAGGCACATCGACATTCAGATTCCCCCAGACACGACGTCCACACCTACAGACTTATGTTGGACAACATTTGACCATATGATATAAGTGATTATTATTTATATTATTAAATCTTTATTCTTTACTATACATGTATTCATTAATTAATTAATTATTTAATTTTTCTTTCAGATTTTATGTGTAACACCCCAAGCTTCTACGGTACGCTTCTCTTTGAATAATGTGATAGCGTGTGTTGTACGCAACACCGAGTTCTAACACACCATAACTAATCAAACTAGCCGTTATGAATAGTAATACCTACTTTTTGAAATTATATATATTTTATATTTGAAAATGGACTTCATTTTTGGATTCGGAATATCGAATTTAGCCTAAGTTGAAATTTTGGTACATTTCAGATAACTTTCATATTTTGATGAATAGTGAAAATTACTAGGTTTTAATTAAAAACAACTTTTTTAATCAAAATAATTAATAGTGATAAATTATGAATTTGAGTGGTTTTAAAGTATATTTAGAATATATTTTTACCATTTAATATAATGTTGGTCATTGGACATAATTTTACAATTAAACCGAACATAAACGAGTGTCAATCTTTTGATAGTTATTATCTCTTAAAAAACACGCTTTTTGTTTTGACAGCGGGAATTGATTTTAAATTAATTTCTGCCACTTCTGTGTTTTGAATTTAGGAAAATGGATTCCATATTTGGAATCAGGATGTTCAAATTGTATAAATAGGTAACTTTTATTTTTAGACATTTTGAATAATTACTGCGGTAAATATTTTATTTACCATGGTTAAGGGTAAATCCGGTAAATAAGGGTTAAAAAAATAATATTATAATAATTCTAAATTACCCTAAAACGTGTCTTAACCCTATTGGTTGATACCTGGTCGACCATGGGAATCTTTGGGTCTATTTTGGGACCCCATGGATCCACTTGTAAGTGATAATGACAGTTTATTTTAATTAAGTTAAAATGAATACAAAAATGACACAAGCATATATATTTTAGAAAAACAATTGTTACATAGGGTTATATATTTTGGATTTTAGATTATAAATATTCATTAGAAAGCTAAAAATATTTCCTACATAATGATATTTTATTTATAATTTTTAGACATTAAATAATTTATTTTATTTATGACACAATGATGATGCAGTAATTACTATAATAGTGAAAAATTAAAATAATTGATATTATAAATACCCAAATAAATATAATATGAAACTTTTAATGAATTAAACTAATTTTATAGGATAATATGATATATTAGGATTGATTTAATTGACTTTGTTCGAAGTAATCAATCTGTTATGAGTTTCACAAAAATCAACTATTGAATAGTGTCAAAATTGACATAAAAGAGTTCTTAAAACAAATATTATATTCTTAATTGATATTAAATTCCTAAAAATCTAAGGTTCGGCCAAGAGACTTATATCATGATAGGTTAATCATTAATGGACCACTTGGGGGTCTCTTGGATGTATATAGTAAGTTTATTAACCATATTATATAAAAATACAAAGAGACATTGTAAAAGTGAAACTAATTAACTTAGAGTTAATACTTAAAGATAAGGTTAATATAAGTACCCAAACCTGTCTAAATTCTATTGTTTGAGTGGTTTTCGACCTATCCCCACCTTAACCTTTGAATAATAAGCTTTGGAGCCATTAGAAAACGAATATGAATTTATTATAAATTAATATTTCTAGCTTTTCCAAAGGTGCCCCTCACCCCTCTTATAAAAGGGCACTCCTCCTTCTCATTTCTTCACACCTTAAAAGCCTTTTGGTTCGGCCAAACTCTGCCCAAATACTCTCCCAACATCCCTCACTACAACCTAGAGGCCTTAGTTTGATCGGAAAGCCAACCTAAGGATCCTTTTTTATCAAATCAAAAGGAAGAACCCGAAGAAGAGGTAATGATTTCACCACCCTTTTCCAAGTTCCTTTCTTCTTCCACTTCCTCTTTCTTTGTTCTTACCATTCTAAAATAATAACTCCAGTATCTTACATATACTGTGATGTTATTATAAATATGGTACAACCATATTCAGTATTCTATCCACCCTTTGAATAACATGTCACCATACGTGCGTACGTACGGCTTACCGTCTCCACGTCGTGGTGTAATTGTTATTCAATATATTATTATTTGGATGGGTATAATAATGATGTGTAACTCATGTAAATAATAAATATAACATGTTAATGATTATGTATATATGATATACCATCCATTTATATACTATTTTAATATCAAAAGAATGATACTGTCGCTCGTGCGTACGTACGGACTACCGTCTCCACGAACGCGATGAGATTCATTCTCCATCGTATCCATTCAAGTATAATTATCATTTGATGATTTAAAAATGATGTTTAAGGACTTGATATCATTATGGATATGAATAATATACAAACTATCCTTTACAAACATGTCTTACGTAACAAAACATATAAAAGAAAACAAGTAAGTTAACACCCGAAACGACGATAATTCTAAGATATTATTAACAAATCAATGTTAAAAGATCATATATGATATCATATTATTATATATGATTCTTGTATAATTTAATAACAACTATTTCACCATTATACAGGAGGTTAACCTACCCCAACCAAGGAAAAGTACAAGGTAAGGGTTTACTTTACAACCTCTTCATTATCCAAGGTTGTTTATACGTAATAATCTACTGGGATCTCTTTATCATCCACATCCATGTTTCTTAAAAATGCATTTCAAAACATTTTTACTATTTACTAGAATATGAGTTAAAGTAATTTATACCCTTTTTGACTTTTATAAGTGGTTTATAAAGGAATCTTTTGGTCGTTTTCAAAACAAGGTCCTTTTTAACCTTTTCGACAGAATTAAGGTAAGAATGTTTTTTTTAACTTATACGGCGGGTGCGGCTATTTTCCGCCGTTATAAAATCTTCAAAGCTTACCTTACAAGATTATAAGAATATTTTCAAAGAAAATGTTTTATTTTATATGGATCTTAAATGATTTCAAAATAAAAGGAGATATTTCTTTAAAAAGAATTTTGATTTCATCTATGTCAACATCCTTTGATGGATTTTAAGATTATTTGAAGTTGATTTATTATGATACAAAACTTCTATATTGTATTGAAGGTTTTGTGATATGTTTGACTATGGATGTGCTATTTTTATACCATTCATAGTTTATGGTGAAATTATTGACATTTCGTATGCTAGTTTTAATACGAATGTTTTTGTTATGTTTAAACCTTTTCATATGGGAATGCATTGGACTTAATAAGTGACGGGTGGAGCCCGCTATAGCTCCTCAATGCATCAGTAGGTCTCATGAGACAAACTAGTGTCTTGGCACAAGGCCTTGACAAAATCTTATTTGTAGTCTTGGCACGAGGCCTTGGCTATGTGGTTATGATAGTCTGGCATTATGCATTCCAACATTATGAAAGTGGTTATTGATTTTTCCATGCGATTATTCGATTAGTAGAATATCCATGTGAATAAGTAAATGGAATTATTTCATTTTATTTATGCCATACCATGTTGAAAGTTCATATTTAAAAGGCTTTTATTTTAGTTATACATTGCCTTAAATGTTTATTCTTATTTATGAAAGTTTCCGCTATATTGTTATCCTTACTGGGCATTTGAGCTCACCCCTTTTCTATGTTTTATTTTTCCCAGGATGTGAAGAAGTAAGTTATGAATGACCTGCAGGGATTTTATGAGGGGTTAATAGTGTGGATTGTGGAAACATTATGTTGTTGTAGTAGTTTTTCATTTTATGATGTAATGTAAAACTTATGAATATATCTAGTGTTTCCAAGGCTACTAAACCAATCGGTCTTTCGAGATTTGATCTTTCTTGTGATCATGCCAATGTTATGTAGTAATGCACTGACTCTGGGTAACTGGGGTCGGGGCGTTACAGTTGGTATCAGAAGAAGTTTAGTACAAACCTTGGAAGCTAGATTTAGATAAACTCTGATTAGAGCACGTAGACCTAAGATGAACTTTGAGGATTAGTATAGAAGAACTTCCTAGAATTTTGGTATTGTAGAGATTTTGTGAGTTTTCCAAGCAATACATACCTGTCTGGATACGAGCAGGTAGAGGCGGCTCTGGCACAGATGTACCTAGGGGTAAAACCCGAAAACACCGCTTTGAGCTAGACTCGAACGGGAACTGGTGCACGACAACGGGCCTTGCTGCACTCTTGGTTACGACACTCCCGGGGGATATGCTTAGGATAACTCTCATTTTCTTTACAAATCATTTTGAAGGGATTATGAGTATATAATTCCTCAAAGAAAACATTATTATGATTATGGATTATATCCATAAATAGTTCAATTTATGTTAAGTGTTTTATAAGAATGGGATTATGTATTTTGATTCATAAACTGATCTAGTTTATGCCATTATTTAGAAATGGCGCCTAGTGGATGAAATGGAAACCGTATCAATGCACGCACTCCATGTAGGGATTGCCCTCCTGCTCAAGATAATTATAGTGGGGCTGGTGATGCAACTGGTGCTGATCAGCTAATCACCATACTGGGACAACTTACTCAGGTTATGAATAATAACCTTACCCGTATGGAGCACCCTGATCCGCAGCATGGAGGATCAATGTTAGATCGATTCATGAGGCAACAACCACCAACGTTCAATGGGAATACAAATCCCTTAGTAGCTGAGCAATGGATATTTTCCCTAGAGAAAATATTTCAGGCTTTGGGGAGCAGTGAAAGGGAAAAAGTTATCATGGCAGTTTACCGCCTCACTGGAGATGCTGATCAATGGTGGTCATTGATTCAGAACATGAAGGAAGATGATGAAGTATCAAATATGGAATGGAGGGAGTTCAAAGATCTGTTTTTAGAAAAATACTTCCCTCGCGACCATCGAGCAGATATGGAAAGGCAATTTCTGAGTCTGAGACAGAAGGAGGATGAGAATGTCACAAAGTATGAGGCTAACTTTACAAGGTTAGAGAGGTATGCTGGAGATTATATTCGCAACCCAAGAAGTAAGATTGATCGTTTCTTTGATGGGTTAAAACCATTTCTCCGTCGAGCGTTAGTCTCACAATCCTTTTCATCGTACGAAGACATTGTCTCATGTGCTATCAAGACCGAAAAGGAATTCTCTAAGTCTTATGACTTTAAAGCAAAGCAAGAGAAGAAGAGACCTGCTGATCAATCTGGGAATGGAAATAAGGGGAAGAAGGGAAAGGTTGAATATCCATCTTGTGGTAAATGCGGGAAGAAACATCCTGGTACTTTCTTGAAGGGAATGGGAGTCTGTTACAAGTGTGGTGAAAAAGGCCACCAAGCTCATGATTGCAAGGGGAAGAAGGAAGCTACCAACGTTCAGTGCTACAATTGCAGGGAGATGGGGCATTATGCAAATGCATGTCCTAAGCGTCAGGAGAACTTACCTCAGAAAAGGCCAAGGGATCAAGGCCAGGCTTATGCTATCACTACTGCTGAGGTAGAAGCTCCGAAAGACGTGGTGGCAGGTAATTTAATGGTTTCCTCAAGTTTAGCAAATGCATTATTTGATTCTGGATCATCGCATTGTTTCATATCTTCCCAGTTTGCTAAGAAAATTAGATATTTCCAATTTGATTTAATAAGGGAGTTGTCAGTTAAAACTCCTAAGGGAAGTATCGTTGCAACAAAGTTTTGTGAATCAGTCCCCATTAGAGCACATAAATTTTCTTTATCTGCTGATTTCATCGTCATACCTATGATTGAGTTTGATATAATCCTCGGTATGGACTGGCTTTCGGACTATGATGCGAAGATTTATTGTAAGAAGAAAGAGGTTACGATTCTTGATGATAATGATAAGGAGCACCTTATTTTTAGAGCAGAATCGTCACCACCTAATTCTTATTTAGATCCACCCCCAGTAGCTCAACTTAATTCAATTATTGGGGAGGAAGAGAATGAAATAACTGTCGGTGAGGAAAGGAATGTTCAAATAGAGGATGTACCTGTTGTGAAAGAATTTGTAGATGTATTTCCGGAAGATTTACCTGGACAACCTCCAGAACGAGAAGTTGAGTTTTCTATTGATTTGATTCCTGGATCAAGGCCTATATCGAAGACCCCTTATAGAATGGCCACTGTAGAGTTAGTCGAACTAAAGAAACAACTAGAGGAATTGAGTAATAACGGATTTATTCTCCCTAGTGTTTCTCCATGGGGAGCCCCTGTTCTTTTTGTTAAAAAGAAAGATGGATCTATGAGGTTATGTATCGACTACAGGGAGATCAATGCTATAACGATAAAGAACAAGTATCCCCTACCTCGTATTGATGATTTATTTGACCAACTGCATGGAGCTCAATACTTTTCAAAGATTGACCTTCGATCTGGATACCATCAATTGTGTGTGAAGAAGGAAGACATTCCGAAAACATCATTTCGAACCAGGTACGGGCATTACGAGTTTAATGTAATGCCGTTTGGATTGACTAATGCACCCTCTGTATTCATGGATCTAATGAATAGAGTTTTCAAGGAGTATCTCGATGAATTTGTGGTGGTATTTATTGATGATATTCTGGTATACTCCAAAACCTACGAAGATCATGAAAATCACTTGCGCATTATCTTGAAGACTCTGAGGAGGCATGGATTATATGGGAAGTTTAGCAAGTGTGAATTCTGGCTTCAGGAGATTTCTTTTCTTGGCCATATTGTCTCTAAAGATGGAATCTCTTTTGATCCTTCTAAGACCAAGGCAATCCAAGAATGGCCAGCACCTACGAGTATAATTGAGGTACGTAGTTTTATTGGTTTGGCAGGTTATTATCGACGTTTCGTCCAGAATTTTGCCCGATTGGCTAACCCATTAACGAACCTCACACGTAAAGGGGTTAAATTTGTTTGGACAAAAAAGTGTGAAGAATGTTTCGAAGAACTAAAGAGAAGATTAGTCAATGCTCCTATATTGACTCTACCATCGGGGAATGATGGGTTTGTTATTTATAGTGATGCATCGAAGAAAGGACTTGGCTGTGTCCTTATGCAGAATGATAGAGTTATTGCCTATGCATCACGACAGTTGAAAATTCATGAACAAAACTATCCTACTCATGATCTCGAGTTAGCAGCAGTGATCTTTGCTTTGAAGATATGGAGGCACTACCTCTATGGTGAAAAATGTGAGATTTATACTGATCACAAGAGTTTGAAGTATATTTTCTCACAAAAAGAAATCAACATGAGGCAAAGGAGATGGCTTGAATTACTCAAGGATTATGATTGTACGATACACTACCACCCAGGGAAGGCAAACAAGGTGGAGAATGCTTTGAGTAGAAAAGACCATGGAGTTTTGAACAATATGAGAATTGAAAGGGATCCAATTTTCATGGATCTAGTGAAGATGGACATGGGAATAACCAGGGAAGGTGAAACATCAATGCTTTTTCAAATGGTTGCCAAACCATCTTTACTAGAAAGGATTAAGAGTTCTCAGACCGATGATGAAGAATTCCAAAAGAAGATTAAAGCTGTGAATGATGAGAGATTGAGAGACTTTGTGTATGAAGATGGAATTTTGAAATTCGGGAAGAGACTTTGTGTTCCCAATATACCTGATCTAAAAAGGGAATTGCTGGATGATGCTCATAGTTCCAATTTCTCTATACACCCTGGGAGCACCAAAATGTATAGATATTTGAAGGAACATTTTTGGTGGGACAACATGAAGAGGGAGATTGCTGATTTTGTGTCAAGATGTATGGTTTGTCAACAAGTGAAAGCTGGAAGGCAACAGCCTGGAGGAGTCATGCAACCTCTTCCCATACCGGAGTGGAAATGAGACAATGTTACGATGGACTTTGTCATGGGGCTACCAAAGACTCCTAGAAGGAATGATGCAATATGGGTTATTGTTGATCGTCTTACCAAGACAACACATTTTCTTGCTATAAGAGAAGATCTACCCCTGGAACGTCTAGCAAGACTATATATTAATGAAGATTGTGAGACTTCATGGAGTACCCCTATCGATTGTTTCTGATCGTGATCCCCGTTTTACTTCAAGATTCTGGAAAAGTCTTCAGAAATCCCTGGATACTGAACTTCATTTGAGCACTGCTTACCACCCTCAGACAGACGGACAATCAGAACGGACTATTCAAACCTTATAAGACATGTTGAGATCTTGCTCACTTGACTTTCAGGGTATGTGGGATCAATATTTACCTTTGTTAGAATTTTCCTATAACAATAGCTTCCATTCGAGTATTCAGATGGCACCATATGAAGCGTTATACGGAAAGAGATGTCGTACACCAACCTGTTGGGATGACATCGGTGAGAGAAAACTTGTAGGCCCAGAACTGGTGGAGGAAACGGTGGAAAAGGTGAAAGTAATCCAAAATCACATCAAAGCAGCTCAAAGTAGGCAGAAGAGCTATGCCGATAATCGAAGGAAGGATTTGGAATTTCAAGTTGGTGATCATGTTTTCCTGAAGGTATCTCCATGGAAGGGAGTCATACGTTTTGGTAAGAAAGGTAAATTGAGTCCCAGGTACATCAGACCTTTTGAAATTTTAGAACGAATTGGGGTTGTAGCTTACCGATTGGCAATGCCGCCAAGTCTCTCCAAAGTTCACGATGTGTTCCACGTATCTCTATTGAGGAAATACATGCCTGATCCGACGCATGTACTCACCTATGAGGAATTAGAACTGGAACCCGATCTGTCTTATTTCGAAGAGCCCGTCAAGATTCTTGATACGAGAGAACAAGTGCTGAGAAACCGGACGACGCGTCTGGTAAAAGTTTTGTGGAGAAACCATAAGATGGAAGAGGCAACGTGGGAACCCGAGGAACTTATGATGAAGAACCACCCAAGTCTTTTTATGCAGTAATACCCTAGAAATTGCGAGGACGCAATTATTTTAAGGAGGGGATAATGTAACACCCCAAGCTTCTACGGTACGCTTCTCTTTGAATAATGTGATAGCGTGTGTTGTACGCAACACCGAGTTCTAACACACCATAACTAATCAAACTACCCGTTATGAATAGTAATACGTACTTTTTGAAATTATATATATTTTATATTTGAAAATGGACTTCATTTTTGGATTCGGAATATCGAATTTAGCCTAAGGTGAAATTTTGGTACATTTCGGATAACTTTCATATTTTGATGAATAGTGAAAATTACTAGGTTTTAATTAAAAACAACTTTTTTAATCAAAATAATTAATAGTGATAAATTATGAATTTGAGTGGTTTTAAAGTATATTTAGAATATATTTTTACCATTTAATATAATGTTGGTCATTGGACATAATTTTACAATTAAACCGAACATAAACGAGTGTCAATCTTTTGATAGTTATTATCTCTTAAAAAACACGCTTTTTGTTTTGACAGCGGGAATTAATTTTAAATTAATTTCTGCCACTTCTGTGTTTTGAATTTAGGAAAATGGATTCCATATTTGGAATCAGTATGTTCAAATTGTGTAAATAGGTAACTTTTATTTTTAGACATTTTGAATAATTACTGCGGTAAATATTTTATTTACCATGGTTAAGGGTAAATCCGGTAAATAAGGGTTAAAAAAATAATATTATAATAATACTAAATTACCCTAAAACGTGTCTTAACCCTATTGGTTGATACATGGTCGACCATGAGAATCTTTGGGTCTATTTTGGGACCCCATGGATCCACTTGTAAGTGATAATGACACTTTATTTTAATTAAGTTAAAATGAATACAAAAATGACACAAGCATATATCTTTTAGAAAAACAATTGTTACATAGGGTTATATATGTTGGATTTTAGATTATAAATATTCATTATAAATATAAAAATATTTCCTACATAATGATATTTTATTTATAATTTTTAGACATTAAATAATTTATTTTATTTATGACACAATGATGATGCAGTAATTACTATAATAGTGAAAAATTAAAATAATTGATATTATAAATACCCAAATAAATATAATATGAAACTTTTAATGAATTAAACTAATTTTATAGGATAATATGATATATTAGGATTGATTTAATTGACTTTGTTCGAAGTAATCAATCTGTTATGAGTTTCACAAAAATCAACTATTGAATAGTGTCAAAATTGACATAAAAGAGTTCTTAAAACAAATATTATATTCTTAATTGATATTAAATTCCTAAAAATCTAAGGTTCGGCCAAGAGACTTATATCATGATAGGTTAATCATTAATGGACCACTTGGGGGTCTCTTGGATGTATATAGTAAGTTTATTAACCATATTATATAAAAATACAAAGAGACATTGTAAAAGTGAAACTAATTAACTTAGAGTTAATACTTAAAGATAAGGTTAATATAAGTACCCAAACCTGTCTAAATTCTATTGGTTGAGTGTTTTTCCACCTATCCCCACCTTAACCTTTGAATAATAAGCTTTGGAGCCATTAGAAACCGAATATGAATTTATTATAAATTAATATTTCTAGCTTTTCCAAAGGTGCCCCTCACCCCTCTTATAAAAGGGCACTCCTCCTTCTCATTTCATCACACCTTAAAAGCCTTTTGGTTTGGCCAAACTCTGCCCAAATACTTTCCCAACATCCCTCACTACAACCTAGAGGCCTTAGTTTGATCCGAAAGCCAACCTAAGGATCCTTTTTGATCAAATCAAAAGGAAGAACCCGAAGAAGAGGTAATGATTTCACCACCCTTTTCCAAGTTCCTTTCTTCTTCCACTTCCTCTTTCTTTGTTCTTACCATTCTAAAATAATAACTCCAGTATCTTACATATACTGTGATGTTATTATAAATATGGTACAACCATATTCAGTATTCTATCCACCCTTTGAATAACATGTCACCATACGTGCGTACGTACGGCTTACCGTCTCCACGTCGTGGTGTAATTGTTATTCAATATATTATTATTTGGATGGGTATAATAATGATGTGTAACTCATGTAAATAATAAATATAACATGTTAATGATTATGTATATATGATATAACATCCATTTATATATTATTTTAATATCAAAAGAATGATATTGTCGCTCGTGCGTACGTACGGACTACCGTCTCCACGAACGCGATGAGATTCATTCTCCATCGTATCCATTCAAGTATAATTATCATTTGATGATTTAAAAATGATGTTTAAGGACTTGATATCATTCTGGATATGAATAATATACAACCTATCTTTTACAAACATGTCTTACGTAACAAAACATATAAAAGAAAACAAGTAAGTTAACACCCAAAACGACGATAATTCTAAGATATTATTAACAAATCAATGTTAAAAGATCATATATGATATCATATTATTATATATGATTGTTGTATAATTTAATAACAACTATTTCACCATTATACAGGAGGTTAACCTACCCCAACCAAGGAAAAGTACAAGGTAAGGGTTTACTTTACAACCTCTTCATTATCCAAGGTTGTTTATACGTAATAATCTACTGGGATCTCTTTATCATCCACATCCATGTTTCTTAAAAATGCATTTCAAAACATTTTTACTATTTACTAGAATATGAGTTAAAGTCATTTATACCCTTTTTGACTTTTATAAGTGGTTTATAAAGGAATCTTTCGGTCGTTTTCAAAATAAGGTCCTTTTTAACCTTTTCGACAGAATTCAGGTAAGAATGTTTTTTTTAACTTATACGGCGGGTGCGGCTATTTTCCGCCGTTATAAAATCTTCAAAGCTTCTCTTACAAGATTATAAGAATATTTTCAAAGAAAATGTTTTATTTTATATGGATCTTAAATGATGTCAAAATAAAAGGAGATATTTCTTTAAAAAGAATTTTGATTTCATCTATGTCAACATCCTTTGATGGATTTTAAGATTATTTGAAGTTGATTTATTATGATACAAAACTTCTATATTGTATTGAAGGTTTTGTGATATGTTTGACTATGGATGTGCTATTTTTATACCATTCATAGTTTATGGTGAAATTATTGACATTTCGTATGCTAGTTTTAATACGAATGTTTATGTTATGTTTAAACCTTTTCATATGGGAATGCATTGGACTTAATAAGTGACGGGTGGAGCCCGCTATAGCTCCTCGATGCATCGGTAGGTCTCATGAGACAAACTAGTGTCTTGGCACAAGGCCTTGACAAAATCTTATTTGTAGTCTTGGAACGAGGCCTTGGCTATGTGGTTATGATAGTCTGACATTATGCATTCCAACATTATGAAAGTGGTTATTGATTTTTGCATGTGATTATTCGATTAGTAGAATATCCATGTGAATAAGTAAATGGCATTATTTCATTTTATTTATGCCATACCATGTTGAAAGTTCATATTTAAAAGGCTTTTATTTTAGTTATACATTGCATTAAATGTTTATTCTTATTTATGAAAGTTTCCGCTATATTGTTATCCTTACTGGGCATTTGAGCTCACCCCTTTTCTATGTTTTATTTTTCCCAGGATGTGAAGAAGTAAGTTATGAATGACCTGCAAGGATTTTATGAGGGGTTAATAGTGTGGATTGTGGAAACATTATGTTGTTGTAGTAGTTTTTCATTTTATGATGTAATGTAAAACTTATGAATATATCTAGTGTTTCCAAGGCTACTAAACCAATCGGTCTTTCGAGATTTGATCTTTCTTGTGATCATGCCAATGTTATGTAATAATGCACCGACTCTGGGTAACTGGGGTCGGGGTGTTACATTATGGACGCCATATACATATGCTATTATCAAGAGTCTTCCACTATACTATATGACGATGCTTGCTATCGACTCCTATAGGGTTCCATTAATCCATTTTCATATAGTCGAGTGGCATCAGACAGACAGAGTTATGAGTTAGTTCGGGTTCTTTCAGCCTGTTCCTAACCTACCCAGTCAGTTAGATTCACTGCATTCCCTGAATATTTCAGGGAAGAGAGATTTTGATTGGAGGAGATACCACACCAGATATATTGATTTATGGGATAGACTACATGACTTCCAGTTGTGAGGGGCAGGGACAATGCATTTTCATTTGGTGGATCAGATGGATTACGCAACTTGGTACTATGGGTCCCCAGTTATATTTTTGACACGACACAGATGAGCCTTTCATGAGCCAGTATTCATAGTTCCTTCCACAATTCAGTGGATTTTTTATTCATATTACTTAACAACATAATTTTTTTTCATAGGATGCTCATATATGTCATCTACTACACATGTCTGATCCATTAGAGCACACCGTATTTGACCCAACATATTTTCACACCCTTGTATCACAATTGCTTCCTTCGATGGATGAGATTTATCATGGAATTTTCTTTGATCCACCACATGCTGAGGAGGCTGCAGAGCCTACTGAGGCTCATATAGATGTACTAGGGGGTGAAGACCCTATTATATACCTTGTTGTTCCACATGAGGAGGATGTTCGGTTTGATCAGTCAGATGTTGGTCTTCCACAGGAGGAGGGTATTCGGCATGATCAGTCATATGCCCCTCCAGCTTCTCCAGCTCAGTAACAAGTAGATACAGAAACTGACTCGGTTGACATAGATTCATTATTACAAACATCCACAGCACAAAAACCATCTTCTTTCCATGTTGGTGAGAGTTCCATCCAGCCTCCACTATCATTAGATGCAGAATAGGCTACAGATTGTGAGACTATACATCCACCGCCTGTCACACTAGAGGATGTGGGGGTGGCTACTGAGGATGATGTGCAACGTCTTCCAGAGCGCAGACAAAGACAGACACGATGTGGACTCATCCAGTATACACTTGGCTGTGGGGTAGAGGAGAATCCATTCTAGAGGCATAGATTAGGTTGATTTTTGATTTACGATACATTATGTATGTGCAATACTATTATCATTTATAGAGTTCTAATTTTTTAATAAGTATCTTACTGTCATCAAATTATCTTCCAAAATTAATAATTTCTATTTGGTATTCATTAATAAATATTAATACTCTGTATGAAAAGATCTATGAACATCAAGAAATCTTGACAGATATTATTGATCTCAATGATTTAAATCCTAAAATCATGGAACATGATTCTTTGTTTAAAAAAATTAAATTACATGAAGAATAATTTCAATGAATAATAATTGTGAAGAGTAGATGGTTATGATTAAAGATAAAAAAAACCACAATATGAGATGTATGGAATTAGAACTTCATTTAGACATCTTTGAGAAAATACACATTCAAACTTTATAAAAGGACACATGTTTTACTGGTACACAATCTTCATTGGAGGATTTTACTGTTAAAATACCTCCATCATGTGATAAAATTATGGAAATTATGAAAAATAGTTATTTCATATTATTCAAAAATAAGAAACAATCCTTAAGAGGGTTAAGAATGTGTTAGCATATGTAAGAATAAGTATTGAAGAAGATCATCCTTAGTGAAGTTATATAAGATTTAAAAACTGATGTTTATGAGTGTTTCTCTTTAAGGGGAGGTTAATGAAGAAATATTAAATTAATGCCAGAATTAATATATCAATTAGAATCAAATATAATTTCTATAGAACATTCAAGAAGATTATGTTATAGAAATATAAATGTTTTTATAAATCTCTCTTCCTTTGTTAACAAAAAAAATACTGAATAGAAAGGGGTTGTAATTTAATTAATCAAATACATAAGAAATTTTTTCTTCAAAACAAATGATGATTTTTTAAACCTTTCTGTAAGATACGTGAACGGGGTTCATGAATCCTTTAGAAAATTTATAAATCATGCATGCACCCCATTCACGCATCTACCATTGCTAGGATGTGTGAATGGGGTTCACGAATCCATCGAAGAGGGGATGAAGGATGTGTGGACCCCATTCATGCATTTATCCATTCCAAAGATGCGTGAATGGGGTTCATTCATCTGGAGACCCATTTTAAAAATTATTTCAAACCCGATCCATTTTCCATAAAAAAAATTAAAACCCATTAATAAAAAAACCCGGCAGAAGGCAATACTCCAGCTGAAGGCAAAATGAATTTTACATGTCTAAAGAACATTACCCCTGATCGGATTATGAAGAGAGGTGATATGGCTCGTGTGATTTCCAATAAGAAGGCATGACTCGATAGATTTAAGATATGAAAATTCTCTATTATTTCCAAGATTATCCTTCCTAATGGTAGAAAACTTTGGAAGGTTGATGACTTTTTCCAAAATCTTTTCTCTGTTTGGAATTATTTGGATTGGAGATGCATACCCATGGGTAGGGGATTTTTCCACATAATTTTTCCATCGGAGAAATTGAAGAATAGTGTGTGGGGGTTCAAATCAATTTCTTTAAAGCCATGTATGATCTTCTTTCAATAATGAGATTTTTTTATAACCCATTTGCTAGAAAAAATAATTGGGTCCAAGTTTGGATTTAAATTATTGGACTCAATTAGATCCAATGTAATCCTAAGATTCTTTTAGATATTGCCTCTGCCATTGGTATTCTAATAAAAATAGAGAGAGCTACTAAGGTAGCTAAGTTTGGACACTTTCCTAGGATCTTGGTAGAGGTTGACATGAGCATGTTCTTAATTCCCAATATAGTGCTATCATCACTAGATGATGACATTCCCCTTAAAGTGGAATATGAAAGACTTCCACATTTTTTCTCATACTGTCAAGTAATTGGTCATGTCAAAGACACATTCTATAAAAATATGTTTTTCTCATATTGTAATGTAAAAAAGAATCATCAGTAATTTTTTAGGAAGAAAATTAAGGTGTAGAATAAAGTGGATCATGTTGATGGAAAACATGTCTATGATAATGATCATATGTCTAGAGTTATGGAGAATTATTTGAAGAGGTAGACCTTCCCTCGGTGATAACACCTAGTGTTGAGTTTTCTGTTGGCACAGACACTCAAGAACTTAGCATGGGTTCTAGTCCTATGAGAAATTTGCATCATGGTACGCTGGTATAATATACAGGTGATTGTATTGCCTTAGATGAACTTATGTAGATGGATACACCTACTCCTAAATTAGGCAATGATGATATGATACAGGACAAAACAACTATTGATGATGTCCAGACTCATCTGGATTCTTTAGAGGACATCTCTGGATAGCCTCTTTTGGGGAAAGGATACTTCCCCCTAACCCTATAGGATGATATACAATAGTAGGTTGATTGTCAACAGAAAATTCACATCACTAATGATGAAGGGGTGAATGTTAGTGCCCCACTGAAGGCATCAGGTAGGGGTGGTCAGACCTCTTTTAAGGATGCAATTCTGTATAGAAAAGAAAAGGTAATTGACCATGAGGGTTTTATTCTTGATAATTAAAAAGGAAATCCATGACGAGACTATTCTAGCCAACCACACCCTATGTTCACCAAATATTCTTCAACGAGGACCAATTTATATATCCTCAAGACCTTCAAACAACATAAATCTGAATCTTAGTGGAAAACTGCTGATGATTCTGATTATGGGAATGACATGTACTATTATGAAATGTAATTTTAGGATGGATGATTTCATGTTCCTTTGTCTGACCCCACCCTCTCTCTCTTTTACTTTACCTTTTATTTTAATAAATGGTCAGAAGATTTGCTTCTAACTGTACTTTTATGGTATAAAGATAATTATCCTTTTTATTTTGAAAATATTAAAACTTAAATATTAATAGAAGTATGGGAATATGATATTCTTTGAAAAAACATGTTAACATGAATAGGAATATTGATAATGAATAACATGTTTGATTGTGAGAAAAGGCTTCCAAGGTGTATACATTAATTTTTTTTCTTTACTTTTTTAAAAAGTTGAAAGTAACCAATACAGATAACATTGTTAAGATTTGTGATGCTCCTAACCCATATTATAACACCCCAAGATTTTATGGTATGTATCTTCTTAAATAATTTCAATTCATTTGATATCTTACATTGCACACAACACTGATCTTAAACAAATACAGATATACTATTAAATATAAACAAGATCATTGAAATAGTAATGTGACTATTAGGAATAGTAATTCAACTATTTGGAATAGTAATGTGGCCAATAGAATAGTAACATCACCTATAAAAGTTTAAATAAAAGTTAGGTATCTTACAAATTAAAATATAATATAATTATATCATGAAATAAGTAAATAAATTATTTAAAAATTATAAACTAGGTATTGGTATTTTTTTTGAAATATAAATGTTTATTTATAATTTTATAATGAATATAATTATTTAAAATAAAATTTATTTTCATTAAATATATTTATAAATTAATATTTTTTGTATTATTATGATAAGATAATTTTATGAGACTTTAATTAATTTTTCAATGTGTGAGAAAATCAGTTATAATTTTAAAATCGTGTTTTTTCAAATAAATGGAAATTTTAAATAAAAAATAAATTTCTCATATTTAGAAAATTATTTATAAAAAATGGAGTTCATTTTTTAAATCTATATTTCGAAAATGGTTAGGGTGATTTTTTTGGTCTTTTCTGAAATAGTTCAATTTTTGGTGAATAGTGAAACATGGTAAGTATTTAACATTATAAGAAAAATAAATGAATTATAAAATAATCAATGATGTAAGAAACAATTAGTTAGAAGTTACATGCACTAGTTATTTTATTTAGTCACATGAATCATCACTATTTATATTCTTGATCCAAAATAATAATCTAATGAATAAAATAATCAAGAAACACCCCTCTCCTCCATTAAAAAAACTACACCTCACCACCTCTTCTACTCACATATTCTAAGACTTTAATATTGTATAATTTCTTCCTAATTATCTTCCCAAGACTCTTACTCATGTCCAAAAGATTATAATCTCAATAAAATACCAAACCCAAGTGCCTTAAGGAGGTTCTTAAGGAGAAGAAATTTAAGAGGTAAAACCCTCAATCCTTTTATTTCCATTTATTTTCTTTTATTACACTCTACTCAACTAACCTTTTAAAAGTTGTATGATAACTCCAATATATTTTATATTTTTCAATTTTATTATGTTAATGTATTATCCACCATCAAACCCCTTCTCCTCTCCATTTTATTCCAAAAATTAAAACATTATCCTTGATGTGTCTATTTTCCACCATCATGGATGATGCATTTTAATTTTCACTTAACGCCTTTGAGGCTGGTAATAAAACCATTATTATGGTTAAATAATATTTTATTATATATATTATAAGTTATATAATGTTCTATAACCAATATATAAACATGATATAAAATAAAATGATATAAGTTTGTGATGGTTGTAAAAACCGCCAAAATAAATTAAATCATTTTCATTAATGTTTTATCTAATGAATCAACACCATACCATATAACCAAATATTATATAAGATAATTTAAACTTATTTAATTAATTTAATGACATATAATTTTAATTCTAGAGAATTACTCCCATTTTACCATAATTTTGATACTTGTATACTAGCAAGCTGATCATAAAATCATGAAACGAATGCTCTTCGAATGTCAAAATCAAATCTCACAAATCATAAAAAAATCCATTCATGAAAATACTAAAATTATAATAAAATAAAATAAATGTATAAAATTTTATTAATTAAGTAATTAATTAATCTAATTTGATTATCCTGTACATTAAGTACATGTGAAAAACTCTTTCAGACATAAGGTAAGAGATTTCTTAACGCAATTTCCATCCATTTGGTTAAACTTCTATGTAATTGGTTATGTTATTACTTGTATATGTGTGAAATGAACTTTGATTATTTCATAATTTATTTATATTTTTATTGTGTGTTTTACATTTTTCACACAGAATTATTTCATTGATATATCCTCACTCCAATGATATGATCTTTGTAAGGGTTTTCTCATATCACTTTTATTACTATGAAATATGAATTATTCACCAATAATTCCTTGTGAGTGGTGTATTTACACTTACATTTGACATATAATATATTGAATCTATTTACATTCATGATATTTAAATATTCATTTGATTATTATTAAATTTATGGGTTATACAATATGATTTATTACAAAGTGGTAATGATTCTCTTCGAACCTCCATTTTTCATTCAGGTTACGCTATATATCTCTTTAAACCAATGTATTTCTTTATTATTCTTATGTAATTATTTTAAATTTTGTTTATATGTTATGAAAATATGTGTCTAGATCAATTAATCCTTCTTTTATTGGAAAATACACGTTTTATAACATTCCCTTTTCAATTCCTCCCGATAAGAATGCCCGATTAAGGAAACTTCCCAATTTCATTCCCATTTTAAAGTACAATACAAAATCTATTTTAGTCCACCATTATCTTTATAAAATCACACATTTAATCATAAAAAATATATCATTTCATTTATGGCTTTATAAAAACAATTATGCCTCCGTCCTCTTTAAAGACTCTTTAATGTTTTCCCTTAAACCACATTAAAGTGGTTGATTTCTAAAATTTATTAAACACACTTTTTACATGTTTTAACTTTAGTTAGACATAATTTATTATAATATTGGCCTATTTACCCTTTTTAATCTATTATTTCATGGATATGATTATTTTATAATCCGTATACCATTTTGACCTATAGTGTTTACCATGATAGTTATTTGAATATCTGGGAAAATATTGATAAATATGAGTCATTTATTTAATATTGATATTTTATGATAAGTCATATTATTTATTAATTAAATAAATTATTCAATATATTAATAATGATTTTTACTGGTATGATATGGTATGGGTATCAGTTAATGCAATCCCTACGGTTTGGGGACCAATTAATGAAAGTCGTACGGGTTGGGGAGTGGTTAATGCAAGCACCTCAATGCATTTAAAGTCTCATGAGACAAAAAAAATTGGTGAAAGGTTAAACCTTCTTGATGTTATAATGGTTCATGTTCTAGATACTTGACTTCCAATAATTAATCATTTCGTACATATAGATTTCAGTTATTATTATCCCGATGATTTTCACTATGAAAAAATCTATGGATGAATTTTTGTTATTTGTTTATTGATTTACATTTTTTTTAGTTATTTACTTTACCATTTTGATTATAATTATTGATTCAAGTTATCTTCTGCTGCACCTAACCATTACCGATAATTTTAGCTCAACCTTTTAGTTGTTTTTATTTCCCAAGGTTATGAAGATAAAATCTTTGAATAAGTGACAAGGAACCAATTTATTTTCCTATGTTATATCCTATTATTAATTATAAATATAATAAGGGGACCATGTATGTATCTAGTTCTTCAAGACTACTAAGATAATTGATCCTTGGTGATGTGATCTCTTGTATCTATGCCATTCTGATAAAATAACCATCAAATATGGGCTACTGGGTTTGGGGTTGTTTTTGTTGGTATTAGAGAAAGTTTAGTAGAAACCATGGTTAAAATATCTAGGAAATCATAGATTAGGGAACATATCCCCAATATAGACTTTTATGATAACCATATAAGAACATCCCAAACAAACCATGTTTATGATATTAGCTATGCATAATTTTTTCAATTTATGTTAATTATTTCACTAGTTTTGAGATTATACATTATTTTTCAAACTGATATGATCTAATATAGTGTATTTCATCATTTATAAATGGAACCTCACTTGAAGAATGAGAACATCACCAATTCACATGATCCAAAGTGTAAGGAGGAAAATTTATTTTATGATATTGTTCCAATATTTTTAAGGGAACATGTCTCCCAAAAATTCTCATCATATGAGGACATAATATCATGTTCTAATGAAAAAAATAAATAATTATATAAGTATTATGGATTCATATGGAAGCATGAGAAATAGAGTACAACTGGGAAAAATTTGGATGAAGTGATGAAGATAAAGAAGTATTTTCCCGCTTGTGATAATTGTTGAAATAAAGACTATGGTACTTTATTAAAAGGAATGAGAGTTTTCTAGTGGAGTGGAGAGAAATACCCCCGTGCTTGTGACTACAAGGGTAAGAAAAAGGTTTCCAATGTACAATTCTTAAACTACAAGGAGATGAGATACTACACAAATCAATGTATCAAGCATCAAATTAATATACCCCTAAAGAAGATAATGGATCATGGTCAAGCATATTGTACTACCAAAGATGAATAGTAATGATACATGTGTTTGGATTCAAGAATTAATTTATTTTAGTATTTTATCAATAATGATTTGGTTATAAGAATCATGAGATATATAAGTATAGTACAGAAATACTTCTAATTTATGGAATTAGAAGCATGTGATGAATAACACTAGTAATCAAGGGGAGTGATTATTTTGTAAGTCGATCTTCTTAAAAACACATGACTTGGGAGAGATAACTCTAAATATGTGCTTGATGTTGAGATAATAATAAATATATGTTTATTGGATATTATTAGTGACCATAAAGGTGGTTAGTGATATCATGGTTTATGTTATATTGGAATTATTAAATGTTTGGATATAGGAATATATTCAAAACTAGATATTTTACTCTTGGAATCATTTATGTTTCATAAAGGTTTAATGGAGATTATGTTAGAACCTGTTTTTTCACTCAAGTATAGATCCATTAATTTTCAGTATAAATCATTACTTTAGACCTAATATGAATTCTTAATGGGTTAGTAAAGGTTTAAAGGGTGTCTGAGTCAAGTTTGAAGCCCAAAACCCATATTTTTGGAAAGAACAGGCTTGACACATGGTTTAGAGTAAACTGTGCAGGAATTCCGCATGATTTGGTAAACCGTGTGGATTGTGTTTTCCCATACAGAGCCACCTCACACGGTTGGTGAATGGTCATGCGGCCTAACCATGAATGCTCCCCTTTTTCCTAGGTACCCGGGCATGGTTTTCACATGGTTTGTCAAACTGTGTGGACAAACTATGCATAGGCAATTTTAATGGTAAATTTTCCTTTTTCCCTTTAATGATCTAATTAAGCCACCTCCATCTTCCTTAATCCAAGATTATGAAGATTAACCTATTTCTCTCTCAACTTGGGAATTTTTAAATATATAACTTTTTAATTAAGATATATCCTTCATCCAAAAATTGATCGATATTCCGTTCATCACATTGGATGCACAACGATAAGTACTCGAGTCCTCTTGATCCGTTCTGCATATCTTTTTCTCTCAACCGAGATATTGGGGTATGAGAATTTTAATCCTTTTCTTAGATCTACTCTTCTCTGAGCCAAATCAAGGGAAAATATCTAAGAATAATGATTTTACAACCATAAGGTGGGTGGCCTATAACTCATCCCTAATGTTTTTTGAATTTGGATTTGTTGTGTGGGCTCCACCGATTCCATCAAGTGATGTTTATTGAATTTATATGACTTGCTAATAATAATTAGAACCATATGGATATGAAATTTCCTTATATGTTATTAATTGATGGTTGTTATAATTACAACTCCATCCCTTCCATGTAAAAGGTTAGGCCATAATTGGGTTTTTAGTGTTTTGACACGTCTGAGTCACCGTTCAGGTGTGACTTGGAATGACCACTCTAAGGGTAATATTTTCACTATTAAATGGCATGTTTATATTGTGAATTTCATAATGGAAAGTACCATGTATTCTTACCACTTGACCCACCTAAGGTAAGTGCTTCAATTGATAA
This sequence comes from Viscum album, assembly GCA_963277665.1. NCBI lineage: Eukaryota > Viridiplantae > Streptophyta > Magnoliopsida > Santalales > Viscaceae > Viscum > Viscum album. Next base: position 2,048,484,549 of record OY728119.1, read on the forward strand.
TTAAATGTGAAATGGGAATTGGGAAGTATATTAAGTATATGACGTGACCGTATTGAATGTGAATGAATTATAGGTCACATATCTATAGAACACCTTACTGCATTAATGGAAGGTAGAATAATGAACCATAAATATGGAATATTCCTTAAATGGATTAAATGGTTGCCTACTACTTGGCCCTATCACACTAATGAAAGGCAAGGCTTGAACCAAATTACTTGACTAAAATGTTTCACACTACTTTACCTTATCACACTAATGAAAGGAATAGTTTGAACTAAAAGAAGTATTACATGACCTCATAATTAAACAAAAATGGCCTGACTCAAGATCACATTTTATTTTGATCAGAGAATTCCATGAGCACTCGAGAACCCCATTTCGATTCAAGGATATAGCTTTCGTAGGTTCATACCCACCTAGATCCCAATACTTGTCTATCCTTGGACGTCTGGTATGACATTATAGGATACCGTCATATTATCAGAAGATTCCTTGGATACACTACTTGGATCCAGCATCGACATGTAGGTGCCGTGGTTAAATCCCATCAAGCCTTGTCCCTACTTAGCCCTCTTTTACCTTGGTCGATCACCTTGGACTCAGTAGGCACCTCATTGTAGAATGCCTTGGATTACGCTCCCTGGATTACACTCTTACCCCATTCCAGGATACTGTTATTAATGAGTTGATGACCCTTGAGATCTAGGTTTCCTTGGTTATTACCTTTGGACTTCATTATTAAATATCATAAATCATGGTTGCCTTGTTACATCTTGGAACCTTCACTATTTATACTATCATGAGGTGATGTCAGTGTTGGATATGCCTCACAAGACCTATCAATATAAAATTGGTAATTAATTACTTAAAATGAACTTGTTACATATTCAAACACTATCCAGGGGATGAAGTAGTTACTTGGGTATTTATTTACATTTTACTACTTTAATTTATATATTCACGCATGAAAACTATTACATTTCCAATACATGGGACAGATGTTATAGACACCGTTGGTGGTGGCCCACTGAGATTTATCTCACACACTCTCCAGGCTTTATTTGGTACCTGTGGTAGATTACATGGTTGCAGGTGTTGACAAAGGGAAGCATATGAATTCAAATACTTGATTGCTTACTGTTTAGTATGGAGGTTGATTGAAGATGATTGAGCCGAAGCTCTGGATGCTTGTGATAGTCTTTTAATTTCTTTATACTTTTGTGGAAAATGTTATTTCTGTTGTCTTGTATCTAGATTTTACAGTTTTCTAGTGACATTACATATCATCATTAGTTGTTGTATGCTGGGATGTTATTCCAGTTATTTTAGTTATTGTTACTGTTGTCTCTATTTTCTGTTGTTCCTTCTATTTACTTATATTTCCTATGTTATTTACCTATGTTTACTCTCATTCATTTCAATACACTCTGGTAATGAGGGAATAGTCTCCCCACAAACACACCCTAGGCTCTCGCTACTAGTCGGAAGCCTCTGGCATTCAGGGAGATGCGCTTGAGGGAATGTGGCCCACTGGGCCTGGGGCACCCATTGAGTGGCATCTAGGTCTGAGACGTCAAAAAGTGCTATCATAGGGAGGTTCTTTTCATTTCTTGATTTACTATTTGGGGACATTAGTTACGAGATTAGGAATTCTTGGGACTTGGTCATAAGCCGTGTTTGGGCATTGTGAACCCATGTTAATGTAAAAACAAAGTTTCCTAAATTATAATTATTTTTATAATTTTTCCTATCACATATGATGTTATTTCACCATTGTGTGGCACAGATGTTGTGTGGAGTTGTTGATTATTACTCTATTTGCGGATTTTCTTTCATCCTTGGACCAATGATATGAGGGCAAGGAGCATTGTTACATGCATCATTATAGGCACCTATAATTTACGTGTCATGCATATTTTCATGTCGTATAGGTGAATTTAACCGCTTTACATTGCTTGATATGCTTGTGATTGTTGATTGATGTTGTGATATTTATCTTATGATTGAATTACTCTTCCTTATAATTGGGTGATTTCTTATATCAATTTTTGAGGTGTAAGGGCCCTCATGGGTTGGTATGAGTAGTTTACCAAGTCGATCCATTACACTATAAATAAGTGGGTTTCATTTCTGGTGATAGGTGTATGGGCACTAATTCATCAGAAATGACTATCCATTATAAAGTGAATCATGACATCTACAATGAAATGGTTGCACATCCTTACCCCACCTTGTCATGTTTATGAGAGGTAAAGGAGTGAACCTAGAAATTAAATGTAAAACAAAATGAAACTTATACTTGATAACTTACCGATACCTGGCTATCTAAGAGCGTAGTTTGGTTAGTAAACCTTGGGTGGTGAGTTTTCTTACATTCAGCTTCGGATAATGATGCTATATTTATTCTAAATCTTGTTTTGAGGCATGTTATTGGAATTTCTAGACCTATTCCACCATTACATCCTTGTATTGTATTCCAAGAAGGAAGAAATGACCATGCTTCAAACATGGTATGTAACGTCCTGACCCAGCTCACCTCTAAGACAGTGGCCAAACCGGTGGGTTACATGACCTCAAGCGAATCTTCCCGAACGCCAGAGGCTTCTGACTAGTAGTGAGGGCCTTTTTAACATTTCCATGGGGGATAATATGACATCATAGGTAATAGGTAATACAAAATGCATGAAACAAAAATTTATAACAAATAGTGGAAGCATATAAATAAGAAAACTACAATAGAATAAAAAAAATACTCCCAATTGAATACATAATAAGTGCGGAAACTGATAACTAAAACCAGATACAAACTGATGTCATGCTATTATGTCTATACTAAAGTAAAGTTTCATAAAACAAGAATACAAGCATGCAATCAAGGATATAAAGGAAATGACATAAAGTAAAAACTAAATCTTAAGAAAAGGCTCAGTCCTCTTCCCTCAATCTCTATCCAAAGCAGCAAGCAACACTCAAGAACCGGAAGCATCATGATTCCATCTATCCATACCAATAATCCTAAGTTATAATTGGGTACCAAACAAAGCCCTAGGAGGGATTGAGATAAAATCCTAGTAGGCCAGAACCCACGGTGTCTAAACCTTTCCATTTCGTGATATAAAAAAAAGCAGTGTTCCAATATATTATAAATGTAAGCAATTTAATAACCATAATAAAATAAATATAATTTGGTCCAGGTTATCAAGGGAACCCATCCCATATCACCTACTTCAGCCTAAGTCGGGAATCTAAATAGGACACTTATAATGTCATGACCCATCCCCCGGGGCCCGTGCCGTGACTACCCCAAGTCCGCCTTCTATAGTCTAGGGGTTGGTGACTAGCATTGGAAAGGAATATCCCAAAAATGGGAAGGCATTGGATCAAAACCTATACACACATATACAAGGTACAATGCGCACAAGTACACTACAACAGAATAAGAAAGATACAACCACAACTAAAAACCACCACTGAGTGTAAAAGTATGTACTAAAAGTAAAGGGGTCAATATACAAGCCCAATCGAAAAAAAGGTACAAGAAAAAAAAGAAAAAAAAAATCTCACGAGATCGTCTTCCAAGGATCCTACCTGAAGGGTAGGTACAGCTCGTCTATGAAGCTCTCTAAGCCAACTGGTCACCTCCGTACACCATCTAGTCCTAACTCCCAAGTATCGGTCAAATCTTCCCTTCTTCTGCACTAGACACAACAAGGTGCGGGTGAATCCCATGCAGGGGTGAGTATAATAATACCCATTAGGGACCCGGAGACCCCAGAAGGTCTCCCAGAATTTAACAATAGAAAAACCAAAAAGCATAATCCCAATCACAGAGCACAAGTAAATACTCAGCTCAAACTAGGTATAAAACTTAAAGAACAAGAATAAGGATGATTAGTCATAAAGCTAGATCATCTTATTCTTTTGAGAGTCTTTTGTTGCTGGACCACTCAAGGTCACTAAGTGCTGACCCATAGAGGATCGCTAGGTGCTGACCCAAAAAGGATCGCTAGGTGCTGACCCACAGAGGATCACTAGGTACTGACCCATAGAGGATCGTTAAGTGCTGACCCAGAGGGGATCGCTAGGTGCTGGCCCAACGAGGATCACTAGGTGATGACCCGCAGAGGATCGCTAGGTGATGAACCACTGAGGATCGCTACATGCTGACCCACGAAGGATCGCTATGTGCTGACCCATGGAGGATTGCTAAGTACTGGCCCAAAGATGATATCTAAGTTAAGACCCATGGAGGATCACTAATTACTGACCCACAGATGATCATTATTACCTTACCATGTTACAACCAACCACTGGATTCCCACACTAAGAACGCTCGATTTAGTGAGGATCCGCTCCTCAAGACATTGGTCACACCTAAACCACCACAAAGTCTCATGAAAAAGTAACCCAATTAACCACCATGTCATAGGGGTTCCAATACAACAGATGGAGCGTCAATCAGACACTTGGTCTGTAAGTTTTAGGTATTTTAGTTTCAATGCCCAGTTGTATTCGAGCCCGATCCAACCTGGACATACTCCAAATTTCTCCCAAACACAAGTGGAGTATCTAAAAATAACCTCCTCATACTAAGGGTTCCAACATCGTAGACGGTTCATCAAACAGACGTATATTTTAGGAGATATGCCCCTTTAAGTGAAACTGGGCCTAAATGGGTCCGAGTCTGGTCTGACCCAACCTGGCCCACTGGTCCTAGCTCGAAGGGGCTAGGAATCAGGCTCATCCCGGCCCACCCGGCTTGGCATGGACCATCGAGCCGCTAGTCCAACCTAGACCGCTGGCTAGGCACAAACCGCCAGCTGGGCGCGACCTGCTAGTTGCGCGCGGCGGTCAGCTCCCCTCCCAAACGGACTAAAGTCTGTTCAGCTCTTCAATCAATGGTGCCAGTAGGCGCCACTACACTTGTATAGTCCACATGGAATGTTCGATTGTGGGACCCATGGGGAACAAGTCCACTCTCCACCATGACTCATAGTCGTGACCCTCCTCCATGATGCACCACCTCCCATCAATGCGACCCACAAAGGCCAACCGCCCCTGTCTACCACGATGCCTTCGGGCGACCCCTCCTCTTTTTGGTCAGCGAGAGCCGGCCACTGCCTCCTCCGTTCACCAGCGGAACTTTCACATGCCTCCGATGAAGCTCTGGAGGTCCGTTTTCTTTTCCTACTATGCCTACGGGCCTCCTGGGATGCTTCCATTACTGCATGGCTCCCGGTTTCATCTTGCCGCCATATTGGCCGGTCGCCCATGTAGAACGCAACCAAAGCACAAAAGGCGGAGTGTTCGAGCCTTGTTTGGTTTGGACCACGCAATCCACATTAGCATTATAACAAGGGGAGAGTTCAAACATCATCAAGAGAATATGAATTCATAAAACTCTTAGAAATAATTCAAGACAATCCCCAACCTTGAATTCATTGGAAGACACTGAAAATGAGGGAGATGAACCCACATTCAAAGATGTTTGTTGTTTCATATCGTTATCCGGTTCGAATCCACCAATGGTCATTGATGCTCAATTCTACATTGGTGGAAGACTTCTTCAGCACTTCGTCAGAGGTTCCTCTCATGAGTGACCAAAACCCATACCCATGTTTTGTTTAAATAAGAGAATAATCTCCCACGTTGTGTTTAATATTATGATTCATTAATTAACCATAATTAATAAGTCAATTAAACACACAAGAGTGGTCATTACAAGACCAAATAAATGAGAGGTTCAAGAAATTTAAAGTCTCTTATTTAATGTATGACATTGCATTGCGGTCCCACCACCATCGCTCAACAGTTATAAATAAAGAATAAAATATCTTTGGAGTTATTTTTTTTAAAGTCCAAAAATTCACTTTTTCATCCGACCCTTTCCAGTCAAAGTTAATATTTTCCTAAGAGAATCCCGGTGCTGCGAATTCAACAGTGCTCTAAGATTTTTATTCCGATCACCAGTTCAAAAGATAGAAATCGCTGCTCGCATGTTTACTAAACGTACCTTAAAAAAGTTAAAAAAATTATTAACAGTCCCCCTCGACCCGCTCCAGTTGAGGTTAGGCTCTGCCTAAGGGGAACATGCCATCACGAGCTCAAAGATACTCTCAAATTACCAATCTGAGTTACTGTTTAGTATTTAAAGTATTTAACAATAAAATAATTGTTACTTAATTATTTTATTTACGGCCAAAAACTAACTTCCACTGTTGGCCCATGTCTGCCAATGTTAAGATCTTCCTATGGAAAGAATACCCTCACGAGCTCAGTGGTGGTCTAATATTTTTAATTCGAGTCTCCGTTCATGAGTTATAATCAATCGAAAAATAAAATAATTTTATTTAATTATTTTATTCAGGGTTATGCCATTTTGGGTTTTCTCACTAGAGGCATGTGCCGACTAAACTTAAGTCGCGCCTAGGGTAAACCTACCATCCTGAACACAACAGTGCCCTCATATTTCTAATATGGGAACCCATTTAAGATTTATTCCACTTTTTCAGGAAAACTGCTCATGAACGCTATTTAAAACTTAACATTTTTTCGACAGATCATTCCGGGCACTCTGGGCCTTGGAATCACGTGCCGTCAATTTTCATAGTCTCTTAATAATCCCATATAATTAAAAAAAAATATAAGAAAATTCATGGTCTTTACATATAATAACAAGGATGAATATATATATATATACATATGTATATATATATAAAGTCTATAAATAAAAATGAAGACAAAAAGAAATAATACCCTAAGCTGGTGCTTTAGACTGGGGTCTATTTTATGTGTCAACAAAGTTGTTTCAAGCATCAAAAAAATGTCACAATTCACATAGGACACAAAGGATGCATAAATAAATATTTTCCACTCTTTATTATTATTATTATGTTCAAGTTATAGAGTTGGAGTTTGAGACCTTCCCAAAGGTATCACTGTGGTACATCCTTCAATTAATCCAATACCACCAAGCCTATCCAAGGAAATCTTCTGAATGGCCAAGTATCAATCAAGGCATGACTTTACCATGACTCCATCCTGATCTCGTAAAGAAAGAGGTTGAGTATCATCTGAGGGTTGGTGTATCCATAATGCCAATGGATCCATCCTTGATGATCCCTTTTGGGACCGATATCACTCATAAGTATTTAGAAAGCTCAAGGAAGTCTCGGTCTGGAAAAGCCTAAGACACTGCCCCCCGACGCGTAGAGGTAATCAGTCAGAAATAGAGAGTCCATGTGTGACCCTTAATACAGAACCCACATTCTCTCCCCTCCTTGAATTTAATTATATTTCACAAAATAGATATCACAAAGTTGCATTTATAAATTCAACAAAATAGTATAGTTAACTCTACCACAACAAATGATCATTTAAACCGAGCAACTATAGCCAAAGAAATTTATCAACGAAAGAAATAAAAGCACACATATTAATTTATAAAGTCACAATAAGATAATAATTGAATAAAGAATAAATTTATTAGGAAATAATTAACCAACACAACCAAAGATCATTCTTCACAATTACCCAAAATAATTTATTTAATTAAAACTCAACAAAAGAGATCACGTAACATGTACAATTAATTAATTTAATTAATTCAGTGATAATAGAAAATAGGCCAAGAACATCGGCACACCCAAAGGGGTATCCAATGATGTTAAAATAATTTAAATGGGTTAAAATGTATCACAAAATGGTGCGAATGCAACGTCCCGGTTCCGAAAGCTGCCCAGAGGTGCCCCGTACCTAGTTGGTCACATGGACTCAAGCTCTTTTCCCCGAATGCCAGAGGCTGCTGACTAGCAGCGAGGGCCTTGGGTGTGATAGTGGGGAAACTATGCCATCATTGGCAGAGTAACACAGTAGAAGTAAAACAGATAAAAATAACGGAAGCAGTAATAATACCATACATCAATAAACAATAGAAGACTGAAAGAATAAACTGGAGCACATATATATAATGATGATGTCTGATACATGTGTCTAGGAAAGTATCCAAACAATTCAAAATGCTGGAATATAGAAATAACCAAAGTATAAAAGAAACATATAAACTCTAACAACATCGCAAGCCTTAGCTTGGTCCTATGCTCTCCAGATCCACAACAATCAAGTACCTGATGTAGAAGGGTGCTTTCCCTTATTTATACCTGCAGTAATATAATGTATTTGGGCCCAAAAGCATGGCCCAAATAGGGTGTGAGACTAAATACTAGTAGGAAACCACCCAAAGATCTGTGCGTAATAGTCGGTGAATATATATGACATGCAATAATCAAGATGGAGTAGTAAACAAGGAAGTACTCAAAAGTAAACAATCCAACAGTTCAAATGCATTCAATTTCATATATCAAATAAGCAGCTAAATAAAGTAGGTAACCCTATGGGAGTACTCACAGCCTAACCCATCTTGTTCAACCAAACAAAAAAAATCAACCCTCTGGGAAGTACACACAGTCTAACCCCTCTGGTTCTGCGTAAGCATAGAATCTCTGAGGAAGCACTCACCGTCAATTCCCCCTCTAGTCTCGTATCGTTAACTAAAAGGTGCTCTGGGGAAGCACTCAACATCCCATTTTCCATGTGGCCCATGTCGAGGAACTACAAAAACTCTAAGGAAGCACTTACGTCAATCCCCTCTATGGTCTCGCATCGTAACAGTAAACATACACTCTGGAGAATCCCTCAAAATACATTCTCCCTATGGTTTACTACACTAGGTTCTCATGACCTTGTGTAAGTCAATCGAGCACAGAAAAGCAAGGTGGCGAAATTAAACCTCAAGAACTACTTGGCTAAACATTCTAAAACATATTAGCATGTCAGATAATAATCACCCCATCCAAACAATACTAGGAATGGAAAGAAAATAGCAGCCTAATTGGAAAACTAGACCAAACTAGAAAAACAAGAAAACATGGGGAAAACATCCATAGCATTGAAATTAACCCTATTCACATTCAATTGACCTCTAATCAAGACTATAAATCATAGCAGGAAATAAAAAGTTTAAAACCGTAAACACACAATACCCCGATCAAGGGTATTGGGAAATTTTGCACATATAACTCAAAGACTATCTACGGAAAGGCACAAACCTCCTACCTTGGTGTTTTAGGATCACTATACGTGAACCACAATCCTTGAATTTCCCAAGAACACCATATATCTACAAAAACACTAAAAACACACAACTGGGGATAACTCTTGAAAGAAGAGGAATCCTGAAACAAAGCTCTAGAATAAGGAAGAGATTACTGTGGCGATCCCAACATAATAGATGGTGGTCGAATCAGAGAACGGATGCTCGATCGGGGACACAAAAAATATCTACAGCCGTACGATCACTCTCAGAGGAGACGGACCGAGAAGAAGACAATTTTATCGATTAGACGTGACCTCGGTACGTTTAATGAAAAAAAATAAAGTACACAAAGTGTAATTTATAAGTACATGGTGTGTAATTACCTTCACCAGCACCTGCATTAGGCGGTCTACAGGTAACCACACATGGCTATGTGATCGGCTGTTACACGGCCAACACACGACTATATGTGGAAAAAGAGTACACGACATGTACATATAAGTACACAACATGTACTTTAATTTTTTTTAGAAACTCCCATTTTTCTCAAAAACACCAGAAAGGAGAAAAACATACCTGAAAAGAAGATCTGGGTTCTTAAAAATTTCTCCCCTTAAATAAATTCATCCCCAAATTTCCCTAGAAAGGCGGCGTAGAAGAAGAAACCTCAAACAGCTATAGCCACTGCGATTGTACATCAGCCTCCCTCTCCCAAGTCTTGTCCTGTACTCACCCGTGATGCCATAGGACTCTTACCAGAGGAACAAACTAGCCATAGAGAACCTTTTAACTTCGATCAACAATCCGGATAGGATGCTCCTCAAATGAGGCTTCCACCTCTAACTCAACCTCCTCAGGTTGAAAAACATGAGATGGGTCTAAGAAGTAACATCGAAACTGAGAAACATGGAATACATAATGCATAGCCCGGTACCTTTGAGGTTACTACAACCGATTGGAAACCAGACTAACTCTCTACAACACATCAAACGATCCGACATACCACAGTGAAAGCTTACCCTACCTCCTAATCCTCCTGTGTCCCAAACTCAATGTGACATACAGGAAAACCTAATCTCTGACCTGAAACTCTAGAGGTCATCTCCATAGATCTACATAAGACTTTTTCAAGTCTATACAGTATCCATCCTATTCCGAATAAACTCTATATGCTCTACGGTTTCCTAGACAAGTTGAGGTCCCAACATAGCTACCTCTCCTGCCTCTATCCAGCTTAAGGGTGATCAGCATGGCCTACCATAAAAATCCTCATAAGGTGCCATCTAAATAGTTTCTTGAAAAGTATTATTGTAGAAAAAATCCACAAGAGGTATGTGCTTCTCCCAAGAACCTCCAAAATCCATGATGTATGCTTGAAGCATGTCCTCAAGCACCTGAATTGTATGCTCGGACTAGCCATCTGTCTGGGGGTGGTAAGCTGTACTCAAAAGTACCTGTGTACCCAAAGCCTTCTGTAGCTCCAGCCAGACCCGAGAAGTAAAACGAGTGTCTCTTTCTGAAACAATGGAGTGTGGAACTTCATGTAAGCGCACAATCTATCAGATGTACAACCTCACAAGCTCATCAACACTGAAGGTCTCCTTGATCATCAAGAAGTGAGAAGACTTCATGATTTTGTCAATGAAGACCCATACTGCATCATTCCCTCGAGGTGACCATGGTAAACCCATCACGAAGTCCATCGCGACATTGTTCCATTTCCACTCGAGAATTGGTAACTGCTACAAAATCCCTGTTGGTCGCTGATGCTCCTCCTTCACCTACAGATAGGTGGAACACCTCATGAAAAATCCAGCAACATCTCTCTTCATACCTGGACACCAAAACTGATGCTGTAGATCTTGATACATCTTCGTGACACCAGGATGAATTGCCTAAACTGAGGAATAAAAGTCCTACATCAGCTCCTCACATATGTCTGTTGGCACCCACACACATCCATGAAAATTAAATATCTCATCCTCGCCGACTGTCCATCCAGGAATAGGGTCCTCTCCTAACACACTTTTCCGTAGGACTAGGCCTTCAGAATCTGATAGCTTCCTCTTTCGTACTCGATCAAGCAAAGTAGAGGTAACAGCTACAAAATATAGAAACGTATTCCCCTGTCTGTTGTGAACCTCTAAATGCATCTCAGGGAACAGAGCCATAAGCTACCACTCACTATTGGTCTACTGAACTACATGTATTCGAGTCCTCCGACCCAACACATCAGCCACTACATTGCCTTTCCCAGGCGTATAGGCAAGCTCAAAATCAAATAACTGAACGTAGTCAACCCATTTTTGCTATCTCAAATTCAGGTCAAGCTGAGTGAAGATGTACTTGAGACTTTTATGGTCAGTGAAAACCATGAAATTCTCTCCTAGAAGATAAGATCTCCAATAGAGTAAGTCATGAACAAGTGCAGCCAACTCAAGATCATGCGTTGGGTAATTCCTCTCATGTGGCTTCAACTGCCGAGACCCGTACGCAATGACTCCTTCTCCATGCATAAGCATAACTCCCAACTCGATACCTAATGCATCAAAAAAAATAATGTAGATTTTTCCTGGCTCTATAAATACTAGTATCGGTGCTGAAGTCAACCTCCATTTTAGCCACTGAAATGATGACTCACAAGAAACTGACCACAAGAATTTTGCACCCTTCTTAGTCAGGCCCATCAGTGGAACTGCTAAGTGTGAAAAGTCCTATATAAATGTCTGTAGTAACCAAACAACCTTAGAAATATTCGTACCTCAAAGACATTTTTCGGCTACTCCTAGAAAACTACTGCTCTCACTTTCTCTAGGTCTACCGATACTCCTGTCTCTGAGATAACATGACCCAAGAAGTGAATCTGGTCCATCCAAAAGTGGAATTTTGGGAGATTAGCATATAACTGAAGCTCTATCAGTGTTCTTAAACTGATCTCAAGATGTGTGGCATGGTCATGTCGAGTGTGAGAGTACACCAATATATCATCCACATATACTACCATGAAATAATCCAAGTATGGATGGAACACTTGGTTCATCAGTTCCATGAAGTCTGCAGGTGAATTCGTGAGACCGAACTACATAACCACATACTCATATAGACCATACCAGATCCAAGAGGCTGTAAGAGGTATATCAGATGATCTAACGTGCAATTGATGGCAACCAAACCTCAAGCCAATCTTCGAGAACACCCAGGCTCCTCGAAGCTGATCAAAGAGATCATCAATCCTCAGTAAGGGATATAGGTTCTTGACCATCAACTGATTAAACTTTCGATAATCCACACAAATTCTGAGGGTATCGTCTTCCTTCTTTGCAAATAGGACAGGCGAACCCCAAGGAGATGTACTAGGCCGGATGAAACCCTTTTCTTGAAACTCCTTCAATTGCTTCTTGAGCTCCTGCAACTCAGGTGTAGCCATCCTATAAGAAGGTATGGACACCAGTGCCACTCTTAGCACATGCTCAATAGAAAATTCCACCTATAAATCTAGAGGCAAACCTGAAAAGTCCTTTGGAAAGACATCCCTGAAACGATCCACCACTGGAGTAAATTCCATCTGTGAAGTGCCCTGGTCATCCAGATATAGACTAGTAATCTGGGTTGTAACTCCTTCAAACCCATGATGCTTGGGTCCCGCTCTGCTCGCTTGGACATACCATTCTCCCTTATGAAGAAAGAATCCACCCTATGGTGAAGTAAAACTCACTCTATGACAATAGTAGTCAATAATATCCTGGAAGGGAACTAACTAGTCCATTCTAATAATGACTTCATAGCCTGTCATCTATAAGACATACAAGTCCCATAAGATGTGACACCCACCAACCTCGATAGGGAACTCCTTTCACTACCATACACTAGCCATTCTTGTCCCCAACGGTGTGTCTATCATCAAGATATCAATAGAAGAAATAATACAAGGCCCAAGGCCCTACAAAATAGGAACAAATATAAAGCTATGGGAAGCCCCCATATCAAAAAGAGGAGAAGCTAAAACTGAGGCAACTAGGATCGTACCTAGAACTGTAGAGGGTCGGGATCCTACTCCTGCTAGATCTACTCTATTGAAAAAGTCTGACCTACACTGCGACCCTGAGACCCTGCCTGACCACTCCAAGTTGATCCACCATATTGTCGCAGAAATCCTGGCGACTGGCTACCTCGGCCACGACCTCCACCTCAGCCTGAATGGCCAGAAGAACTCTAGTTCCCAGACTACTGAGAAACTGGTGGTGCTCCTCTTGAATGAGGAGTCATAGAAGACCCCCGGTCTCTAGATGCTGGTGAGAAAAACTAATAGAAACGCTGAAGATGGCCTATATTAATGCATGATCGACACTACACTAGTTATCTCAGGAGATGTGTCATCATATGCCCGCTCTTCCTGCACTGGTAGCACACCACTTAGCTACCAGAAGAAGTGTCCCACCTCCTTAGATCTTTGCGCGTAGACTCCCTACGGCGCTTCCTGATGTCAGTACGAGGAATACCTACTCCAGATGTCGTACCTCCCTAGCTCACAGCTCCAAAATCCCTTGGATTGTTCTTCGTTATCAGTGACTGGTTGAAAATAGTAGTGATGGAAGTCAACATGAAGATGTTCACCTGAGATTGGATGGCGTGCCTGAGACCATCCTCAAACTTCCTTGTCAGGAATAACCCATCACGTCCTCGGATAGGCGTGAAGTGAAACTCAGTGAAATGATAAGAATACTCCATAACAGAAAGAGTACCTTGCTCCAAACTCATGAACTCTTGGGCTCGATCGGCCCTCAAAGTCTCTGGGTAGAAGTAGTCATAAAAGGAATGCTAGAACTCATCCCACGCCATAAACTAATGGAGTCCATCCTGGGAGATCACATCCCACCATCTCTTGAAGGAATCCTGAAACATGTACGTAGGAAGCTTCACCATTCTCTCTAGAGGCGTCTTGAGATGCTCGAAGATCGTCAGCATGGATTCTATCCATGTCTCTGTAGCCTAGTGTCCTCTATACCTTGAGAAAGTTGGAGGATGATGCTTCTAAAAGACCCGCGCCAGTTCTACCATAGAGGGGGTAGGATGCGGTACTCCTCAGAAGGTCTATATAAACCTCACAAATTCCTCTCGGAACTATGCATTAACACCTATGTCTGGAATGACAGCTAGTTCCAAGACTAACATAATTGGAGGATCTACTGGTAGTCCCCGATCAGCCATATCCGGTGTCTGATCCCTGCCCTTTAACTGGCGGAAAACCGGAGGATGCCTCGGTGGCATGACTCTGCAATGTCAAGCGCACAAATTAGATGAAGATTGTCAAGGACTGAAAACTAGAAGTTTAATAATGGAATAGGAGAAAGAAAGAATTCACGTTTTTCAAAACATGGATACACGGCGTGTATAATTCCTACATGGCGTATTCCCTTAAGCCTTCACATGGGTGTGTACTTCTGCCAATCTAGGTCGTGTAACACCCAAAACACACGGCATGTTGTCCTATCACAAGACATGTACTTGAATCCTCTTGCCTTCCCTGAGTTCTTCTACACGACCAACCCACATGGTTCTCCTAGAACTAGACTACACGACAAGTTAGTTCCAGACACGATGTGTAGTAGGAGAACTTCACCGACTCGTGTTGTTCATGACACGACCAGATACTCGGTTTACACTAAATGACGTGTTCCATATGGAAACATCGTGTATTAGAAAATACTCAACCGACCTGTGTTGTTAGTTGCACGAACAGTTATACAACTCTACAACACGACTTGTACATCCGGTACATGGCGCGTCCTAATAGAGTTTTCCCCACCCCGTGTCTCTTCCCACATAGTCTGTGACATAGTTAGAGACTACACGGCGTGTACATACAGTACACAATGTGTACTTAAGAAAAAAAATTTCTTCTCGAACATAAGAACACATGGCATGTATTTATAATTACACACCTTGTATTCTGAGGTTTTTTGGATAGTAAGCCTTAGAAACTTCTCCAGAACCCAAAAAAACACTGAAACAAACATAAAAGTTCCAAATTCTGATCAGTAAAGGCCCATACTCCATTTACTCAAAGCTTGGCATCTTATACATGTTATATACGAGGAAAACAAGGCAATGATCCACCAAATTCTGGTCCATGAGGGCCCATAACACCTCAAGAACTAAGGTTTGGTGTTCATTAAAACAAATCCTTACACAAAGAAATACCCAATCCAAAGCGGGTATTCTATCAAGGCATCTATCACAAAAACATGCATATCTAGCACAACATATATCACAACAGCATGCAATCGCGAATGCACCGTAAATGGTATGGAAAGAATGTATGACATGTGATTTCTAGAAAGTTCCTAAATGATGCATGAGATGGTATACCCTCATCTCATCAGGTTGAAATAGAAATAGAACCTCAATTACATCAATGATAACAACAAAAAATATTTGAATCACCCAATAGTGAAAATCAAATTAACTGTAAAATTGAAAAACCATAATAATTGCAATAAACGAGGTAAATTGGATTTTCCCTATACATGGGTTAGCTATTCCCAGGCACAAATTATTACCAACTAGCTATTCCTTACTATCCCTGGATATAGGATCCAAATAATAAGTCAAGAAGAAAGAACACTCTGATACCACTTTGTAATGTCTCAGTTACGAAAGCCGCCCAGAGGTGCCTCATACCCGGTTGGTCACATGGCCTCAAGTTCATTTCCCCGAATGCCAGAGGCTGCTGACTAGCAGCGAGGGCCTTGGGTGTGATAGTGGGGAAACTATTCCCTCATTGGCAGAGTAACATAGTAGAAGTAAAACAGATAGCAATAGTGAAAGCAGTAATAATACCTTACATCATTAAATAGCGGATGACTGAAAGAATAAACTAGAGCACATATACATAATGATGATTCATGATACATATGTCTAGGAAATAAGCCAAAAAAGTCACAAGGTTGGAATTCAGAAATAACCAAAGTAAAAAAGAAACATTTAAACTCGAACAACATTGAAAGCCTCAGCTTGGTCCCATTCTCTCCACCTCCTCAACAATCAAGTACCTGATATTGAAGGGTGCTTGACCTTATCTATACCTGCAACAATATAATCTGTTTGGGCCCCAAATCATGGCTCAAACAGGGTGTGACACTAAATCCCAGTAGGGAACCACCGAAATATCTATGCCTAATAGTCATTGAATATATATGATAGGCAATAATCAAGATGGAGCAGTAAACAAATAAGTACTCAAAAGTAAACAATCCTACAATTCAAATTCATTCAATTTCATATATCAAATAAGCAGCTAAACGAAGCAGGTAACCCTCTGGGAGTACTCACAACCTATCCCCTTTGGTTCAACCAAACAAGAACAAGAAACCCTCAGGGAAGTACACACAATCTAACCCCTTTGGTTTAGCTTAAGCATAGACTCTCTGAGGAAGCACTCACCGTCAATTCCCCCTCTATTCTCGTATCGGTAACTAAAAGGTGCTCCGGGGAAGCACTCAACGTACCATTCCCCCTATGGCCCGCATCAAGGAACTACATACACTCTTAGAAATCACTTACGTCAATTCCCCCTATTTTCTCACATCGTAACAATAAATAGACACTCTGGAGAATCCCTCAATGTCCATTCACCCTATGGCTAACTACAACAGGTTCTCATGGCCCTGTGTAAGTCAATCGAGCACAGCAATTCAAGGCGGCTGAAGTAAACCTCAAGAACTAATTGGATAAATATTCTACAACAAATCAGTATGTCGGATAATAATCACCCATCCTAACAATACATGGCTTAGAAAGAAAATATCATCCTAATAGGAAAACTAGACCCAACTTTCAAAACAATAAAACATGGGAAAAACATCCAAAGCATAACAATTAACCCTATTCACATTAAATTGACCTCTACTTAAGCATATAAATCATAGCAGGCAATAACAGGGTTAAAACCATAAACACAAAATACCCCGATCAAGGGTATTGGGAACTTTTTTAGATACAACTCAAAGGCTATCTACGGAAAGGCACAAACCACCTACCTCGGTGTTGTAGGATCACTATATGTGAACCTCATGCCTTGAATCACCCAAGAACACCATAGATATACAAAAACGCTAAAAACTCTCAACTAAGGATAATAATTGAAAGAAGAGGAATCAGAAAACAAAGCTCTATAAGAAGGAAGATATTATTATGGAGATCCCAATGCAATCGATAGAGGTCGAATCGGAGAATAGATGATCGATTGGGGACTCAGAGAAGATCTGTGGTCATACGGTCGCTCTCAGACGAGACATACCAAGAAGAAGATCGTTCTATTGATTAGACGTGACCTGAGTACGTTTAATGAAAAAAGAAAGTACACGGTGTGTACTTTATAAGTACACGACATGTACTTGACTTTACCGGCTCTCGCATTAGGCGGTCTTTAGGTCACCACACACGGCTATGTGCTCGGCCGTTACATGGCCATCACATGTCTATTTGCGGCAACAGAGTACACAACGTGTACTTCAAAAATTTCTAGAAACTCCTCTTTTTCTCAGAAACACCAGAAAAGAGAAAAACATACCTAAAAAGAAGATCCGGGATCTTACAGTGAAGGTTTAGTAAAGCTATTTATTTAATTTAGAAATAGTAAAAATTAGATCTCACTGGTAGGCACCAACGAGGGGCACAACGTAAAATTTAAATAACACAAAAAAATGAAGGGAAAGAGAGTAGACACCCTACCTTATACTCATAGAGGATTCTATGCTCCATGACGATCTTTAATTTGACCTAAAATGGAATAAATCAGAAAATTTTATAAAAGACATGATTTTGAGTAAAAACCTTCCGCAAAAGATCATGTGACAAATAGAGAAGGAGATCATACGATTTGGGGTGTGTGAAGATAGAATTAATGAAAGATTTATTATGCATTGGACGACGATGAAAACAGATGAGAAATGGAGTCACAGCGGGCTTCCGAATGAGGAGAGGAGAGGAGGGGAGGTGCACCACCATTGGGGGTGCTACATGGGTGACACATAGGGAGAGGGAGGAGAGGAGGAGAGAAAAAAGGAAATAAAAAAAATAAAAGAAAAAAGAAGTAAATAAATAAACTAATAAAAATAAAATGGTGGATAAAATGAAACAATTATTTAAAATGGATTTACTCTATTTTAATTATTTTTAATTTCTCTCAAATCATTTCAATTTTATTATTTATTTTTCCCTCATTATATTCCATTCATTTTATTAAAATTATTTTTATTTATTTTTAACCCGTTTAAATTATTTTTAGCCCGAACACAGTGCTAGAGTCTGACATAAAAATTATAAATAAAACCCGAGCCATTATTTAATTAATTTTAATAGATGCCTGGGACCTGCAACAGGGTGCACAAGCACATGCCATGTGTCACTCTAAATATTTGGACTAAAAACATAAACGGTCCGCACCATGATTTAATTTGGGACGTTACAAGTATTTATGTGGGAAATTAATAATTTTTTGTCTAACGCAGTAATAAATATCTACCCATATATATATACGTTCTATATATATACACACACATCTATATATTCATATACATACACCCACACATGTATATATAACTACACACACACATATATATTTATATTTAATCCCATTATATATAGATATACATCATATATATATATACATCAATGTTTTTTTCTCAATCTAATAATAATAACTATAATTAAAATTATTATTATTTAATATAACCCATCAATGACACTGTTAATATTTTAATGAAAACAAGCATTAAAAAAGATAACAGTTATTTAATAAATATTTATTGCACATTTGTATTCATTTGGAATAATTAATACTATCAAATTTATTATATTGCGTAGTTATTATTTACACCGCAATACAATTTATTAATTGTGGAAGTATATTTCCATTTTTTTCTTCAACGCAAAAATAATAATAATAATAAAATTATTATTATTATTTCTAACTGCCCAAAAAAAATATTTATAACCCAAATAAATTATCTTTGGGTGTGATATACTAAAACGTATGATGCTCGCAAAAGTTATACCCTACCTAGGGTAAACCCCACATCACGAACCTAATGGTGGCCTCAGATTTCTGATACAATGGACCATTTAAGAGAAATTAGTTATTTATTATTAAAAAATCGGAATAATCAATTAATTAAAAATAAAGTGGGTATTATCACATGTGAGGTTGCCAAACACCCGACATGCATCAGAGTTATATCCTACCTAAGGTATACATGGAGTTCCTAACCTAATAGTGGTCTTAGATTTCTTATACAACACACAATTTGAGAGTTATTTTTTTTTCGAAAAAACACACACATGTGTATGAATAAAATAAATTTAATATTTTTATTCTATCAACACCAAGAGTCTACGGTTCTCAGAATCCCACACTGAATCCTCGTCAAACTCTGAAAATATTTCATAGAATATTCCATTATTTTAATAAGGCTTTTACCCTCAATTTAATTTTTTCATATTTTAATTTTAATATAATTAATTTAATAATTTTATTAAAAGACACAACACAATGTTAACTATCAGAATAAAAAAGTTCTGATGCTCAGTTTTAAAACTGACCTTCCCAGCGAACAAAAAAAATTTCATTTACTACGCTTTTTCATCAGTTTCAAAATATGGGAAATACAAAATTCCCACCTTAGAACTTATCTTCCTTGAGAAGCCTTCAGGAACAACGTAACCTTCACCTGATCTTCAGGGTTATGTAGTCTCATACAAAAGATTGTGTTGCATATCCAAATTATCAATGCACGTTTAAACATTGGTTAGGAAAACAACACCTAAGCCATTAGGATTTGATCCAATTCTCATTTTCCAATTGAAACACCGAGACAGTACCTACCCAAACATGTTTAGCTAGAGACACGACCATGTCATCGTCTCATTAAACATTTGATCAAAGTTACTGCCTACCCTAGGATTTAAAGTTATAAAGAGGAAAATTCTGAGTCACGACACCTTCCAACATCGAAATTTCCAACATGGCATGCCCTTAATAATTATAGTGAGTCTTCCCACATGATTTATGAAATGGATAGAATGGTTGATTCCCCATTTCCCTTGAATCCTCAGTTGAGCTATATTTTTATGAAAATCCCTGGTCGAAACAAACCGCACTCGTCACATATGACGACATACCAAAAATAGTCCTTCACCGACTTCTCCATTGAACAAGAGAGATAAGTAGTAGAGCCACTCCAACCAACCATTTCAGAAGGTGCCCCACTTAAATATATGGTGTTTTAAAAAATAAACTATGATGTCTTCTTCAAAGGTATATCACATTTACCATGAACACACCCACAAAAATTCATACCTGAATTCTGGTGATGTTCCTTGATTTTTGGCATCACCAATCCTGATAACAAGTATGAGGTAACCTTAGATCGGAATGACATGAGTATAAGGAACTAACCTAAGGTAGTACATACACCATGTTTATGAGTGTGATGTCAGTACAAGGATAAGAAGTCCAAAGCATGTTATTGACTGAGCCCAGAGTGACATCCACCTGGTGGTTATATTAGAAGAAATGGCTGGTGTACAAGAGTTCATCCAAATAATTCCTACATGGAAATCGAAGGGTCTCTCAAGACTAACCAAATCCTTGATAAGAATGATGCATAAACGTGAAACACTTAAAAACCCACCCTAAACAATCCCAAAAACTTTTAAAGATTTATAATGGCGTAAGACCAATGCTCTCTTAGTGCATCAAGGATGAATGCAATATAGGTGACATACTTGTCACATAAGGAAGAGTACACTAAGAGGATTTGGAGATCACAAGAAGGAAAAAATTTAAACAAATAACATGAAAGCCCAACCAAACCGGACAGGGTGTCAAAACACCCAAGTATCTGGAATTCATCCTGAGCATTGAGATGAATTTGATTCCTTTAACACAGAAGTCATTGTACTATAGAGATGACCTGAAACATATTTAACATCGCAAGACTTGATGATTACACTGAACTCAACTGGTTCATCACAACATTAAACACTTGATGACACTGTGTATGTGAACGCATACTACCCCAAAGTGATACATAAGCAATATGACTATTAACTCAGATGATAACATACTGAGTCATCCATCACAGTGGAGAAGAGAGGGTCGAACGACCTATGAAACAACTGACTATTCCTAAGGCATGCCTAACCTGATGGAAATGAGCATTACTTGATGCTCAATCCCAAAACAAAATTTAAGGAAAACATGACCACCCATCTGAACAAGGGTGTCATTTTAAGAAAGGGGGTCCGGATATGGACAAAAACATGCGAATGGTTCTGTTCTAAAGAAACTCAAGGAGAAACTCATACTACCCTTATACCAGGGTCTTAAACAGTGGACATCACTAAAAGTTCGATATCCCAGACCTTTCTATTTAATCACATTTAATCTATAATTATCAAAATATTTAATCAAAACATCAAGTATAACTTTTCAAAAAAAAACACAAGGTATTTGATCTTAACCAATGCCTGAAGGAAAAAACAGGCACGTTTTATAAAACACCATTTTAAAACATTTTACATTAATTGACATCCCATCCTTAATTAATAAATACATCACATAAATTATTTTTATGAAAATAAGGTGACCTACAAGGGTCCCACTAAGCCGACCTGGGTTCATTATAATGCAACCAAAAAATATTTGTTTAATTATTTAGAGTCACAACACCCATACTGGGTTATCTCATAAGGAACATGCACCAACTATCCTACTTTTTCCTAGTTGTGCCTTTAAGTAGTTAACTAATTCATTTGAAATTATAACATGATCAAACACATATTATCATAGATATATGGGTGGATATCAACCTATAAAGTGACTATGTACTTTATAGTTTTTGGCATTTTTCTCCCATTCAAAGGAAACAAATAAATTTTATCTAATCAAAAAATTACATAACAAACAAGATAGAAGGTCACTACAAGAAGATAATAGAGAGAGACATGTTGTAATAATAAAAGAATAAAATTTTAATCATAGAGACATGCTAATTGGCACATAAGCATGATACAAAGAAAACATGGTATTAAACAGATAGTATGAAACCATGCTAGCATGATATATATATCACTGAAACATGGTATATAAAAAGGCATGATAAATAATTAAAATACATGACATACATTCAAGGAAGACAATTTTAATCAATAGGTAGCCTAAAATTAATCTACATGGCATGAAACTATGCATGAAATGTGAATTCCTAAGTGCCTATTATAATTCATGCAATGCTTCATCTTTACCTTAACAGGCCAAGGGTAAAATACTATAAGGTTCATAAATCATAAGAAACAGAAATTATACCAATCACTCGAGGTAAAATTAGATCAACTATAATATCAAACAGTACGAACATCAATTCCCAACCCTAGCCACTTGGTCATTTCCCATACATGGGGTGATCAGTCCTAAGAACGACTATTAACCAAGCATAAAGACATTCCTCATCTCCTGTCTACCAAACTAAAACATCAAGACAAATGAAAATACCTGCAACTAATACCACTTTGTAATGTCTCGACCCAGCTCACCTCTAAGATAGTGGTCAGACCGGTGGGTTACCTGACCTCAAGCACATGTCCCCAAATGCCAGAGGCTACTGACTAGCAATGAGGGTCTTTTTAATGTGTCTATGAGGGAGACTATTCCCTCATAGAAAATTGGTAATACACGACATATTAAACAACAATTTATAAAAAATAGTGGAAGCATATAAATAATAAAACTTTAGAAGAAAAAAATAAATACTAACAAATGAATATATAATAAGTGAGGAAGTTGATAAATAAAACCAGATACCAAATGATGTCACGCTATGATGTATATACTAAAGTAAAGGTTCAGAAAACATTAATACAAGCATGAAATCAAGGTTGTAAAGGAAACAACACAAAGAAACAACTGCATCTCGAGAAAAGGCTCAGTCCTCTTCCCCAAATCTCCATCCTAAGCATCAAACAACACTCAAACACTGGAAGTAGAATGCTTCCTGCTATCCATACCTGAAAGAATAAAGTCTACCTGGGTACCAAATGACGCCCGAGCAAGGAGTGAGATAAAATACCAGTAGGCTGACACCCACAGTGTCTAAACCTTTTCATTTCGTGTTTAAAAAAAAAGTAGTGTGCCAATATATGATAAATGTAAGCAATTTATTGACCATAATAAAATAAATATAACATAGTCTGAGATCTCAACAACACCCATCCCATATCACCTGCTTCGGCCTAAGCGGGGAATCTGAATACAAAACCAATAATAAGTAGGATACATATACATATAGATTCTAGAAAAAAAAGTAAAAAAAGGAACAATACCCTAAGCTTGTGGTTTAGCCTAGGGTCTAGTTTATGTGTCAACAAAGTGTGATTCAAGCACCAAAAAAGTATCACAATTTACCAAGGACATAAAGGCTGCATAAATAAATACTTTCCATGCATTATTACTACTATTATTATATTCAATTTGTAGAGTTGGAGTCTGATCCCATCCTGAAGGTATCACTATAGTACATTCATCAATTAATCTAATACCATTGAGGCCATCCCAGGAAATCTTCTGAAAGACCAAGTATTGATCGAGTCATGGATTTATCATGAGTCCATCCCAATCTCGCAAAGAAAGGGGTTGAGTATCATCCGAGGCTTGGCGTAGCCACATCCCCAATAGATTTGTCCTCGATGAGCCCTTTTGGAATTGGTATCACTCATAAGTATTTAGAAATCCCGGGGAAGTCTCGGTATAAAATTTCCCAAGACACCACCCCCCAACGCGTAGAGGTAATTAGTCAGGAACAAAGAGTCCATGTATGACCCATAATACAGAACCCACATTCTATCCTCATCTTGAATTTAACTAGATATCACAGAACATATATCACAATGTTTCATTTATAATTGCAACTAAACAGTATAGGTAACCCTTCCACAAAAAATGATCATTTAAACCAAGCAGTTATAGCCAAAGCAATTTATCAGTGAAAGTAATAAAAACAAATATATTAATTTATAAAGGCACAACAAGATAAAAATTGAACAAATAATAAATTCATTAGTCAATAAATAACCAACACAATAAAATATCATTTTTCACAATTACCCAAAATAATTTATTTAATTAAAACTCAACAAAAGTGATCACACAACATGTGAAATTTATTAATATAATAATTTGGGGATAACAAATAATATGCCAAGAACATTTTCACATACAAAGGGGTATCTAAAAATATTTCAAAAATTTAAATTGGTTAAAATGTATCACACGAAGGTGCGATGGTTCAGCAAAGCAATTTATTTAATTTATAATGGGTAAAAATTATACCTCACTGATAGGCACCAATGAGTGTCACAATATGTGATTTAAATGACGAAACAAAACAAAGGGAAATAGAGTACAAATACTACCTTATACTTGTAGAGGATCATATGCTCCACAACGTTCTTTGATTTAACATAAAATGGAAGAAATCAGACAATTTTAGAAAAGTACCAATTTCAAGTAAGAACATTCCGTAGAAGGTTGCACGAAAAATAGAGAAGGAGATCATATGATTCTTAATGTGTGATGTTAGACTTATTGAGAGATTTACTATGCAACTGACGGTGATGAAAACAGATGCAAAATGGAGTCGCAATAGGATTTTGAAGGAGGAGAGGAGAGGAGGGGAGGCACACCACCAAGGGGGGTGCTACATGGGTGATACATAGAGATAGAGAGGAGAGGAGGAGAGAAAAAAGAGGAAAGGAAGAAAAAAAGTAGAAAAAAGAAGTAAATAAATAAACTAATAAAAATAAAATGGTGGAAGAAATGAAACAATTAATTAAAATAGATTTAGCCAATTTTAATTATTTGTAATTTCTCTCCAACCGTTTTTATTTTATTATTTATTTTTTCCCTCTTTAAATTTCATTCATTTTCATTAAATTCTTTTTATTTCTATTTAGCTATTTTAAATTATTTTTAGTCTAAATACAATTCTAGATCACGACGTAAAATTTTTACATAAAGCCCAAGAAATTATTTAATTAATTTTAATATTTCCCCGATACCTACAATAGGGTGCACAGGCACGCGTCCTAAGTCACTTTAAAGATTTGGACTAAAAACTCAAACGGTCCGCACCTTGATTTAAGACGAGATGTTACAATAATTTACATGGGCTATTAATAATGTTTTATCTAACACAAAAATAAATATTCACCCATATATATATATATATGTTCTAGACACACACACACACATCTGTATATTCATATACATACACCCGCACATGTATATATATATACATATATATATATATTTAATCCTGTTATATATTGATATACCTTATATATATATACATCAATGTTTTTGTCCCAATCTAAAAATAAAAACTATAATAAAAACTATTATTATTTAATATAACCCATTAATGACACCATTAACATTTTAACAACAACAAATATTAATAAAAAGATAACAGTTAACAAATAAATATTGATTGCGCATTTGAATTTAATTGGAACAATTAATATTATCACATTTATTATATTGCTCAGTTATAATTTACACCACAACACAATTTATTAATTGTAGAAATACATTTTCATTTTTTATCTTCAACGTAAAAAAATAATATTAATAATAAAATTGTTATTATTTTTTATAACTTCCCAACAAAAATACTTATAACCAAAATAAATTATCTTTGAGTGTGATATGAAAAAACGTATAATGCTCGCAAAAGTTATACCCTACCTAGGGTAAACCCCACATCCCAAACCTAACGATGGCCTCATATTTCTGATACAACACACCATTTGAGAGAAATTAATTATTTATTATTAAAAAATCGGAATAATAAATTAATTAAAAATAAATAGTGTATTATCATGTGTGAGGATGCCAAACACCAGACGCGCATCAAAGTTATACCCTGCCTAGGTTAAACCCGGTGTTTCAGACCTAACAGTGGTATCAAATTTCTTATAAAATTCACTATTTGAGAGTTATTTCATTTTTTTGAAAAAAATACACATGCGTATGAATGAAATAAATTTAATATTTTTATTCTATCAATGATGAGAGTATATGATTCTCGGAATTCCATGTTGAATCATCGTCAAACTTTGAATATATTTCATAAAATATTCCAAAGTTTTAATAAGGCTTTTACCCTTCATTTAATTTGTTCCTATTTTAATTATAAACTAATTATTTTAATAAAAATTATTTAAAAGACACATCGTATTGTAAACTATCAGAATTAAAAAGTTTTGACGCTTGGTTTTAAAACTGACCTACCTAGCTAACCGGAAAAAATTAATTTCCTACGGTTTTTCATATTGGTCAAAATATGGGACTATACTTGGTAGGACTTGAGCTACTAGGGTTGCCTTTAAGAGTTCCACATGATGCGCCGCCTACTTTACCTAATTTGGGAACTGATGCCTAAATTTGTGATAGTTTCCTATGTCTGATGCAGTCTTTGTATGGTGCTCCATGAGTTCCACCTATGATAAATGATCTGAATCATGAGTTTTAACAACAACATCCTCCTTCCTTTATAGGGGATGGTGGTCCGCGGGCTATAGAGTCTTGGCTAGAAGACACCCTATTTATCCTTGAGAATCTAGAGGCACCTCCATAGATGAGGGTAAATATTTCCATATACATTCTTCGAGATTTAGCCAAGCGTTGGTGGGACGTGGTTACCCAGGCCGGTCGTCATCAGGGCATGTTATGAGTTGATTTCTTGACTGCCTTCTTTGATCAATTCTTTCCTCAGACACTGAAAGTTGATAGAGCTAGAGAGTTCATGAATCTAGAGTAGGGTTCTTTGTAAGTTATGGAATATTTAGTGTGTTTTATGGAATTTCAGTGCTTTGCACTGCTTCTAGCCGGTGATGAGCTTTCACATGCTAGATTCTTTGAGGATGGGCTCCAGTATGCCATCTATACGTAGGTAAATGTCTTTCTCCTACTTAACTTTAGTAAAATAGTTGATTAGCTCTTATCACTGAGTGCAACATGAGTGAATACAATAGTACCGGGCAGAGAGGACCAGTGCTGCATCAGGATAATAGTTCTTCCGGTGGTAGGAAGTGATTCACGCTCAAATTTACCCAAGAGAAGAAGGTAGAATGGTCTATGTAGTCTAGCTTGGGTTGTCAAATCCCGAGAGACTTCAGAATTAATCTACAGACACGTATATTCTATGGATTGTTTTTGGCTATGAAGTGGAAAACTTAGATTGATTTAATATGGTTTTAAATGAACTCTAAGAGACTAAAGTAAATTCAATTTAAAATAATGCGTTGATCCTAGGTTATTACTTGGGGTGGATTGTATGTATTATCTTTTCAATTATTTTAATTTCTTATATTTGAGATGATTTCATTTAAGGAGATCAAAAAAATTCACCACTTACTGAATTTATACCAAAAAACCATAATAGTAATCACATATACACTTGTAGGATCAAATTTATGAGCACTCCAAGGTAAAGGTTTGCATTAGCACTTGAATTATGTGGCCTTAAAATTCAACAAGGACGAAGAAGTTTTAAAATCATTAAATAAAAATATCAATTAAAAGAAGTGATTATACATTAATGGGGTGATAAATAAAATCCAATCAAGCCTCTTTATACTCCCTTGGATCAACCCATAAGTGGGTTATCCTTCCATTGATTCTATGGTTTCAATGGAAGCGGGAAGTAGACTCATGAGGGAGGAATTGAAGAAGTAAAGAAAACCATAAAAAGAAAATGATCACTCCACCGTTGTGTGAATAATTTCACTAGGTTTGGTGTGAATTAATTCACACTTTGAGGAAAAAGTATCAATGTAAGATGGATAAGAACAGAATAATAGTAGAAGAAGAAATTTTATTAAGAAACTAGGATGAATTAAAACAACATACATGTGAAAGAAAAACTTGAGACAAAAAAATCACAACATAAAATTACAATGAAAGAAAGATCAAAAGGTGATAAACTCCTCCACAACCACTACCTCAAATAGGAATTTCAAGAGGCCTGGGTCGAGATCCCAAAAGTAGAAAGGATCCTAATTGAGTATGGTAGGCCTATGGTGGTGGAAAGTAAGGGTGATGAGACTTTTCCACCCTTGACCTGAAGTTGCATCCAGCTTTGTCCCACCGAACATAGGTGCCTGGAAGACCTTATAGATGGTATAATTGTGGTGTTCCATAGAAAAAAAACATAAATCTTCATATTTCCCCTAGCTCTCTGTAAACTTTCAACCCAAATGAATTTGTGGTTTTCGAGATATGATTAAATTGGTGGGCTGATTTTATGGGCCTCAAAATCTGGCCCATAATTTTTCTCCAAATTGGGACACCTTAATAGCCACCATGGATACCAGATTAGCACTGGATCCTGAAGAATTATTTGTTACAATATATCTATTCTATCATCCCACGAAATTTGGGCTTCATTGGGCTTGTATGTTGGGCCCCACATTCTCATCAGTGGGCTGGTGTCCAATCTACCTTCTCCAGAATTGTTTGCATGAAATCCCATTTTGGTGGTCTTCAAATGTGAATATTCCAACACTCCACAAGTATGAATTGTTCCCAATATAATTACAAACCTGAAAATTAAATATTAAAATAAAATCAAGATCATTGGGTACTTTAAATGATGTTAAAAAATGTACCAAATAATAGTGAATTTTAAGAAGGAATTACAATCATAATGTGAAATGATGCTCAAAGTGTAAAATACACTAAAATGGTGTTTATGAATAATAAATTACATGAATATTATATATATTAAAAATTAATATTAACCTCATTTAGTGGATAAACACACCCCCAAATTGATTTTTTCTAGTCCCGAGCAAAATATATCTCAACAATATAAAATTTGAATTCCCATTTCCAAAAACATTTTAATACACAATGATAACCAAAAACCCTTATACCAAAAAATCATGAAACCCATCAAAATATTTTAAAACCTGATAGTTTCATAAGCATATCCCAATCCCAAGCCCATTCCTTTATTCAAATTTATCACCATATTTCATCCAATACTAATTAAGAGTGACGATGTGTTGTGCATCACATTAGACATGGGGGTTCATCTTTATTCAAGAGGGAAATGATGGAATCACTAGGTGGAATCACATTTCAATATTAAGATGAGCATTAAAAAAAATTATTTTCTTTTTTGTTTTTTCAATTTTTCCAGGGTAATTGAAATTGCACTCAAAAGAGTCAACCCCTGTAGTGAGACTTTTCCGATCACTCCCAGGCTTAATGAACTTAGGGAACCAAGTGAAGCCCACATACTCGGGCGTCATTTTGAGTTAACTCAGTCAAAAAAATTCAAATTACCAAAAATAGAGATAAAATTAGTAACTCTGGGC
Organism: Viscum album; assembly: GCA_963277665.1. Lineage (NCBI taxonomy): Eukaryota > Viridiplantae > Streptophyta > Magnoliopsida > Santalales > Viscaceae > Viscum > Viscum album. Next base: position 2,048,514,088 of record OY728119.1, read on the forward strand.
TAGACAAATATTGAGTCATGATCCCCATGTGCTGAAAGCCACACATTAGGTCATTTCATTGCTCTACATGAATTTTTTTTTTTTTTTTTTTTAATTTTATAATTATATTAAAAATAAAATGATCACCAAACCTGTGCTATTTATTTGGGGGACCCCATGAACTAAAACTAATACCCCACTATCCAAAGGACGTGCATTATGATTCTTTTTTTATTTGGATGAAAATATAAACAATGAAATATCACATTGGGCAGACACACTTTCCAAAATCTAAGCTCATGAAATATACACGGGTTAAAATTAGAATTAGGGAATGCTAAATTATTTGATATTCAATTTCAAAGTGTACAATGTCTATTATCATGTTCAAGGATAAGGACAAAATTTCCTTCCATCAAGGCACACATTTTCTTCTTCAAATCATTCATTTTTTTGACACAAAATCATTTTTTTTATTTTATCTCCCCCCAACTTAAAATAACACTATCCCCAGTGTTTAAAGTAAAGAAAATTTAGAAGGGGGTATAGGTAGAGAATGAGAGTTTAAAAAGGAAATTGAAAATGAGGATCATGGAATGAAGTCACCTGGTGGTTGAAGTTGAAATTATTGCTCCTCCCTTGTAATCCCTTGATCTCGATGCCACTTTGAGAATTCCCTAGTGGAAAAAAGAAAAAAACAAAAAAACAAAAAAACAAAAAAAACTATATATATATAAATTTATATAATAAAGAAAGTAAAATATTAGTATATATATAAAAATTGTATAATAAGGAAGCACAATAAGCTGTAAGTCAATGGTAAGCATGTGCCCCTGTCTCCCTTCAGTTTTGGGATTGAGTCCCCGCAACTTTACCGGTTGTGATGGGGTTTTCCCCAAAACCTACGATGTGGCTATTTAATTTTATTATTATAATTATATTTTTTTATTTTAACCTACAAACAAATAAAAATAAAATGAACTTATGATACATTGTCTTATTTTTAAATTTCAGGGTAAGGTATTACTCAAGGATCACACCACATGACACAGATGAATATGATGCTCCTCTTTCATACCCATCCATAATCATAATAAAATAACAGGTCAACAATCTATTTTTTTTATTTTTAAATATCAAAATGAAACATTAATCATAATTAAAATATAATGTTTATTAAAACAAAAAAATGATCGGAAACTTGAAAACCATGGGTTTCCTCCCATGCAGTGCTTTGTTTAACATTGTTAGCCCGACATGGATCCTAAATCTATCAATTTTTTCTTGGTTCATACATTGGCTCAGTTAACTCAACCTCTCTTTCTTGTATATTGAATGATTCAACGAATGGTTTTAACTATTGACCATTGACCTTGAAAATGTAACCATTTGTGGGATCTTGAACCTCTACTGCCCCCTGGGGGTACACATGATGCACTATTAAAGGACCTGACCATCTAGACCTTAGCTTTCCTGGGTGAAAATGAAGTTTTGTAATATAAAAGAGCACAAATTTCCCTGGTTCAAAATTTTTGACTTTGATATTCCTAGATTGGTAAGCTTGAACTCTAGATTTTTTGACCCTTGAATTTTCATAAGCCTCCATCCTTATTTCCTCAAGTTCATTGAGATCTAATTTACTTTTTGTTCTAGCGAATGAGAGGTCATAATTTTTTCCTTAATTGCCCAAAAAGCCTTATGCTCAATTTCAATAGGTAAATGACATGATTTTCCATAAACCAACCTATGTGGTGACATTACTAGGATGGTTTTTTATGTTGTATGATATGCCCAAAGAGCATCCAAGAGTTTCTCAGAACAATCTTTCCTAAAAGGATTGACAGTTTTTTCAAGAATATTCTTAATCTCCCTATTTGTTAACTCATAAGGACCACTGGTTTGAGGATGGTACATAGTGGAAAATTTATGTGAAATAACACACTTAGACATGAGTGAATAGAATGGACGGTTGTAGAACTGGGTTCCTCGATCAATGATTATAGACCAAGGAATTCTAAATTGAGAAAGTATGTGCTCTTTCAGAAATCGGATCACAACATGATGGTCATTAGACATGGTGGGAATGGATTCAACCCATTTTGAGACATAATCAATAGCTAATAGGATGTAGAGGTATCCCCTAGAGTTTGGTAAGGGACCCATGAAATCGATTCCCCATCAGTCAAATATTTCAATCACTAAAATGGGAGTGAGTGGAATTTTATTCCTTTTTGTGATTGACCCTACTTATTGACACTTAGGAAAGCTTTTACAAAATGTGCAGGAGTCCTTTAAGAGGGTGGGATAGAAGAGACCACACTAATGAATCTTAGAAGATGTTTTCTTAGAGGAAAAGTGACCTCCATATGCCTCACTATGACAGAATTTAAGGATGGGCTATTGTTCAGATTCCGGGACACACCTCCTAAAGGCTTGGTTGGGGCATAACTTATAGATATATGGATCATAAAACACATAGTGTCTAACATCAAAAAGGAATTTCATTCGAGCTTGAGTCCCTAAGAATTTTGGAATGACTCTTGTAACTAAAAAATTGGATATGTTGGCATACCAAGGGCAGTCACTCATAGAGTATAGGTGTTCATCAGGAAATTAATCAGACACAGAGAGATGATTTGAGTAGTCTTTTAATTCTATCCTAGAGAGGTGATCAGCTACAACATTTTCAACACCCTTGTTTATACTTGATTGTGAGGTCAAATTATTGTAAGAGAAATACCCACCTAACCATTCTAGCCTTAGCATCTTGATTTTGGAAGAGGTATTTACTGCAGAATGGTCAGTGAACACAGTGACGGGGGATCCTAAGAGGAAGGACCTAAACTTCTCTAAGGCAAACACAATATCAAGTAACTCCTTTTCAGTGGTGGTGTAGTTGATTTGGGCATCATTTAAGGATTTTCTTGCATAAGAAATGACATATAGAGTTTTATCACAATGTTTTCCTAACACAACTCCTAAAATGAATTCACTGGCATCACACATAAGTTTGAAAGGAAGGTTCCAATTTGGAAATTTCATAATGGGAGGAGAGGTGAGAGGGGATTTTAGGGTTGATAATGAACCCTCACATCTTTCTATCCAAACAAATGGAGCATCCTTTACTAGGAGAGCACAAAGGGGATGAGATATTGAACTAAAGTCCTTGATGAATCTTCTATAAAAACTAGCATGTCCTAAGAAATACCTCACTTCTTTAACAGTTTTGGGTGATGGAAGGTGACGAATGATGTCAACCTTGGAATTATCAACTTCAATATCCCTACCTGAGAACAAATGGCCCAGAACTAGTCCCTCTTTAACCATGAAATGGAATTTTTTCCTATTTAGCACAAGATTCATTTCTTCACATGTTGAAAAGACTCTCTCCACATTCCTTAGACATACCTCAAATGTATCCCCAAACATAGGGAAGTCATTGATGAAGACCTCAAGAAAATCCCCAACCATGTCTGAGAAGATTCCTGTCATGCATTGTTGGAAGGTTCCATGGGCATTGCATAACCCGAAGGGCATTATTTTGAAGGAAACAGTTCCAAATGTACAAGTGAATGTAGTCTTCCCTTGATCCTCTAGGGATACCTCAATCTGATTGTACCCCGAGTAACCATCTAAGAAACAGTAGAAGTCATGACCTGCCACTCTCTCAAGGACTAGGTCATTGAATGGTAAGGGGAAATAGTCCTTCTTGGTAAATGAGTTTAGCTTCCTATAGTTGATGCAGAATCTCCAGGAACTACTCACCCTAGTAGGAAGAATATTTCCATCTTTATTGGTTATCACTGTGATTCCTACCTTCTTAGGAACCACTTGGATTGGGCTGACCCACTCACTCTCATCTATGGGATATATGATATAAAATTTTAACAATTTTAGAAGTTCCTTCCTTACTACCTCCATGATAATAGGATTGAGTCATCGTTGGGGTTGACAACATGGTTTTGAATCAGATTTCAGAACAATCCTACGAGTCCTGATAAGTGGGCTAATCCCAGGAATATCAGACAGGGTCAAAACAATATATTTCTTTTGTTTCCTAAGGACATGTATAAGCATCGTCTCATGATTTGATTCATGATAAGAATAAATTACAATAGGATGTGTTTTATTGTCCCCGAGGAAGGAATACTTGAGTGCAGTGGGAAGTTCCTTCAATTAAAGATCAGGTTGGTTCAGAATTTCAGCATAAGATTGGGACATTAGATCAAGATCAATTTTGTTTCCTAGATTTTTAGATTGGATTGATTCCCCACATGTAAAAGTTTCAGCTACTAGATTGGCTTGATCAGATTTAGGGAAGGAAGTTGGGGTGGTCTCCATGAAAGTGTTTTCCTGAAAGGTTTCACTGATTTTTGGACCTAAGACTTCATCATACGAGAAATTGGAAAATGATTCAAGCCAAGGAGATAAACTTCCTTCATGTGAAAAAAGGAAATCAATATCATCCTGACTTAAACATCCATCAAATATTCCTTGATGTTCTATGGATTCATTATCAATGCTTCCTATCATACTTATATAATGAATTTCTTTGTCATCCCCTATTTTTGAGCTTTCATTATAGATGTTCAAGTCTATAATCTTGTTTCCAAAGGTGATGGTCATGTTCCCATTTCGAACTCGGATAAGAGAGTTGATTGTTGAAGGAAAGGACGACCAAAGATGATTGGGGTTTGTTCTTTATTTACTATGTTAGGATGGTTGTCAAGGATAATGAAGTCAACAGGGTAGATGAAGTTTTCAACCGTTATCAGAATGTATTTTAAGATCCCCTTTGGAACCCTAATGCTACGATCAGTAAGTTGAAGTGTGAAAGATGAGGGCTGGAGCTCTTCTAGGTCTAACTGGTAGTACAAAACATATGGAATGAGATTTACACTAGCAGCTAGGTCACACAAGGCCTTGAAAATTTTTCTCTCTCTTAGTTCAACATTGATGTAAGGGAAACCCTGGTCTTTCAACTTAGGTGGAATGGTACCTTGAATGGTGTTACTCACATTAGAAGCCAAAAGGACTTGGTTTTTATGTGACAATTTTCTTTTAAGAGTGAACAGGTCCTTAAGGTACATTGGGTCGGCAGGTATGGTTTGGATTGCATCAAGAAGAGGAATGTTCAACTTGACTTGTGAGAAGATTTCCCTCAATGTTTCACTCAATTCCGGCTTTCTTTTCCCCATCATGCATTTAGGAAATGGTGCAGGTTGTGGGGTTGTTTGTTGAAGAGTTGTTTCTTTGAGAATGTTATCATGTTTTTCAGTTTGATCATTTGGTTCATTTGAATTTTCTTCCATGTTTGAATCTTTGTATGGGTTCTGAATTAGTTGGTCAGGTTTCTCAATTGATTTCCCACTTCTGAAAATAGTCATAGCCTTTAGTTGTTCATGAGTTGTTTGATTATAGATTGACTCTCCCCTTAAATTTGAGGATGGTAACGCCTAAGTAGGCATGGGTTACTTTCCAGTTTTGATGGTTTGAAGTTCTTGTTTAAGGGAAGAGACTTCTGAGTTCATCCTTTCTATTTGTTTGCACAGTTGTTCTCGTAGGCGTTATTGAACCGTTTGGGTTCGTGCTTCAGACACTACTGGAAATGTGACCTTTTCCAACACTTCTATACCCCCTTTCCCAACGGTTTGGCCAAACTGTTGGGAAATCCCACTTTATGGCCACGTTTCCCAATGGTTTTGGCCAAACCATTGGGAAAGGTCCAATTTGTGGCCACTTTTCCCAATGGTTTGGCCAAACCATTGGGAAAGCCTACCCTTTCCCAACGGTTTGGACAAACCATTGGGAAAGGTCCCCAATATTTCAACTTCCCTTCCAAGATTCCAGGGACTTATACCAACGTTTGTCAAAACTGTTGGTATAGGTCTATACCAACAGTTTTGACAACCGTTGGTATAGGTCCTTCGATTTTTTATCGGATCCTCTTAACCAGAACATTCTATAAATCAAAATTTAAAATAATTATGATAATACATTTGTATATTTATGAAATTATGTTCACAAAAGTCATGTTAGGTTAGTGGTTAGGTCGTTCAATGATAAACCCGAGTTCCTAGGATCAAATCCCAACGAATGTTTTTTTTTGGAAATACATATACCAACAGTTTTAAGGAACCGTTGGTATAGATTTTCATATTACGTATACCAACGGTTTTCAAAACCGTTGGTATAGGTATATACCAACGGTTTTCCAAAAACCGTTGGTATAGACCTATCCCAACGGCTTACTTTCCTACGGTTCTCCAAACCGTTGGTATAGGCTATACCAACGATTTTGAGGCCTATACCAACGGTTCTAAACTGTTGGTATAGGTTAGTTTTACAATAGTGAGAAGATAGGTTTATCCCCGTGGGACATTTTGGAGGTGGGATGGTTTGTTGAAAATGAATTGGTGGATGTTGGTATTGGATAGGTTGGGTTTGGAACTGGTTATGGGTTTGATAGTTCTGATGGGGGTAAGGATTTTGTCCCTCTGGTTGGCTAGGTTGTTGGTTATCTTTACAGCGGAAGCCTGAGTGGTCATTATACCTTGGGTTGAAGTTGTTTTGGTATTGAGGATTTTGAAATTTCAAATCTTTTACTTCCACTGAGGGTCCTCCCAAAAGAACATCCTTGACAGATGTAATGGTTGGGCAGTTGTATGTCTTATGGTCATATTTTCTACAAATTGTGAAAACTAGTTCTACAGTTTGGATTTCATGCACTTTCCTAAGGTCTATCTCTTCAACCTTCCTAGAGAGTGATGTGAGTTTAGCCCTAAGTCTTTCCTCTTATCCTAGTGTATGAATTCTAGTAATTCTTTGTGGATTTTCAAAATAAGGTGAAGTTCCCCATGTTTGGTTTTGTTCAGCAAGGTTTTCTAGATACTCGTAAGCATCATTTGGGGATTTGTTTTTAAAGGTTACATTACACATCATGTCAAGGAATTGTTTTTTTCCCAGACCCAACCCTTCATAAAAAATTATCACTTGTTCAGGATTAGAAAAACATGGCGTGGAACCATATTTAGAGTGTCTTTGAACCTCTCCAATGTTTCATAGAATGAATCTCTTTCTTTTTCAAAAAAGTTTTGGATACTCTTTTTAAGTGAAATTGTTTTGTGGTGGGGAAAGTATTTTTTGTTGAATTCTATTTGTAGTTAGTCCCAAGAGTTGATGGATGATGGTATCAAATTTTTTATCCAATTTTTAGCTCGATCCTTTAATGAAAAAGTAAATAGCCACAACTTAGTTGATTCTAGTTGATGTGGGGGACACATGGTTTCTACAATGTCATTGAACTCTTTAACATGAAGGTAGGGCATCTCGGTCTCCATTCCATGGAATGTGGGAAGGTGGTTTAGGACAAGGGGTTTAAAGATGTAGTTGGAATCTATTAGGGAATTGTGTCTAATGCATGAGAGGGCGTTGGTCCCGGAAGGTGTGAGGTAGTCATTCATGGTTTTATCAACCGCATTCCCCAAGTTTGGGGCTGCCTCATTTGGATTCCCATTTTGGTTTCCACCTAGGTTTATGAGTTGGTTTCTTTGAAGACCTTCCATTGAAATGGGCTCAATTTTGGACTCTATAATATCAAGAGGATTAGGATCTAATGGGAACAATATCTTAGGTTCACTTGAATACCCAACCCTAGGACTATCCACCATAACTAGACGGTTTGATTGATCGCGGGTGTAGGCGGACATGCTCCAAAAGAGAAAAAATGAGAAAGGGACAAGATAAGAGATCATGGGTGAGAATAGAAGAAATGAAAGATAATAGAATGGGTGTTGATATAAATTACTTGGGTCTCTAGAAATTGTTCCAAAATTTGATTCACACTTAAATTTACCCAAGAGAAGAAGGTAGACCGGTCCTTGTAGTCTAGCTTGGGTTGTCGAATCCTCAGAGACCTAAGAAGAAACCAACAAACACGTACATTCTATGGATTGTTTTTGGCTTTACAGTGGCCAACTTGGGTTTATTTAATATGTTTTTAAATGAACTCTAAGATAATTAATTGAATTAAATTTAAAAGAATGAGTTGATCCTAGGTTATCACTTGGGGTGGATTGGACGTATTCCTTTTTCAATTATTTTAATTTCTTATATTTGAGATGAGTTCATTTAAGGAGATCAAAAAAATTAATCAATTACTAATTTTATACAAAAACACCATAATACTAATCAACTATACATTTGGAGGATCAAATTTATGAGCACTCCAAGGTAAAAGTTTGTATTAGCACTTGAAGTATGTGGCCTTAAAATTCAATAAGGACAAAGAAGTTTTAAAATCATCAAATAAAAAAATCAATTAAAAGATGTGATTATAAATTAATGGGGTGATAAATAACATCCAATCCAGACCCTTTCTACTACCTTGGATCAACCTATAAGTGGGTTAGCCTTCCATTTATGCTATGGTTTCAATGGAAGCGGGAAGTAGAATCATGAGGGAGGAATTGAAGAAGTAAAGAAAACAATAAAAAGAAAATGATGACTCCACCGTTGTGTGAATAATTTCACTAGGTTTGGTATGAATAAATTCACACCTTGAGGCAAAAATATCCAAGTAAGATGGATAAGAACAAAAAAATAGTAGAAGAAGAACTTTTATTAAGAAACTAGGATGAATTAAAACAACTTACATGTGAAAGACAGACTTGAGACAAAAAAATCATAGCATAACATTACAATGAAAGAAATCTTAAAAGATGATAAACTCCTCAACTTCCACTGCTTAAAATAGGAATTTCAAGAGTCTTTGGTCGAGATCCCAATAGTGCAAAGGATCCGACTTGAGTATGGTAGGCCTAGGGTGGTGGAAAGTAAGGGAGATGAGACTTTTCCACCCTTGACCCGATGTTGCAGTCTACTTGCTTCCCCCGAACAGAGGTGACTGGAAGACCTTCTAGATGGCCTAATTGTAGTGGACTATAGAATCCAAAATTAATCACCTAATTTCACTTAGATATCTATAATCTTTCATCCCAAATGAATATGTGGTTTTCTAGATATTATTAAATTAGTGGGCTGATTTTATGGGCCTCAGAATACGGCCCGTAATTTTATCTCCAAATTGGGATGACTTAATAACCACCATGGAGGCCGAATTAGCATTGGATTCAGAAGAAATATTTTTTCCTCTGTATGTATTCTTGAATCCCACTAAATTTGGGCATTATTGGTCATGTGTGTTGGGCCCCACATTCTGCATGAAATCCAATTTCGGTGGTCTTCCAATGTGAATCATCCAACAATCCACAAGTATGAATTGTTCCCAATATAATTAGAAACCTAAAGATTAAATGTTAAAATATAATCAAGATCATTGGGTACTTTATTAGGTTAAAAACGTACCACATGATATTGAATTTTAAGAAGGAATTACAATCATAATGTGAAATTATGTTCAAAGTGTAAAATGCACTAAAATGGTGTTTATGAATAATAAAGCACATGAATATTATATATATTAACAATGAATATTAGCCTCATTTAGTGGATAATCACACCCCCAAACTTGAGTTTTTCTTGTCCCGAGAAAAATATTTCTCAACAATATGAAATTCAAATTCCCTTTTCCAAACTTTTTTTAATACAAAATGATCACAAAAAACCCTTATACCAAAAAATAATGAAACCAATAAAAATATTTTAATACATGATAGTTTAATAAGAAGATCCCAATCCCAAGACCATTCCTTTGTTCAAATTCATCACCATATTTCATCCAATCTCAATTATGAGTGATGATGTGTTGTGCATCGCATTAGACATGGGGGTTCATATTTATTCAAGAGGGAAATGATGGAAGCGCTAGGTGGAATCACATTTAAATATTAAGATGAGTATTCAAAATTTTTTAATGTTTTTTTACTATTTTTTTATTATTTTCTCAATTTTTCCATGGTAATTGAAATTACACTCAAAAGAGTCAACCACTATAGAGAGACTTTGTCGATGACTCCCAGGCTCAAATACCATAGGGAACCAAGTGAAGCCCACATACTAAGGAATCATCTCAAGTTAACTCAGTCAAAAACAAATTCAAAATGCCAAAATAGAGATAAAGTTACTAACTCTGGTCCAGAAAACTATGAAGTCACGATCCCCAAGTGCCGAAAGCCACGCATTAGGTCATTTCATTGCTCTACGCGCAAATTTCTTGTTTTTTTTTAATTTTTTTATTTAATACTAATATTAAAACTAAAATGATCACCAATCCTATGCTATTTATTTGGGGGACCTGATGAACTCAAACTAATACCCCACTATCCAAAGGACGTGCATTTTGATTCTTTTTTTATTTGGATGAAAATATAAACAATGAAATATCACATTAGGTATCCACACTTTCCAAAATCTATACTCATAAATTATACATGGATTAAAATTAGAATTAGGTAATGCTAAATTATTTGATATTCAATTTCAAAGTGTAAAATGTATATTATCATGTTCAAAGTTAACAAATTTTTTCATTCCATTAAGGCACCCTTTTTTTTCAAATCGTTCATTTATTTTGACACAAAAGAATTTTTTTTATTTTATCTCCCCCAACTTAAAATAACACTATCCCTAGTGTTTAAAAAAATGAATATTTAGAAGGGGTTAGAGGAAGAGAATGAGAGTTCAAAAAGGAAATTTAAAATGAGGATCATGGAATGAAGCCACCTGGTGGTTGATGTTGAAAATCTTGCTGCTCCCTTTTAATCCCTTGATCTCGATGCCACACTGAAAAATTCCCAAGTGGAAAAAAAGAAAAACAAAAAAACAAAACAAAAAAAAGACTATATATATATTTATACAATAAAGAAAGTAAAATATAAGTATATATATATATAAATTATAGAATAAGGAAGCACAATAAGCCGTAGGTCAGTGGTAAGCACACAACCCTGTCACTCGTCGTTCCCAGGTTCGAGTCCTCATAGCTTCACCGGTTGTGATGGGGTTTACCCCATGACCTACGATGTGATCTTTTAATTTTATTGTTTTTAATATATATATTTTTTAGTCTACAAACACATAAAAATAAAATGAACTGATGATACATTGTCTTCTTTTTAAATTTCTGGGTAAGGTATTACTCAAGGATCACAACATGTGACACAGATGAATACGATGGTCCTTTTTCATACCCATCCATACTCATAATAAAATAATAGTTCAATAGTACATTTTTTTATTTTTAAATATCAAAGTGGTCCAATAATCTTATTTAAAATATAAAGTTGATTAAAACAACAAACTGATTGGAAACTTGAAAACCATGGTTAGCCTCCCATGCAGCGCTTTGTTTAACATCGTTAGCCCTACATGGATCCTAAATCTATCGATTTTTTCCTGGTTCACTGGTTGGCTTACTTAACTCAACCTCTGTTTCTTGTTTATTGAATGATTCAATGAATGGTTTTAACTGTTGACCATTGACCTTGAAAATGTAACCACTTGTGGGATCTTGAACCTCTACTGCCCCATGGGGGTACACATGATGCACTATGAAAGGACCTGACCATCTAGAATTTAACTTTCCTGGGTGTCAATGATGTTTTGAACTATACAAGAGCACGAATTTTCCTGGTTCAAAATTTTTGAATTTGATATTCCTAGATTTGTAGTCTTGAAATCTAGCTTTATTGATTCTTGAATTTTCACAAGCATCCATCCTTAGTTCCTCAAGTTCATTGAGATCTAATTTCTTTTTTGTTCCAGCCAATGAGAGGTCATAATTTATTTTCTTAATTACCCAAAAAGACTTATGCTCATTTTGAACATGTAAATGACATGATTTTCCATAAACCAACCTATATAGTGACATTATTAGGATGGTTTTTTATGATGTACAATATACCCAAAGTACATCCAAGAGTTTTGGGGACCAATATTTCCTATAAGTATTGATAGTTTTTTCAAGAATATTATTAATTTCCCTATTTTCTAGCTCAGCTTTACCATTGGTTTGAGGATGGTACACAGTGGAAACGTTATGAGAAATCCCATAGTTAGACATGTGTGAAGAGAATGGATGGTTGAAGAAATGTGTTCCTCCATCACTGATTATAGCCCTAGGAATTCCAAATCGTGAAAATATGTTCTCTTTCAGAAATCAGATCACAACATAATGGTCATTAGACTTAGTGGGAATGGCTTTAACCCATTTGAGACATAATAAACAGGTAAGAGGATGTAGAGGTATCCCCTAGAGTTTGGGAAGGGACCCATGAAATTGATTCCCCAACATTCAAAGACTTCAATCACTAAGATGGGAGTGAGTGGCATTTGATTCCTTTTTTTAATTGATCATACTTGTTGACACTTAGGATAGATTTGAAAAAATGTGTAGGATTCCCTTGAGAGGGTGGGCCAAAAGATACCACACTGAAGAATCTATGTAGATGTTTTCTTAGAGGAAAAGTGACCTCCACATGCCTCACTATGACAGAATTTAATTATGAACTCTTGTTCAGATTCTGGGACACACCTCCTAATGACTCGGTCAGGGTAGAACTTATATAGGTATGAATCATCAAACACATAGTGTCTAACATCAGAAAGGAATTTCCTTTGAGCTTGAGTCCCTAAGAATTTTGGAATGACTACTGTAAATTAGAAATTGGCTATGTCAGCATACCAAGGGCAGTCACTCATAGAGTATAAGTGTTCATCAGGAAATGAATTAGACATTGAAAGTTGATTTGAGTTTTCTTTGAATTCCATCCTAGAGAGGTGATAAACTAAAATATTTTCAACACCCTTTTTATCCTTGATTTTGAGGTCAAATTATTGTAAGAGAAGGACCCACCTAATCAGTATAGCCTTTGCATCTTATTTTTGGAAGAGGTATTTTAGTGCAGAATGGTCAGTGAACACAGTGATGGGGGATCCTAAGAGGTAGGACCTAAACTTATCTAAGTCAAACACAATAGAAAGTAACTTCTTTTCAGTGGTGGTGTAGTTGATTTGGTCATAATTTAAGTATTTTCTTTCATAAGAAATGACATAAGAAGTTTTATCACAATGTTTTCCAAACACAGCTCCAAAAAAAGTCACTAGAATCACATATAAGTTCAAAAGGAAGGTTCCAATTTGGAGATTTCATAATGGGAGGAGAGTTGAGAGAGGATTTTTGGGTTGAGAATGAACCCTCACAGCTTTATGTCCAAACAAATGGAGAGTCCTTTACTAGGAGAGCACAAATGGGACGAGAGATTGAACTAAAGTCCTTGATAAATCTTCTATAGAAACTAGCGTGTCTTAAGAAATACCTCACTTCCTTGAGAGTTTTGGGTGATGGAAGGTGAAAAATGATGTCAACCTTGGCTTTATCAAATCCAATTTTCCTACCTAAGACCATATGGCCTAGAACTAGTCCCTCTTTAACCATGAAATGGGTTTTTTCCCAGTTTAGGACCGGATTATTTTCTTCACATCTTGACAAGACTCTCTCCACATTCCTCAGACATCCCTCAAATTTATCCCTAAACATAGATAAGTCATCCATGAAGACCTCAAGAAAATCCCCTACCACGTATGAGAAGATTCCCATCGTGTACTACTTGAAGGTTCCAGGGGCATTGCATAACCTTAATGGCATGCGTTTGAAGGAAAAGGTGCTGAATGGATAGGTGAATGTAGTATTCTCTTGATCCTCTAGGGATACCTCAATCTGATTGTACCCCGAGTACCCATCTAAAAAAAAGTAGAAGGCATGACCTGCCACTCTCTCAAGGACTTGGTCAGTGAACGGTAAGGGGAAATGGTCCTTCTTGGTAAATGAGTTTAGCTTCCTATAGTCGATGCAGACTCTCCAAGCACTAATCACCCTAGTTGGAAGAATATATCCATCCTTATTGGTTATCACTATGATTCCTTCCTTCTTGGGAACCACTTGGATTGGGATAACCCACTCACTCTCATATATGGGATATATGATACCAGCTTTTAACAATTTCAAGAGTTATTTCCTTACTACCTCCATGAGATTAGGATTGAGTCGCCGTTGAGGTTGACAACATGTCTTTGAATCAGATTCCAAAACAATCTTTTGAGTCCCGATAAGTGGGCTAATCCTTGGAATATCAGACAGGGTCCAACCAATGGCTTTATTATGTTTCCTAATGACCTCTAGAAGCATCATCTCATGATTGGCTACAAGATAATAATAAATGACAATAGGATGTGTTTTATTGTCCCCTAGGAAGGCATACTTTAGTACAGCGGGAAGTTCCTTCAATTCAAGATTAGGTTGGTTCAGAATTTGAGCAGAAGATTGGGACATTGAATCAAGATCAATTTTGTTTCCTAGAGTTTTAGATAAGATTGATTCGCCACATGTAGATGTTTCAGATACTAGATTGGCTCGATCAGATTTAGGGATGAAAGTTGGAGTGGTCTCTATGAAATTGGTTTCCTAAAAGGTTTCACCGATTGTTGGACATAAGACTTCATCATAAGAGAAAATTGAAAATGATTCAAGCCAAGGAGATAAACTTCCTTCATGTGAACAAAGGAAATAAATCTCATCCTAACTTAAACATCCATCAAATATTCCTTGATATTCTATTAATTCATTATCAATGCTTCATTTCATGTTTACATTATGAATGCCCTCATCATCCCCTATTTGCGAGCTTGGAATATAGACGTTCAAGTATAGACTCATGTCTCCAAAGGTGATGGTCATGTTCCCATTTCAAACTCAGATAAAAGAGTTGATTGTTGCAAGGAAAGGATGACCAAGGATGATTAGGGTTTGTTCCTTATTTCATAAGTTTGGATGGTTGTCAAGGAAAATGAAGTCATCAGGGTAGATGAAGTTTTCATCCATTACCAGAACGTCTTTTAAAACCCCCCTTAGAACCCTAATGATATGATAAACAAGTTGAAGTGTGATAGATGTGGGTGGGAACTCTTTTAGGACTAACTTGTAGTACACAACATAGGGAATGATGTTGACACTAGCACCTAGGTCACACAAGGCCTTGAAAATTTTTCTCTCTCCTAGTTCAACATTGATGTAAGGGCAACCCGGGTCTTTCAACTTAGGAGGAATGGTACCTTGAATGGTGGTACTCACATTAGCAGCCAAAAGGAATTGGTTTTTATGTGAAATTTTTCTTTTAAAAGTTCATAGTTCCTTAAGGTACTTTGAGTAGGTAGGTGTGGTTTGGATAGCATTGTGAAGAGGAATGTTCAACTTGACTTGTGGGAATATTTCCATCAATGTTTCACTTAATTCAGGATTAATTTCCCCCCTCATGTGTTGAGGAAATGGTGCAGGTTGTGGGGTTTCTTATTGAAGAGTTGTTTCTTTGAAAATGTTATCATGTTTTTCAGTTTTATCATTTGGTTCATTTTAATTTTCATCTAAGTTTGAATCTTCAGATGGGTTCTGAATTAGTTGTTCAGGTTTCTCAATTGATTTCCCACTTCTTAAAATAGTCACAGCCTTTATTTGTTCTTGATTTGTTTGAGTACAGCTTGACTCTCCCCTTAAATTTGAGTATGGTACCTCCTGAGTAGGCATGGGTGCCTTTTCAGTTTTGATGGTTTGAAGTTTTTTTAAGGGAAGAGACTTCCTAGTTCATCCTTTCCATTTGTTTGCACAATTTTTCTAGTAGGATTTGTGGAATAGTTTGGGTTGGTGCTTCAGAAGATATGCTTATCCCAGGGGGATATTTTGGAGGTGGGATGGTTTGTTGAAAATGGACCATTGGATATTGGTATTTGATAGGTTCGGTTTGGAACTGGTTATGGTTTTGATAGTTCTGATGGGGGTAAGGATTTTTTCCCTGTGGTTGGCTAGGTTGTTGGTTATCTTTCCAGCAGAAGACTTGGTTGTCATTATACCTTGGGTTGAAGTTGTTTTGGTATTATTTCTTTTGAAAGTTCAAATAATTTATTTTTCTAGGGGTCCTTCTAAAAGAACATCCTTTATGGATGGAATGGTTGGGAAATTTTCTATCTTATGGTCATATTTTTCACAAATTGGGAAAACAGGTTCTACAGTTTGGATTTCATGGACTTTCCTAAGGTCTATCTCTTCAACCTGCTTAGAGAGTGCTTCGAGTTTAGACCTAAGGCTTCCTATTATATAAGTGTATGAATTTCAGTAGTTCTTTGTGGATTTTTAGAATAAGGTGAAGTTCCCCATGTTTGGTTTTGTTCAGCAAGGCCTTCTAGATACTCGTAAGCATCATTTGGGGCTTTGTTTTTAAAGGTTCCGTTACACATCATGTCAATGAATTGTTTGTTCCCCAGATCCAACCCTTCATAAAAAATTATCACTTATCCAGGAATAGAAAAACCATGGTGTGGAACCATGTTTAGAGTGTCTTTGAACCTGTCCCATGTTTCATAGAATAAATCTCCCTCTTTTTCAAAAAAGTTTTTTATACTCTTTTTAAGTGCAATTGTTTTGTGGCGGGGAAAGTTTTTTTTTGATAATTCTTTTTGTAGTTGGTCCTAAGAGTTGATGGATGATAGTCTCAAATTTTTTAGCCTATTTTTAGATCGATCCTTTTAATAAAAAGGAAATATCCTCAACTTAGCTGATTCTAGTTGATGTGGGGGACACATGGTTTCTACAATGTCATTAAACTCTTTAATGTGAAGGTTGGGCATCTCAGACTCCATTCCATGGAATGTGGGAAGGTGGATTAGGACATGGGGTTTAATGATGTAGTTGGAATATACTAGGGAATTTTGTCTAATGCATGAGGGGGTGTTGGTCCAGGCAGGTGTGATGTATTCATTCACGGTTTGATCGACCGCATTCCCCAAGTTTGGGGCTGCCTCATTTGGATTCCCATTTTGGTTTCCACCTGGGTTTATGAGTTGGTTTCTTTGAAGGCCTTCCATTGAAATGGGATCAATTTTGGGCTCTCTAATATCAAGAGGATTATGATCTAATGAAAAAAATACCTTAGGTTCACTTGACTCCCCAATCCTAGGACTTTCCAACCTAACTAGACGATTTCATTGATCGCGGGTGTAGGCGGACATGCACCAAAAGAAAAAAAAAGAAAGGGACAAGATATAATATCTTGAGTGAGTATAAAAGAAACAAGGGAGAATAGAATGGGTATTGAGATGACTTACTTGAGTCCCAGAAAACGATGCCAAAATTTGATTCACTCTCAAATTTACCCAAGAGAAGAAGGTATAATGGTCCTTGTAGTCTAGCTTCGGTTTTCAAATCCTTCGTGACCTAAGAAGTAACCAACAAACACGTACAATCTATAGATTGTTTTTGTCTATTAAGTGGCCAACTTGGGTTGATTTAATATGGTTTTAAATTAACTCTAAGAGACTTAAGTGAATTAAATTTTAAATAATGAGTTTATCTTAGGTTATCACATAGCGCAGATTGGACGTATTCCCTTTTCAATTATTTTAATTTCTTATATTTGAGATGAGTTCCTTTAAAGAGATCAAAAAAATTCATCAATTACTGATTTTATACCAACACACCATAATACTAATCACCTATACACTTTCAGGATCAAATTTATGAGCACTCCAAGGTAAAGGTTTGTATTAGAACTTGAATTATGTGGCCTTAAAATTCAACATGGATGAAGAAGTTTTAAAATCATCAAATAATAATATCAATTAAAAGATATGATTATAAATTAATGGGGAGATAAATAAAATTCAATCCATCCCCTTTCTACTCCCTTGGATAAACCTATAAGTGGGTTAGTCCTCCATTTATGCTATGGTTTCATTGGAAGCGGGAAGTAGACTCATGAGGGAGGAATTGAATAAGTAAGGAAAACAATAAAAATAAAATGATCATTCCACCGTTGTGTGAATAATCTCACTAGGTTTGGTGTGAATAAATTCACACCTTAAGGAAACAGTATCAAATTAACATGGATAAGAATAGAATAATATTATAAGATGAACTTTTATTAAGAAACTTGGATGAATTAAAACAATTTACATGTGAAAGACAAACCTGAGACAAAAAAATCACAGCATAACATTACAATGAAAGAAAGCTAAAAATATGATAAAACCCTCCACCAAAACTACCTTAAATAGGAATTTCAGGAAGCTTGGATTGAGATCCCAATAGTACAAAAGATCCCACTTGAGTATGGTAGGCCTAGGGTTGTGGAAAGTAAGGGAGAGGAGACTTTTCCACCCTTGACCCGAAGTTGCATCCAGCATTGTTCCACTGAACACAGGAGCCTGTAAGACCTTCTAGATTGTAGAATTGGAGTGGTCTATATAAGACAAAAATAAATCTCCAGATGTTACCTAGCTCTCTGGAAACTTTCATACAAAATTAATTTTTGGTTTTCAAGATATGGTTAAATTGGTGTGTTGATTGTATGGGTCTCAGCATCTAGCCCATAGTTTTATCTCCAAAATGGGACGCCTTAATATCCACTATGGATGCCGAATTAGCATTGGATCTTGAATAATTATTTGTTACTATATATCTATTATAGCATCCCACGAAATTTGGGCTTCATTGGGACTGTATGTTGGGCCCCACAGTCTCATCAGTGGGCTGATGTCCAATCTTCCTTCTCCAGAATTGTTTGCATGAAATCCCATTTTGGTGATCTTACAATGTGAATCTTCCAATAATCCACAAGTATTAATTGTTCCCAATATAATTAGAAACCTGAAAATTAAATATGAAAATAAAATCAATATCATTGGGTACTTTAAATGATGTTAACAAATGTACCACATAATAGTGCATTTTAAGAAGGAATTACAATCATAATGTAAAATGATGTTCAAAGTGTAAAATGCACTAAAATGATGTTTATGAATAATAAAGAACATGAATATTATATATATTAACAATGAATATTTTCCTCATTTAGTGTCTAATCATGAAGAATTATCTCTAAGTTTCTAGTTAGAGAAGTGACAACCAAAGTATCTGTACTGATAGATCTAAATTGTGTCATCTCTGTCGATGATAAGGGAATTTGAAGCCTCTGTGTGATAGAGACCCATAAGATCGTCATATTTGAATCAATATGGGGTATTTATAGCATTTATGTTGGACCTTTCCACCAAATATGAGTGGAAGAAATCCACACCAGCTCCACCTTCATGAGTGAGTTATTTTATGCCATGTCAATTGGGGAGTTAGAATAGCACTGGTAGGTCTGTTTGAGGAGGAGGTTGTGGCTGTGGTAGCCATATCCCTGATCACCAACAACACCAAAAGAGTCGTTATTATTGTGGTAGTCCATTTTTTTCACATGGTCATAGATCATGTCAGTTTCATGCACTTCATCTAATACCCAAGGATTAGGCTTCAAGACCTTCTACAATATGAGGTACTATTCTAGTATCCTCTACTATAGTATCTGGTTTATTCGATATAGGTGATTCGAACTCTTTTATCTCTGTATACATTTTGGAAAGTCTTGGACTAGATATTTATTATCAATACAGTTTAATGATCCTAGATACACTGTTACGGGTACGAACAGAGGGCATACACCAGTGTAGGGACTATCCCCTTGAGGTAGGCAGTTACCCTTTCCTATGGAACCTCATCATTCTCGAGATAACAACTTTTATGTCATTCTTGGAATGGAATAGTTGGTACACTATCATGCTTTTGTAGACTGATATCACTATAGAGTATCTTTTACATCACCATAAGGTAGAAATAATTTGCATATGTGTGAGTGGGATGTATAGGCTGGGAGAGCTGGACTGAAGCATCATGGTAAAGGTGGGGTGACTGCTCAGATTTCTAATCTCTTCATAGAGGATCAGGGTTTTCTTTAAATAGATTTCCCTCCAGTAGTGGATCGTTTCAGGGATGTCTTCACTGAATATTTTTCTGGATTACCTCTTGAAATAGAGGTAGAGTTTACGATCAAGCTTGTTCTTGGAGCAGCTCTAGTGTCCATTCCTCTATATAGCATGAAACCTATAGTTCTTCAGGAGCTCAAGTGATAATTAGAGGATTTAGAGGCCAAAGGTTTTTTACGACCTAGTACATCCTCTTGGGTTTTGGCCTTGCTTTTTTCCAATAAGTTGGATAGAACCTTACATCTATGCATGGATTACATAATGTTGAACTAGATTACAGTTAAGAAGTGGTATACACTGCCTAGAATATATGATCTCTTCAACCGGCTTTGTGGAGCCAGGGTCTTCTTCAAGATCAAACTGAGATCGAGTTATAACAAGGTATGAGTTATACCATCATACATACCTCATACATCTTTTTGTAGTAGGTATGGTCTATACGAGTACCTTGTTATTCCATTCGGCCTTACAAATGCACCCTCCTTTTTCATGGATCTAATGAATAGGGTGTTCCACCCCTATTGGGATTATTTTGTAGTGGTCTTTGTGGATGACATCTTGGTTTATTCTCTAACTCGTAGAGACTATCCCAAATATCTTGAGATCATTCTGAGTACACTGAGAGATCATATAATTTACACGAATCTTGCTAAGTGCCACTTTTGGATCAACAAAGTCCACTTTTTAGGCCAATTTATCTCAGAATCAAGAGTATATGTTGACCCAAAAAGGTTAGTGATGTAGTTTACTGGGAGCATCCCAAGAACATGTTTGATACACTAATCTTCTTAGGGTTGGATGAATATTATATGCATTTCATACAAGACTTTTCTCACCTTGATTCACCCCTTAATAGTATTACAAAGAAAGGTGTCAAGTTCATGTGGTCAGAAGCGTATGAGAAATCCTTTCAAGAGATGAAAGTGAGGATTTTTTACACCCATTATGATTCTTCCCGAGTCGGGTGTAGGTTATACTATCTTTTGTGATTCATCTGGCATTGGAT
This sequence comes from Viscum album, assembly GCA_963277665.1. Lineage (NCBI taxonomy): Eukaryota > Viridiplantae > Streptophyta > Magnoliopsida > Santalales > Viscaceae > Viscum > Viscum album. The sequence goes on from OY728119.1 coordinate 2,048,534,885, forward strand.
TAGGAGAAGTTCTGATACAAGAGGAAAAATGTATTGAATATGGATCTCAGTAGTTGATGCCTCATGAGAGAAACTACCCGACACATGAACTTCATCTAGAAACAATCTTTCATGCCTTACGTTATTGGAGATATTACATGATGGGTGAGAACTTTGTGGTGTACACAGACCACAGGAGCCTCAAATATATCTTTTTTGCAGTGTGATTTGAACCTCAGATAGTGAAGATGGGTCGAATATATTAAATCCTTTGATTTTGATTTTGACTATATGCTTGGAAAGGGAAATGTAGTTTCAAATGAGTTGAGTCAAAAAACCCAAACATAGTCTATACGGGAAGCTAGTGATGAATGCAAATTGATGGACCTCTTTTCTGAGCTGCATTTGGAGTTTCATGATAGTCACGAAGAGTCTTACCTATCATACTTGATAGTTACCTATTCCATCTTTGAGAAGGTGAAGGGTAGATACTTTTTATATATTGATCTCTTGGTTATCTGTGAGAGTATATTAAGAGATAACCCACCGTCATATTGGTCTCTGGATAGAGACAATGTTCTGTGTCAACGTTGACGTATCTGAGTTTCTACTGACATCAGAGAAGAGTTGATGAAAGAGTCCCATGCCTCTCAGTGGGAATTTTATTCAGGAATCTCGGAGATGTATCAAGACATGTGATGCAAGTATGGGTGTCCTATGATGAAAAATTATATAACATGATTTATCACTAGGTGTTCCACCACTCAATAGGTGAAGGTAGAGGACCAGAGATCTATAGGCTTGTTACATCTGCTTCTAGTCCCGGAATAGAAATGGGAAGATGTTTCCATGGATTTCATGGCTGTATTACATAGGTCACCGAGGGGTAGCGATGCTATATGGGTATTCATTGAATGGATAACAAAATAAGCCCACTTCATTCCTATACGAGAGAATTTCTCAGTCGATGAGTTGGGAAGACTGTATGTCCTTGAGATCCTACAACAACATGGGGTCCCTTGTACTATCATTTTATATAGGGATGCTCATTTCACTTTATGGTTCTGGAAGAGTTTGTAGGAAGCTATGGGAACTCAGGTTCTTCTAAGTATAAATTTTCACCCTCAAAATAATGAAAAATCTAAACAGAAAATAAAGGTTCTAAAGGACATGCTCCAAGAATGTGTCCTTGATTTTAGCGGTTCATGGGAGAAGCATATCCCTCTAGTCAAGTTATCTTATATTAAAATATTTCAGGCCACAATTTATATGGATCTATTTGAGGCTTTTTATGGTAGGCCATTTTGTTCTCCCCTATGCTGGATAGAGGTAGGTGAGGTGGCCATACTAGGTCCTCATCTTGTTCATGAAACTTTAGAGTAGGTTCAGCTAATTAGAAATCATATGACTACTTCTTAGTCTAGACAAAAATCTTATGTCGATCGTTGTCAACGAACTCTTGAGTTCGAGGTTGGGAATCATGTTTTCTTCGAGTATCACCTAAACATGGGAATTAATGGTTACAAAAGTAGGGAAAGCTATCACCTCATTTTTTAGGGACTTTGGAAATTCTAGATGGAGTTGGGCGGGTAGCCTAATAGTTTCTTTTTTCCTTAGAGGTACCATGCCATGCATGATTTATTTCATATTTCATAGCTTCACCAATATCATACCGACTCATCATATACTTTTTATCCCAAGTAATTTGAGTTACATTTTGATGCTACCTTTGAGGAGCATCCAGTACACATCATCTACCAGATAACAAAGGATCTCCATGGTTGGTCTGTCCCTCTAGTACAAGTGATATGGAATCACGATCGGGTATAGGATGAGACTTGGGAGAGAGGAGCTGACATACATTCCCAATGGAAAATTTTTTTCTCAAAAAATGTTTCTCCATCCTTGGAAGGTAAACTCAGGGATGAGTTCTTTTAAAGGGGGAAGATTATAAGAACCATGTTTTTCACTTCTGTATGGATCCCTGGATTTTCGGTCTAAATATTTACATTGAACCTAATATGGGTTCCTAATGGGTTAGTAAATGTCTTAGGGGTCTCCGGGGAAAGTTCAAATCTAAGAACCCATCTTTTTTTGAAAAAATGGTTGGACGCACAGTTTAGAGTAAACTGAGAATGAATTCCACACTTTTTAGAAAACCGTACGGATTGTGTTTTTTCAGATAGAGCTACCTCGCATGGTTGAAACATGACTATATGGCCTAACTGTGTGAGGGACCCTTAGTCCTAGGTACCCATTCATGGTTTGTGCACGGTTTATCAAACTATGTGGACAAACTGTGCATAAGCTATTTTAAGGGCAAATTTTCACTTTTTCCCTTAATGATCTAATTAAGACACCTATATCTTCCCTAATCCGAGATTATGTGGGATTAACCTATTTATATCTCAATTTCGGACTTTTTGAAGATCTAACCTTGGAATCAAGAGATATCTTTCATCCAAAAACCGATCGAGCTTCCGTTCATCACTCTGGATGTGCAATGAGAAGTACTCGAGTCCTCATGAGCCATTCCCCTTATCTATTTCTCTTGACTGAGATATCAGGGTATGAAAATTTTTATCCTTTTCTTAGATCTACTCCAATTTGAGCCAAATCAAGGGCTAATACTAGTGTAGAAGGATTGTATAACCCTAAGGTGGATCATCTATAACTCATCCTTAAAGGTCATTGATTTTGGATTTGTCATGTGGGGCCCACCGATTTCATCAGGCGCCATTTATTGAATTTATATTCCATGATTATAATAATTAGAACCATATAGATATGCTCTTTCCATATATGAGAGTTTATTTCCACAACTTTATCCCTTCCATGTTGAACGTTATTCCATAATTGTGTTTGTTGTGTTTTGACACATTTGATCCATCATTTGGGTGTGCCTTTGCCTGACCACTCTAAGGGAAAGATTTTATATATTAAATGGAATGTTTATATTGTGAATTTCATAATGGGAAGTACCATGTATGTTTACCACTTGACCTTCATAATGTAAGTGCTTCAATTGAATAATTAAATGTGAAATGGAAATTGGCAGGTATATTGAGTATATGACTTGACCGTATTGAATGTGAATGAATAGTTGGTTGAATACCCACAAAACCCCTTACCACATTAATGTACGGTAGAAAAATTAACCATGAATATGGAATATGCCATAAATAGATTAAATGGTTGCATGCTATTTGGCCTTATCACACTAATGAAAGGAAAGGCATGAACCAAATGACATGACTAAAAGGTTACATGATACTTGACCTTATCACACTAATGAAAGGTAAGGGCTAAATAGAATAAAATATTAAGTGACTTTATAATTAAAGAAAAATGGAATAATTTAAGCTTGCCTTGGATTCTGATCCGAGAATTCCATGAGCACTCGGGAACCCCATTTTGATTCATGGATATAACATTCATATGTTGATACCCATCTAGATCTCGATCATTGTCTATCCTTTTATGCATAATATGACACTGTAAGATCCCTTCATATTATCATAGGATTCCTTGGATACACTCCTTGGATCCATCATTTATAGGTGGGTTCCATGGTTGAAGCCCATCAGGTCCTGTATCTACTTAGCCCCATTTTGCCTTGGTCGATCACCTTGGACTTGGTAGGCGCCTCATTGTGAAATGCCTTGGATTAAGATCCTTGGATTACACACTTACCCCATGTGAGGCTATAGTTATTTCTGATTTGGTGACCCTTGATATCTACATCACCTTGGTTATTACCTTGGGACTTCATTATTAAATATAATAAATCATGGTTTCCTTGTTACATCTTGGAACCTTCACTATTTATACTATCAAGAGGTGATGTCAGTGTTGGATATGCCTCACGAGACCTATCAATATAAAATTGGTAATTACTTAATTAAATGAACTGGTTACATGTTCAGACACTAGTCGGGGGATGAAGTAAGTACTTGGGTATTTAGTTACATTGTACTTCTTTACATTATATTTGTATGCCTACACACTGTTACATTTCCATTACATGAGCCAGATGTTATAGACACCACTGCTTGTGGCCCACTGATATTTATCTCACACCTTCTCAGGGCGCCGTTTGGTACCTAGGAAAGATTAAATGGTTGCAGGTGTTGATAAAGGGAAGAACATGGCTTAAAATACTTGATTTCTTACTGTTTAGTATGGATCTTGATAGCAAATGATTGAGTTGTAGCTCATGATTCTTGGGATAGTATTTTGATTCCTTTATAATTTTGTGGAAAATGTTATGCCTATTGTATTATATCCATGTTTTCTAGTTTTCTAGTGACATGACATATCATCATTAGTTGTTGTATGATTTTATGTTATTGCAGTTATTTCAGTTAGTGTTACTGTTGTCTCTATTTTCCACTGTGACTTCTATTTACTTATATTTATTCCTCTATTTAACTATGTTTACTCTCATCCGCTATGCTACACTCTGGTAATGGGGGAATATTCTCCCCATGGACACACACTAGGCCCTCACTACTAGTGAGAAGCCTCTAGCATCCAGGGAGATACGCTTGAGGCCATGTGGCCCACCGGGCTCGAGCCACCTTTTGAGTGGCATCTGGGTTCGAGATGCTATAGATTAATGTATTAATATATTTGGTATGTGATAATAAGAGCTAAATTATTTGGGAAATCATATGTTAAGTTGATTTTTGGAAATTTAGTGACCATCCTTCTAAATTTTAGTTCTTTGAATTTGGAATGACATATTTTTGACAAATGTTATGTTTAACTACTTATGGAATGGATTAAGGATATTATTAATTATGATTAAAGTATTATTTATCTTATTAGATAACCTATTCTAACAAATTAGGTTTTAGTAAAAATTTAATCTCTGAAGGAATGACTTGTGGATCTTAGGATTCATAAAAGTGGTTCAGGCATAATTTTTTTCTTGAATATCTATCTTCAAATTTAATAAATGAGGTGAAGATAGATCAGAGCACAACCAAAGGATGAGATTATGACATAGTAAGGAATCAAGTAAGTTTATTTTCTCAAGTGATTCTTTGGATAGTAAAAGAAACCCTCAACTATAGAAAAAGGATTTTGGAACAAAAACTTAATCCTTTTATGTTTCTTACTAAAAAATAAATGGTATTTTAATTGATCATAAATTTATTATTTTGTGAACGTATACTTTCAAATGACCACGTTCTCTATCACTATCCACCAGAACTTGATTATTATATTTTCTTCCATGCATTTGTTTTTAATTCCCACTGATATTCTCCTATAAGAAATCCTAGTGTTTTGGTGAACTTCAAATTTTCCTTTACTTATTATTAAGAGGAGTTTTATTAACCCTATTTACGATACAAGTTTCCCATAATGGAATTTTCAAGTATCAAGATTTTATTTTTGAAGTACAATTTCAAAATTGCAAGGACACAATTTATTAAAGGAGGGATGAATATAACACTGCAAAATTTTATGGAATACATCTTTTTAAATAAATTCAATTCATATGATAGCTTTCGTTTCACACAACCCCGAGCTTAAACAAATTGAGATATACTATTAAATATTAACATGACCATTGAAATAGTAATGTGACCATTAGGAATTGTAATACAACCATTATGAATAGTAATGAAGACAATAGAATAGTAACCTCACCAATTAATATAAAAATAGAATTTAGGTATCTAATGAATGAAAATATAATATAGTTATATCATGGAATAAGTTAATAAAAGTTTTAAAAATGATAAATTAAGTATTGTTATTTTTTGATACTTAAATGTTTAGTTATAATTTTATAATTAATATAATTATTTAAAAGAAAATTTATTTACATAAAATAAATTCATAAATTTTTATTTTGTTTTCTTATTATTATAATACAATTTTATGAGATTTAAATTAAATTTTCAAAGTGTGAGAAAATTAGTTATAATTTTAAAATCGATATTGTTCAACTAAATGATGATTTTAATTAAAAAATTAATTTCTCATATTAATAATTTTTTTTAAAAAATATTTCATTTTATAAATATAAACATAAAAAAATGGTTAGGGTTATTTTTTAGGATTGTTTTGAAATAGTTGAAGTTTTAGTTAATAGTGAAATATAGTAATTTATAGTATTTAACATTATAAGCCAAATACATGAATTATTATATATTTAGTGATGTAAGAAACCATTATTTAAAACTCACATGCACCAGTTCCTATATTTAGTCACAAGAATCATCAATATTTAGAGTTTTAATACAAAATAATAAACCAATGAATAAAATAATAAAAAACACCCCTCTGCTCTAATATAAATACCACCCATCACCAACTCTTATCCTCAGACCTTATAAGCATTAAATATTGTCTAATTTCTACCAAATTCTCTTACCAAGCTTATTTCATACATCTAGGATCATATTATATATATAAAATACCAAACATCAGTTCTTTATGATGGTTCTCAAGGATAAGAAATTCAAGAGGTAAAACCTTCAATCATTTTCTTTCAATTTAATTTATTTTCTTATCCTCTCATCACCTCCCCTTATCCATGTGGGATTAAAACTACAATATCTTATAAATAATTTAATTTTATCATGTTAATGGAATATACATCATCAAACCCCTACTCCTTTGATTTTAATTCTAAAAATGAATACATCATCCATGATGTGTCGATTTACCGCCATTATGGATGATGCATTTTAATTTTCCATCACCACCTTCAAGGTTGGTGATAACACCATTATTATGATTAAATAGGATTTTATAATTCATATTATTATTTATATAATCTTCTATAACCAATATATAAAAATCATATTAAATAAAATGATACATGTTTGTGATGATCGTAAAAACCACAAAAATAAATTAAATCATTTCCATTAACATTTTATCTAATGAATCATCCTCATACCATATAAAAAAATGATACATAAGATAATTTAAACTTTTTTAAATTAATTAATGAAATATTACTTCAATTATAGATAATTATTCCCATTTTACATGAACTTACATACTTGTATACAAGCGAACCGATCATAAAATCATGAAACAAGAGCTCTCAAAACGATGAAATTGAATCTTAAAACTCATAAAAAAGGTCATACATAAACTTAATAAAATTATTCTAAATAAAATAAATGTATAAAATTTTCTAAAATAAGAAATTAATAATTCTAATTTTTTTATCCAGGATAGTAAGTACAAGTGCATAATGCTTTCAAACATAAGGTAATGGATTTATTGACTCAATTTCCATTCACTGGATTAAACTTCTATGTCATTGGTTATGTTATTCCTTATATATGTGTGAAATTTCCTCTGATTTTTTTATACCATATTTATAATTTTATTGTGTGTTTTACATTTTTCACACATAATTATTTCATTGATATATCCTCACTCAAATGATAAGATCTTTGTATGGGTTCTCTCATCTCACTTTTATTATCGTGAGATATGCCTTATTTACCACTTATTTTTTATGTGCGGTGTATGTATACTGCCATTTAAAATATCATATCAAGAGTCTATTTATATTCATGGTATTAAATGTTTTATTTTATTATTATTAATTTTATGGGGCACAGGATCCGACTGATTATAAAGTGCTAAGGATTCTCTATGAACCTCGATTTTTCATTCAGGTTACACTTTCTCTCTGTTTAAAAAAATTTATTTCTTCATTATTCTTATGTAATTCTTATAAATTCTATTTTTATGTTAAAAAATTATGTATCCAGATACATTAATTCTTCTTTTATGAGAAAATACATGTTTTTATAAGGTTTCCTTTTCGATTTCACCCAATAAGAAATCCCAATTTAAGAAAACATCCCAATTTCTTACCCATTTTCAAGTACACTTTAAAATATATTTTAAGAAAACATTATCTTTAAAAAACCTATTTTTATATAATAAAAACTTTCTTATTTCATTTTGGCTTTATAAAATAATTATGCCTTTTTCTTCTTTAAATACTCTTTAATATTTTTCATTATACCGCACCAAATTGGCTCATTTCTAATCTCTCTTGAACTCAATTTTTACATGTTTTCACTTTAGTTGGACATAATTTATCATTATATATGACGTTTTCCCCATTTTAATCTATTATTGCATGGATATAATTATTTTATAAGACTTATTCCATTTTTACATATGATGTTTACCTTGATAGTTATATGATTAGCTGATGAAATATTGATAAATATGTATATTTTATTTAATACTACTATTTGATGATAAGGAATATTATTTTTTAATTAAATAAATTTTTTGGTATATGAGGAATTCTTCCTACTGGTATGATATGGGTCTGGGACTAGTTAATGCAAGCCCTATGGGTCATGGACCAGTTAATGAAAGCCCTACGGGTTGGGGACTGGTTAATGCAAGATACATCAATAATCTATTAGGAGATGATATTAATTAGAGAAAAAACCTTCATGTTTGTTTCCAAGAAGAATCAAATGGGTTCTACCCAAAGAATTAAATTTTCATGAAGGTATAATGTTTCATGTTCTAGATACATAAAGTCCTATAATTATGAATTTCCAACATATAGATTTCAGTTATTATTATCAAGAGGATTTTCACTACGACAAAATCTTTGGATGAATTTTCATTCTAAGTTTATTGATTAGAATGCGTTTTTAGTTTTTTACCTTACCATTTTGATTATACTTATTGATTCAAGTTATATTCTATTTTACCTAACCCTTACTAAGAATTCGAGCTCACCCTTTTATTTTTTTTCTTTCCCTAGGTTATGAAGATGAAATATTTGAATAAGTGTCAAGGAAGTAATTTATTTTCCTTTGTTATGCTCTATGATTAATTATCAAGGTAATAAGGGAAAAATGGATGTATATAGTTATTCATGACTACAAAACAGATTGATCTTCAGTTATGTGATCTTTTTTATGTATTCCATTGTAATAAAATAACCACTGACTCTAGGCTACTAGGGTCGGGGTAGTTATACATACTCCTAAATCTGGTTTTGTAAGAACATAATTTACAAATTATATTTGATACCAACTATAGATTCATGGACATAAATATACCATATTTACCTAAATTAAAGAAACTATTGTGTTACACACACTCCCAACACCATTTAGTTTTATATATTTAGTGAATTAAGAAAAAACATAAACTATAAAACCCATGTCTTTCTCATTTAATTAGTATTTTTTCCACAATATAGTAAATTAATTAATCCATAAGAAGTCTTCAAAATCTCCCCTAAATCCATCCATATGTTCTATTCTTAAAACATATCATGTGTACTAATTTTCTCTATAACCTGGGGAATGAAAATATAAGTAAGGGGTATGCACAAATTCTCAGTAAGGAAAATATATAACTAAAGATGAAATAAAAAGTATGAAATAAATAATATGAAATAAATAAATAATATGAACAATTACAATATAAAATAACATTGATATAATTATATATTCTTGAAAATAGATGAAAACATGTTTAAAAACCTAAAATTATGATATAATAACATTGTATTCTATAGAATATGTGACACAAAACACCTATCTTAAACAACGCATGAAATATATTTCTTTAAATTTAATCTCTTTGATATCTTGCAGAACATGCAACACCAAGTCAAAATAAACTTTAATAAAGTATACAATTATAAAATTTCAAATAAATTAGTAGGTATGAATAGTACTAACTAAATTATGAAATTTATGGGTATCTATTGATTATAAATATATAATAACCATTTAAAAGAAAAAGAAATGTTTTTTTGAAAAAAAATTGTATTTTTTTTAAAGATGGGGTTGTAGCATTTGCACACATAATTTAAAATTAAATTATACCACTATTATAAAATTTATTTTATAAAATGAAATTAATTTTTTAAGTATTAATATAAAACTTATCTTTGGGTGAAATTTTGGTATTTTTCTGAAATGTTTCATTTTTTATGAATATTAGAAAATAATGAATTTTAATTGAAACCGACCTTTTCTTTTAAATTATTTATAAATAAAAATTATATTTTTGATTGGTTTTAAAGTAAAATTTGTTCATTAATATAGAAATTAATCCAATTTGTTTCATTGGAATAATTTTGATATTTAATTTTGATATAAAAACCTTCTAAACTTTTGATGAATTTTCTCTTTAAACACTGACTTTATCATCGTGTCTTTGAGATTAATTATAAATTAAAAATTTCAACTTATTTGAATGAAATTTAGAAAAAAAAATCTATATTTCGAATAATAATTATTTATATGATATAATAAGGTCAAATTATTTTTTTACGATAACTAATAGTAAAAACAATTAATATTATTTAATGAAGTTAAGGTAAAAATGGATTTACTGGGGGTTAAACTAAAAATGTAAGTGTTAAAATGACCTAAAATATTGTATTACATCTATTTTATGGCCATATTTAGAACTTATTGTTGGACTCCTCATGTGTTAATCATGTTTTACGGATCACAAATCTCTTTACTGTTAATTAATCTCGATCTTCATTGCACATCTTGCTAATGATATTCAATCTCAATAATAGCTACACATCATGTTTTTATGATAAAAATTCTTATGATGTTAATTACTCTCTTTATTATTTACAAGTCTCATAAGTGATCACAATTCTCACATATTTTATCACACCTTTATATTTTTGATTCACATTCTCTTACTCTCTAATGATTAACCTTAATCCATATTCTGCATATCACTGTCTTAGTCCAAATACATATATTTGTCTAAGTATGGAGACACTGTGAAGGACTCCCCGTGACCACTCACCGTGACCAGACATCGTGACCCAGACACCGTGACCAGACACCGTGACCAGACACCATGAAGGACACACCAAGAATCTCATACCGTGAACCACATACCGTGAAGAAGACACCGTTTCCATAATCACTGTGAAACCGTTTCTTAAGCTTTTATCAATATTATTTTAAATAATACTAACAGTCATATTTGTTGTATTTAATGCAATTAATGTTTTTTAATGATAGTTGTTGGCATGACAGGAAACCGTATCTCGTACCTATGAGAAGGTAATCATTCCTAATGCCAGAAATTGTGGAATATAAGAAAGACTGAGATGTAGTACACAAAACACACCCCGTAACAAGAAACAACGAAATAAGAAGAGAAACACTGTGCAAGTGTGAATATACAACATGAAGAACTTACATACACCCGAGTGCACTGTGCTAAACAAGAATAACAATCCTGAATAAGAAGGAGATTGCAAGACCTTCAAAGAACACACGACGAATCAAGAGATATTTCTCACTCCTGAAGAAGACAAGCTGAACTACGATACTCTGTTTTTCAATAGAAAACCCAGAGAAGAACTCAGAAGCATTCCTGCTGAATCCAACAAGTCCAGAGCTACATTGATAATCACTAGAGCTTTCTAAACTCTCATCTATCTTCTCTACATGATTTATTTATTAACTTTCGAGCAGTGTGGTATACTCTGTATATCTTTACACACACTGTCTCCTGCACTGAACTGGAGGATATCAAAACCCTCACTCAAATTATCTTAACTTCTGTTTACCCACGTCAACTATGGAAGAGGTCCTTGTGTGACCTGGTCTTTGTTTTTTTTCCCACGAAGAATAGTGGTAGAGGTCCCTGCGTGGCCTGGACAGTTTTGTAAAACTGGTGTTAACCCCGATCCAGGGTGTGGATCAAATTTATATATATATTTGAGAGGACTAAGTCTTGGATTGAGACTGAACCTCTTGTTATATCTGCTGTGAATCTTTTATTTAAGTTTAAAGTACTACATATATCTTATTTATTCCACTGCTATTACTTTGAAATAAAAAACTATTTTAAAGCTACTTTGATAGTTAAATTAGCAGGTGTTTACACTTATTGTAAATCAGTAGGTTAGTTTCAAAAGTTAGTTTAATCTTGTGGTTAAATTAACTGATACCTAATAAATCTTTGAGAAGCTAAGTGAACATTTACAATCTGTATAAATTCACTACAGTTTAACTTATTTTATAAATCGGGGGATTTTAACTAGAAAATATTTTAACAGAAATTTTAATTGGAACTCAATTCACCCCCCTCTTGAGTGTCCACTCCGACCAACATTTGGTATCCGAGGTTTTTGTTTTTGTTCAAAGATTTTTGAAATACTCTGTTTTTCAACTGTGATTTTAGTTGCATCTTTAAAGATATTAAATTTCCGTTAGTTCAAAATTTTTATCTCTTTAAATTATCGTTCTAAAATCTAGTTATAGATAATAGACTAGAGGGTACTGCTACTAACATGCCACCTTTCTTCAATGGTACAAACTATGCTCAGTGGAAACTTAAAATGAAAATTCATTTAGAAATCATAGGTTTTGATATTTGTACCGCCTTAGAATCAGAATATAAACTTCCCACTACTACTAGATCCACTTGGGATGAACCTACAAAGACTTCTTACAATAATAACTGTAAAGATATGAATGCCCTGTACTGTGCTTTAGGAGATGAAGAGTTTAATAGAATTTCTTCCTGTAAAACTGCTTTTGAAATTTGGGATACTTTGGGTGTTTCTCATGAAAGAACTACCAATGTTAAAGAAATGAGATTAAATACTTATACTATTAAATATGAAAATTTTAAAATGAAGACTGATGAACCTATTTATGATATGTATCCCAGGTTTAATGAGATAGTCAATACAATGAATTCACTTGAAAAGGCTTTTCCAGCAAAGGAAAAAATTATGAGAATCTTGAGATGTCTACCAGAACGATGGAGAGGCACATCTGTCTCAATCAGAGAGTCATGTGACATTGCTGCTCTACCTGTCAAAGAACTCATTGGTAAGCTTATGATGTATGAGGAAGAACTCAAGGTGAATAAAGAGGAAGATAATGAACCTAATAGAAAATCAGTGGCTTTCAAGACTACTTCTTCAAAGAGCAAGGACAAAGATAAAGCTCAACTACCTACTGATAGTTCAACTAGTGAAAATTCATACTCTGATAGTGATGCTGAAATGGCTTAGATATCCAGAAGGTTTAAGAAATTTTATAGGAAGAAGAAATTCTTCAGAAAATCAAATTACAAAGGAAGGTATGACAATAAGAGACATTGGAAGAAGGACTGGAGAAAGTCAGATAAAAGTGATGATGTTGTCTGTTATGAGGGAAAAAGAAAAGGACATATTAAAGCAGACTGAACAAAGCTCAAATTAAAGAAGAAATATGATTACAAGGACAGTAAGGAAAGAAAGGATATGAAGGCTACTTGGAGCGCTTCTGAGAATAGCTCCAGTGAATCTGAAGCTTCTGAGACTGAAAACAGAAATAAGGCAAACATGTGTTTTATGACAAACACATCTGATGTAACCCTAGATACTTCTACTTTAAATTCTTATTATTCTGAAGATAGTGCATAATCTGATTCTGATTCTGAAAACATGACTAGTGAGGAATTGTTTGAATATTGTAATATGCTGGAAGAGACATGAAATGAAATTAAGGATAAATAAAAATCATTAAAGAAACAGCATGCTCTCACTACTACTTTTAAAACTGAACTTACTATTGAAAAAGTGAAAAATGCTCAACTGTTAAAGGAGAACACTGAACTGATATTGTCTAATGATCAACTTAGAAAGGATTTAGAGAAATTAACAAATTGAAAGGATACACTAACTCAAATGCTAGGAAAGAAAGTTGCACCAAAATACACTACTGGAATAGGCTACAAACCTGGACAAAGACAGTTTACTAAGAATAGATTTATTCCTAAATCTGGACATAATATTGCTAGTTCTAGTTCTGGACATTTATATGCTTCAACTAGTTATATTTATAGTTACGAATCTAATAAATTTTATCTTTCAAAATCTGTTGATTCTACAAATTTTATGAGACCCATAAGACAAATTTGGGTACCGAAAGCTTTGATTTCTAACCTGTCTGGACCCAAGAAGATCTGGGTACCAAAATCATTTTCTATCTAAATATGTTTTGTAGGAAACTTGCTTGAAGAGCTCCTGTAGGAAGACATGGTACGTAGACAGTGGATGTTCAAGAAATCTGTCAGGAGACTTCTCATGCTTTAAAAGCTTAGTTAGAATTGATGGAGGCTTTGTCACCTTTGGTGATAATTCTAAAGGGAAAATCATCGGCTTATGCCAGATTGGTAACACTGACTCAGTATTAATTTCTAAAGTTTTATTCATTGATGGACTTAAATATAATCTGTTAAGTATTTCTCATTTATGTGATGATGGTTTTAATGTAAATTTTGAAAATGATTCTTGTAATGTTTTTAATTCTAAAAATTATTTAGTATTTTATTCCCTACGAAATGAAAATGTTTATACTGTTGACTTAAATTCTTTAACCATGCAAAATATTACCTTTTTAAATGATTTTCATAAAGAGTCCTGGCTTTGGCATAGAAGATTAGGACACTGCAATATACACTCACTTAGAAAACTTACTAGGAAGAACTTAGTGAGAGACCTACCCAAACTTGAGTTTCCAAATGACCAAGTTTGTAATCCCTGTTAAAAGGGAAAGCAACAAAGAATCTCTTTCAAACCAAAGAAAGAAGTTTCAACTTCTCAACCTCTTGATTTGGTTCACATGGATTTGTTTGGACCATCTAGAGATTCTAGCTTCAATGGGAAGCACTATGTCTATGTCTTAGTAGATGACTTTTCTAGGTATACTTGGGTATATTTTATAGCTCACAAAAGTGAATCTTGTTCTTAATTTGTTAAATATTCCAAGTCTGTAGAGAACCTTAGTGGACTTAAGATTAAAACTCTAAGAAGTGATCATGGCCGTGAGTTTGAGAATCATGAATTTGAATCCTATTTCTCACACAATGTCTATAGTCATAACTTTTCTGCCCCTAGGACACCTCATCAAAATTTTGTAGTAGAAAGGAAGAATAGAACCCTTCAGGAAATTTCCAGAACCATGCTCAATGAATATGACCGACCTGTTTATTTTTGGGATGAAGCTGTAAATACATCTTGTTATATTATCAATAGAGTCTTGATTAGACTTGTTATTAAGAGGAACCCTTATGAGTTGTGGAACCATAGGAAACCTAAGGTTAACTACTTTAGAGTCTTTCGCTGCAAAGTCTTTATTCTTAAAACCAAATATAATATTGACAAGTTTGCATCCAAGAGTGATGAAGGAATTTTCCTAGGTTATTCTATTTCTAGTAAAGCCTATAGAGTTTTCAATAAAAGAACCAAGTTTGTGGAAGAATTTGTTCACATCAAGTTGGATGAAACTGATCCACATGAGCCTAAAACCTCTCTTGAAAATCTTGAAGAAGACTTAACTGTTCTGGACCTTAATGACAAATCAAATGAACCTGCTATAAAGACAACCAGTTTTGGAAATTTTCCAGAACCTGATTCTGTTGATTCCCAACCTGTTGATGAACCTAAAATTTCTAGTCCTACCTTTAATAGATCAACTATAATTCTAAAGAATCATCCTTTAGATGTTGTTTTAGGAAATCTTGATAGAGGGACACATACTAGAGATTCTCTTAGAAATCAGGTTGAACCTCAAGCCTTCTTGTCACAGCTTGAACCTAAAAACATTGATGATGCTATTAATGATGAATTTTGGGAAATTGCTATGCAAGAAGAACTCAATCAGTTTGAAAGAAATAAAGTTTGTAATCTTGTTGAAAGACCTAAGGACACTTTCACAATAGGAACTAAATGGGTGTTTAGAAATAAAGTAGATGAATCCGGAAACATAGTTAGAAATAAAGCTAGACTAGTTTCACAAGGCTATAGTCAAGAAGAAGGTATTGACTATGAGGAGACTTTTTCTCCAGTAGCCAGATTAGAAGCCATTAGGATTTTACTTACTTATGCTGCACATCTAAATTTCAAAATATATCAAATGGATGTCAAGAGTGCATTCTTAAATGGATATATTGTTGAGGATGTTTTTTCTGAACAACCAACTGGATTTTCAAACCCTCATTTTCCAAATCATATTTTCAAATTATCAAAATCTTTTTATGGTTTAAAGCAAGCTCCAAGATCTTGGTATGATAGATTAAGTACTTTTCTAATTTCTAAAGGTTTTACAAAAGGAATAGCTGATCCTACTCTATTTATAAAATGAATTTCTAAAGATTTTTTAGTTTTAAAAATTTATGTAGATGATATTATTTTTGGATCTTGAAAAACTACATTATGTTCTGATTTTTCTAAAATGATGCAAAATGAATTTGAAATGAGTTTAATGGGTGAACTTAAATTATTTCTTGGTTTTCAAATCTTTCAAATTGATGATGGAATTATTTTAACTCAAAGTAAATATACTAGAGATCTTTTAAAACGTTTTGGATTGGATAACACAAAAAGTAATAACACTCCCATGAGTACCACCTGTAAGATGGATCTTGATGAAAGTGGTAAATCTGTTGATCAAACCACTTATAGAGGAATGATTGGAAGTCTACTCTACCTGACTGCTAGTCATCCTGATATTATGTTTTGTGTGTGTATGTGTGCTCGTTTTCAAGCAAACCCTAAAGAGTCACATTTAAATGCTGTAAAGAGAATTTTCAAATACCTCAAGCATACACCCAATTTAAGACTGTTCTATCCCAAAGGACAATCATTTGAATTAGTTAGTTATTCTGATGATGACTTTGCTGGATGTAAGCTAGATAGGAAAAGCATCTCTGGAACATGTCACCTTTTAGGCAAGTCACTAGTATCATGGTGTAGTAAAAAACAAAATTCAATTGCATTATCTACTACAGAAGCTGAATACATAGCTGCTGGTAGCTGTTGTGCACAAATTTTGTGGATGAAACACACATTACTAGACTATGGATATCAATTCAGACATGTCTCAATAAATTGTGACAACACAAGTGCTATTAATATTTCTAAGAATCCTGTTTCACATTCTAGGACAAAAAATATTGATGTAAGAAATCACTTTTTGAGGGATCATTATCAAAAAGGTGATATCACTTTGGAATTCATTGGTACAAAATATCAACTTGCTGATATATTCACTAAACCATTAAATTCTGAAAGATTAGACTACATGTAACGACCCAAAATTTCATTAATGGAAAATCCCTCTTGATCCAGTTAAATGTTTCTTTATAAAAAAAATGTTTTTATAAGATGTCAACTTCTTTAGTTTAACGTTAAGATTTGTGACTGTTACTTTTATAGCCGTTGAACAGTGATCATCTGGGTAGTTTAAATATAAGGCTTTAACGAACCAATTTTCTACTCAGACAAAGGAAGTGATGGCCTCATCCAGTAGAATTTCCCCTTACGAAGCCCATTTGTCGGAGCTCGGAAAATAGGTGGCGTCTTTGGGCTTTGCCCTTGACCAAGCCCAAGCTGAGCTTCATCAAGTCAAGCTCGAACGTGATCGTCTATGGGAAAAATGGAAGTTGATAGAGATTACCACTCGAGCGATGTTATCCGAGCAACCCCAAGAGTCTGTCACCATCGCACACCTTACCCTTAGGTCTTATGCGGCTATTTTAAGGGGTTATGTAACAAATAAGTAGTACCATGTTCATGTACATTATTTTTTGTATATAATAATGAATATAATTTTTTTGATACATTGTAATTAGTTTTTAAAGTACAAATGGTGTTTTTAGTTATTATTTAATTAAGAATTATATTTTATTAAATTAAAGGATTTTTGAATTAAATAATATTTTAATAAAATATTATTATTAATATTAAATTAATTTTTATTACATATAAACGATCTTATAATTTTATGAATGCAATTAAAATTTTTATTAAGGTTTGAAAGCCATTTCTGTCAAAACCCGTGAATTTTTTTATAAATGTCGGTTTTTATTTTAAAAGAAAAAATTCACATATTTAGAAAATTATTTAGATAAAATAAATATTATTTTTGGAATCAGGACGTCGAAATTATCCAACGGTGAATTTTTCATAATTTTCTGAGACAGTTAAATTTTTGGGTAAAAATTAAATACCATTTAAATATATAATGTGTTTTATGACATCATAATGACCCAATGGTGATGTAATAAAATACCATAATCCTTATGTTCGGCCAATATGTGTTTTATCATTAAAATAATGAGGTTTTGGGTTTGTTTGACTCACTTTTCAAAGCATTAATGGAGCTCTCAAGACTTATTCAACACTTTGCCTTTTTAAATTAATTTCCATGGGAGTTTGACTCACCTCCACATAAGCAACCCTAATTTTTTAATAAGTTCGGACCTTGGCCTTGTAAAATATTTTTTTCCTCTTTCCTTTTCCAGAAACCATGGGCAAATACCATGGGATGGTTTGTGGTTTGGATTATTTTAATATAAGGGGTCCCAAACCTAAATAATAAAGAATTCTCTCACCTTTCCTATATAAACCCACCCATGCTCCCACTTCCTCCTCACTCAAAGCCCTTTAAGTTCGTCCAACCTCTTCCCTACTCTCTCTAGAATCCTCTCAAGGTGCCCCAAGCTCCCAAGAAGCCTCTCACAAGCCTCTCTCTAGCCTTTGGAAGCACACTTCCAAGTAAGGGTTTTTCTTCCTTTCTCATTTTTGTCAATTTTCTTTAAGTTGTATTGCCCTTTTAATTTCATTTATGAATGTTGGGGTATGGTTTCGCACCTCTCCCATACTGCCCTCTTATTGTTTGAATTATGGGAGACCCCTTTCTCTCTCATTAAATGCCTCCCATGTACACCCGTTACTATGCCGAAATTCCGAAAGGAACCTTTTTCTCCTCTTTTATATTCAAGCAATAC
The DNA here is from genome assembly GCA_963277665.1 of Viscum album. Classification (NCBI taxonomy): domain Eukaryota; kingdom Viridiplantae; phylum Streptophyta; class Magnoliopsida; order Santalales; family Viscaceae; genus Viscum; species Viscum album. The sequence continues at coordinate 2,048,553,662 of OY728119.1, forward strand.
TTTTGTATCATGAATCTAAATTCCTTTTCAATTGTTGGGACATGTATCTATATGACCTTGTTACTGTCTATTACATGTAAATATGATGAGGAACCCCTTTCTCTCTCATCATCCTTTTTTATGAATTCTTATGTCACGCCGTTACGCTGCCGAAATCACACCGATTTTCTAAGCCAATATCATTGTGTAGTGAATACCATGCCCATTTCTCCATCAAGGGTATTCACCTTCATGAACATTTACTTATTTATTTTAAAGTTTCATGTATGAATTCCACATTCCTTTATCATGGAATAAATGATTATGTTTTATGAATCCATGTTTTATGATCCATGTGGCACACTTATGCATGAAATGAAATGTTTAAGAAGGGTGCGCCCTGATAGCGCTCCAATGCATTGGGTAAAGTATAGTATCATGATACATCATGTGCAATGAGTGTTGACTCATGCTAATTCAAGTGCAACGAGGGTTTACTCGTGCTTCAAGTGCAATGAGGGTTTACTCATGCTCCATGTGCAATGAGCCTTGGCTCATGCTAATTCAATGTTAAGTGTTGTTGCCACATTTCCATGTTATGATTATCATGCTTTATCATGCCTTTATTTTCATGTCTCTCTTATTCTCTATTGATATGCCTATTTCCTAACATGTATTGTACTCCTCATGTTATTCATTGTGTACTCCATTACTGGGCTTTATAGCTCACCCTTTTCTTATGCATGTCCTCAGGTTATCCCATGCAATGCTAAGTACGAAGGAATGTAGTGGTCATGTAAAGGAAGTTTTCAATAAGGATGTTGTATTTCAAGATTAAAGTTTTTATTTAATGATCCTAAGCCCCAAAGACACTAAACCTCTCGATCTTATTTGTTGTATCAAGTGAAGTTTTATGTAATAAAGCATGTTTAAGTTGTAATAAAAAGCAGGGTTGTCACAGTTGGTATCAGAGGCAGGTTTAGTTATTTTTGGGATTATGAAACCCTAGTAAAGCCTTAGATACAAGACTAATCATAATAAAAACATCCCTAAGTTTTAGTAAATACTAAGTAAGTGGTTTATCAAACAAATACATCCCTGTCTGGATACGAGCAGGTAGAGGAGGCTCTGGCACAGATGTATCCTAGGGGTAAAACCCGAAAACACCGCTTTGAGCTAGACTCGAACGGGAACTGGTGCACGACAACGGGCCTTGCTGCACTCTTGGTTACGACACTCCCGGGGGATATGTTTTGATAAATTCACAATCTTAGTATGAACCCTTATTAAGGGAAAAATGCCCCTAAGGATATATGTTAGAAGGAAGATCATGAAAAGCCTGGATTGAATCCTATAGACTCATGAGTTAAAGAGATTAAAGTTTATTTATAAGTCATCAAATTTTGTATTTGGATTACCCTTTATGTGTTACCCCTAACTTTCCTTTTATTCCAGCCAATGGCCGGTAATAGGAGAACTCGGGCTAACAACCGTTGTGAAGATCAGTGTGATGATTGTACTTATGAGATGCCCAATCCAATGGGAGCGGGAATCCCAAACTTTGTCACGCTTCTCTCTCAGCTAACTCAAGTTTTGAATAGAAACACTGGTCAAGAGGAACGTTCAACCCCCCCTAAGAAAGAACAAGTCGCTATTGAAAGCTTCATGAGACAAAGGCCTCCTACTTTTAGTGGATCATCCGATCCCACGATTGCTGAACAATGGATCAACTCCATTGAAAAGATATTCTCCATCCTCCAATGCTCTGAAAAAGAGAAGGTTCTCCTGGAGGCTTATCATATGGAGGGTGAAGCTGATCAATGGTGGACGTTGATAAAAAATACGAAGCCTGAGGAGGAGATCGAGGCTTTGGAATGGAAGGTATTCCTGAAGATGTTTTTCGATAAATATTTTCCACGCACCCTCCGTCTTAAGATGGAAAGGGACTTCCTTTCCCTCAAATAGAAAGATGAAGAATCTGTGGGAGCGTACGAGGCAAACTTCACAAGGCTTGCACGATACGCTTCCGGCTTTGTCGTTACCCCCTAATGCAAGGTTGACCACTTCTTTGGTGGGATGAAGCCTAGCTTGCGGAAAGCATTAGCGATCCGTGACTTTGACAGCTATGAGGAAATTGTCCGATGTGCCCTTAAGGTTGAAATGGAGATCGGAGAATCACAGGGGTATCATGGGGACAAGAAGCGGAAGGTGGACTTCAATTCTGGTGGTCCGATGGATAAATCCAACGGCGCTAAGAAATTCCAGCACCCCACTTGCCAAAAGTGTGGAAAAAAGCATCCTGGAAATTGCCTTAGAGGGACAAGAAAATGCTTTAAGTGTGGAAGAGAAGGGCACCTAGCTGTTAACTGTCAGCAAGAAGGACCCGCGGCTGCGAAGGAGGGGAGGAACGCTCCGTTCGAACCTCAACGTGTTGTTCAATGCTTCAAATGCAAAGAACTGGGTCATTTTGCAAATCAGTGCCCTAATCCAAGGGTTAGCGGAGGCAATCAACAACCTCCAAGACAGCAAGGAAGGGCTTTTTCCATCACTTCTGTCGAAGTGAACCCCGACAACGAAGTGGTGACAGGTACGCTAGTTATTCATTCAAGAATAGCGAACGTACTTTTTGATTCAGGTTCTACGCATTCTTTTATATCTCAAAAGTTTAGTAGAACAATCCCTGCACCACCACAAATCATGGAAGTAAAGATGTCGGTGAGTACGGCAAATGGGGAAATCATTGCATCCCATGAGTATAAGTCCTCCCCTGTTATAATCTGTGGATTGAATTTCCCGGCGAACCTCATCATACTCCCTTGGTGGAATTTGATGCAATTCTTGGCATGGATTGGATTTCCTTATATAGAGCCAACATAAATTGTCGGGAGAGGGAAATCACACTCCATATGGAGAATCGACCCCCGATTCTTTACAAGTGTCAGGAGGAAGATGAATCTCCTTTAGCTCCATCATCTCAAGCATGGATATTACTGCCTTATGAGCACGCATATCTGGCTCAGATGATTGAGTCCAAGGAAGAAACCACCCTTGAAGAAATGCCTATTGTGAGGGAATTTGCTGAAGTATTTCCCGAGGAACTTCCTGGTCTTCCTCCAAGAAGAGATGTTGAGTTCTCAATTGAACTTATACCTGGGGCACTACCAATATCCAAGACTCCATATAGAATGGCTGTGGTTGAGCTTGAAGAACTGAAGAAACAACTACAGGAGAATCTGGATAAAGGGTTTATACGCCCAAGTGCATCACCATGGGGTGCACCAGTCCTCTTCGTCAAGAAGAAGGATGGGTCAATGCGGCTTTGCATCGATTATCGTGAACTTAACAAAATCAAGATAAAGAACAAGTATCCTCTCCCAAGAATCGATGACTTGTTTGATCAGCTGCGTGGAGCACAATACTTCTCCAAGGTCGACTTGCGGTCGGGATATTATCAAGTAAGGGTGAAGAAGGAAGATATCCCCAAGACTTCTTTTCGTACAAGGTACGGGAACTATGAATTCATATTAATGCCTTTTGGACTCACCAATGCTCCAGCAATATTCATGGACTTGATGAATAGAGTCTTTAGAGATTACCTATATAAATTTGTGGTAGTCTTTATAGATGATATTCTAATATACTCCAAAACCAAGGAGGACCATGAGGAGCATTTAAGAACTGTACTGGAGACTTTGCGCAAGGAGAAGATCTATTCCAAGTACAGCAAGTGTGAGTTCTGGTTGAAGGAGGTCTCATTCTTGGGACATATCATCACAAGCAATGGGATATCTGTGGACCCCTCCAAAACAGATGCAATTGAGGGATGGCCGAGGCCAACATCGGTAACTGATATCCGTAGCTTCTTGGGGTTAGCTGGATATTATCGACGATTTGTGAGAAACTTATCACGATTGTCCAACCCTCTTACCAAGCTAACTCGAAAGGGAGTAAAGTTTGCTTGGAGTGATGAATGTGAAGAAAGCTTCAAGGAGTTGAAAAGGAGGCTTATCACTGCACCTGTGCTCACTTTACCCACAAGTGGGGAGCTTTTTGTGGTATTTAGTGATGCTTCGAAGAAGGGCTTAGGATGTGTGCTGATGCAGAATGATAAAGTGATATCCTATGCCTCAAGACAGTTGAAAATCCATGAGCGAAACTATCCAACACATGATCTGGAGTTGGCGGCGGTGATCTTTGCCTTGAAAATCTGGCGGCATTATCTCTATGGAGAGAAATGTGAGATATATACTGACCACAAGAGTCTTAAATATATATTCACACAGAAAGAGCTTAATATGCACCAGAGAAGATGGATAGAGCTCATAAAGGATTATGACTGTTCAATACATTACCACCCTGGGAAGGCGAACAAGGTGGCGGATGCCCTAAGTAGAAAGGATCCAGCAATTCTATCAATGATGAGAATTGAGAAGGATCCAATCTTCTTAGACTTGATGAAGATGGACGTGGGAATCATAAAGAAGGGAACATCATCAATCCTTTCACAAATGATTGCTCAACCATCTCTCTTGGAAAGGTTAAAGGATGCTCAAAAGGATGATGCGAGAATCCAAGAAAAAGTGGAAGCTATCAAAAAGGGAAAATCCTCAGAGTTTAATGTTAATGAAGAAGGAATTGTGCGGTTTGGGAAAAGACTATGTGTCCCATCAAGTTCGGAGCTGAAGAAGGAACTTTTGGATGATGCACATAGTTCAAATTTCTCTATTCACCCAGGGATCACAAAGATGTATCGAGATCTCCGAGAAAACTTTTGGTGGGATAATATGAAGAAGGAGATCGCCGAATATACATCAAAGTGCCTGGTGTGTCAGCAAGTGAAGGCAGAGAGGCAGAAGTCTAAGGGGATGATGCAACCATTGCCCATACCAGAATGGAAATGGGAGAACATCACCATGGACTTCGTCACTGGACTTACAAGGACATCCAAAAGCAACAATGCAATCTGGGTTATTGTGGATCGTCTTACAAAGACTACACACTTCATTGCTATTCGAGAGGATTTCTCTTTGGATCAACTGGCATGGATATATATCAGGGAAGTGGTACGGTTGCATGGAGTACCACTATCTATTGTGTCTGACCGAGTTCCAAGATTTACCTCTAAGTTTTGGAAGAGTCTTCAACATGCTCTGAATACTGAACTGAACTTCAGTACGGCCTATCATCCTCAAACTGATGGCCAATCCGAGAGGACTATCCAAACACTTGAGGATATGTTGAGAGCGTGCTCAATGGACTTTAAAGGAGGATGGGATCAACATCTTCCTCTAGTTGAGTTCTCTTATAATAATAGTTTCCACTCGAGCATCCAAATGGAACCATATGAAGCCCTGTATGGGAAAAGGTGTAGAACACCGGCATGTTGTGATGAGGTCGGTGAACGTAAGCTGCTTGGACCAGAAATGGTAGAAGAAATGGTGGAGAAGGTGAAAACCATTCAGCAGCATATCAAGGCAGCCCAAAGTCGACAGAAGAGTTATGCAGATAATCATCGACGAGACCTTGAGTTTAAAGTCGGAGACATGGTGTTTTTACGCATATCTCCGTGGAAGAAGGTCATGAGGTTTGGAAAGAAAGGGAAGTTAAGTCCAAGGTACATCGGCCCCTTCGAGATTCTTGATCGTGTTGGGGCTGTGGCCTATCGACTAGCACTTCCACCTACTATGGACAAGGTGCATGATGTCTTCCATGTATCCCTCTTAAGGAAGTACATACCAGACCCTTCACATGTACTCTCTTCTGAGGTGGTACAATTAGAAGACGATCTTTCTTATGAGGAGCAACTAGTGAAGATCTTGGATCATAGAGAAAAAGTTCTACGAAATAAGACAATGCCCCTCGTCAAGGTGTTGTGGAGAAAACACAAGTTTGAAGAAGCAACTTGGGAGTCGGAGGATATGATGAAGCTAAGTTACCCACATTTGTTTTAGTGTGGGAAAAGGAAACTTTCGAGGGCGAAATTTCTTAAGGGGGGAATGTTGTAACGACCCAAAATTTCATTAATGGAAAATCCCTCTTGATCCAGTTAAATGTTTCTTTATGAAAAAAAAATGTTTTTATAAGATGTCAACTTCTTTAGTTTAACGTTAAGATTTTTGACCGTTACTTTTATAGCCGTTGAACAGTGATCATCTGGGTAGTTTAAATATAAGGCTTTAACGAACCAATTTTCTACTCAGACAAAGGAAGCAATGGCCTCATCCAGTAGAATTTCCCCTTACGAAGACCATTTGTCGGAGCTCGAAAAAGAGGTCACGTCTTTGGGCTTTGCCCTTGACCAAGCCCAAGCTGAGCTTCATTAAGTCAAGCTCGAACGTGATCGTCTATGGGAAAAATGGAAGTTGATAGAGATTACCACTCGAGCGATGTTATCCGAGCAACCCCAAGAGTCTGTCACCATCGCACACCTTACCCTTAGGTCTTATGCGGCTATTTTAAGGGGTTATGTAACAAATAAGTAGTACCATGTTCATGTACATTATTTTTTGTATATAATAATGAATATAATTTTTTTGATACATTGTAATTAGTTTTTAAAGTACAAATGGTGTTTTTAGTTATTATTTAATTAAGAATTATATTTTATTAAATTAAAGGATTTTTGAATTAAATAATATTTTAATAAAATATTATTATTAATATTAAATTAATTTTTATTACATATAAACGATCTTATAATTTTATGAATGCAATTAAAATTTTTATTAAGGTTTGAAAGCCATTTCTGTCAAAACCCGTGATTTTTTTTATAAATGTCGGTTTTTATTTTAAAAGTAAAAATTCACATATTTAGAAAATTATTTAGATAAAATAAATATTTTTTTTGGAATCAGGATGTCGAAATTATCCAACAGTGAATTTTTCATAATTTTCTGAGACAGTCAAATTTTTGGGTAAAAATTAAATACCATTTAAATATATAATGTGTTTTATGACATCATAATGACCCAATGGTGATGTAATAAAATACCATAATCCTTATGTTTGGCCAATATGTGTTTTATCATTAAAATAATGAGGTTTTGGGTTTGTTTGACTCACTTTTCAAAGCATTAATGGAGCCCTCAAGACTTATTCAACACTTTGCCTTTTTAAATTAATTTCCATGGGAGTGTGACTCACCTCCACATAAGAAACCCTAATTTTTTTAATAATTTCGGACCTTGGCCTTGTAAAATATTGTTTTCCTCTTTCCTTTTCCAGAAACCATGGGCAAATACCATGGGATGGTTTGTGGTTTGGATTATTTTAATATAAGGGGTCCCAAACCTAAATAATAAAGAATTCTCTCACCTTTCCTATATAAACCCACCCAAGCTCCCACTTCCTCCTCACTCAAAGCCCTTTAAGTTCGTCCAACCTCTGCCCTACTCTCTCTAGAATCCTCTCAAGGTGCCCCAAGCTCCCAAGAAGCCTCTCACAAGCCTCTCTCTAGCCTTTGGAAGCACACTTCCAAGTAAGGGTTTTTCTTCCTTTCTCATTTTTGTCAATTTTCTTTAAGTTGTATTGCCCTTTTAATTTCATTTATGAATGTTGGGGTATGGTTTCTCACCTCTCCCATACTTCCCTCTTATTGTTTGAATGATGGGAGACCCCTTTCTCTCTCATTAAATGCCTCCCATGTACACCCGTTACTATGCCGAAATTCCGAAAGGAACCTTTTTCTCCTCTTTTATATTCAAGCAATACTTTTGTATCATGAATCTAAATTCCTTTTCAATTGTTGGGACATGTATCTATATGACCTTATTACTGTCCATTACATGTAAATATGATGAGGAACCCCTTTCTCTCTCATCAGCCTTTTTTATGAATTCTTATGTCACGCCGTTACGCTGCCGAAATCACACCGATTTTCTAAGCCAATATCATTGTGTAGTGAATACCATGCCCATTTCTCCATCAAGGGTATTCACCTTCATGCACATTTAATTATTGATTGTAAAGTTTCATGTATGAATTCCACATTCCTTTATCGTGTAATAAATGATTATGTTTTATGAATCCATGTTTTATGATCCATGTGGCACACTTATGCATGAAATGAAATGTTTAAGAAGGGTGCACCCTGATAGCGCTCCAATGCATTGGGTAAAGTATAGTATCATGATACGTCATGTGCAATGAGTGTTGACTCATGATAATTCAAGTGCAACGATGGTTTACTCGTGCTTCAAGTGCAATGAGGGTTTACTCATGCTCCATGTGCAATGAGCCTTGGCTCATGCTAATTCAATGTTAAGTGTTGTTGCCACATTTCCATGTTATGATTATCATGCTTTATCATGACTTTATGTTCATTTCTCTATTATGCTCTATTGATATGCCTATTTCCTAACATGTATTGTACTCCTCATGTTATTCATTGTGTACTCCCTTACTGGGCTTTATAGCTCACCCTTTTCTTATGCATGTCCTCAGGTTATCCCATGCAATGCTAAGTACGAAGGAATGTAGTGGTCATGTAAAGGAAGTTTTCAATAAGGATGTTGTATTTCAGGTTTAAAGTTTTTATGTAATGATCCTAAGCCCCAAAGACACTAAACCTCTCGATCTTCTTTGTTGTATCAAGTGAAGTTTTATGTAATAAAGCATGTTTAAGTTGTAATAAAAAGCAGGGGTGTCACACTACATCATACATGATCTTGGTATGATTAATCATAAATGAATATCTTACTGATCTTAATGTTTAATACTTTATTGTACTTTACCTTATGGTTTCATACTCACTATTTCAAAGTTATTGTTTTATGCTCATGGTCTGACAACTCACTGTCTCACCGTGACTATATAAAATGCTCACTGTCTCACCGTGACGACTATAAAATGTATCATCGTGATGACTAGTTTTCATCTCACCGTAATACCTACTCATGGTCTCACCGTGAAGAGTTATTTTTTTATTCTTATTTTTAACCCATATCACAATAATTTTTATTACACCGCTATTTGATTTCCCGTGTTTTTGTTTTTTTGACGTTTGACATTCCCAAATGATAAAACTTAAGGGTTTCATTTGATTCCTTACCCGAACTCTCTCCTGAACCTTCTCTTCCCTCTCGCCCGAACCTTTAGTGAATTCCAAGGATGAAGCGTCCATATTCACCCTCGTCTGAGAAGTGCCGCTCTAAGAAACAAAAGAGGATACCGAGGATAGCTCCCGAAGGACCGCTAAACCCAAATCTAGTAATCCGTACCATTGTACCTGAAAAGGAGGTTTGCCCTGAGTGGTTACTTTCTACCATATCGTTGGTGTTGAAAGTTTTAAGAGAACAAGGATGGCTTGAATGGTTTGCTGGACAGAATAGACCGATTTACCCAAGACTGGTATCTCAATTCTATCAGTATGTGAAGTTCTCTTTTGAGTTTGGAGAAATCTTTATGGTGACTAGATGGATCGATGGCCAGAAGTGCTCTTTCTCTTCAAGGCTATGGGATGCATGCCTAAAAATTCCCCATGAAGGAGTTTGTGAAGATTACCAGAGAGACCCTCCTCCAATAACCGATATCTTTGACCCGAAGACTGCTTTGGAAAGTCTAACTGGAAATGGAACCAAGAGAAGGGCCATAACTGCTAAACTAGATGGGGATACAAGACTTCTGTTTAAGTTTGTTCAGAATTTGGTTAGTCCAAGAAAAGGGGATTTTTCTGTGATGAAGTATCAGGATGTGTTCCTGATTCACCTATTGAAGAATGGCCATAAGATCAATCTATGTAAGTATGTTATCAACCATATCTGTGAGCTGATCAAAGTAACTTCCAAATCCACCTCCCTGTTTTATTCAAGGATGATTTCATCTATGTTAGTTTCAAAAGGGATGGTTAGACCGAATGAAGAAAAGTTAGAGGACTTTTATTTCTGCCTATCCATTCCTATCATCAGAAGGATGAAGATAAGATGGAATCCCTGGAAAAAGCAGTGGGTTGAGGATAATGATCAACTGTATAAAAAGTTTAATCCTGTTGACTATCTGAGAAGGCCTAAGAACCTTGCTGATCCTGGTTTGGAACCAGATAAAGTGGATGAGTATTTAGAAGAAGAAGAAGAAGAAAAGTAACAGTTGAAGTACCACCTAGAGGAGAACCTGTAATACCTCCAATGGAAACAGTTCTGGTTGAAGAGGAAAGGGCTGTTGTCCCAGCTATTATCCCTGATGAAATACCTTAATGAGAGGAAGTTGTTGTTGAAAAGGAAAGGAATAAGGATCCTTTAGTTGTTCTTCATGAGGAAGAAGCTCATCCCAATGCTGCAACGAAATTGGTTTTTCCTATTTCAGAACAGCAAGAAAACTTAGAGGAAGATCCTGTTGAAGAGGATCTTTCTGTTGAGAAAGAAGAAATTATGGAAGTTTATCTAGTGGAATAATCGGTTCCTGAGATTATTCCATCTGATGAAGAAAGAATGGAAATTTCCTTTCAGCTGGCAAGGAAAGAGTTTGCTGAAGAGATTAGGGATTATCTTGTGGATCCTGTGCATGTTCTTGAACCTAAAGAATCTGGAAGGGAAGCACAAGTTGAGGGGGAGGAACCTCAAAACCTTGATATTGCAGAAGATGGATCTGCTAAAGATTCTCAACCTTCTATCACTTACTCTGTGCACTCCCGATATGAGTTACCAAGCTTTTATGATGTGAATGAGTCACAGCAAGTGCTGCAACTGGAATGGATCTTTCTTCTCTGTTTCAACTGAAGTCCTTAGCTCATTCAGAACCAGAATCAGATCCCTAACCTCAATCTGAATATGAATCCGAGTCTGAAGATGACTCTGAACCTCAACCAGAATCTTAACTTCTACCTTTATCTGCATCCTTACCTGAGCTTCACTCCTTTGTGACAAAAAATGATCTGAAAGTTTTTGGAGAGACTTTGTTAGATGGAGTTGAGAAAATTGTCTCCACTATACCTCGCCCAGTGACTCAGTTAAGTCAAGAAGATGCATCAATTCTCTTGGAAAATATTATCTTGCATATTCAACCAAGGGTGATCCGAGAAATTCAAGAAGTCAGAGTAGAGAATAAGCTGCTGAGTGCTGATGTTGAAAATCTGAAAAGTATGGTAGTAAGTCTGCAGAGTGAGTTGTCTTTGAGATAAGAGCCTGCTCCTGTTTCTACCCCTGCACCTGTTGATGTTTCTCCTGAGTATTCTAATTCCCTCCTTGCTAGGGAGATTGTGTCTCAAGTTCATCCTTACATAATTTCTTTTGATGAAAAGATTGGAAAAAGGCACAACAAGATGCTGGAACGCATGAGAGAGCCTGTGGAAAATCTGAATAAGCTTACAGATGAATACACTGGATGCCTACAAAAAGTTCTGAAACAGATCAAAGTTCTAACCGAAGCTGTCAAGGCTTCACCTATTTCTGGTCAGACCTCCACATCTTCTTTGGATGATTCTATGCTAAGATCCATAATAAAAGAAGAATTTCAGAATGCCTTCAGTGGCGTGGATCTATCTTCTTTGTCAGTAGTGGTTCAGAACAGTGATAGAGCATTGGACTTGGATAGAATTCATTCTAAGATAGACAATTATGCTCAACAAGAGATCTCCAAGAAAATAGATTTGTATCTTTCCCGGATTTTCTGTAAAAGTGATTTGACTGATCACTTTAGATATCTTGTGGAAAATTTGAGAATCCCGCTGGTGACTCAAGATTTTAAAGCTCAAGTTCAGAAATTTTCAGAGTTCACCAGATTGTTGGACTGATTTATGGAGAATAAGGATAATTTTGAAAAGGCTATGAAATATGGTGGTGAAATCATTACTGATTTCATCAATCTTTTGAATCCGTATCTTCTTGTACAGAGTACTGCTATAGTTGCTCCAGCTGCTGCACCCTTTAGACCTGGTCTACCTACCTTAGCCTCAACTACCATGACAGTCAGCCAAGCTCTTTCTCAGCTCCGGCCAATCATTCTTGACCAACCACAGCCTAGATCTTCTACTGCTCCAACTTTGGATCCATCTATTTTCGAAGGTATACCCTTACCCTCGTTGTCTACAACATCTATGCCTTCTTCTACTTTAGCACCAGCTCCTGCTGCTGATAAAGGCAAAGCCAAGGTAGATCCCTGAAGCATCCGTGGACTGTTTTTTTTGATGGGATCTCTTTTGTTGTTTCATGTTTTATTTTATTCTGAACCCTTTGTTTAATTCCAAATGCAGTGTTTCATTTCATTTTCTCTACTTTTTGATAATCCCAAAAGGGGGAGAAAAATTACAAGTGTCAGTTCTATAATAGTATAAATGGGGGAGAAAAACTACAAGTATCAGTTCTATAATGTTTTTTTATGCTAGTATCTTTAATATTACATGTCATTTATATTTTGCCTATATATGATTTGTGATCATCAAAAAGGGGGAGATTGTTGGACTCCTCATGTGTTAATCATGTTTTACTGATCACAAATCTCTTTACTGTTAATTAATCTCGATCTTCATTGCACATCTTGCTAATGCTCTTCAATCTCAATAATAGATACACATCATGTTTTTAGGATAACAAATCTTATGATGTTAATTACTCTCTTTATTATTTACAAGTCTCATACGTGATCACAATTCTCACATATTTTATCACACCTTTAGATTTATGATTTACATTCTCTTACTCTCTAATGATTAACCTTAATCCATATTCTGCCTATCACTGTCTTAGTCCAAATACAGATATTTGTATAAGTATGTAGACACTGTGAAGGACTCACCGTGACCACTCACCGTGACCAGACAGCGTGACCCAGACATTGTGACCAGACACCGTGACCAGACACCATGACGCAGACACCGTGACCAGACACCGTGACTAGAAACCGTGAAGGACACACCGTGAAGCTCATACCGTGAACCACATACCGTGAAGAAGGCACCGTTTCCATAATCACTGTGACACATTTTCTTAAGATATTATCAATATTATTTTAAATAATGCTAACAGTCATATTTGTTGTATTTAATGCAATTAATGTTATTTAATGATAGTTGTTGGCATGACAGGAAACCGTATCTCATACCTATGGGAAGGGAATCATTCCTACTTCCAGAAATCGTGGAATATAAGAAATACTGAGATGCAGTACACAAAACACACCCTGTAACAGGAAACAACGAAACAAGAAGAGAAGTGCTGTGCAAGTGTGAATATACAACAAAAAGAACTTACATACACCCAAGTGCACTATGCTGAACAAGAAGAACAATCCTGAACAAGAAGGAGATTTCAAGACCTTAAAAGAACACACGACTAATCAAGAGATATTTCTCACTCCTGAAGAAGACAAGCTGAACTACGACACTCTTTTTTTCAACAGAAAAACCAGAGAAGAACTCATAAGTATTCTTGATGAATCCAACGAGTCCAGAGCTACATTGATAATCACTAGAGCTTTCTAAACTCTCATTTATCTTCTCTACGTGATTTATTTATTAGCTTTCGAGCAGTGTGGTATACTCTGTATATCTTTACACACACTGTCTCCTGCACTGAACTGGAGGATATCAAAATCCTCACTCAAATTCTCTTAAGTTCTGTTTACCCACGTCAACTGTGGAAGAGGTCTTTGTGTGACCTGGTATTTGTTTTTTTCCCACGAAGAACAGTGGTAGAGGTCCCTGCGTGGCCTGGACAGTTTTGTAAAATTGTTGTTAACCCCGATCCAGGGTGTGGATCAAATTTATATATATATTTGAGAGAACTAAGTCTCGGCTTGAGACTGAACCTCTTGTTATATCTGCTGTTCATATTTTATTTAAGTTTAAAGTACTACATATATCTTATTTATTCTGCTCCTATTACTTTGAAATAAAAAACTATTTTAAAGCTACTTTGATAGTTAAATTAGAAAGTGTTTACACTTATTGTAAATCAGTAGGTTAGTTTCAAAAGTTAGTTTAATCTTGTGGTTAAATTAAGTGAGACCTAATCAATCTTTGATAAGCTAAGTGAACATTTACAATCTGTATAAATTCACCACAGTTTAACTTATTTTATAAATCAGGGGATTTTAACTAGACAATATTTTAACAGAAATTTTAATTGGAACTCAATTCACCCACCTCTTGAGTGTCCACTCCGACCAACACTTATAAAGTATAAGGATCTATAATACTTCATTTGGAACCTTTTATCATGTAAAAAACATTGGTAAACTTGTTTTATGTATATTTACATTTGATAAACATAATCAATTTCATGATTAATCCCCACTTCAATGATATGATATTTACAATGGACCTTTTCCCAATTTACCTTCATTGAGGTATACTGTAATTTTATGCACCCAATTTCTTTTATAGGGTGTATATTCTACCACCTTGACATGTATTATCATGATTCATTAATAATTTTTGATATTTTAAGTATCTATTTGGATTATTTCATCCAAGGGGGATTTTAATTAAAAGTTACCAAGTGGTAAGGAATTTCATAACTCAAATTAATTTCATTGGGTCATATAATTCTTCATTTTCTTTGATATTCTAAGATTATGTTTATAATGAATTATGATTATATTATTTTTTATTTCCACTTGTTTTATGTGGATCTACATTTGATACACATAATCTATTCATTGATTAATTATCAATTCAATGTTATGATATTTGTATGGGTTTATTTCACAATCTCATTTTAATCAGGATTATTTATACATGAATTTCCATTGAAGGAAATTGTTTTATAATTATCTAATAAACCCTTTAATTTTATTCTCAGCAGTTTATTCATGAACTTATTCAAGTAATATTACCATATCCCCATTCTTTTGTACTTAAAAAATAGGGAAAATGTTTTTAAGAAAATCCAACTTCATTTCTCTCTTCAGTCGAAAATTCATTTTATTTCAAAAAAATGTTTTCTAAAAATGTTTTTAATATTTTCAAAATGATTTATTAAAGAAAATTTTACCCATTAGTAATATGAAAAACCTACTATTATATTACACAATTAAACAATATTTATTACATAAACATATCTTGATACAACATAGAAGATCGAGAGGTCTAGTGTCTTTGGGGATTAGGATCATTACATAACAACTTAAAATATGAAATAAAATATCTTTATTAAAAACTTCCTTTACATGACCACTGTATTCTCTCCTACTTAGCATTGCATGGGATAACCTGAGGACATGAATAAGAAAAGAGTGAGCTATAAAGCCCAGTAAGGGAATAATCATGGAATAATATGAGGAATACAATACATGTTAGACAATATGAATATCAATAGATCACAATAGAAGCATAAACATAAAGGCATGATAAAGCATGATAATCATAATATGGAAATGTGGCAACAACACTTAACATAGAATTAGCACGAGTCAAGGCTCATTACACATGGAGCATGAGTAAATCTTAATTGCACATGAAGAAAGAGTAAAAACTCATTGAACTTGAATTATCATGAGTCAACACCCATTTCACATGATGTATCATGCTACTATAATTTACTCAATGCATTGGAGGGCTATAAGGGAACACCCTTTTTAAACATTTCATTTCATGCATAAGTGTGCCACATGGATCATAAAACATTAAATCATTCAAAATAACCATTTATTCCCTGATAAAAGAATGTGGAACACATACATGAAACTCTTTAAACAATATTTAAATGCGTATAAAGGTGAATACCCTTGATAGTGAAATGGGAATGGTATTCACTACACAATGACTTTGTCTTGGAAAAGCGCGGTGCAATTTCAACAGCATAACGACGTGACATAAGAACTCATAAAAATGGATGATGAGAGAGAAAAGGGTGTATCATCATATTTACATGACATGGACAGTAATGGGGTTATATAGATACATGTCCCAACAAATGTAATGGAATTTTGAGTCATGATATAAAATAATTGCTTGAATGTAAAATAGGAGAGAGAAATTCCTTTCGGAATTTCGGCATAGTAACAGGTGTAAATGGGAGGCATTCATTGAGAGAGAAAGGGATCTCCCGTCATTAAAAAATAAAGAGGTAAGTATGGGGGAGGTGTGAAACCATACCCCAACATTTATAATTGAGATTAAAAGGAATTAAAATTTAAAGAAAATTGGACAAAAATGAGAAAGGAAGAAAAAACCCTTACATGGATGTGTGCTTCCAAAGTCTTGAGAGAGGCATAAGAGAGGCTTCTTTGGAGATTGTGGCACCTTGGGAGGATTATAGAGATATTAGGGATCATGTTGGATGAACTCAAAAGTATTTGAGTGGGGAGGAAGTGGGAGCTTGGGTAGGTTTATATAGGAAAGGTGAGGGAATTCTTTATTATTTAGGTTTGGGACACCTCACATTAAACTATTCCAAAACACAAACCATCCCATGGTGTTTACCCATGGTTTTTAGAAAAGTGAAGTGGAAAACAATATTTTATATGAAAAAATTACTAACTTCTTAAAATAATGGGGTTGCTTATGTGGAGGTGAGTCACACTCCCAAGGAAAACAATTTAAAAAGACAAGATGCTTAATAAGCCTTGAATTGTCCATTAATGATTTGTAAAATAAGTAAAACAAAACCAAAATCAAATTATTTTAATGTTAATTTTTTTCTGAACATAAGGCTTATAGTATTTTATTACATAACTATTGGGTCATTATGTTGTCATAAAACACATTATATATTTAAACGGTATTTAATTTTTACCCAAAAATTTGACTCTCTCAGAAAATTATGAAAAATTCACCGTTGGATAATTTTGATGTCCTGAATTCAGAAATAATATTAATTTTATCTAAATAGTTTTATAAATATGTTAATTTTCACTTTTAATATAAAAACTGACATTTATAAAAAATTCATGGGTTTTAACAAAAACGGCTTTCAAACCTTAATAAAAATTACAATTGAATTCATATATTTAATAAAAATTAATTTAATAATAATAATAATAATATTTTCTTAAAATATTATTTAATTACAAAATCCATCAATTCATCAAAATATATTTCTTAGTTGAACATTAACTAAAAATACTATTTGTGCCTTAAAAACTATTTACAAGGTAACAATAATAAAATGATAGTATATTCATTATTATATACAAAAATAATGTACATAACCATAGTGATAAGGTCTTGTTACATAACCCCTTATAACACCCACATAAGACCGAAGAGTAAGGTGTGCGATGGTGACCGATTCTTGGGGCGGCTCAGATAACATTGCTCGGGTGGTAATCTCTATCAACTTCTACTTCGCCTGTAGACGGTTCTGTTTGAGCTTGACATGATGAAGCTTAGCTTGGGCTTGGTCACGAGTGAAGCCCAATGATGCCACCTCTTTTCCTAGCTCTGAAAAATGGTCTTCGTATAGAGCAATTATACTGGATGAGGCCATCACTTCCTTTTTCTGATTAAATTGGATTCATTAAAGCCCAATATTTATGCTGATCATGTGATCACTGTTCAATGACTATATTAGAAACTGTCACAATTCTTATCATAAAACCATAGAAGTTGAAATTTTATATAAATATTTTACCTAAAGAGACAATTAATTAGATCAAGAGGTATTTCCATTAATGAAATTTTGGGTCGTTACAATCTTCCCCCCTTAAAAAATTTCGCCCTCAAAATTTACTTATCTCACACTAAAACAGATGTGGCTAACTCTACTTCATCATATCTTTCGATTCCCACATTGCTTCTTCAAACTTGTGGTTTCCCCACAACACCTTGACAATGGGCATGGTCTTATTTTGTAGAATTTTTTCTCTACGATCTAATATCTTCACTGGTTGCTTCTCATAATCAATATCATCCTCTAACTGTACCACCTCTGAAGAGAGTAAATGTGAAGGGTCTGGTATGTACTTTATTAAGAGGGAAACATGAAAGACATCATGTACCTTGGCCATGGTAGGTAGAAGTGCTAGTCAATATGCCACAACCTCGACACGATCAAGAATCTCAAAGGGGACGATGTACCTTGGACTTAACTTGCCTTTATTTCCAAATCTCATTACCTTATTCCATGGAGATATGCGTAGAAATACCATGTATCCAACTTTAAACTCAAGGTCTCGTTGACGGTTATCTGTAAAAATCTTCTATCGACTCTGGGATGCCATGATATGCTGCTGTATGGTTTTCACCTTCTCCACCATTTCTTTGACCATTTTTGGTCCAAGTAGCTTACTCTCACTGACCTCATTCCAACACGTTGGTGTTCAGCACATTTTCCCATAAAGGGCTTCATATGGTGCCATTTGGATGCTCGAGTAGAAACTGTTATTATAAGATAATTCTACCAGAGGAAGATGTTGGTCCCATCCTCCTTTAAAGCCCATTGAGAATTCTCTCAACATGTCCTCAAGTGTTTGGATAGTTCGCTCGGATTGGCCATTAGTTTGAGGATGATAGACCGCACTGAAGTTCAGTTCAGTATTCAAAGCATGTTGAAGAATCTTCCAAAACATAGAGGTGAATCTTGGATCTTGACCGGATACAATAGATAGTGGTACTCCTTTTAGCCTTACAAATTCCCTGATATATATCCATGCTAGTTGGTCCAATGAGAAATCCTCCCAAATAGCAATGAAGTGTGAAACCTTTGTAAGATGATCCACAACAACCCAAATTGCATTTTTGCCTTTGGATTTCTTCGGAAGTCTGGTGACAAAGTCCTTGGGGGATGTTCTCCCATTTCAATTATGGTATAGGCAATGGTTGCATCATCATCTTTGACTTTTGCCTCTCTGCCTTCAATTGCTGACACACCAGGCACTTTGATGTATATTCAGCGATATCCTTTTTCTTATTATCCCACCAATAATTATCTCAGAGATCTTGATAAATCTTTGTGATTCCTGGGTGAATAGAGAAATTCAACCTATGTGCATCATCCAAAAGTTCCTTCTTCAGCTCCATACTTGATGGAACACATAGTCTTTTCCTAAATCTCCCAATTCCTTCTTCATTAACATTGAACTCTGAGGATTTCCCTTTTCTGATAGCTTCCACTTTTTCTTGAATTCCCACATCATCTGTTTGAGCATTTTTTACCCTTTCCAAAAGTGATGGTTGAGAAATAATTTATGAAAGGATTTATGATGTTCCCTTCTTTTTGATTCCCATTTCTATCTTTATGAAAACTAAGAAGATTGGATCCTTTTAAATTATCATCAATGATAGAATCACTGGGTCTTTTCTACTTAGGGCATCTTCCACATTGTTCGATTTCCTAGGGTGGTAATGGATTGAGCAGTCATAGTCTTTGATCAGCTCTAACCATCTTCGTTGGCGCATGTTCAACTCTTTTTTTGTGAATATATACTTGAGGCTTTTGTGGTCCGTATATATTTCACACTTCTCCCCAAAGAGATAATTCCGTCAAATTTTCAAAGCGACGATCACTACAGCCAACTCGAGGTCATGTTTTGGATAGTTCTGTTCATGAACTTTCAATTGCGTTGAAGCATAGGCAATGACTTTTTCATTTTACATCAACACACATCCCAGGACCTTGTTTGAAGCATCAATGAATACAACAAAAAGTTCTCCACTTGTGGGTAAAGTGGGCACAAAAGCAGTGATAAGCCACCTTTTCAACTCCTTGAAGCTTTCATCGCATTCATCACTCCAAGAAAACTTTAATCCCTTATGAGTTATCTTGGTAAGAGGGTTGGACAATCATGAGAAATTTCTCACAAATCGTCGATAATATCCAGCTAACCCCAAGAAGCTACAGATATCAGTTACCGATGTTGGCCTTGAAAATCCCTCAATTGCATCTGTTTTGGAGGGATCCACAGATATCCAATTGATTGTGATAATATGTCCCAATAATGAGACCTACTTTAACTAGAACTGAAACTTGCTATACTTTTCATAGAGCTTCTCCTTCCGCAAGGTCTCTAGTACAGTTCTCAGATGCTCCTCATGATCCTACTTGGTTTTAGAGTATATTAGAATATCATCTATAAAGACTACCAAAAATTTGTCAAGGTAATCTCTAAAGACTCTATTCATCAAGTCCATGAAGATTTATGAAGAATTAGTGAGTCCGAAAGGCATTACTATGAATTCATAGTGCCCGTATCTTGTACGAAAAACAGTCTTGGGGATATCTTCCTTCTTCATCTTTACTTGATAATATCCCGACCGAAAATACACCTTGGAGAAGTATTGTGCTCCATGCAGCTGATAGAACAAGTGATCTATTCGTGGGAGAGGATACTTGTTCTTTATTGTGATTTTGTTAAGCTCATGATAATCGATGCAAAGGCGCATTGACCCATCCTTCTTCTTGACGAAGAGGACTAGTGCACCCCATGGTGAAGCACTTGGGCGTGTAAACCCTTTATCCAGATTCTTCTTTAGTTGTTTCTTTAGCTCCTCAAGCTCCACAACCAACATTCTATATTATGTCTTGGATATTGGAAATGACCTAGGTATAAGTTCAATTGATAATTCAACATCTCTTCTAGGAGGAAGACCAGGAAATTCCTTGGGAAACACTTCAGTGAATTCCCTCACAATTGGCATGTCTTCTTGGATGGTTGCCTCCTTAGACTCAATCATCTGAGCCAGATACACATTCTAACAGGGAAGTAATATCCACACTTTAGATTATGGAGCTAAAGAAGATTCATCTTCCTCCTTTCACTTGTAAAGAATCGGGGGCCGATTCTCTACATGGAGAGTGATTTCCCTCTCATGACAATTTTTGTTGGATCTGTATAAGGAAATACAATCCATGCCAAGAATTGCATCAAATTCCACCAGAGGGAGTATTATGAGGTTTTACGGGATGTTCAATCCACAGATTATGATAGGGGAGTAGTTATATTCATGGGATGCAATGATTTCCACATTTTCCGTACTCAACGACATCTTCACTTATATGATTTTTGGTGGTGCTGGGATTGTTCTAGTAAACTTTCAAAATATAAAAGAATGTTTAGATCCTGAATCAAAAAGTACATTATCCATTATTTAATAAATAACTAGCGTACCTGTCACTACTTCGTTGTCGGGGTTCACTTCGGTAGTAGTGATGGAAAAAGCTCACCCTTCCTACCTTGGAGGTTGTTGGTTGCCTCTAAAAACCCTTGGATGAGGGAACTGATTTGAAAGATGCCCTGGTTATTTGTGGTTGTAGAAATGAACAATGCATTGAGGTTCGAACGGAGTGTTCCTCTCCTCTGTTGCAGCCGCGGGTTTTTCTTGCCGACAGTTAATAGCTAGGTGCCCTTCTCTTCCACACTTAAAGAATTTCCTCATCCCCTTCAAGCAATTTCTGGGGTGCTTCTTTCCGCACCTTTGGCAAGTGGGGTATTTGATCTTCTTAGCACTGTTGGATTTATCCATCAGACTGCCAACATTAAATTCCACCTTATGATTCTTATCCCTATGATACCCCTGAGATTCTCTAATCTCCATTTCGACCTTGAGGGCAAATCGGACAATTTCCTCATAGCTTTCGAAGTCACGGATCACCAGCTCTTTCCACATGCTAGGTTTCAGCCCACCAAAGAAGCGGTCAACCTTGCATTCAGGGGTAACGACAAAGCCGGAAGCATACCATGAAAGCCTTGTGAAGTTTTACTCATACGCTCCAACATATTCGATGTCTTTTTGCTTGAGGGAAAGGAAGTCCCTTTCCATCTTAAGTCGGAGGGTACGCAGAAAATATTTATCAAAAAACATCCTTCAGAAATCCTTCCATTCCAATGCCTCGATCTCATCCTTAGGCTTCATATTTTTGATCAACATCCACCATTGATTAGCTTCACCCTCCATATGATAAGAAGCCAGGAGAACCTTCTCTTGTTCAGAACATTGAAATAATGAGAATATCTTTTCAATGGAGTTGATCCATTGTTCAGCGATTGAGGGATCAGATTATCCATTAAAAGTAGGAGGCCTTTGTCTCATGAAGTTCTAGATAGAGGATTGTTATTTCTTAGGGGGGGGGGGGGTTGAACATTCCTCTTGACCCATGTTTCTATTCAAATATTGAGTTATCTGAGAGAGAAGCGTGACAAAGTTCACGATTCCCGCTCCCATGGGATTGGGAATCTCATTAGTATAGTCATCACATTGATATTCACATCGATTGTTAGCCCAAGTCCTCCTATTATGAGCCATTGGCTGGAATAAAATGAAAGTTAGGGGTAAAACATAAAGGGTAATCCAAGGAAAAAACTAATGACTTATAAATAACTCTTATTTCCTTGACATATGAATCTATTGGCTTCAGTCTATATTATCTATGATCTACTTTCTAACATATATTCTTAGGGAATTTTTTTCCCATAATAATGGTTCATAATAATCTTGTGAATTTACCAAAGCATATACCTCGGGAGTGTCATAACAAAGAGTGAAACAAGGCCCGTTGTTGTGCATTAGTTCCCATTTGAGTCTAGCTCAAAGTGGTGTTTTCTGGTTTTACCTCTAGGATACATCTGTGCCAGATCCACCTCTACCTACTCGTATCCAAACAGGGATATATTTTCTTGATAAACCACTTACTCAATACTCACCAAAACTTAGGGATGTTTTTATTATAATTAGTCTTGCCTCTATGGCTTCACTACGGTTTTGTAATCCTAATCCCAAAAATAACTAAACCTATCCTCTGACTCCAACTATGACAACCCTGCTTTTTTATTACACAATTAAACACAATTTATTACATATACATCACTTGATACAACATAGATGATCAAGAGGTATAATGTCTTTGGGGATTAGGATCATTACATAACAACTAAAAACATGAAATACAACATCTTTAATGAAAACTTCTTTTACATGACCACTACATTCCCTCATACTTACCATTGCATGGGATAACCTGAGGACATGCATAAGAAAAGGGTGAGCTATAAAGCCCACTAAGGGAATAATCATTGGATAACATGAAGAATACAATACATATTAGAAAATAGGCATATCAATAGAGAAACATATAAGCATAAACATAAATTCATGATAAATCATGATAATTATAACATGGAAATGTGGCAACAACACTTAATATGGAATTATCATGAGCCAAAGTTCATTGCCCATGGAGCATGAGTAATACTCATTGCACATGAAACACGAGTAAAACCTAATTGCACTTGAATTAGCATGATTCAACACCCATTTCACATGACGTATCATGATACTATACTTTACCCAATGCATTGGAGTGCTATAAGGGCACATCCTTTTTAAACATTTCATTTCATGCATAAGTGTGCCACATGGATCATAAAACATTGAATCATTAAACATAATCATTTATTCCAAGATAAAAAAATGTGGAATACATAAATGAAACTCTTTAAACAATATTTAAATGTGAATAATGGTGAATAACCTTGATAGATAAATGGGCATGCTATTCACTACACAATGGCTTTGGCTTGGAAAAGCGCAATGCAATTTCGGCAGCATAACGACGTGACATAAGAACTCATAAAAATGGTTTATGAGAGAGAAATGAGTGAATCATCATATTTAAATTACATGGATAGTAAGTGGGTCATATAGATACATTTCCCAACAAATGTAATGGAATTTAGAGTCATGATACAAAATAATTTCCTGAATGTAAAAGAGGAGAGAGAAATTCCTTTCGAAATTTCAGCATAGTAACAGGTGTACATGGAAGAATTTATTGAGAGAGAAAGGGGTCTCCCATCATTAAAACATAAATAGGGTAGTATGGGAGAGTTTTTAAACCATACCCCAAAATTTATAATCTAAATTAAAAGGTATAACAATTTAAAGAAAATTGGACAAAAAATGAGAAAGGAAGAAAAAACCCTTACTTGGAAGTGTGCTTCCAAAGGATTGAGAGAGGCCTGAGAGAGTCTTTTTGGGAGCTTGGGGCACCTTGGGAGGATTCTAGAGAGAGTAGGGTGGAGGTTGGAATAACTCCAAAGGCTTTGAGTGAGGAGTAAGTGAGAGCTTGGGTGGGTTTATATATGAAAGGTGAGGGAATTCTTTATTATTTAGGTTGGGGACACCTCACATTAAACTAATCCAAACCAAAAACCAGACAATGGTTTTGGACCATGTTTTTTGGAAAAGGGAAGTGGAAAAAAATATTTTATAAGGCCAAAGTCTGAACTTCTTAAAATAATGGGGTTGCTTATGTGGAGGTGAGTCACACACCCAAGGAAAACAATTTAAAAAGACAATATGTTTAATAAGCCTCGAAGGGTCCATTAATGCTTTGTAAAATAAGTCAAACAAACCCAAAATCAAATTATTTTAATGGTAAAAAAAATATTGGCCGAACGTAAGGCTTATAGTATTTTATTACATCACTATTGGGTCATTATGTTCTCTTAAAACACATTATATATTTAAACGGTATTTAATTTTTACCCAAAAATTTGACTGTCTCAGAAAATTATGGAAAATTCACCGTTTGATAATTTCGACGTCCTAATTCTAGAAATAATATTCATTTTATCTAAATAATTTTATAGATATGTTAATTTTCACTTTTAAAATAAAAACCAACATTTATCGAAAATTCAAGGGTTTGACAAAAAACGGCTTTCGAACCTTAACAGAAATTACAATTGCATTCATATATTTAATAAAAATTAATTTAATAATAATAATAATATTTTATTAAAATAATATTTAATTAAAAAGTCCATTAATTCATAAAAAACTATTTCTTAGTTGAATATTAACTAAAAATACTATTTGTGCCTTAAAAACTATTTATAGGTAACAATAATAAAATAAAAGTATATTCATTATTATATACAAAAATATTTTACATAACCATAGTGATAAGGTCTTGTTACATAACCACTTATAACAAATGCATAATAGCGAAGAGTAAGGTGTGCGATGGTGACAGATTCTTGGGTGGCTCGGATAACATTGCTCGGGTGGTAATCTCTATCAACTTCCACTTCTCCCGTAGATGGTTCCGTTTGAGCTTGACATGATAAAGCTCAGCTTGGGATTGGTCAGGAGCGAAGCCCAGTGATGCCACCATTTTTCTGAGCTTTGAAAAATGGGATTTTTATAGGGAAATTATACTTGATGAGGCCATCGCTTCCTTTTTCTGAGTAAATTGGATTCATTAAATCCCTATATTTATACTTATCATGTGATCACTGTTCAATGAATATATTAGAAACGGTCACAATTCTTATCTTAAAACCAAAAAGTTGACATTTTATATAAAAATTTTACATAAAGAGGCATTTAATTATATGAAGAGGGATTTCAATTAATTAATGTTTGGGTCATTACAATTAATTTTAAAAAACTATTTTAAAGTAATATTCATGTTGTTTTTAAAATAACACCCATTTGGATTTTACAAAAAAGTGAATGGAATATTTGTTTTAACATGTATGAGATGAATGAAATTTATAGATATAATGATTACTCAAATGTTTTAAATATTCATTTATAAGTTTCAATGATTATTTTAAATAAAATTATTTTCAAAAGTTTTTGTGAACATTAAATTTTAAAAAGTGATTTTTAAAATGAATAAGATATTTTCCTCAAAAAAAATTTTAAATATATTTTATGGTATTTATATTAATAGCTGATAAAAATTATTTTCTCTTACTCCAATGGGTATATTGTTTATTAATACCATTCTTATTCTTAATATGGATGGTTTATGATAATTTTGTCTTAGTAAAATATTGATATTCATTTCATTGATTCATTTTTTCAGGTCTTTAAATTCCCCCTAAATTATTCACTTTCTTATGGACATTAAATTTCCCCAAAATATCTATATTATTTATCATGGATATGTTTAATACTTAAAGACTATATCATTTTTACATATGTTGTTCCACATGGAATGTTTTTTTATCCTGGAAAATGTTAAAAAAATATGTATTCCTTACCCGATATAGATATTTGATGATAAAGAACAATGTTTATGAATTAAATTGATTATTCAATATATAAGGAATTTTTTGGACATTAAGAAATGGGTGGGTCTTGGTTATAGATATCCCCTCTATGTATCGGCCGTCTCATGAGTAAAATTAGTAATCATACATAAAATCAGTTGTCCAAACCAAATAAGTTTGCACCCAATTGTTTTAAACTATTTTTTGAAAGGTCTTGATAATAGAGGTATCATGATTCTAAGTTCATGATATCCTACAATTAATAATTTCCATCATTAAGAATTCATTTATTATTATCAATTCAATTTTTTAATTATATTATCTCTGGATTAATTTAATTTTTAACTATTGATTAAATTATATATGTTTTCATTTTTTACCTTACCATAATTATTTTTCATTATAATATTATGACAGTTTTTTTCCTGATTAAATGGCATGTGTTTTCAGTTATTTACCTCTTAATATTAATTATTATCTCTAATATTTTCCCATTTATATTATCTATGAATGCAATTTATTCTTGGTTTATTTATTACGTTTCATGTTTTTTTATTTATTTAACACTCCATGTTTATTATGCTTATTTATTCATGATAGTTTCCTCTATACTTAACCCTTTCTGAGCATTTATGATCACCCTTGTTTTGTTTCATTTCACAGGAATTTTTGAAGAGTGCTATACTTTTTATGTAAGTATATGGAATAATTTTATTATAGAATATTTTTTATTAAAATTAGTGTTTTGAAATGTAATATGGGAATTATTTATGTATCTAGTTTACCAAGAATACTAAAATATTAAGCACTTCATGATACGATTCATTATATCTCATTCCAATATAATAATGAAAGATACTAGCTATGGGATACTGGGGATGGGATCTCTATAGTTGAAACCTGAGGATGTTTAGTAGAAACATTGGGAAATAGATTCTAGAAAACATATATTCCAGATCATTACCCAATGATAGACTTTGAGGATGAGTATAAAAGAACATACAAATGTTTTTTAAGTTATAAATTATATCATTTTTCTTGAAAATAAATCTGTCTCTGGATACTTCAAGTGGATATGGTTCCAACATAGATTTACCTAGGGGTAAGAACTCTAAAGAGGAAACATTGGGCTTGACCCAATAATCTCCTGGTGTACAACAACAGGATTTACTACGCACATGTATTGACACTCTATGGGGATATGCTTAGGATAATTCATATTTTCATTACAAAACCATGCAAATTATTTTAATAGAGGATGAAAACGAATGATGGAGGTTAAACCCAAGGTGTCTTATATTGATAATTATGTGTCATGATTTGGACATCCTATAAATTATTCTATTATTTCCCCACTATGGTTATTATTACTCAAAATATGATTTTTGTTTTTGTTTTGAATGGATAGAACCTAAAGAAATTGTGTTAACATTGAATATGAAGGAAAATGTGGTGACTTTGAGCAACCAAATGGGATGATGATGTAAGTAAAATATATTGTGATTATTCCTAATTAGTTATCCAAAAATATGATTAAAAACCTATACCTTAACCAACTCTCTGATACACCAAATAAGAGAAGGATGGAGATCACTAATATATCGGGTGATGGAGACGATATAAGAAAGAATGATTAATTTTTTCATGTAAAAAACATGGAATAAAAAAGCCTATAAACTATCCCAATGGAATGGGAAAATTATTTATGTGTAGAAGGTAAGGTCATAAAGTAATTAATTTTTGAAGAAAAATGAATAGTATGATCGAAGGAAGTAAATCTCATCCTAGGGATCTATTTATAGTTCCTTTCTTTAAATGTAGGGAACCTTGTAATTATATGATTCAATTACCACTTATAAATTTTAAACCCTACACCACAGAAGGAATTATGTGGAAATAAAATAGATATAGTATTTATGCATTAGGATTCAAGAATTAAATTATTGAAGTATTTTACGAATGTTATTTTTGTTATAAGAATCATGAAACATCTAAGGATTGTGTTAAAGTTTAGAATAATATGCGTATTTATTAACTAAATAGTTATGGATATCATCATGGGTTTATGAACTTAAAATTTATCATAAGTCTAAAGTCTTAAACACTATTTTTTATGTTTTTTGTTATGGATGTATAGCAAGATTAATGATATTCTAGGGGAAATTTATGGAAAACATATGTTTTAGTAGAAAAGTTAATTGTAGAATAATGCCTTTACATTTTATAGACTTAAGTTTAAAGGTGTTTATAACCATTAGGGTTTATATGATCATTAATGAGATTATAATAATAGTCAAATAACATTATTAGACATTATAAAAAAAGTATTGAAAAACATAGTAAAAAGGTTATTTAATGATCAATTTTATTTAAGGTATGTCTATCATATTTTTTTGGGAAAGTTATAGGAATTATATTAACATAGTTTAGAAAAAGGAAAACCCTAATGTTGGGTGAGAACCTATCATATCTGGAAAGTCCATGTGGCTTAAACCCATGACTGAAGGATGATAAGGGTTTAGCGCCTACCACTAGCCTACACGATGTACTGGTTAACATTTCATTGTTTTTAGTTAAATGATTTGAAAAATAAATATTAATGATGAACCATTTGTGTTAAATTTTAGGTTTATAGATTAATATTTTATCTTTTATTTCTTTTTATAACCATATCAGTTTTAGAAAATAATTAGAGAAATATAGATAACATTGTGACTCTTTAATGGATCTTACATTCCCTTAAAATTGAATTTTAGTTCTTTAGGTAAAAGAAATTAATTTTTTGATATTAATTTCTTAGAGTATTGTATGAATTTTAAATTTATCAAAGTTAAATGAAACTATGAAATTGTGATTAAAAAATAGAAACCTATCAAGTAATTATCTTTCATTATATTATTAAATAGTAAAATAATTCCTCAAATTTAGGATAAATATATCGAAATGAAAATGTTTTCTTATTAAATTCACATTCAATGAATCATATGGTCTTTTAAATAATCATATATTTATGGTTTTGAGTCCCTTAACTTCACATTTATCATTCACTTTCTTATGATTAATGACCTCAATCACTCCTTGTATTTATTTATTCTTCTATTCCATTTAATTATAATTGATTTTAAAGTAAAATTATTTTAATTATATATCAATTAATTAAATGTATTTCATTGAGATCATTTTTATAATGAATATTGATATAATATTTATGTAAACCATTGAACATTTTCTCTTAAAAAACCTTCCATCTTATCGCATTTGTGGGAGTAATTTTAAATTAAAGTTTTCCAATTATGTTAATTTAATTAATAAAATTGGTTTCTATATTTGGAATCATAATAATTTATATCATATAATAAGTTTAGATTAATTTTTAAACCTAATGAATGGTAAAACCAATAAAAATTATTTTACATTGTTAAGGAAAAAATGGATTTACTAAGGGGTTAAAATAAAAAATAAGGATTAAAATGATCTAAAACTTTTCTAAAATATATTTTATAGACATATTTTGGCCTTATAATTTCTATATATCATTAATACTCCTTTTTGGACCCTTGTGGGATGTGAAAAAACATGGGTACACCTTTTTATTTTCAAAAATTACCAGCATGCAACTCACCTAACTTATAAGAGGCCACCCATTGTCATCTGTTATTCAAACCTTAAAAAAAATTTATTTAGGTAAATATATAAGAAAATCACTTCCCAAATTCTCTAATCTCATAATAAAAGTATTATTTTTGGTATAAAACCAATATAGGAAAGATTTTAGTGCAAACCTAAAAAGGATAGCCAAAGAAGAGGCAACGTTCTTCAATGAGAATTTTTATTTTATTTCTCCATCCACATACATAAATTGTTATTCTAAAATTATGAGATAATTAACTTAGTATATTAAATATAATTAGATGTTTTTATGTTATGTTCATAACCTATTAACACCCCCACTTCTATCAAATGTGTTGTGAAGTCATAATTCATGTGTACGGTGGACTACCGCCTCACAAACTGAGGGCGTTCATTTTTCCATTACCACATATCATGATTGGGTATGATGATTGATATTAAGTATATATATGATATATATAAACTAATTATACCTCTTTATTCATTTTATAATATTTAACCTTTTTTACTTTCCATTTTGTAGGGTATATGATAATGTCGCTCATGTGTACGACATAATACCTCATCATGAAGCAATGCAATTCATCTTTCACAAATGCTTTACGTTGAATGTAATAACAAAAAATTTAATTAATATATGTGATATACATAATATAATTATGATATTAAAGTAATATTTTTCATTCTAAAAATATAATATATATCATTTTGTTTTTTACATTAAAAAATGACAATGTTGTTCATGTATGTGTTGACTACCTCCTTCACAATGGGATGTGACCCTATTTTCCTCACCACACCACATAGATGATATATATAAGTATTTTAAATAAATAATATGGTATATATGAAATTTTTATCTTTATTTAATGATATAATATTAATTACCTCATTTCCATAATGGTCATTGAAAAATAGAAATGTTACTCACATGTCTCTATGATTGTGACATTGTCTATTATTTTAAAGAAATATTTTATGAATGATTTTAAAAGTATTATTGATGAAAAAATAGGATAATTATGTAATTATTATTATTATTATTTATACTATATAACTTTATAATATGTGAAAGAAATAGATATATCATGATGAGACATGCTTTCGAAAACCAGGCGATTAACACCTGAAACAATGAAAATAATGAATGATTATTAATTAAAGGGTAATATGATTTTATAAAAGGATCATATATGATATTATAAATATTAATATGGTTATTGTATAAGTTAATAACATTTTTAATACCACTATCCATGAGATTAAATCATGTTAAACCAAAAGGAAGCGTGAGGTAAGGGATTTATTTACTCAATTTCCATTCATTGTTTTTAAATTAAAATTTATTTATTATGTAATTATAAGATTATGTGTGTAATGAACATTGATTATTTTATGATTAATTTAAACTTTTTTTATTTGTATTTATATTTTATACACATAATAAATTCATTTATTAATTCTAACTTCAATAATATGATCTTTATAAGGGATTTTGTCTCAATTTACCTTCATTGAAGCATATTGTTATGTTATGCAACAATTTATCTTATATAGTATATATAATTACCATTTTAAATGTAATATTTTTATTACATAATAACTCATTTAATTTTTATTAAAAATTTTATATACTTTTTCCAGGGGGATTGGTCTTAAAAGTTACCAAGTGGTAAGGAATTTCATAACTCAATTTCCATTGTTTGGATTATATACTTCTTCATTGTTTTTGATATTCTAATATTATGTGTGTAACAAAATTTAATTATATTATGTTATATTTACAATTTTTCTTTGTTGGTTTAAATTTTATACACATAATCGATTTATTTTTTTTGCACTTCAACGTTATGATATTTTCAATGGTTTATTTCACAATATCATTTTAATCGAGATTGTTTATACTTGAATTTTTATTGAAGGAAAATATTTGATCGTTGTTTAATAAAACGTTTAATTTTCTTATAATATGGTTATTAATTTATTTTTTCAAGTATCAGTACCTTATTCCCAATATTTTTTTACTTAAAATAATTGAGAGAATGTTTTTAAGAAAATCTGACATTATTTCTCTCTTCGGTAAGAAACCCATTTTTTTTCCAAAACAATGTTTTCAAAAACTGTTTTTAATATTTTAAAAATTATTTATTAAACATATTTTTACCCATGTTTACTTTTTTAAAAAGGTTTTTAATGGAATATACATGTTTTTTTCCATAAAAACACATGTTTGGATTTTATCAAAAGGTGAGATGAATGTTTGTTTTAACATGTACGAAATGAATATAATTTCTAGATGTCATGAACACTAATTTTTTTTTTAAATCTTCATTTATAATTTTCAAATATTATTTTCATAGAATTTTATTTTCAATTTTTTTTGAACTTTTAGTTTTAAAAAGCGATTTTCAAAATTAAAAGGATACTTTCCTCAAGAATGTTTTTAAAATATATTTTTATGTTATTTCTATTAATCAATGACAACAAACCTTTATTCTTACTCTAATGTGCACATGTTGTGTTTATTCCATCCTTATTGTTCCTCTAGATGGTTTATGATCATTTTGACCTTGTAAAGTATTGAAATTCACTTCCTTGATTCATTTTTGATGTCATTAACTTCCTATTGAATAATTCAATTTCATATAGACATTAAATTTCCCATAAATATTCATATTAATTTTCATGGATATGTTTATTTATTAAAAAGTATATCATTTCTATATAGAGTGTTCTACATTGGATGTCATTTGTTTACCTAGTAAAATACTAATAAATTTTTATTCCTTACTCAATAAAGATATTTGATGTAAGAAAAATTATTCATGAATTAAACCTATTATTTAATATATGAGTAATGCTTTGTACATGAAAAAATAGGTGCATCCTAGTTATATATAGTCCCTCGATGCACTGATAATTTCATGAGGCGAATCAGTAAGCTGGTATAAAATCAGTTGAAAAAACAGAATTAGTTAGTACCCCATAGTTTTAAACTATATTATGAAAGGACTTGATAGTAGCAGTATCATGATCCTAAGTTCACAACATCTAATAATTAAGAATGTCCTTAATTAATAATTCAATTATTATTATCAATGATATTTTGTAATAATAATATCTATGGATTTATTTCATTCTTATTTATTGATTAAATGGAATTTGTTTTCAATTATTTACTATTACATATTTATTATACCTCATCCAATTAAAATATACATGTTATTGATTAAATTTAATGTGTTTTCTGTTATTTAACTTTACATATTGATTATTATCCATGATATTTTCACATTGATATTATCTCTGGATAAACTTCCTTATCATTTTACTGATTACATGGAATGTTTGTTTAGGTATTTATATTTCCTAGTTGATTTTGCTTATTCATTCATGACAGGTTCTACTATACTTAACCCTTTCTAAGAATTTGGGCTCACCATTATTTTGTTTCCTTTCTCAGGAATCCATGAAGTGTACTATATTTGATATGAAAGGTTACACTAGAGGGAATAATGTTATTATTGAAAAAATTATATTGTAATTAGTGTTTTAAAATGTAATATGGGAATCATGTATGTATTTAGTTTAATAGGACTACTAAACTATTTATTCCTTCAGGATGTAATTCCTTATATCTTTTTCCAATGTAATAAAGTAAGACACTAACTCCGAGTTACTGGGGTCATGGTCATGACTGGATGAATAATAATAATAATGATATCAAAATGATGGAATACATAATTCCAAACATCCTCAACAACTTTTCAAGGAATTTTATCAAGACACCATCCTATTATGGGAAGAGTTATACACTAAAACCCAACTTGTTATGTCTTACGAGACTTATCGATGCATCAAGGGGTTATATAATTTAGGGCTCCACTCATCACCTAATTAAATCCAATTCATTCACCATAAGAGTTAACGAGACTTTTTGTAGAATTCACTAATGAATATCTTACTAAATAAAAGAATGAATATCTGTATAGTAAAAGATACAAAATGTTAATACATAATCAAACTATGTTAGTAGTAAATAAACATCCAGAATGTAAATACTTTTCCACATGTTAATAAAAGGGATAACATGATGATAACCCATCTAGAGAAAAAAGGTGGATGGTTAACAAATACACAATTAACTTAACAAAAATAATATATATTGGAATAAGAACGCATGGAATTATAATAATTTTCTTATGTGAATAGAATAACATTATTTTTAAGTGAGCATCATGTAATATAAATTATATAAAATGTAATATTCACTCTGTATATGGTAATGAGTATACAGTTAATTCAAAGCTATAATAACATGATCCACAATCCATTTTTTATTTTATTTTCAAATGAAACTTTTAAAGGTAAGTGTGGACCCAAACTATTACGACCAAGAAACACCATTAAAAGGTAGAATACATTCTAATCAAGACTCTTCGGAGCTGCCTTTACCCATCACCTACATCAATAAAACAAACCTCCACCACCGCATGGCAACATCCAAATCCGAATGGTTGTGCGCTGGTGGACACTTCCTGCTCTGATACCACATCTGAGACAGATTCTCATAGAATGAATGAAGACTTCCACATAGAAAAACCATAACAAAATAACCAGGAGAAATAAAAAGTTGTCACGAATTCAGAGAAAGGCAGCATAAAAACTTCACTTGGAACACTGTCTAACATGACTTCTCGTCTAAATTCGATTCCCCGAGTCCTCAAGTGCCATCCTCTTGGCCCATCCCCTTGGGGAGAGGGGAGAAGAATTTGGAATATTCAAGCTAAGTTCGCATAAAGGTGGATGCACCTCGTTACCAGAATTTGAACGATGAGTGGAAGAACCACCACCGAAGAGGGGTGAAGCATTGGTCATTTCAATACCTGTAGTATATTCTAGGTGATATGGAGGGCAAGAAAGATTCCTGATACAGACCCAGCCTTCCTAGCTTTGGGGGATCATTCCTTGTTCGTTTTCCCCTCCTTCCTTGATATAGAGTGAATCCATCCTCATCCACCACCACTTGTTTTTCCTTCTTCACAGGTGATGTACACGTTTCCTTCTCCGCCGGAACCACAACAGCAGGCACCAGAGAGGGTATTACCTGACCAATACCAGAACTTGACTCATGTAAATCCCTGTTAGGATAGGGGAGGTCGGGGCAATGGACACCCTCATCTCCACTTTTTCAGGCTGAACCACCATCTGAGCAGCCTTTAACAGGGCACTTGGAGAACCAGGAAACACCCGAACTGGGGCATGAGAGGAGGACAGAGCCGACATATTCACAGAGGGAGGCCTAACTGGTTCCTCAATCATAGAGGGAGGCATATCCACTTGAGCAGCTGGGGGGGGGGGGAACCTCTTCGATGACGACCCCCATGTCTTCGGCATCTGGTCCTCGAGTGTCCTTGACAGAAGCAGTTCAAAAAATAACCCACAACCTCTTCATAGCTGATTCGTTTCCAGAAGAAATCCTCACCACCCACAGAGAGCCAAATGCGATGAAGAAGAGATCTTGACACATCCATTTCGACACAAAGACGCACATACCAGGGATTCAACACATGAGTGGTGGAATCATCGGTGCATAAGAAGCATCCAAGACGATCACCGATCCTCTTTAGAACACCTGGGTTCTGAAAAGGTAGAGGCAGTCCAGGGAGGAGAAACCACAGGGATGAACATTTGCAATCACGTCCCCTATGAAAATCAACCATCCACCAAAACAGAAGAAAAGGTTGGTTGTCACAACTCCGAGACTCACACGACCAAGCCCGGGCAAAGTCCTCCAGAGATTGGAGATGAATACTGAAATGGTAGTGGTCGAGAACTCCAATAGCCACCGCATTCTGCAACCCCCAAGATGAATTCACATACCTTGAAAAGATACCCACCGGGGGCCGATCCGGACCGAATTTTTCAACCAAGGTAGGCTAATGCACCGCCGTAGCTTCATGGAATTTAGAATGCGACAAAGAGAACACATGGTATCCATTAAGCGATTCTGACGCCTTCGTAGAGATCCAGATAGCCTGCACCTCCGGAAGGAGAGAGAGTGAGAAGGAAGGAGGACCAGAGGTCCTTGGCAGCTCCGGGAGATAGGATAGGGAGGGAACCGTCGACCCTACGAGCTCGACCTCTGAAGGAGGGCCTGGCACCGCCACAGGCGACGTTAGGGTTAGCCCCGACCCAAAGGGGATCCCACTCCCCATTAGGTGTCTAGGATGGTGATTTATACCCCAGGTCTCTATAATAACATGATCATAACACATCCATATAAATAAAGTGTGTGGTTTTAAAATAACATATTTTCATCGTAACAACGGAAATATAGGTAGGTGTTGAGATAAATGAATAAACCCCTCATAAAATGGATGCTTCAAACAATGTCTCAAAAGATGGGATCAAGAATTGAATTGTTTGATATTGAATATTCAATCCCATATATGATAATATATATATATACATATTATAGGATAAATTATGAAATATAATCCCCATTAGGGTTAATTATTTTTAAAATGATAAGGTAAATGTAAGTGAAAACTTAAAAGTTCTATTAGAAAAAATCTTTAACATTGGAATAAAATAAAAATTTATATGATGATTTCAAAGGAAAATTTTTAAAAGGTGAAATTATATATTTTTAATTCCATTAATTTTAAAAATAATATCTAATAATATATCATTGAAAATATATAAAGTTTATGTTGGGAAAATGACCAGAGGAATAAAAAAACATATTAAAGTGAACGAAAAACCCCCGTTTAAGATTTTCAAAATACCTTTTTTCAAAACACACATTATTATAAGAGTAGAAAAATGTTAATTTATATCAAAACTTAATTTTAAAAAATATAATTATAAAATACTATATAATCGAATTTTAGGGTGGGAGAACCCAATAACGAATGAAATAATTTTTTTATGAAACAATATAACTAAAGGAAAGAATTCTTGAGTTATAAATATCCCTTATAGGAAACATACTTCATGATGCATGGAAAATTTAAAAAGGGGTTTATTTGGTAAAACTTTAAATATTGAGATAATAAAATATTATTAAATCAAATGTAATAAAATAAAAAACTTATAAGAAATAAGTTCAAGTGAATGATTATAACTCAATGAATGAAAGTTGAGTAAAAAAACTTATGAAAGGGTTAAAAATTGAGTAAAAAGATATATAAAGAAATAAATTTATTTTCATTAGTTTATATAATGAATTACAAGGAAATGATTTATATAAAATTCATGGGATAGTATATAAATATAACTCTATATAAATGAATCATGGTTCATATTATGTTTCGTGTCTCAAAGAATCTAAATTGAGACCAAGAAAACCCATATGGCTTTAGTAAAACATTAACCAAAATCCCCATTAAATTGAGGGATTATAATTGAAGTTAAAATAAAATTACTAAAATAAAATTATTTATATGATATCTCAAATAGGAAGTATATACACCACATAAATGAAATAAAGTGTATAATACCAAGCATGTCTCAAAGAGAGGAATTTGAGATGAAAATTGTTACCTAGAACCTGATTCATTATGTACATTCAATTAATTTAAAAAATAATTAAATTATGTTGATTAAATACATAAAAAATAACCTTATTCATAAATATAACCATTTATAATATTCATTTACAATCTTTCTATATATATAATATTATTTAGTTTTTACCTATTTACAATATCAGGTGTAAGTAATCTTTACTGCATTAAACTTGTTTCATAAAAATGGTCTTTGTATCTATTCATTTTAAAAATTTAATAATCCTTGGATTATATAAGGTATTTTAATATATTTTTAAGATATTTTATAAATAAATAATTTCATTCCATGTCATTTTTTATTATAAAACATGAAGATGAAATCACCGATGACCATGTTTTATTGATTCTTAATGGAAAAAAGGTGATTTCTTAATTAACGAGTTAAAAGTTGAAATAAGCATAATAAAAAAATAGAGAAATTATTTATATATTTATATCATATCATACTAGTAAATAATTTATCATATTAATCCATGATATAAATTAATTGTACTATTCAAGCGGTAGTTAAATTGACCAAAACATGAACTTACCATGATTAATGGATGATTATAATGTGGTTTAGTGGTAATATAACGATACCATAAGAATAGTGATCTTATTTTGTGATTATTAGTGTGATATAACATAAATATAAATAATTATAAATATAATAAATATATATATAAAGCCATTACATAGAAATAAGAGATAACCATCTACTTAGTACGCTTGTTTTAAATGACTGAGTTAATGACGATCATTTGTTAATAAAATCATTATTAGGTTATCTAATTTTTCAAATCAAAACCATAATGATATCAGAAAAAATTATATTTATCATTTAATTCCATCCTTATATACATCCATGAAAGTTGTTAAAGAAAAATGGAATACACCATTCCACGAAGGTGGTAGTCTGGACGTACACATGATTGCCAATTTAATTTTCTATAAAACATAAGATATGAGTGAAATGGTTTATTATTTAAGAAACATAAAAGTGATATAATATAATAATTATTTATTAAATTCAACTTTTATACTATCCTTATATTATGGTGATGGAAAAAAATTAAATTGCGTTATGGAGGTGGTTGTCTGCATAATACATGAATTATGGTTCCATTTTTTATAATAGAAATGGGAAAACATTACTAATAATTATTAAAATATCATAATAAAATTCATTATATATTTTTTTTAATTAAATAGGTATTAAAAAAATATAATTTTAAAAATAGAAATAGAAAAGGAATAAGTTAAGTAAAAATAATCATGCACATTGACCATTTTGAGATTTCATTGGAAGATCCCTTAAAAATGGATGGAATATGGTAATATCATATGAAAATAACATCAAGATTGTGTAAGAGTATTATACAGGATGAAAAAAGGGATGTGTTTTAGGAGTAAAATGATTTTTTAGTGCCATCAAGGGGTGGGGATTAGACCCTTTTATAAGTGATGAGAATGATATTTTTGTAAATATTTCAACTTAATATAAAGGGATTACATGTTAATTAGGTCAAGTGGATCTAAAATTGGAAAATAATAGAGTAGGTAAGAG
This sequence comes from Viscum album, assembly GCA_963277665.1. Taxonomy (NCBI): domain Eukaryota; kingdom Viridiplantae; phylum Streptophyta; class Magnoliopsida; order Santalales; family Viscaceae; genus Viscum; species Viscum album. The sequence goes on from OY728119.1 coordinate 2,048,592,266, forward strand.
ATAAGGTCTATAAAAATCTAATAAATTCAATTATATAGATTATTTTTTTATTTGAAACCCTTTACCCCTTGAATAATTACTTTTTCAATTTTTGATTTTAAAATGAAAACTAGTTTTTTACTAAGTTCACTTAATCTTTATGCCTAAAAGTAAAGTGATACTTATTAGATAATTTGGAGCCAATTATTATATATTTGGAATATATTTAATTTTATTCAATTTATAATTTTCATAAAAATTAATTTTAAAAAAATAATTTATAATTTATTAAAAATAAATTTTGAGTAAATATTACATAGTTTCTAAAATATAAAATATGGCTTTGTAAACTTAAACCAACATTTTTAAAATTATAAATTCATTTATAAAATACATATTAGTTCCTAGAAAATCATTTTATTTATTATTAATTCATACTTATATGCTATTAATTTCATAAAAATCCATGTTATTTTTAAAAATAGTTATTTACTAGTCACCTAAAAATAATTCTTTTTTGAAAAATAAAAAAAAAATCAACTTAATATGATATTATAATTCTTAATCAAAAAACTATGTTCATTTTTTAAAATTTAAATTCAATGTTTTTAAAATCTAACTTTAAAATAAAAAGGCGATATATAATGAAAAATTGTTTTTATATGAAAATAATGCATCTGAGGAAGGCCTGATTCTGAACTGGTATAGTGCTTCCCGCATCTACGATGGTTCCAAATTCTTCCTCTTCAAGTTGTCTTAAAAATTCCATCTTAATCATGATTTACCGACTTTGGCTATTTGGATAAGATTCCCAAAACTCCCTCTTCCATTTCAAAATCCTATGATCCTTTTAATGTTAAGAAATCTCATGGGTTGCTATATGTTCTCTGATAGCAGGACTAGAGAAATTTTTCATGAAATTTCTCTGCGAATATACATCAAAGTTAAAATTTAAAAGGTTCCTACTATGTTTATCTCATTTTCTATAGAAGATTATTTTTATTACAAACAATCTGTTTTATTTGGATCATGGTTTGATTTCTATTTTGATTGCAAGAAAATAGGGAATTAATTAGTAGTGTGTGGTATAAGGAGGCCAAATTTATATCAAACATTGGTGATAGGTTTGTGGAGCCTTGATTAAGGAATGAAAACTCATATAGGCGGGTTGCCAGTTGGGACATAACTGCTCCTTAGAAACACTACTGATCCGAAAAACTCATGTGGTCTTATTAAAGACACCCCCACTCATAATCAGGCAGTCTATCTAGTCCCAAATTACTTAGATATCAATGCCAATTCAAACCTCATCCTAGAGGGGGTGTGTGAAATAGGATTTGGGGAGGTTATTTTGGCTGTAGAAGCTCGGGGATGTATGCATCCCCTGGGAGAACAAATTCCCAGTTCAGCCTTTAAGTCGAGGGCAGTGTCTCAAAATCGAATAGTCAATGACAATATTTCAAGGTTGTATCATGATTTTGAGACTTCCAAGTCGACAATTACATCCCTAGATGTTTCTTCCTCCTAAATCGATCCCTCCTTTGCTGAGTTAGTGAAGTCAGGTGAGTTGGTTAATGGTCAGGTGGATAGGCAGGTGGCTACTCATAATAATGGAAGTATTCACTCTGAAGTAAGAGTGGTTATATATAAGCTTAACTCCCATGATCCGAATGTCATAGTGTCTCTGGGTAACGAAGTGACTGTACAATGTGATACATCAAAGTATTTTAAGTCCCAAAATCATTTCACTTCTTTGGATGGAGTTGTAAAGTATAATCATGATCTTGAAGGATGGAAAACCGTCACCCCAAGATAGAAAAGAATGTAGGTCTAGTCTTGATCTCTAAAATCAAGTGATATTGAGGTTGATTATAAACTAATGATGGATCATGAGAAATATCATGGTCACACTTTGGTTAGAGGTGGCTCAAGAAATGGGAGGAAAATAAACACTCTCCTTGGAGATTTTTGATCCAAGGGGGGGGAGTCAAGACCTTGAAAGGACTACTCAAATACACCTAAAACAATTGTAAGAAGATATTCAAAAATGACAAATAATAACCAGATCAAATTCATACACAAGGGAAAAAGGAAGTGTGTGGACACTCAAAATGAAAAGCAACAGGTTGAACACATTTGTTATAAATAATCATAGAAACATCTCAATCTTGTTCTTCACTCAAATGAATAAATGCATGTTGAGACCATGGTTCTCAAGGATTTAGAGAAGGAGAAGGAGAAAATATTAGAGAGTTAAGTTCATATTAATTCCAATAAAGTTCAAATGAATTGGATCAACAAATAAGACTGGATCTTATCTTGTGGCTTCAATGAAAATAAGATCAATGCGGAGGAATAAATTCAATCATGGGACAAGCTTGCCACTCATTTTTAGGATCTTATCAGATATTATTTAGACTCATAGGTTCACGATATTCAATGGGACTTATATCACGTAAGTAATTCCACCAATTTCTGCCTCATTTTCAATGACTATGTGACCGCCTTTTGTGTGTAAATGCTTTCAACTTGATCATGTCTAATTTCCCACTTGGACTTCTTTATGGTTTGAATTTAGTTAGGGTTTACACTTTTCCCTTAAAAGTGTTTTTAGAAAATAAAAAATATAGATTGGTGTGTAATATTAACCATTCTCATTTATATTTGACACTATTTAATAATTAAAATTTTATCATTCCATTATTCATATAAAATTTATTTTATCATCATTAATCATAATTTTATTGAAATAGAATACATGTCACATAAAAAGGTAATATTTTGAAAAATTCATTTATAAGGAAACAATAACTGTATTAGTCATTTTAGTTATACCAATTGAATTTCATTAATATTAAAATTAGAAATTATATATATAAATATATATATATATATTTCATAAAGTCATTAATCCTATTTATTCTTTATAATTTAACATCAAGGTTTTAATGGTATAAAAAATATCATAGTTTCATATTAGTTCGGCATTGTGTGTTGAGTAACCTATCGAACGTGTTGACTATTTTAATGGTAATCATATGTTAGAATTTATAGGTGTTATATTCTCTCCCTTAAATAAATTATATCCTTGTAATTTTAATTATTACTCATTTAAGAATGTATGTGAGGGTATTCTTAACATATTCATCTTTTGGGGTATAACCACTCGTATAACATATACCATACTCTCTTAGCATATATCAAGTTACTTATTTTTTTTCAAAAAAATTTATCCAATCATAAAATAATATACCCAAGAATTAATATATCCTAATCATATATTCTCCATAACACACCTTTCCCAATTACATTTTAATCTCTATGTTAATAAACCACACCAAATTTATATATTCCTCCCAAAGATTAAGTCTATTTTAACCCTCAAATGGTATTAAACACTTGTTTATAAGGTCACACACTAGTCCATTTATATCATAATACAAAACAATATATAAACATTACAAAAAATATCAATAATTATCATAAATACCAAGAATATTTATACTATATAAGTTACATTTTCACAATCACATAATCATTGATTATATTAACATCAAACATATACTAAGCCTAAAATTTATCCTTCCATCAAGCAAGTTTTCTTAAATAGTCATCTCTAAAAATATAACCTTTCCATTAAATCATTACTCAAGGTTATTGATACAATTTAATATATTATTTCAAACCATTAATGCAAAACCACTGAATAATGATCCTTATATGTTTCACATAATCATCAACAACATTTAGAATATACCAAAATGTCATTGATAAATATCACTTCACTAATTGAAATAGATAAGTGTATTAATAATTAATTTCTATTTTAATATCAATTTCACTACCATAAGCAGGACTATGAAAAGAAACTTTTCCCTAATATTCATATAATAAAATTAATAACCATTTACTTATTCTCCCTTATTCAGTTATAAGAAATAGTGGTTTATAGATGCATACCTTTCTTAGCTTCAACTTCTTGATCCTATTTTAAACAAATACTAAAACCCAAAAAGTTTATAAATAAAAATTTAATAAATGACCATACGGATATGAAAATTAAATCAAAATATGTCTTCACACCTTCATATCATCCTTTTATACATTCTATTTAATCTATTTCTCTTTAAGTTAGGTTCTCTTGTGCTTCTTAACACAATACCTAAAAGTAACTAGGAAATAAATCTTTCATAGTGGTTCATAAAGAGAATTAATAAACTAAATAATATATTTCCCTTTAGAGTTTCTATATAGGTTTGTAGTCATAAACCTACACATCATGCATAAAAGTGGTGATTGAGTAAATTATTAACAGACCCTTTTTGGAATGATTACCACTAGGTATATTTATGCCACATCCACATGCACTTTTCAGTATCCCGATCAGGATGTATTTCTATGAAAATAACTTACCCACAAAGTTTGAAATATTTAATGATATCATCATATACTTAGAGTCATCTATAGTTTTTCCCTAAGTTTATCTAACCCTAATACCCTAAAAAATGTTCATTATTTCCTTAATAATAAGTCACATACTTATCCCAAATTGTTATCTATACCTTGAAAATTATGATCAAATTTAACTTATAGGCCCTTAAATTACACTAAAAACCATCATAATCACCAAATTTATCTAAACCCTACTCTAATAATAACTACGATTCCTCGTACCCACACTCCCAGATCTTATTCGATAAACACATACTTTACATACTGGCTTTGATACCAACTATAGATTCTCAAACATAACTATTTCATAACTACATGACTTAAAGGAAATATTGCATCATATACATTCCCAATACCTTATAGGTTTATATATTTATGGAATTAATACACCAAAGTAGCTAGAAAAACCCATATCTTTAATAACTAATGGACATTGTTTACACTATAAAAGAAACTAATTAATCCACAAGGAGTCTTTAATATCTACCACAAATTCTCCCACACATGAAATACTTCTAAACATATCATGTGTAATAATTTTATTTATAACCTTGAGAGAAGAAAAATAAGAAATGAGTGATCTAAAATTTTTAGTAAGGGAAACATATATATGGATTTTTCAAAAACACAAGCATTGAATGAATAATATAGAAGAAATAAACAATATGAATTGTGACATAATAAAATAAATTGAGGGAATTATATATCCATGAAAATAATGATAACATGGATATCAATAATAATAATCTCATAATTATGGAATGTATAATGTTAGACATAAAAAAGATGCTGTTAAGGTCTTGTTTGAAGACACTTTCCTATTATGGGAAAATGTATACACCAAAAAAAACCTATTTTGTCTCCTGAGACCAGTCGATTCATCGAGGAGATATATAATTTCCAATCCCACCCATAACTTTATTAAGTCCAATGTATTAACCATAAGTGTCAAAAATAATTTTAATAACTTTATCCAAGGAACCATATACTGAATAAGAACATACCTTTCTATATAATGAATGATATTGAATGTCAATACATAATTAACCTATGGTAGAAGTTAATAATCATAATTAATTTCAATACTTCCCCCCTTTATAATAAAAGGGATAATATGACCATAACACATCTTGAGAAAAAAAGTATATGTTCAAAATATACATATCCAAATTACCAATAATCATCCATATGGGAATAACAATATACAAAACACCAATAGATTTTCCATGTTAAAAGAATAACATTATTTCTAGGATAACATCATATAATTTGAATTATATAAAATTAAATGTTCACACAATATAAGGTAATGAGTATATGATTAAATCAATGTTGGAATAAAATTATCACACTCCATATAGAGAAAGAAAATTTATAGTTTAAAAAGAGAATATCCTCAGTATAAGAAAGGAAATATATTAGGGTGTTAAAATAAATAAAAAATACCTTCATAAATAGAATGCTTCAAATGATATAATAAAATAAGAGATCTATAATTGAATTGTTTTATACCATGAGTTCATTATTCAAAATTATAAAACACATATATATATTATAGGATAAATCATTAAATATAAAACCCATCAGGGTAAATCCATTTTAAAATGAAAAGGGAAATGTAAGCTAAAACTTAAAAGATATTTTAAAAAACATGTTTAAAACTGATGTAAATTATGAATTTTCAGGTTAGGTGATGTGAAGTCTTTTAAAAACCTTTAATTTTAAAAATAATCTCTAATAAATGATCTTTAAAAACATAAAGTTTATTTTGTGGAAATGAGAATTAGAAGACAAACCAAATGAAAGTGAAATGAAAATAATTTTTATTATATTAAAAATACCTTTATTTAAAGATCACATTGTATGAAGTGTAAAAAATTATTTTTTTGTATTAAAACATAATTTTAACAAATGGAATTATAAAATACCATATAATACAAAATTTGGGTGGAAAACTCAAACATAAAAGAAAAATGTTTAGGATGAATCAATATAACTCAAGGAAAGAAGACTTGAGTTATCAGTATCGCTTATGGGAAACATAATCCATGAATAATGAGGCATTTATAAATGGTTTCATGTGGTAAAAATAGAAAAAAATATAGAATAGAAAAAAATATAATCAAATTTAATAATGCAGTAAACTTATATGAAATAAGTTCATGTGAATTATCAAAACTCAACAAATAAAAGTTGAGTTAAAAAAATTCTTATGAGTAGGGTAATACTTGAGTCGAAATAAATTTGAAGAAAAAACATGATTTGTATTAGTTTATCCCATGTTATAAGGAAATAATTTATATAATATTTATGGGATATTAAATCAATATAACACCATACAAAGGAAACATAGTGCATAACATGTATTATATCTCAAAGAATCATAATTGAGACCAAGAATACACTTTCTCCTAAAGTACCACTTTAATAATAAAACTTTGAAAGTGTGGTATTGTAATATAAATTTAATTTAAATAATTAAAATATAATTGTTAATATAATATCATAAATAGTTTGTATATACAACACATAAATTAAATAAGGTATATAGTACAAAACATGTCTCAAATGGAGGAATTTGATATGAAAACCCTTACCTCAGTCCGGATTCATTCTGAAATTACAAAAAAATCCTAAATAATTAAACTAATTTTAATAAATACTTACCCAAGAATATTATTTTTAATTATAACTATTTATAATCTTCATTTTCATCCATTATATACACATTATTATTAGTTACTTGTTACCAATTTCCAACATTGGGTGTAAGTAATCATTATCGCTTTGAACTAGATTCCTAAACAAGATGTTGGTATATATTATTTTTAAAATTTAAATATTTATTAGATCATATAAGGCACCAAAATAGATTTATAATGATATTTTATAAAGTTATAGTTTCATTCCATGGTAGTTTTTGTTAAAAATCTTGAAGATAAAATCGATGAGGACCATGTTTTGATGATTCTTAATAAACAAAAGTTTTTTTCTTAATTAATTAGTTAAATATTGATATAATATTACCATAAAAAAATAAAACGTTATTTAAATATTTATATCATATTATACCAGCAAATAAGTTCTCATAGTATGCTTGTTTTAAACTATTTAATTAATGATGATATTTTTTTGATCATATAATTAATATATTTCAAAATGTATAATTTAATAACATTACTTATATCATAAAAATCATATTTATACATTAATACCATCATTATATCTATCCATTAATGGTGGTAACAAAAAAAATACATCGTTCCATGGAGATGGTAGTCTGCACATACGCAACGTTGGCTATTTCATTTTCTAAAGAACAAGAGAATATGTTAATATTGTTTATTATTTTAAAATCATAAAAATGATATAAATATCATATATATTTATTAAATTCCCTTTTTAGACCACCCTTTTATAGTGGTGAAGGAACACAGAACACATTGTGTCATGGAGGTGGCAGTCTGCCCCCACAGATTACAGTTCATTTTTTCTTAATAGAAAATAGAAAATCCGATTAATTATTATTCCCATAGAAAAATAAAATTAATTATATAATCAGTATAGACTTCATTACATTGGTTTTTGAAATTTTTAATTTTAAAATTTATTTTCAAATGAAATAATTTAAGTAAAAACTTATTACTCATGTTGAGCACTTTGAGATTTCCTTAGAAGATCACCTATAAATAGATAGAAAAGGAAAATATATTGTGAAGAAATAATCAGGAAAGTGATGTTGAATTAAATGGGAAGATAAATTTTTTGGGTTCTTTGAGGAAAATTAATTTTTATTTGTTTCATGAAGGGGTGGTGGGAGGACACTTTTTTATGTGGTGAGAATGTCATTTTTGTAAATATTTAAACATAATATAAAGGGAGAACATGTTAAACATATCAGGTGGCTTCAAAAATTGGGAAATAATAAATTGAGAAAGAGATAAGTTTTAGAAAAACCCCATACAATCAATTATAGATAGGTTTTTATTATTTTTTAATCCCATTACTCCATGAATTATTTCTTTTACCATTTTATCTTTTATCGTGTTAACTAGTTTTTACCTATGATAAATTAATCTTTATTCCTAAAATTAAAGTAGTCATTATTAGATAATTTTGATGCAATGATTCTCAATTTTTAATCTAGATCATTTCATTCAAAAATTAAAAATAAAAAAATTAATTTTAAAATAATAATTTATAATTTGTTAATTTTTTCTTCTGAGAAAATATTTCAATGTTATAAAATATCAAATACGGTTTGTAAATTTAAACCATTTTTTTATATTTTAAATCCACTTACAAAATAAATATTTTTTCATATACAAATTTTATGTTAATTTAAAATTCACACTTATATATAAATAATTTCATAAAATAATTGTAAAAAGGGTATTTTTCACTATTGATTTGAAATCATTCTTTTCAAAATAATCTTGAAAATTAATCTTAAGACTATATTATTATAATTTATACAAAAATGATTTACATTTGTTCAAATTAACTCCAAGATATTAAACATTTTATGTTTCCATTAACTTTGTAATCTTAAACATGTTAAAATTATCATATTTATACATTTAATAAACTTTTAAAACCATCCATATAAGGCAGTCATAAAAAATAAACCATGTCATTTATTAGAGACAATAGTCTATACATACACATGAATAATGTTTTCATTTTTCTAAAAGGTGTAAAAAAAATAAAGTATATAATATGTTATTTTTAAAAAATCATAAATTTGTTATACTTGTCTTAAATATTCATTATTTCCATTCTTATGACAATCCTTATATAATTGAAATAAAAAATGAATCACATCTATTTGTGGCGGCGATATTCCACACCTACAAATGGGTGACATTATCATTTTCAAAAAGATGAAAAGGGTAAGAAGGTTAGAAATATATTTTATTTATAGAATAATAATTATGTCATTAATATTATATATTTTCCTTTGTTCCATCATTTTAACCATCCATATGACCCGATGATGAAAAATGAAACACATCACTTTTTAGAGGTGGTAGTCCACACATACACAAGAGAAATGTTTTAATTTTCCATAAGTTATAAAAGGAGATGAAAAAGAGTTTTACTATGATCATAATTGTTTTTATTATATTAAAAACTCAAATTTCATTATTTCAAAATGTTTAAAGAATATTTGAAGTGGGTATAATAATAAATAAACAGAAACACTTTGTTAAGAATTAAATATCTTTTTTTAAAAATGTCTTTTGGTTTACACCTTAATCCATATTTGTTTAGTATTTCGGTGTTAACAGAACCTATAGGACATGGTATGCATGTTTTGACAGGATTTGGGTGGATTGTTTTCAAAACTATAGCTATCAAAGTGTGTGAATAAGTGATAATAGGTTTATCCCTTTTAAAAGTGTGGGGAGGTACACTCAGGAAATTATTCAATGTTTTAAATTTATATTAAATCCTATTCAAGGTCATGTAGCACCAATAAAACCAATTTAAGAATATAATACGATATAGGGTCTAAATCACCTCAACCAATCAAATTTAGAAACGTTTTATATATATTTTAATCTCTATCTCTTAGTTTGATCCCCGTTAATCCGTTTTAACCTTAACTATGATAACTTACTTTTTTACCATGATAACTTAATTATATGACCAAAAATAGAAATGGATTCTGATTTCTTATAGAAATTATCAATATCACTATGTGATACATATTATAAAAATAAAATTCTATAGGTATAATATATCAATTTTTTATATAAGTATGCAAAATGCATGAAAAACCATTTTTAGAAAAATACCCGATTTAAGCGTAAAAATAATTTTACCTTGAAATAAAGTATAATGTTGATTAAAATGAATTTTTTTGTTATTTAATAAAAAATGAATTTATTTTGACATTTATATTAATCCATAACTGAATGTGACCTTCCAATCATACCATTAAATGAAAAGATCCCAAAATAGTTTATAATTTGAATAAAATATAACTTAAGTCCATAAAAGTAAAGAATGAGAATCCAAATTCAAAATAATATTTTAAAGTAAATTATTTAACTCATTAAACTTATATTTTGTTGAGAAAAAGGTTCTAAAATTTATTAATTCATTATTAATTCATTAAAATTTCATAATTGTGACGTTATTTGACAAATTAGTATTTTCATTATTCACCAAAAAATAAACTATTTTAGAAAAATATAAATAATTATCCCAAAGATAAATTTGACACAATGAATCTAAAAATGAAGTAAATTTTATTAAATTAAAATTTTAAAATCATTATGTTTATATTTAATATAAAATCAAATAATTTATAAAAAACAATTTAGATAAATTAAACTATTCATTTTTTGACTAAAAACTTTTTTAAAATTATTTATAAAAATATGATGAATATAAATACCTAAAATGGATAATTATAAATCATAAGATTAATTTATTATAATACTACTTGGGTTATCTCATTCTTCCCCCCAATGGGAAATTATATCCTCGCAATTTTATTCTTTACATAAAGAAGTGATGGTATTTTCCACCCATAACTTCTTTTGACAATCAGTTTGCTTCCTCAATCTTGTGATTATTCCATAAAACCTTTACTTGGTGGATGAACTTATTATAAAAAACATACACTCTATGATCCAAAATAGCGACTATATTTTTATCATATAAAATATTCTCTTCAAACTGAACCACTTCAGGGATCAAAACATGTGACACATTATGTACATATTTCCTTGGCAATGAAACATGAAACACATGATGTACCAAAGATAAAATCAGAGTTAAATATTATATATATATAATAGATCCAAACATTTTTATAATTCCATATAGAACAATAAACCAAACACTTAGCTTTCTATTTCTATAAAAAACAACACATTTCTTTATAGATTTTTAAGAAAAACATGATATCCTCCCTACAATGATAGATCTTTCCTCTCATAATCAACACAAACATTTTCAAGATTTCAATCTATCTTCATGTAAAACTAATTCATATAAACCTTATATAACCTTTCTTTGACCATTTTTGGTCTTAAAAACTTCCTTTCACCAAATTTATCCTAGAATGAAAGAATTTGAAACCATTTTTCATATAATTTCTTAAAATGTTATATCTAGATACTAAAATGAAAAATGTAATTATAAAAAAAATTATCCTAATGAAAGATATTGATACCAACTTAATTGTTAGTCCCACAAGTACGCTTAAATCATATCCTCTAATGTTTGAATTTTTTAATCTCACTATACATCATATAGTGGATGAAAAGGGGTACTAAAATTTAACTCATTACACACCTAATTATGAATTAATTTCTAAAAATTTGATGTAAATATGAGATCATGGTTAGATACAATTGAGAGAAGATATAATGCCACAACCCGACCCTACTAGTCTCGAGCCGCAACTACCCCAAGCCCGCCTCCATAGGCCAGAGGCTGGTGACAAGCGCCGAAGGTGTAAAAATCTCAGGAAGGCCTTTGCCTAAGTACCTGAACACACACACAGTCTACTCAATGCAGAAGTGTAGAGTAAAAAGGAAACCAAAGTACAGACAACTATAACCCAACCTCAGTCATGCATCAAATTCTAAAACAGAATAAGTAAAGTGTTGAAAGGTGGAATGAAAAGTAAAATGAACAGTAAAGGGAAAAACACGCGCCCAACTATAAAGGTTCCACAACTCGACAACAGGTAAATGAAAGTAAACAGATGGTGAGTCTCACATCTGAAAATCCAACTACCTCCACTAAATTCAGCCCAAGATCCTGTGTCCTCTATACTCCTCTATAGTCTCGATCAACCTATCCTTCATCTGCAAGGGCACACCAAGTGTGGACAAAGACCAAGCAGGGGTGAGTATAGAGATACTCAGTAGGATGACCCGAAATCTCAAGGGAGTAACAAAGGAGATACTAAAACAGTGAGCAGTAGACAGAACAAGAATAATGTAAGAGTACAACAGAGAGAGTGCAACTCAACCCAACAGAAGGAAGGAAGTGGACTCGTCCAACCAAGAGGAACAAGACACGGAAATCACATGGCATACCCCGCGCGTCTTCACCAATACTAGATGGATAGTAACTGAACCCAAGGAGTGTGAAAAAATTAGGGTGTATATATATATGCTCAATAAGAACCCGAATGAGTGTGTAAGGGGATCTCTATCTCCAAGATCTGCCCAGGAAAATTCGCCAGCAGTTCTAAGGATATCCATCATTGATGCCCGACAGTCCCGTACGTCAAATCTGTCTCATCGCTAAACCATAAAACCAAGGGTCCCGCTCCATTAACCATGGAGAAAAGTCACCGACTAGCCTCATAAAAAGGGTTGAGTCTGAAAAAAGTTTTCGGGTAACCCACTGCCCATCCCTGCTAGAGGGTAAACCCCCAGAGGTCGTCTGGTAACCAACTTCCCAACCCCTCAAGATGGTAAACCCTAAAATCAATGGGTAAACCACTGCCGAGCACTGCTGGAGGGTAAACCCTACGGTAAAAGGGTAACCCACTACCGAGCCCTACTAGAGGGTAAACCCTAAGGTCAACGGGTACCCCACTGACTAGCCTCGCTGGAGGGTAGACCCTGATATGCCAGTGGGTAACCCACTGCCCAGCCCCGCTGGAGGGTAAACCCGGAACTGGTCTGATAACTCTGCACTGCCCATGCCATCATTGGGTGCCACTAACACTGCTACCATGTGTAGGTTCAGAGTGCGTCGACGGAACCTCCGACCAATGCCATTTCATGTTTCCACATTTAATGAGATCTCAAAAGAGGCTCTTTATTCCCAAACAGATTACACCGTTGCAATCCTCGCAGGAAAACACGTGATATAGACTACTTAATCGACAAAAACAGACACCTGATGAAAAAGTTATTCAACACAGCTTTATGCTCATACGGTGTCTCTTGGGGCCCACACCTTAGACCGGAAAAAGGTCGAGTGAACTACGCCATCACGATACTCTCTAAAAAACAAACCAAATCAACTATTCATACACCCCAAACAGACATCTGATGAAAAAGTCATAGTACGCTGCCCACAGCATAAAAGATGGCCCCTGGGGCCCACGCCTAAACTCCGGCTTCAATGCCTAAAACTACCCTAGTCAACTTTGTCTCAATTCCAGGGTCATGACACCGCTGCCGACGCCTAAAATGGACTCTGAATGCAGAAGCTTCACATCCCCGCGTTATGCAAATTGGGCCCTATGGGGCCCACACCTCGACCCTAAAACACGTCACACATATTGTACCATTGTGTTCCTTGCAGATAACCACGAGGCGTAGGTAATTTATTTTCCCAGAACGGACTTATGAAGCATAAGTTGAAAAAATGCAGTATACGTCTGATAACCATCTCGTGGGGAACACTCCTCGTGCCCGAGTCATGGAGGGCGGATTGCGCCATTGCAATCCCCTCGAAAGAACACTCGGAAACGAGTTATCAAACACCCCAAACGGATGTCGGGTGAAAAAATGGTGTTTCACCGTAAAATGTGTGAACCAGGACCTATGGGGCCCGCACCTTGTCTCCAACCCAAATGCTTTGAGAAGCACCTCAAAAAGTCCACAGGAGGACTGGGGTCACTCTGCCACTGATGATGCATCAATCGGACATCCCAAACAGGAGTTAGGTCCAACACAAGAATAATTAAATAATTAAGTAATTAATTGATTATTCGCATTAAGCGTTTCGTGCCACCGAGTAATGAAACCAAACTGAAAAGGTTACAGACCAACATTGGAAGGACCGTCTCAACTCCAGGGCCACAACGCCTTTGACGACTTGTCAAACGGACGTTCGGATCACAAAGCACGTCCGTCACAAGCTTTAATAGTAATTTAATATTATTGAATTAAGGTGTTCTGGGTCACCCGCCTTTGGGAAAAGAACTCAAAAAACCACAAAAGCCACATCAAAAATCCTGAATCGCTAACATGAACCTGAACCCACTGATGTCGCATCAAACAGGCATGCCGTTTAGGAGATATTCCCCCTTGAACAAAAGGGGGCCCAAAATGGGCTGGTCGAGACTAGGCTGCCCGCGGCCCAGCCCCGGGTCCGGCCCAGCTTTCCTCAGCCCATTGACCACGGCCCATTCGAAAGCACCAGACTCCTAGGGTCCGGTTCTTCCACCCACCAGCCGAGCGACCGATCTCTTGTCCGCGCGTCGCACCAGCAGGACCCACATATTGCAGGTCCTTGTCCGTCGCTCCGCCCCCGAGGTCAGCGCCTCAGAGCTTCCTCCTGACCACGACAGGCCGCCCATGCCACGAGCGCCTGACCTCCCCTCTGGCCGAGTGCACCGCCGCAAGCCGGCCGCTCGGGCTCCCTGCTCCACCTCCTAGATTCTCCACACCGCACCGGTGCTGCCTCGACCTTCCCTCCGTCGGCTCCCCTAAAGCCACCATGCTCCGCCGCCTCTGGCGCGACCTCGCCCGACGATGCTACTCCATCTACACCCGATGCCGGCCCTCCGAGCTCCGTCTATGCCTACCGCCCGCCGCGCACCACCGCTCCCCCGGATCAATCTCCTCTTACCGTCCCTTGCCAGAGCCGAACCTTCAGATGGTCCCCCCGACCACTATGGTGGTCGGAAAAAGTATTCGAAATCGGTTTTGGAATCCTTGGGGCTGGATCTTCGCAGCGCCGTCCCTCGTTCGTCGATCCCTCACAGTTTTGGCACATCCTAAATTTTGGACGAAGAACACTCAAGAACGGGATTTAGAAAGGGGCTTGGACGATGGCCCTATTCGTTTGGCCATCATCGAAATTCTAAAATTTTATAATTTAAACAACAAAATTGACGAAAAATCAAGAAATCGACGAAGGTGTAAAAATTTACTAAAAATACTACCTCAAATCGGTCATGCGTCATTGGCGACATGTCTAAGACGCTCCCACTTCGATCTGCCAATGTTCCGGCAGAGATCACTCCTTGATCCGATGAAGAATAGTGAAGAATGACTAGAGAGATAAAGAGAGAGAGAGAGAGATTTGGTGTTAGAGAGAGAGAGAGAGTGAATTAGAGTTTTTCCTTATCCCTAAACACTTAAATTCTATTTATAGGGATCCCACTCAGTGAAAAATATGAATTCACCACGCCCTCTAATTTTATATCGCGCCTAGGAAAAACACCCCATTTCGAACTCAACAGAAGTCTCGGGGTTCCATTCCGAGACATCGTTCGAAAGTTATTTGAAAAGAACACCAGTGATAAAAATCTCTAATTCATTATTCTAAAATGAATTTTTTTCCCCTGGGTGACATCTCTCACAATAGGCCCACGCCCGCAACTTTTACACCCCTCCTAAGGTAAATGACATGCTCCGGACGTAATCGTGCCCCCAGATTTCTGATCTGAGCTACCCTTTAAGAGAAAACACAACCCCATTATGTGCATAGTATAAAAACACTTAATGTTTTTATAAAATTTATTCCGGGCACACCGGGCCTCGAAATCGCACTCCGTCACAGCTCCTAGCTCTGGAAATATATGTAGAAATATTCCAAAGTCTTACAGGGAAAAAACCGAGTCTCTACATGTAAGTACCCAACCTTAAAAATTACATATTCTAGTTATTTTAAACTAGAATTCACTTTTTTTTCCAATATATATTTTAGTTCAAGAGTTTTAGATAATTAATATAAAATTTTACATAATAAACCCATAATTTACAACTGTAAACTTTTACTAATTATCCATTTTTTTCCATGAAGGGAAACACTTTTAAAATAAAACATGTTTGGTTTTCATGAAATATCTTCACAATTTTCTTCATAACCTAATACTTGTCCCTAATCTTACTTAAACCCTATGAGAAACATTTCAATGCTTGGGATGAGAACAAAATATTAGTAAGGGACATAAAAATAAAAGGAAACTATTAGTTTAGTAAAAAATGAACACCCTTGAAAATAACTTTCCTTAATAACATAACATTTTACCTATAAAGGTAAATATCATTACATAAGAAATCTTATTTATTTTAGATTTGAAATAAAAATGATTCCCTGAAAAATCATTAGTAATCAATGAGAATTCATGTAGGTACCTGGGGACAACATCGTATAGAACCCTTACAACACCCTTACAAATGGAATAACCATATGATAGACTTTCATCTTTGGAGTACCCAATTCATTGAAGTGATATCTAGGCCCACCCATTATTTAAGCTATAAGGGTCTCACCTAGCTCTATTTTTATGCACCAATAATTTATAATGTCCAAGAACTACAACATTTAATAAAACATTTCATTATTTGAAAAACACTTTTAAACTCGTATACAAATCACTTTCAGATATGGAAATACCAATATCTTTTAAAACAACATTTTCAACAAAAAATACAAATTCATTTTAAAAAACCATTTTCAATAAAAAATACTAAAAACATAAATAGGTTTCTTCATTTAATTTAATTCTAAAGGAAACCAAAAAATTTACATGGTTGTGGAAAAGTCATTATTGATGTATATGTCAAGAATATAATAATACTTTTTGTCATTTTTCAAAAGGTCCCATATAAAGTAGGTAAAAATATTCCCTTTGAAAAAATTTGAATGATATTCAAATATATAGAAAATATTTTTTATAATACTTATATATATATATATGTAAAATAATATCTATAATATTGACATGCAGAAAAATATTTGATAATTAAATATTTAAGCATTAAAAGTATCTCATACCACTTTGAACATTTAACTCATTAGAACAATGAAAGGATAACATTTAACAAAACATTAAATAATATTATAATAAATAAATAAATTAAATTATAAGTCAAATAGGTTGTATATGAACCTCATAAAATATGGTGTGTGCATAACATCAAAATATGCCTCAATGAAAGGCGATTGAGACAAAGTCCTTTACCATGAGTATGATTTATCACATATGTCCTTTAATTTATTGAATAATAAATTTATGTTAATTATTTAATTTATTTATAACATTTATCAAGTATTTTATTCCTTTCATATCACTTATTACCATGTTAATATAATTAATAAATTATTTAAACTCACGTTGGACATTTTGACGATATTCAGTATATTGGTCCAACATGACTTTTGTATGATATCAATATTCAAATATTTCATTAGTACATAATCTAAAAAAACATAAGATAAATAATAATCACTTTTATATATCAATTATACTTCTAAATCAAACCATTTATTTATGGGTTTGAAAAATGAACAACATTATAATCATGGAGATGGTAGGTAGTACGTATGATTGAGTAACAATTCCATTTTTCAATGATCATTATGGAAATAAGGAGTGTAATAATTTATATTCACATTATGATAATAATATAATTAATATCCTATTGATTATTTAAATATAATTATATATATTATGCATGTGATGTGGTGTTGAAAAATGAATCACATTGCTTCGTGGATGTGATAGTTCCCACGTACGCATGAACAACATTATCATTTTTATGTGCATGGAAAGGTAAGAACCTAAATGATATATTATTATTTTATATTGGTAAATATGTCATTAATGACATATATGAACGTTACTTCCTTAATTATAACTAGTCTTGAGAGAGGATTATGGAAAATGAATTATATCGGTTCGCGAGGTGGTAGTCTACCTTACGCACGAATGATTAATTTTTTCCCATTTGATGGATGTGGAGATTAATTTAGGTAATTATATTAACATAATAATATATAATTATATTGATTATAATGGATTTATTTTTTTCATAATGGTTGAAGAATATTTTAAGGATGTGGAATAAGAAATAAAATAGAAACTCTTAATTAAAAACGAGACCTCTTCTTTGGATGATATTCTGTGATTTTAACCTTAACACCTCTAAGGAGTATGTTCTACCTAAAATAAGAACTCTAGAATGTGGGTATAGATTCTAGTAAAGTATTTGGGTAGATATTTTCTAATAAAAAATGTTTTTTAAGTTTATTTAAATGAGAAGAATGGATTCCCTTTTATAGGAGAGGGGAGGGACACTCTTAGAATTCTTCAAAATATTAAGTTAATAAAAATTAATTTTCTCTTAAAAATGGGTCCAAAGTGATATATTTATAAAATAGGATTATTTTTTTGTCTAAATACATTCATCCAATGAAAATTATAAAAGTTTTTATTATTTTTTAATACGTATCTTTTTGTTTTAACCCTTTTAACTCTTACCATGATATGAGGTAATTTACACTTTGTGGGTTAATATAATTTATATAAAATGAATAAAGACAAGTAAATGATTAATTTATGATATTTTATGAATTATATAAATTATTTCTCCAAAATTGAGTTTTTATAAATTTTATATCATTTAATAAAATATTATTTATTTTAAAATATCAATAATGTAAATTTTGACACTATTCATTACTTACATTTATAAAAATATTATAACTAGAAGATAAATTCAAAAACATTATGTTTAAAACATCAATAAAATTTCAAATTAATCTAAAAAATTCGTGTATGACATTAATAAACCCATATTATATTTATTTTAGTATTTTGAATACCATTTAATTGATATTTCCATTAATTAAACAATTACTGGATTTTCATTGTGCAAGTCTTTAATTAAATTATCTGTTCTATAAAAATTAAAAATAAATTATAATTATAAATATAAGATATTTAAATTTTAAAATAACATTAATATTTGAACATATCCCTTATAATACCCCATATTAAAAATATTTCACTTGTTAAAAACAAGTGTGTCAAAATTGATTTTTCTTAGAATTTAATATTATAAATTCTATACTCTCACCCAAATGGATTTCAAAGGTCATAATTCATAACCAATGATTCTTTTTTTCAGATTACACTCATATAATAAAAATAGTACAAGTTTAAGGAAACTTTATAATATTTATAATATTATTTTACCCTTAATTACCTGATTTACCTTTAACCGTGTTCATAAAATTTTTTAAAATTAATATTAATATTTTTAGAAAATAAAAGATACCAATTTAAATAATTTGGACCTCATTATTCCAAATATAGAATCCATTTTTCTAAATTTAAAATATATAATTTTCAGAAATTAATTAAAAATTAATCCTGTTGATAGAACGAGAAAACATGTTTTTAAAGTACCAACATTCAAAAGATTAAAAAGTTTTTATATCCAAATTCAATGTGAAATTGATTAAAATTGGATAAATTGAATTAAATTATAAAAAAATGATATAATTCTAATTTAAAACCACTCTAATATATAATTTAACACTATAAATAAAATCAATTAAAAATAAGTTTTCAATTAAAATGTCGCATTCTTTCACCATTCATCAAAAAATGAAACTAATCATAAAAATATCAAAAATTGAAGCAAAGTAAATGTTTATATTCCAATTTAAAATAAGTAGTTTATTTTTTCAAATATAATTTATAAATTTATCAAAAAATAGTTTTAAAACAAGTATTCCATTAAAAGGTGCAAATCTGCCTTTTTGTGAAAAATACTTCTTTTATGCCTTAAATTGGATTTGTTCTTATATCATGTATAGAAAACACATAATGTTAATTTTAAAAATTATATTGAATATATTATATATATATATATATATTTCCTTTATGTAATCCAAAAATGTTGATTTGTTTATTAATTGGTATAAAACACACTTGTACACATTTAAATAGTTTTTTAGAAAAACATTTTACTTTTATTTTAAAAAAGGATTTACATTAATTTATAATTAATTGGTCACCAAATTATTAATTATATATACATGTGAGAACCATATTTTCATAATTCATTTAATACTATTCATTCTCGGCATTCTAATGACAAAGTTATAAGGGTAACATTGATATTCAATTATCCACTCAAGCTCGATGTAGTGTATGATGTATGCTATCGAACATAGAATTTATTTTTTAAAAGACTGGGATGTTACATTATACACCCCTTTTGGATATTATGACCTCACAATTTTTAATCTAGGCTCGGTAACTATGGTTTGACTTTTGAAAATACATTTATTAATATCCCACCTCAGAAAAAGGATTAATGAGAATTCCACTTTAAAATAAAGAAAGGGAAATACAAAGGTCACTTGAGATAACACATAACAGAGTTCCATGTAGGAAAATATGGACAAGGAAAAAAGAAAAAAACTATAAAGTCTTGATTGAGAGTTTTATAGAACATGGTGATGTTAATGTTAATAATCATAAAACCATAAATCTATGATGGTTTAAAAGGTCATTGAATTCTTAGTAAGAAAAGTAAACAAATAAAATTTTTATTTTAGTATACATTTCATATAGTTGAGGAATTTAGTTAATTCATTGAATAATAACACAAATAAATATAATTACATGAAAATTGAGTTTAATCCTTTAATAACTTTCCACCACAAACTCACATTTCTCCAAATGATGAGTATTTATGTTTAATTTTTCACGCCTGAAGCACTAAAATAAAGTTATAGAGAATCAAATAATCCAAAAACGATTAACTATATATTTACAATATCTTTATAAATTAACCAAAACCAAAATGGTTAGTATAAGAAAAGATAATTCTCTAAAATGAATAAATCTTATATGATGAAAAACAACTTCAATTTCAAAAATTCAATAGTAATACCCAAAATTCAACACAGACCATTCAAAAAATAAAATTTCTTAAAATTAATAAAAGTAAATAAATATATAATAAGTTTATAATTCAAAGATTATAATTATTTGATCAGATAATTTTCCAAGATAATTTTTAAGAATTATCTCCAAATAAAATCAATTATTCTTGAAATATCATACCAAAAAGTAATTTCCCTAATCAAATATTCTACAAGGTAGGTTAATCATTTCCATAAACAACCTAAATAACCATAAAATCATATTTACATCTAAAATATAATTCAACCTTTATTAATCTAATAAAATCCCACAATAATCTATTTACCTTAATCATATAAAGTTCCCAAAATAGAAATTTTATTCCGAAATAACATTAATCACTTAATCACCAAATTATTTTCCAATCCTAAGGTTAACTATTTGATAAAACTTATGTTTCCAAAATCAATTTATTATTCATAAATAAAATCATTTAACTAGAAATAAAAAGTCATACTATCTGGTAATTCATGTAGGTGTGTGGCAGGTGACCCACCATTTTCTTCCTTCAATTGTGGGTTCGATTCCTGTGACCTTGCCAAACATTACTGGTTGTCACCCATCCTGCGGGTGGTCCTTTTTCTAAAACTATATAATTATTATAACACTCCCAAAATATGATAAGTTCCAAAAAAATAACCATTAAATGTTTTACCTAAAAAATATCTCTTAACTTTAAATTTTCACCCCAAAAAGTAATAACCCATAATTACCTCAAAAATAAATGTCTCTAAAATACTACTAATCACCTTAAAGTTTTATAACTTAAATTCTAAAAATAAGGATTCTAATTAATTTAACATATGATAAACCATAAAATTATAAACCCATGATGATATCTATAACTCTTAATAGAAAATCCTAATCTTAAAAGTTTTATAAACCATACTATGGTTCCAACTATAAGGAACCAACCTTAAAAATTACAAATTCCAGTTATTTTAAAATATAAATCACTATCGTTTATTATATATATTTTAGGTTTATAGTTTTATATACTTAGGAAAAAATCTTACAAAATAAAACCATACTTTATAAGTGGATACTTATACTCAGTATCCATTTTTTTCCATGAAGGGGTACCATTTTAAAATAAAACATGTTTTGTTTTCCTAAAATATATTTACAATTTTCTTCTTGACATCATCCTTATCCTTAATCTTCCTTAAAACCTATGAAAAACATTTCAAAACTTGTGATGAGAAAAAAATATCAGTAAGGGGAATAAAAATAAAGGAAATATTTAGTTCAATAAAACTATGAAAACCCTTGATAATAAATTTATATAGAAATATAAAACTTTACCCATAAAGTTAAATATCATTAATTTAGAAAGATAAATTATTTTACATTTGAAAACAAATGATTCGCCTAAAAACTCATTAGAAAGAATATAAAATTTAGGTAGGTACCTTGGGACATCATCATATAGGACCCATAAATAACCCTTATAGAACCCTTACAAATGGAATAATCTTACGATTGACATCCATATCCAGAGTATCTAGTGTATTAGAGTTCCCTCAGGGTGTACCCATCATTTAAGATATAACAGGCTGACCCAAAACTATTTGGGTGCACCCACAATTTATAATGTCTAATAACCACAACGTTTAATAAAAAATTTCATCATTTTGAAAACACTTTTAAACTCATACGAAAATAACTTTCAAATATTGAAATACCATTATCTTTCAAAAGACCATTTTTTTAAAAAAAATACACCTTTATTTTGAAAAACTATTTTCAATAAAAAAATACCCAAAAGATAAATAGGGGTTTTCATTTAATTTAACATTAAATCTTATAAATTAAACCAAAAATAAAATGATGTCCATAGCGGTGGAAAAGTCATTGTCATCATGTATGTTAATAATAGAACAATCCTCTTGTCATTTTTCAAAAACATTATGTATAAAATAGGTAGAATGATTCCTTTTAAAAACCATTTAATTAAATTAAAATAGACATAAAATTTACTATATAATACCTATATATATATATATGTAAAATAAAATCAAGAATATTCACATGGAGAAAAATATTTGATAACAAAATAATTAAACATTCAAAGTTCCCCATATAAATTTGAAAATTTAAATCATAAGCCCCATGAAAGAAGAAAATTTTAAAAAACATTAAAAAACATGATAATAAATAAACAAATGAGTTGATATGTCAAAGGGGTAGTATATACTCCTCATAAAAATAGGAGGGTGTATAAAATCAATAAATGCCTTAATGAAAGGAGATTGAGACGAAGTCCCTTACCTTGAGTGTGATTCTTCACGTATTTCCGATAATTTCCTAAATAATAAACTTTATGTTAATTATTTAATTGATTTATATCCTTTATCAAGTTTATTATTCCTTTTATATCACTTATTACCATGTTATAAAAATTAATAATTTTTTTAAGCTCATGTTGGATGTTTTGATGATATTTGGTACTTGGGTCCAAAATGATTTTGGTATGATGTCAATAGTGAAAGTGGTCATTAGTCCATAATATCTAAAATAATATTAATGAAATAATTATCACTTTTACACATCAATTATAATTTTTTTATAAAAATATTTATGTATGGTTATGAAAAACGAACAATATTATAATATTAGAGATAGTTGGTCTTATGTACGTATGAGTAACGTCCCCATTTTTAATGATCACTATGGAAAGAAGGTGAGTATTAATTTATATATATTGAATTATAATAATATAATTAATATCATATTAAACATTTAAATTTAATTATATATATATTATACATGTGATGTGGCGATGAAAAACAAATCACATCGCTTCGTAGAGGTGATAGTTAACACGTACGCACGAAGGACATTATAATTTTTATGTTAATAGGATGGTATGAACATAAATGATATATTACTATTTAATAATAATAAATATGTCATTAAAATCTTATATAAACATTAATTCTATAATTATAACCGGTCTTGAGAGACGGTGATGGGAAACAAATTATATGGGTTCGTGAGGTGGTAGTCCACCATACACAGGGATGATTAATTCTTTTTCCATTTGATGGAAGTTGAGACAGATTTAGGTGATGATATTAACATAATAAAATATAATTATATTTTGGGTACTGTATTTATTATTTCATCACGATTTAGGAATATTTTAAGTATATTGAATAAAAAATAAAATAGGAAGACTCAATTGAAAATGATACCTCTTCTTTGGATGATCTTCTTTTATTAACACCTTAACACCTCTAAGGAGGCTGTTATGCCCAACATAAGATATCTAGGATGTGTGTATAGATTCTAGTAAGGTATTTTTGCAAATATTGGCCAATATAAATAGGTATTGAAGAGTATTTAAATTAGAATAATGGATAACCTTTTATAGTAGAGGGGAGGGGACTCTTTATAATTCTTAAAATTATTAAATTAATATAAATTATTTTTCTATTCCAATTGGGTTAAAAGTGATTTATTTAGAATATAGTATTATTTTGGGTCGAAATCCATTCATATAATGAAAATTAGAAAAGTTTTGATTAATTTTTAAATCCTTATCTTTTGGTTTTAACACTTTTAACTCTTACCATGATATCATGTAATTTAAAATTTAAGGGTTAATATAATTATTAGAAAATAAAAAATGAAAAATAAAAGAGTAATTGATGAAATTTAATAAATTATATCAATTATCTGGCCAAAAGTTATCTTTCTAGAAATTTTATATCATCTAATAAAATATTATTTATTTTAAAATATCAATAATGTCAACTTTCACACTATTCATTACTTGAATTTTCAGAAATATCTTAACCACAAGATAAATTAGAACCTATACTTCTCAAACATCAATAAAATGTAAAATTAATGAAAAAAAATTAATGACATTAATATTGTCAAATTATATTTATTTTAGTATTTTTAATATAATTTTATTGATACTTCTTTTAATTAAACAATTATTGTATTGTCATTGTGAAAGTATTTAATTAAATTATTTCTTCTCTCAAAATTTATAATAAATTATCATGATAAATATAAGAGTTTTATCTATAAAAATACTATTTACAGTCTTAAATATCCCTTATATTACCTCATATTAAAAATATTGTGCTTATTAAAAACAAAAGTGTGATAAAATTGAATTTTCTTTTAATTTAATATTATAAATTTTACTCTCATTCAAGTAACTTCAAAAGGTCATAATTTTGGTCCAAGAATTATTTTGGTCTTAAAAAAATTATATAATAAAATTAGGATAAGTTTTAGGGGAATTTTATAATATTTAAAATATTATTTTTACCCTTAATTACCCGATTTACCTTTAACCATGTTAATAATTTTTTTAATAAAGTTACTATTCCTATTTTACAAAATCAAATGGGTCCTATTTAAATAATTTGGACCTTATGATCCTAAATATTAAATAAAATTTTCAAAATTAAAATCATAGAATGTGCAGAAATTAATTAAAAATTATTCCCGTTGATGGAATTAGAAAACGAGTTTTTAAAGTTAAAACATTCAAATGATTGAAAGGTTTTATTAACCAAATTCATTGTGAAATTTATTAATATGATCTAAATTATATTGAATGATAAAAATTTTATCTAATTATAATTTTGAACTACTCAAATATATAATTTAACACTATAAATAATTTTGATGAAAATTTGTTTTTCTTTTAAAATGCAGTATTTTGTCACGAATCATCAAAAAATGAAACTTATCATAAAAATATAAAAAATTAAAACAAATTAAAATTTAATATTATGAAATAAAATAATAAGGTTTTTTTTCGAATATAATTTATAAAAGTGTCAAAAAATATTTCTAAAATAAGTGCACAATCAAAAGGCGGAAAAACTGCCTTCTCTAAAAAATAATTCTTTTATATCTAAAATTGGATTTGGTATTATATTATGTCTAGAAAAAAAATAAGATAAATTTTAAACATTATATTTAATATTATATATATATATATATCATTAATATAATCCAAAAAGTGTTATTTTTTTATATATTAGTGTAAAACACACTTGGGAACATTAAAATAGTTTTTCAGAAAAACATTTCATTTTATTTTTAAAAGGGTTTTACATTCATTTATAATTAATTGGTCCCCAAAAAATAGTTATATATACATGTTTAAACCATAATTTCACAATTCATTTATTATTATTCATTCATGTGAGTCTAACAAAAAGGTTATAATGATAACATTAATATTCAATTATTCACTTAAGCTAGATGTGGTGTATGATGTACGATATCGAACATAGTATTAATTTTTTTAAAAACTCAGGATGTTACAGAGGAAATCCATGTAACTTTACTATCTCTGAAAAATAATGTCTTGAAATTTGATCCTAAGAAAAAGTATCTTAAATTGGAAGATAATGATACTTTTTTTTTCAAATGATCAAGAGTAATACAAATCCCTTTATTATCCCAATTTTTATTTGGTAATCCCACCACAAAATCAAGGGATATATTATTGTAATTCCATTCTTGCATCATCAACAACTAGAGTATCCCATTCAAAAGTTTTCATTCATATTTAACCTACTAAAAATTCAAACATTGGATGGTAAATTCAGCGATATCCTTTTTAATTCCTTCCCACAAATAATATTCTCAAATGTCTCTATACACCTTGATGTTACCAGGATAAAAAAAATGTGATATGATCATCACTTAACAATTCCTTATTGAAATTGGAATCACTCGAAACACATAACTTATTTCTAAATATGATAACAAAATCTTTATCATCATTAAACATAGGAAAATTACTATTCTTGACTGATTCTACACTTTCTTGCAAACCAAGATCTTCCTTCTAATAATCCTTAATTCTTTTTAATAATGATAGTTGAAATAATACATGATCCAAATAAAAAAAAATTATTACACAAAATTTATAATAAAACATCGATAATGCCATTAACTAAAGGATTATATTCCAAATATAGAATAGTTAATGATGTATTATATTTCAGACTCAAGGACTCATATACCATGTTTCATTTACCATGGGGTAGTGAGAAGTGCGGTCGTAATCCTTAATAAGTTACAACCATCCTCTCTACCTTATGATTAACTATTTTTGAGTGAATATATACTTTATAATTTTATGGCCAATATATATTTCACATTTTACCCCGTATAAAAGGTGCAAATAGATTTTTACTGAAAAAACCACCACTATTAGACCAAGATCATGTATAGGGTAATTATTCACATGGAATTTCAATTGATGTGAAACATATGAAATTAGCTGATCATCTTTTATTAAGACATAACCAAGTCCTTTTTCAGAAGCATCACTATAAATAACAAATTCACAATTTCTTTCTTTGAAATTCTAACACTGGTGTATTAATCAATATTCTTTTCAATTCCCAAAATCATTTATAAAATTCCTTTATCCAAATTAATTTAACTCCTTTTTGATTTAATATAGTTTTTCGAATAGATAACTGAGAAAAATATTCAATAAACTACAAGTAATATCACACTAATCCATGAAAACATCAAATCTCTATGAAATTTTTAGTTCCTGGAAATTATTTCACCACTTTATTTTTAAAAGGATTAACAGGTATTTCATATTTAGAAACATTATTCCCTAGAAAATAAATATGATGTACCCAAAATTCATATTTTATGAATTTTTTATTCAAATTATTTTCATTTAACATTTTTAAAGTATGATTTAGTTGTTTCTATTGTTCCTCATATCTATTAGAATAAATCATAATTTCATCAATGAAAAACAAAACAAATTTATCCAAATACTCATGGAATACACTATTCATAAGATCCATAAATACAATGGGAGTATTTTTTAACCTAAATGAAACAACCACAAAATCATAATGATCATAAATTATATAAAATGTTTCCCCTAAAATTACTTAATCCTTCACCTTCAGACGATGATAACAGAACTTGAGATCATCCTTTGAAAAATAAAGATCACCCTAGAGATAAAACCACTTCATTTGATTGTCCATTATCTCCCATTCTAGTAGAGAAATACATTAACACACCTATTTTATTTTGGTCTTTTTGATCCCCACATTGAGTAACTAACATTGATCAAGAATTAGTGTAATAAATCAAAAAACTGAAAATAAAACATATTACTGCTGGTTGACTATATTTTCCCATTATTGGTTCGATTAGAACTCTTTTCCGTATATTCACAAGCCAAATGACTGATACTAGCACATCGATAACACTTTATTGATCCTAAAAAACATTTTTTAAATTATATTTTACCACATTTTAAACATTTGGTAGGATTAACTCCAGATTTATTTATTGACTAATTCCCTATTTTTATCCAACTTGAACACTTTATTATTATTTTTATCATAAAGTAATTATTTTTCAGAAAACTCAATATAAACTTTCTTATCCCAATGAATTAATAATTTAAAACTTTTAAATTTATGAGAGGATAAAAATCTTTGTAAACATATTTTTATTAATATTTACAATATATCAATTTTACACTCATATTCCAGAATGTAATTCCTTGAATAATTAGCCAATATGGTAATGTTTTTATTATAGGCAACTGCTGATTCTTTTTATTTTTACTTCAAGAAATTATATTTCTATTCTAATCCAAATAACTTTTGGAAAATAATTCTTTAAAAAATATCTTTAATGTTCATCCACTCCATAGAATCAATATCATCTTTTTTCCTTAGTATTTTTAACCAAAGATCACCATTAATCAGCTTCACCTTAAAAATTATAAAGAAAAATAGTTACCTTTTGAGGCTTCGTACATCCAAAAATGTTAAATATATTCTCTAGTTTATTTATCCATATTTATAATTTCACCACTTCTGAATATCTATAGAAATTTGGAGGGTGCTATTTCATGAAATGATCCACTATAGAGATGCTCCTTTGTAGATATTTCAATGTCTCTATTTCATGGGTGCCACCACTAATATCCTACATCATCTGAGTCTATATTTACACCAGATACTATGTCGTAATAATTCTAGGTTTCTTATTTATATGGTTATTACCCCCATGATTCCTTCCCACTTAAGATTCTCTATTTCCTCTGTTAAAAACCTGTGTTAATTGATATAAATTATATGAATCACCACGACAATATTCAAATACTGTCTCATGAAAAAAAAAATATTTTTAAATTCTCATTTATTGGAACTCTAACCGCTAAAGTTATCCAAACCCTTTTTATGATTCCAAATATAGGACCACATATCATTAACAACCCATAAATTCATGATTTATGATAAGGGGTTCACCTTATTACATTCCCTAGATCTTTTAGTTTTATATTTTTAGATAATTAAAAAAACACTACAGTACATTAGTAATATTGACACACGGAGCCCATTTTTTCTAGAAAAAATTGTATTCTTAATTTTACACTTTGGTTTCATTTATTACACACTTACTTTTTTTAATGAAAATTTCATTTATTCAGATATAGACTTTATAATAATTCCTATTTATATTTTGGCCCTATTAATAACATTTGAAAATGTGTGATTAGAAAAAAATTCTTTTTAAGGTATATCAAAATAAAGGAATCACGTTAGTCTAATGAAAAATATGAAAACCCATAACGACATTACCTTTTTCACAATAAAACATTGAGAAGATAATTATAAAATTTACAAGTAATAAAATAAAATGTTTCTCAAATAATATGAATAAAAATCACAGAAAAAATATTGAAGGTAACCTAAGGCATGTGGGGTCTCATGAATTATTCTATTAAAATTATACCATTCACCTTTAAGCATTCCTTACCTCATGAAATCAAAATATTTCCATAAAAACCCTTCACTTTCAATCATAATAGAGGTATCTTGGATAATCATATTCATAACCCATGTTCACTTGTTTTTAATCCATTTTAGAATAATTGAAGCCTAGTAAATTACAAACGAGCAACCTACCTTGTGTTTTTATTCATTTTCCTCCTTCTAAGACAAAAATCATTACCAAATGCATTGGAGTGATATATCAAGATCACCCATCATCATGATATATATTTGGTTCAGTAATCATCATCTATAATTCTCAATTACCATATCATGAACATTTTTTTTAAATTTTTCACTTTTTCATCAAAAAACCCTTGAGAAACTCATTAGAACCCATATATAGAACCCCCATTAATTTCCACATAATTATATGGAGAAATATAATTTTTATATAGAAACTCTTCAAATAAAAAAATTCCTAAAATAACATGAATATATTATAATTTTATATTCCATGTTAACAAATAAATGAATATTGATAAAAAATAAATGCTATGATAGTAAGAAAGGGTAGTAAAGCTGTATATATTTTAAAAAGAACATTATTTTTTCATTTTTCTAAAAAGTATAAAATAATCCACAGGGAAAAAATTTGTATGATTATTTTTTAAACATATGTATATAAAGTAAACTATTTTGGAAAATAGCCATTGACAAACTTTTAAACTTAAATAATAACATTTTGTAAAATTTTAATTGTATATGGTTATAGAGAAAAATGATTTTAAAGGAATAAGTTGAATTGTTTTTTAAGGAAAAACACCTTACCATAGATCCTGTCTAGATTCGTATATTCTATAACTGCATGATAATAAAATTTTATTAGAACTTGATGAAGAGCCTTTTTCATGTTCATTCTAGTATCATGATTTCCTTTATTCCATTTTTATCCTTGTTTTATATATTTACTAAAATGGTTAAGTTCACATTGCATGCTTTGAGGGAATTTAGTTTATAACCTCAAAATAACATCAATTAATTGATAGTGGTAAAAGAGTATATGGTTATACTAACTCATTAATATTAAACATGTTATAATTTTCATATTTATACCTTAAATACACTTTTAAAACAAACCATTTAAGGTGATCATGAAACATGAACCACAATTTTTTCTGGAGATGATAGTACACACGAACACATGAATGATATTTTCATTTATATAATAGGTTAAAAAGAAATAAATTATAAGATATTTTAATTATAAAGAATCATAAATGTGTTATACGTGTCATATTTATTCATTATCTCCATTATTTTGACCATCCTTATACATTGGGAATGAAAAATGAATCACATCGCTATGTGGAGTTGGTTTTCCACACATATGCACAATCAACATTATCAATATCCAATGGAAGTATAGGGTAATAAGATAAGTAATATATTATATCCAAATAATCATAATTATTTTATAAATATCATATATATTCATTTTTTCCATCATTTTAATAATCCATAGGATTTGGTGATGAAAAACGATACACATCACTTTGTGGAGATTACAGTCCACATTTATGCATGAGTGATATATTCATTTCCCATATTATGGAAAAGGAGATGAAAAGGTTTTATTACATAATAATAATAATATTTCAGTATATTCTATAAAAATTTGTTATTAATTAAGCAATGTTAATTAATATTTCAATGGGTAGAATATGAAATAAACCTGAAACACTCAGTTAAGAATTGCACATCCTCTATGGAAAAAATCTCGGGGAATAAAAATAAATCCATCTAGGTTTGGTCTTTTGGTAAGACAAAAACTTATAGAACATGAAGAGTATATTTTTAAAGGTATTTTTAGGTCTTAGCTAAACTAGAGGTCTCAATTTGTGCGGATATGTGAGAAGAGGAGAATCTATTTCATATGTGTGGAGAGGTGCACTCTTGAAAATATTCAAAGTTTAAATTAATATTAAGTAATACTGAGGTAAATGTGGCACAAAGGTACCCATTTTTCATTTATAATTTGGATTAGAGTCTAAATACTCTCAATAAATCATATTTATACATGTTTTAGAGATATTTTAATCATTATCTCTTTATTTAATCCCCTTTAATCCATTTTAACCTTATCCATGACAACTTTTTTACCACGATAAACTAATTATAAAACCAAAAACAAAAGAGAAATTATATAATTTTTTTGAAAATTTAATTCCAAATATTTAATATATTTTATCAAATTGAAATTCTATTTGTAGTATAAATCATTTTTAATATAATTACACAAAATTCATGAAAAACCATTTTTAGAAAAGTACATGATTTAAGAATAAAAAAATAATATTACATTGAAATCAACAATAAAGTTTATTCACATGAATTTATTATTTTATTTTGTAAAAATTATGTTTTTATGAAATTTAGATCATTTTGTAACCGAATTTACCAACCCTACCATACCACTGTTGACGCTCCTTTCGTCACAGAATCTAAAGATCGGAAAAGGGAATATCTGAGCTCAAAGTGATTCATACTTTGAAGAAAACATCAAAAATCGACAAAGGCATGAACAAAGGATCAAAAGCAACTGCACCGCGCAAGTTATATCACTATCGCGCAAGTGGACTTGCGCGACGCCCTTGGTCGCGCAAGTGACTTGCGCGACCTAAGTGGTAACCGCCTGGTAACCTCCCGAGGTCTTCTTTTGCCTATAAATAGACCCTGTGGGCCCCCCATTCGAGAGGATCTTTTTCCAGAAACTCGGATTGAA
The DNA here is from genome assembly GCA_963277665.1 of Viscum album. Lineage (NCBI taxonomy): Eukaryota > Viridiplantae > Streptophyta > Magnoliopsida > Santalales > Viscaceae > Viscum > Viscum album. The sequence goes on from OY728119.1 coordinate 2,048,624,898, forward strand.
GCTCCCGACTCCCAAGTCTCTTCTCAAAGCTTTCGGAACACTTCTAAGGTAATTTCTTACCTAGAACGGAAGATCTAAAGAGAAGAAGGAAGGCCTAAGTGTTGAAACTTATCAACACTTGCGTGCCGACTTATTTCCTTCAATATAACTTGTGCGTCCCTTTTCTGGAAGAACCTCAAGAGGATTATAAAGTGATTAATAAAGAGTCGCTCAAGTATTCTAATGCTGGTTGAAAATCGCGCAAATACCCCACATGTCGTGCAGGTATACCTGCGCGACCAATACTTGCACGCCCACGGAAGACTTTCACGCCTTTCAAGACTTGCGCGCCCCTATTTTTTTGGGTGCCCATCTTGCCCATTTTACCCCTCTTAATCCATTACACCTTTCCTTTTCAAGATTCAGTCTTCAAGACACTCTTCAAAGCAATTTATGGCATGATTCCTGATTTGACTTCCTTATCTGAAAGGAATTCTGTGGAATATCTATCAAAACCTAGTGATTTAAATATCCTTATGTCACTAAATATGGACAGTTCATTCATTCAACCTCATCCTTTAATATGAGAGAATCCTTAACTTGGGTCTCCTTTTTTAGGAATAATCCCCAGTTATAAGTCCTTTAAATATGGGCATCTTCCTTAAGAGTAAGCCCCAAATTCTTAAAGTTCCCAAACTTTGGGCATCCTCCTTAGGAGTAAGCCCCAATCACAATCCTTTAATATGGGCATCCTTCTTAGGAGTAAGCCCCAACCTCAAATATGGGCATCCTCCTCAGGAGTAAGCCCCAAACCTTAATCCCTAACCTGGGTCTCCTTTTCAGGAATAAGACTCAGTCATAATCTTGGGCTTCCTTTTCAGGAGTAATCCCCAAGTCCCCTAACCTGGGCCTCCTTTTTAGGAGTAAGTCCCAGTCATAATCTTGGGTTTCCTTTTCAGGAGTAAACCCCAAGCCCCCTTAAATTTCTCTTAACCAGTCCTAATTTACCCTTGATTTGGGTTTCCTTTTCAGGAGTAAAACCCAATCATAAGTCCCCTCCTAACTTGGGCATCCTCCTTAGGAGTAAGCCCCAAGATTAGAGTATTCAAATCTCCATGAAGCACATATAACTTTATGGACCCTGTTCATGGATTTTGTCCCTAAAAGTGAATCCTAAACCTTCATCTATTTGGGCAGTCATACATACATAATCCCCAAAAAATTTCTTATGATTGCATCTTTCATGGCACAATTGTCTAAATTTTTACCAATACCTCTTGTTTCTCACACCGAGCATGACTCACGTGAGCTTAGAGTGTAAAAGTAATTATGACATTCTTCTTTGAGCCATCAATCATAAACATCATACTCCATTACTCAAACTACGTGGGTTCTGATTCCTTTTCCAAAACAAAGGATACGTAGGTAGCCCATTTATGGGTTCGATCCCAACTTTGAAATAATCCTTGTCCTTCTGAATGACGATAAACTTCAAGTGCCCCACTGAGTGGCTTTAAAACCAGCCTGGTCATCATAATGACCAAGAGACTTTTATATAAATGTTTTTTTTGAAGGATACCATTGACCAAGAATCTCTAAACAGATATAGATGATTCTCTATTGATGAAGAACCTCGAATACATATAAAATATTCTCTAAATTTCTTGCATATTTAATCATTGATTGTTAAAACTAAAGGAAAGCTCATTTTATACTTGGTAATGTAATAAGGATTCACGAACATAACTTAAATCTATAAAGAGAGTCCCAGAGTAGACAATAATTCCCCTCAAAAAGGTGTGATGAGTCCGACCTCCCATCCTCTCGACCAATGCAAATTCCTAAGCCTCATTAGTCCACAAGCTAATGAGCGCCTACCTTTGGAAAGTAGGTCCAAACGGATGTGGAATCATTGGATGTTTCCGGTTCTAAGAACAAACCCGCTAGAAACCGATCAGAACGTTTGAATCTCCCGTCTAGGAGGCCATCCCCAAAATCCGTGCGAAACAAAAAATGGTGAACCCTACGTGAATCCTTAACCAAGTTAAAGTGATGTTCTTCTTATTTGTTAGGCCCCTTGGGCCAAAAAATCAATCATTGACATGTGCTCATCCAAAATATGGAGTGGCAGGATTCATCTTGATTTTGTCTATTATATGGAATAGGCACTCTTTTTTCAAGATCTTCTGCAAAATGGCTTTCCTTAAATTCACCCCTGTGAATACTGCTGCTGTGAACACCTCTACTGTGAGGTATGCTACTGTGAAAACCAATGCTGCTACTCCTGCTGGAACGTCGTCCGCTCTGAGGATGACATCACCAACTCAGCGTCTTCAATGCTGGGTTTCTAATGCACTGGTTAAGGAGTACCGTCGCAACGGTACTATCCCAACTCTGGAGGCCGCTCGTCAAGCCCTCCAAGTTAACAACTCTACCTGGTCATCTGGACAACGACGACCAGCGATCAAGAAGCAGGCGGTGCTGACTATCGTCTCCAACCGTTTCGGGTCGTTATCCCCGGAACGCAATTTCCATTCATTCCCTTACTCTGAGGAAGTGAATGAGCAGGTCTCGCAGGGCCTTAATTCAAAAAGACAAGAGTCCTTCTCGAGGGCTCCCATCAACAATCGCCGCCAGACTCGTGCGGTAGTGCGCCCTCAACATGATGAGGGTACCGACTCCAGGAATTCAGCTCAGGTTACTCGAACCCGAGCAGGCAAGATGAACCGCCAGAGACGGAATCCGGTTAACAATGGGCAGGTTGTCATCCCTGCCATCTCCGGATAAGTCCACCAACCTAACTTGGTGGAAAATAACGAACAGGCACACACACCTGTCCGTTTTAATTCCGCTGTCCAGCAGACTCGTTTGGAAGCATCAAGCCAATCCCGCCAGGCAATTCCGGCGGAGTACCATAGGCAGGAACATGCACCTGCTTATACATCACCAGTTAGTCAGTAGGCTCGTCTGACTACATATGATGGATCTCGTCAACCGCGTTTGGCGAAGTGTAATCAGCAGACACATACACATACTAATACTAATCAAGCCTACCAACAGTCTCTCTTGGTAGCGCACGGAGAAGTCAGTCGGAAAGCCCCGACGACAAACAGGAGGCAGACTCAACTCTCTGCCTCCACACTTGAGTACTGTCAGGATTCACTGACAGGAAAAGGAGGACAGGAGCAGGCACATACACCTACTCCATGCCCGGAATGGACGTATATCCCCGTTCCGGCGGCTGAAGTCACCAAACATATTTTGTCAATGGTGAAAGAGCAGAAGAAAATTCCTGCTCATATTCTGGATGCTTTCCAGGATATCATAACAGCTTCAGCATCATCTCAGGGACAGACACATAAATCTATCCCTAGCAGTGGAGTGACACATCAACGATTCACTCCGTAACAGACACACACATCTGTTCTAGTCCAAGAGGGTTATGGGGCATACTCCCCCATATCATACGGACAACCAAGTCAGGCACATACACCTGATTTGAGTGGAGATCGTCAGCCTAACCGGACCATCTTTCCTGATCAGGCACATACACCTGCTCAGAGTAACCACTTTCGTCAACAAGTGGTTTATAAAGTGAGTAAGAAGGCATCTAAGAAAAATATCCACCCAGCACAGTCAGGAGATCAAAGGCCAATCTGCAACAAGGCCTTGCTCGATGCTGGAGTTCTTGAAGCCCTCAGACATTTATCTATCGGAATTCAAGATTCTACTCCCTTAGTTCCCAATAACGGGAACATTAATTTTGAAGTTCTTCAACAGACACTTCCTCGTGAAGGCTTGCTTCATGAAAGTTCGGTCAATCTTGAAGTTTCTTCTTCAAATGAGAGCCACAGGAACCCTCTGTGTGGTCAGAAGACCAAGGAGCAAGAGATTTCATCTTTTGCTGTAACCCATCATGACGGTCCTCCTCATGGTGATGAACTTCGCTGCGAAAGTCCTCTCTGCAGTAGTGATTCACGTTGTCTCAAAAATTCTTCAGAAGGCAATGTAGTGACGAGAAAGCCCTCCTATCTCGAGGCACTTGCAAACGTAAAGCCAGTCATGTCTGATGCTTTACTATCGGCAGGTGAAACTCTTTCTCCATTAGAGGATTGCCTGGGGTTCAGGTTATTCTCCGAACCATCCCCAGGTCATTCATCTTCCAGCATGAATAGCGATCTCTCTACCAATATTGTTGAATCCGATGAAGCAACAAGGAAACACCAACTCTGGTCAAAACAGGTAGAAGAATCTTCATTTAATGATAAAGAGGAAATGCTGAACATGAGGAAAAAACTGGTAAAAGGTGAAGTACCAGTCATGTTTTGGCCTTTGGCTGACTCCCAGTACGACATTCCAAAGATGTTGACGGATGATGGAATCCATGATATTCGTCTCAACATATGGAAGACTCTTTGTCAATTGAAGAAGAAAGTATTATCTTATGGTGATTATGAAAATCATATTAAGATAATAGAAGGGTTACAACGCCAGATTGATTTGGCATCTCTATCAGTCTCTCGGTATCCGAAGGCTGAAAAGCAACAGAGAACCCTTCAACGTTCATGCCTTGGCGCACTAAGAAAATTGCGTCAATTAATTTCCAATGCTCCATCTGATGTTCATATCAGAGGATGGGGTGTTCACGGAGCACTACATTTCATAGTGCTTTCCAGTCAGCAAAGCCCGCCGAAAATGGTGTCATGCAATGTTATTGCCCATGGCCGGCCACAGTCAATGGGATTTGTTCATAATCAAAATCTTGCTCAAGAACAGGCTTCAACTAGTTACTCTCAAAATCAAGTATATAGAGAACAAGTTGTTGAATTGCTCCTATATCAAGAAGGCGAGAATATTGCACAAGCCTCTCATCTGGAGCAAACACGTCATCAAATGACAGAAGTTTCGGAAATCATCCAACGGTCTGTTGAACCAGGTGATAAAAGTGGATACAGGTTAATGCATCCAGCTAATTTCCGAACTAAGATTCGCAAGATCAAGAGAGATTTTAAGAAGATCTCAGACATAGCATGTCAAGAGACACCCCGGCTTTTCAGACTGGAGACTTCTCTAAACCAACCCTCTGAGTCAACAAATGGGATTCGAGGAGTTGAGCGAAAGCAGCAGGAACATCCCCAGTCCACCGGACTGGGGACTTTTTCAAATCCTCAATCCCTCCCTCAGAGAAAGTCAGTATTCTCTCGATTAGGGAATCATCCTCAAGAGGAACGAAGAGCCAAGCTATCAGGAGATTCTATCCAAGTGACGGTTCTCCAAGAAGTTCCTGAGGGATCAAGTCAACGGAATTCCCTGTCTCATCAAGGACAAGGAAGAAGACAATATCACAGAAATGCTGATAGAAAGGATTCCATGCAATATGCATCCATTAATGTCATCAATGCCGTTGCTGCTGATTCACCAGATGAGGCTCAATCAGAGGGATCAGACGAAGAGGTTCCTGCTCAAGACGTTGCGCACACAGACTTAAATAAAGAAGGTGTGCGCACACGTAATCAAAGGCTTACCCAAAATCTGGGTATTCCTTCAAGTAACCCACTTCCCCCTCTCCGAAAAGGATCCAATAAGGGGAAAGGAAAGAATCAGGTTACTTCTCACCTTCCTCTGAAGGAGTTCAATCACTCTCATTAGAGCAAAGGTTTGCCCAACAGGAGGAAGAAATGAAATAATTAAGAAGGTTGAATACAGAACTACTTCAGAGTAGTCTTCTTCTTAAGAATGCTGAAGTCCGACAGCCGAAGGAATTTGTTGTAACTACTGAGATGGATCAGGAATATCCTCCTTTATCAGTACACCCTCAGAGGTCTAATCCTACGGGTCAAACGCAACAACGGTTGGCAGCACTACCATCAGTTGCAGCACCAACCACCACGTCTGTCCAAGCTCCATTCATTGCACCTACCCAAAACCAAGTTCAACCTGATGTTTCTAAAAAGTTAATAACTACTATTGAGTCATTAACAGCTCGGTTAGAAACTATGGAAGGGAAACAGGCGCAAGTTCAACCTGAAAAGAAATTTTACCCTGAATGGGTAGATTCAATTTCTCCTCCATCCAGTTTTGGAAACCCTGTTTTCCCTACTTTCAATGGATCAGGCGACCCCGAACAACATTTGACGCATTACATGTCTTGTTGTGATCCTATGATGGGAACTCCAGAGCAGCAAGAAGCAGTGAAACTCAGATGCTTCGTGCGAACCTTGCAAGGACCAGCTTTTTTCTGGTATACAAGCTTGCAATCCTGGTCAATCATCAGATGGGAGGATCTTCGTCAAAAATTCCTTCTTCAGTTTAGCTCAACTTTTCCAAAAACGACAGTTTTCTATCTTACAAACTGCAAGCAAAGGGAGAATGAAAGAGTCTCTGATTTCATTGCTCGTTGGAAGAGATAACGTATTCCCTGAGTTTAGTACTCCCTCAGGAGGAATTGTTGCCAATCTGTGTGGCAAATTTGCGTGATGAATTACGCACGCCATTGATCCCTGTTAAATACACAGGAGGGTTTCGAGACCTTACTTCAATCGCTCAACAGATTGAAGATTCCCTTATACAGGCTAAGGTTAAATCTCGTATAATTCCATCAGCTCCCGGAAGGAGAATGGGTAAAGTGGAAACTGCTACAGTTATGCTTAAACAAGCACCTGTACCTATTTCTACTTCAAAACCTTCATCTTCTCGAAGGGCTCCACCTCCTGAACGCCAACAACAAAGGCTGTTTCGTCCAAATGATCAAAAAGATCAACGAAGAAAACAATTTGAGGATATGAAGAGTAAAACATACTCTTTTCGAAGTGAGAAAGTTCCTGGTTACTTAATTTCAGCTCTGGAAAATAATTTGGTTCAATTACCAGTTCCCAAGAGGAAAAACAAGGAAGGAGATGAAGATCGTCCCAATTATTATCCCTTTCATCAAATGTTGGGGCATCCCTTCCAGGAGTGTTTTGTCTTTAAAGACCTCCTGCAAAAGATGGTTGACTTGGGACAAGTCAAATTGAAGGGTTCTTCAGCTCATGTAGGGTGTATTACCGCTACAGATCCAGAGGAAGGAGGCGAGTGGCAGGAAGTCAAAAGCAAAACTGCGAAAAAATATGATGATTGGATGGTCAGAAAGACAATCAATCAGACCCATTCCATTTTGCGAACACAATTGAAGAAGCCAATTGTGTCTCCTACAAAATCTGCAGTAAAGCCTCCATCAAAAGAAAAATCCTCAAAAGGGCAGCGCAATTCAAAGAAGAAAGAGGAATCAGGAGAAGATGAGTATGTATCAAAGCCTAAATTGTCTTTGACTCTGGCAGATTTCATGCCATCTACTTCAAAGCCACGGGCACCGTCCCACCAAACGGCATAGCCTAAACAGGCTAACCAGGCAGAGTCTCTATCAGACGAAGAGTTAATCTTTGGTTCAGTTAATATGATTCAATTAACAGATCCATATTCCAGTCTTGATGAGCCTGAATTCCTTGTATCAAATAAGGGAATCCGAGGAAGTTCTAGAGGTTCAGGATACAGGGGAAGACGTGGATCTTTCCGAAGCCACTACTCTAATTTTACCCCTGCTAGCACTGTATATGCAGCAGAAACTCGTGGTAGAGCCCTTCGGCGAGCTCAAAAAGAACAAGCAAGTTCTTCTGCCAATAGACAATTCAGTTTTGGCACAGTTATTTTGGAAGACCTATTAAAGGTTCCATCTTCTTTATCTCAGCAAGTAAATGGATCTAATCAGTCTAATCTTCCAAAACCAAGGATGTTGCCAACTTCAATACAAGATGCATCAACTTCCAAAGAATCTGCTTCCAAGGTACCTGCTAAACCGCATATTCCTATTGGGAAACGCAGACCTCTAGATCAAAAGTATGATATATTGAAACACTTGGCCCAAGTACCAGCCAAGTTATCAATTTTGGATGCTTTGAATCTGTCAAAAGATCTTCGGGAAGCACTCATCGAAGCTTTGTCAAGTCCTCAGGAGTTTGAAGCTGAAATTGCTGCAGCTGAAATCTATCACATAGAGAATAATCCTACAGAATTCCATGCAGTGATATCTTTTACTGATAAAGATGAAGATGATGTTGTTCATGGGCACATAAAACCTTTGTACTTATCTGGAAAATTCAATGGTGTAGATGTTCGAAGAGCTTTCATTGACAATGGTTCAGGAGTCAACCTCATGCCCATTCGTACACTTCGTCGATTGGGTCTCACAGAATCTGATTTATCTCCTTCTACCATGATGTTACAAGGATATGATAAAAATGAACAAGAACCACTGGGAGAAGTTACACTCAGAACTCAGTTTGGAGATCTTGTATCCAATTCGGATTTCATGATTGTTGATCAAGACTCAGCTTTCAATATCTTGCTTGGAAGACCCTGGCTGCATCAGCATGCAGCTATTCCTTCATCATACCATCAATGTCTCAAATACTATTTCTATGGTCAAGTTGGAACATTGTATGGTGATAAGGCCCCGTTCAAGACATGTGAGTCTCAATACATTGAGGAGGAATTTTATCACATGAAGGGAATAGAAAAATCTACAATGAAAGAAATTACCAAAGTTAATGCTCCATATGGTTTGGAGAAAATTCCAATAAATCCATTTTCACATGTGAGTACAAATTATGTGTTACCTATCAGTCAAATTGACAAAATAGGCCCAAATCAAAATACTCTTATGGAAAAATCCATAATGTCAATTACGGCGATCGAGCCAGACAACATGGGAGAAATTGGTAACCTACCAAGCAGTGATGAAAGCATAAGTGGTGACGTTTTCATTTCATCTCCTGAAGTCCAACAAGTCTATACTTCGCTAATCAGGCCAGAAGAAGTTATAGCAACACCAGAGGTGAATAATGATGTCGATTCTCAATCCATCATCTCCTCTTTATTTCCCAATGAAGACCCTTTATCATCAATAGGGTCGGAAATGAAAGCTTCTTCTTCAAAATATGAAAATTTTGACATCTCTTATGATCATGAGAATTTTTTTTTCATCTACTTTGCAAGTAAAAACGGAAGAAATAACACATGATGAAAAGGAAGAGGAAGATCTTAGAGATGCTCCTCCAGCATTTGAAGAGGGTATCTCTACCACTGTGGATGAACTCAGAGAAGTAAATCTGGGTACAGAGAAAGATCCACGCCCCACTTTAATTAGTGCGGCCATGACCCTTGAAGAGCAAGAGATGTATATTTCTTTTCTAAAGCAAAATAAAGATATTTTTTCTTGGAATTATACAGAAATGCCTAGGCTTGATCCTAATGTTGCTACTCATCATTTGGGTTTACCAAAAGAACATCTAGGTTTTAAACAAGCCGCGAGAAGAACACACCCAACCTATGCTTCCAAAATTGAAGCTAAAGTGGATAAGATGATCAAATCCAACTTCATCAGAGAAGTTCAATATCCCAATTGTTTAGATAATATTTTCCCTGTAAAGAAGAAGAACAGACAAATTAGGGTTTGCATCGATTTCAGAGATCTTAATCGGTATTGTCCTAAAGATGATTTCCCAGTTCCGATTACAGAACTCTTAATTGATGCGACGGCTGGCTATGAAGTACTTTCTTTCATGGATGGATATTCCGGATATAATCAGATCCGAATGGCCCCAGAAGATGAGGAATATACAGCCTTCAGAGCTCCTCAAGGTGTGTTTTGTTACCGGGTGATTCCCTTTGGTTTAAAGAATGCAGGTGCAACATATCAATGCGCCATGCATCGTATCTTCAATCCTCTTTTAGGGAAGTTTGTTGAATTCTATGTAGATAATTTGGTGGTTAAATCCAAACAACATTCTAATCACTTGGCTGATTTGGAAGTCATATTCCACAAGCTTCGACAACATAATTTGAAGATGAACCCCTTAAAATGTGCTTTTGGGGTAACCTTAGGAAAATTCTTTGGCTTTGTTGTACGCCATCGTGGTATTGAAGTCGATCCTGAGAAGACCAAATCAATCCTTGGTATGTCACCTCCTCAGAATTTGAAATAATTAAGAGGACTTCAAGGACACTTAGCCTATATTCGGCATTTCATCGCCAATTTGGCAGGCAAAAGTTTACCCTTTACCAAATTATTGAAGAAAGGAGTCACTTAACAGTGGACTGAAGAATGTCAAGAAGCATTTGATGTTCTCAAGAAATACCTCTTGAGTCCACCAGTACTCATGCTACCTGTTGAGGGTAGACCGCTTATCCTCTATGTGACAGCTTTAGAGCGATCATTGGGTGCCTTTCTCGCTCAAAAGAATGATGCTGGGAATGAAAATAGTCTCTACTATCTCAGTAGAACTATGATTGAAGAAGAAACCCGGTATTCAAGTATTGAAAAGTGCTGCCTAGAATTAACCTTTGCAGTTCAGAAACTGAGACACTACCTGCAACATCATGAGGTCCAATTGGTATCTCGTAATAATCCGCTCAAATTCATCCTTAGTCATCCAATTCTTACAGGACGTCTGGCAAGGTGGGCGGTTATTCTACAGCAGTTCGACATTCAGTATGTGTCTCAAAAGGAAATTAAGGGCCAAGCTCTGGCTGATTTCCTGGCTGAACATCCTTCAGTGGAAGACACGTATTCAGATATCGAACTCCCTGATAAGGAAATTTTCTCTATTCAAGAGAGTCCTCAAACATGAGAAATGTATTTTGATGGTTCTTCTAGAAGTCCAACGGGGAAGAAAATGGAAAATCCTAAATTCCACAAAGTTGGTTTAGGAATTGTGCTCATTTCCCCAGATAAGGCAGTGTTACCTTATTCCTTTTTGTTGTGGGAAGGTGGTACCAATAATGAAGCTGAATACCAAGCTCTCATTACAGGCTTGGAGTTAGCGCTTCAAGAACAAGTGAATCACTTAAAGGTGAAAGGTGATTCAGACCTGGTAATCAAACAAGTCAATGGGGATTATGCCATCAGAAAAGAAGAATTAATCCCTTTGTATGATTACGTCAGAGAGTTAATGTCGGAATTCCCTTCAGAACCGACATTTTCTTATGTCCCAAGATCACAAAATGCTCAAGCTGATGCACTGGCTAATATAGCCACAGCTTTAGCAGATCCAAATCGGGACGAGACAACCATCTGTATTGCCCACCGTCGTGCAATTTCACCTTATGTTCAAGTCAGAACAGAGGAAATTAATGAAATTAGTCCCATTCCTGAACCGTATGTTCATACTACAGGATGGATGTCACCTATCAGGGAATACCTTCAAAATGGAACACTTCCACCTGATAGAGCCGAGAAAGAACAAATCCGGCGACGTGTGGTCAATTTTACTCTTTATGATAGCCTAAACCACCTTGAGAAAATTCTCTACAAACTTGGTTTTGATGGAGTTCTCTTCAGATGTATTGATGGTGGAGAGACAATGGCTGTCATAAAAGAAGTGCATGCAGGAGTCTGTGGTGCCCACCAGTCTGGACATAGACTGTCTGATCAAATTCGAAGGCTTGGATACTTTTGGTCTTCAATGATACAAGATTGTGTTAATTTTACAAAGAAGTGTCATTCATGCCAAGTATATGCCAACTTCATTCATAAACCTCCAGAGTTACTTCATACAGCTAAATACTCATGGCCATTTTCCACATGGGGAATGGATGTGGTGGGACCTTACCCTTCAGCTACGGCCAAGCAGTTTAAGTACATTCTTACTACTACTGTTTTCTTTTCCAAATGGGCAGAGGCAATACCTCTCAAAGAAGTCAGTTCTAAATGCATTGTTAGCTTCATCAAGTCTAACATCATTACTAGATTTGGTGTCCCTCATACCATATTGACGGACAACGGAACCAACTTCTGTTCTTCTGAGGTAAATAAATTGTATCAAGAATACAACATTAAGTCCAACCATTCATCTCGATATCATGCGGCGGCTAATGGCCAGATAGAAGCCTTCAACAAGACTCTTTCAAATATACTGCAAAAGATGGTGGATAAAGATAAGAGGTCATGGCCTGATAAAATCTTTCATGCTTTATGGGCTTATCGGACTACCACTCGCAATGCAACGTGGTCAACTCCATATTCATTGGTATATGGAACATAAGCAGTCTTGCCAATTGAAGTTCAATTGCCCTCACTCAGAATATCCATTTGTGATCAGTTATCTATAGATGAGCAATCCCAAAAGCGGTTGAATGAATTGGAATAGTTAGATGAGAAAAGATTGTGCACTTTGCACCACTTGGAAATCTATCAGAATCGAATAGCATGAGCTTTTAACAAAAAAGTTCGTCTTCGTTCATTCATTCAGGGAGAATTGGTATTGGTTCTCAGAGCACCAATGATACCAGGAAAGAAGCCTCCCAAGCTTGAACCAAAATGGGAAGGACCTTATTCAATGCATAAGGTCTACTCCAATGGAGCATATTCTCTAATCTCAATGGATGGAGAACACATCACGACTCAAACTAATGCCAGATTTCTGAAGAATTATTTTGTATAAACACAAAATATTATTCCCAGAGCCAAAACAGTCACATTGGTTACTATTATGTCCTACATGACACTAAACTGTATTATGTCCTATCTACATGACGTTAAACTGTACAGAAGTTCCTATATTATGTCCGAGATGACATTAAACTATATTGTGTCCTAGCAACATGACATTAAACTGTGTGGCACTTTCATCATCCAGCATGACGTTAAACTGTAAAAAGTCCCTAGAACTGATATCCTCATATTGGTTCACCTTAGTCCTAGCTACATGACTTTAAACTGTACAACACCAGTTCGTCCTTGCTATATGACGTTAAACTATACAACAATGGTCCAGTATGACTTTAAACTGCAACTTCGTCCCACACGACATTAAACTGTGAAAAAGTTCCCTAAACCGTCCAACATGACCTTAAACTGTATCATCCCTGGTCCATGTATATGACCATAAACTATTTGCAAATCCCTTATGTCCAGCAAGACGTTAAACTGTGATGTCCTAACTACATGACGCTAAACTGTATAAAAGTCCCTCACGTCCGGAAAGACGTTAAACTATATAATCATCAAAGGTCCATCATGACATTAAACTGCACCATCCATGGTCCATGAATATGACCTTAAACTATTCACATGTTCGTCCAACATGACATAAATGGTGTGTTATTTTGTCCTTACTGCATGACATTAAACTGCACAGTCCCCCTTTCGTCCAATATGATGTTAAACTATTTTATCCACATCGTCCTAACTACATGATGCTAAATTGTACAGAAAATCCTTGATATGTCCTACATGACATTAAACTGTTATTTTGTCCCTGCTACATGACACTAAACTGTGCAGCACCAATAGTCCTAACTGCAAGACTTTAAACTGCATAGTCCCTTTATATGTCCTACATGACATTAAACTGTGCATCGTTAAGGTTATTGTTACCTCTTGTTTCTCACACCGAGTATGACTGACGTGAGCTAAGAGCGAACATCAACCATAACACTCCCTTTGGGCCGCTAACCATGTGTAAGTCCCAACAACATTTTAATTAGATCGTTGTCCCCAAGAACAACTTGATCATTAATTCATTCTTTAATTGAACTACACGGACTTTGATCCTTTCCCTCCAGGCTGGGTATGTAGGCAGCCTCCCAAGGTTCAAGCCCAAAAATAATCTCTTCACATCGGTTCACCACCATCTCATATGATGTTGATTTGTGAAACCACCCCTGGAATCAATATCTTTACATTGATTCACTTTCGTCCTTGTTATATGACGTTAAACTATACAACACTTTTGTCCGGTACGACAATAAACTACAATATTCTTTGATTTCCTCATTTGAGAAGGAACCATTATTGACATTGATTTTTTCAATCATGTTTCATTTCAAAAGACTACGTGCATACATGGTAATGCCTAAAATTTTTATCTTAGGTTAAACCATTATTGCACTAAAGTCCCCTTTCACCCTTCACATGTACGAACCAAATTTGTACAAAGGGTAATTCTAGAACTACGTGGGCTTGATTCCCATCCTTATGGGATACGTAGGAACGTTCGAGTATCCCTCGAATCCAGTCCCAAGTCTTTTGGGTTTAACCCCAAATTTCACTTTCAGTCCCTTGGCTGAAAAGTCCTCATGAAAACACACACTGTGTATTCATTATTATGGTCCGAATTCTATGACCCTAAACTAAGATCACTCATACTTTCGTCCTGCACGACGTTAAACTGCATTTCAAGAACTACGTATGGCTTGATTCTCATTCTTATGAGATACGTAGTGAAGTCCAAAATTTCAATTCAGGACCCAGCCAAAACATGATTATGGTTTTCATTGACCTATGTATCCCTATATACATTGGACAATACCCATCTTTATGTGTTATAATCCTAACCTTAAATATTTTCAGGTCTTCATAACCCTTTTCATGACTTCTAGTCACAAAAATGTCAAACTTCTGAGAATTCTTTTTCCTAACTATGCAGCACATGCCCATAGGTGGCCTTGCATAAACAGTCCACATAACAGACTTGTCAACCGAAAGATGCTATTTATTTGACCATGCAGCCAATGCCCTTAGGTGGCCCTGTATATTTCAACCCCCTAACGGGTTTTGTTAAATAATAGTAACTTCATTATTGGGAAGAATGCATCTTTTGTCCTTATTTTTCTTAAACGACAGTATGTAGGGATCCACAAAAAATAGCCATCCTTAACATATTTGTCCCATATCCTTTTTCATGATCTGAAAATATTCAAGTCTATGGTTTATTTGTTCTTCCCTACGTTTGGGTCAGACCTTCGTAGGAGTGATATTCATCCAGTTCTTCGATATTATTGTTCGGAAATATCTTCTCCATATTCAAGTACCTCTTTCCATACAACAAACTCTATACTTTAGAAAATTTGAATCTCCATAAACTTTCACTGGCTTTTAGCACTAGGAAAGTAAATTTCTGGGAGTTCTTTTGCCTGACTATGCAGCACGTGCCCATAGGTGGCCTTGCATAAACAGTCCACATAACAGACTTGTCAGCCGAAAGATGCTATTTATTTAACCATGCAGCCAATGCCCTTAGGTTGCCCTGCATATTTCAACCCCCTAACGGGTTTTGTTAAATAATAGTAAATTCATTCTTGGAAACTACTTATTCTAATGCCTTTTAGCTCTTTTTCATATCATTCCTCAGATTCAAATATTCTTAAGCCATAGTTTACATATTTTCCCTCATACTTGAGTATGGTAGTATGTTTTCAGATGAACTTTCAAGGAATTGTGTCAATTTTAGTACATTTCTGTCAAAGCTATTTCGACCTTAAACATTAGCCCCTTTATGTCCGTAATGCATGACTTTAAACTGCCCACAAAAGACAAAGGAACTCTGAATAAAAGTCAAGTTCCAGCTCACTAAATATACATTTTTGTATGATTTAGGTAATATTGAGCAATTAAAAGGTTCAAAGTTTGTGGGATTATTTGTAATAATCCTAGTAAAAATCAAACTATGCTTACTAGGCCCATTGGCTTAAGTAAAATTGAAGCAGGTAATGAAAGAATGCAGGTACAAATGATTGAAGACAAAAGTGTTTTTAATTGATACACAAGAGTTAAAAGGACATCGAAAGACTGGAATCTCTTCTCTTTTTTCAAGAATTACAAGAGATTTTCAAACATAACACTTCATCTGATTTACGGCATCCCGAGATTCATCAGCAACCACCTGGAATTCATTCATTCAACTGGATACAATAAGAGATGCAGTGATACAAGCTCTTCTTGGAACAATTGTAAGAGGATGTTCTTGAGTGCGGTTTGAGAAAATTTTCTGCTGATCAAACAGTGACTCTGTTTCTGTCCAAGAGACTTGGAAGATAGATACATGGATTTAAGAATGGAGCATTGGAAGTAAAGAGCCATTTGGAGAGAGTACTCCTTTCAGATATTTCTCTAATGCCATGTTTGTCTTCTCTCCACCAACTGGCAGTGGAAAAAATTTCATCCCATGGGTTTGCCATTTTCATATCTGCAAGGAAATGGCATGGAAGGAGAATTTGAAAGTTCACACCATTGTTGTTGCTCTTAATGCACAGCATAACCGAAATAAAGGAGTAGCAGCGCAACTGCATTTCAGGTGTATAGTTGTTTGCATTTGGATCATTGACTCCTTGCAAGTGACCATGACCACATAGAGACAGGTAGATGATCTGTGGGAAATTAAGATGATATTTCTTCAAGTACTTAGCCAAATCTGGGAGAGTTCTGTTGCAGATATCATAGTAATCATGGCCAATGATGTTCATCATGTCATCAATCCGCTTGCTAGCCAGTTCATCAGCCATTCCAATTCCCTTGGGAACCACTGAATCTACACAAAAGATGAATAAACTAACTCTTAAATAGGTTTATTTTTCATAAAATTTGTGAAAGAAATTTTAAAAAATGGCTAAGGCATTAAGTCGCGCAAGTCTAAACAATGACGCGCAAGTATTCGTGTGCCGCGCTAGTTTTTGACGCGCAAGTATAAACCGCGCAAGTACAGATACCTTTACAGTAGCATGACATCAAGGAAAACACTAGAAAACAGAGCACCTTGCGTGGCTAAGGTGACCTGCGTGGCGAGAGCTCGAAGGTATGAAGTCCGGAAATCCGGATACTTGTACAGAGGTGAGGCCATGTATTTATAGGCCAGGAAGCCTATCTGCGCGCCGTACCCAGAGCGCTTAAGGCCTGCACGGCGCAAACTTGCGCGCCGCCCTCTGTGCACTGAAGACTTGCGCGCCCCCCTTTTCCTTTGGATGGATTCGATTTCCTCAGAGTCAAATCCTCATTTCTCTCTGGATCCAACTCTGAGGGGGGACTTTTGTTGACGCTCCTTTCGTCACAGAATCTAAAGATCGGAAAAGGGAATATCTGAGCTCAAAATGATTCATCCTTTGAAGAAAACATCAAAAATCGACAAAGGCATGAACAAAGGATCAAAAGCAACTGCACCGCGCAAGTTATATCACTGTCGCGCAAGTGGAATTGCGCGACACCCTTGGTCGCGCAAGTGACTTGTGCGACCTAAGTGGTAACCGCCCGGTAACCACCCGAGGTCTTCTTTTGCCTATAAATAGACCCTGTGGGACCCCCATTCGAGAGGATCTTTTTCCAGAAACTCGGATTGAAGCTCCCGATGCCCAAGTCTCTTCTCAAAGCTTCCGGAACACTTCTAAGGTAATTTCTTACCTAGAACAGAAGATCTAAAGAGAAGAAGGAAGACCTAAGTGTTGAAACTTATCAACACTTGTGCACCGACTTATTTCCTTCAATATAACTTGCGCGTCCCTTTTCTGGAAGAACCTCAAGAGGATTCTAAAGTGATTAATAAAGAGTCGCTCAAGTATTCTAATGCTGGTTGAAAATCGCGAAAATACCCCACATGTCGCGCAGGTATACCTGCGCGACCAATACTTGCGCGCCCACGGAAGACTTGAACGCCTTTCAAGACTTGCGCGCCCCTATTTTTTTTGGGTTCCCATCTTGCCCATTTTACCCCTCTTAAGCCATTACACCTTTCCTTTTCAAGATTCAGTCTTCAAGAAACTCTTCAAAACCATTTATGGCATGATTTCTTGATTTGAATTCCTTATCTGAAAGGAATTCTGTGGAATATCTCTCAAAACCAAGTGATTTAAATATCCTTATGTCACTAAATATGGAGAGTTCATTCATTCAACCTCATCCTTTAAGATGAGAGAATCCTTAACTTGGGTCTCCTTTTTTAGGAATAATCCCCAGTTATAAGTCCTTTAAATATGGGCATCTTCCTTAAGAGTAAGCCCCAAATTCTTAAAGTTCCCAAACTTTGGGCATCCTCCTTAGGAGTAAGCCCCAATCACAATCCTTTAATATGGGCATCCTTATTAGGAGTAAGCCCCAACCTCAAATATGGGCATCCTCCTCAGGAGTAAGCCCCAAACCTTAATCCCTAACCTGGGTCTCCTTTTCAGGAATAAGACTCAGTCATAATCTTGGGCTTCCTTTTCAGGAGTAAGCCCCAAGTCCCCTAACCTGGGCCTCCTTTTTAGGAGTAAGTCCCAGTCATAATCTTGGGTTTCCTTTTCAGGAGTAAACCCCAAGCCCCCTTAAATTTCTCTTAACCAGTCCTAATTTACCCTTGATTTGGGTTTCCTTTTCAGGAGTAAAACCCAATCATAAGTCCCCTCCTAACTTGGGCATCCTCCTTAGGAGTAAGCCCCAAGATTAGAGTATTCAAATCTCCATGAAGCACATATAACTTTATGGACCCTGTTCATGGATTTTCTCCCTAAAAGTGAATCCTAAACCTTCATCTATTTGGGCAGTCATACATACATAAGCCCCAAACAATTTCTTATTATTGCATCTTTCATGGCACAATTGTCTAAATTTTTACCAATACCTCTTGTTTCTCAAACCGAGCATGACTCACATGAGATTAGAGTGTAAAAGTAATTATGGCATTCTTCTTTGAGCCATCAATCATAAACATCATACTCCATTACTCGAACTACGTGGGTTCTGATTCCTTTTCCAAAACAAAGGATACGTAGGTAGCCCATTTATGGGTTCGATCCCAACTTTGAAATAATCCCTATCCTTCTGAATGACGATAAACTTCAAGTGCCCCACTGAGTGGCTTTAAAACCAGCCTGGTCATCATAATGACCAAGAGACTTTTATATAAATGTTTTTTTTGAAGGATACCATTGACCAAGAATCTCTAAACAGATATAGATGATTCTCTATTGATGAAGAACCTCGAATACATATAAAAGATTCTATAAATTTCTTGCATATTTAATCATTGATTGTTAAAACTAAAGGAAATCTCATTTTATACTTGGTAATGTAATAAGGATTCACGAACATAACCTAAATCTATAAAGAGACTCCCAGAGTAGACAATAATTCCCCTAAAAAAGGTGTGATGAGTCCGACCTCCCATCCTCTCGACCAATGCAAATTCCAAAGCCTCATTAGTCCACAAGCTAATGAGCGCCTACCTTTGGAAAGTAGGTCCAAACGGATGTGGAATCATTGGATGTTTCCGGTTCTACGAACAAACCCGCTAGAAACCGATCGGAACGTTTAAATCTCCCGTCTAGGAGGTCATCCCCGAAATCCGTGCGAAACAACCACTAAATACAAAGATCCAAATATGTTTTTGAATTTGAGTAAATTATGATTTTAGTTCATAAAAGTCACAGTAGAGTATCAAAATTCAAAATAATGTTTTACAATACATTATTTCACTCCTTAAACATATCCCTATTTGAGAAAATTATTTACAATTTATTAAGTCATTATTATATCATAATAATTTCATAAAAGCCGAAGTAGTTGAAAAATCAGTATTTTAACTATTCACATAAAAATAAACTATAATAGAAAAATATATGAAATTCACCATATACTATATTTAACATGATTAGTCCAAAATAAAGTTTATTCAATAAAATTAAAATATCTAAAATAAATAAATTTATCTTTTAAATAAAACTGTGTAATTCATGGTAAAGATATTTAGTTAAATTAAACCATTCTTGTAACACCCGAGACTTTTATGTTATATGAATCATCAAAGGAATCTTTTTCTACACAACACTTGCTTGGCTTGCTTTACACGCAATCGCGACCTTCCTCGATAGCTTGCGTCGTACGCAATACCGAGTTTCACTAAACAACAATATGCTATTAAAACTAGCCGTTAGGAATAGTAATAACCACTTTTTGAAATTTTATAAATTTTATTTTTCAAAATGGACTTCATTTTTGGACTCAGAATATCGAAATTAGCCTAGGGTGAAATTTTGGTATTTTTCTGAAAACTTTCAATTTTTGATGAATAGTGAAACCACTAAGTGGTAGGTTAAAAACTGAATTTTGCATAAAACTTAATTTTACCGCTTCTGTGAATGGAATTTCAAAAATCCGAGAGACACGGTTAATATCAAGGACTAAAATGTGGTTCAATGAGATGAAAATAATTTTTTGGTGAATAGTAACTTTTTACTATTTTTACCGCGGTTAATAGTAAATAGGGTAACTAAGGGTAAATATGATATTAATATTACCCTAACACATGTCCTAATTCTATTGGACAAGTGTAATTCGACCAAAAACAAACTTAGGAATAAAATATGACCATTTAGGCCCACTTGGATTAGATTAGGACATTTATTATTAATTTATTTAAAGAAGGGTTAAAATAGTTAAAATCAAAGTTTAATAAGTAAATCATTTTTAATATAGGGTTATACATAAGATAAATTCGATTGTAAATATTCATTAGAAAGCTAAAAAGATTTCCTACACGATGATATTTTATTTGTAATTTTTAGACATCAAATAATTTAATTTATTTATGACACAAAGATGATGCAGTAATTATCTTATTAATGAAATATTGACAAAATTGATAATATAAATACCAAAATAAATGTAATTTGAGACTTTTTATGAATTCCACTAATTTTATAGGTTACTAGTATTGATTTAATCAACTTGGTTCGAACATATAATTCTGTTATGACTTTGACAAAAATCATATATCAAATAGTGTCAAAATTGACACAAAATAGTTTTTAAATCAAATATTATATTATTAATTGTTATTTTATTCCTAAAAATCTAAGGTTCGGCCAAATGACTTAGATAAGGATATATATATTAATAATAAACAATTTGGGGTTCGTTTGGCATGTTATAGTAAGTGTATTAACCATATAGTGAAAGAAAACAAAAAGACATGGTAAAAGTTAAATTATTTAACTTAGAGTTAAATTTAATTGATAAGGTTAAAATAATATCCTAAACTTGTCTAAATTCTATTGGTTGATAGGATTTCGACCCTTCCCCACTTTATCTTCGAAATAAGACCCTTTGGAACCATTATAAACCGATTTTTACTTTAATATAAAATAATATTTTGAGATATTCCTAAGGTGCCCCTCTCCTCCCTTATAAAAGGGCACCTCCTCCCCCTCCTCCTCACACCAATTTGAGCACTCAAGCTCGGCCAACCCCTGCAATTTTCCCTTCTCCACTTCCCTAGAATAATCCTAGAGGTCCTGGTCTTCTCCAAAGACCAATCTTAGTTCCTTAAGTGGAGGATTCAAAGAGGCGTTCCAAAGAAGAGGTAATATCCATTACCGATCTTTTCAATTTCTTTCTTCTTCAACTTCTTCTTCTTTAGTTGTTTCATGATAAAGTAATAACATAAGTATTACTTACATACTGATATGTTATTATAAATATGAAACAACCCTAATTCACCTTCTATCCATCCTACGGAAAAATGAAATCACCGCGCGTGCGTACGTACGGAATACCGTCTCCACGCCGTGGTGTAATCTATTTTCCACCATCACCTTACAAGGATGGGTATAATGGTGTAATGAGTAACTATATATGATTATTATTAAGTAATATTGATACTGAAATAATATATATATATACTCCAATACAATTCCACGATCATAGGAACGATATCATCACTCGTGCGTACGTACGGAATACCGTCTCCACGATGTGATGCGATTCGTTCTACATGATCTTCATTTCATAATGATTATATAAATGAATTGAATGAATGAATATGGTATATACTACACTAATACCATTCTGGAAATGAATTATCTATAAAGATAAGAATAAGAATTTATTCGACAAAACACGCATAAGAACAAAAAGTTATAAAGACCCGAGTAACAAGTAACAATGAAATATTACTAACAAGAAGCTAATAATATGACCATATATGATCTCATATCAATATGTATGATTCTGGAATAAGTCAATAACATTATTTAAACCATTATACAGGAGCTTCGGACACGAACAAAGCAAATTGGACCTAAGGTAAGGGAAATATCACAATCTCATTTTTATCCGAGATTGTTTATTCGTAAGTATTTACTGGGGTGTATTTTATCATCCACATCCATGTTCCCTCAATATGTAATATTGTTTCCATCCACTTGAAATAGTTTAAATCCAATTTTACCCTTCTATGAGTTTTTAGTAAAGGATATGAAAGGAATCTTTTTTCGTTTTTCGTACGAGGTACTTTTTGACTTTTCCGACAAAAGTACGAAGAATGTTTTTTTTAACTTATACGGCACGAACGGATTTATACTGTTTTATAAAGCCTTATTTTCATGAAGATTCCTCTAAAAGATTTCATGACTATTTTCAATAAAATCTCTTTCTTTTAAAATTGCATGATGTTTTGTGAAAAGAAATTGATTTTGAAGAAGAAAGGATATTTTCCTCAAGAATTCAATTCAAGTGTTTTATCAAAATTATTTTCCATATAAGATAATAAAGGGTTATGTTTCTATCCATATTTTTACATTGATTTGACTATGTTGTGATGAAATTATGTTTATTAATTCCTTTATCTTATATGAATGGTTTTATGATGTCATGTTGTTTAAGAATCCCATTTTTATTACATGGGTTATGCAATGATGTATGATTTATGATTTTGTGGCACACATAAGAAAGGATTCATTAAGAGATGGGTGGGACCTATATCTCCCTCCAATGCATTGGGTAATGATTTTATATCTCATGAGATAGACATGGCTGGAACGGAAGGTTATTTCGGTTCAGTGATACAGGACTGAAACGAGGAGTGAACTCGGTTCAGAAAGGGACTTTGTCCACTAAGATAGTCTTGGCAATGAGTCATGACTAACAAGAAATGATTTCCATGATTATGTGTGCATGCCACAAAGTTTCAAGTTTTATGTTATGATTATGGGGATCTCATTTTCACTTCTATGATTTATTCCATGTTAAGATATTATGATCTCTTTTGCAGGTTTTGATAAAGATATGATATGATTTTTATTTCCTTTATTTGCCCTTGCTGAGCATTTGAGCTCACCCTTTTATGTTTTCTTTTCCCCAGGTCAGGAAGATGGATATTAAGTATAATATGCTAAAAGGGACCCTAGATATGATGAAATAAATGGGAGACACTGTAGAAGATTTATGAACCAGTTGTTTATGTTTCCCAGTTTCTAAAGACACTATACCTATACGGTCCTTTGTGGTTTTGTCATATGTTGTAATAACTGTGCTTCAATTTTGAAGTATTAACAATGTATGTAAAGTGTGGGCTGTTATAGTTGGTATCAGAGGAAAGGTATAGTCAACCTTTGGAAACTAGGATGTGAAAGCCTTAGTAAGAACCCTAAGGATAAGTCTAAGCATAGAACACAATCTTAGTGTTTTAGAAATGGCCTTGAATAACCTAGGATAAGACCTTAAGCATGAAAATTTTATTCTTGAATTATGTGGTTTCCTATTATAATTAGTGTTGCTCACACTATTCTTCTTGGTTTTAGTCAATGGCTGGAACCCGAAGGAACCGTGTTAATGCGGAATGCGATGGGCAATGCAATGATTGTCCCCCTGAGCAACCAAATGATATGGGAGCTGGAATGCAAAATCCTGTAGCCATGCTCACACAACTTTCTCAAGCTATGAATCATGCAGGATTTCCAAACGAACAAAGGAGGGAGCAACATTCTGTTGAATCCTTCATGAGGCAGCGTCCACCATCTTTCAGCGGGTCTACTGATCCATTAGTTGCTGAACAATGGATTAGTACTACTGAAAAGATATTTTCAGTTCTTCAATGTTCTGAGCATGATAAAGTCATCCTAGCAGTGTATCGTTTGGAAGGAGATGCTGATCAATGGTGGAATCTTGTTAAGAATACAAGGCAAAGGGATGAAATTGAGTCTATGGAATGGGACGAGTTCAAGAACTTATTTTTCAATAAGTACTTCCCTCGTATTCTCCGAACAAAGATGGAGAAAGAGTTCCTTGAACTGAAGCAAAGGGATGATGAATCTGTTGGTACCTATGAAGCAAATTTTACCAGACTTGCAAGGTACGCTTCTGGTATTATTATCCAACCTGAGAGTAAGATCGATCGATTCTTTAGTGGCTTAAAACCAAGTCTTCGAAGGGCGTTAGCCATAAGGGACTTCAATAGCTACGAGGAAATCGTTCGATGTGCTCTCAAAGTCGAGATGGAGATTGGAGTAACCCATCAGTCACATGGGTTTGATAAGAAGAGGAAGATGGAATTCAAAGAAAAATCTAAAGAGCACACGGAAAAGAAGATGAACTTTCCCTTATGCTCAAAGTGTGGAAAGAAACATGGAGGGAGTTGTCTTAAAGGGACAAGTAAATGTTTTAAATGTGGAAAGGAAGGTCATCGGGCATTTGAATGCCGTGATAATGGGAAGAAGATGTCTAATGATGCAAACAAAGGAAGGGATACACAAAATGAACCTACTACACTTCAATGTTTCAAGTGCAAGGAGATGGGGGATTATGCCAATCAATGCCCAAATCCAAGGGTTGATGATGATGGTCGACGTCAACAAACTCTTAAGGCTAAAGACAAAGGAAAGTCACATGCAATTTCTATCAGCGATGTGGAGTACGATAACGATGTGGTGAAAGGTACACTTACCATCCACTTTAAAGTAGCAAATGTTTTATTTGATTCTGGATCCACCCACTCTTTTATTTCTGAAAAATTTTCTAAGGGTATCACCGTATTACCTCAACAATTAGATGTTGAGTTAGCTGTGACAACACCTAATGGCACATCAATCGCATCAAAAGTTTATAATTCTTCTCCGATCGAAGTTTGTGGGAAAGTGCTTCCTGCAAATCTTGTGATCCTTCCTTTAGTGGAATTTGATGTGATTCTTGGCATGGATTGGCTTTCTCTACATGGAGCTCATATCAATTGCCAAAGAAGGGAAGTCACATTTCATATTCCAGATCAACCTACGATCGTCTATCAATGCAAGGATGAACATAACCTTCCAGTGGAAATTTCTTCCATCTTATGGGTATTGATTCCACTAAATGAAGGTTATTTATCTCAAATAGTTGGTGAGAAACTCACGATTAAGAATATGCCCATTGTACGGGAGTTTGATGATGTCTTTCCGGAGGAATTACCGGGTCTTCCACCAAATCGTGAAGTTGAGTTTTCAATAGAACTCTTACCGGGTGCTTTGCCTATTTCAAAGACCCCTTATAGAATGGCCCCAATTGAGTTGCAGGAATTGAAGAAGCAACTCCAAGAGAATCTTGATAAGGGATTCATACGCCCTAGTGCGTCACCTTGGGGAGCACCTGTTCTATTTGTTAAGAAGAAAGATGGATCAATGAGACTCTGCATTGATTATAGAGAACTTAACAAGATCACTATCAAGAACAAATATCCTCTCCCACGCATTGATGACTTATTTGACCAACTACGCGGAGCTCAATACTTTTCCAAGATTGATCTTCGTTCAGGGTATCATCAATTAAGGGTCAAAAGGGAGGATATACCAAAGACGGCTTTCCGTACAAGGTATGGACACTATGAATTTATAGTGATGCCATTTGGTCTTACTAATGCCCCTGCTATCTTCATGGATCTAATGAATAGAGTCTTTAGAGACTATCTTGATCAATTTGTGGTAGTCTTTATAGACGATATTCTTGTCTATTCAAAGAGCAAGGAAGAGCATGAAGATCACTTGAGAATTATATTGAAGACCCTGAGAAAGGAGAAGCTTTATGCCAAATTTACCAAGTGTGAATTTTGGCTTCAAAAAGTTGCATTTTTGGGTCATATAATCTCAAAAGAGGGGATATCTGTGGATCCAGCAAAAACAGAGGTTATTGAAAGATGGTCAAGACCAACAACAGTAACTGAGATCCGAAGTTTTCTTGGTTTGGCTGGTTATTATCGACGTTTTGTAAAAGATTTTTCACGGTTATCTAATCCAATCACCAAGTTGACTCGGAAAGGAGTTAAGTTTGTCTGGACAGAGGAATGTGAAGAGAATTTCAAGGAGTTGAAAAGAAGGTTATCCAGTGCACCTGTGCTCACACTACCTTGTAGTGGAGAAAGGTTTGTGATCTACAGTGATGCATCCAAGAAGGGATTGGGGTGTGTTCTTATGCAAAATGATATGGTGATAGCTTATGCCTCACGACAGTTGAAAATCCATGAGCAAAATTACCCAACACATGATTTGGAGTTGGCTGCGGTAATCTTTGCATTAAAGATTTGGAGGCATTACCTTTATGGTGAAAGGTGTGATATTTATACTGATCATAAAAGTTTAAAGTATATTTTCACACAAAAGGAGTTGAATATGCGCCAAAGAAGATGGTTGGAGCTGATTAAGGATTATGACTGCTCAATCCATTACCACCCTGGGAAAGCAAACAAGGTGGCAGATGCATTAAGTCGACAAGACCATGCTAGTTTATCCATGATGAGGATCACAAAAGATCCAATATTTATGGATTTACAAAGGATGGATCTTGGAATTATAATGGAAGGGGAAAAATCTTATCTTTCTCAAATGAATGTTCAACCATCTATACATGTGAAGATTAAAGAGGCACAGAAAGAAGATGTCGAGTTACAAAAGAAGGTGAGAAATGTTCCTGAATTCAACCTTGATTGTGATGGGATAATAAAGTTCAGGAATCGGGTTTGTGTTCCTCCCATCCCCGAATTAAAGAAAGAGCTGCTGGATGAGGCTCATAGTTCTTCATTCTCTATTCATCCTGGAAGCACGAAGATGTATAGGGACCTGAAAGAGTACTTCTGGTGGGATGGCATGAAAAGAGATGTTGCTGAATATGTCTCTCGATGCTTGGTTTGTCAACAAGTTAAAGCTGAGAGACAGAAGTCTAAGGGGATGTTACAACCATTACCCATACCCGAATGGAAATGGGAAAACATCACTATGGACTTTGTCACAGGACTTCCTAAAACATCCAAAGGCAATAATGCTATCTGGGTCATAGTTGATCGTCTTACAAAGTTTGCACACTTCATTGCTATTAGAGAGGATTTCTCTCTAGATCAGCTTGCCAGGATATATGTAAAGGAAGTGGTAAGATTGCATGGAGTACCACTTTCTATTATATCTGATCGAGATCCGAGATTTACCTCGAAGTTTTGGCGAAGTCTTCAGCATACTCTAGATACAGAGTTGAGTTTCAGCACTGCTTATCATCCCCAGACAGACGGTCAGTCTGAGAGAACAATTCAAACCCTAGAAGATATGTTGAGAGCTTGCTCTATGGATTTCAAAGGAGGTTGGGATCAACACCTACCTTTGGTGGAATTTTCTTATAATAATAGCTTTCACTCCAGTATTCAGATGGCTCCTTATGAAGCTCTCTATGGAAAGAAATGCAGGACTCCAACTTGCTGGGATGAAGTTGGGGAAAGAAAGCTATTAGGACCTGATCTCGTTGATGAAATGGCAGAAAAGGTCAGATCTATTCAACAACACATAAGAGCAGCTCAGAGTCGCCAGAAAAGCTATGCCGACAACCGAAGAAAAGACCTAGAGTTTGAAGTGGGCGATAAAGTGTTCTTACGAATATCTCCCTGGAAGAGGGTTATGAGATTTGGAAAGAAGGGGAAGTTGAGCCCTAGATATATCGGTCCTTTCGAAATATTAGATCGTGTTGGGAAGGTAGCTTACCGATTGGCGCTTCCACCGAATCTCTCTCAAGTTCACGATGTGTTCCATGTATCTCTCCTGAGAAAGTACATACCAGATCCTTCACATGTACTCAGCTCAGAAGTTGTACCGCTGGAGCAAGATCTTTCTTATGAAGAACAGCCGATAGAGATTCTGGATCGTAGCGAAAAAGTCCTACGAAACAAGACCACTCGCTTGGTGAAAGTTTTATGGAGAAACCACCAACTTGAAGAAGCTACATGGGAGCTTGAGGATATGATGAGGGAGAAGTATCCTCATCTGTTTGTTGCAAAGTGACGAATTTCGAGGGCGAAATTCTTTTTAAGGGGGGTAGAATGTAACACCCGAGACTTTTATGTTATATGAATCATCAAATGAATCTTTTTCTACACAACACTTGCTTGGCTTGCTTTACATGCAATCACGACCTTCCTCGATAGCTTGCGTTGTACGCAATACCGAGTTTCACTAAACAACAATATGCTATTAAAACTAGCCGTTAGGAATAGTAATAACCACTTTTTGAAATTTTATAAATTTTATTTTTCAAAATGGACTTCATTTTTGGACTTAGAATATCGAAATTAGCCTAGGGTGAAATTTTGGTATTTTTCTGAAAACTTTCAATTTTTGATGAATAGTGAAACCACTAAGTGGTAGGTTAAAAACTGAATTTTGCACAAAACTTAATTTTACCGCTTCTGTGAATGGAATTTCAAAAATCCGAGAGACACGGTTAATATCAAGGACTAAAATGTGGTTCAATGAGATGAAAATAATTTTTTGGTGAATAGTAACTTTTTACTATTTTTACCGCGGTTAATAGTAAATAGGGTAACTAAGGGTAAATATGATATTAATATTACCCTAACACATGTCCTAATTCTATTGGACAAGTGTAATTCGACCAAAAACAAACTTAGGAATAAAATATGACCATTTAGGCCCACTTGGATTAGATTAGGACATTTATTATTAATTTATTTAAAGAAGGGTTAAAATAGTTAAAATCAAAGTTTAATAAGTAAATCATTTTTAATATAGGGTTATACATAAGATAAATTCGATTGTAAATATTCATTAGAAAGCTAAAAAGATTTCCTACACGATGGTATTTTATTTGTAATTTTTAGACATCCAATAATTTAATTTATTTATGACACAAAGATGATGCAGTAATTATCTTATTAATGAAATATTGACAAAATTGATAATATAAATACCAAAATAAATGTAATTTGAGACTTTTTATGAATTCCAGTGATTTTATAGGTTACTAGTATTGATTTAATCAACTTGGTTCGAACATATAATTCTGTTATGACTTTGTCAAAAATCATATATCAAATAGTGTCAAAATTGACACAAAATAGTTTTTAAATCAAATATTATATTATTAATTGTTATTTTATTCCTAAAAATCTAAGGTTCGGCCAAATGACTTAGATAAGGATATATATATTAATAATAAACAATTTGGGGTTCGTTTGGCATGTTATAGTAAGTGTATTAACCATATAGTGAAAGAAAACAAAAAGACATGGTAAAAGTTAAATTATTTAACTTAGAGTTAAATTTAATTGATAAGGTTAAAATAATATCCTAAACTTGTCTAAATTCTATTGGTTGATAGGATTTCGACCCTTACCCACTTTATCTTCGAAATAAGACCCTTTGGAACCATTATAAACCGATTTTGACTTTAATATAAAATAATATTTTGAGATATTCCAAAGGTGCCCCTCTCCTCCCTTATAAAAGGGCACCTCCTCCCCCTCCTCCTCACACCAATTTGAGCACTCAAGCTCGGCCAACCCATGCCATTTTCCCTTCTCCACTTCCCTAGAATAATCCTAGAGGTCCTGGTCTTCTCCAAAGACCAATCTTAGTTCCTTAAGTGGAGGATTCAAAGAGGCGTTCCAAAGAAGAGGTAATATCCATTACCGATCTTTTCAATTTCTTTCTTCTTCAACTTCTTCTTCTTTAGTTGTTTCATGATAAAGCAATAACATCAGTATTACTTACATACTGATATGTTATTATAAATATGAAACAACCCTAATTCACCTTCTATCCATCCTACGGAAAAATGAAATCACCGCGCGTGCGTACGTACGGAATACCGTCTCCACGCCGTGGTGTAATCTATTTTCCACCATCACCTTACAAGGATGGGTATAATGGTGTAATGAGTAACTATATATGATTATTATTAAGTAATATTGATACTTAAATAATATATATATATACTCCAATACAATTCCACGATCATAGGAACGATATCATCACTCGTGCGTACGTACGGAATACCGTCTCCACGATGTGATGCGATTCGTTCTACATGATCTTCATTTCATAATGATTATATAAATGAATTGAATGAATGAATATGGTATATACTACACTAATACCATTCTGGAAATGAATTATCTATAAAGATAAGAATAAGAATTTATTCGACAAAACACGCATAAGAACAAAAAGTTATAAAGACCCGAGTAACAAGTAACAATGAAATATTACTAACAAGAAGCTAATAATATGACCATATATGATCTCATATCAATATGTATGATTCTGGAATAAGTCAATAACATTATTTAAACCATTATACAGGAGATTCGGACACGAACAAAGCAAATTGGACCTAAGGTAAGGGAAATATCACAATCTCATTTTTATCCGAGATTGTTTATTCGTAAGTATTTACTGGGGTGTATTTTATCATCCACATCCATGTTCCCTCAATATGTAATATTGTTTCCATCCACTTGAAATAGTTTAAATCCAATTTTACCCTTCTATGAGTTTTTAGTAAAGGATATGAAAGGAATCTTTTTTCGTTTTTCGTACGAGGTACTTTTTGACTTTTCCGACAAAAGTACGAAGAATGTTTTTTTTAAATTATACGGCACGAATGGATTTATACTGTTTTATAAAGCCTTATTTTCATGAAGCTTCCTCTAAAAGATTTCATGAATATTTTCAATAAAATCTCTTTCTTTTAAAATTGCATGATGTTTTGTGAAAAGAAATTGATTTTGAAGAAGAAAGGATATTTTCCTCAAGAATTCAATTCAAGTGTTTTATCAAAATTATTTTCCATATAAGATAATAAAGGGTTCTGTTTCTATCCATATTTTTACATTGATTTGACTATGTTGTGATGAAATTATGTTTATGAATTTTTTTATCTTATATGAATGGTTTTATGATGTCATGTTGTTTAAGAATCCCATTTTTATTACATGGGTTATGCAATGATGTATGATTTATGATTTTGTGGCACACATAAGAAAGGATTCATTAAGAGATGGGTGGGACCTATATCTCCCTCCAATGCATTGGGTAATGATTTTATATCTCATGAGATAGACATGGCTGGAACGGAAGGTTATTTCGGTTCAGTGATACAGGACTGAAACGAGGAGTGAACTCGGTTCAGAAAGGGACTTTGTCCACTAAGATAGTCTTGGCAATGAGTCATGACTAACAAGAAATGATTTCCATGATTATGTGTGCATGCCACAAAGTTTCAAGTTTTATGTTATGATTATGGGGATCTCATTTTCACTTCTATGATTTATTCCATGTTAAGATATTATGATCTCTTTTGCAGGTTTTGATAAAGATATGATATGATTTTTATTTCCTTTATTTGCCCTTGCTGAGCATTTGAGCTCACCCTTTTATGTTTTCTTTTCCCCAGGTCAGGAAGATGGATATTAAGTAGAATATGCTAAAAGGGACCCTAGATATGATGAAATAAATGGGAGACACTGTAGAAGATTTATGAACCAGTTGTTTATGTTTCCCAGTTTCTAAAGACACTATACCTATACGGTCCTTTGTGGTTTTGTCATATGTTGTAATAAGTGTGCTTCAATTTTGAAGTATTAACAATGTATGTAAAGTGTGGGCTGTTATAATTCTTTTTTTGACTGAAAACATTTCTAAAATTATTTATAAAAATATGGTTAATATAAATCCATAAAATGAATAATTATAAATCATAAGATTAATTTATTTCTAGGATACCTAGGTTTTCACAACTGTGTGATCTATGTATGAGTGTTTGTAATTTCTATAATATTGAAATTTGAAAAAGGAAGATGACTAACTGTATGAGTCATTTGAAATACTACTTATGCATGAATGTAATGACCTAAACTTTTGAATAATATTTGTTTCTTGAATTTGTGTGCTATTTTATTTTATACACAACAAAACTATATCTTTTAATTAATGAATTGAGTATAATTAAAATAAGACTGTTGGGTTTTGATTTTTATATACCCGTTGGTCAATACGACCTTTGGAAAATATACTCTTAATGTTATGATTATTATTTATAAATATAATTGACCATGGTTAATTAATACAGAAAGAAGTGTCAATGATCTCATCTAGTAGACTCGGGTCGTATGAAGCCCATATGTCGGAGCTTGGGAAGGAGGTAGTATCACTCGGCTTTACTTTGGACTAAGCCCAAGCTGAACTCCAACACGTTAAGCTTGAACAGAATCACTTAAGGGAGAAGTTCAAGATGATAGAAATCACCACTTAGAAAATGTTTTCCCAGCCGCCCTAAGATTCTATCACCATTTTACACCTTACTCTTAAGTCCTACATAGGTGTTATAAGGGGCTATATAATTAGGACTTAGTTACTTTGTGTAATTATTTTTTATAAATAAAATTTTTAGTTCTTATTATGGTAAATTTTTTAAATTTCAAATGTTAAAATAAATATAGGATGAATTTATAGAAGTTCCATAATATTGGTGAATTTTTGAAAAAGGATATTTTAAAATATTTTTTATACTTTAGATAATTAATAAGGTGAAATGATTTTCAAAAAATGGTCTTCTATAGTTGCGATTAGTATGAAATTTAGAGTCCAATGAGATCAACATAATTTTTGGTGAATAGTAAATTATGAATATAATATTACCTTTATGAATAGTAATGTGACCAATGGAATAGTAACCTCACTTAAGAATGTATAAATATAATTTAGGCATCTTGAATGGTGAAGTGATATAATAGCATAAGTAAATAATTGTTTCAGAAATTATTAGTTAAGTATTTGTTTTTTTCCGGGTAAATAGTGTTTTTGTGGGGAAAAAATCCCTCATGGTATCATTGCAGTATTTTTGGGTTGATTGTGTTTGTTGACAAAGTAGGTTTACATGGAGAATTGTCGAGTTCTAGAGAAGTTTTTGAAAATCAATTTTGACAAAGAATTATGACAAAGGAACAGACGTTTTGGAGGCAGTACAAAAGTGGATATCCTTGAAGATCTCCTCAAAATATGGAAAAGGCATGAATTTCGCGAAGATAGGCTTTAGGGATTGGATTTTGCGAAGACCAGAAAAATGATAGTGGTGATTCTTCACAATTACGTCAAGTTTCGCTAATGGAAGAGTTTGAAGTGCATCGCAGTGGTGGAGGGCTTTTCTTGGGAGCTTCGCGGCGAAGGAATGAAGGGATTGACAATGATGCTCCACGATTACGTCATGTTCCGTGAATAGAAAATTAACATGGTACTTCGCAATTTTGAGAGAATTTTGGTAGGAACTTCAGAGCTTCGTGATTTTAGATGACATGGTGTTGACTTCGCATGGAAAATTCTAGGGTCAGTGGAATCGCCTATAAATTGGCCTCGACCCCTTCAAGAGAAGAAGGGAGAGAAAAAGAGCAAATTTTCAGAGAAAATATTTTGCCTTCGGTTCGCGAAGGTAGTTCGTGAAGTCAGTGTGCTTTACAAAAGAAGAACTTCACGGGGGATAATTTAGCTCTGCGAATGTTGCGAGCTCTACGTTGACTCTGTGATCTTCGCGAGGGAAGTCGCTTTGCGATGACTTGAACTTCGCGAGAGTGCTTCGTGAAAAGGCAGGAGCTTTACGAAGGCTTGTTTGAGCTTCATGAAATTGGGAGCCTTGCAAATTTGGGTTCTTTGCGACGGGTTTTCCAAAGGAATTTCCCAATGTTCAGGGGAAAAGGGTTATTCATCAGTGGATGAAATTTGGACTTTAATAGAGCATATATATACAGGGAAGGATACATTCATTAGTGATAATGAAGAGACCTACAGATCTATAAACTGTGAGTTGATCCTTTCAAGAGTAGTGAGAAAAGGAAGAGGAACAAGGTGATCCTCTCCACCAGCAGTGATCCATAGAAAGAGAAATAGGGAGTGACCCTTGGTAAAGCAGTGAGATAACCCTAACATTGTAAAAGTAGTGAGCCTGGGCATAGAAGTGATCTAGCCCGAACATTACTGGAATTGATCTATAGTAGATTTGTTACAGCGGCATTTCGTTGTTATATGCTCCTTGGACATAGCCCAGTGAGGGTGAACCATGTAAAAATCTATATGTCTACCTTCTTGCTTCCCTGAATTACATTAAAAGCAGCATCATCAGATAAAGAAGAAAATAATTGGTCATAATAAACAAACAAGTGCAAACAAAGAGAACCTTGTAATAAAGATACCAAGATCTAGTGGGTCAAGAAGAATTTAGAAAAAGAATATCCATACCCTGATTCACCCCCTCCCAGAGTATATAGGCCCCTATTGGTCCTAATAGTTTTTACTTAAAAATTAAATACCTCATAATTAGAAAATAATTTTCATAAAATGGAGTTCATTTTTTAATTCAGAGCATTGATATTAGTTTAGAGTAAATTTATTAGACTTTTATAAAATGTTTTGTTTTTCAGTAAAAAGTAAAAATACATTTTTGAGTTTCGGTGTATTTAATGACATCATTAATGATGTAATCATGATGTAATAATTATGGTCGACTTGTGTACAATAATATATTTTATGATGTTTCCCATGTTTCTAATACCATTGGAAAATACCACGGGCAAGCCCATGGTTTTACAAATACCACTAATGAGGTGTCCCTTGGAAATTAATAAAATATTCCCTAAATTTTGCTATAAATACCAACTGATTTCTTCATTCCTTTCATTTTGAATTCCTCCTCAATGAATTGATAGTATTTTTTTCCTTCTATATAGTCCTCCCATGGTTCCCTCAATCCCCCCAAGGTCCCAACCTTTGTGTTTTTGAAGTTATCATTCAAGGTAAGGGAACCTTTCACCCTCCTCTTTTAGTCACGACTTCCTTTTTGTTATGTCTTCTAGTTTCCATTTTATTATGTGCGGGTATGTTTTTATATATCCTTATTGCTCTCCATTTTATGTCTAAATTATTAGAGACCCTTTCCGCTCTAATCAACTGATTTTATTATTTTTTAAGTGACGTTGTTAGGCTAACGATTTTTTGTAAAAGAAATCACATCTTCTCTTTTTCATTCAAGTTTCCTTTCATGTGGTATGTCATTAAAACAGACATACCATGATCTTTTTTACATTTTATTATATCCCTATACTGTATTATGAGTTGGTTATGAGTGGGTAACCCTTTTCCCATCTCCTTTTAATGTTTTCTAAAACCATGTTGCATAGTCGTTATACTGTAGAATTTTTATCTCAAAATATCTCTCTTTTTCTCATTAAATTCTCTTATTTTATTTATGTGGATACCCCAGCATATTTCATTTATAAGCGTATTCAACAAGGCATAAAAATGTTATATTTTATTTTTTAATTGACATACATAAAACTCTTCTTCCCTTTTTATGGGTTGTAAATGACATAATGATCTTGTCTTTAAGAACTTTTTAGAACGTCATGATTTTGATATGAAACCCATTTCTTTTATTCTATTTGGTTTATTTCTGAAATGTATTATTATTATCTGTGTGGATCACATGAAATTAAATAAATATTAAGGGTGCACCCTGATAGCACTCCAATGCATTGGGTAAAGAATTTAGTCTCTAGAGATGATAAGTTTTACGATACCTTGGTGAATAACCTTGGTAATTTTTATGACACCTTAGGGATGGAACTTGGTGATAAGTTAATGAATGTATAATGTAAACGTTTTATACACATTTTACTGTTATGTTTCAAGTTATTATTATTATGATATGCCTCTTTTTCTCCATGTTCTTATTGATATCACTCAAGTTCACATGTAAACTATTTCACTTGTTTTCCTTACTGAGCCTTCTACTCACCTTTTCCTTTGATGTATGTATCCAGGTTATAAGATACATTAATTTTACTTAGTATGAAAATTTCAAGAATATTTTCAAGGGGATTAAAAGAATTTTTTTTATTTTCATGTTTTATGTTTCTTGATTTCCAAGACACTAGACTTTAAAGATCCTCTATTTGTAAAATGTATTGAAAGGTTTTGTAATAAAAAGACGAGATTACAGACTTGGTATCAAAGGATAGTTTAATTATTTGTGTAATTTGGTCTATAAAAAATTTTGAAAGAACCATATAGAAAAGTTTAAATATAGGAAAACTTCCTGGTATTTTTGTGAAATATGATGTAAGTGTTTTCCAAACAAATAAATCCTTGTCTAGATACGAACAAGTGGATGTGGCTCTGAAAAAGATATACCTATGAGTGAAAACTACAACAAGGAGTTTAAGGCTTGACCTGAGGTATCTTGGTATACGATAAAATTCCTTTCTACACTCCTGGTTCGACACTCCCAGGGTATATGTTTTGTTAATAATAATCTTTTTTTGGATCATTATGAAGGATTTATAGAGAAATTTAATGATTGTTAAAGAATAATATGTTTAATCATAATGTTTGAAGACATAAGAATAATTTATAGTTAAAATATTTTTAAATGAAATAAAATTCTTACTAAGATTTTATTCTTTTATAAAATGGATGGAAATAGGAGGAACTGTGCAAATGGTGACTGCAAAGGACCATGCGCTGACTACGCTCCGATAGAAGCCATAATGGAAACTTTCATGAGAATGATGAACCAAATAACTGAAGTTATAGAAAATAACTTAAATCAAGATGAAAGACTGATCTCAACATGAAGGGAAAAAATTCGGGTGAGTCCTTTATGCATTAAATACCATCAACCTTTAGTGGATAGACCGACCCAGTGATTTTTAAATAGTGGATCAGCTCTATAGAGAAGATCTTTTTTGTGATCCACTACTCAAAGAAAGATAAGGACACTATTGATATTTACTACTTAGAGGAAGAAGCTGATCAGTGGTGGGAGATGATTAAAAACATTAGGCCAAGAGTGGAGGTTGAAGCTATGGAGTGGGAGGTGTTTAGAGGGATCTTTTTTAATATGTATTTCCCTTATTATATGAGGAAAAAATTGAGAAGGAGTTTCTCAAGCTGAATCAGAATGAGAATGAATATGTGGGAAGCTATGAGAAGAATTTGGCAAGAATTTCCCATTACACCTCAAGCATTGTCATGGACCCTAATGGGAAATTTGAAAGATTCTTTGGTTGACTAAGACATCATCTGCGGAAGAATATAGCAAACTGAGACTATGATAACTGTGTGGAGATCTTGTATAGTGCGATGAAAGTCAAACTAGAGTTAGATGAGACATAGTGGTCTCATAAATCCAATGAAAATAAGAGATAAATGGATCCCAACATAGGTAGGACCTTTCATCATGGAAGATAAGGAAAGAAAGTGCAACATACCACGTGTAATAAATGTCGGAAGAAGCATTCAGGGAACTGCCTCCTCAAGAACGGGAAGTGATACAAGTGTGGAAGAGATGGCCATATTTCCTATAATTTTCATAGTGAGGTGAAGCCTTAACTTCCCAACACTAACGATAATGTGAAGATGGTGCGGGCCCTACCTAATGTCAAGTTGTATAAGTGTGAAAAACTTGGGCACTTTTCCAATCACTGTCCAAATCCGAGGGCAGTGGAGGGGAACCACCATCTGCCTCAAAAAAGGCCAAGGGAGCAAGGTCATGCTTTTCCTATCACGACCGATGACTTTGAAGCTCCAAATAATGTGGTGGTCTTATTGTTCTCTCAAATTTAGCAGGTACTTTGTTTGATTTTGGTTCTACGCATTCCTTTATTTCCTCCAACATTGAAAAAAATTTAGAATCAACCCCTGAATTGAAAAAATTAGAGTTATTAGTTAAGATTCTTGGTGGGATTATCTATGAATAGTCAGTATTTAGAAGCTACAATATTTACTTTAGTGATCACAATCTTATCACAAATATAGAAGTCATTCCCATGATGGAATTTGACATTATACTAGGGATGGACTGGCTCTCAAAGTATAATGCTAAGATCAAATGAATAATCATGGAAAACTGATAGTTATCTTCTAAGGATAAATATATGAACCAAATATTTTTCTAGAAGAACCTCCTGTATCCTTATTTATGGAGTTGATTGGTGAAGAAGAAGAAGGAAATGAGAGAATAAGGATAAAAAATGTCCCCATCCTCCAGGAATACATTGATGTATTTCCTGAGGATTTACCCAGACCTCCCCCAAGAAATAGAGGTAAAGTTATCCATTGAGCTCATACCTGGATCCCATCTGATTTTTAGGACACAATATAGAACATAAAATGTGGTGCTAGAGGAATTAAAGAAACAACTCCATGATCTTTTGAAGAAGGGGTTTATCTGATCGAGTGTGTCTCCTTGGGGAGAACATGTTCTCTTTATAAAGAATAAGGATGGATCAATGCAGCTATTAATTGATCATAGAGAAATGAACCAGATCACAGTGAAGAAAAAAAACCCTCTTCCAAGAATTGATGATTTATTTGACCAAATTCATGGTGCCCAATTCTTCTCAAAGATTGATCTTCAACTTGGTTATCATCAATTGAGGGTGAAAAATAAATATATTCCAAAAAATTCCTTCCAATAAAGATATGGGAAATCAGAGTTTGTTGTTATGAGCTTCATACAGACTAATGCACCTGCTATTTTAATGGATTTGATGAATAGAGTATTTAAGGACTACCTTGATAACATTGTTGTAGTTTTTGGTGAAGATATTCATATTTATTCCAAGAGTCACGAGGAGCATGAGGATCATCAAAGGGTTATTTTAAAAACAATATGAAGCAGGAGGATTTTTGGAATGTTCAAAAAAATTGAATTTTGGTTAAAACAAGTTACTTTTTTAGGGAACATTGTAACCAATGAAGGAATCATAGTTGACCCTGCAAAGAAAAACGTTGTAGAGGAGTGGCCTCAACTTACAACAACAACTAAGATTTGTAGTTTCCTTGGATTAGAAGGATATTATAGGAGGTTTTTGAAAAAAATTTCATGATATTCTAATATATTAACCAGGTTAACTCGAAAAGGGGTCAAGTTAATTTGGACAAAGGAGTGTAAGGAATGTTTCCAAGAGTTGAAGAAGATATTTGTTACCACACCCACGTTAACTATTCCCTCAAGTGGAGAAGGATTCGTTATTTTTAGTGATGCATCTCTGAAA
Organism: Viscum album; assembly: GCA_963277665.1. Lineage (NCBI taxonomy): Eukaryota > Viridiplantae > Streptophyta > Magnoliopsida > Santalales > Viscaceae > Viscum > Viscum album. The sequence goes on from OY728119.1 coordinate 2,048,663,783, forward strand.
GGGTCGGGGTGCGTCCTCATGGAAAATGAAAAAGTCATTGCTTATGCATCTTGACAATTGAAGAATCATAAGAAGAACTATCCTATGCATGATCTTGAGCTGGCTGCTATTGGTTTTTTCACTAAAGATATGGGGGAACTATCTTTATAGGGAGAAATGTGATATATAAATAGACCGTCAAAGTTTAAAGTATATTACACACAAAAGGAATTGAACATGAGACAGAGGAGATGGATGGAACTCCTTAAAGACTATGATTTTTCAATTCATTATCATCCTGAAAGAGCAAACAAAGTCACTGATGAATTTAGTAGGAAAGACCCAGTTGTTCTATCAATGATGAGGATTCAAAGAGATCCTTTGATCAGTGACCTAGTAAAGATGTTCATGAAAATTATAAGGGAAGGGACATCATCAACCCTATTCCAAATTATTTCTCAACCATTATTACTACAGAAGATAAAAAAATCTTAGAAATAATATCCTTTGTTACCAAATAAGTTTGAGGTTGTGAAGGATGGGAATTTTCCTAAGTTTAATATTGAGCAAGAAGGGGTTTTAAATTTCATATAAGACTATGTGTTCCATCTATTATGGAAATAAATAAGGAGCTTATGGATAAAGCTCATAGCTCTACATTCTCAATACATCTTGGAAGTAAAAAAATGCATAGTGACATTCGTGATAATTGTTGGTGGGATAATATGAAAAGGGAGATTACTGAAAACACATTATAATGCCTGGTATGTTAGAAAGTGAAGGAAAAGCGATAACTTCATAAAGGGGTATTAAAACCACTACCTATACCAGCATAGACGTGGGATAATATCACTATGGACTTTTTCACTAGTCTCCTGAGAACTTGCAAAGAAAACAATGTGATATGGTTTATTCTGGACTGTATCAGCATGAAAGTCCATTTTATCTCTATATTTGAAGATTTATCTCTTGATCAACTTACCAGGATTTATGTGAAGGAAGTGGTAAGGCTACATATACTTCCACTTTTTATCGTATCTGATCATGATCCAAAGTTCACATCAAAATTCTAGAGAAGACTTCAACATGATCTGATTACCAAATTGAATTTTAGTATGGCCTATCACCCCCAAACCGATGGCCAATATAAATGACTATTAAAACACTCGAGGTCATGCTGAGAACTTGCTCAATGGAATTTAAAGGTGTATGAGACCAACATCTCGCATTAGTTGAGTTCTCTTACAACAACGGCTTCAACTCGAGCATTCAAATGACACCCTACGAAGATATATATGAGAAGTGATGTATAACTCATACTTTTTGGGATGAAGCTGGTGAGAGAAAGTTTCTTGGACCTAATCTTGTGCAAGAGATGATAGAAAATGTCCATGCCATCCTGCAATACATTAAGGCTTCTCAGAGTCGGCAAAAGAGCTATGCCAAAAACCGTCGAAGGGACTTAGAGTTTGATATTGGTGACAAAGTATTTCTTTGAATCATACCTTGGAAGAGAGTCATGAGGTTTGGGAAGAAAGGAAAGCTCATCTCTAGGTATGTTGGCCCTTATGAAATCCTTGATTGCATAGGAGAAGTGTCCTATCAGCTTGCACTTCCTTCGAATCTTGCACAGGTTCATGATGCCTTCCAAGTATCCCTCTTGAGGAAGTACATACCTGACCTTGCACATGTACTAAATATAGAGGTGGTACAATTGGAACATGAACTCTCTTATGTGGAGCAGCTGGTGGAGATCTTGGATCATAGAGACAAGGTTCTACGCAACAAGACTACCCGCCTTGTCAAGGTGTCATGGAGAAACCAAAAATGTGAAGAAGCCACATGGGAAATAGTAGAGTCTTTGTGGCTGAAGTACCCACACATTTTCTCTTCAGAGGGTAAGAGTTAACATTTTTGGGATTAAATTTATTAAGGGGGGAAGAATTTAACAACCAGAACTTTTGAATAATATTTGTTTGCATAATTTTTGTGTTATTTTATTTTATACTCAACAAAACTATATCCTTTAATTAATTAAGTGAGTATAATAAAAATGAGACCGTTGGTTTTAAACTATTATATGACTGTTGGTCAATATGGCCGTTGGTTAATATGACCATTGGACAATATGATCATTGGTCAATATGACCTTTGTTCAACATGACTGTTGGAAATTATACTCTTAACGTTATGATTATTGTTTATAAATACAAATGATCATGGTTAATTAATTCAGTAAGAAGAGTTGATTACATCATCCAGTAGACTCAGGCTGTATGAATCCCATCTGTCAGAGCCTAAAAAGGAGGTAGCATCACTAGGCTTTTCTTTAGACCAAGCACAAGATGAACTTCAACACGTTAAGCTTGAACAGAATCACTTAAGGGAGAAGTTCAAGTTGATAGAAATCACAACTCAGACAATGTTGTTTGATCCACCCCAAGATTCTATCACCATTTCAGACCTTACTCTTAGGTCATATGCATGTGTTATAAGGGGATATGTAACAAGGCCTTAGTTACATTGTGTAATCCTTTTGTATAAATAAAATTGTTTTTTCTTATTATTGTAAAATTTATGAATTTAAAATGTTAAAATAAATATGGATGAATTTATAGAAGTTTCATATTATTGGTAAATTTTGTAAAAATGGTATTTTAAAATATTTTTGTATACATTAAATAATTAACAATATGAAATGATTTTCAAAAAATGGTCTTCTACAGTTGTGATCAATAAGAAATTTAGAGTATAATAAGATCAACATAATTTTTGGTGAATAGTAAATTATGAATAGTAATATTACCTTTATGAATAGTAATGTGACTAATGGAATAGTAACCTCACTTAAGAAAGTATAAATATAATTTATGTGTCTTGAATAGTGAAGTGATATAATAGCATAAGTAAATAATTGTTTCCAAAATTATTAGTTAAGTATTAGTTTTTTTCCACGTAAATAGTGTTTTTACTTAAAAATTAAATATCTCATAATTAGAAAATTATTTTCATAAATTGAGTTCATTTTTGAATTCAGAGCATTGATATTAGGTTAGAGTGAATTTATAATATTTTTATAATTTTTTTTGTTTTTTGGGGAATAGAAAAAATATAGTTATGAGTTTCATTGTGTTTAATGTCATCATTAATGATGTAATAATGATGTAACAATTCTGGTCGACTTTTGAATAGTAATATATGTTATGAGGTTTCCCATGTGTCCAATACCAAGGGAAAATACCATGTGCAAGACCATGGTTTTACAAATACCACTAATGAGGTGTCATTTGGAAATTAATAAAATATTCCCTCATTTTTTTCTATAAATACCAACTCATTCCTTTATTCCTTTCATTCCAAATTCCTCCTCAAGAATGTTATGGTATTTTTTACCTCAACCCCCTAATGTCCCTTCCTTTGAGTTTTTGAAGTTACTCTTCAAGGTAAGTGAACCTTTCACCCTCCTCTTTTAGTCATGACTTCCTTTATGTTATATCATCTAGTTTTCATTTTATTATGTGAGGTTATGTTATTATATATACGATTGCTTTCCATTTTATGTCCAAATTATGAGAGACCTTTTTCTATCTCATCAACTTATTTTATTAATTTTTAAGTGACGCCGTTAGGCTGTCAAATTTTCGTAAAAGAAATCACATCTTCTATTTTCTTCCAAGTTTCCTTTTCATGTGGTATGTCATTCAAACATCCATACCACGATCTTATTTACATTGTATTCTGTCCCTATAATATATTATGGGTTATTTTTGAGTGGGTAAACCTTACCCTTCTCTTTTTAATGTTTTATAAAACTTTGTTTCAAAACGGTTATGCTGTAGAATTTTCATCTCAAAAAACTCTCTCTTTTTCTCACGAAATTATCATATTTTATTTATGTAAATACCCAAAAATATTTTTTTTATAGGAATATTCACCAATACATAAAAATGAAATATTTTATTCTTTAATTGACATGCATAAAACCCTTATTCCCTTTCCATGGGTTATAAATGACATAATGATTTTGTTTTTAAGCACTTTTTAGAACGTCGTGACTTTAAAATAAAATCTATTTATTTTATTATATTTGGGTTATTTATGAAATGTATGGTTATGATCTATGTGGATCACATGAAAATAAATAAATATTAAGGGTTATCCTTGATATTACTCTAATGATTTGGGAAAATAATTTAATCTATAAAGATGACAAGTTTTACGATATCATGGTGAATAACCTTGGTAATTTTTATAATACCTTTGGGATGGACCTTGGTGATATGTTCATGAATTTATAAAATAAATTTGTTAGATAAATTTTAAATTTATTTTTCATGTTATTATTATTATGATATGAATTTTTTTTCTATATTCTTATTGATATCACTTAAGTTCACATGTAAACTATTTCACTTGTTTTCCTTACTAGGCCTTCTACTCACCATTACCTTTGATGTATGGATCCAGGTTATGAGATGTAGTACTTGTACTTAGGATGAAAATTTCAAGAATATTTTGATGGGGATTAAAATTATGTTTTATATTTTCATGTTTTATGTTTCTGATTTCAAAGACACTAGACCTTAACTATCACCTATTTGTAAAATGTAATGAACAGTTATGTAATAACAAGGTTAGATGCCATAATGAATCTGTATGTGTTAGCCAAAAAAAATATTACAACTCTTAGGTTAGGAAAAAACAAGTGGAAAACCATCACAATGATTACTGAAAAATCATAGGGTTCAACATCGACTGAGTGGGGACATAGAGGAGATGAGGAAATTCCAGTATAGGTATGTACTAGCCAGGGGTGACCAAGAGAGTAGGGATGTGCTAGGGAAAATAATAGAATATAGGGTGGCACAATGGGCCTCTAACATTGGTTAGTACTAAAGGATTTCAATTATATTCAATTATCTTGTCATGTATTGTTAATTAGTTCTTTCTTGAGTTACATTATAATATGGGATATCAGTTTCATGGTATTGTTCATTAATTAAAAATTTGGGCCCCATTTAATTTTTTAAAAACATTTCCAATTTTTTTATCTTCAAAAAAATTCAATATAAGAGTTTTATTCCACTGGTTTTCATGTCACTTCACAATATATGATGTGTTCGAGTCTTCAATAATTTGAGGTATTTCCATGTGAGATTATAAAAGTTTTCACAATGCCTAAAATGTTACGCTACTTTGATAAACCTCATGAAGGATCAATTTAGAAACAATTATGGTTATATTATGAGATATTCTGTTGGAAATTATGATTGAGTACAAATATAATCTATAAAATTATATGGACACGTAAATTTATGATTCTTTGATTATCTTCTTAAAAAATTTTATATCACAGAACCCGAATACTATGGACCAATATGGATGAAGACAAAGTGGCTGATATTTATGAATTTATATAAGGAAATAATTTACGTAAGGGGACAAAATAAGTAAATAGATTAATATTAGGGGTATAATTATAGATATTTATGTAAGTGGATACACATGTATGGAGATCCACTTTATAAGTATTTAGTAGTTCATAATGATTCCACATAGTGAGAGCAAGTTGAAAAAAGGAAACACAACTGCAGTTATTTTTTTGAATAAAATATCATGAAAATATATAAATAATTAATATTGAAAAATTATTTTAAATTCCTTGTATACAAGATATCTTTTATTGAAAATGGAAGAAGAAAGATTGTTTTATTTAAGAAGACCAATGATCCTAGACTTTAAATAGTGATATTTTAGTGAGATTGAATAGTATAGATTTATGGAAAGTCAACGCGTCAAATATTATGATAACAATTACAACATATTTCCCTAGATATATAGAATAAGAGTTGGTGAAATATGTGTGATATATGACCTTGATATTCTTGCTGCATATTACTAAATTGAAAGAAAAAATAGAGATAGCCTTCAAAACTACTCAGAAAAAAATTAACTATTTAGAAAAAAAAGAATAAATAAACTTTGTTCCATGCACAAATTGAAGAAATTACTTCTATCTAAGAAGTATGAGGGGAAAATATGTAAATTATAAGGTATTGGACTTATTTTCACCATTGAATATATTTTTTTGAGACCCTTTCTGATATGAATACCACTGTGATCAACATACACACTGATATTGAGAAGATACAACATAAGAATCTTGGGTGATTTATTATTTATATTATCTATCATATAAAATATGGTTTTTTATGGAATATGATCTCATTAATTTGATTTTGTAAAATTGGAATTTGAAAGCGAAAATAATTTTCAAGAGTTTTAATGGGATGAACTGGAAAGAAATGACGATTTTGATATAAATAACACTATTCATTATTAAGGGAATTAGATAATACCTACCCTCAGGGAACATTGATGATACCAACCCGACACTTGGTTGTAACTTTAACTACACTTGTAATAAATAAAAATTATAGTGATGATAAAATTTATTTCTTGATAAAAAGTAAAAATGGGAAGGATTAGGGTTTTTTGATTATTTAAAATCTCGTGAATTGTTGTTCATGTCTATTTCTACATTAAATTATAAAGTGATAGTTGAATGAACATCAACTTGAAGATCCCATTGGATAATGGTGATGATATATTGTATTTTTTGTTAATATTTTATATCAAATTCAATGAATAAGTTAAAAGAGGAGAAGATTACTCTGGATGTTCTAGAATAAATCCATTGAAAGAACTTAATTTGAATGGATGAACCATCAGAATTAGGAACTTTATAGATTAAATAAATACTTTCAGAAGATGATTGAAAGTGATTCAGATGATTGAAGTTATTTATTCTTACAAATTAAGGAGAAATAGATGGAAATATTTATATCTAGATGCATACTCAAAGATCAGATGATTAAAAATATGAACATCACTATCTTCAAAACTAGTACTAAATAATTAATAAGCACTATCAACAATATTTGGGGATGAAGAATTAAGCTAACCAAATATAGTGATCCAAAATATTGAAGTACCAAATTTATGGGAAAATACAAAGAACCCATTTAATGGTGATGCCAAAATATAGGGATATTGAAGACACTGATAAATATTTATAAGTAGATATATTCAGAAGAAGATCTACAAAATATATTCAATAAAGTTTAAGAAATAAGGTTGATCATATGGATGAAGCACACTGAATAATGGATAAAGTCTTTATGATTAATTCTTGGGGAATTTATGATGAACTTCATCTTATAAAGTGAGTTACAACCCTAAATATCTAAAAGTCATGAAGTGAAAATCCCCCAAAAGATATACTGAAAATAATGTACTGATTAATCTATAAAATATTATTTTGTAGAGCATGTTATGAAACCCAAACTAATAAAGATTTCATAATTTTATAATTATATTCCATAAGGAGTGTATGGAAGAAGAAAGAATCATATCTTAGAGGATAATTCAATAAAAAGATATGATGATAATAATAATGATGTGTATTTGAGTTAAGATAATAAAAATGTCAAAAATATTAGAAATTAGTGGTTAATATAACTAGGATATTAGTTTCTCAAAAGAATAAAACTGCAATCTATATTTGAACTATATGAAGGTGAAATGGATATAGACCGTTAAAATGAAATGAATCAAGCCTTAGAATGTTTTAAGTACTAATTACTGTAGAATATTAAGATGAGGGAAATGAAGAACCTAAAAAGCTGAATGAATTCTATGGAAGAATATGTTTTGGAAGATATAAGAAGGAATTTACCTTACTTTAAAGTAAAAATATTATAATGATGAAGAGTTGGGAATTCATTGTGCGATACTCATATAAAGAATGTTTGTTATTCAATCCAATATATGAGTAAGAGTTCAGGATATTTGATTCCAAGTTTTTTAGGAGCTCTGATAAATTCAAATCGTGATATCTTTGGAATATAGTAAAGGTGGTCAATTAAAGAATTAAGAAAGATGGAAGTTCAAGTTTAATCTTTAAAGTTCCCCATATCTCTCAGAGGAATATTGGTTATAAAAATGGGGGTAATCACTTGATTTTAGGATAAATAAAAAGATATATACTTATTATTAGATAGAGGAAGTATTCAACCATGCACTTCTCTCAAAAGAACAAATGTTTCAATGTTGAGAAGACTGAAATATGAAGTTATAAAGTATTGAGTGATTTCCCTGGGTCTAGAATAATGGAAGGAGGAGATCCATTCTAAAGTGAATAATTGACTTACCTAAGTTTTGGATATCGAAGTTCAAGGAATTATGAGTTCTATAATAATATTATTTCAGAATAAAGGATAATCCAATATGCATGCAATGTAGAATGGAAAAACAAGAGGTAATCAAAGTTCCATCCATAATGTTTCAAGAAGAAAATTTAATGACTGGTGGATTTTGTACAAACAACATGATCATTCTTACCAATAGGTAGAAGTATATTTCGAGAGTTGTCTTAACCACATACTTAATATTTTGGATTCAGAAGAGTATGTGATGCATGTATAGGGTTATGGAAGATTCCTTCTCATATAACATGTAATATGTTATGGATATTATACTGGAAAATATATATCATGGATGATTCTAGAAATAATAAGGATTAAATTATCACGTTGAGGATGAACCACGAAAAACCCTTATGTGCTACTATATTATATTATTTTCATAGCATAAGAGAAAATGGGGTGGGTGAATTTTTAAATATCTTTACATCTTAAACAATGAGGGACATTTGAATCACATAAAGGAATGATGAAATTAATTTTAAATTAATTTATAAAAGGAATTCACCCTTGATTTACCCCACACCTTAGGGTGACTACATGGTCCTCTAGGACTCTTAATTGGTATTTGAGTAAGGTTACCTCCATTTTGATCAAAAAATTTGTGTTCCCAATTGTGTTTAACAATATTAAATGAAGTATAGATTTAAATAATTTTAAGAAATATCTCCTTTGGAAAATATAGAAGTTAATACTCAAAGAAAGAAAATTTATGTTTTTCTAGGTTGTAGAAACATGGGGGTTTTGACCAAAAAATTGAAAAATGGATAACGAATTAAGATCTTAATAAGTAGAATTTATCCTCTCAAAAAATAGAAGGAGTATCCACCACTCCTAGATGAAAAGTGTGTTTTAAGAATTCCTATAATTCCAATAAAATTAATACTATTGTTGAAGGTTTCTCAAGATATGATAAGTATGATATTATTGAGTCTATTATTGATTTTTACATGGAAATAAAATATTATATGAATATTTCCTTACCAAGGATATTACATTTATACTTTAATATGTCAATGGCCTATAGGAGGATAAATCATAAGTGGAATTAGAACATGATGAGATATATAATTAATTTTAAAAGAAGTTATGAGAGTTAAAAACTCTTACTAAACTTTCTGATTACATTCAAAAGAAAAGTTAAACCTTATGGAAGAAGCATTGAAAATGTTTTTTGGAGAAAGAAATATTTAATAATATTTTTTAAGAAGTTTTCTATACATCAAAATCTACCATTGAATTCAAGAACTCTTGGTCAAAAATTAAAGCAAGAAGAATAACAGTGCTTGGAAATTAAATATAGAATAAAAGTAAAATTCATGAAAAATTGATCTTGATATTGAAAAATGAATGTGAAGAGAAATTTAACTTTCTTAAAAATAATGAAAATATTTAAATTTAAAATTCCTAAAGAGGTAGTGTATTTGAGAAACATTGAGTCCACCCTTGTTTAATTTTCATAAGTAGATAAAAGAGTCACTGTAGAAATTTAAAAATAAATTATTTCTTCCTGAAAGACTCAATATAATGGAAGGAATAATATGAAAGGCTTGAAATTATCATATTTTAAGAAGTTTAAGAAAAAGGTTGAACCACGTCCTGATAAATCTGTATGAACTTCCTCAATTGGTTTGAAAAGTGAAGGTTAATGTTCTAGATGAAAATGGGTGAATAAAATTGTGAAACCCACCTATCCTCTGAAGGTGGATGTATGAAATGATAAATTAAGAAGTTCCTACCAATATTTTTGAAAAAAAAGAATTTAATATATATAAGAAAAAACTTTAGAAAGAAGTCCCCACTATCCAAATTCAACACATCGAAAGAAGCTAAGGCTTATTGGATAATGTTGGTGCTGTTGAAAGTTTAGGCACATATCTATCGATTGGTGGTGTAATATTCCAAGGTATAAAATAATAAGGCCTAAACTAATGCCTATAAAGGTGAGAAGCTCAAATAATTACATCCAACCATCATAAAAATGGAAAAATCTATTTACACCCAATATATTTGAATATATTGAAAATTTATATGGAAGTTGTGAAAGAATTGGTCATGATGATGAATAGTGCTTGTTTAATTCTACCAAGTAAAACTCATCAAATACTAATAAAAGGAGACAAAACAATCTAATGTAAAATAAAAGGAATATAGACTATATTTATACCTTTATAGGATAACCATAAGAATCTACAAGGAAGTTTTTACACAAGAATAATTTTTTGGAAGATTTAAAATTTAAGAAAAGATTAAACTTCTATGGAATAAAAGGCCAATCTATGTATCATTGTAACCTTTACAGGGATGTTCAATTTAAATGATACAAACTTAATAAATAGATCCATTCAATCTAAGAATGATATAATAGGATTGTAATAGTGGAATATATCTCAGATGAAGAAGTTTGAGTTCATTAGAAGTTAACTCTGAAGTGTAACTTACCAAAATATAAGAATCTATGTGCAAGGTTTAAGTTAGAAAGACACACTACTAAAAATTTCATGATAATGTTAAATAATTAGGAGAATATGGTTAATAAAAAGATATATACATCAAAATATAAGAAGGTTGTTGTGAAAGAAAATCCTTAAAAAAATTAGATATATAAACATGTTTTTAAGGTTTTTATGATTGTATGTCCTTAAAAATTGTAGGAATAAAGGATATTGTAAGTATAAGTAAAGAATAATTCTTGTGAATTTATATTATATGTTAGGATTAAATCTCTACATTATGTGAAAAGTGAAGGTAAATGAATGAAATCCATGTAGTCTATGAAGATCAATTCATAGAAAACAAATGGTGTTGGTATAAAGAGAAATTAGGTTAAGGTGAAAAGAGTTTTTGGGATGAATTTTTTTCATCCTTATTACCCATATGAATATAATAAAAGATACAAATTATTCTTGATCAATCCAAATGTTTTTACTGAAAAATTAATTGAAGGTGATGTGTGTTAGTGGGAGACTTGACAAGAAGATTAAAGTTCCTAGAGACACATTCTCTTGATGAAGATGAGGATGAAGATATGGATAATGAGAATATAGAGAATCAAAGATATTTTAATATTTATGATATTAAATGTTAAGGGAGAAAATTGAATTTTTAATGAAAATGTAAAAAATTTCATAAAAAGGGTGAGAATCCTTCTTTTTTATTCTTGAATGTTTTTTATCTTTTGATTCATTTGGTAGAAGGAATTAAGTTTAATTAAAATCTATTTGATCTACCCCTAAATGTATATTTTGTAAAATTTGGCATCACTTGGTATTTGTTTAGATAACTTTAATATTCCGGTTATTCACTCATGTTTTTAAAAAGATCATAACTCACACAGAATTAGAGTTATATGATTCGAGGATTATCTATTTAATAAAATTGATGATATAATTATCTAAATGAATTTATGTATACATTTTATTAAATTGAATAAAATGGGAGAAGAAGAAAAATGATTTTGAAAGTTCCTCCCTCTCCCTATTATTTTGATAAGGGGGATTTAAATTAAAATATTTAAGTTAGAGATAAAATCGATAAAGAAGAGCCCTCGCTTTAAGATCTCAAAAGAAGGGATAAAAGAGACCTTGAATTTATTATCAGTAAGGGGGATAAATATAATAGACTTTGGTTTTTTGAAAGATTATTGAAAATAAATCCAAAGGGGGATTTTAAAGTTCCCATTAGATGATGATGATGATATATTGAATTTTTGGAAATAGTTTATAGTAAATCCAATGTGTAAGTTGAAGGAGAAAAAGATTCCTATAGAAAGCCTAGCCGAAGAGCCATGGGAAGGTAGAGATCTGATTTCATAATGAAGATGCTGGGGAGGAGTAGTTCCAAGTAGTTAGTATGGGTTGTATGTAATGTTTGAAGCCTACGGGAAATGAATTCCTCTAAGACCTACGATCCATGTAATACTAGTGCCTATGGTCCTCGTAAGGATTCCACCTCACCCATTAAAAAGTGGATTATCAAAATCAATAATAAATGAAGGCCTTCAGTCCATTAAGGGAATACATATGAGTTGAGTTAGTTCTTTTTAAGGAAAAGGGGGAAATACATGGAAATGTTTATATGTAGAAGCATCCTTGAACATTAGATAATTTTAGAATAGATATTTATTTTTAAATGGATAGTGATGAATAAATAAAAAAAATAATCAACAAAATTCAGAGTTAACGAGGAATGTTTCCCATATATGGTGATACTAAAGCTTTAAGTTCCAACTCCATGGGTAAATCAAAAGAACCCATTGAATGGTTAAGAGAGAATTTCAGGAGATCATTTAACCTAATTAATATTCATAAGTAAATATATTTGTAATAATATATATTAAATATCATCAGTGAAGATGAAGAAACAAGGATGATAATAAGGATGAAACACAATGAAGAATTGATAAAGTCCATATGATTTGTTCCTGAGAAATGTAATATGAAATTCACCTTACAAAGAGAGTAATTTCCATAAATTTGGAAATGAAATAAAGTGAAACATTATAAGAAGAAACTCTAAAGATAATATGATGAATGATGTTTGTAAGATTATGCTTAAGAGTATATTGTGAAACCCAAACAACTAAAGAGTTCAAATTTTTGTAATGAGATTCAAGAAGGATATTGCAAAAGTAGTGTTTAAAATTAAAATGTTCCATATGGTGGTGGTTGAGTTGAAAAGAAGACATGATGATCATAAGAACTAATTTGATTTGATTCTATATAAGTGTAGGGTCAAAAATATCAGAAGCTATAGTTTAAAATAATTCGAAGTGATGTCGATATGAAGAAGAAAATTGTAATCCAAGTTTGAAATTTTTAAAGGTGAAATAGATGGAGACCATTAAAAGTACATGAATTGATGTATAGAAATTTCAAATTACTAAAGACTATAGACTATTGAGTAGAGGTAAAGATATAACCATTATAATATTATTAACTTCTATATAAAAATATGTTATGGAAGTTATAAGAATAAATTTTCATTATTTTAAACTCAAACTATTCTAGTAATTATATGGCAGAAATTCAATGTGTAATACTCGAAAAAGACAATGTTTATGATACAATTGAAGAAATGACGAAGAGTTTAAGATAGTTGATTCCAGGTTTTTTAAGTGCTAAAAAAATTCAAATCTTGATATCTTTAGAGGATAGTAATGGCGGAAAATTCAAGAGTTAAGAAAGAAGGACGTTCAAAATAACACTTGCACATTCCTCACATATGTTGGAGGAAATATGGTTATAAAATAGTAGGGGAAATAATTGAGTAAAGAGTGAAAAAAGTGATATTGTATTTCAGAGAGAGTAAGCATCTAACCAAGAAATTTTGTAAAAAGAACATTCTGTTTGAAGTTGAGATGACTGAAACAAGATTTTCGAAATTACTAAGTGAGTTCCAAAGATCTAGGAGAGATAAAAGATGAGATGCAGATAGATTTCAAGCATTTAATGATATTTTTATTGAATTTTAATATTAAAATCATTGAGAATTTGAGATGAATATTATTCTAGAAGAAAAAATAGGCTGATGTGCTGTGGTTCCAATATAAAAAATACCATCATTCATTCCAATAGATAAAAGGGGCCTTCAGAAGTTATCTTAACCACATGAATATTATTATGGTTTTAGAAGTTTGTGAGATTCATGATAAGGTTTTGGGGTCATTTCTTCCGACACCACTTGTAATTCGTGATGGATATTATAGTGGAAAAATCATTTCACATTTGATTACAAAAACAATGAGTAGGTTCTCACATTGAAACTTGAAGTTGAAAAAATCCATGTGTGATACATACTTTTCATTATATATATAACATAAGGTAAAATTTGTGATTGAGAATTTATAAATATCCCTACATATTAGTTAATGATAGAGGTTTATTCAACTTAAAATAAAGAAGAATTTATATTGTACTTAATTACTAAAATTTTTCCACCATTGATTCATCCACCATATTTGGGTGACCGTATGATCCTCTCGGAATATCACAGTTGATCCCTTACACTTAATTGTGGTAGTGGTTTTAATAAATAAGGATATAATTAGAAGTGAGACTAAAACATACTAAATGTTGGGCAAACTATTTCAGCACTCTCTAAATGTCGCTCTATAATCCGCTGGGATCTAATCCAATATTTATTAAAAATATCTTCTTAAACTCTTATGAATCCATGGAACTATTTTCTTCCCTTTGACTTTTGTTATTGATGAGGTTCCACTATTAATCCTCCTCCCAATACAAATTATAAAAAATTAAAACAAAATCTTCATTCTCTAAGTGTTGAATAATAGAAAATATCATTTCTATTATACTGATCCATTTTTTGGTGATTGGTGGATAAGTAGACCAACTAAAGGATGCTGGTTGTTGTTATATGAATGGCCTGGTATTGAGTTTTTATATCCTTCACATACATTGTAATTTACATGGTACATTATATTTTTTATAACATGAGAGAGTCAGGTGAGCATATCCATAAGAATTCATTTCTCTAAATCCCACCCTATTTGGTTTCTTTTTGGGACACTCATTTCATCTTCCATCACACTCATTATTTACTCATTTTCTCTTAGTTATTTCCACTAAATAAAATAAAAAATGTTTTTTGTGTATTAACTAACAATATCCTTTGTAAGTAATCATATGATAATGAAAATAAATCATAATATGTATTAAATTAGGATACCATTATTTCAACTACCGATATATCATGTTCATCTTATGATACTCTTGGATTATCCTATCACACTTTTGGAACAAACAAGGTTAAGTGTTATATACATATTATTTATAACCTAATCCATAAAAAATAACTAATCCCCACTCTGATACCATCTAATAATAATCAACCAGACATAAATTGATAACAATTAATTTTACATGAATATTCCTCACATATCATGATAAATTACACCCCATAACCTAAATCGTCTCTTTATTCAGATATTAGATATATAAAATTCTTATTTTATAACAACAAAAAATCTCTTAATAATTGCACCATAATTAACTTTCATCTAAATGTATCATAAATTATAGTTTTTTTATAACCTATGAAATAGAAACATAAAAAAGGGTTATCTCAGATGATTAGTAAGGGGTAAAATATACAAGATGTAAACTGAGGATCATAAGGGAATATATGATGAAAATATGGGTATGATAACTAAATAAAGGTATATGAATGAAATGTAAGAAAATCCTAGCATATGAAATATGGATCAAAAATATTAATATAACATAAGGATTTTGGAATACCATGAGAATTTTGCATAAGAATGTTAAAACATAAGATAATAATCATGATCCATGAAACATAACATAAAAATTTTGAACTAATGTAAGTTTATAAATAATAACATAAGTCATAGTTAACCATCTAGACCATTATAACATATTGTATTAGGAATCACTACCCATACCTCCATAATATAGTGGATTAAGAATCACTACCTATGTCCTATAATATAGAGGACTGAGTATCCCTACTCACGTTACATAGTAATATAATGATATATAAAGCTTTATATAATTAATTAGAGGTATATAATGGACCCACTATTCATATAATTATAAACCACACATATGTGTTCTATATGAACATTATCACATTCACATATAAAACAAAGAAAAAATAACCTATGAGAAAGAAATTGGTCTCTTAAATATTTCCATAAAGCATAAGTAAATTATCAAGATAAATAAAGTAGATTAAGGAATTAAAAAATATCCCCAATAAAACATAACAAATATTAAAGGATATTGATATAGATAAAAAACTCTTTAGATTAACATTTGAAAATTATTTTAAAAAATAACAAGAATAATCCTTTAATTTATTGAGAAATATTTTTCTAATAAATAAATAAATAATAAATAAATAATTAAAAAATTATAAAGGAAAAAAATTTCTTTGAAGAATAATGAATTTTTTTATAGAATCTTGGTAAAGAAAACTGTAGAAAATAGTGGGTAATAGAAACCATACAAAAAGTGTTAAAGAAGAGAGTTAAATGATTTATTTCACACTTTAATAAATTAATATAAAATTCAACATAAATTAAAATTATGAGACAATAAAATTTGGAATAAATATATACACTTATCAATATGATGAAATTGGAAACAGAAGAAAAATAATCCCAGAAAAAAAGATGATATAAGGTCAGTTCAACTTACAAGTATCATTCTAGGTGAACTGTAAACTAAAAGGAGTGTAAATGTTAAGACGACATATAAAAAAAATAAACGGATAAGAAGAAAATAGATTTTTTTAGAGTTAAGGAATATTAAGTTTAATCTAATATAAATTTATACATAGATAATCATTGTTTCAAATTGTGATTATAAATTAAACGCTTATTACTTTGGTAATTTTTGAATTAAAAGAAATTGAAATAGAGAACCTCAAATGAATTTAAAAATCAAATGAATTACAAGAATAATGTAATAAAATATTTTAATGAGGTATATCATAATACGTAAAAAATAATTTTTTAGTGAATATTAATGATATCTGAGAAAATAGAAATTGAGACAAAAACCCTTTCCTTCAAACCCGAATTCTTAAAAAATGATCCACCCCTGAATAATAAAAATTTCATTATTACTTACATATTTAATATCCTTATTCACATCTATTACTTTTTATAACATTGAATTATAATCATTTATTAAACATATTTTTTCTATTTATTATTTATTTTCATCATCGGATGTTAGTAAATTTGTTTGTTTCGAATAACTTTTATAGTGGAGATGTTGATCCCCATTGTCATATAAAAAGGTAACCATTTTAATATTATTCAAGGTATTAGAATCAACTTGATAAAATTATTTATGCACTCTCACTTTCATTTGATGGAATATATGGGTAGTGTTTATGAGAATATAATTCTAGATGAGAATATTTTGGGTGATTTTCCAATAACTATGAGTTATATCAATTGTACATTCATTTTTGTGTAACATTTCCCTAAAATATTCCTAAAATAATTTTTATTTAATATTATATATTACCATTGATAATGTATTTTTAGTCATTCATATTGTAAATGATGATGATAGTATAACATAATTCATGTATGTAATTATTCCAACCCAAATAAGAACATTCTATTCTAATTAATGATTAAGAATATAATGTTATACCTCATTTATATAATTTATATAAGAATAATGTTTTTAACATAACATAATTAGATTCTAAAAGAAGATTTTGAAACTTTATATATGTGAAGGTAAAATGAAAATATAGATAAGAAAAATATACCACCTTTGATTAAATTGATCCTTATTAAAATTGATACCTTTAGAATGAAGGATTTAGGCCTCCTTCTTATGACCAGAAGCTACCAAATACGTAATAAGAATTTATAAGATGGATTTTGGGTATGTATTCTAGATAAAACTAAGGAATTAAATAGTTTTTTAGGTCAATATACTTTTTTGATAGATGTTGAGTTCTTGGGATATTATTGAGAACCCAAATTAATGTTCGGATTTTTTATAGAGTTTTCTTATAGTATTGCTTATTTTTCTAGAAAATAATAATTTAGCGATGAAACATTTGATATGTTTAATGTGTTTTTATTTTTATTACATAAATCATATTAAAAAATAATTTATGTAAGGTTTTAAAAGTGATCTAAAATGTGTTGAAAAGTTTAATTGTCTTAAGAAGTATTTAAATTTGTTTTGGAGAAGCTTATGGAATATTTGATGAGGTTTTGAGCTATTTTTTATTTATTAAAAAATTAATATTTCTATATCTAGGTAGTATGTATGATATTTGGTTCATATATAATAAATTTTAGTGAGAATATATCTTGAAATTTCACAAAGGTAGGGATATATAATATATATTTCAGAGAAAAATTATCATGAACCACCCCGGTTTTGTCCCTCCATCAGACACTCTAGCCATCCCATAACATACTTAAGGGTCATCCCTGGCCCCCTAGGAAAATGACAGGTGTGATTTTCATAAAATTAAATCCTTCGAGATGATTTTAACATAAAATTAATAAAAATAACAATATAAAAACTATCATAACCCATCCATAAGTGGGATGTCCACACTAAAATAAATAAGATGAAAAAATAGTTTAATTTTTTTTAAAAATATAGAGAAAATAAATACCTTCACTAACCCTAAAATCCTACCACATACACCTACCCTTTAGATCACCCAATCTATACATACATAACTTACAACTAATTAAAGATATGTAAAGTATCAATGTACTATACAGACGACATGGCAAGGTAAACTAAATAAGAAGATAACTAATATACCTATGTGTGACTACACTAGCAACCACCCAACCTCAAACCAAACATACTCAATGATAAATCAAGTGTTAAAGAGAATCATAATACTAAAATGATTTATATATGTGGAATTTAGATAGATCAGTTGGAGTTCCAAGTAAACCACACCCATATGAATTGTCTTTAAATTAAATATCCATTTCATCATATTTTGAAAATACAAATAGAAATTAATTTTTTCATTTTTATTTGGAATTAAACAATTTAATTAAAAAACCATTCTATTTAAAAAAAAATAAATTTATTAATTTCAAAATAAAAAATCCCTTAAAGGTTTTAAATATAAATAAATAATAGACTTGGAGAAACATTCTAATTTAATAAATTTAAACAATTTGATGACAAAAAGAAAGAGAAAAGAAGAATGATAAAAAAATAAATTTAGCAACATTGGAAGCCCTATGATACTATGGCCATTCTCTATCCAAGTTTCCTTGTACTCTCATTGATCAAAAAACATATAAATATTCCTATGCATTAGCCATCATGGAAGAAGAATCCAAAGTCCCTACAGTATTGAATCCATATCATTATATGGTTTAGTTAGTGTTTTGGCATGTTCCAACATCTAGGTAGGGAATACCCTTTCCTAATTCTCATGTCCTAGTCATCCCACTTATGTACCCAGGGTTCCCTTGTGATATTACCTTATCAAACAATTAAATTTACACTTTCAATAGATTTCATAATATCAACATGACACATTCTATCTATTCCAAATCTAATATAAAAATAACCATTTGGAGAAATTCAAATCAGAACATTGATATCAATTTATCAAATTCATTTTAATTTTTTTTTAAATATGGGTTTGAGTATCAAATTTAGATTCCCAAATATTTCCTCTACCATTATGACAATATATATTCAAACACACACACACACACATCTCCTAATGAACAAATTCACATATTCTCATGTGAATATATATATATATATATATGGAAACCCGAACTAACCCGTGCATACCCAAGGGGAATCACCATTCCCCACCAGGATAAAGATAATAATTATTGGCATTAAATAAAATAATTAGGGATGGATTTTTCTATAAAATAAATTAAACTAACAAAATTAAAATTGGCATGAACCATAAAAAAATAGGAAATCCACACCAAAATAAATAATCTTAAAATAAATTAATTAAAAAATATAAAAAATATAAATCAAAGTAATCCCTCCACTTATCCCAAAAACCTACCTTAGAAAAAACCCCTTTAGATCACCTAGTATCCAAAAATATAATGTACCACTGATTAATGAAAAGGAAATAAATAATGGCCTATTTGACTATATTGGCAAGGTAAAGTAAATAAACAAAATAACAAACATTCCTCTATGTGGCTATACGAATCACCACCCAAAATCAACATGAACATGCTCCACAAGTAGTTAAGAGATAAAATAGTACTTGAAAGTAGAATGAGGTATATTGTCTTGATATCAATTTACCCATAATAATTCTAAGTAAACCACACCCACGATCATTATCTTTAAATTAAATATCCATTCCATGATAGTTTGAAAATAAAAATAAAAATTATTTTTCTCTATATTTTTTTAAATTCCAATCATTCCTTTTAAAACAATAATTTAATTTTGAAACAGTGAGGGTGATGCATTTCAAATAAAAAATCCTTTCAATTCTTTAAATAGAAATATTTATTTAAATTAGAAAAATTACCTAATTTAATTATGTTAAAAAAATTTATTACTCAAAGAAAAATAAAATAAATAATGATATATAAAACAATTGAGAACCATGGGAAGCCCTAAGATACTAAGGGTGGGCCTCATCCTTGGATCCACATACTCTTAAAAATCAAACCACACATAATTATTCCCATGTATGATCCAATGTTGAGGAAAAAGATAAAGTCCAAGTGGTTTCTAATTCATATCATCATATAGTTCACTTAGTCGTGTAGTATTTCCCAAAAGGTATGTAGGGAAGACCTTTTCCTTGCATACTTTTCCTAGTCATCCCACCTATGTACCAGGGGTTACCACATGCTATTCCCTTTTGAAAAAATTCAATTTTGTCTTTTAATACATTTCACCAGCACAACATTCCACTTTCAATCCATTGTAAATCCTATACAAAAAAGAAATAAATTTGAAGAAATTGCAACAAAAACATTGAGACATATTTTAGAAATTAATCTAAAAAATGGTTTGAAAAAAGGGTTTTAGTGTCATGTTAAATTTACTAAAGTTTTCCTCTATCATTATTCCCATATATATTTATATAAATATAGACACATACACCTTCTAATGAAAAAATCACATATTCTCATGTGAATTTATACATATATATATATATATGCACATATTTATACCCATGTATATATGTATACCCTCCAAATATATCAAATCATAAAATTTCATAATCAATTTCAAACAACACTAAAACACTTAAATTTCATGGGAAAACTACCATAAATATTTGATAAATAAAAAAGATGATTATTCTTTAGGTGAAAATACATAATAATGAAAATAAATAAGAACCCATATAGAAATCAACATTAAACTCTGAAAATATTACTTAATATATATATAAATATCTAAATCTATTTGAAATCAAATTGTATGCATATGTTCTAGCGACCCGAACTTAGATTTCCTGGAGATGGTGTCTGATACTAATTATATTGGCATGATTACAAGGAATCAGATCTCACGGTAATGAGAGTTTAGTAGTCTTGGTAAACTAGATACGCAAATGAGTCTTGTATTACAAATAAATACACTAATCACAATATTTTCTCTTCTTTCTAAATTAACAACATTGAGGATAACATTATTCCATATGATAAATATATTGAGAAGTAACTTCATAGAAAACATGGAAAGGAAATAACTAGAAACACATGCCATCAAAATAGCTAGATAAGGAAAAATAAATTTGGAATGGTGAGATACTAAAACACATGAAATTTAATCAATGAACTTAAATTAAATGTATACATAGATATGTTGATGTAAAATCTCATGAATGAATAATAACTAAAACTAAACAAGGGTAATGATTTCTTAGTTGACATCATGTCTAAGGAATATGAAAACCTATACTATCAAGACCTTTCACAAGATGGTTTAAATTAAGGGTAGAAACCCATTTTAGAAATCTCTCATAAGAACCTGTAGATGCATTGAAAAGCTATATAATTTCTGGGATCCACCCGTCATTTCCCGTCCAAAATATTCCTCATATAGAATAATAATAATATATAATATGCCTTATCAAAAATCTGTATTGAATAAAGAATTCATAATTATCAATATTTCCGCAAATAATCAAATAACTATCAAAGTAGACACTGTATGTAAAATGATATACTTTTTAGGAAATAGTAATATCTATGATAAATGAAATGGATAATTTATGGAAATTCAATATTCAATGATAACATGATATTGAATATTTCAAGGGGATGAACAAATAAGTAAAGGAAGTGAATGTGAATACTATCATTTTCCAAATAAATCATAAACCATCCAGATGAATATTAAGGATAGAATCAATACAAAATATCCCAAGTAGAGTAAAATAAGATGTTGTTGTTTTTGATGAATGAAAATATTATAAAAATATCATAAAAACATTCTTGAGGAAAATATACTTTTGTTTTGGAAAACCTTTTTAAACTGATTATCCATCATAATGACCACCAAGAGAGGTGGTAAATGAAAAATTGAACAATCATCATTTTGTGAGGTAGTAGTTCTCCGTACACAGAAATAATATGTTCATTACTATAACTACCCAGACCTAAACAGCCACCCAAACAGTGCTAAACAGGTCGGGTGTTACCACCTTAGGCGCACCTCCCTGAATGCCAAAGGCTTCTGACTAGCAGCAAGGGTCTTATAGGTATAGTGGGGAGGCTATACCCTCTCAGAAGATAATAAAAATGGTACTGGTCTGAGTATAATAATAAAGATGCAGTGGAATAAACGACTCAGCAGACTCAAACTAGACCCGTAGAGCGGAAGCACATTCAATAACAATAAACATAAGAAGCAATAAATATGAACAACTGTAGTGGAAATAAACACAACAACATGCTGATCACTTATAACTACTACTGAATTAAAAAACATGCATCCAAAGCAGTTCATACATATATAAATATAAAGTGTGCCAATGTATAACCAAATGTAGCTACAAACAAGAATGATGATACTGGAAAGTACACAGAACATAGTAAACTCCAGCTAGGAAAGACCTCAATGTCCATAACATCTCCATGCAATAGCTAATAAATCCCAACTTCTGAAGAAGACCTCTTTCCTACATGTAAATCCATAAAGATTGCACGCGTCCCGAAGGGCCCATGCAGGGGTGAGACAAATATCAGTAGGATACCCCCCAATGGTGCATACCTAATATAAGTGTTTATGCAGGCATGCATCTATAAAGAAAGCAGTAAATAGAACAATTCATGAATAAACACAAACTCCACTAGTGCTCAGAAGCCACCATGGAGTGTCACCTACTTCGGCCAATGCCGGAATCTCTGTCATGTAACCCGACACCCTGTGCCCTATGACACCACGTGTCTCAAGTACCGATGTCTCAAAGGCATGCCCAAGAAATTGTAACCTGGAGGAACTACAATGCCTGTCCTCAATAATAAACCCGAGGGACAACGATGTCTGCCCTCAAAATAAGTAGTCGGAGGGATAGCAATATGTGCCCTCAAAATAAAGTATCTAGAGGGACAACAATTTCTGCCCTCAGATAATGGAGAGCCTCTTCCCCAACCCGATAGCCTTATTGTTATCCCCCGAAGGCTCCTCACCTTCCACATGGCTTCCTACGACAACCACCCCCATACCGATAGTACCTAAACTGCAACTAATGGTGGTCTCTACCCACACGAGTGGTCAAAACCACCTCATCACATAGTCTCTTTGTGTTCACACTACTCAAAGTTTCTGGGTGAGCGGTAATCACCAAAATATTACCCAGGCCATAACACCTCTAACACCTCATGTCCCTACGACAATGTCTCTCAAGTATGAAAGCCTTGCCATCCTAGTAACCCAGGCCTAGCCCAACCTGACAGTCATCCTACCTCAAACTGACGCCCATGACACCCAATCCCATGGTCAGAACCACCCAATGTAACCCGGGCCAAGCCCAACCTGACCAGTATCACTGAAGAATATCCGGTCCATTTCCAAAACAACCAAAAGGGTTCCAACATATGAAATTCAACAATTACCTATATACACATTTAAACAAAACACAATAACAGGAAAAACAATATAAACAGTTTATTTTCACTAGCCCATCAATTATCTAATAATATAAATGAGGTATTTAAAGCCTCTAATAATTCATATCAAGGTTCAATAAACTAAACTCAACAGTTTAGAACAAAACAATTCAATTAATACCATTTTGGTGTCCTCGGCCAAAAATGACCTGATGAGCAATGACCACTCACCTAGCCCCGCTCAAGTAACACAGGTAACATGACATACCCAAAGGTATACCATAGGTAAATGAACAATGTAATATGAAATATCAGATAAAATTGGGTCCCGCTCAAATTACCCAAAAATGCGCTGAAGGCCGCATCACCCAAATTGCCTTGAAAACACAAAAAGAGGTACGTACCACCTAGCTGAGACGCGTACGATGCTACTCCTCTGATAACAGCCTCTAATTAGGTCTAAAATGTAGTAGATATATAAAAGAATACAAACCACTCAAACCCCAATAACTCGTTCTAGAAGAGAAATTAAGAAAAATGGCTCAAGAGGAATGAAGTCCTTACCGAGTGGGTTCCAACGGATCAATCAGTGTTCGAATCGGGTGTCAGATGAAGGAGATAGAGGGGATTGAAGTGTCAGCCAACTCTCCCCACTCAAACCAATGAAGGTATTGAGGTTTTGCCTCAATAGGAGGCTGTAACGCCCCGACCCCAGCTACCCAGAGTCGGTGCATTAATTACATAACATTGGCATGATCACAAGAAAGATCAAATCCCGAAAGACCGATTGGTTTAGTAGCCTTGGAAACACTAGATATAATCATAAAGTTTTACATTACATTTCAAAGTGAAAAACTACTACAACAACAAAGTCTTCATATCCACACTATTAACCCCTCATAATATCCCTGTAAGTCATTCATAATTTACTTCTTCACTACCTGGGAAAAATAAAACATAGAAAAGGGGTGAGCTCAAATGCCCAGTAAGGATAACAATATAGAGGAAACTTTCATAAATAAAAATAAACATTTAAGGCAATGTATAACTAAAACAAAAGCCTTTTAAACTTGAACATTTAACATAGTATGGCATAAATAAAATGAAATAATGCCATTTACTTATTCACATGGATATTCTACTAATCGAATAATCACATGCAAAAATCAATAACCACTTTCATAATGTTGGAATGCATAATGCCAGACTATCATAACCACATAGCCAAGGCCTCGTGCCAAGACTACAAATAAGATTTTGTCAAGGCCTTGTGCCAAGACACTAGTTTGTCTCATGAGACCTACCGATGCATCGAGGAGCTATAGCGGGCTCCACCCGTCACTTATTAAGTCCAATGCATTCCCATATGAAAAGGTTTAAACATAACATAAACATTCGTATTAAAACTAGCATACGAAATGTCAATAATTTCACCATAAACTATGAATGGTATAAAAATAGCACATCCATAGTCAAACATATCACAAAACCTTCAATACAATATAGAAGTTTTGTATCATAATAAATCAACTTCAAATAATCTTAAAATCCATCAAAGGATGTTGACATAGATGAAATCAAAATTCTTTTTAAAGAAATATCTCCTTTTATTTTGAAATCATTTAAGATCCATATAAAATAAAACATTTTCTTTGAAAATATTCTTATAAGCTTGTAAGGAAAGCTTTGAAGATTTTATAACGGCGTAAAATAACCGCACCCGCCGTATAAGTTAAAAAAAAACATTCTTACCTCAATTCTATCGAAAAGGTTAAAAATGACCTTGTTTTGAAAACGACGGAAAGATTCCTTTATAAACCTCTTATAAAAAGTCAAACAAGGGTATAAATGACTTTAACCCATATTCTTGTAAATTGTAAAAATGTTTTGAAATACATTTCGAAGAAACATGGATGTGGATGATAAAGAGATCCCAGTAGATTATTACGTATAATACAACCTCGGATAATGAAGAGATTGTGAAATAACCCTTACCTTGTACTTTTCCTTGGTTGGGGTAGGTTAACCTCCTGTATAATGGTGAAATAATTGTTATTAAATTATACAAGAATCATATATATTAATATGATATCATATATGATCTTTTAACATTGATTTATTAATAATATCTTAGAATTATCGTCGTTTCGGGTGTTAACTTACTTGTTTTCTTTTGTATGTTTTGTTACGTAAGACATGTATGTAAAGTATAGGTTGTATATTATTCATATCCAGAATGATATCAAGTCCTTAAACATCATTTTTTAAATCATCAAATTATACTTGAATGGATACGATGGAGAATGAATCTCATCGCGTTCGTGGAGACGGTAGTCCGTACGTACGCACGAGCGACAATATCATTCTTTTGATATTAAAATAATATATAAAAGGATGGTATATCATATATAAAGAATCATTAACATGTTAGATTTATTATTTACATGAGTTACACATCATTATTATACCCATCCAAATAATATTATATTGAATAACAATTACACCACGACGTGGAGACGGTAAGCCGTACGTACGCACGTATGGTGACATGTTATTCAAAGGGTGGATAGGATAATGAATATGGTTGTACCGTATTTATAATAACATCACAGTATATGTGAGACACTGGAGTTATTATTTCAGAATGGTAAGAACAAAGGAAGAAGAAGTGGAAGAAGAAATGAACTTAGAAAAGGGTGGTGAAATCATTACCTCTTCTTCGGGTTCTTCCTTTTGATTTGATCAAAAGGGCTCCTTAGGTTGGCTTTCTGATCAAACTAAGGCCTCTAGGTTGTAGTGAGGGATGTTGGGAGAGTATTTGGGCAGAGTTTGGCCGAACCAAAAGGCTTTGAAGGTGTGAAGAAATGAGAAGGAGGAGTGCCCTTTTATAAGAGGGGTGAGGGGCACCTTTGGAAAAGCTAGAAATATTAATTTATAATAAATTCATATTCGGTTTCTAATGGCTCCAAAATTGACTATTCAAAGGTTAAGGTGGGGATAGGTCGAAAACAACTCAACCAATAGAATTTAGACAGGTTTGGGTACTTATATTAACCTTATCTTTAAGTATTAACTCTAAGTTAATTAGTTTCACTTTTACAATGTCTCTTTGTATTTTTATATTATATGGTTAATAGACTTACCATATACATACAAGAGACCCCCAAGTGGTCCATTAATGATTAACCTATCATAATATAAGTCTCTTGGCCGAACCTTAGATTTTTAGGAATTTAATATCAATTAATAATATAATATTTGTTTTAAGAACTCTTTTATGTCAATTTTGACACTATTCAATAGTTGATTTTTGTGAAACTCATAACAGATTAATTACTTCGAACAAAGTCAATTAAATCAATCCTAATATATCCTATTATCCTATAAAATTAGTATAATTCATTAAAAGTTTCATATTATATTTATTTGGGTATTTATAATATCAATTATGTTAATTTTTTACTATTTTAGTAATTACTGCATCATCATTGTGTCATAAATAAAATACATTATTTAATGTCTAAAAATTATAAATAAAACATAATTATGTAGGAATTCTTTTTATCTTTCTAATGAATATTTATAATCGAAAATCCAACATGTATAACCCTATGTAAAAATTGTTCTTCTAAAAGATGTAAGCTTATGCCATTTTTATTTTTATTTTAACTTTATTAATATAATGTGTCCCTACCACATACAAGTGGCTCCAAGGGGTCCCCAAATTGACCCAAGGATGCCCATGGTCGGGTATGTGTCCACCAATAAGGTTAGGACACGTTCTAGGGTAATTTTGTATTATTATAATATTATTTTTTTAACCCTTATTTACCGGATTTACCCTTTAACCATGGTAAATAAAATATTTACCGCAGTAATTATTCAAAATGTGTAAAAATAAAAGTTACCTATTTACATAATTTGGACATCTTGATTCCAAATATGGAATCCATTTTCATAAATTCAAAACACAGAAGTGGCAGAAATTAATTTAAAATTAATTCCCGCTGTCAAAACAAAAAGCGTGTTTTTAAGAGATAATAACTATCAAAAGATTGACACTTGTTTATGTTCGGTTTAATTGTAAAATTATGTCCAATGATAAACATTAAATTGAATGGTAAAACTATATTCTAAATATACTTTAAAACCACTCAAATTCATAATTTATCACTATTAATTATTTTGATTAAAAAAGTTGTTTTTAATTAAAATTTAGAAATTTTCACTATTCATCAAAATATGAAAGTTATCCGAAATGTACCAAAATTTCACCTTAGGCTAAATTCAATATTCCGAATCCAAAAATGAAGTCCATTATAAAATATATATAATTTCAAAAAGTAGGTATTACTATTCATAACGGCTAGTTTGATTAGTTATGGTGTGTTAGAACTCGGTGTTGCGTACAACACACGCTATCACATTATTCAAAGAGAAGCGTACCGTAGAAGCTTGGGGTGTTACATTCTCCCCTCCTTCAAATAATTGCGTCCTCGCAATTTCTAGGGTATTACTGCATAAAAAGAATCGGGTGTTTCTTCATCATAAGTTCCTCGGGTTCCCACGTTGCCTTTTCCATCTTATGATTTCTCCACAAAACTTTTACCAGACGCGTCGTCCGGTTTCTCAGTACTTGTTCTCTTGTTTCAAGAATCCTGACGGGCTCTTCACAATAAGACAGATCGGGTTCCAGTTCTAATTCCTCATAGGTGAGTACATGCGTTGGGTCAGGCATGTATTTTCTCAACAGAGATACGTGGAACACATCCTGAACTTTGGAGAGACTTGGCGGCATTGCCAATCGGTAAGCTACAGCCCCAATTCGTTCTAGAATTTCGAAAGGTCTGATGTACCTGGGACTCAATTTACCTTTCTTACCAAAACGTATGACTCCCTTCCACGGAGATACCTTCAGGAAAACATGATCACCGACTTGAAATTCCAAATCCTTCCTTCGATTATCGGTATAGCTCTTCTGCCTACTTTGAGCTGCTTTAATGTGATTTTGGATTACCTTCACCTTTTCCACCGTTTCCTCCACCAGTTCTGGGCCTACAAGTTTTCTTTCACCAACATCATCCCAACAGGTTGGTGTACGACATCTCTTTCCATATAATGCTTCATATGGTGCCATCTGAATACTTGAATGGAAGCTATTGTTATAGGAAAATTCTACCAGTGGTAAATATTGATCCCACATACCCTGAAAATCAAGTGAGCAAGATCTCAACATGTCTTCTAAGGTTTGAATAGTCCGTTCTGATTGTCCGTCTGTCTGAGGGTGGTAAGCAGTGCTCAAATGAAGTTCAGTATCCAGGGATTTCTGAAGACTTTTCCAGAATCTTGAAGTAAAACGGGGATCACGATCAGAAACAATTGATAAGGGTACTCCATGAAGTCTCACAACTTCATTAATATATAGTCTTGCTAGACGTTCCAGGGGTAGATCTTCTCTTATAGCAAGAAAATGTGCTGACTTGGTAAGACGATCAACAATAACCCATATTGCATCATTCCTTCTAGGAGTCTTTGGTAGCCCCATGACAAAGTCCATCGTAATATTGTCCCATTTCCACTCCGGTATGGGAAGAGGTTGCATGACTCCTCCAGGCTGTTGCCTTCCAGCTTTCACTTGTTGACAAACCATACATCTTGACACAAAATCAGCAATCTCCCTCTTCATGTTGTCCCACCAAAAATGTTCCTTCAAATCTCTATACATTTTGGTGCTCCCAGGGTGTATAGAGAAATTGGAACTATGATAATCATCCAGCAATTCCCTTTTTAGATCAGGTATATTGGGAACACAAAGTCTCTTCCCGAATTTCAAAATTCCATCTTCATACACAAAGTCTCTCAATCTCCCATCATTCACAGCTTTAATCTTCTTCTGAAATTCTTCATCATCGGTCTGAGAACTCTTAATCCTTTCTAGTAAAGATGGTTTGGCAACCATTTGAAAAAGCATTGATGTTTCACCTTCCCTGGTTATTCCCATGTCCATCTTCACTAGATCCATGAAAATTGGATCCCTTTCAATTCTCATCATGTTCAGAACTCCATGGTCTTTTCTGCTCAAAGCATCTGCCACCTTGTTTGCCTTCCCCGGGTGGTAGTGTATCGTACAATCATAATCCTTGAGTAATTCAAGCCATCTCCTTTGCCTCATGTTGAGTTCTTTTTGTGAGAAAATATACTTCAAACTCTTGTGATCAGTATAAATCTCACATTTTTCACCATAGAGGTAGTGCCTCCATATCTTCAAAGCAAAGATCACAGCTGCTAACTCAAGATCATGAGTAGGATAGTTTTGTTCATGAATTTTCAACTGTCGTGATGCCTAGGCAATAACTCTATCATTCTGCATAAGGACACATCCAAGTCCTTTCTTCGATGCATCACTATAAATAACGAACCCATCATTCCCCGATGGTAGAGTCAATATAGGAGCATTGAATAATCTTCTCTTCAGTTCTTCGAAACATTCTTCACACTCTTTTGTCCAAACAAATTTAACCCCTTTACGTGTGAGCTTCGTTAATGGGTTAGCCAATCGGGCAAAATTCTGGACGAAACGTCGATAATAACCTGCCAAGCCAATAAAACTACGTACCTCAGTTATACTCGTAGGTGCTGGCCATTCTTGGATTGCCTTGGTCTTAGAAGGATCAACAGAGATTCCATCTTTAGAGACAATATGGCCAAGAAAAGAAATCTCCTGAAGCCAGAATTCACACTTGCTAATCTTCCCATATAATTCATGCCTCCTCAGAGTCTTCAAGATAACACGCAAGTGATTTTCATGATCTTCGTAGGTTTTGGAGTATACCAAGATATCATCAATAAATACCACCACAAATTCATCGAGGTACTCCTTGAAGACTCTATTCATCAGATCCATGAATACAGAGGGTGCATTAGTCAATCCAAACGGCATTACAGTAAACTCGTAATGCCCGTACCTGGTTCGAAATGCTGTTTTCGGAATGTCTTCCTTCTTCACACACAACTGATGGTATCCAGATCGAAGGTCAATCTTTGAAAAGTATTGAGCTCCATGCAGTTGGTCAAATAAATCATCAATACGAGGTAGGGGATACCTGTTCTTTATCGTTATAGCATTGATCTCCCTGTAGTCGATACATAACCTCATAGATCCATCTTTCTTTTTAACAAAAAGAACAGGGGCTCCCCATGGAGAAACACTAGGGCGAATAAATCCCTTATTACTCAATTCCTCTAGTTGTTTCTTTAGTTCGACTAACTCTACAGTGGCCATTCTATAAGGGGTCTTTGATATAGGCCTTGATCCAGGAATCAAATCAATAGAAAATTCAACTTCTCGTTCTGGAGGATGTCCAGGTAAATCTTCTGGAAATACATCTACAAATTCTTTCACAACAGGTACATCCTCTATTTGAACATTCCTTTTCTCACCTGCAGTTATTTCATTCTCTTCCTCCCCAATAATTGAATTTAGTTGAGCTATTGAGGGTGGATCTAAATAAGAATTAGGTGGTGACGATTCTGCTCTAAAAATAAGGTGTTCCTTATCATTATCATCAAGAATCGTAACCTCTTTCTTCTTACAATAAATCTTCGCATCATAGTCCGAAAGCCAGTCCATACCGAGGATTATATCAAACTCGATCATAGGTATGACGATGAGATTATCAGATAAAGAAAATTTATGTGCTCTAATGGGGACTGATTCACAAAACTTTGTTGCAACGATACTTCCCTTAGGAGTTTTAACTGACAACTCCCTTATTAAATCAAATTGGAAATATCTAATTTTCTTAGCAAACTGGGAAGATATGAAACAATGCAATGATCCAGAATCAAATAATGCATTTTCTAAACTTGAGGAAACCATTAAATTACCTGCCACCACATCTTTCGGAGCTTCTACCTCAGCAGTAGTGATAGCATAAGCCTGGCCTTGATCCCTTGGCCTTTTCTGAGGTAAGTTATCCTGACGCTTAGGACATGCATTTGCATAATGCCCCATCTCCCTGCAATTATAGCACTGAACGTTGGTAGCTTCCTTCTTCCCCTTGCAATCATGAGCTTGGTGGCCTTTTTCACCACAGTTGTAACAGACTCCCATTCCCTTCAGGCAAGCACCGGGGTGTTTCTTCCCGCACTTACCACAAGATGGATATTCAACCTTTCCCTTCTTCCCCTTATTTCCATTCCCAGATTGATCAGCAGGTCTCTTCTTCTCTTGCTTTGCTTTAAAGTCATAAGACTTAGAGAATTCCTTTTCGGTCTTGATAGCACATGAGACAATGTCTTCGTACGATGAAAAGGATTGTGAGACTAATGCTCGACGGAGAAATGGTTTTAACCCATCAAAGAAACGATCAATCTTACTTCTTGGGTTGCGAATATAATCTCCAGCATACCTCTCTAACCTTGTAAAGTTAGCCTCATACTTTGTGACATTATCATCCTCCTTTTGTCTCAGACTCAGAAATTGCCTTTCCATATCCGCTCGATGGTCACGAGGAAAGTATTTTTCTAAAAACAGATCTTTGAACTCCCTCCATTCCATATTTGATACTTCATCATCTTCCTTAGTATTTTGAATCAATGACCACCATTGATCAGCATCTCTAGTGAGGCGGTAAACTGCCATGATAACTTTTTCCCTTTCACTGCTCCCCAAAGCCTGAAATATTTTCTCTAGGGAAAATATCCATTGCTCAGCTACTAAGGGATTTGTATTCCCATTGAACGTTGGTGGTTGTTGCCTCATGAATCGATCTAACATTGATCCTCCACGCTGCGGATCAGGGTGCTCCATACGGGTAAGGTTATTATTCATAACCTGAGTAAGTTGTCCCAGTATGGTGATTAGCTGATCAGCACCAGTTGCATCACCAGCCCCACTATAATTATCTTGAGCAGGAGGGCAATCCCTACATGGAGTGCGTGCATTGATACGGTTTCCATTTCTTCCACTAGGCGCCATTTCTAAACAATGGCATAAACTAGATCAGTTTATGAATCAAAATACATAATCCCATACTTATAAAACACTTAACATAAATTGAACTATTTATGGATATAATCCATAATCATAAAAATGTTTTCTTTGAGGAAGTATATACTCATAAACCCTTCATAATGATTTGTAAAGATAATGAGAGTTATCCTAAGCATATCCCCCGGGAGTGTCGTAACCAAGAGTGCAGCAAGGCCCGTTGTCGTGCACCAGTTCCCGTTCGAGTCTAGCTCAAAGCGGTGTTTTCGGGTTTTACCCCTAGGTACATCTGTGCCAGAGCCGCCTCTACCTGCTCGTATCCAGACAGGGATGTATTGCTCGGAAAACTCACAAAATCTCTACAATACCAAAATTCTAGGAAGTTCTTCTATACTAATCCTCAAAGTTCATCTTAAGTCTACGTGCTCTAATCAGAGTCTATCTAAATCTAGCTTCCAAGGTTTGTACTAAACTTCCTCTGATACCAACTGTAACGCCCCGACCCCAGCTACCCAGAGTCGGTGCATTAATTACATAACATTGGCATGATCACAAGAAAGATCAAATCCCGAAAGACCGATTGGTTTAGTAGCCTTGGAAACACTAGATATAATCATAAAGTTTTACATTACATTTCAAAGTGAAAAACTACTACAACAACAAAGTCTTCATATCCACACTATTAACCCCTCATAATATCCCTGCAAGTCATTCATAATTTACTTCTTCACTACCTGGGAAAAATAAAACATAGAAAAGGGGTGAGCTCAAATGCCCAGTAAGGATAACAATATAGAGGAAACTTTCATAAATAAAAATAAACATTTAAGGCAATGTATAACTAAAAAAAAGCCTTTTAAACTTGAACATTTAACATAGTATGGCATAAATAAAATGAAATAATGCCATTTACTTATTCACATGGATATTCTACTAATCGAATAATCACATGCAAAAATAAATAACCACTTTCATAATGTTGGAATGCATAATGCCAGACTATCATAACCACATAGCCAAGGCCTCGTGCCAAGACTACAAATAAGATTTTGTCAAGGCCTTGTGCCAAGACACTAGTTTGTCTCATGAGACCTACCGATGCATCGAGGAGCTATAGCGGGCTCCACCCGTCACTTATTAAGTCCAATTCATTCCCATATGAAAAGGTTTAAACATAACATAAACATTCGTATTAAAACTAGCATACGAAATGTCAATAATTTCACCATAAACTATGAATGGTATAAAAATAGCACATCCATAGTCAAACATATCACAAAACCTTCAATACAATATAGAAGTTTTGTATCATAATAAATCAACTTCAAATAATCTTAAAATCCATCAAAGGATGTTGACATAGATGAAATCAAAATTCTTTTTAAAGAAATATCTCCTTTTATTTTGAAATCATTTAAGATCCATATAAAATAAAACATTTTCTTTGAAAATATTCTTATAAGCTTGTAAGGAAAGCTTTGAAGATTTTATAACGGCGTAAAATAACCGCACCCGCCGTATAAGTTAAAAAAAACATTCTTACCTCAATTCTGTCGAAAAGGTTAAAAAGGACCTTGTTTTGAAAACGACGGAAAGATTCCTTTATAAACCTCTTATAAAAAGTCAAACAAGGGTATAAATGACTTTAACCCATATTCTTGTAAATAGTAAAAATGTTTTGAAATACATTTCGAAGAAACATGGATGTGGATGATAAAGAGATCCCAGTAGATTATTACGTATAATACAACCTCGGATAATGAAGAGATTGTGAAATAACCCTTACCTTGTACTTTTCCTTGGTTGGGGTAGGTTAACCTCCTGTATAATGGTGAAATAATTGTTATTAAATTATACAAGAATCATATATATTAATATGATATCATATATGATCTTTTAACATTGATTTATTAATAATATCTTAGAATTATCGTCGTTTCGGGTGTTAACTTACTTGTTTTCTTTTGTATGTTTTGTTACGTAAGACATTTATGTAAAGGATAGGTTGTATATTATTCATATCCAGAATGATATCAAGTCCTTAAAAATCATTTTTTAAATCATCAAATTATACTTGAATGGATACGATGGAGAATGAATCTCATCGCGTTCGTGGAGACGGTAGTCCGTACGTACGCACGAGCGACAATATCATTCTTTTGATATTAAAATAATATATAAAAGGATGGTATATCATATAGAAAGAATCATTAACATGTTAGATTTATTATTTACATGAGTTACACATCATTATTATACCCATCCAAATAATATTATATTGAATAACAATTACACCACGACGTGGAGACGGTAAGCCGTACGTACGCACGTATGGTGACATGTTATTCAAAGGGTGGATAGGATAATGAATATGGTTGTACCATATTTATAATAACATCACAGTATATGTGAGATACTGGAGTTATTATTTCAGAATGGTAAGAATAAAGGAAGAAGAAGTGGAAGAAGAAATGAACTTAGAAAAGGGTGGTGAAATCATTACCTCTTCTTCGGGTTCTTCCTTTTGATTTGATCAAAAGGGCTCCTTAGGTTGGCTTTCTGATCAAACTAAGGCCTCTAGGTTGTAGTGAGGGATGTTGGGAGAGTATTTGGGCAGAGTTTGGCCGAACCAAAAGGCTTTGAAGGTGTGAAGAAATGAGAAGGAGGAGTGCCCTTTTAATAGAGGGGTGAGGGGCACCTTTGGAAAAGCTAGAAATATTAATTTATAATAAATTCATATTCGGTTTCTAATTGCTCCAAAATTGACTATTCAAAGGCTAAGGTGGGGATAGGTCGAAAACAACTCAACCAATAGAATTTAGACAGGTTTGGGTACTTATATTAACCTTATCTTTAAGTATTAACTCTAAGTTAATTAGTTTCACTTTTACAATGTCTCTTTGTATTTTTATATTATATGGTTAATAGACTTACCATATACATACAAGCGACCCCCAAGTGGTCCATTAATGATTAACCTATCA
The DNA here is from genome assembly GCA_963277665.1 of Viscum album. Classification (NCBI taxonomy): domain Eukaryota; kingdom Viridiplantae; phylum Streptophyta; class Magnoliopsida; order Santalales; family Viscaceae; genus Viscum; species Viscum album. Next base: position 2,048,699,567 of record OY728119.1, read on the forward strand.
TAATATAAGTCTCTTGGCCGAACCTTAGATTTTTAGGAATTTAATATCAATTAATAATATAATATTTGTTTTAAGAACTCTTTTATGTCAATTTTGACACTATTCAATAGTTGATTTTTGTGAAACTCATAACAGATTGATTACTTCGAACAAAGTCAATTAAATCAATCCTAATATATCCTATTATCCTATAAAATTAGTGTAATTCATTAAAAGTTTCATATTATATTTATTTGGGTATTTATAATATCAATTATGTTAATTTTTTACTATTTTAGTAATTACTGCATCATCATTGTGTCATAAATAAAATAAATTATTTAATGTCTAAAAATTATAAATAAAACATCATTATGTAGGAAATCTTTTTATCTTTCTAATGAATATTTATAATAGAAAATCCAACATGTATAACCCTATGTAAAAATTGTTCTTCTAAAAGATGTAAGCTTATGCCATTTTTATTTTTATTTTAACTTTATTAATATAATGTGTCCCTACCACATACAAGTAGCTCCAAGGGGTCCCCAAATTGACCCAAGGATGCCCATGGTCGGGTATGTGTCCACCAATAAGGTTAGGACACGTTCTAGGGTAATTGTGTATTATTATAATATTATTTTTTAACCCTTATTTACCGGATTTACCCTTTAACCATGGTAAATAAAATATTTACCGCAGTAATTATTCAAAATGTGTAAAAATAAAAGTTACCTATTGACATAATTTGGACATCCTGATTCCAAATATGGAATCCATTTTCCTAAATTCAAAACACAGAAGTGGCGGAAATTAATTTAAAATTAATTCCCGCTGTCAAAACAAAAAGCGTGTTTTTAAGAGATAATAACTATCAAAAGATTGACACTTGTTTATGTTCGGTTTAATTGTAAAATTATGTCCAATGATAAACATTAAATTGAATGGTAAAACTATATTCTAAATATACTTTAAAACCACTCAAATTCATAATTTATCACTATTAATTATTTTGATTAAAAAAGTTGTTTTTAATTAAAATTTAGAAATTTTCACTATTCATCAAAATATGAAAGTTATCCGAAATGTACCAAAATTTCACCTTAGGGTAAATTCAATATTCCGAATCCAAAAATGAAGTCCATTATAAAATATATATAATTTCAAAAAGTAGGTATTACTATTCATAACGGCTAGTTTGATTAGTTATGGTGTGTTAGAACTCGGTGTTGCGTACAACACACGCTATCACATTATTCAAAGAGAAGCGTACCGTAGAAGCTTGGGGTGTTACAGAGGCTACTTCTTGTTTTAGCGAAAAAAGAAACTACAAAGCGTGTACTTTAGGACTACACACTGCGTATCATTTTACAGTTCACAATATAGCTAATATTCCGCTGACTTACTTTAAAGAACCTTATGACATGAGTACACAACGTGTACCTTGGGATGCATGCCCTGTACTTAGTTTTTCTTCTCTTCCTCACTGACTTACCCACACACCATGTATATCCCTCATACATGGCTAGACTACATATAATGTCCAAGGAGGACATGGCGTGAACTTGGTTAATCAATTCTACTGACCAACAGGCCTACACACCATGTATGGCCTCTACACAGTCATGGGTACACAACATGTTGATAACTACATGCCGTGTTTGAAGAAGTTTCTACACAGTCATCACAAGGAATGTACTCGGAAGCACACGACTAGTGCTCACCCAACCCATACACAGTGCGTACTCTATAGTACACGGTGTGTAGTCTTGAAGTTTATAGAACTGCCCAATTCTTCCAATTTTATTAGGAACAAGTCAAAAATTCAAACAGGGTTGAGATTTTGACCCATTCTAAAAACTCGGGTTCTTACAATCCCCCAACCTTAATATAGCTCGTCCCCGAGCTATCAAATGAAACCTGAAGATGACACCGAACATACCACCCCGATCATAGTAACCCAGACTTCTCCAATCTCAAAGGTCCTGGATAAATTCCTCAAGGGGATACCCACCTTAGGAATCGCCTAACTCAGTCTCAACACGACACAACTCAAAACAAAAAAAGGTTCACTAACCTGTTTTCCAGACGCATAGTCCTTCCATGACGCATCGTTGACCCTACGTCTCTTTGGTGATCCTGTGTCATTCCTGACACCCAATGTATCCCGTACCACATCGGTGTCCGCCTCCATAAGGTCTTTCATCCCATGGACGCTCAAAAATGAACCTGGTGCCTATCACCTCAAGTAACCCACATCCTCAATGCCCTGATGCCCAAGGCACCTGAAGTAACCCACATCCTCGATGCCCTGATGCCCACGATACCTCAAGTAACCCACATCCTCAATGCCCCAGATGCTACGCATCTCATATATGTATATAAATATATCACACACCTGATATGGTGCCAATCCTACTAACTAGCATCTAGTTAGTCCACATAGATCTTGTGCATCATGTGCAATAAAAACGGACATGCCTCTACAGGTCATGCCAAAAAGGAAATATGAAAATCACGACCACACACATGGTGAACCTCTAACCATCATCGGCTCACTAGCTTACTCATCCTCTAACAGCTCCACAGCGTACACCTATCCTGAAGTATGGCTGCCTGATGCCTGACCTTTCCACATGCCCGACACTCCTTTGGAGGCCAATAACACTGAGTTTGAACATGCCCTGACTGTCCAAACTGAAAGAAAACCACTAAAGAACTGCTAAGAGGTGGTCTAGCTAAGTCCTTGGCCTGACTGCCTTGTGGGAACTCATCCCGTCCTTGCTTCCTACTATCTGAAACCTCACCTGAAGCCATAGTCTGACCAACCTGAGGCCTATCCCTCTGGTTGCCCTCCACTATGAGCGCCTGATTCACCGCCTATGAAAAAGAACCCAGTATGAAGATATTCACCTGGACCTGAATGGCGTGTCATAATCCATCCTCGAATCGCCTAACCCTATCCATGTAATCACATACCATACCAGGTGAAAAGTGAGGTAGATTAGTGAAAGTAGCTGCATAGTTAATGACATACATGTCTCCCTGCTGAATACTCAAGAACTCCTGATCTATCTCGGCTCTCAGTGTCTCTAGGTAAAAGTTCTCAAAGAACCTATCCTCAAAGTCCTTCCATGACAGTCCCTTGTGCCTGCGATCCTGAACCTGCACATCCCTCCAATTCTTTGTTGGTCCTCACAGCATGTACGTCGCCAGCTTGACCCTTTACCCAGGAGGCGTCTCGAGCTGCTCGAAGATCATTTTCATGCTCTCTATCCAGTTCTCAGCCACCTGTAGACCATCCTCACCCTGAAAAAGCGGCGGGTGCTGTGACTCGAACTCCTGCGTCAGATATGCCATAGATGGCTCTGAACCCTACATTCCTCTGTCGGGACCATGCAAGACACGCATTAGGGTAGCTTAGTGCTTCTCGCCGAGCCATGGTCCAAATGCTACCAAACCCGACTGTTGTCGTGCCTGCACTGAATCATAGACCTGATCCTGTCTCTATGCCTGTACCTGCGGCTCCTGCTCTGCCTGCACCGGATCCTGAACCTGATCCAGTACCTGCGGAATTGTTTCCTCACCCACCTGACGCTCCATCGAGACATCTAAGAGGAACCCACTGAATACCATAAATGGTCAGACATCCCACATACATAACAATTTATGCATATATAACACAAATAAGGAAAGTAGTAAAAGGTAGTGCATAAATACTACCCTTACTCTCCCCCACCGTAACCCATGCCCACAACCTCCCAACCTCATGGCCTCTTTACCCTCCCCCAACAAAGCCAAGTATCAAAAGTACCTCGGGCCATGCCCGTCCTGAAAACTAACTTTGCCTCAAACCAACGACTGAGCCGCCCAATCCTGGTGTTAAAAATCACCCCAACTATAGTACCTTTCTGCTCGTACAAGAGCCATACCCAAATAACCTATCACATGAAATTGTTCAAAAATATAAAGCATTTAATACACATTGCAACAAAAAAGAAATTCTATCAGGAATTTCAGCTATTCACATTTCACGAATACAAATCATGGAAATTGATATCATTCACATGGTATTATCGCTTCACAAAGCATACGTACAGTTATGAAATTGAAATACCTAAAAATGTGCCTATCAAAAGCCATGCAAACAAGCCTTTCCATTCTAGGCCAAGGTCCAATTCTCCTTTACCGCACCGGGTCAAGGGTCACATATCACAATCAATAACATCACATGCCATGTGAGCCACCCAGGTGGAAATCATATAAACTGCAGTTTGAGCAAAAAGCAAAGAGCAAATCCCACCCATGGAAACTTGGTCCATCCCTCATACCTAGGGCTGCAGGCACCCAAGCACAAGTTAGAAACCCAGTTTCCAATAACAACATATCTCAAATCTACCATATCCCAAATGGTAAAACCAGCAAAAATAAAATAGAAGCCTCAATATCATTAGTACCCATCAAATCACTACTACTAAATCCCTTTCAAGAACTCCTTTAATACGTAATAATGCACCGACTCTGGGATTCTAGGGTTAGGTTGTTTCAAAATAATAATATTTTAATAATACATTGTTACTTAATGAAACTCGATCGTGCGTATAACGCAAGCCATCAAATATGGTCGCTCTTGCAAGTAATGAAAGATAACTTAGTGTTGCATGAAGTATAATCTATCTAATAAATTATTTTTATTTAATATTGTAATGTATTGGGTTAATATATTACCTTTTTTACACTTGGTGTTTCGTGTCATAAAAACTATTGAATAAAAAGTTGTACATTAGAATTTTGGGGTGTTACATAATTAATATTTTTATTTAATGTTATAATACCTGAATGTAAAGACGATGTAGTCAATGGTTCCATAATTTAAAGGAAATTTTTAGGGGTAACCTACCTAAAATTATGAGAAATCCTTGACCTTTTATTGATGTTTCTATAATAGGATTCAAATTGATCTTTAAAATCCATAGACAACATAACTCAAGATTTAGAGGTTCCCCCATTCCATTTAGTGTTTGGATTAGAAAAAAACTCTAAGGGTGATATAATAAAACCAGAGGGAACAAGGGAGAGAGAATATATAGAAGATAGGAGAGGATGTACCTTGAATAATTGGAAAAAATTACTGAAGAAGTCTCCCAAAATCAACTAACATGGAGGGGGAAATTAAGGGGAGGTGTGGATCAAGCCCCCTTGCTTCAAAAATTGCGTGATGTAGGAGAGTGGTGTGTTTAAGATTAAAATTAGATGATTTTATTAAGGTCATTTTTCATTTTAAAAATTATAAATAGATGTTATTCTTTAAAAAACCATGTAAGAACCATGAAATATTTTTTTGTTTAAATTATATGTCACGCCCCGACCTGAGAAGATTGAAGCCGATGCATTATTTTTTTACATTGGCAGGATTACACGGAATAAAATCCCAAAGTTCCAATTAGTTTAAAAGTCTTGGAAAGCCATATTACATACACGATACCCATAATACATTGGAAAATAGAAATTACAAACATGATACCTAATAAAATGAAATAAACTATATCCTTGACATATTAATCAAATATTTCTTCTTCAAAACCTTGAGAGATGAAATATAATAAGGGTGGTCTCAAATGATCAATAAATTTAAGTAAAGTAGAACAATAACTAATCAATGATAATAAATTAACCTAGCAGGGTAAATATCTAATAACACATGTCATTAAAATAATTAGACAAGGAAAAATCAATATGAAAAGGCAAGAAACTGAAACACATGCCATTTAGTCAATTAATTGAAATGAAATTTATCCATATTAAATTGGTTTCTATTCACAGTTTAAAACAATATTGTGAAACACATGAGAGGGAATAGAGGTTTCAGATTTTATGACCATTGGCGGGTTCCATCATTTTTATATAAATAAGAAATTAAGGTATTAGGATTAGGGTTATCCCCTAACCTATATCTCTCCCCACCATTATTCCTCATTCATCATTGGATTGAGGATAAATATCCTTTGAAACCTCGATGGATCGAAGCTGGAGAACTATGGATGAGTCACAGATGAAAATTACATATTTTAGATGACATATATATTTGATCGTGACTTTTGAAAACATAATGGTATGTGGAGCTTGGACCATGTACGGTGGTCACTTGAGATCTAGGAGAAGGGATCTCGTAGTGTTGTACTTTTTTCTATCAGGTTGGGACACTTCTTTGGTTGGGAAAGTATTTTCCATTTTACATTCTATTTTAATTTACCCTACTTGTACTCTGTAGTGGTCCATACATGCTTGGATATTTTTTTTTGCACTTTTGTACCTTTCTTTTTTATTTTCCCTCTGCACTTTTTCATTATGTGGCTATGTGTTTTTACAAGTACCTAGGTAAACCCCCCTCCCCTAGTTATTGTGTCTTCTGTGATTATCGCCACCCCGGGCCTTTTGAGGTGGGCTTGGGGTAGTTTCGAATCGAGCCTCAGTATGGTCCGGGTCATGAAAAAATGGTTTTATAGGTGGGCCAACCCTTGGGTAGTTGTAAGGATGTTTCATTAAAAAGGTCTTATTTGTGTATAGGGAAACAATGTCGATGTGTCTCGAGAGAAGCTCTCAGACCAGGGAGTCCAATGATGATGTGGTGGCCAACGTAGTCATTCACAAGGACCCAGAGTAATCACTTGTTGAATTTGCATGCTGAGACATTTGTTGCAAAGAACTTTGATACATGCATCTTATAGGATTGATTCTTTGACTATACTTATTGAGTCATCTTCACTTCATTTATATTCTTGTGATATATATATATATATATATATATATTCTAATTTGACCACAATAATCCTTGATAACTTCCAGAAATGCCTCTCCAATGACAACCAACCTGGATACCCACTCTAATTGAGGAACCTAAACATGTGGAGCAACAATTAGTACCAACAGAACAAGCTGAGGATGAGTGTAGGCTGAGCGTGCTCCATGAGTTCTAGCACTAGAGGTCACTAAGGTTTCTTGGTGAGCGAGACCCTTAGGCAGTAGAGGAGTGGTTGGAGTCAGTGGTTTGCCTCTTTAGGCCTGTGTGGACACCAGATGATCAGATGGTGTATTTGGTAGCTAGCCTTTTCCATGGGATGACTGGGTGTTGGTGGACCTAGTTACCAAGATTCACGAAGAGTTAACACTCTCTTGGGATGAGCACCGTAGCTGTTTCGCAGGGAGTACTTACCCTCATGCTTGCGCTTCGTCAGGATTCAAGAGATTTTAGAGCTGCAGCAGGGAGCCATGATAGTGGATGAATATGCGTCAAGGTTTACATACCTTACAATCTACTCCCTGGATGTGGTTCGTGATGGTTACTTCTGGGTGCATAAGTTCAAGCAGGGACTCCACCGAGAGATCCATTCCAGTGTAGTGCCCCTGTGAATCCCTACTTATGCTAGGGTGCTGGAGAGGGAACTTGTGACAGAGAGATTCATATTAGAGGTGTGTTAGTTGGTTGGGACTGGCAATTGTCTCTTTAGAGAGGAGAAATCCAAAATAGTTGGAATATGTTAGGTAGTAGGGCCTTAGTGAAAGAGATATTTCCATGATCAGACTTAGACATGTGGTAAGGCAACACAAGGACCACATAGAGCACCAGGTCAGCACGAATATGGTCGGTGTTTTATGTGTAATGGGCAAGGCCACATGGTGTGAGACAACCTGAACCGATGAGTTGAGCATCCTGGGTTGGAAGTAGGCGTACCACTATAGTAGGGGCAGTCCTATGATGAGGGTGATCCATAGGGAGGCAGTACTGGAAGAGTAGAAGGAGGAGTAGAAGGACCAGGTGGTAGGGGATGATTCTATGATATCCTCTAACCACCACCACCACCAAGAGGTCTGTGTTAGGCTCAGGGAACCAGCATCTAGTGTCGTGGACAGTTGTAGGATATGGATGTCCATGATCCTCTAGAATATGATATGATATGAGATATACTATATAATTATTCTACTCTTTATTTAGTGTTAGTAAAAACAAGAGACAATCACTCTTTTATCTCGTTACTCTTCATACGGGAGTTGGAGCTCCCTATTGAGGCTCTATCACAGCGGATTTTTCTCAAGGTTCCTACGTGAAGCTCTTCTTCTGTATCTTTTATCTACCAGCAATGATAGATTTTGTTTGGAGGGGAAATTTACACAAGATACCTAATAGTTATCTTGATGGAAGTTTATTAAATCCTCATGGGCATGGATTAACTTTCCAAGGTTCGAGCACAAATTGAAAATCACTATAGGTTAGTTAGATGCCTGCACACTGATTGGATGAAGTTAACCTTTCTTGGTCAATGAGGCCTCATAGTAGGGAATGTGAGTGCTGTGAGGAAGAGACTACATCCTTTTAACCATCAGTTAGAAAGTGTTACCCTTGGTGAAATTGACTCTTCAGGAACCTGGGTTCCTTCAGTTGTTGATGATTACATCAATGTCTTCCCTGATGATGTCTCGAGACTACCTTTGAGGCGGCAGTTATAGTTTTTCATTGACTTTCAACCATAGACTACCCCGATAACTTCCACAACATATATGATGGAACCCACCGAGATCTAGGAGCTACATTTACAACTAGAATACCTTTGCAAGAAGGGTTTCATTCGACCAAATATGTCCCCTAGGCAGCTCCAATTCTATTCGTGAATAAGGTATACCAGAGCCTATGACTTTTCATGGATTTTCATCACATGAACTAGGCCATGAAAAATAAAAAATTAACCTTTATTGTGGATTGATGTCCTCTTTGACCAGTTGAGAAGTGTGAAGTGGTTCTCCAAGATTGATCTCAGATCTGGCTAACACCAGTTATGGGTTCTCATGACTGATATTCAAAAATTTGATTTCTGATGTCGCTATGGGAACTATTAGTTTTTGATGATTATGGCTTTGATGGACTAGATCTTCCAGCCTTACTTGGATCAATTTTTTGTCACCTTCATCGATGACATACTTGTTTACTCTGCATCAGAGGAGGAGCATGAAAAGAACTTGATGATGGTCGTTGATTTATTCTAAGAGAACCCGCTTTATGAAAATCCCTCTAAGTGTTAGTTATGGATATATGAGGTTCAATTTCTAGGGAATGTTTTCTCTGAAAGGGGTTTAAATAGAGATCCCATGAAGATTGTGGAAGTGATTTCTTGGGAGCCACCCAAGAGCATGATAGAGGTATGGAGCTTCCTTTGTTTGGTTGGGTACTAAATGAGATTTGGGGAATATTTCTGCAGGATCACATCCCCTTTGACCACTTTGATATGGAAGGGACAACCGTTTAACTAATCTTTGCATTGTGAGAGGGCCTTCAAGGAGTTGGAGATGATACTGATGAGAGCTCTAGTTTTGAGGCTTTTAGTGGAGAGTGTTGAGTTATTAGTTTATAGAGATGCCTTAGGAGCTTGTCTTGGTTGCATGTTGATTCAAAAATGGGTAGTTATCACAAACGAGTTAAGGCAGTTGAGATCCCATGAGAAGAACTATGTGAATCATGACTTAGAGATGGAATCAATGGTCTTCTCTCTGAGGATGTGGAGGAACTGCCTTTTGGGTGGGAATTATGTGGTTTATTTAGATCAACAGATTCTCAGGTACATCTTCACTCAAAGTGATCTGAATCATAGTTAGTGACGCTGGTTGGATTTCTTTCAAGACCCAAGCTTGTTTAGTGTGAGAAGCTTCAAAGAAGTTGACTTCCCTACAGCTGACCCTAGTGGAGTAAAAGGGAACAACTTTCTTATAATTGATGGTATTGAATCCTCTACTACTTGAGCGTGTGAGAGATTCCAAGTTGGGATACTTAGAATTCCAGTTTCTATGTAAACAGATATTCAAGAGCAGTTCACCCAATGAGTATTCTAAAAGAGGGAATTTGTAACACCCCAAGATTTCATAGTACGTTAGGTCTTCAAAGTAATTCAATAACTTACACTACACGCAACATCGAGTTCAAGCGCACCACGACTTACCAAACTAGCAGTTCAAAAGCGGTTATGAATAGTATTAATAGAATTTTTAACTTTATATAGCACTTATAATTTTAGAATCCATATTATGAGTTTCTTATACATAATGTAAAGACAAATTCATTTTTTTCAGATAAAAGAACTATTTTTCAAAAAATGCAATTTTACCACCTTTTAATGGCGAACCCTTTTTAAATCCAATATTTGAAACTTTTATATATATTATATTTGAAAAAATAAACTTCTTTTTTAAAATAGAGTCAAAATAATTTAGTTTCAATAAATTTTTAGTGTTTTTCTGATAACTTTCATATTTGGGTGAATAGTGAAAAATACTATATTTTAACTGAAAATAACTTTTTAAATAAAAATAATTTATAGTGTTAAATTATACATTTTTAAATGTTTGGAAGTATAAATAGATTATATTTTTACCATTTAATCCAATTCTGGTCATTGTAAGTAATTTCACTTTGAGATTGGACATAAACAAGTGTTAATCTTTTGATAGATATGGTTTCTTAAAAATATGCCTTTTGGTTTTAACAATGAGAATTAATTTTAAATTAATAAATTAAACTTATATGTTCTTAATTTGGTAAAATAGACTTCATTTTTGAATTCGGAATATCAAAATTATCTTAGGGTGAATTTTTGATATTTTTCTGAAAACTTTCAATTTTTGATTAATAGTGAAAAACACTGAGTTATTATTTAAAACGACTTTTTATTAAAATAATTATTTATTTTACCTAAATTTATTTTATGTCAAAATAGATACATAATACCTATATAAGTTCAATTTAATTCATTGGAGTCAGTTTATAATAATTTTAGATATATAAAAATTTTATTGAACTTTTCACCGTCTTTTACTCACCTCCTAAGAGAATTTGCAAATTTACATAAAACAAAATTTTACTACTTCTGTGAGTTGAATTTTAAAAATCCGAGAGACAAGGTTAATATCAAGGATTAAAATTTGGTTCAATAAGATAAAAATAATATTTTTTGAATAGTAACTTTTTACTTTTATTTACTATGGGTAAAAGTAAATAGGGTAATTAAGGGTAAAAATGATATTATTATTACCCTAACACATATCCTAATTCTATTGGATAGGTATAATTCGACCAAAAACAATCATAGGAATAAAATATGAACATCTTTGGTCCACTTGGATTAGATTAAGACATTTATTATTATTTAATTCAAAGAAGAGTTAAAAGAGTTAAAATCAAAGTTTAATAACTAAAACATTTTTAATATAGGTTTATACATTAGATATATTCAACTATAAATATTAATGAGAAAGATAAAAATATTTAATACATAATGGTATTTTATTTTTATTTTTTATACATTAAATAATTTAATTTATTAATGACACAATGATGATGCAGTAATTACCTAATTAATGAAATATTAAACTAATTGATATTATAAATATCCAAATAAATGTAATTTTATACTTTTTATGAATTAAACTAATTTTAAAAGTTAATATTACATATTAGGGTTGGTTATATGAATTTTTTATAAGTAATAATACTATTATGAATTTAGAAAAAACAAAATACCAAATAGTGTCAAAATTGACATAAAAGAGTTTTAAAACAAATATTATATTATTAATTGATATTCTATTCCTAAAAATCTATGGTTCAGCCAAAAGAATTATATAATTATAGGTGTATAATTAATGAACCACTTGAGGTTCTCTTGTAAATATATAGTAAGTTTATTAACCATATAATATAAAAATACAAAGAGACATGGTAAATGTAAAACTATTTAATTAAGAGTTAAATCTAAATGTTACGGTTAATATAGTGGATCAAACCTATATAAAACCTATTGGTTGAGTGGTTTTTGACCCATAACCACCTTATCCATTAAATAATACACTTTTGAGACCTTAGAAACCGAAAATTATTTTATTCTAAAATAATATTTTAATTTTTTCCTAAGGTGCCCCTCACCCCTCTTATAAAAGGGCACTTCACCTTCTATCAAATTCACACCTTCAAAGCCTTTGGGAAAGGCCAAAACTTACCCAAATATCCTATAAAATTCCCTCAATTAATCATAGAGGCCATCCTTTGGCCAGAAATACAACATAAGGATCCCTTTTGATCAAATCAAAAGGAAGAACACGAAGAAGAGTTAATAATTTCATCACCCTCTTTCAAGTTCTTTTCTTCTTCCACTTCTTATTTCTTTGTTTTTTTCCATTATAAAATAATAACTCTAGTATATTCTATATACTGTGATGTTATGATAAATATCGTATAGCCATATCCATTATTCTATCCATCCATTGAATGACATGTCACCATTCGTGCATACCTACGGATTACCGTCTCCACATCGTGGTGTAATTGTTATTAAGTACATTATTATTTGGATGGGTAAAATAATAATGTGTAATTCAGGTAAATAATAAATATAACATGATAATGATTTTTTATATATTATATACCATCCAATTATATAATATTTTAATATCAAAAGAATGATATTGTCGCTCATGCGTACGTATGGATTACCGTCTCCACGAACGCGATGAGATTCATTCCCCATCGTATCCATTCAAGAATTAATTTCATTTGATGATTAAAAATAATATTTAGAGACATGATATCATTCTGGATATTAATAATATACATCCCATCCATAACAAATATGGATCACATAACAAGTAATATAAAGGAAAATGAAACCGTTAACACCCGAAACAACGATAATACTAAGATATTATTAACAAATCAATGTTAAAAGATCATATATGATATCATATTAATGTATATGATTCTTTTATAATTCAATAAGAATTATTTCACCACTATAATGGAGGTTAACCTACCCTCGACCAAGGAAAAAGTACAAAGTAAGGTTTCTCTTATCTCGCCTTTAATTCCACATAATTTCCATTGTTCACCACTTATTTATTGCATGTGGTGTGTGTACTGCCCATGATTGTATTAAATGTGTAATATACATTAATTTATGGATATCTAAATCATCTTTGTATGATCCTTATTTCATGGATGTATGTTTTGTAAGTTAACAAATCGATAAGGGAATTTTAAATTTCAATTTCCACTCATTCAGCTTTACGCATACTTCAGTGATTATTTTACTCCAAGATTAGGTGTGTAATCACTATTCATTTGCTTATGTCATAATTTCCACTCCCCTTTATGTGGATATACCTTTGATACACATAATCAATCCCTTGATTTATTCTCAAGTCATCGATATGAACTTGATAAGAGTAATTGTAACTCAATCTCCATTTATTGAATTAAATATCCAATTCATTGGTGTTGTTTTTACAAGAATATGTGTGAATGTCCTCTCATTGATTTAAAATGAATATCCAATCATATTTAGTGTATTTATATTTTTCACACATAATTATTTCAATGATTTATCCTTAACCTAATGATACAGTCTTTATAAGAGGTTTCATCTCAATTTACATTCCATTGAGACTTCTTTGTTTTTATACACCAATTCACTTTTATATGGTGTATATAATGTACTTTTACATAGTATATCATGAATCCAATTATTTTCATGATATTATAACTTTTTTGTTTCCTCAATTATTTGTATTCATGTATCACTCTTTTCCTTAGGAACTCTAACTAAAATATCATTTTAAATGTTTTAAATATTTGTTATTCAAAATATTCCTCATTAATGTCCATGTTTTAAATTTTTTTTAAAGATTTATTTATATGAAAAATAATGCTTTAAAAATAAAATTCCTTTTAAAAGTTTCAAAGTTGTATGGAAAACTTTGATTCAAAAATCTATTTTTAAATGGCTTCTTGACAAATAGTGTGAGTTTTAAATGTTTTCAAGAAAAAGGTGGATATTTCTCCCAAATAGTTTTGATGATTATTTTCATCTATGTCAATATACTTCATTATTCTCGATTGAGGTTAATCTATTACAATACAATCTTCCATATTGTATTTAATGATTTATGTTTGACTTTGGATGTGTTATTTTTATACCATTCATGGTTTGTGGATAAAGTATTGACGTTTTGTATGGTTGTTTTAATATGAATGTTTATTTTATGTTTCAAAATTTTCATATGAGGAATGCATTGGACTTAGTAAGTGACAGGTGGAGCCCGCTATAGCTCCTCGATGCATCGGTAGGTCTAATGAGACAAACTAGTGTCTCTACACAAGGCCTTGAAAAAATATTATTTGTAGTCTTGGCACAAGGCCTGGACTATGTGGTTATGATAGTCTGGCATTATGCATTCCATCATTATTAAAGTGGTTATTGATATTGCATGTGATTATTCGACGAGTAGAATATCCATGTGAATAAGTAAATGTAATTATTTCATTTTTTTCCATATTATTCTGAATTTCAAGTTTAAAAGGATTTTAGTTTAGTTATACATTGCCTCAAATGTTTATTCTTATTTATGAAAGTTTCCACTATATTTTTATCCTTTCTGAGAATCTGATCTCACCCCTTTCTATGTTTTATTTTTCCCATGATGTGAAGAAGTATTTTATGACAGACTTGTAGGGATAGTCTGAGGGGATATGAGTGTGTTCTATGGAAACAATGTTGTTGTAGTTTTTCATTTTATGATGTAATGTAAACCTTATGAATGTATCTAGTACTTCAAAGGCTACTAAACTAATAGGTCTTTCAAGACTTGATCTTTTGTGATCATGCCAATGTTATGTAATAATGAACTGACTCTGGGTAACTAGGGTCGGGGCGTTACAGTTGGTATCAGAGGAAGTTTAGTACAGACCTTGGAAACTAGATTTAGATAAACTTTGATTAGAGCACATAGCCCTAAGATAGAATTTGAGGATTAGTATAGAGGAACTTCATAAAATTTAGGTATTGTAGTGATTTTGTGAGTTTTCCAAGAAAAACATCCATGTATGGATATGAGCAGGTAGAGGCGGCTTTGGCACAGATGTACCTAGGGGTGAAACTTGAAAACACTGCTTTGAGCTAGACTCGAATGGGAACTGGTGCATGACAACGGGCCTTGCTGCGCTCTTGGTTACAACACTCCCGGGGGATATGCTTAGGATAATTTACATTTTCTTTACAAACCGATTTGATGTATTTTAAAATAAGATGAGAATAAATGACCTTGGTTAATCCTTAGGTGTTTCAAATTGAAAATATGGTGTCATGATATTCTCTAAATGATTTTATGACTACATTTACTCACACAATGCTTTCTGGTTTTAGTTAATGGCTAGATTCCAAGGAAGTCATAGTAACTTTGTGAATGATGTACAAGGTAGGAACAATGGTGGAAATGATCAAGAAAATGGAATGTTGATAGGTGTAAAAGATATCGTGTTCATGCCAAATAAATTTTCCTAAAATATTATCAACAAAATATATATTAACAAACTCCCAGACTAAAAAAAGAAGATAAAGGTGATGAATGAAAAGAGCTCCAGCAGTAGAGACCATGGAGAAAAGAATCCTCAATTTAAATCATGTAGGAAATGTGGAAGGAGACCCCCAGGAAAGTGTCTCAAAGGAACAATGAAATTATTTACGTGTGGGAAAGATGGACATAAAGTGAATAATTTCCAAGGAAAAATGAAGAGTACTATGGAAGAAAATAAAAATGTTCCCAAAAATCCATTTACAGTCATTTTCCGTAAATGTAGGGGGCTTGGCCATTACCCAAGTGAATACCCTATTCTATAGACTATTTTCTTGGACAAAGAAGAAGCTATGTGGAAATAAATGGTCGGAGAAAATTTTAAAATTATTAGTGCTCCTTGTTGATGGGATTACATTGGAATAATTTTCTCTTGTATTTTTAACCCTACAGTTTTTCATGTGAAAATGATATTTGAGGAAGACTTATCTTTTCTCTTGTGGATATAGTTATAAATAAAATTTTGGTTTTATATGATATTTGGGTTTGAGGCAATTACAAGTTATTATATTTTGGGATGAAAATGCAAGGTATGAGATAACATTTGTGGTTAAATTATGTTATGGTTATTTTGAGGAATTTATCTCAATTTGGTAATGTTATGAAATATAGTTTTTGAAAAAGGACAACACGCAGACCATGTGACAACCCATCGCGTCGGACAAAGTTGTGGGAATCGAACCCATAACCAGAGTGCGATTGGGATTTATCGACAACCATTATAGTTCGTGAAGTCCCTGGTTAGTGTGACTAATTATTTTTAGTTAAATGGTATTATTGGTCAATAATAAGTTGATTTGGGAACTTATGTCTTATCAAATGAATACCATTAGTATAGGAAAATGATTTGGTGATTATGTGATAAATGTTATTTTGGAAGACATTCGCTTTGTTGGGAACACTATATGCCCAAGGAAAATAGAATAATATGGGATTTCTTTTAAGGAGTAATGGTGGATTTTTATCTTTGTTTTTATTGTGTATTTATAGTGATTTGGGTTATTTATGGAAATTATTAACCTATAATAGAGAATATATGATTAGGTTAATTACTTTTAAGTATGTGAATTTAAGAGTAGTTGATGTCATTTGGAGATACAATTTAACGTGGAAGACTACATAACCAAATTCTTCTACGTTTTGGGTTTCAATATTAGTTTGGATTATATTAAAGGATTTTAAGTATAATTGTTTATTTAATGATATTTATTTAACTTTGGGGTATTGTTGGTTTAATTTTAGAAATTAAGATTAGTGTTTCTTTCTCTAAAAGAATGTCCTTTTGGGGGATCATCAGATCTTGTACTAACCATTTTGGTTTTGATTAATCTCTAAAGACAAGTTAAATATATAGTTTATCCTTTGTGGATCATGCGATTTTCTAGAAGTTTATTTTAGCTCTTCCGATGTGACCAAATCCTCTTGAATACCCATCATTTAAAAAAAATGAGTTAGTGGTATAAATTTATTAAAGAATGAAACTCTACTTAAAAATTAAGTATATATCTTTATATTATTAGTCAATCTCATAAATAAATTCTCATCTTTTTTTAATGTAACTTAAAACAAAAAAAACGTTGTTTGTTTACTTTTCCTGCTGGGAAACTAATGACCGTTTGTCCCATCACAAGTTTGTGATTTTCTTGTTGTTAAATTTATCCTGATCATGTTTTATATCCCTCTCCATCAAAACTTGACACTTATTTTATCTTCCATATCCATGTTTTCCTACATGGAATCCCAGTATGGGTTATCTTGGGTGACCTTTGTACTTCTATTTCTTTCTTTTAAATTGATAGTTTTATTGACTCTTTTTCTGATGTGGGACATTCCGTTATATTCCCAAGCCCAATTTTAAAAATTTCGAGGATGCAATTTATTGAAAGAGGGAAGAATGTAACACCCCAAGATTTCAAAGTACGTTAGTTCTTTAAAGTAATTCAATAACTTACACTACACGCAACATCGAGTTCAAGCGTACCACGACTTACCAAACTAGCTGTTCAAAAGAGATTATGAATAGTATTAACAGAATTTTTAACTTTATATAACTTTTATAATTTTAGAATCCATATTATGAGTTTCTTAGACATAATGTAAGGACATATTCATTTTTTTCAGATAAAAGAAGTATTTTTCAAAAATTGCAATTTTACCATCTTTTAATGGGGACCCCTTTTTAAATCCAATATTTGAAACTTTTAAATATTTTATTTCACAAAATAAACTTCTTCTTTAGAATCGGGACATAAGAATTTAGTTTTAATAAATTTTTAGTGTTTTTCTCATAACTTTCATATTTGGGTGAATAGTGAAAAATAATATATTTTAACAGAAAACAACTTTTTAAATAAAAATAATTTATAGTGTTAAATTATACATTTTAATGGTTTGGAAGTATAAATAGATTTTATTTTTAGCATTTAATCCAATTCTGGTCATTGTAAGTAATTTGACATTGATATTGGACATAAACAAGTGTCAATCTTTTGATAGATATTGTTTCTTAAAAATACGCCTTTCGGTTTTGACAACTGAAATTAATTTTAAATTAATAAATTCAACTTATATGTTTTGAATTTGGTAAAATAGAATTCATTTTTGAATTTTGAATATCAAAGTTAGATTAGGGTGATTTTTTGATATTTTTCTGAAAACACTCAATTTTTGATGAATAGTGAAAAACACTGAGTTATTGTTTAAAACCAATTTTTTATTTAAATAATTATATATTTTATCTGAATTTATTTTAGGTCAAAATAGATACATAATACATATATAAGTTCAATGTAATTCATTGGAGTCAGTTTATAATAATTATATATATATATAAATTTTATTGAACTTTTCACCGTCTTTTACCCACCTCCTAGGAGAATTTTTAAATTCACATAAAACTTAATTTTACCAGTTCTCTGAGTTGAATTTAGAAAATCCGAGAGACACAGTTAATATCAAGGAGTAAAATGTGGTTTAATAAGATAAAAATAATTTTTGGTGAATAGTAACTTTTTACTTTTATTTTCCACGGTTAAAAGTAAATAAGGTAATTAAGGGTAAAAATGATATTATTATTACCCTAAAACATGTCCTAATTCTAATGGATAAGTATAATTCGACCAAAAACAACCTTAATAATAAAATATGAACCTCTTTGGTCCACCTGGATTAGATTAGTAAATTTATTATTATTTAATTCAAAGAAGAGTTAAAAGAGTTAAAATAAAAGTTTAATAACTAAAACATTTTTAATATTGGGTTACACATAAGATATATTTGACTATAAATATTCAATATAAATCTAAAAATATTTCCTACATAATGGTATTTTATTTATATTTTTTATACATTAAATAATTTAATTTATTAATGATAAAATGATGATGCAGTAATTACCAAATTAATGAAATATTAAACAAATTGATATTATAAATATCCAAATAAATGTAATTTGAGACTTTTTATGAATTTCAATAATTTTATAAATTAATATGAAATATTATGGTTGGTTATATGAATTTTTTTTCAAAGTAATAATGCTATTATGAATTTAGCAACAAAAAACCAAATAGTGTCAAAATTGACATAAAATTGTTTTTAAAACAAACATTATATTATTAATTGATATTCTATTCCTAAAAATCGAAGTTTCGGCCAAAATACTTATATAATGATATTTTTATCATTAATGAACCACTTTGGGTTCTCTTGGAAGTATATAGTAAGTTTATTAACCATAAAATATAAAAATACAAAGAGACATGGTAAATGTCAAACAATTTAACTAAGAATTAAATCTAAAAGTTAAGGTTAATATAGTGACCCAAAACTATCTAAAACCTATTGGTTGAGTGTTTTTCTACCCACACCAACCTTATCCTTTAAATAATCCACTTTGGAGTCATTAGAAATCGAAAATGATTTTATTATAAAATAATATTTTAAGCTTTTCCTAAGGTGCCCCTCACCCCTCTTATAAAAGGGCACTTCCCCTTCTATCAAATTCACACCTTCAAAGAATATTTCCTTGGCCAAACCCAGCTCTAATATCCTCTAAAATTCCCTAAATTCATCCTAGAGGCCCTCATTTGGTCAGAAAGGCAACTTAAGGATCCCTTTTGATCAAATCAAAAGGAAGAACATGAAGAAGAGGTAATAATTTCACCACCCTCTTTCAAGTTCTTTTCTTATTCCACTTCTTCTTTCTTTATTTTTTTCCATTCTAAAATAATAACTCCAGTCTCTTCTATATAATTTGATTTTATTATAAATATGTTACAACCATATTCATTATTCTATCCATCCTTTGAATGACATGTCACCATACGTGCGTACGTGCAGATTACCATCTCCACGTCGTGGTGTAATATTTATTGAATACATTATTATTTGGATGGGTATAATAATGATGTGTAATTCATGTAAATAATAAATATAACATGATAATTATTCTTTATATATGATATACCATCCAATTATATATTATTTTAATATCAAAACAATGATACTGTCGCTCGTGCATTCGTACGGATTATAGTCTCCACGAATGCGATGAGATTCATTCCCCATCGTATCCATTCAAGAATAAATTTCATTTGATGATTAAAAATAATGTTTAGAGACATGATATCATTCTGGATATGAATAATATACATTCCATCCATAATAAATATGGCTCACATAACAAATAATATAAAGGAAAATGAATATGTTAACATCGCAAACGATGATAATATTAAGATATTATTAACAAATCAATGTTAGAAGATCATATATGATATCATATTAATGTATATGATTATTTTATAATTCAATAACAATTATTTAACCATTATAAAGGAGGTTAAACTACCCTTTACCAAGGAAAAAGTACAAAGTAAGGGGTTTCTTATATCACTTTTAATTCCATGAGATTTCCATTGTTCACCACTTATTTATTGCATGTCGTGTGTGTACTTCCCATGATTGTAATCCTTGTGTAATATACATTAATTTTTGGATATCTACATAATCATTGTATGATACTTCTTTCGTGGGTGTATGTTTCATAAGTTACCAAATAGATAAGGGAATTTGAAATTTCAATTTCCACGCATCCGATTTTACGCATACTTCAGTGATTATTTTAATCCAAGATTATGTGGGGAATCAATATTAATTTTATTATGTCACAATTTCCACTCCCATTTCTGTGGATATACTTTTGATACACATAATCATTCCATTTATAGATTCTAAAGTCATCGATATGAACTTGATAAGAGTAACTGTAACTCAATCTCCATTTATTTAGTTAAACATCCAATTCATTGGTGTTGTTTTTACAAGAATATGTGTGAATGTACTCTGATTGATTTAAACTGAATATCCAATCATATTGACTGTATTTATATTTGTAACACATAATTATGTCGTTGATTTATCCTTAACCTAAGGATACAGTCTTTATAAGAGATTTCATCTCAATTTACATTCCATTGAGACTTATTTGTTATTATACACCAATTCACTTTTATATGGTGTATATAATGTACTTTGACATAGTATATCATGAATCTATTTATTCTCATGATATTATAATGTCTTGATAACCTCAATTATTTGTATTCAAGTGTCTCTTTTTTTTGTTAAGAACTCTAACTAAAATATCATTTTAAATGTTTTAATGATTTATTATTCTAAATCTTTCTCATTAATTCCCATGTTTTAAAAATGTTTTTAAGGATTTATTTATATGGAAATTAATGTTTTAAAATTTAAATTCATTTTAAATGTTTCAAAGTGGTATTGGACACTTTGATTCAATAATCTATTTTTAAATGGCTTCTCGACAAATAGTGTGACTTTTAAACGTTTTGAAGAAAAAGGGGGATATTTCTCTCAAATAGTTTTGATGATTATTTTCATCTATGTCAATATCCTTCATTATTCTCAATTGAGGTTAATATATTACAGTACAATCTTCTATATTATATTGAATGAGTTATGTATGACAATGCATGTATTAATTTCATACCATTCATGGTTTGTGGATAAATTATTGACATTTTGTATGCTAGTTTTAATAAAAATGTTTATGTTATGTTTCAAACTTTTCATATGAGGAATGAATTGGACTTAGTATGTGATGGGTGGAGCCTGCTATAGCTCCTCGATGCGTTTGTAGGTCTCATGAGACAAACTAGTGTCTTGGCACAAGGCCTTGACAAAATCTTATTTGTAGTCTTGGCACAAGGCCTTGAATATGTGGTTATGATAGTTTGGAATTATGAATTCCATCATTATGAAAGTGGTTATTGATATTTCATGTGATTATTCGACTAGTAGAATATCCATGTGAGTAAGTAAATGGCATTATTTCATTTTTTCCATATTATGATGAACTTCAAGTTTAAACGGCTTTTTTTTAGTTATACATTACCTTAAATGTTTATTCTTATTTATGAAAGTTTCCGCTATATTGTTATCCTTACCGAGCATCTGAGATCACACCTTTCTATGATTTATTTTTCTCAGGATGTGACGAAATATTTTATGACTGAACTACAGGGATGGTCTGAGGGGATATGAGTGTGGTCTATGGAAACAATGTTGTTGTAGTTTTTTATTTTATGATGTAATGTGAACCTTATGAATGTATCTAGTACTTCCAAGGATACTAAACTAATCGGTCTTTAGAGACTTTATCTTTTGTGATCATGATAATGTTATGTAATAATGTACAGAATCTGGGTAACTGGGGTTGCGGCATTAAAAAATCATGGGATCATGTTCTAGGTTTGATTAGTGGTATCAGTCCAGATGCAGGAGGAGGTGAAGCGGAAGTTCCACACCTCTCTCTTAGTTGTGCATCCCAGTGTGGGGAAGATGTTCATTGATCTTTAGCGATAAGTTTGGTGATCGATATTGAGATAAATTATATCTAATTTCATTTCACGATGCCTTACCTATTAGTAGGTGAAGGCTGAGCAATAGTCTTCAAAAGGTTTGTTGCATCTCCTAAAGATCTTGGAGTGGAAGTGGGATACCATATCCATGGATTTTGTCATAGGGCTTCAATGCAAGGCAAAGCTACATGACTATGATTGGTTATAGTGGACCGAATAATGATGTTGGTACACTTACTTTCTATTAGAGGGCAATGTTCAGTGGAGAGTTTGGGGTATTTGTACATTCGGTATATCGTTCACCTTCATGGGGGTACCCTCGACTATTGTCTTTGATCTTGACATGTAGTGTATGTCACGGTTGTGGAGAGACCTACTAGAGGCATTTAAGACCTAATTACAGACGAGTACAACTTTTCACCCCCATACCAATGGGAAGACCGAGCACACTATACAGGTGTTGGAAGATATGCTGAGGGCTTACATGTTAGATTTCAACTAGAGGTGGGAGGACCACCTACCTTTGGTAGAGTTTGCACACAACAAAAACTTCCACTCTACCATCGGCATGACGCCTCTTGAGGAACTATATGGGAGACACTGTAGGTCACATTTTTGCTAGAAGGAGGTTGGGGAGTCATCCATCGTAGGCCCATAGTTGGTGTGAACTATGAAAGAGGAGGTGCAAGTCATCTATGAACAGATGAAGATGACCAATAGTAGAAAAAAATCACACACAGACCGCCATTTTAGAACCTTTGATTTTAATAATGGAGACCGTGTCTTCTTGAGATTCTCCCCATGATGTAGAATACCTAGGTTTGGTGAGGGAAGCAAGCTATACCTGAGGTTCATCGGGCCATTCAAGATCATGCGGAGAGTTGGTGAGGTTTCCTACTACCATTCCCTACCCCCATAGCTAGAGAAAGTGCAAAACATCTTCCACGTGTCATAGATGAGGCGATATGTGCCTGATAATATGCACATTATAAAATTGGGCAAGATGGACATTGAAGATGGAGAAACCATTGTAGAGAACTCAATGGAGATCGGGGATCGACAAGAGAGAACCATACATAGATGGGCCATCCCCTGGGTTTATATGCTATGGAAGCACAAAAATGTGCATGAGATTTCTTGGGAATGGGAGAGCCAGATGTGGGCTCAATATACCGAGTTTTTTTCCTTGTTTTTTATTTTCAGAAAATAAAACATTGACGGGGGAATTATTTAGAGACCCGGTTTGGATTTGAAATACTTTTAAATATATATATATATATATATATATATATATATATCGAGAGTTGGCCTCTAAGACGATGTGAAATTCCGAGGATTGGTGTGCCCAAAATTAATTTTATAATGATATTAAGTATATTTTATACTATTCACATAAAGGAAATGGAATAAATTATAAAAGGTAGCTTGGATCAGAAATTTGAGGCTACAGTTGAGTTCGAAATGTGGAGTTTACCTTAGATGGGGTACAACTTTTGTTGACGCAAGACTTCTGTGAGAAAATTCACCCAGGGGAAAATTGAAAGTAAAATAATTAAAAATAATTATTTTGTCTCAAATTATGAATAAAATAACTTCTGAACGAGGATATGTATTATAAATCTGATATCACCATTGATTTTGAAATGGGTTGTTTTTCCTAGGAATGTACTAAAATTAGAGGGAGTGGAGATTTCATATTCCATGTCCGTTGGCGGGTTTTGGCATTTATCTATAAATAAGAAAGTAAAGGATTACTATTATGGTTATCCCCTAACCTATCTATTTCTCCACCAAACCTTCTCTCTTTATCATTCTTCCTCATTCTTCATCTGATTGAGGATTAATCTCCACCAAAACTTTGGTGGATAAAAGTGGGAGCGCTATGGATGAGTTGCCAATGAATAATGACTAATTCGAGATGACAGATATGTTTGATCATGAATTTCATGATCTTAGGGATATGTGGAACTTGGACCATGTATGGTGGTCACTTGATATTCAGGGGAAGGGATCTATCAGTGTTGTACGTTTTTCTGTCAGTTAGGGACATTTCTCTGGTTGGGTGTATATTTTCCCTTTTACCTTCCAGTTTACATTATGTTAATTATACTTTATAGTGTTCCATGAATTATTAGATTATTTTTGTTGCTCTAATGTACCTTTATTTTTCTTTTCTCTCTTCACTTTTTTCATTGAGTGGATGTGTGTGTGTATACAGGTTCCTAGGAATTGGCCTCCTCAAGTCATGGTTCCTTCAACGCTTGTCGCCACCCCTGGCCTATGGTGGTATGTTTGGGGTAGTTGTAGCTAGATCCCCATCATGGGTTGGGTCATGATAGGTTAACAATCACAAAATTAAGTGATATCACAGAGATAATAATTAAGAACATTCTTTAGGAGAATAATCTTTAAGCATCCCTAAACATCCTATACTAATTTGAAACATTTTAATTACAATATCCAGAAAGGTATTACATTAAATGAAACATATAATATCATGATAATAACGGTAATCATGATATAATAGGAAAATTTCAGTATATACACCATATAAAAGAATCTAGGTGCATAACCACAAATAATACTCAATGGAATTTAAATGGAGATGAAATCCCTTACCTTAACCTTCCTTTTGTTGTGTGGTTTTTATCCTCCTATACAGTAATTTAAAATATGTCACCAACTAATACTAGAACAATAATCATGTCTATAAAACTATGTATTAATTCCTTAAAATTTATATTACCCATTTGCGAACACTCTTTCATTAATTTCTATATTTCGGGTGTTAATTGACTAGTTTGCTCGACTAAGTTTTAACTTTTTATTTGTAGTTATCATTAATTAGATTATTATTTAATCACATATAGAATTTAAAAATTGGGTTATTTATCATATATATTTCTTATATATTTATTTATAGTGGTCAATTATATTTGGAAATTATAAATGAAGTGTACGGTTCTTGGAGAGGGTAAGCCGTACGTATGCATGAACGTTACTTGCATTTCATAGTTGTATTAAAAGAATGAAAACTAAATGATACATATGTGTATTATAATTACAGAATAATATATATTTAATATATCATACATAGCTTTATAAAACCATCATTTATATGTTCCCTGTATAGTATGAATGAGTCATATCACTTTGAGGGGGTGGTAGTCCACACTTTCTCAAACAAAATTATAATATTTACAAAAGATAGAAAGCATAAAAAAATGTTTTAATTAAAAATTACAGAATAATAAATACATTATAAATATAATATATAAAATATATAAATATAGGGTCCATAATAATTTCCACCGTTATAGGTGCAAAATGAAAATTTAACAATCCTCATTTTGGTAGGCAGTATTTCAGCGTACATAGAAACAGTATGTTCGTTACCCCTTAGATGGGTTTGTGTGTACGTTTAGGTTGAAAAATTTACATAAAAACAACTTAGTGTTTTTAGGATACTGGTTTTATTATATAATAATGTAATAAAGAGATTTTATGTGGTGGATAATGGAAATTAATCTAGAGATCTTGAGAGAAGATGTTACCTCTTAATCGGGAAACATCTTTTGTATTGTACCAAAAGGTTTCCTTAGAAGGCTTACTTAGAAGGATTCAAGAAAAAAGGGGGGATTCAAGGTTAAATGGAGGTATTTTTGGAAGCTTTTTGGGAAAATATTGTCTATTCCTAAGATATTTTATTGGTGTGAAGAAGTGGGAGAGGTGGTGGCCTTTTATAGGGAAGGAAAAAAACTCACTTGGAATTATTGTAAAAAAGTTAGGTGTACACTTGTTATTACCTAAAAAAAGTCATAAAAAATAACCTAACTAAATAATGTAGGTTTTATGGATTATATATTTCCATAAAATAGTTTTTGAACAATTATTTATGTTATTTGGTCCCTTAATTTAAAATTTTAGTCCTTTATTAAGCTTAGTTTTTCCTTAATAATTGTAATTAATTTTAATTACTTTCACTTATCATTTTGAAAAAAATAAGTTTAACTTAATATAAATTATAAATTATTCTGATTCCAAATATGGAATCCATTTTTCCAAATTAAAATCACAGAAGTTGCTGAAAATAATTTAAAATTCACCATGTATGCCGGAAGACAACACATGTTTTTTAAAATAAAATAAATCCAAAAGTTTGCTATGTTTTTATTATCGATTTCAAAGTAAAGTTGATTCTAAAAACCTAATTTGGAATAATTGATAAAAATATTATCTAATTAAACATTTAAAAAAATATAAAACAAAATTTACCTTATAAATAAATCATATGAAAAAACTACTTTTAACTAAAATGCAGTATTTTTAACTATTCATTAAAAAAATGATATGTTAGCGAAAATTATAAAAAGATCACCATAAACTAATTGATATGTTTAAATGTAAAATATTAATTTTATTTTTTACATATTAAATCAATTAAAGTGAAAAATTTATATTTTAAATGTGTTCTCCATTAAAAGGCGGTAAAATTGCCGTTATAAAAATATAGGTTTTTAATGTGTAAAATTGGGTTTGTTATTATATTTTGCATATCAAAACTAATTGATGAATATAAAAAGAATTTTATTGATTATATAACATATATATTTCACTAAAATTATTAATTAATTGTAATTAATTATGTTTATTAAGATAAAAATACTTTGGAAGCATAAAAATACTAATATTTCTTTTTATATCCAATTGGTTCTTATTTTAATTTCTTATTAATTGGTAACCCATTAATTAATTTTATATTTATATAAGCCATATATTTTCATAATTTTGTTAATATTATTCATAACATCTAGTTTTTATCGTGTTATATTAAATAATAATATTTTTATAATATATTTTTGTTCGGTAAAACTCTGTCTTACGTGTAACACAAGACATCGTAGTAGGTCACTATTGAGTGTAACACATGTTAACATGGCGTTGCATGAATTAAAAAATATAAAATATATTTAAAATATTAATTATATTTTTAATTATCATGGTATTATATCTCTGTACGTTCTTTTTGTCACATGTCATGCACGATATTGAATATAATGTTCTTTAGAATTTCAGGGCATTACATTCTCCCCACCATAATTAAATGGTGTAATCACAATTTAAACTCAATAATATTGATATATTGTTTTATACTTCCTATTTTTTAAATCCCACATCATGATAAGGGTTCATAATTCATTCTATATAAAAGGGAGATTGCAAAGTACAAAAGTCACATGGATTATCATGTAACTAGGTCTCTAAGTATGATAACATCAATGGGAAGTAGAGATAATTTCATAAAGGAAAAGCATAAATATTTAGAGGTATTGAATGAGGTAATTAATCACAAATAATTGAATTATTAATATAAAGTTTAGGCCCATAAATCCATAAATGTGTGATGATTTAAAAGACCATTAGTTCAATTCAAACTAAGGTATTAAGACAATATTTTATTTCAAAGTCATTTTCCTAATGTTTGGTAATTATTTTACTATCCTCGAATATAGGGAAATATTCATACCATTTAGTTTTCAATTTCATGTGAACCATTATAAATTTTGGTTATAATTTTATAAAATTCTAATTCATTCCTTTATTACTAAGAATTTATTACCAATAATGATTTTTTATGCCTAAAGTACTAAAAGAAACATTTAAAAGATTGTATGGCCTATAAAACAGTGAAAAGTATAACTAGTTGTCACTAACAATTTTACAAAACTAATATGTTTAATAGATTAATATCTAATCCTCAAAAGTGATACTACTGCTTCATTGTTAACATTTATTCTCAAAATTGTTTAACTAAAAACAATGGAAAATGAACCAGGACATTGTATAGGTCACTGTTTGGCGTAAAACACTTATCGTCCTTTGGTCATGGGTTTATGACCACTGGCCTTTCCGAAATTGATTGGTTTTCACCCGAATTACAAGTTTTCCTTTTTTAAAACAAAATTAATATAATTTCAAAAATAAATATGATGGGCATTCTTGAACTTAGGTTAATCACTAAATAGCCTTTTAACTAAGGTTTTCAATAAAACTCCAATACATAAATACTTCATCCATTTATTTCAACATAAGTCCTTATTTGGTCTTGAGTTTAACCATAATCTCATTTGTTGGATTTCTAAATCAGGCGACCTTATTTTTAAATCTAAAAACCATATGTTTAACATATAATATTTATTTTCATTATCTATTAAAATCATTAATAATGGTTTGTAAAAAAGATATGAATTATCCAAAGCATATTCCCTAGGAGTGTTAAACCAGGTACGTAGTAAGTCCCATTGTCATGTACCATGTTACCCCGAGTCAGGCTCGAGACACCTTGAGAGAGTTGTTACTCCTAGGTATATCTCTGCCAGAACCACACCGACATATAGTATCCAGATAGCGATGTATTTCTTGAAAGACCCACAAAATCTCTACCTTACCAAAATTCTAGGATGTTATTCTATAATTTTCCTCTAATTATATCTTAAGGTTATGTTATCCGAGCTATGTTTTCATAAATATAGTTCTCAAGGTTGCTATTAAACATCCTCTAATACCAACTGTAATGCCCTGACCCAGAATCCTGGAGCCATTGAATTATTTTATTATATTGGCATGATTATATTAAATCAAATCCTGATGTACCTTTCAATTTAGTAGTCTTAGAAAGATAGATTACATACACGATACCCATAATATAATGGGAAATAGAAATTAAAAACATGATACATAATAAAATGAAATAAGCTGTATCCTTGAAAGCTTAATAAAATATTTGTTCTTCAAAACATATAGAAATTAAACATAATAATGGTGAGCTCAAATGTTTAATAAGGGTAAGTAAAGAGAAAAAAATAATGAATCAATGATAAATAATCAACGAGTAAAGTTAAATAATAGATAACACATTACCTTAAAATAATAGATAAGGAAAAATCAATATGGAAAGGTAAGAAAATCAAACACATTCCATTTAATCAATGAACTAAAATAAAATCTATCAACAGATATATCGATGAAAAATCTCAAGGATGAATAATAACTAAAACTAAATGAGGGAAATTATTTCTTAATGGAAGTCATGTCTAAGGAATATGAAAACCTATACCATCAATACCTTTCAAAATATGGTTTAATACTAAAAATAGAAACCTATTTAATTTGGCCAACTTATTTTCCTCATGAGAACCTGTTAATGCGTCAAAGAGATATATAAAGTTTGGGCTCTGCATATAATTTTCAATCAAAATAATTCCTCATATTTAATAATAAAAATAAATAATATGTATTATCAAATATCTATATTGAATAATGAATACAAAATTTCAATATTTCCCAAGAATAATCAAATAACTATCAAAGTATACACTTTATGTATAATGGTATACGATTTAGGAAATACTTATATCTATTATATAAGAATATGGATATTCTTTTAAATTTGGAATATAAAATGATTACAATATAATTATTGTTTCAAGAGAAGGTTAGAAATCCTAAAATTAAGTGAGTTCACAAATATAATAATTAAGAACATTATTTAGGATAATAATATTTAACCGTTCCAAAACATCCTATACCACACTTCCTCAAACGAAATTATCATATTTACACAAGATGTAAAGCACAAAGATATATTCTAAATAAAAATTATAGAATCATAAAGTAATTATAAACATCATATATAAAATATAAAAAAATAGGTTCCATCATAATTTCCACTGTGACGGGTGGTAAAAGAAAATTTAATAATCATTATTTCATGAGGTAGTAGTTCTCCATACATAGAAACAATATGTTCATTACACATTAGATGGTGGTGTGTGTAAGTGTAGGTTTAAAACTTTACATAAAAAATAATATTATATTGAGGATACTATTGTTATTATATAATAATGTAATAAATATATTTTAGGGGGTGGATAAAAGAAATGAAACTAAAGATCTTGAGAGAAGACCTCACTTCTTAATTGGGAAACATCTTTTGGTTTTTACAAAAAGAATTACTTGGAAGGATTTCTGAAAAAATGGAAGCATAAAGGTCAAGGGGAGAGATTTTGGGAAGATTTTTGGGAATACCTTGGCTGAACCTAAGAGGTTTTAGAGGTGTGAATAATTGAGAAAGGTGGTTACCTTTTATAGGGATGGAAAAAGACTCACTTGAATTTTTTGGAAACAAGTTAGGTGTACATATGTTATTACCTAAAAAAATTAATAAAAAAAATATGATATATAATGGAAGTTTTATGGAATATATATTTCTTTATAATAGGTTTTTTACATATTTATAGGTCATTTGGTCCCTTAAGTTGAAGGATTAGTTCTTTATTAATTTTATTTTTTTCCTTAATAATCTTAATAATTTTAGTTATCTTCCCTAATCGTTTTGGTAAAAAAATAATTTTACCATATTATAAATTATTCTTATTCCAAATATGGAATCTATTTTTACAAATTCCATTAAATTGTTTTGCATAAATTAATTTAAAATTCATCCCGTAAGCGGGACGATAATGTAGGTTTTTAAAGTAAAAACGTCTAAAATTTTACTATGTTTTTATAGTAAATTTAAAATGAAATTGACTTTAACAAACTAAATTGGATTAATTGATAAAAATATTATATAATTAAAATTTAATACCAATATAAAAAATTATTTAACCATATAAATAAATCCAATGAAAAAGAATTTTTGAACTAAAATGCATTATTTTTAACTATTCATTTAAAAATGATGTTTCTGAAAAATATCAAAAATTCATCATAACCTAATTTTAATGTTTTTGTTTTAAATATGGAGTTTATTATTATATATTAAATCAATTAAAGTGTGAATATTCTAATTGAAAATGGGTTCTCCATTAAAAGGAGATAAAATTTCCTTTAAAAAAATATAGATTTTTAATCTATAAAATAGGGGTTGTTCTTATTTTTTTCATGTAAAACCAAATGGATGAATATAAAAAATAATTTATGAAATATATAACATATATATTTCATTAAAATAAATAATTATTTTTAATTAATTATTTTTATTAAGATAAAACTATTTTGGAAGCATAAAAATAAAAATATTTCTTTTTATATTCAATTGGTTCTTATTTCCGTTTCTCATTAATTGGTTACCCATGAATTCATTTTATATTTATATAAACCATATATTCCTATAATTTAGTTAATACTATTCAAAAATGATATATTTTATCTTATTATATTAAATAATAATATTTTAACAATATATTATTTTTTAGTAGAACTCAGTCTTGCGTGTATAGCAAGTCATCAAAGAAGGTCTCTCTTGAGTGTGATATATGCTAGCATGGTGTTTTGTGAATTTAAAAATATAAAATATATCAAAACTATTTAAAATATTAATCATATTTTAAATTATCATGTTATTATGTCCCTTTACGTGCTTGGTGTCTCTAGTCGTGCACAATATTGAATATTTGTTTATTACTTTAGAATTTTGGGGTGTTACATCATAGACTCATTCAATGGTTTTAAATAAAAATGTGGGATAATATTTCAATAGTATATATATTTAAAAAAATTTCAAATTTTCAAAAAACTATGTTAAAAACATAAGGATAAAAATAAAGTCCAATAAATAAATAAATTAATTAGGAAATGATGGGTGAGGGTGTGATAGAAACCCATATGCATAATATTCTCTTTAGAAGTGAAAAAATATGGAAAATTTATATGATAAATGATGTTTTTATTTATATGTATGATATTATTCCAGTTCAAAGGATACATAAAATATTTTGGACAGAGTTAATTGATACACATGATATTTAATTCATACAAAACATATTTTTTTCATAAGGTAATGTTAAAAAGTCATGAATAATATATTATCTAGAGAAGAAAAAAGATTATTTTAAATTGATTTATGTATAAGGTAATCTCCAAGAACATGTAACATTTTCGTGGGACATAGTTTATTAAGCATAATATATTTTTTAAAATCTAAATCCATGAATTCACAAAGAAAAAAACCTTATGAAGAAAATGGAAAAGATTATCAAATACATACATATAAAGATGGATTTGCAAAAAATTGATTTATTAGAGTCTTTTTATAGTAGTGATACATAATATTTTCATCATATCACATATATCTATTTTCTGAAATTCTTGTAGATGCTGATTTTTGAAGGGGGAAATCTAGGTATGGAAATCAAGTGATTCTTAGTGAACTGGTATTCATTTAAAATATATTATAATAAGATATTTTGATTTAATTTGGTGTTTTAGAATTACAAACAATTAATAGGAGTTCTAATTCATGGTTTTTCATATTTTCATGTACACATGAAGGCAGAATGAGAAATTAGTAAACACAACAGTTTATGTAGAGTATTTTGAATATAAAATTATGCTGAGATGTGTGAAAGATATAAAAGAGAAGATAATTGTGAAATAATGAAGGTAATTTAAAATTTAAAATTTAAAATTAAATATTATGATAAATATATACAATAGTCAAGGAACTATTGAAACTTATTATAGAGTTTGATGAAATTTGTGGGAATTTTTATAAAAATTTTATAGAAATAATATTAAAAAAATATAGTGAATATTATTAGTGAAAAATAGAGAAATGATTGTGGTTAATTTTTTTTGATTAAAAACTATATCAAATAGATAATAAGAAGTAGAATAAAAATAATAAGGAGATACATTATCGCTACTGTATAAGTTGAAGTAGAGGAAAAAGAGGGGGAAAAGCAACATAATGACCATGCTACTAAATTTGTAAAGTATTAAAAGACTATATTATTATCATGTATAATTTATATATCATTTTTAATAATATTATATAATCATACATAGTTAAGAGGATTTTAACATTAATTTTTTAGATAATAATTGATCACTGTAATCCACTATTTTCTTATAGTCTTGGGTGATTCAAGATTATTCAAAGGAATGACTAGTCATCTTGAGTAGTGAACCTTGTAAATACGTTTTGAAATTTTCCTCATATAAATGCATATGTGTGAAAATTAAGATTTCAATAATTCTAAAAATTATTTTAGTTCAGTTAAAATAGAAAACATAAAAAAATTATGAATAACTAATAAACCCCCACCAGTTATTTCCCTGATCATGTGGGTGGATTTTCAAGTTTTATTAGAGCTAGGTTCCCTTTGTTGACTCTCTATTGTTGGTAAAAATTCATGAAAAGGTTTTTATCTATGGTTGTAAATTTAGTCAATGAAATACATATCATGGAATATATATTATTAATATTTAGTTAATAATAAAAATTTTCCCATGTTAAATGGAAAAAAATTAAAATATCAAGAAGGATCAAATATTTACCTTTATTTTAATAATCAATCTGGATTTATTATAGGTTGTAATTGATAAATGTACTCATATAGAATATTATTTATAGAAACCTAGGATTTTAATACACAAATATTACATCTTTTTAGATGAATATGGAATATATGTCAAAAAAACTTGCTCGAGGACCATAAATGATTAGTGTCTTTGAAGACATGATACATAATATTCATATTTCTTAAACGATCTTAAACATATACCATGTAGATATTCCCACATAGAATTATTTTTATATAAAACCTACTTAAAATAGTTACACATATCCCAAGGAAAGGAAACGTAAGAATGGGTGAGCTTTTATACCCATTAAGGGTAAACAAGGGAGATATCAATGATCACATAAGAATAACATGAGCATAAGGGTATAAGAATATGAGAATAACATTTGAAAACCATAACATGTATATCAGAGATCATAAACTTGAGTCGTGGAATAAATCAAGGTAGTTCATAAGACAAGAATCATAATTGAATTAAAAAACTTGATCTATAAGAGCCTTATATTGGCATAAGACATGCCATTTTTTACATTAATATAAGAATAGAAAAAAAATTACTTATTAATCAACACTCATTTCTAGGACTATTATAGAGGATTGGCTTCACTTTTTATACCACTGTAGTATTAATGGTTCACTCCCAATAATAGCATAGTGGATTTATTTTACTCCCAAAAACCATTGTAGTATCCATGATTCACACCCCTGACTATCATAGTGAACATAGTTACTTACAGAACTAGGTCCACTACCCATTTCAGTCCAATTTATATAATTATATATCAATTTCTAATTATTTAATTACACATATATATATGTCCCACCCATCACATAATTAATATTATATATGCATGTCTCATAATATTATAAAACATTAATCATGTTAGAACCAAAAAAATGGGTTTCATAAACATTTCATTATAGCATAACCTGTGGAAAATAAACAAGTTTCATAATCATTTAAATTTTTTATCAAAAAATAACCCATGTAAAAATAGTCAGTTCGTATCCATTTTATCATTGTATAACCCATGGAAGAGAAATGGGTTTCGTAAAAATATTTCCATCATTAACATAAAATATCATGAGAAAGAATAATTATGGTATCCTTTGATATAATACCAAGGAAATCATAAGTATCATAGATGGATGTATTATTAGAAATAAAATTATTTTGAAATAACACTTGGAACATTTCTTAAGTAAAATAAAACTTTATCCTTGAAAATCACTTTTTTTAAACTAAAAATTCATAAAAAAAATTTCCAAACCCTTTTAATTTAAAATAAACCATAAAACTTAGAAAGGAATCTTTAAAGACCAATTAAAACATTTCATGAATTACATAAAATTTATTTGAAAAATAATTTTAAAACTTAATTTTTTTGAAAATACTTTTCTTTAAAAATAAAATTGGAAACTTATAAATAAATAATTAAAGAAGTAAGTGGCCATGATTGTGATAAATTCCATTCATGTTGTACACATTAAAAAAGTGTTCCTTTCTCATTTTTGATAAAATCAAAATTGGACTTATTTGAAAAAAAATGAAGACTCATTTTTTTAAATTAAAAAAATTACTTTACAAAATCAAATAGGAACAATAAAACATTCTTGAAAACATTTTTTTTTATAAAACATGGATATGGACGAAAATGGGTCTTCGGTTAAAGAGGGAAATAGAGTCAGTTTTCTTTAAAAATATTCTTTTTCGAATCGTGAGTACATTAAGAGATTTAAATGAATGAAAATCAATTATTTTCATGAAATAAGAAAAATAGATTAAAATTACTAAAATATTTTATAGATAGATCATAATATTTCATCACCATGATTATAAACATATACAATCCTGATAAATAATGAGATCTTACAATAAAACCCTTACAACTTTGGTAAAATTGGAATCATAATCCCCATTAACGAATAAAATTAAATGAAACATAAAATATCATGAAAATAAATAAATTCATGACATTACATTTCAATAGGACTATATATACACCTAAAAAATGAAGGTAGGTTCATAACATAACATATGTCCTAGATATTATAAATTGAGACAAAAATACCTTACCGATTTTATAATCTATTGAATCATAAGACCCATTAAATAATAAAATCATATTAATTTTTAAATATAATTAAAATAAGTATATTTTTGATATTAAAATTCAGTGGGGTAGTATATATATAACAAAAAATAATTGAGTGGTGAATATGACATATATCTCTAAAAAATGAAACAGAGACTAAAAATCCATTACCTTAAGACTTGAATTATTTTTTACACAATAAAAACTACTATATAATTAATATAGTCCTATTACAAATCTATTATAGAATCATAATCATATGTATCTTACAATATATGATTTAATTATTACCATTTACTCCAATATCATTTTTTTTCATTTTTATATGGCCGATTTAAGGGGTTGCCGGTACCCAAACACCATTTCACCACATCCAGTAACTTCACCACATACAAAACAGAACCGCATTTCAAATTTCGAAACCAAATTCAAAATCCCGCCAGCCGCCTCGATCCGCGACCCAAGCTTCAACCTACTTGACAGGCCTCGAGCTGCACACCTGCCACAAATCCTTATTAAAATAATATATGAGGTAATAACTACTTCTTATTTCATGTTTTTTGGTTTTATATATTAGGTCCTATTATTTTTATCATATTTACATTATATATATGTAAGATATGGAATGTTAAATACACCCTTCCTAGAGACAGTAGGTCTTTTTTATGAATAAATGCAGTTTCTTTTTACTCTATGGATGAAATAAAGGAAATGTAAATAACTTATTACAAATAAATAAGAATTTATATTTCATATATATCAAATATTTTCATTAAAAAACCTTATTAATTTCCTTGTAAATCATAAGTGAGGAACAAATCATATCACTTCATTAGGCGGTAGTCCACTGTATACATGAGCGACATTATTGTATTCCCAAAGAATGTAAAGTAAGAAGGTATATATGATATTATAATTCAAAAAGAATAATTATGTCCTAAATATCTTATAAATAAGCTAAATCCATAATTATATATAGCTACATGTCATGACCCCATCCCACCAAAGATGCCACTCCTGAGCTGGCAATGGTGAAAGGGGGATAATGAGCCCCGAGTCCCACCTCCAGTAGGCCCCGGGTTGGCAACTAGCACCGAGGGTATGAGTTTTCACAAATATGGGAGGCATTACCCTTTTTTTATTTTAAGATCAGGAAATAGGACAAGTCAACCACCAAAAAGGAAAAGAACAAGTGTATAGAAATAAACCCAAACCAAGCCCACATGCATGTTTAAACAATTTTATAACAAGGTGGAAGTACGAGAAAGCTCAAAGTACAATACCAAAAGAAACAAGTGTACAACAACAACAACTCCAACTATCCGACTAGTAGGGTCCCGCATGGCCCTGGTAGTCCTCCTGGAAACTTGAAAGTAAACGTAGGGTGATCATACAAGTATACTCAGTAGGGAAACCTAAAGCTCTCGTGCACAAGTGGGGAGACATCCTAATGTCACGTGAGAACAACAGAAGAAACCAAGAAAGGAATTATATCCACCCAACCTCACCAGCCACACTCACAAAAAACACAATCACAACAGGTAGTAGTTTATAAGAACAAGAGTATTGGGTACCCCGCACTATTCCCCTTTAGTTAGCTGCTCTTCCTAACAACGAACATCCTGATGCTTCCACACTCTCCCTGCCCGCACACACCTGGGCCTCACAACCACGTATCCCGCCCGCACACACCTGGGCCTCACAACAATGTATCCTGCCTGCACACACCTGAGCCTCACAACCACGTATCCCGCCAGCACAAACCTGGGCCTCATCCCGAAGATTCTTGGGAAACAGTAGAACCTGCCCGAAGAGTCTTGGGCTAAAACCAACTCAATCAAAACCTACCCTAAGAGTCTTAGGTGTAAGGTCGCCTCAATCCATCACAGCCTAGGGGAGAAGGAGCAGGAAGGATCTATTAACTAAGGAAAAAACACCATCTCCCATGAAATGGGAGTGTTCGACACTAAGTGCTCAAAATGGGTGGGGTGTGATAAAACACATAAGATACAGATATATATATGTATACCCAACACACAGCCCAACCTATGGCTTCTAAACAGAGAATCTGAGCATGTTCCTCGGCACTGCTACTACGAAGCATGCATACAACAAACAACCCCAACCCTATTTAGGTTTTCACGTTTCAGCAGAATTAGTTTATTTAGTTCCTTAACTACTGGGCAACTATCCACAACCAACCACATCAATCGTTCATAAAATATATCCCTTCCATCCACAAATCAAGTTAGGAAAACACAAGCAACACAACCAAGTCCTTCTTATCAACCAACTAACCCATTGATTATTAATCTTGTTCCATTACCATGACCCACCATTCATTAACTCTTCCACTTTTTATTTATTATTCACAACCCATAGTCCGTTCACGTTCAAACCCATCCATGCATCCCTATTTCCAACTGCCATAACCACTACTGCACCATACAACATTATCCCTTTAATACCATTTATCACAACCCTGCTGCCCACCCGATCCACAACAACCCATAAAACAAGGTTTGTGCCACATCATCGCCCCTTTAACATCATTTAACGCAACCCTACTTCCGGTTCTATTCATAACAACCCAGGATTCACTTCTCCCTTTCACACACGAGTAACAATTCCAAAACCCACATGTTCATTATTCCATTTTGTTTAAACGGGGTAATCACACAAGGGTTCCAGATTTTAAACAGCCAACTTTACGTGATTAACCAATTTCCACATTCCACGAAGTTTCCATCCACAAAACAGTCTAGAAATATAGGGAAACATTTAATTGTCCAAGAAAAGGCCCCCAAAGACCGTGATTTTCAGTAGGCATAAGCCTATTCAATTCATAACATATCAATAGGATAAACAAAGATAAACATAACAACTTTCTCCATCCCCCATTCTTTAACAAGTTATTATCTTTATTTAATGGTTCAACAGTTTCTCATGAAAAAAAGGATACCCACCCCGCATGATGCACAAATTAGAGAGAAAAAGGTAATATCCCTACCTCAATAGGTTCTGATCGCAACGCTCCCCTGGATCAACCTTAGAAGACGTCCATCGGCGTCCGTCACTTCTGTCGGGTCCCGGAAAAACCTCATCGGGTGGAAGTTGGGAAGGAAAGTCCGAAGGAAAGGCAACAGATCCAAGCTTAGAAGTTACGCCTTGTCGTTACGATCCCGTGGCCGCTGACGGATCGTAAATCGGAGCTCGGACGAAGAAGTTATTGAAGAAAGAGCCTTCGAGTCTCTTGGGAGAACTCTGCTCAGAGGAAAGGGGAGGAGACAGGTGAGTTGAAAAGGAGGAGGGGAACCCTCCTTTTATAGGTGAGAAAAGAAAAAGTACACAGCGTGTACTTTATGGTACACGGCATGTACTCAGTTATTTCACACGGTCTCCACGCGGCTTCCAACACGGATCCGCGGTCGTTGACTGGTCAACACACGGTTTGAGGGTAACACATACGCGGGGAAGGACTACATGACGTATATTTTGGACACACGGAGTGTACCCATTCATTGCACATGGCAAGGACACGACTCCAACATGGAACACAACCGTTGACTGGTAACGCATACGTGGGGAAGGACTACACGACATGCAGTACTGGACACACGGCGTGTATCCATTCATTGCACATAGCAAGGACACAACTCCAACACGGGGTATACCCGTCGAGGGGGTACACAGCGTGTACTCAAACTACACGGCGTGTAATTTCAAAAATTCTGGAAATTGTGGGAAAAGTCCATTTTACCCTCCAGAACACTTCATGGCCTTTTTTTTGACAAAGGAATGGGCTGGAGAGGTCCGGTCCATTACATCAGATACCTCTTAATACTTTCTTGTCCTCGAGAATTCAAAAACCAACCCAGAGGAACCCAACAAGATACCTCTTAGGGTTCTCGTTATAAAAGGAACCCAACCAACAACCCTAATCATATGCGTTAGGAATTCCTTCTCCTATGTCGAGATATTATCCGCTTTAGGTGGAACTGACTCACCTGAGCGGGTTTAATTGCATCCTCATTAATGCGTCTCGATTAAAAATTTGGTCTTCCCACTTTCATACATTAGGATTTTTCAACTCGCACTACCCCCAACACCACACAACCAACACACTACCCGAACATGTGGTTTGGGGAAATTACTTCTCCTATGTCGAGATATTATCCGCTTTAGGCAGCACTGACTCGCCTGCATGGGTTCAATCGCATCCACATTAATGCGTCTCTATTAAGGATCATATTTTACCTTTTTCCGACTCATCCAAACATGCTACACACTTCCAGAGAACAAGGAAACAAAAGGTCTCCCAACCGACAAGCCAAGCTTTCCATATATCAAAGGTACAGAGTAGAACATCAACACAATGCTCAGAAGAACAAGGGAAAACACAAGTCAAAGCAACTCCGGGTACTGAGAGTGGATCTGGGACTCCCGCTCCCAAGTGCTCTCCTCGAGGCCGCCATGCCTCCACAACACACGAACCAATAGAATGGTTCGTCCATAGAGCACCTTCTCTTTACGATCCTCGATTCTGACTGGTCGTTCCTCGAAGGTCACGTCGTCTCCCATATCTAGCTCTCCTCAGTCGATAACATGAGAGTTGTCATGTAAGTATCGAAGTATCTGGGAGACGTGGAAGACGTCATGAACCTTCTCCAACTGAGGTGGTAGGGCCAGCTGATATGCCACCTCGTTGACTCGCCTTAGCACCTCAAAAGGTCCGATGAACCTAGGTGCGAGCTTTCTCCCTTTCCCAAACCTCCACTTCCCCCATCGAGGGGAAACCTTCAAGAACACATGATCTCCCACCTCGAACTCCAAGGGCCTCCTACGACGATCAGCATAAGACTTCTATCGGTCCTGAACCGATTTCATCCTCTCACATACAAGCTGGACTTTCTCCATGGTGCTCTGCACTACCTCTGGCCCAAGAGCACCTGTCTCACCAACCTCTGCCTAGAAAATGGGTGAACGACACAGTCTTCTATACAAATCCTCAAACGGTTCCATGCCAATAGTAGAGTGGAAGATTTTGTTTTAGGCGAACTCTACTAAAGGCAAGTGTCGTACCCATGATCCTTTGAAATCAAGAATTCATGCTCGCAGCATGTCCTCCAGCTTCTGGACAGTCCGCTCTGTCTGCCCATCGGTCTGGGGGTGGAAAGCAGTGCTAAGGCGTAGCTGGGTGACAAAAGCATACTGTTGCCCCCTCCAGACTCGTGAGGTAAACCGAGTATCCCGATATGAGACGATAGTCTTTGGAACTGCATGCAAACTCACCACCTCGTCTACATACCTCTGTGCTAAGGTACTCACCGGGCCCGACTCCTTAATTTCTAAGAAGTGGGATGATTTCGTCAGTCGATCCACCACTACCCAGATAGCATCATAACCACCCTAATCTTTGGGTAGTATTGTGAAGAAGTCCATTGAGATTTCATCCCACTTCCACTCGGGGAAACCTAAAGGATACAACAAACCACTGGGAACACGGTGTTCAACCTTCACTTGCTGACACACTAGGCATTTAGCCACAAACTCCGCCACTGCCCGTTTCACCCCGGGCCACCAAAACTGTTCCCTTAGGACTTGTTACATTTTTGAAACTCTTGGATGTACC
Source organism: Viscum album (assembly GCA_963277665.1). Lineage (NCBI taxonomy): Eukaryota > Viridiplantae > Streptophyta > Magnoliopsida > Santalales > Viscaceae > Viscum > Viscum album. The sequence continues at coordinate 2,048,740,974 of OY728119.1, forward strand.
TCCAAGGCTGAGCTATGGAACTCACAGAGAACTCCCTTGCGCATCGCTTCTGGAACAAACAACCTTCCATGGAAAATCATCCGATGTTGGATCTCCTCTGACCATCCTTCTAGAGAGTTCCCTTAATCGACATGATCCTACATCACTTCCGCCTCGGAGTCCCCCCACTGAGACTCTTCCACCTGCTGCAACAAGGAGGACTGCACCGTCATCTGATACAAACAGCCTTTAACACATTATACCCTAGCATCCAAGTGCAAGGTGGCCAACTCTCTCATAGCTTTCCAATCATTATTGGATTCCCGAACCACTTACTTATGCAACTTCCTACTCAGGGCATCAGCCACAACATTTCCCTTACCTTCAGTGTAAGAGATCTCAATGTCATAGTCTTGGAGAAAATTGATCCATCTCCACTGCCGCAGGTTCAGGTCACGCTGGGAGAAGATATAACGCAGGCTCTTGTGATCTGAGAAGACCACAAAGTGCTCCCCAAAAAGGTAATGTCACCACAACTTTAGTTCAAACACTACTGATGCAAGATCTAGGTCATGGGTGGCATAGATACGCTTGTCAGGGTGTAACTGACTAGACCCATAACAGATCACTCCCTTCTTCTGCATCAGTACGCACCACAGACCAAGGCCAGAAGCATCAAAAAACACCTCATACAACAAACCTTCCTCTGGAAACCTGAGTATGGGAGCACTGACCAACTTATCCTTCAGGTAGTCGAAATCCTTCTTGCATTGTTCACTCTATAGGAAGACCTGATTCTTCCTAGTAAAAGCTGTCAATGGAGTAAAAAATTGAGAGAAGTCCAAAACGAACCTCTGATAATAACCTGCTAACCCCAGAAAACTACGAACTTCTTCCACGCTCTTGGGCTCTGCCCAAGAAACAACTGCCTCCACCTTTGACGGGTCCACTGACACACCATGCTGAGACACCACGTGCCCAAGAAAGTGTACTTCCTGTGTCAAGAACTTACACTTCGACAATTTCCCATAAAGCTGGTGGTTTCAAAGGAATTCCAAGACTGACCTGAGATGCTCAACGTGCTCCTCCTCTGATCTTGAGTAGATCAGGATGTCATTGATAAACACAACAACGAACCGGTCCAGAAACTCTCAGAAGACAAAGTTCATAAGTCCCATGAACACAGCCAGTGCATTCGTAACTCCAAACGACATCACTACAAACTCGAGGTTCCCATACCTGCACCTGAAATCCTTCTTCAAGATGTCATTGTCCTTTACCCTCAGCTGATGATATCCATATCGTAGATCAATCTTGGAAAACCAACCTTCTCCCCTCAGTTGGTTGAAGAGATCATCTATCCTTGGAAGGGGGTAGCGGTTCTTGACCGTTACCTGGTTCGACCTTCGGTAGTCTATGCATAGCCTGAGACCACCATCTGCCTTCATCACGAACAAAACTGGAGAAAACCATGGAGATACGCTGGGTCAAACAAAACCCTTCTCCATCAGATCATCAATCTGAATCCTCAACTCCCGCAACTCCGAAGGTTCCATCCGATAAGGGGCCATCGAAATTGGACGGGCACCAGGCTGTAAGTATATCCCAAACTCAACGTCACGTGGGGGGGGGGGGGGTAGAGTCACAACCTCCTTAGGAAAAACATCGAGGAACTCCCCAACAATCTCCGGGACATCCATCATCTCTGTATCAGCTGGAACCACTAATAACCTGGCTAACAAGGAAAGGAGAGGTTCCAGACGCCGGCTTCCCACCTGATAGCTCCTATCGCCAACAAAATCTACACGCTTCCCGTCCATGTCGGAGAACACGACTCTTCTCTGGAAGCAGTCGATAACGGAACTAACAGAAAACAACCAGTCGATGCCTAGGATGACATCGTATGGCTGCATCTGTAACAGAAGAAGGTCCCCACTAGATCTATGTGGTCCCAATGTCAGCCCACATCCTCGGAAAACACTAGATACGCTGGTATAGCCTCTAACTGGTGTACTCAGCACCAGTGGTATAGAAATTCTCTCTACGTCTAGACCCAAATCATAGGCTAGACCAGGTGCAACAATGGAGTGAAAATCTCCTGAATCGAACAAAGCAGAAACAAGAGTGATGAAAAAACAAATCATACCACGCACCACCTCTGGTCCTGACGGAGCTATCAAATCTGTCGTGTGCAACTGTCCACATCCAGCTCCTCTAACTCTCTGATGTCATACACCTCCCCGACCATGCCCTGGTCGAGGTCCCTGAGGAGCACCCTGAGGTCGGCCTCCTCTCGCAAAGTCTGCCCTCGAAGGAGCATGGTCCTCCTGCTGCTGGAAGGGCCTCATTGGAAAATGGTGCTGCTGTGGTGGGCGCTGAACCTGCCCACCTCCCCCGTACTGAGCTCGGGTTGGGCACTGACTCTAAATGTGCCTGAAACCTCCAAAATAAGAACACTTCAGTCCTGGGCTCGTGAAAAAGGGACGAGGACCCGAAGATCTGAACTGGAACTGCTGGGGCCTGCTTCCCACTAGCCCGAACCTGGAAGGTCCTGTCGCAGGAGACCTTCTTCTGACTGCCTTCCCCTTCGACGAGCCTGGATGGATCCCCACTCGTGGTGCACTTCCTAGTGAGTGCATCCTCTCTAAAACCTCTGCCTTCTTCTGTACCTCTAAGTACGTCAGAAGGGTGAAGGGGGTGACATCATACTAGAGCGAAAGACGAAGCGCCTCCTCCAAACGTCTTGCTCGAGACTCCTCATTTGGAAAGAGATCCGGAGCAAAGCGCAGGAGATCCTTGAACTTGATCCCCAACTCTCGTACTGACATACTCCCCTACTTAAGGGAGAGTAACTCCTTCCGCTTCTTCGCCTTGATCATGGAAGAAAGGAATTCCTCTCGGAATTACTTCTCAAAGTCAGCCCATGGAACCTCTGTCTCTATCCTCTCTCCGAGGTAGAGCATCCACCACTGTCGCGCTGCACCTCTCAGCTGACTGACTGCTAGGGGAACCCAGTACTCCCTCGGAGCACGAATCAAGGTAAAAGCGGTCCATAGCTCCTCAAGCCACCCCTCTGTCTCCGTATCGGAAGTACTACCCTCGTACTTCTTGAGGGTCTGCCGCTGAAAAGAACGGAGAGTCTTCTGCCACTGGCTATCTTCCTCCTCTTGGTCAATCCTCAACTGATCGACCGCCTGAATCTGCTGGGCCACGGCCGTCTGAGCCACCCGGGGATGACGTCCAGGTGCAATAGCTGTATGGTAAACAAAGATCTCATAAGCCCAAGTAGTAAGGAAATTTCTCAAGGTTTTATTTTATTATTTTCATTTCAATTTTTTTCCCAGAACACCCAAATCAAGTAAAAAACAATCATGATGATGCATGTACCTTCCCTAGGGTCTCTACCCTACAATCAATGTAGTCTCACTTGGTCATTTGGTAGGCTCAGAGTCCTTGCATCGGATCACGGGGGCCCTAAAATCTCATGTCCTAGCTGATCTTCCATGGCCTATGTCATCCACCATGATTAACTAACAATATTTCCCTACCATCCCATGAAATCCTCAATGTTCCTAACTCCAGACACCATCCTATCTCTCAACCATCACCTCTGATTCCATTCTGTCACAACCCCCTCCCACCAAAGATGACCCTCCTGAGCTGTAAATGGTGAAAGGGGGATAATGACCCCCCAAGTCCCGCCTCCATTAGGCCTCGGGTTGGCGACTAGCACCAAGGGTATGAGTTTTCACAAATATGGGAGGAATTACCCTTTTTTTATTTTAGCATCGGGAAATAGGACATGTCAACCACCAAAAAGGAAAAGAACAAGTGTATAGAAATAAACCCAAACTAAGCCCACATGCATGTTTAAACAATTTCATAACAAGGTGCAAGTACGAGAAAGCTCAAAGTATAATACCAAAAGAAACAAGTGTACAACAACAGCAACAACTCCAACTGTCCGACTAGTAGGGTCCCGCACGGCCCTGGTAGTCCTCCTATAAAATTGAAAGTAAACGTAGGGTGAGCATACAAGTATAATCAGTAGGGAAACCTACATCTCTCATGCACAAGTGGGGAGACATCCTAATGTCCCATGAGAACAACAGAAGAAACCTAGAAAGGAATTCTATCCACCCAACCTCACCAGCCACACTCACCAAAAACATAATCACAACAGGTAGTAGTATATAAGAACAAGAGTATTGGGTACCCCACACCATTCCCCTTTAGTTAGTTGCTCTTCCAAACGGCGAACGTTCTGAAACTGCCACACTCTCCCCGCCCGCACACACCTGGACCTCACAACCACGTATCTCGCCCGCAAACACCTAGGCCTCACAACCACGTATCCCGCCTGTACACACCAGGGCCTCACAACCACGTATCCCACCTGCACACACATGGGCATCATCCTGAAGATTCTTGGGAAATAGTAGAACCTACCCGAAGAGTCTTGGGCTAAAACCACCCCAATCAAAACCTACCCGAAGAGTCTTAGGTGTAAGGTCGCCTCAAGTCATCACAACCTAGGGGAGAAGGAGTAGGAAGGAGCTAGTAACTAAGGGAAAAACACCCTCTCCCATGAAATGGGAGTGTTCGGCACTAAGTGCTCAACATGGGTGGGGTATGATAAAACAGAAAAGATAAAAATATATATATGTATACCAAACACACAACCCAACCTATGGATTCTAAATAGAGAAACTGAGCACGTGCCTCTGCACTGTTACTACGAAGCATGCATACAAAAAACAACCCCAACCCCATTTAGGTTTTCATGTTTCAGCAGAATTATTTTATTTAGTTCCTCAACTACTGGGAAACTATCCACAACCAACCACATCGATCGTTCGTAAAACAAATCCCTACCATCCACAAATCATGTTAGAAAAAAACAAGCAACACAACTAGGTCCTTCTTATCAACCAACTAACCCATTGATTATTAATCCCGTTCCATTACCATGACCCACCATTCATTAACTATTACACTTTTTATTTATTATTCATAACCCATAGTCCATTCACGTTCAAAACCATCCCTGCAGCCCCGCTGCCAAATTCCATAAAAACAACTGCACCGTACAACATTATCCCTTTAATACCATTTATCGCAGCCCCGCTTCCCACCCGATCCACAACAACCCACAAAACAAGGCTCGTGCCACATAATCGCCCCTTTAACAACATTTACCGTAGCCCTGCTGCCTGTTCTATTCGTAACAACCCAGGATTCACCCCTCTCTTTCACACAACAATAACCAAGCCAAAACCCACATGTTCATTATTCCATTTTTTTTAACCGGGGTGATCACACAAGGGTTCCAGATTTTAAAAAGTCAAATTTACGTGATTAACCAATTTCCACATTCCATGAAGTTTCCATCCAAAAAACGGTTTAGAAAGATAGGGAAACATTTAATTGTGCAAGAAAAGGCCCCCAACGACCGTGATTTTCAGTAGGAATAAGCCTATTCAATTCATAACATATCAATAGGATAAACAAAGATATACATAACAACTTTCCCCATCCCCCGTTCTTTAACAAGTTATTATCTTTATTTAATGTTTCAACTATTTATCATGAAAACAAAAGGATAACCACCCCGCATGATGCAAAAATAAGAGAGACGAAGGTCAGATCCCTACCTCAACAGGTTCCGATCGTAACGCTCCCCCGGATCAACCTTAGAAGACGTCCGTCGGCGTCCGTCACTTTTGTCGGGTCCCGAAAAAACCTCCTCGGGTTGAAGTTTGGAAGGAAAGTCCGAAGGAAAGACAACGAATCCAATCTTAGAAGTTCTACCTCGTCGTTACGATCCCATGTCCGCTAAAAGATCGTAAATTAGATCTCGGACGAAGAAGTTATGGAAGAAAGAGCCTTCGAGTCTCTTGGGAGAACTCTGCTCAGAGGAAAGGGGAGGACAAGGGTGAGTTGAAAAGGAGGAGGGGACCCCTCCGTTTATAGGAGAGAAAAGAAAAAGTACATGGAGTCTAATTTATGGTACATGCTTTGTACTCAGTTATTTCACACGGTCTCCAGGTGGCTTCCAACACGGCTCTGCGGCCGTTGAATGGTCAACACACGGTTTGAGGGTAACACATACGCAGGGAAGGACTACACGGCGTGTAGTTTGGACACACGGTGTATACCCATTCATTGCACAAGGCAAGGACACGACTCCAACACGACACTTGACCGTTGAATGGTAATGTGTATGCGGTGAAGGACTACACGGCGTATAGTACTGGACACACGGCATGTACCCATTCATTGCACACGGCAAGGACACGGCTCCAACACAGGGTATACCCGGCGAGGGGGTACAGAGAGTGTACTCAAACTACACGATGTGTAGTTTCAAAAATTCTGGAAAGTGTGGGAAAAGTCAATTTTACCTTCTAGAACACTTTGTGGCCTTGTTTTTGACAAAGGAATGGGCTGGAGAGGTCTGGACCATTACACTACAAGAGGTGGTGATGGAAAACAAATTACAACGGTTTCAAGGAAGCAGTCTTCCGTAAACACAGTCAGCAATTTCATTTCCTATTATATGGAAGAGGAGATGGACACAGGTTCTTCAATAAACATAATTACATCTTAGTATATTTTATATACTGGTGTTATTATTTTTCAATTAATTTAACATGAATTGAGGTGGTAAGATAATAACAAAAAATAAAGAGTTTAGTGAAGATATTTACCTTTTCCTAAAACATCTTCCTTTTTATATCTTATTAAGGACCCTAGGGTTGGTATTTTTAGATTAAAATTTGCCATATAACATGGATAGGGATATTTAGTAGGGATTTAGTCAGTTTTTTGTAAAGCCAAAGGAGTAATTAGGGGTGAATAAGTGAGTGGAGGATGTCTCCTTTTATAGTGAAGTAGGAGTAACATTTTTGTAAATACCCAAAACTATTTAATAATGGGAAGTTACTCTCACCCAAAGTTCCTAGAAAATTTAAAATAAAAGAAATTGAGGAAATATATGGTTTATTAACTCCTTTAATACAAAAGACACACATTTTAGACATTTTTTTCCTTAACATCTATGTTTCCTTACTTTTACCATTTTAGTTTTCAATAAGGTAGCTAGTCTTTAACCTAGGTAATTTATCATTTAAGGCTATAAATAAAAAATCATAATTATATAATTTTTAACCAGTTGTTATAAATAATAAATCCAATTTATAAAATAAAAATCATCTGTGTGCGGAAAATTAATTTTAACACAAGTGCATGAAACATGGAAAAACCCATTTTTCCCTTTACCATGGTAACACAGTTTTTCTACTTAGGGGTCAATATAATTATTGTAAAAGGATAAATGATCCATGAATTTAATTTGGTTGATATTTTTGTATATATACCAATAACTTGTACGAGGATATTTGTTTCAGTAATTTTAAATCATTTAATAAAATATTATTTATTATAAACCAAAATTAATCCCAATTTTGACACTATTAGTTTAATTTGAATTTTAAAACACCAAGAAAAAGGAGAAATTAAAATATATTATTTTAATTCCTATCTATAAATATAAATTTATCTAAAATATTCATGTAATATAATAATTCATTCAATTTAAATTGCTTTCATCATTTTTTGTTTCATTTATATTATTTAAATAATAATTGCATTGTCGTTTCTTAAGAATTTAATGTAATTATATAATTACTAAAATTTAAAAATAAAATAACCCCATGATATTAATATTATTATTCTTAAAATGAACATAAATATTCATTCACAACTTTATTTTTTCCATATGTGAACACATAATTGATATTTAAAAGCAAGTGGGTGTCATTTTGTCTATTTTTTACTGAAATTATTAAATTGGTCAATTTCATGGAAAAGTGTCCCAAAAGCACATAAAAATAGATACTAAGGAAATAGGGTTATAAATATTATAGTTAATAGAAATATTATATTATTTTTATTTCATTTTAACACTTATCCTTTTATTTTAAACTCTATTAATCCCATTTTAACCTTAACTACTATAATTAATTTTTTACTTTTTTATTATTAATGTTTTTCAAAAATCAAGATAAAATTATTATATAACATTAATTATACTAATTAAAAATTATTGAATTAATATTTAAAAATTATATTTACAGTAGGTCCAAATTTTAATTTAAAATTAAACTTGTAGATGTGATGAAAAAACAGTTTTCCAAAGAGAATTTTTTTGAACAATTTAAAAAGTTTTTATATAAAAATTGACTATTTTTATTTATTAAAATTACCTATATTGAATTTATTATAATATAATTGTGCTAAATTTACTTTTTAAACTATCTTAAAATAAAATGGAATAAATTGTTTAAACAAATAAGTAATTTTCAATAAAAATGAGTATTTTCACTATTCATCGAAAAGTTAATCTTTTCAGAAAGATTACAAGAATTTGACATAATAAAATTTTGACATGATTATTAAAAAATGAATTTAAATTTTTCATATAAATTTTGTAAAAGTGTCTAAAATTAATTATATTATTTTTTACTAATAACAATACAAATTATTTTTTTGTGAAAATGTTTTTTTTGAAGAATATATAGAATTTAATAAATATTAAGTACTTTTTTAATCAATATGATTTCTTGATTTAAAACCACTATGATTAATTTTTCAAATGTGGTTACTACTATTCATTCCTCTAAATTTAATGGCTAGGTAATAACTATCACGTTTAAATAATAATATTAATATGTTGTTTTGGTTTTTTAAAACTCATTGTTTCATGCAATAGAACCTATAAAAGATAGTAATTTTTTTTAAAAAATATTTTTCATAAAATATTTGGGTGTCAAATTCTACCCCTCTTAAATAAATTTCAACCCTATAACTTGACCTTGATATTGATAATGACTGCTTTTACATTTGGGATTTCCATGATGGAAAATCCACTTCATAAAAAATTTCAATAAAAATTCTTATTGAAAATAGTGAAAATAATTCATGAAGTTTATTACATAACTTGGTTCCCAAATAGGATAAAATTATTGGTAAGTGAAAATATAGAAATGGAACCAAAAAATAACTCCAAAATACTATTAGAGTGTGATAGAGAACAAGGTATGGAGAAAGTTGATGAACTTAAAGAACTAAATATGTGATAGGTGAAAAGACCATTCACTCATAAAAAATAAAGTTAAATTTATAACATTTTTATTTCAGGAAACTTATCATAAAGCTAAGGGAATTTTTACAATACTGATAAAGAACATGAGAAAATATATGTACTTGATTTATTTCCATTTCAAAATAACAATCTCATACTTTGGTTGTTCTTTGATAAATTTACACTCCATCTCTATTTCTAAAAAGTGAAGATGATTTTGTATTCCTGTAGCACTAACGGTGACGTCTCGTACTCGAATGCCACTTAATAGGTGCCCCGATCCAAGTGGGCCACATGACCTCAAGCGCATTTTCCCAAATTACAGAGGTTACAGACTAGCAGCGAGGGACTAGGGTGTGTCTGTGGGAATCCTATTCCCTCATTATTAGAGTGTATCACATTGGAAGAAATATAAATAGTAATAAACAATGGATGAAATATAATTAAATAGTAGAAGAAAAATGATGCAACGGATAAACGAGAATAACTAAAACAACCCCTCTCTTTATTTCACACTTAAACATAATTTATTACATAAAATATTAACTTTTTAAAACATAAAATATTGAGATTTGTAGTTTATTTGGGGAAAAAAACATTACATAACATCTTGAAACATAAAACGCACCATCTTTATTAAAAAATTCTTTTACATGATCACAACATTCCTTCATACTTATAATAGCATGAAATAACCTGAGGACATGAATAAAAAAGGGTGCGATATAAATCCTAGTAAGGGAGTAATCAAACCAAAATGTGAATAATACAGTAAATTTTATGCATTAGTCATATCAATGGAGCACAAAAGAAACATGGATGTAAAGGCATGATATAGCATGATTATCATAAGTTGGAAATGTAACAACATTTAACATGATATCAGCATGATCCAAGGATCATTTCACATGGAAAATGGGTAAACCCTCATTGAAATTGAATTAAAATGAGTAAAAAATCATTTCACATAACGTATCATGATACTATTTTTTTCCCAATGCATTGGAGCGTTATCAGGGAACAGCCTTTATAAACATTTCATTTCATGCATAAGTGTGCCACATGGATCATACAACATGGAATCATTAAAAATCATTATTTATTCCATGATAAAGTAATGAGGAATAAAATGGTGAAACTATATAATCAATAAGTAAATGTGTGTAAAGGTGAATACACTTGAAAGATAAATGGGCATGGTATTCACTACACAATGACTGTGTCTTGGAAAATCGTGGTGCAATTTCGGCAGCATAACAACATGACATAAGAATTAACAAAAATGATTGATGAGAGACCAAAGGGGTATAGAATCATATATACATGAAATGGATAGTAATGGGGCCCTATAGATACTTGTTCCAACAAATTTAATTAAATTTATATGCACAATATAAAATAATTGCTTGAATGTAAATGTAGAGAGGGAAATCCCTTATGAAATTTCAGCGTGGAAACAAGTTTACATGTGAGGCATTAATGATAGAGAAAGGGGTATCTCATCATTCAAACATAATTAGGTCAGTATGGGGGAGGTGAAAAATCATACCCCAAATTTTTTAATAAAAAACAAAATGGTATAAATATATAATGAAATTTGGACAAAAATGTGAAAAGAAGAAATTCCATACTTGGAAGGGTGATCCAAAAGGCTTAGGAGAGGCTTGAGAGAGGAATCTTGGGAGGTTGGGGCACCTTGGGAAGATTATGTAGAGATGAGGGAATAAGTTGGTAGAGCTCCAAATTCTTTGAGTGAAGAGGATGCGGGAGTTTTGGTGGGTTTATATAGGGAAAGAGAGAAAAATATTTATTATTTAGGTTTTTGACACCACACATTAAACTAATCAATAACACAAACCAAACCATGGTTTTCCCATTTTTTTCCAAAGGCGATTGGAAAACATTATTTTATAAGGAAAATTTCCAAACTTCTTAAAATATGTTTCCAGCTTATGTGGTGTTTAGTCACACTCTCAAGGAAATCATTGCAGAAGTAAAATGTTTTATAAGTCTTGGAAGGTCCACTAAGGAACCATAAAATTTATAAAACAAATCTAAAATCATATTATTTTAAAGGTAAAACATATATTGGCCTAAAATACCATTTATATTATTTTATTACATAACTATTCGGTCATTATGATGTCATAAAACACATTATATTTTAAAACTACATATAGTTTTTTTCCCAAATATTCAACTATCTCAGAAAATAATGAAAAATTCACCATTTGATAATTTCCACATCATAATTCATAAAAATAATATTCATTTTATCTAAATAATTTTCTAAATATTTAAAATTTTATTTTTAAAATAAAAACCAACATTTATAAAAAATTCATCAGTTTTGTCAAAAAAAGCATTCAAATATTAATAAAAATTACAATTATATTCATAAAATTTTTACGATAATTTATATTTAATAAAAATTAATTTAGTAATAATTTTTTATTAAAATATTATTTAATTAAAAAATCCATTAATCCATCAAAATATAATTCTTAATTAAATATTAACTAAAAATACTATTTGTGCTTTAAAAACTATTTACAAAGTAACAATAATAAAATGAATGTATATCATTTATTCGATACAAAATTAAAATACAAAATCATAGTGCTAAGATCTTGTTATATAACCCCTTATAACACCCTATATGACCTAAGGGTTAGGAGTGTGATGCTGACAGACTCTTGGGGTGGCTCCGATAACCTCGCTCGGGTGGTTATCTCTATGAATTTCCACTTCTCATGTAGTCGGTTCCATTAAATATTAACACGTTGATGATCGGATTGGGCTTGGTCATAAGCAAAGCCCAATGACACTACCTTCTTTCTGAGCTTTGAAAAATGGGCTTCGTGTGGAGAAATTCTACTGGATGAGGCCATCACTTCCTTTTTCTGAGTAAATTGGATTTGTTAAAACCATATACCTATACTAATCATGTGATCACTATTCAATGTCTACATTATCAATGATAACAACTCTTAACGGTATTTTGAAATCCAAAATCATAAAACCAAAGAATTTCATATGTTATATAACCATTTTACATAATAATACATTTAGTTAGATCAAGTGGAATTTTCATTGATAAAAGTTTGGGTAATTTCAATCTTCCCTCTTAAGAAATTTTACCCCCAAAATTTCCTTTTCCCACACTAAAATAGATACAGGTAACTCTGCTTCATCACCACCTCTAATTCCCATGTTGCCTCTCCAAACTTGTGGTTTCTCTACAACACCTTGAGAAGGTACATTGTCGTTTTTCATATAACTTAACCCCTACAATCTAAGATCTTCATCGTCTTCTCTTTATAGAATTGGTCATTCTCTAATGGTACCACCTCTATAATGAGTACATGTGAAGGGTCAGGTATGTACTTCCTCAAGAGTGACTCGTGGAATACATCATGTACTTGAGATAGGTTCAGTAAGAGTGATAGTCGATAGGCCACTACTCCAATGCGATCAAGGATGTCAAAAGGGCCAATGGGCCTTTGTATAAGCTTTCCCCTCTTCCCAAATCTCATAACTCTATTCCATGGTGATAAGTGGAGGAATACCATGTCTCTAACATCAAACTCTAGGTCTCGTTGATGATTATCAACATATCTCTTTTGTCGAATCTGAGGAGCTTTAATGTGTTGTTGGGTGGTCTTAACCTTCTACACCATTTCATCAACCATTTATGGACCTAGGAGTTTTCAATCCACAACTTCATCCCAACATGCCAGTGCTCTGCACCTCTTTCCATAAAGTGATTCATAAGGATCCATTTAGATGCTTGATTAGAAACTATTGGTGTAAGAGAACTCAATTAGAGAAAGATGTTGATACCATACTCCTTTGAAGTCCATTGATCATGTTCTCAACATGTCCTCAACTTTTTGGATAGTCCACTCATATTGGACATCAGTTTGAGGATGATAAACTATACTGATGTTTAGCTCAATATTCAGAGCATGTTGTTGACTCTTCCAAAACATAGAGGTGAATCTTGGATCTCGACCATATACAATTGATAGTGGCACGCCAAGTAGCCTTACCACATATCTGATGTATATCTGTGCCAGTTGATCTAATGAGAAATCCTACCAAATTGAAATAAAGTGTTCAGTCTTTATAAAACAATCCACAACAACCCAGACAAAATTGATTCTTTTTGATGTCTTCAGAAGTCCGGTAACAAAATACATGGTGATGTTTTCCCATTTCCATATTGGTGTGGGTAATGGTTTAATCATCCCCTTAGACTTCTGCCTCTCAGCCTTCACTTTCTGATATACCAGGCACCTTGATGTATACTCAATGATCTCCTTTTTCATGTTATCCCACCAATAAATCTCTTGGATATCTCACTAAATCATTGTGTTTCATAGGTTAATGAAGAAATTTGAACTATGTGCATCATCCAAAAGTTCTTTCTTTAACTCTGGATTTGATGAAGTAGATAGTCTTGACCCAAGTCTCACAATTCCTTCTTAATTAACATTTAACTCCAAGGATTTCCTTTTTTATGATAGTTTCCACTTTCTTCTGAATTCCCACATCATCCTTTTAAGCATCCTTTAACCTTTCCAAAATAGATATTTGAGAAATCATTTGTGACGGGATTGATGATGTTCCCTTCTTTATGATTCCCATGTCAATCTTCATCAAATCTAAGAAGATTTGATCCTTTTCGATTCTCATCAATGATAGAATCACTGGGTACTTTCTACCTAGAGCATCTTCCACCTTGTTCGCTTTCCCAGGGTGGAAATGGATTGAGAAGTTATAGTCTTTGATCAGCTCTATCCATCATCATTGGTGAATATTAAACTCTTTCTGTGTGAATATATACTTGAGTCTTTTTTGATCCATGTATATTTCACACATCTCCCCAAAGTGGTAATGTCACCAAACTTTTAAAGTGAAGATTACTGAAGTGAACAGCATATCATGTGTTGGATAGTGTCTCTCATGAACATTCAATTTCCTTAAAGAATAGGTATTGAATTTGTCATTTTGCATCAACACACATCCCATTCCCTTCTTCAAAGCATCACTAAATACCACAAAAAGTTCTCCACATATGGGTAGTGTGATAAAGATTGTATTGATAATCCTCTTTTTCAACTCTTTGAAGCTCTCTTCGCATTCATCACTCTAAGAAAACAGGACCCCCTTTTGAGTTATATTGGTAAGAGGGTTTTAAAATATTGAGATATTTCTCAAAAATTGGTGATAATATCCAACTAACCCCAGGAAGCTACGAATATCTGTTACTGATGTTGGCCTCGACCATCCCTCAATTGCAACTATCCTGGAAAGATCCATAGATATCACATTGCTTGTGATGATATGACTCATGAATGAGACCTCCTTCAACTAGAACTCACACTTGCTGTACTTTGCATAGAGATTCTCCTTTTGCAAGGTCTCTAGTATAATGCTTAGATGCCCTTCATTATCCTCCTTGGTTTTAGAGTATATTAAAATATCGTCTATAAATACTACCAAAAATTGGATAAGGTAATCTCTAAAGACTATATTCATCAATTCCATAAAGATTTATGGAGAATTAGTGACTCTGAAAGGCATTACTATGAATTCATAGTGCCTGTATCTTGTACGAAAAGTAGTCTTGGGGATATACTCCTTCTTCACCCTTACCTGGTAATATACCGACCAAAAATATACCATGGAGAAGTATTGGGCTCCACATAGCTAATCAAACAAGTCATCAATTCATAGTAGATGATACTTGTTCTTTATCATGATTTTATTGATCTCATGATAATTAATGCAAAGGTGCATTGTCCCCTCCTTATTCTTGACAAAGAGGACTGGTTCACCCCATGGTGAAGCCCTTGGGCATATAAACCATTTATCCAGATTCTATTATAGTTATTTCTTCATCTCCTAAAGCTACACAACATGCATTCTATAAAAATTCAGAGAAATTAGAAACACCCAAGGTATAAGATCAATAGATAATTCAACATCTCTTCTAAGAGGAAGACCAGGAAATTTCTCGGGAACCACTTCACTAAATTACCTCACAATAGGCATGTATTTAAGTATGGTTTCATCCTTAGAATCAATCATCTGAGCAAGATACATGTGCTCATAGGTTAGTAATATCCATTCTTGAGATGATAGTGCTAAATAAGATTCATCCTCCTCCTTGAATTTGTACAGAGTCGGGGGTCGATTCGCTATATGGAGAGTGATTTACCTCTCATGGAAATTTATGTTGGGTCTATAAAAGGAAGTCCAATCCATTCCTAGAATTGCATCAAATTCCACCATATGGAGTATGATAAGGTTCACCAAGAAGTTCAATCAAAAAATTATGATAGGGGAGGAGTTATATTCATGGGATGCAATGATTTCCCCATGTTCCGTTCTCAAAAACTTCTTTATTCCATGATTTGTGGTGGTGTTGGGATTGTTCTACTAAACATTAGGATATAAAAGAATGCGTAGAACCATAATAAAAAAGTATGTTTGCTATTATTGAATGAATAACTAGCTTAAGTATCACCACTTCGTTGTTGGGGTTCACTTTGGTGGTAGTGATGGAAAAAGTCCACCCTTGCTACCATGGAGGTTATTGGTTGCCTCTAAAAACCCTTGTCTTAGGTCATTGGTTTTCAAAGAGCCCAAGTTCTTTGAAGTTGAAACAATGAACAACACATTGAGGGTCATGTAGAGATTTTTTCTCCTCTGTCACAGCTGCAGGTTTTTCTTATCAATATTTAATGGCTAAGTGACCTTCTATTCCACACCTAAAGCATTTCCTCATCCCCTTCAGGAAATTTCTTGGGTGATTCTTTCTGAACCATTAGAATGTGGGGGTGTTGGAGTTTCTTAGCAGCAATGGATTTTTTCATCAAACAGACAGAATTAAATTCCACCTTACTCTTTTTATCCCTATGATCTCCTTGAGACTTGAAGATCTCCATTTCAACTTTGAGGGCATATCATACAATTTCCTCTTATCTGTCGAAGTCACAGATCGCTAGGGTTTTTCGTAGGCTAGGTTTTAGCCCCCCAAAGAAGCAGTTAACCATGAATTCAGGGGTAACGACAAAGCTGGAGTAATATTGTTCAAGACATGTAATGTTTTCCTCGTACACTCTGATGGATTCATTGTCTTTTTTCTTGGGATAAATGAAGTACCTTTCCATATTAAGTTAGAGGGTGTGAGTAAAATATTTTTCCAAAAACATTTTCTAGAAATCCTTCCAGTCCAACACCTTGAACTCCACCTCAGGACTCGTATTTTTGAACAAAGTCCACCATTGAACATCTTTACCCTCCATATGATAAGCATCCAAAAGTACCTTCTCTTTTTCAGAACATTTAAGGATGGAGAAATTCCTCTCAATAGAGTTGATCCATTGTTCGGCGATTGAGGGATCAAATGATCAATTAAAAGTAGGAGACATTTGTCTCTTGAATCTATCAATTGTGATTTATTATTTCTTAGGGGGGGGGGGGGGTTGAATGTTTCTCTTGACCCATGTTTTTTTTTCAAAACCTGAGTTAACTGAGAGAGTATCGTGACAAATTTTGTGATTCCTACTCCCATCGAATAGGGAATCTCATTAGAAGATTCATCACATTGATCTTAGCATTGGTTGTTAGCCCGAGTCCTCCTATTACCATCCATTGGATGGAATAAAAGAAAATTTATGAGTAAAATAAAAAGGGTAATCCAAAGAAAAAAATAGATGAATTATAAATTACTTTTATTTCCTTAACTTATGAATTTATAGGCTTCAATCTATGTTATCCATGATCTACTTCCCAACATATATTCTTAGGGTCATTTTTTTTATTCCCTTAATAATGGTTCATAATAAGCTTATGAATTTACCAAAGCATATACCCTAGGGATGTTTTTATAATTCTTAGTCTTATCCCTAAGGATTTCACTAGGGTTTTCTAATCCTAATCCCAAAAATAACTAAACCTATCCTCTGATACCAACTATATCAACTATGGTCTTTATTTCACACTTAAAAATAATTTATTACATAAAATATTCACTAATTACAATAAATAATATATAAAGGTCCATTGTCTTTTGGGATTAGTAACATTACATCACTTAAAACATAAAACCCAATATCTTTATTGAGAACTTCTTTTACATGAAAACAACATTCCTTCATACTCAGCATTTCATGGGATAACCTGAGGAGATGCATAAGAAAAGGTTGAGCTATAAATCATAGTAAGGGAGTAATGAAAGCATATCTTGAAGAATATAGTACATGTTAGGCATTAGGAATATCAATGGAGCACAAAAGAAACATGAATGTAAAGGCATGATATAACATGATTATCATAACTTGGAAATGTGGAAACAACATTTAACATGATATTAGAATGAGCCAAGTCTCATTGCACATGGATCATGTAAGGACCCGACCCCAGTTTCCCGGAGCCGGTGCCTTATTTGATTAGATTCAAGGAATAGAAATCCCAAAAGACCGAGTAGTTTAGTATTATTGGAAACAAGTTACATACATAAGTTTAACATTACAACATGAAGAAAAATAAAACACTATTTTATTCTACTAGAAACATCACGTCTCCTAGATTATTCTTGAAAGTCATTCACAAATTACTTCTTCATGTCCTGAGAAAATGAAACATAAGAAAGGGGTGAGCTAAAACACTTAGTAATAGTAAGTAATATAGTGGAAGATAATATAAACATTGGAATGATGAATAATTGGAAACACATGCCTTTAATAATAAACTTGAACACATTATGGTAGGAATATGAAATGAGTAAATAATGCCATAATAAAAAAAATCATGGGTATTATACTAGTTGGATAACCACATGAACTTTCAATTACCAGCTTCATAATGAGGGAAGTTCATATGCAAGAAATTCTGGAACATTTTGTCAAGGCCTCGGCCAAGACGTCTAATGATTAAGGTCTCTGCCAAAATCCACATCGTATTGGGAAATGCCTCGGCCAATTCCACATATAGTTGTCTCATGAGACCTACTGATGCATCTAGGGGCTATAGAGGGATCCACCCATCAAATAATAAGTCTAATTCATTCCTCATATGAGCAGGGTTCAACATAAAGAAAATATACAATCATATTGTAACTATCATATGAAATGTAAATAACTTTCCCCAATCATTAAACATAAAACACTATCCATTCCGAGTAATATGGTGAATGGTTTTAGGGTCAAAAATACACAATAGAGTTAGTCATAAACCATTAAATATAATATGGTAGATGAATTCATAAATGATTAAACCCAATAATACCATGGAATCAACAAGAGTGTTGAATTAGATGAAAAAACTCTTATAAAATCATTAAGTAATTCTCGAGATAAATACTCTTTTATTTTGAAAAGAAGAGTTCTTTTGGAAAAATATTTGTATAAAACCAGAATTTATGTAAGATAGTATTTTCATAATAAAATGTGTTATTTATAAAGATAGTTGTTTCAAAAAATAGATTATATAGTTCCCTTAAAAATAGATAAGAATTTGAGAACTTCCCTTGAATCAGGCTTGTATTGTGGAAACAATTTTGAACGTTCCTTTTAAAATGTGTAAATAACAACAAAATAAGGATGGGTTCCTATTTTTAAACATATATATGATACTCAAACAGAATATATGAGGAGTAAATAACAATACATAAGAATTTAATTGAGGTAATTAGACAATGAAAGTATCCCGAATGAAAATGGAAGTTCGGGTGGAAAAACCTTTACCTTAACTCCAAACGTGTTCCGCTCTTGAAATTAAGCTCATGGAATATGAAATTATACTAATTAATAAAATATTTAAGATCATATTAGAAATTTATTTAGTTTATCATAATTATTTTTAGTTCATTTATACCCTTATTGCTAAGTTATTATATTTAATTTTGTTGTTCCGGGGTGTTCGTTTTCTTTATTTTCATAATCGGTTCACTTGTTTTTAAGTAATGGAGTTCATGTGGAAAGGTTATAAATCTCCAGTATTGGAATTATATATTATTTATGAACATAAATAATTGAAAATGGTCATTTATATCATTTGGTTACATGTAATAAGGATGAATCATTATATGAAAACCACATCGATTATTCGACGGTATTTGGAATATTATGAACTAGTTGTGTCATATAACTTAATTTTATGTACATATTGTGGTTACTAAATATTAATTATGTTATAATACATATATTATAGTCTGGTTCAACCATAAATATGGTTTCATGACCAGTAATTAAGAATAAATTGAAGAATGAAACTTCATTGTCCACAAAGGCTATAAATTGGAACCTCATGGACGTTGATTTCGTTTATAAAAATAAATGGGAGAGAGTAAGAATATTTATTATGGTTATTCCATTAAAATTATATAATTTCAGTATATTTATGATACTAGAGTTAACATTATCATTCGGAGAGATGAGGTGAGGTGAGGATAGAAAAATAATATAAATTGAAATGAAACCAAATGAAAAAGAAGGGTGCTTTACCTCTTGAAATAACCTCGTTGAGAAACTCTTTAAGGAAACGGGTTTTGGTATTTTGGAAGGAACATAAGGTTCTTGGACGTGGGGAGAGACTAGGTAAGGTTAATTTGGTAGAACTTTGAGGAGATTCAATTCTCATAGGAGTGAAGAGAAGAGGGAGTGGTGAGGGGTTTTTATAGTGGAGGAGAGGAGTAAATTTTGAATATTTAATTCATTATTTTATTATATCCATCAAGACAACCAACAGTGTTATTTCATGTGACCCTTAATAGTAATAAGTTCATGTGAGTTCTAACCAAGTGGCATTAAATCAATTATTATGTCATTAATAGTGCATTTAATTGATAATTTGTGTATACGGTATTTTATCGTATTTCGCTATTCATCAAAAACCCAAGAATTTCAGAAAAATCCGAAAAATTCACCCCTACCATTTTTTGACGTGTATAATTCAAAAGTGAACTCCATTTTTCAAAAATAATTTTCTAAATATTATTAATTTATTTTTTAAATAAAGGCATAGTTAATTCAAAAAATAGCAATCTTAGAGGTATAATTAGTTTTATATGACATTGAAAAAATAATTAAGATCTCATTATCATATTACCTTATTAAAATAATATAATTTCATTATTTACTATTCATAAGTGTCATATTACTATTCATATTACTATTCCTAAGGGTGTATTACTATTCAAAAAAAATGAAGTTTGTTCTATGAGACTCCAAATGACTTACTGAACACAACTTTAGATGACCATTTTTCGAAATTCAAAACATAGAAGAGGAAAAGTTGTGTTTAATGGATAGATTATAAAATTACATTCTATATCTATTTTCAAAACCTTGGGGTGTTACATTCTCCCCTCCTTACAAAACTTTTGTCCTTGAAATTCACAAAATATTACCTAAAAATATTTGGGTATGTCTTTAACATAAGCTCCTCAGGAACCCATGTTGCTTCCTCCATCTTATGGTTCCTCCAAAGAACCTTTACCAGACGAGTCGTCTGATTTCTCAATACTTGTTATCTAGTATGAATAATCCTTATAGGCTCTTCACAATAAGATAGATCGGGCTCAATTTCCACTTCTTCATAAGTGAGTATATGTGTTGGGTCTGGCATGTACTTTCTTAACATTGACACGTGGAACACATTTTGAAACTTGGAGAGACTTGGCGGCATTGCCAAACGATATGCTACGACTCCAATTAGGTCCATAATTTCAAAAGGTCTGATGTACTTGGGACTTAAGTTTCCTTTCTTAATGAATCTTATAAGACCCTTCCATGGAGATATCTTTAAGAAAATGTGATCACCTTCTTGAAATTCCAAATCCTTCCTTCGGTTATCATCATAGTTCTTTTTCCTACTTTGACATGTTCTGATATGGTTCTGGATAATCTTCACATTTTCCATTGTTTCTTCAACATGTTATAGACCCACGAGCATTCTTTCACCAACATCATCCCAGCAAGTTGGTGTACGACATATCCTCCCATATAATGCTTCATAGGGTTCCATCTGAATACTTGAATGGAATCTATTGTTGTAGGAAAATTCCATGAGAGGTAAATACTGATCCCACATGCCTTGAAAATCAAGTGAACAAGACCTCAACATGTCTTCTAATGTTCGAATAGTCGGTTCTGATTGTCCATCAGTTTGTGGGTGGTAGGCAGTGCTCAAATGAAGATCAGTATCTAGGCCGTTCTAAAGACTCTTCCAGAATTGTGTTGTAAAACAGGGATCACGATCAGAAACAATTGATGAGGGTACACCATGAAGTCTTACAACTTCATTAATATATATTTTTTCTAAACATTCAAGTGAAAAATCTTCCCTTATAGAAAGAAAATATGCATATTTTTAAGACGATCAACAATGACCCATATCATATCATTCTTTCTTGGAGTCTTTGGTAGCCCCATGAAAGATTCCATCGTAATATCATCCCATTTCCACATAGGTATAGGAAGGGGTTGCATGACTCCACTAGGATATTGTCTTCCTGACTTCACCTGTTGACAAACTAAACATCTTGGCATGTAATCATCAATATCCCTCTTCATGTTTTCCCACCAAAAATGTTCGTTTAGGTCTCTGAACATCTTTGTGCTACTAGAGCATAAAGAGAAATTAGAGCAATGAGCATCATCAAATAGTTCCCTTTTTAGCTCGGGAATAGCGGGAACACAAATTCTTTTTCCGAATTTCAAAATGACACATTCATATGTGAATTCAGTCAACCTCTCATCATTTATAGCTTTAATTTTCTTTTTAAACACCTCATCATCAGCTTGAGAACATTTTATCGTTTCTAGTAAAGAAGTTTTGGAAACCATCTGAAAAA
The DNA here is from genome assembly GCA_963277665.1 of Viscum album. Lineage (NCBI taxonomy): Eukaryota > Viridiplantae > Streptophyta > Magnoliopsida > Santalales > Viscaceae > Viscum > Viscum album. The sequence continues at coordinate 2,048,762,966 of OY728119.1, forward strand.
GTAGTGAGGTGTTACCTTCCTTGATAATTCCCATATCCATATTTACTAGATCCATGAACATAGGATCCCTTTCAACTCTCATCTTGTTCAGAATTCCATGTTAATTTCTAGTCAAAGTGTCTGCCATCTTATTTTCCTTCCTAGGGTGGTAGTGTATTGTGCAATCGTAGTCTTTCAGTAGCTCGATCCATCTTCTTTGTCTCATGTTGAGTTCTTTTTGTGAGAATATATATTTGAAACTCTTATGATATGTATATATCTCACATTTCTCTCCATAAAAGTAATGTCTCCAAATATTTAGAGCAAGGATTACCGCTGCTAACTCAAGATCATGAGTTGGATAGTATTGTTCACGAATTTTTAGCTACCTAGATTCATAGGCAATCACTCGATCATTCTGCATAATGACACAAACAAGTCCCTTATTTGACGCATCACTATAGATAACAAACCCATCATTCCTCGATGATAGTGTTAGGATTGGATCATTCACTAACCTCCTTTTCAATTATTTAAAACACTCTTCACATTACTGGGTCCATACGAACTTAACCCCTTTTCGTGTGATCTTGGTCATTGGGTTGGCTAAACGGGAGAAGTTCTAAATGAAACACTGATAATAACATGCTAAACCAATAAAACTATGTACCTCAGTTACATTTGTTGGAGTAGGAAATTATTGCACATCCTTTGTCTTTATAGGATCTATAGATATACCATCCTTAGAGACAATGTACCCCAGAAAGAAAACTTATTAGATCCAGAACTCACACTTTCTGACCATCCCATATAATTAATTTCCTCTCAGAGTCTTCAGAATGGTGCGCAAGTTATTTTCATGATCTTCATAGCTCTTATAGTAAACAAGGATATCATTGATAAACACTACTAAAAATTCATCAAGATATTCCTTGAAGACTTTTTTCATGAGATCCATGAAAATGGATGGTGCATTGGTTAGCCCAAAATGAATTACTGTAAACTCATAATGCCCGTACCAGGTTCGAAATGCTGTTATTGGAATGTCTTCCTTTCTTACAAGAAACTGATGATATCTAGATCAAAGATCAATCTTCGAAAAATATTGGGTTCTATGGACTAGATCCAATAAGTCATCAATTCATGGTAGAGGATACTTATTATTTATTGTAATAGCATTTATTTCCCTATAATCAATGCACAACCTCATAGACCCATATTTCTTCTTTACGATAAGAACAGGGGCTCCCCATGGAGAAAAACTAGGGAGAATAAATCCTTTATCACTCAATTAATCATGTTGTTACTTTATCTCCACTAACTCTATAATGGCCATTCTATAATTGGTATTAGATATGGGCCTTGAACCAGGAATTATGTCAATGGAAAAATCAATTTCTTTCTCTAGAGGATGTCCATGTAAATCATCTGAAAAGAGATCAATGTATTCTTGAACAATAGGTACATATTTTATTTGACCATTATTTTCCACAACCATAGTTATTTAATTATATTCCTCCCCAATAGTTGAATTTAGTTGAGCTACTAAGGGTGGATCTAGATAAGAATCAAGTGGTGACGTTTCTGCTCTAAAGACAAGATACTCTTCATTGTCATTGAAAATTGTAACATCCTTCTTATTACAATAAATTTTCACATCACGGTCCAAAAACCAATCCATACTGAGGATTATATAAAATTAAATCATGGGTATGAAAATGAGATCAGTAGATAAAGAACATTTATATACCCTAATGGGAACTGATTCACAAAACTTTGTTTCAATGATACCTCCCTTAGGAGTTTCGAATGACAACTCCCTTGTTAAATAAAATTGGAAGTATCAAATTTTCTTAGAAAACTGGGAAGATATGAAACAACGCAATGATACAGAATCAAATAATGCATTGGCTACATTTGATGAAATGATCAATGTACCTGTCACTACGTCATTCAGAACTTCAACATTTTCAGTTGTGATTGCATAAGCTTGTCCCTGATCCCTAGGCCTTTTCTGTTGAATATTTCCTTGACACTTTGGAAAATCATTAGCATAGTGTCCCATCTCCTGAAAATTATAGAATTGAACATCATTGGATTCCTTCATCCCTTTACAATAACCAGCAAGATGGCCTTTCTGACCACATTTCTAGCATACTCTTTTTTCTTTTAAGCATGCACCATGGTGTTTCCTTCCACAATTTTCACAAGGTGGAAATTAAACTCTTCCCTTCTTCAACATTTCCTTATTTCTTTTCTCGGGGTTTTTAGTAGCCCTCTTATTTTCTTAATTTCATTTAATGTCATAATACTTAGAGAATTATTTTTCTATCTTGATAGCACATGAAACTATATTCTCATATGATGAAACAATTTGGGAGACGAGTGCCCACCAGAGGAATGGATTTAGGCCATCAAATAACTGATCAATTTTTCTCCTTGGACTTCGTATGTAGTCCATAGCATGTCTTGATAACCTTGTGAAGTTAGCTTCGTACTTTGAAACATTCTCATATTCCTTCTACCTTAGATTCAAGAATTTCATCTCCATATCATATCTTTGTTCACGAGGAAAGTATTTCTCCTGGAATATTTCCTTAAAGACCTTCCATTCCATATCCTCTATTTCCTCCTCATCCTTTGTGTTTTGGATTAATGAACACCACTGATCCACATCTACCGATAGACGATAGAATGCCTTGACAATCTTTTCTCTTTCATTACATCCCACGACGAGAAATATCTTCTAAAGGGATCATATCCACTTCTTGGCTACAAAAGGGTTTGTAGTCCCGTTGAATGATGGAGGTTGTTGTCGCATAAAGAGATCTAACATAGCTCCTCCACGTGGTGGATTCGGACTCTCAATACGGGTAAGGATATTATTCATAACCTGAGTAAGTTGTCCCAGTATAGTTATAAGTTGCTCAGCACCCGTCACAACACTAGAGCCAACATCATTATCTTGCATCGAAGGGAAATCCCTATGTGCGTTCGTGCGGTTTCCATTCCTTCCACTAGGTGCCATTTCTAAATAATGGCATGCACTGCATTAGGGTATGCATCATAATTTGTAATCTCAATGTAGAAAAATACTAAGCATAAATTGAAACTATATGAATAGCTAATATCTTAATCATAAACATGGTATCTTTGAGGAAAAAATTACATTTAAATCCTTTATAATGGCTTGTAATGAAAACATGAATTATTATAATCATATCCATCAAAAGTGTCATAACCAAGAGTGCTTCAAGGCCCGTTGTCGTATACCAGGATACCTTGGGTCAAGCCCGAAACTCCTTTTTGGAGCTTTCACTCCTAGGTATATTTGTGCCAGAGCCACCTCTACCTTCTCGTATCCAGACAGGGATGTATTTCTTAAAAGATCCACATAAACTATTACTTACCAAAATACCAGGAAGTTATTGTATGTTTATCCTTAATGTATATCTTAGGAACACTTCCCTAATCTACATTTTTTATATCTAGTTTCCATGTTTTCTACTAAACTTCCTCTGATTCCAACTATAAGGACCCGACCCCAGTTTCCCGAAGCTGGCGCCTTATTTGATTACATTCAAGGAATACGAATCCCGAAAGACCGAGTAGTTTAGTATTATTGGAAACAAGTTATATACATAAGTTTAAAATTACAACATTAAGGGAAATAAAACACTATTTTTTTCCACTAGAAATATCACGTCTCCAAGATTATTCTTGAAAGTCATTCATAAATTACTTCTTCATGTCCTCATAAAATAAAACATACGAAAGGTGTGAGCTCAATCGCTCAGTAAGAGTAAGAAATACAACAAAAGATGATATAAACATTAGACAAGGTGAATAATTGAAAACACATTCCTTTAATAAACTTGAACACATTATGGCAGGAATATGAGCTAATTAAATAATGCCAAAATTGTAACGCCCCGACCCCAGTAGATTATTACGTATAAATAACCTCGGATAATGAAGAGATTGCGAAATAAACCCTTACCTTGTAATTTTCCTTGTTTGGGGTAGGTTAACCTCCTATATAATGGTTAAATAATTGTTATTAAATTATACAAGAATCATATACATTAATATGATATCATATATTATCTTTTAACATTGATTTGTTAATAATATCTTAGTATTATCGTTGTTTCGGGTGTTAACTTACTCATTTTCTTTTATATGTTTTGTTACGTAAGACATGTTTTTCATGGATAGGTTGTATCATATTCATATCTATAATGATATCAAGTCCTTAAAAATTATTTTTAAATCATCAAATGATAATTATACTTGAATGGATATGATAGAGAATGAATCTCATCGCGTTCGTGGAGACGGTAGTCCGTACGTACACACAAGCGAAAATATCATTCTTTTGATATTAAAATAATATATAATTGGATAGTATATAATATATACAGAATCATTATCATGTTATATTTATTATTTTCATGAGTTACACATCATTATTATACCCACCCAAATAATAATATATTGAATAACAATTACACCACGACGTGGAGACGATAAGCCGTACGTACGCACGTATGGTGACGTGTTATTCAAAGGGTGGATAGAATACTGAATTTGGTTGTACCATATTTATAATAACATCACAGTATATATAAGATACTGGAGTTATTATTTTAGAATGGTAATAACAAAGAAAGAAGAAGTGGAAGAAGAAAGGAACTTGAAAAGGGGTGGTGAAAACATTACCTCTTTTTCGGGTTCTTCTTTTTTATTTGATAAAAAGGGCTCCTTAGGTTGGATTTATGATCAAACTAAGGCATCTAGGTTGTATTGAGGGAAGTTGAGATAGTATTTGGGTAGGGGTTTGCTGAACCAAAATTCTTTGAAGGTGTGAAAAAATGAGAAGGAGGAGTGCCCTTTTATAAGAGGGGTGAGGGGCACCATTGGAAAAGCTAAAAATATTAATTTAGAATAAATTCATATTCGGTTTCTAATGGCTCCAAAGTTTATTATTAAAGGTTTAAGGTGGGGATGGGTCAAAAACCACTCAACCAATAGAATTTAGATAGGTTTGGGTCATTATATTAACCTTATCTTTAATTATTAACTCTTAGTTAATTAGTTTCACTTTTACAATGTCTCTTTGTATTTTTATATTATATGGTTAATAAACATACCATATACATCCAAGCGACCCCCAAGTGGTCCATTAATGATGAACCTATCATGACATAAGTCTCTTGGACGAACCTTATAATTTTAGGACATTAATATCAATTAATAATATAATATTTGTTTTAAAAACTCTTTTATGTCAATTTTGACACTATTCAATAGTTGATTTTTGTGAAACTCATAAAAGAATTATTAATTCGAACAAAGTCAATTAAATCAATACTAATATGTCATATTATCCTAGAAAATTAGTGTAATTCATCAAAATATGAAAGTTATCCGGAAAGTACCAAAATTTCACCTTAGGCAAAATTTGATACTCTGAATCCAAAAATGAAGACCATTTTGAGAGATAAAATTTCTAAAATTTTAAAAGGTAGGTATTAATATTCATAACGGCTAGTTTGATTGGTTGTGGTGTGTTAGAATCTCGAAGTTGCGTACAATGCACGCCATTGCATTATTCAAAGGGAAACGTACCGTGGAAGCTTGGGATGTTTAATTGTAAATTTTTTTTGATGTCCCCATTCTAAAAAGTAAATTTACTTAGTCAAATTGAATATATAAAAGTTTAAAATATTGGATTTAAAAAGGTTTTCACTATTAAAAGTTGGTAAAAGTACATTACTAAAAATGAATTTGTTCTTACATTATGTCTAAGAAACTCATAATATGTATTCTAAAATGATAGGGATTATATAAAGTTTAAAATTTAGTTAATACTATTCATAAATTCTTTTGAACGGCTTGTTTGGTAAGTCATGGTGCGCTTGAACTCGGTGTTGTGTGTAGTGCAAGTTATTGAATTATTTTGAAGAAATAACACACTAGGAAATCTTGGGGTGTTACAAAAATAAAACATAATCATGGGTATTCTATTAGTCAAATAACCACATGAAAATTCAATTACTAGCTTCATAATGAGGGAAGTGTATATGATGGACATTCTGGAATATTTTTTCAAGGCCTCGGCCAAGACGTCTAAGGATTAAGGCCTTGACCAAAATCCATATCACAATGGGAAAGGCCTCGACCAATTCCACATCTAGTTGTTCCATGAGACCTACCGATGCATCGAGAGGATATAGCGGGCCCCAACCATCACATAATAATCCCAATGCATTCCTCATATGAGCGGGGATCAATATAAGAAAAATGTACATTCATATTGAAACTATCATATGAAATGTAACTAACTTTCCTCAATTATTAAACATAAAACACTGTCCATTCTGAGTAATATGGTTAATGGTTTTAGGATAAATCATCAAAAATATTGTTAGTAATAAACCATTAAATAAAATATGGTAGATGAATTCATAAATGGTTAAACACAATAATACCATTGAATCAACAAGAGTCTTGAATTAGATGAAAACACTCTTATAAAATCATTAAGAAATTCTAGAGATAAATACTCTTTTATTTTGAAAAGAAGAGTTATTTTGGAAAAATAATTGTATAAAATAATAAGTGAAGTAATATAGTATTTTCATAATAAAATGAGTGAATTTATAAATATATTTGTTTCCAAAAATATATTATATCGTTCCCTTGAAAATAGATAAGAATTTTAGAACTTCCCTTGAATCGGGCTTGTATAGTGGAAACAATTTTGAAAGTTCCTTTTAAAACGTGTAACTATCAACAAAATAAGGAAGGGTTATGGTTTATAAACATATATATGATACTAACACAGAATATATGAGGAGTACATAATAATACATAATAATTTTATTGAGGTAATTAGACAATGAAAGTATCCCGAATGAAAATGGAAGTTTGGGTGGAAAACCCCTTACCTTAACTCCAAACGTGTTCCGCTCTTGAAATTAAGATCCTGGAATATGAAATTATACTTATTAATAACTTATTTAATAACCTATTAGACATTTATTTAGTTTATCATAATTCTGTTTAGTTCATTTATACCCTTATTTCTATGTTTTTATATTGAATTTCGTTGTTCTGGGGTGTTCGTTTTCTTTATTTTCTCAATCAGTTCACTTGTTTTTAACTAATAGAGTTCATGTGGAATAGTTATAAATCTTTAGGATTGGAATTATTTATTATTTATGAACATAAATAATTTATAATGCTCATTTCTATCATTTGGTTACATGTAATGTGGATGAATCATTAGATGACAGCCACTTCGATTATTCGGCGGCATTTGGAATATTATGAACTAGTTTTGTCATATAACTTAATTATATGTACATATTCTGGTTCATGAATATTAATTATGTTATAATACATATATTATAGTTTTTCTCAACCATAAATATGGTTTATTTACCTGTAATGAAAATGAAATTGAAGAACGAATCTTTGTCATCCACGAAGGAAATAAATTGTTAGCTCATGGATGTTGATTTCATTTATAAAAATAAAAGGGAGGGAGTAAGAATATTTATGATGGTTCTTCCATTCACAAGATATAATTAGAGTATATATATTATACTGGAGTTAACATGATCATTTGGATAGATGAGTTGAGGTGATGATTGAAAAAGAAGATAAATTGAAATGAAACCAAATGAAAAAGAAGGGTGCTTTACCTCTTGAAATAACCTCCTTGAGAAACTCCTTAAGGAAAGGGGTTTTGGTCTTTTGGAAAGAACAGAAGCTTCCTTGAAGTGGGGAGATACTAGGGAAGGGTAATTGGGTAGAACTTTTAGGAGCTTCAAGGCTTTGTGGAGTGAAGATAAGAGGGAGTGGTGAGGGGTTTTTATAGTGGAGGAGAGGAGTAAATTTTGAATAGTTAATTCATTATTTTATTATATCCATCAAGACAACCAATAATGTTGTTTCATGTGACCCTTAATAGTAATAAGTGCATGTGAGTTCAAACCATGTGGCATGAAATCACTTATTATGTCAATAATAGTGTATTTAACTGATAATTTGTATATACTGTATTTTATCATATTTCGCTATTCATAAAAAACCCATGAATTTGAGAAAAATTTGAAATATTCACCCCTACCATTTTTTCAATGTGTATAATTCAAAAGTGAACTCCATTTTTCAAAAATAATTTTCTAAATAATATTAATTTAATTTTTAAATAAATTCATATTTAATTCTAAAAATAACTATCTTGGAGGTATAATTAGTTTTATGTGACGTTGAAAAATTAATTAAGATCCCATTATCATATTACCTTATAAAAATAAAATAATATCATTATTTACTATTCATAAGTTTCATATTAATATTCATATTAATATTAATAAGGGTATGTTAATATTCAACAAAAATCAAGTTTGGTCTATGAGACTCCAAATGACTTACTGAACACAACTTTAGATGACCATTTTTCTAAATTCAAAACATAGAAGAGGCAAAGTTGTGTTTAATGGATAGATTATAAAATTGAATTCTATATCTATTTTCAAAAGACTAGGGTGTTATAGATCATGAGTAAACCCTCATTGCACATGACGTATCATGATACTATTCTTTACCCAATGCATTGGAGCGCTATCAGGGCACACCCTTTATAAGCATTTCATTTCATGCATAACTGTGCTGCATGGATCATACAATATGGAATAACTCAACATCATAATTTATTTCATGATAAATGAATGTTGAATATATACATGAAACTATATAATTAATATGTAAATGTGAGCAAATGTGAATACCCTTGATAGAAAAATGGTCATGATATTCACTACACGGTGACTTTGGCTTGGAAAATCGAGGTACAATTTCTGAAGCGTAACAACGTGACATAAGAATTAATAAAAATGTTTGATGAGAGATAAAGGGGTATATAATAATATGTAATTGAAATGTACATTAATGGGGTCATATAGATATGTGTCCCAACATATGTAATGGAATTTATATGAATAATATAAAATAATTTCATTAATGTAAATGAGGAGAGATAAATCCCTTACGGAATTTCAACATGGTAATGGGTGTACATGGGAGGAATTAATGAGAGATAAAAGGGTATCTAATCATTCAAAAATAATAAGGGCCGTATGGGGGAGGTGAAAAATCATACCCCAACTTTTTTAATTGAAAAAAGGTATAATAATATAAAGAAATTTGGACAAAAATGAGAAAGGAAGAAATCCCTTACTTGGAAGAGTGATAAAAAAGGCTTGGGAGAGGCTTGAGAGAGGCTTATTGAGAGCTTGGGGGTTCCATGGGAGGATTATAGAGAGATGATGGAAGATGTTGGTCTAGCTCAAAAGGATTTTAGTGAAGAGGAAGTAGGATCTTGGGTGGGTTTATGTAGGAAAAGAGAGGGAATTATTTATTATTTAGGTTTTGAACTCCACACATTAAACTAATCCAAACCACAAAAACCCATAGTTTTTCCAAAGGGGAGTGGAAAATATTATTTTATAAGTAAAATGGCCTAAATTCATAAAATATTTGTCTTTATTATGTGGAGGTGAGTCACACTCTTAAGGAATTCATTTTAAAAGTTAATATTTTTTATACATCTTGGAGGGTCCACTAAGGCAAGATAAAATTAACCAAAAAAATATAAAATAACATTATTTTAAAGGTAAAACATATATTGGCCGAAAATCCCATTTATAGTGTTTTATTACCTCACTATTGGGTTGTTAAGATATCATATAAAACATTATATATTAAAATGATATTTAATTTTTACCAAAAAATCCAACTATCTCAGAAAATTATGAAAAGTTCACCGTTAGATGATTTTGTTGTCCTAATTCCAAAAATAATATTCATTTTATCTAAATAATTTCCTAAATTGGTAAATTTTTTACTTTAAAAATAAAAACTGACATTTATTGAAAATTCATGGGTTTTGTCAAAAAAAACATTCAAACCTTAATAAAAACTACTATTGTATTAATAGAAATTATAAGATAATTTATATTTAATGAAAAGTAATTTAGAAATAATTTTTTATTAAAATATTATTTAATTCAAAAATCCATTAATTCATCAAAATATATTTATTAATTGAGTATTAACTAAAAGTATTATATGTGCTTTAAAAACTATTTACAAATTAACAATAATAAGATGAATGTATATTATTTATTCTATACAAAAATAATGCACATAATCATAGTGCTGGGGTCTTGTTACATAACCCCTTATAACACCTGCATATCACTTAAGGGTATGGTGTGCGATGGTGACATACTCTTGGGGTGTCTCGGATAACATCGCTCGGCTGGTGATCTCTATCAACATTCACTTCTCTCGGAGGAGGTTCCATTCAAGATTAACGTGTTGAATCTTGGCTTGGGATTGGTCAAGAGTGAATCCCAGTGAAGATACCTCCTTTCCGAGCTCGAAAAAATGGGCTTCGTATGGATCAATTCTACTGGATGAGGCCATCACTTCCTTTTTCAAAGTAAATTGGATTTGTTAAATCCATATATTTATACTAATCATGTGATCACTATTCAACAGATGTATTAGCAACGGTAACAATTCATAATGGTATTTTGAAATCTGAAATCATAAAAATAAAGAAGTGCATATGTTATATAACCATTTTACATAATGAGATATTTAATTAGATCAAGAGGAATTTTAATTCATAATATCTTGGGTCGTTACAATAACCATAACTGTATCAACTGAATAAATGATGAGGTAATGTCAGGTCATGAGTAAACTGGAAACATGGATACAAACAATAAGAATAACATGTTCCACAAGGTTAAAGAAAAACAAAGACTACTCCAAGCATCCCGATATCCAACTCGGTCATCTACTTTCAATCCCTATCCTAACATCACGTAATCCATTATTGGAAGCTGCAAATTCCCTTTTTCAGTACCTTCAACCATGTAATCTAATTTGGGTACCAAACGGTGCCCTGAGAGGGTAGGAGATAAATCTATGTGGGACAGCACCAACGGTGTCTATAACATCAGTCTAGTGTAATGGAAAATATAAGTGTGCAGGAATGAATATATAAAGTAAATCAAGCAATACAATATAATTAAATACCCAATTACCTAGTTAATACCTCATCTAGTGTATAAACATTTAACGAGTTCATTAATTAAGTAATTACCATTTAATGTTAATAGGTCATGTGAGTCATAGCCTGAACTGACATCCCCTTGTAATAGTATAAGTAGTGAAGGTCCCAAGGAATAATAAGGAAACTTGAAAATGATATCCAGTGAGGTATTTCAAGGGTAATAAACAAGGTAACTTAAATCTTACATAAATCTATGTTAATAGTGTCTGATTCTAGATAAAGGGGTATGAGTGTAATCCAAGGCATTCCACAATAAGGTACCTACTGAGTCCAAGGTGATCAACCATGGTAAAATGGGGATAAGCAAGGATAGGACCCTATGGGCTTTCACCATGGAACCTACTAGTCAAAGTTGGATCCAAGGAGTGTATCTAAGGTATCATGTAATAATGAAAAGGACCCTATGGTAGTATATCAGGCAATTGAGGAATAGACAAGAACTAGAGTCTAGGTGGGTATCAACCTAAGAAAACCACATCCTTGAATCAGAATGGGGTTCCTCAGACACAAGGTATTGTCCTCTCTAAATATCAGATGAGCTCGAGTTAGTACATTCATATTTTATATTGTAACCATGTAATAATTCATTTGGTTCAAGTATTTCCTTCCATTAGTGTGGATAGGTCAATTTGAGTTGAAACCATTTATTTATTGGTCCAATCCTTGTCATCTATTAGTGTGGATATGCCAAGTAGCGTTGCAACCATTTAATAAAGTCTTAATTAACCATTAAGACATATTCAATTAAAGAGGTTCACTCCTCTAACTTCCATTAACATGGAAAGGGGTGCTACAAACATGTAACCCTAATTCAAACCCATCTGTAAAAGCCATGATATATACTTAGTATACTTACCATTCCACATTTCACATTTAATAACCAATTGAAACACATGAGAATACATGGTACATTCCATTTTGCAATTCTCATCAATAAAAAGTCATTTATTATAGGAAGACTCACCTTTAGGATGGTCAATCAAAGGAACACCCGAAAGCTGGCTCAAATGTACCGAAACACTAAAACCCCAAAAATTACATAACCTTTAATATGAGGTAGATTGAGTTGTGGGTGTAACCGCTAACAACTAATCAAATATTTGGAAAGAGCATACCCATATGAATCTGTCAAGTATAATACTGGAATGTAAATTTAAGAAATAACTTCCAACAAAATTGGTGGGGCCCAAAAAAACATTCCAAAATCAAAGAACTTTTGGGATATGTTATAGACCACCCACCTTAGGGTTACACGATCCTTATCCTCTGGTATCAGCCATTGATTTTACTCAGATCAAAGTAGATATAAGAAAAGGTGAAGAACACTCACATTATGATATATATGTTGAGAGTGAAAGAGAAGAATAACAACTAAAGAGGACTCAAGTACTTACCATTTTTCATCCAACATGATGAATGTAAGCTTGATCGAATGTTGGACGAAGGAGATCTCTTGATCCTTAGCTTTGGACTTCAAAAACCTCCAAATGTGTGAAAATTGGGGAAAATCCCAGTAGTTTATTATTTGAGAAGGAGGAGGAGTATTAATAGATCATTAATGGTGAAAATATAAATTTACTCAGAAAAATAGCATGTACACGATTTTCCAAACTGTGCACAAACTGTGCAGGATGGCTCTGCCTGAACGGTTTTATCTGCACAATTTTTCAAACCATGCACAAACCATGAATGGGTACCTATAAAAAAGGGGTTCTCCCATAGTTAGGCTTCATGACTGTGCACCAACCGTGCGAGGTGGATCTGTTAGAAAAAACACCATCCGCACGGTTTGTAAAACCATTAGGAAACCCCACACGATTTACTCTAAATGATGTGCAGAGTCTATTTTCCCCAAAAAGATGGGTTCCAAGTTCCGAACAAGACCCAAAAACCTTTAGAACCTTTACTAACTCATTAGGCATTCATACTAGGTCCAAAGTAAATATTTAGACCAAATATTAAAGGATCCATACTTGAGTGAAAAACTGGGTTCTTACAGTCTCCCCCCCTTAAAAGAACTCTCTCCCTCGAGTTCTCCGTCCAAGGGTAAAGGAACACTGTCTAAGAAACAATATGTACAATGGGCACATACATCGACTTCCCTCTCCCAAGTCTCATCCTATACATGATTGTGCTGCCATAGAACCTATAAGATAGGGACAAAATTTCCTCAGAGATCCTTAGTTCTTTGGTCAATGATGCGTACTGAATACTACTTAAAGGTTGCATTGACATCTAACTCAACTTCATCAGGATCAAAGGAATGAGATGGGTCATCATGATATTGGAAAAGTTGTGTGGCATGAAGGATGTCATGCATGGCATGATACCTCTGACATAGTAGCAATTGATAGGCTACCAGCCTAACTCTCTCTAGAATTTCAAATAGCCCAACATAACAAGGTGACAACTTTCTCTACTTCCTTAAATGTCTATGCCCTAGCCTTAGAGATAACCGAATAAAAACGTGATCCCAAACCTTGAACTCAAGAGGTATTCAATAGGGATCATCATAAAATCTATGTCTATAATGAGAAGTAGTCATACCCTTCCTGATCATAAGGACCTATTATGAAGTCTACTAAACAAGATGAGGACCTAGTCGGGCTGCCTCACCCGCCTCTAGCCAGCACAAGGATGAATGAAACGACCTACCATATAAGGCCTCAAAACAACCCATCTGAATCTTCTCCTAAAAACTATAATTATAAGTGAACTCGACTCCCAAGAACTACCAAAATCAAGGATACATGTTCGGAGCATATCCTTTAGAATCATTATCATCAGTTCTGATTGTACATCAGTATGAGGGTCAAATGCTATGATTAGAATCACCCGATATCCCATAGATTTATGAAAACCCTTCCAGAACTGTGAAGTGAAATGAGAATCCCTATCTGAAATGATAGTTTTTGGAACCCTATGTAGTGTTATAATCTCATAGACATACAGTATTCCCAGTTTATCAACTGAGAAATTATTCCAGAAAGGAATGGAGTGGAATGATTTTGTTAGTCGGTCAATGGCCACCCAGATAGCATCACTAACCCTCGAAGACCTAGGTAAGACAACTATAAAATCCATAGAAACATCTTACCATTTACATTCTAGGAATGGAAGCGGATGTAACAAGAATCCAGGTCTCTGGTGCTCCGCCTTCACCTCCTAATAGGTGAAACACCTAGTAATGAAGCCTGAAATCAGACGTTTCATTATAGGACACCAATATTGGCATCACATATCTAGATACATCTTTGAGATGCATAGATGAACTGCCCATTGAAAAGCATGGGACTCATTTATCAACATTTCTCTCATGTCTAAAGGAACCCAGATACGTCCACATAGACATAGAATGTCGTCTCTATCCACAGACCAATCTGGACGTGGGTTATCTCCCGATATACTCTCATAGAGAACTAAACCTTTAGGATTTTAAAAATTTATACTCTTCACCTTCTCATAGAGGGAAGAGGTAACAGTTAAGGCTGAGAGGTAAGAATTCTCATAACTATTATGAAACTCCAAATGAAATTTAGAAAAGAGGGAAATTAACTTCCATTATTCAATGGCATCCTATATGACCTACGTTGGAGTTTTCGGGATCAGTACATCCGTGAATACATTCCCTTTATAGGCATGTTGGCGCAAAAAATGTGACCCGAAACAAAGGAACAAAAAAAGCCGGCGCGCTGCCTCGCGAAGCTCCACCGCGAATCTCCGTCGCGAAGCCTCGCCACGAAGCTCCCCAACCATGGCGACGCCGCGAAGCTCCAGAGGCGGTAATCCTCCGCGAACCCGTTTGACATTCACGAGCCACCGCGAAGCTCCAGAGGCGGTAATCCTCCGCGAACCCGTTTGACGTTCGCAAGCCGCCGCGAAGCCCTGAAGGCGGCGCGCGAGCCCTGCTTCGCGGCGCCCCTTCCCTATAAATACTCGACTCCCCCTGAGTCCCAGAGGACGGACAATCCGACCTTTCGGCTTCTCCTCTCCCGAATCGCGAAGCACGCTTTGACCCAGGAATCATGAGCTCCGTGAGGAATTTCTACTTCGCGAGACGACTCTGCTTTGTCTCGTTTTGAGCCCCTCTTCCGAGAGGGATGCCCTTCGCGAAGCTCAAGGGCGTTCGCGGAGGAAGGGGATTCCCAAGGGAACCCGGGAAGCCGTGGAGCACTTGTGCTTCGCGAAACACCCAACCCATACGAGTGATCCCTATGCTAAGGCAGGACCGCTCCACTTCGCGAAGCACACTGCTTCGTCGGACCCTGCTTCGCAAGGCACCCCTTCTTCGCGAGGCAGTGCTCCGCGAACACTGTTCCACTTCGCGAAGCACCTCCCATTCACACCTACGCCCCATTCTAAGGCTAAGGCACCCCACTTCGCAAAGCACCCTCCTCTGCTTAGCGATTCCCCTTTCCGTGCGACCCTCCAGGTTTGCACGATGTGATTTCAAAGTCCAATGGACAACACCACCCATAGCGTTGCTTCGCCTAATGCTTCTTCGCATAGGCACGCTAACGGCTATTGCTTCTTCGCATAGCCACGCTAATGTGGACCCCTCGATGGTTCGCCCCACTACCCTCCTTTACCATGGCCTTACCGGTACCTTCCCTTCCCCAAGGACTAGAGGGTACCTGTTATGTAAGTCCTAGGGGTGTGGAGTGAACCCACCTCGTCCGAGCTGCAGGACGTTAAACTGCCAAGCACCACGTCCTCAACACATGACGTTAAACTGTGAACCAACCTCGTCTCCCTCACGAAGGGTCCCCCCAGCTCGAACATTCTTTACGCCACTCGTCTCCACGGGAATGGAACTCTTCCGCACATGGAATGAGATCCTCCTTGTCAGAGTGGCGTATGTTCGTAGGGGAAGGGCTGCCTCAGAGCGTAACCCCCTAACCTTTGGTACGGATGATTGCACCCGTGGATCTCTGTACTTCCCCACTACCAAGGTCAGTGGAGGACGTGATAGGGAACGAGGCACCCCCATATGGGCCTCCATCCTGGAGTAAGTCCCAACACCACGGGCCGCCCAACGCGTAAGCCCCTCTTCGCTTCTCACGGACGCACCCTTCGCGACGTGATCGTCAGGTCCATGCAACCTCTTGTTTCTCACACCGAGCATGACTCACGTGGGCTTAGAGTGAGCACCGACCCTGACAACCCACCTGAACTACGAGGTCTTTGATCCATGTCAAGGCATGGTACGTAGGAAGCCTCCACGAGGTTCAAGCCCACCAATAGTGGACCAAGGTCTACTTTCACGTCGGTTCACCGGCGAAACCCACCTGAACTACGAGGTCTTTGATCCATGTCAAGGCATGGTACGTAGGAAGCCTCCACGAGGTTCAAGCCCACCAATAGTGGACCAAGGTCTACTTTCACGTCGGTTCACCGGCGAAACCCACCTGAACTACGAGGTCTTTGATCCATGTCAAGGCATGGTACGTAGGAAGCCTCCACGAGGTTCAAGCCCACCAATAGTGGACCAAGGTCTACTTTCACGTCGGTTCACCGGTGAAACCCACCTGAACTACGAGGTCTTTGATCCATGTCAAGGCATGGTACGTAGGAAGCCTCCACGAGGTTCAAGCCCACCAATAGTGGACCAAGGTCTACTTTCACGTCGGTTCACCGGCGAAACCCACCTGAACTACGGGGTCTTTGATCCATGTCAAGGCATGGTACGTAGGAAGCCTCCACAAGGTTCAAGCCCACCCATCACCCAATTCACGTCGTGTTCTACCTACGTACAGCATGACGTTAAACTACATTCTGGTCCAGTGGTAAGCCATTGCGACCCAAACCCGTTTGAACTACGAGGTCTTTGATCCATGTCAAGGCATGGTACGTAGGAAGCCTTTATGAGGTTCAAGCCCACCAATAGTGGACCAAGGTCTACTTTCACGTCGGTTCACCGACACACCCACCCGTCGTTTCTTCACGTCGGGTCCCATATTCGTCCGGCATGACGTTAAACTACATTCTGGTCCAGTGGTAAGCCATTGCGACCCAACCCCACTTGAACTACGAGGTCTTTGATCCATGTCAAGGCATGGTACGTAGGAATCCTCCCAGAGGTTCAAGCCCAACTCCCATCGGACCAAGGTCCATCTTCACGTCGGTACGCTGACGATGCCCATCGGACCAAGGTCCACCTTCACGTCGGTACGCTGACGACATTCATCGGGCCAAGGTCCACCTTCACGTCGGTACGCTGACGACATTCATCGGGCCAAGGTCCAGCTTCACGTCGGTTTACCGGAACCATCCCGAACTACGCGTACTTTGATTCCCTGCCACATGGATACGTAGGAAGCCTCGTCAAGGATCAAGCCCAACTTCACTGTCGCCCCCCCTGCGATGGTTCTACTTCACTCTCCTTATACTCCATTCACTGTCGCCCAGGGGCTAGCCCCGGTGTCGATATCCCTTCAAGGAGGATCCCTCAATCTGATTTATCCCAGCTAATGCTCTGGTTGGGTTGATCCATCTCCGCTGGACGTTAAACTCGCGGCATACCCTGTGTTGAGCACGGGAAGCTGAGGAAAACCTCAGATATGTGTCTACGACATGTAATTCCCCGCGCCCGATGTGGGATGCCTCGGGCTTCCACGCCCTTGAGAAGCCTTGTGATCAAGGATAACATACAGACATGCCAGGTACCCCAGCACCTAGACACGCTACTGATGCCTCAACGTGACTACTCCCCTGACCGAAGGTTGCTTCCCTGATTGGACCCTTTGGAATGTCCCGACAGAAGCATTGTAATTAACCGGTGTCCATGGAAACATGGCACTGGGAAGAGTTTCACGAACTACGTATTAAATCTATAAGGGAGACCCGGACTAGGTGACGAGTTCTGAGGAGGAATCCACAGGAGGAAGAACCGACATCCCATCATCCCGTTTCGATCAAGGAGAAGACGTCCCTGAATAAGGAGCGAATGCCGCCCGCTTTTGGAAAGCGGGAATGCGGGGCAACAAAGCCACGCGTCCTCCGCAGACGGATGCGCGCGCCCCGGCAAAAGTGTCGGAAACAGAAATGGTGAACCCGACGTGAAAGTCTTCTCCTCAATATGAAGATTAGTAGCGTTTGAGACACCAGTAGATTGACGTGTCACCAGATCCAGATATCCGTTGCCTGGTCCCGCCAAGCAAATGGCGGGCCTGTCGTGAAACTCACCGGAAGTCGGGGTAGTAGGACGTGGGGCACTCCGCTCTGCAGCGTGTTGGCGTGGATCCTTCTCACAGACATTGAGGATGGAAGAACGCTGGGGAACTGGTCGTCAATCCTTTTCCCCTCAGTACTGATGAGTTGATCCCTTCGTTTCTCAGGAACCAGGTTGCTATTTCAGAGATGCGGTCACCATCCGCTCCTCGCCCGCGCAGGGGCAGGGGCAACACCACTACGGCCACTCCACATGGCGCCACTACCGCCACGACGGCTGCCACGTCACGGGATGCGGGACGCCCACGTTCCCTTTCCCCATCAGAGGTCATCCAACGAAGGGTGATCAACAGCCTCATGCGCAGGTATGAGGAAGAAGGGGTCATCCCAACCCGGGATATGGCCCGCCTGGACCTGGAGGCCTCTAGGCCCCGCCGTCAACGCCGCCCTAACAGGCTGCGCAGGGAGCCCCTGCTCCCCACCCCGACATTCAACCGTTTCAGGATCCTATCCCCGGAACGCCTTGACGACTCTTCGCCTTACGCTGAAGAGGCAGGCGCTGTCCGGCTCAGTCCGCTCAGGGCCCCGACCCGGGGCCCCCAGGGGAGAGCTCCCGTCCGGCCGCGTCAGCGCCGCCGTCCGGCCCCGCAGGAAGAGCAGGCAGACTATGTCCCTGCACCACCTGCACCGGCTCGCCTAACCCGACGTCAGCGCCGGGCCCGGGCTGAGGACGCTCGCTCAGGCGCATCCACGTCGACAGCTACAGTGGCCCGAGCCACCGCCGACGTACATTATGAAGCCCCCGCATACATTGACCAGGGGCACCCCTTCGCCCAACCAAGATTGAGACCCCAACCGCCCCATTGGCAGGCTGGGTTGACTCTCCGGGTTGCAGGCCCCAGTGGTGATCGCCGCGAGCTAGCCCGCGGTGATGCCACCCCGTACGGAGGTCCTCCCCGTACCACTACTCCACAGAGCGTGGGACTTTCCCGCTCCGAGGTTCGTCATGGAGGCATGCCTCGTGCTGCCCCCATCCTGCAGGAGGACCTGCCCCGCGGCAGTGGCGCTCAGCGCAGAGACATTCCCCGCGCCCGCTGTACAGGGTATGGGGTCCATCCTTCTGAAGGCACCATCCATCCGGTCCTTCTACAACGTGGGGGCCCTCCCTACGTCCTCTCTGCAACCGGCGAAGGTCCTCCTCGCCCCAGCAACCTGAGGAGTGAAGGTCGGCCTCGCTCCACTCGCATCGACCATGGAGGTCTTCCCCATGCTCCTGCCAGTTCCAACAGAGGCCCCGCCCACATGGGTACTGTTCATGGAGGTCCTCCCCATGTACCCTTTGACATTTTCCCTAGTGCCCCTCGCACCCCGGCTGTCTCGACTGGGGGTCCTCTCCGCCACGGCGCCAGCGCCGCCCCAAGGCTGCCTGATAGGGGTCAACCCTGTCCCGAAGAGCCACCCAGGGGCAGAAGAGTGGGTCGTCACCACCACAAGAAGAATCCTGGGAAGGCCCAGGTGGAGATCAAACCTGCCCGCTTCTCCGATTCGGAAGCGGAATGCGATTCAGCGATGGAACCTTCTCCCAGCTCCTCCGTTTCAAGGACTGGGGTAGGAACCAGACGCATCAACCTCGTTCTCCCAGAATTTGAGGCCCACCGGATTCCCGTCTCTCTCCGCAGGTACATTCAGGAGGAAGAAATCCTGGGAATTCCGCAGGTCTCAGCCACGCAATCATCGCCCCTGTCACCAGAAGAGCCCTCTACCTCTACCAGGGATCACGTAGAGTTATTTTGGGGGCCCACGACGGTAGAGCGACGACACGACCCGTCGCCGGTAGCTGCGGCTCCTGTTCCGGAAGCTGTGATTATCAGCCCGTCGTATCGTGACATCGTGGCTAGGTCACCTCACTCTTCGGAGGATGGCCCGGAATTCGGCGGCCAGTCAGCTCGTTTGCCGTATTCTCCACCGCCGAGCTTATTATCCCAAAGGTCCGCCTCGGTACCGCTTCCGGTTCCTCAGCCGCCCCCGGTTGACGAGTGGGGAAACACAGGGCCAGACCCTGAGTCCGAGCCTAGGAGCTTCTGGAGTATCCTTGCAGCGGATTATTTTCCGGAGAAGTTCTGGCCGACGGCGACACTGAATTTCCGCGTACCAGAGTCTCTTACCCCTGAAGACGTGGGGTGCCTTTGCCGAACCCTGTGGACGACACACTTCTGCCTCTGTTTTGAACGGGTGGTGTACCCCAGAAGTCGTGAGCACTTCGAAGAAATCGGCGAGCAATGCCGCCTGATCGATGCAGCCGCACTTCTTGCAGCCCAGCACCCTGAGTCGCCAGGCCACCAGAGCGCCCTTCAACGAAAATGCGTTCAGAGTCTTAAAGAACTCCGCAGAATTGTCAGGGAAGCCACCCCCCATGTGCAAGTCCGTGGTTTGGGATGCTATGTCGCTCTCCTCTTCGACCCTATCCGACGACAGCCCGATTCGCTATGCGACATTGCGGATATGCCCTCAAGAGGGGTCACAGTCCACATGGCCGAAGTTGTGCATAAGGAAGATGAGCTTGAGTTCCTTGATGGAGACTTACCATCCGAGGGCGTACTGCCACTACTCGACCCATCAGGGAGAGTTACCCGTCATCAGAGGAACCTGCTAGGCCTCCCCGTACCCACTGAGTCGCTGGCACTCGGTCGAAGCACTGGAAAGGGTAAGGAGCACGTCGGAATAGTCAAGCACTCCGACCCATCCGCCTCTGTGCAGAAAACGGATGAAGATCCTGAGAAGGCCACGTTGCGCCAGCTGATTGCTGAGCAGAAGAGGCTGGTTGACGAACTCTTGGCTGAACGCGCCGCAGAGCGACGACCCGACTATGGTAATCCCAGGCCGGGGCAGGAACAACTTCCCCCCGGCGAGATGCCTCCGGGCAACCCTGATCATGCTACTGCCGCGGACAGGGCGGAAGCCGGAACATACGGCAAGAGGGCGCGATATGTCTCGCCAAACCCCCCTGAGCGACGGGGCAATCTGAAGAATCCAACCCGGGTTCCCCCAGTCGCCCAACAGGTCGTCCAGCCAGTCGACCCGCGAGCAGCCGAAGCCGTCTACCGTGTTGAAGAACCTGGAAATGCACTTGTGGTTAGGGATCCCCGTCAAGACAGGGACCCCCACCCGGAGGACCTTATTGCGGCACTCACAGCCCGCCTCGAGGCGTTGGAAACACGGCAGGTGGCGGTCCCACCGGATGGAAAGCCTTATCCCGCGTGGGGGGATGATATGCCCGCGCCTCCGGGTTTTGGGAACCCCACTTTCTCACCTTTTAACGGGACATGGGACCCACCCCAGCACTTGGCTCATTTCTCTTCCAGGTGTGGCCCCATGCTGGGGACCCCAGCTCAGTAAGAAGCCGCCAAGCTCCGATGTTTCGTACAGACATTGGAAGGTCCGACATTCGTCTGGTACAGGCAGCTCCCTATCGGATCGGTGACCAGTTGGGAGGATCTTCGCCTGCAGTTCTTATACCAGTTCAGCTCCACCATGCGAAAGACCAGCATTGCGGACCTCTTCAAGTGAAAACAGAGGCCTGATGAGCGGGTTGCAGACTTCATCGCCCGGTGGAAAGGACTTACGTATTCCCTCGATATGCCACTGACTCAGGAGAAATTACTGACGATGTGTGTGGGGAACGTTAAGACAGAGCTGGTACCCTCCTTGATTACCCAGAACTATCCTGGAGGGTTCAGAGATTTCTCAGATAAGGCCCAGCGCCTCGAGGAGGCCCTACAACAGGCTAGTCAGGCACGTTTGCTGCCCCCTATGATCCCAGCCAGGAGGGCCGCCAGGGCTGAACCCGCCACAGTGGCTCAAATAGAAGCCCCGGGGCGGCTGGAATTGCTGCCGGTGGCACCACCCCCGCAACCCCGCAGAGGTCCTCCACCTCAAGCACAGGCTCCTGCCCAGCAGCGACCGCCTCAGAACCGACAGGTTCCCCCGCGCAATGCGCCACCGCCACCTAGGCGAGACAACCAGGCGCCGCCTCCTCGGCAGGCCCCTCCGGTCCCTCGATAGGACCAGGCCCCCAGGGCCCCCTATCCGGAAAGAAGGTACCAGACCTATTCGTTCAACGAAAATCAGGTCCCTGGCTACTTCCGAAGTGCTCTAGAGTAAGGGATTGTGCGTCTTCCTGAATGTAGAAGGCCGGCAGAGGCGCATCTCACCGATCACCCCAACTACTGCCCTTATCATCAGATCCTGGGGCACACCCTCAAGCGATGCTATGTGTTTAAAGACTGGCTTCAGGACCAGGTCAACAAAAACATAGTCAAGTTGGGCCCAGCGCCAGCGCAAGTGGAAGGCGTCTTTGCGGGATCAGAAATCGGCAGCGACGGCGAAGGTGAGTGGCAGCAGGTCCCTAGTCGCGGGTCCCAGAAATACGACAACTGGATGGCTCGAAAAACCGTCGTCCATGCCCAGGGTATCATCCGAGCACGCCTGAAGCAGTCGGAACCTTCAGAAGAAGTAGCCGGTGCCTCAGCATCGTCTTCACAGTCGACCTCTGCCCAAAAGGGCAAGCAGCAGCGACGCAAGAAGAAGCAACGTGCACCGCCAGTGCCGTCGTCATCCCGCACTCTTGGCAACTTTATGCCTCCCGAAATGGGAATTCCTCCCAGAATCCGCCCAGTGGTGGATGAATCTTCGAGCGACAGTCAAGGGTACGCTTCGGTTAACACCGTGGAGCTGGTAAAGCCCTATATGACCCCCGACGAGGGGGAACCCCAGGCAGACCGCCCCAACGTTTCCAGCCGACGTCAACGTCAGCGGAATCGCAATCGCGCCGGTCATCGAGGTACGTCAGCAGGCACTTGCGGCCAAGCCGTGCACGCTACCGAGACCAGGCAGTAGGCTCAGCACAGATCTCAGCACGCGCAGACCCATCCAGCACCCTCGGCTCTACCTCCACCGTCGTTCGTGTTGCTGGATCAGGGAGAGCCGCCTCGTTCGTATCACAGCCAGTCTTGCCCGGCGACAGGCCAGCCTCCGCTGTCTGATCTTAGTCCGGCGACTACTCTCCAGGCTTCTACTAGCAGGCAGCAGGATGTACCCAGTGCTAGCCGACCGCCAGTTCAACCGGAAGGACCCGCTATGTCTCCAAATGCCGAAAAACCCCCTGTAAGCAGAGGTTCGCGTTTGGCACGCAAGTATGATGTCCTAAAGCACCTGGCCGACATTCCGGTGAGGCTTTCCATCCTTGAGGCCCTGCGCCTATCATCCGAGATGCGCGAGGCACTTGCCGAGGCCCTGAGGAGTCCCCTCCAGTTTGAGACGGAGGTAGCAGCTGCGGAAGCCTTCCATACTGAGACGTTTGAAAACACCGAATGTCAGGCGGTTATCTCATTATCCGGTGAAGATGAAGACCCTCCTATACAGGGGCACATTCTCCCACTGTATATCACTGGCCACTTTAACGGTGTGGAAGTCCGTCGCTGCCTCGTTGACACGGGTTCTGGAATCAATCTAATTCCGACCCGGACGCTGCGAAAGCTGGGTCTGTCCGAAGGTGATTTGACTCCCTCTGACCTCAGGATCCAGGGGTACACCAGGACAGAGCAAACCCCGGTCGGCAAGATCCGCCTGAAGACTCAGTTCGGTGGCTTAATTGCCAGCACCGAGTTCATGGTTGTTTCTCAGGACACCGCCTACAACGCATTGATGGGTAGGCCATGGCTCCATCTCCATGCAGCGGTCCCCTCGTCGTATCACCAGTGCCTTATGTACTCGCTCAACGGTCGAGTAGGCGTGCTCCAAGGAGACGCGTCCCCTTTCGCTTCTTGTGAGGCCCGCTATCTGGATGTGGGTTATTACAAAAGTAAGGACAAGCAAATCCTGGTAAGCGAGGATGAGCCCGCCCTGATCACAAGTGATCCCTGGGCAAGCATGGACGACGCCTACATCCTCCCGATCCACCGGTTGGAGGCCACGACCCCCGACATGGGACAATGTTTCGTTGTTTCGGGTACGCAAGGAAGGCATGTTCCCGTGTCCAAGCGACGGAGGAAAATCACCTCGTACTCCTACATCAACCAGGCTCGGGTCATCCCGGAACCTCCTACCCCTGTACGGTACCGGGACGTCAAGCTCATGACAATGGCGGTGCGCCATACGTGTCTATTCCACCGGGCTGGAATTAACCGACTCAGGCCGACACGTCACCACTGCTTTGATATCATCAAGCGTGGCCCCTTAGGCCGAAGGCCAAATGGGATCGGATCAAATGCATTCATTGCTATGGTCTCAACGACAAGTGAGTCTCCTGATGTGATGACCGCTGCTGCCCAAGCCGGCACCAGCTGCCCCTCGGGTTTTGAGAGCCCAGAAGTATCTTCCGTCGCGGGAAGTCCCCCCACGGATGGGGAGGAAGACTTGGAGGATGCTCCCCCAGCCTTTGAAGAAGGCGTCTCTACCACGGTTGATGAACTGGTACAGGTGAACCTTGGTAGCGAGGCAGATCCAAGACCCACATTGATCAGTGCGGCCATGTCCCTCGAGGAGTGGCAGCAGTATGTAGACTTCCTCAAACAGCACCGCGATGTGTTTGCCTGGAGTTACGATGAGATGCCAGGGCTGGATCCCCAAGTGCCCATCCACCGTCTGGGCCTCCCAGCAAAACATCGTGGGTTCAAGCAGCCTCCCAGGAAAATGCACCCTTCTCATGGTGCTATGGTTGAGGCCGAAGTTGACAAGATTATCAAAGACAACTTCATTAAGGAGGTCCAGTACCCCAAATGGCTCGCCAACATTGTGCCGGTCAGGGAGAAGAATGGGCAGATCAGAGTCTGCATCAACTTCCGCGATCTCAATCGCCACTGCCCAAAGGATGACTTCCCACTCCCAGTGACGGAGCTGTTGATTGACGCCACGGCCGGGTTCCAAGCCCTCTCTTTCATGGATGGGTATTCCGGGTATTACCAGATCCGGATGGCCCCCGAAGACGAGGAGTCCACTACCTTCAAGGCTTCCCAGGGTACCTTTTGCTACCGGGTAATGCCATTCGGTTTGAAAAATACAGGTGCCACTTATCAGAGGGCCATGCATCGCATATTCAAACCGATCCTCGGGACATTGGTGGAATGCTACGTGGATGACCTTGTAGTCAAATCATGCCAGCGCCAGGACCATCTCAAAGACCTTGAGAAAGTGTTCGGTTTCCTCCGTTCCCATCACCTGAAGATGAACCCGCTGAAGTGTGCCTTCAGAGTCACCTCCGGGAAGTTTCTGGTTTTTGTTGTCAGATACCGAGGCATCGAGATCGACCCGGAGAAGATCAAGGCCATCAGCCAAATGCCTCCCCCGAGGAACATTCAAGAGCTCCGAGGCCACCAAGGCCACTTAGCCTATATACGCCGATTCATTGCGAATCTGGCCGGCAAGTGTAAGCCCTTTTCCCGGCTCATGAAGAAAGGCGCTGCCTACGAATGGGATGAGGAGTGTCGGATCTCCTTCGAGGAAATCAAGCAGTATCTGCTCCAACCTCCGGTCTTGATGCCACCCGTCTCTGGAAAGTCGCTGGTCCTTTACGTGACCGCCCTGGAGAGATCCCTCGGCGCGCTGCTCGCCCAGAAGAATAACGAGGGCACTGAGAACAGTCTCTACTATCTCAGTCGCATGCTTCTCGATACGGAGGTCAGATATTCCCTTATCGAAAAGAGCTGCCTTGCGCTCGTCTTCGCCGTGCAGAAGTTGCGACACTACCTGCAACACCACGAGGTGCAATTTATCTCTCGGGTGGATCCGCTGAAGTACATCCTAAACCGCCCCATGCTGACTGTCCGACTATCACGGTGGGCAGTGATTCTCCAGCAGTTTGACATCAGGTTTGTGCCTCAGAAGGCCGTTAAGGGACAGGCGTTGGCAGACTTTTTAGCTTCCCATCCAACCTCCGCGGATCAATCCCTGGACTTGGATTTCCCCGACGAGACGATCCTCTCGGTCGATCATGCTATCCCGTGTTGGTAAATGCATTTCGACGGCGCCTCCCGGAGCCCCACCGGTAGAAGGCTCAACGACCCCAAGCTCAACAGAGTGGGTCTGGGTATTGTTTTCATTACCCCGGCGCGAGCCGTCCTGCCGTACTCGTTCCTGTTGTCAGAAGGTTGTACGAACAACGAGGCGGAGTACCAAGCTCTCATTACCGGCCTCGAGTTGACCCTTGAGATCCATGTACCCCATCTACATGTGAAGGGAGATTCCGAGCTGGTAATCAAACAGGTTAATGGTGACTACGTCGTCAGGAAGCCAGAGCTTGCACCGTTGCTGGAGTAAACCCTCCTCTTAATGGCCCAGTTCTCTTCTCGACCAAAGGTTACCCATGTCCCACGGTCACAGAACGGCCAAGCGGACGCCCTAGCTGGCTTAGCCGCATCGCTCGCAGAACCCGAGCAAGATGATTTGGTCATACACGTGGCCCACCGGAGAGTCATTGCTCCCGTCACCCAAGAGGACCGTGATAGCCTGCGGGTAAGTCATCTCACCGCCGGACCCTCCATATCGGGAGTCCCGGGTTCGTCAGACGCAGTGGTTGAAACCACCCCCGACTGGAGAGCACCTTTTGTTGAGTATCTCCAAAATGGTCAGCTCTTGGACGACCAGGCTGAGCGCGAGCGAATCCGACGCCGCGCACTTCAATTTACCCTCCAGAGCGGCCCCAGTCTTGAGAAGATCCTCTATAAACGGGGTTTCGATGGTGTCCTCCTCCGTTGCATCCAAGGAGTAGAGATACCTCAAGTTATGCAAGAGGTTCACGCCGGTTCCTGTGGCGCCCATCAAGCTGGGCCAAAGCTGTCCCATCAAATCCGGAGGTTAGGGTACTTCTGGCCCTCCATGATCCACGATTGCATTGGATACGCCAAGAGATGCCACGCGTGCCAAGTACACGCCAACTTCTTGCATCGGCCGCCAGAACCCCTCCACCCCACCAAGTAGTCTTGGCCATTTGCGGTATGGGGACTCGATGTAGTGGGACCGTATCCGCCGGCAACAGCCCGCCAATGCAGGTTCATCCTGACTGCTACAGATCTCTTCTCCAAGTGGGCAGAAGCAGTCCCGCTCAAAGAAGTCAAGGCCCGTTCCATCGTTGACTTTGTGAGCTCCAACATTATCCACTGGTTTGGAGTCCCTCACGCCATCCTCACCGATAACGGCACCAACTTCCGAGCAGCTGAATTGAAGAAATTGTACGCTAAGTACGACATCCGGTCGAACCATACCTCCCGCTACCACGCGCAGGCGAATGGGCAGATCGAGGCGTTCAACAAGACCCTCTCTAACATTCTGCAGAATATGGTTGGTCAGAACAAGAAAAGTTGGCCGGACAAGCTCCCCAACACCCTCTGGGCTTACCGGACGACGACTCCCAACTCTATCCATGTGACCCCGTATTCCCTGGTGTATGGAGCTGAGGCCGTCCTACCCATTGAGATCCAGCTGCCGTCGCTACGCACTGCAGTTTATGATCACCAGACATCAGATGAGGTAGCCGAGATCCATCTAGCTGAATTAGAGGCACTGGACGAGAACCGGCTCCATGCCCTGCACAATCTGTAAAGGCATCAGGACAAGATAACGAGAGATTTTGACAAGAAGGTTCGTCTCCGCTCTTTTCTACAGGGTGACCTGGTACTGGCCCTACGAGCGCCAATGATTCCCGGTAGGAAACCGCCCAAGTTAGAACCCAAATGGGAAGGGCCTTATATAATCCATAAGGTTTACCCCAATGGAGCATACTCCTTGGTGACCACAGATGGAGAGCGTATAACCCCTCCTACCAATGCCAAATTCCTCAAGCGATACTTTGCCTAGGGCAAAAGTGGTCCTGCACGACCCTAAACTGCGAGAGGGTCCTGCACGACCCTAAACTGTGACTTGGTCCCGCATGACCTTAAACTACATCTCCGTCCTCACTGCAAGACGTTAAACTGCAATTCAGTCAGGTCTTCCTGACCGAGGCTCAGCCTCAGGCCCCTTGGCCTCTTTGGGCCCCTGGCCCCGTCTCCACCGCGGTCTGGCCCCAAGCCCCCTCGTTTCTCTCCGACTTACCCTCTTACGGGATCGTACGGTACAGTGTAGGACTACGTCCTCACGTTGGGATCATGTACCATACCGCACACATTCCCAAATGAGATGCCCTTCGTCCCGCATGACGTTAAACTGCATGTCGAGAACTACGTATGGCTTGATTCCCATCTTCATGGGATACGTAGGAACTCTCGGACGCCTCGTCTTGAGCCCAGCCCCAAGCTTTTCTCTTCCGCTATTCCCCCTGAGAATATTCTCCTTGGAGGATCTTTGTGTAGCAGGGAGTGGGTTTTCTTAGCCCCGCTCATGCAACCCCACTCGCGCAAAGATTGTAAAGGTCGCACCATGTGCCCACTCCCGTTCTTCTACCCTCCCACGTCCTCACCGCATGACGCTAAACTGCATGGCCTTCAAGAACTACGTATGGCTTGATTCTCATCCTTATAAGATACGTAGGAACGCCCGTACATTTCGTCCGTTGGCCCAGCCCAAAAGCCAAAATCTTCCCCTCGGGTCAAGACATGGAAGGGTGCACACTTTTGCCCCGACCCACGTCGAGCAAGCCTCGACCCGGCTGCACATTCCCCCCTGGAGGTGTTTGCCCCTTTCGTGGATGAACGCAACTGAGCTTCACCCACTCCTTGACTGGGATTCTGTCACCTTTCACACCCAGAGGGACCCCCGATAACGTCCTGGATACAATGCCCAAGGTCTCTCCTACCGATACGGGCCAACGTCCCCGAGGGTTTTCAAGCAACAAATCGATACAAGTCCCGCATTGCGAATTTGGTCAACGGTCGACGCTCATTTGTTGCCCCCATATGGGTCATCATAGGAACGCTGTGTTTCGAACATGGTCAACAGTGTCCTGGATCCTCGGGTCCACCCCGATATGCCCCAGGCATCAAGAACAGTGATCCCCTCTGCCCCATCCCGAGGTGACAAACTTCCCCCAGGTGGTGCTAGCGATCTGGGCCACGGCCCAGGATTCCTTATAAGGGTGTACGGTGTGATGTAGGACTACTTCCTCATTCACGTCGGGATCATGTACCATTCCGTACGCCCTCCCTTTACGAGGCTCAGCCTCAGGCCCCTTGGCCTTTTTGGGTCCCCGACCCTCGTCCTCATGTAAGACGTTAAACTACGAACCAGTCAGGCCTTCCTGACTGATAACTTCCCTTTTTCTCCAGGCCACGGCCCAGGATTCCTCACCTGGAGTGTACGGTGTGATGTAGGACTACGTCCTCATTCACGTCGGGATCATGTACCATGCCGTACGACTCCCCTTACGAGGCCCAGCCTCAGGTCCCTTGGCCTCCTCGGGTCCCCGAACCCCGTCCTCATGTAAGACGTTAAACTGCAAGCCAGTCAGGTCTTCCTGATTGATGCTTGACCTTAGGCCCCTTGGCCTTTCCAGGTCACAGCCAAGGTCCCTTCTTACCCGGAGTGTATGGTGTGGTGTGGGGCTACGTCCTCATTCACGTCGGGATCATGTGCCATGCCGTGCAACTCCCTTTACGAGGCCCAGCCTCAGGCCCTTTGGCCTCCTTGGGCCCCTGGCCCCCCGTCCTCATGTAAGACGTTAAACTAAAAACCAGTCAGGCCTTCCTGACCGAGGCTCAGCCCTAGGCCCCTTGGCCTTTCCGGGCCGCGGCCCAGGACCTATCTTATAGGATCGTATGGTGTGACGTAGGACTACGTCTTTATTCACGACGACTTCTTTACCATGACATACACCTCCCTTGTTTAGGGGTATATTACTCCCCTCCTCGTCCAGTATGACGTTAAACTGCATTTCAAGAACTACGTGTGGCTTTATTCCCATCTTAATGGGATACGTAGGACCACCTGAACGTCTAGGCTTCGGGTCCAGCCCCATCTCTCGGGAATCCTCATCCCATCTTGGCCCCTTGGCCCATCCTTCCTCCATGAGGGGGTCATATGGTGCGGTGTGGGATTATGTCCTCATTCACGATGGTCTCATGATGACCACGCCATGCTCCCACCCCCTACTGAGTTGTTTTGTCGATCCTTTTTTTTTCTTCGGCGGTTCACCAATGTACTTAAGAGTACTCTGGTTCATTACCTGGAATGCCAAGCTTTACTCGGACACGTCCGCACCCGCTTTCCAGGCTTTGCGTATCCCCGCATCAGGGCTTTCACCATCTTTCACACCCGGAGGGACCCCCAAGAACGGCCTGGATATAATGCCCAAGGGCTCTCCTGCCGATACGGGCCAACGCCCCCCAGGGTTTCGGACAACAAATCGATAAAATCCCGCGTTGCGAATATGGTCAGCGGTCGATGCTCGTTTGTTGTTCCCACCTCAGGCTAACGTGATACAGACGCTGTGTTTCCGTCATGGATAACAGTTTTCCTCTGTCCTCATGCCAACCCATTAAGCCGAAATGCCGGGTACACGATTCACACCCTTCGTCATTTCACCATGTCCGAGTAGAATCTCAGAACCCCTGGTACTTTTCCTCCGTGCACGTCCGCGCATTGGGAGAACAAGCTACATCAAAGGTGTCCTTCGAAACTCTCTGCTGACTCCCCTTTGATGGACACCCCAAGTATTGCAATGAGGATACCCCCCTTGTTTCCCCCCACCGAGTTTATCTCACGTGGGCTTAGGGATTGGGTTGACATCTGTGCTTACTCGGGAGTTGTCACCACCCACGGTCCGAGCTCTAAGACCATAAACTAAGACTCTCATCTGGAACTACGTTCAAGACCCCTTGTCTTCGGACCCAGCTTGAGTTCAGCAAATTTACCTCTCTAATCCTGCCTTCAGGACCCTGATCATAGGGCTGCGTGG
The DNA here is from genome assembly GCA_963277665.1 of Viscum album. Taxonomy (NCBI): domain Eukaryota; kingdom Viridiplantae; phylum Streptophyta; class Magnoliopsida; order Santalales; family Viscaceae; genus Viscum; species Viscum album. Next base: position 2,048,794,159 of record OY728119.1, read on the forward strand.
TGCAGTGTAGGACTATGTCCTCATTCACGTCGGGTTTGCAACAACTGCACCACGCACGCCCCCATTCTGAGGTTCAGTCCTCCTATTCCCTGTCCTGCATGACATTAAAAGGCACCCTTCAGAACTACGTGTGGCTTGATTCCCATTCTAATGGGATACGTAGGACCACCTGGATGTTTACGATTCGGGTCCAGCCCCACCTCCTGGTGATCCCCTGATCTCCCAGTCACCTGGGCCGCTTAGTTTATCTCTCTCCAGAAGGGGGATGTGTAGGTATGATACAAGGTTTTGGGCACCATGCCCCCTTCCCCTGGGAATCTTCCATCTCTTGATCACATTCAAGGTTGAGTCCCTTGACTCCCTGCAGTGGTTCACCCATGTATTAAGAGCACTCTAGTCTTGGACCAAGAGTGTCAGATTCAACTTGATCAAGTTCCTTCCACTTGTCAAGCTTCGTGTTCCCCCCTATTCGGACTTCCATCATCTTTCACACCCGGAGGGACCCCAAAGAACGGCCTGGATACAATGCCCAAGGGCTCTCCTACCGATACGGGCCAACGCCCCCCAGGGTTTCGGACAACAAATCGATAAAATCCCGCGTTGCGAATATGGTCAGCGGTCGATGCTCGTTTTGTCAGTCCTCATTTCAGGCTAACGCGACAGGATGTTGTGTTGCGAACATGGTCAGCAGTAATCCTCTGTCGTCACACCAGCCCCTTCAGTCCATGAATGTTGGTTGCATGATTCACATCATTTTCCACCCCATCATGTCCAGGTGGAATCTCAAAACTTTTGGCGCTATCCCTTGGTGCACCTTTGCATGCTAGGGGGACAAAGCTGCAATCTGGTGTCCTTTGGGACTCCCATGGTCCGAGCTCTAAGACCATAAACTAAGACCCATTCGGGACTACGTTCAAATTCCCATCCTCATGGGATACGTAGGACCGCCCAGACGCCCTGTCTCCGGGTACAACCCATTCAGGAAGCCAGTCTCTCTCCCTGTTTCACCTCTGTGTAGGCCCCTCGGCCTAAGGTTTCCCTCTCCGGATGGCGTACAATCTGATGTGGGATCATGTCTCCATCAATTGTGTTTTAAAACACTGCGCACATTTCCCGTCTAGCATCTTCCCTGCTACGTCTGCGCTGCATGATGATAAAATGCATGCTTGGTCCTATCATACGACCCTAAACTGTGACATTATCGTCCTGGTCGCACGACGAAAAACGGCACTGCATTGTGGTGACCTCGTTGTAGAGGACATCACGTTGGGTATTGGTCACATGCCATGCCATTTGTCAATGCCCATCACGGCTTGATTCTTGTGGCGACATCACGACCTACTGTTCTAGGCCGGTCGCTTCACAAAAAAAACCATTCACCTTAAAGAACAAACAAGATACATCAAATTCCGCTTCTCTTAGTGCAAGGGCTATGCCCACACTTCCCTTTTCCCCTGGCACTGGTACCTTACCGTGACACCCTCCAGAACTACGTATGGCTTGATTCTCATCCTTATGAGATACGTAGGAGCGCCCGGGTACTTCCCCGCGGGCCCAGCCTAACCCTTGTGTTCGGTCCCTCGACTCGAGCATTTCCTCGGAGAACGCATGGTAAGCAGGACTATGTCCTCATTCACGTCAGGTTTTGATGTCATGCGTCCCCTGATCCCTTTTCCCATCCATGGTCCGAACCCTATGACCCTAAACTAAGATCACCCCAAGGGAATAGAATCTGCTCCCTCTCTCTAATACGTTTCGTTGCCGTATTCAGATGTGTTTTGACAAAGAGCCCGAAGCGTGGGATTTTCACTGGAACATTCCACTCATCCCATGTGCAAGCTTCATGAGCACGCTGTTTGGATCCTCATCCTCTTCCACATCCAAAAGGACCCTCGGACGACGTGGATACTAAGCTTAAGGGATCTCCATGAATGTTGGACCTAAGGGCCCTTCAATCGTTTCAGGCCAACGTCCCTACGGATATCTGATAACATTTGTGACATGGTCCCGTGTTTCGAACATGGTCAACGGTCGACCCTCATTTGTTTGTCCCCATTTTAGGCTAACGCGACAGGATTCTGTGTTGCGAACATGGTCAGCAATAATCCTCCATCGTCACGCCGCCATCATTGTGATCTGAATCTCGAGCACCATGATTCACACATTTCCACTTCCTCATGTTCAAGTAGAATTCCGTCATACTCGGCTCTTTCTCTTCGTGCATCTAGGTGCGCTAAATGATCGTGTTAGTGTCATTGGGCCGGTAGTCTCCGGGTGTCCCTTTGTCCTAACCTGCCCCCTCTGCGTCGGGAAATTCCCACCACTACTGCTTGTTTCCCACACCGAGCACGACTCACATGGGCTTAGTAGTTTTGGCGGGATGTGTACCAACACGGTTAGGCCCTTCCTCGTCCCGCATAACAATAAACTGCGCTTCCAGAACTACATATGGCTTGATTCCCATCATCATGGGATACGTAGAGACACCCAGGCATTTCACCTAGGGTCCAGCCCCAGGAATCGCAAAATCCTGTTCCTCCCCATTTCCAGCCCTCTGGCCTGACCCCTCGGGGGGAACTATGTAGCTGCAATTTTACCCTGAACAAGTTCAGGATGCACCAAGATTCCACTGGGAAGTGACAGATCCCCTTGCCAAAGAGGCCCTGTCTAAAAGAAGGAATGATCCATGATCAAACCGATGCGCCTATCAGACGTACTCCCACCACGGTGGTGTAACTACCTAAGTGTTGGATTTTGTTCGGACAAACCATCACTCCATATTCCATGCTTTGCATGCCCCTTATTCGGACCCTCATCCTCTTTCATGTCTGAAGGAACCCCCTAACGGTCTGGTCTCATGCCGCATCGGCTCACCTACCGTCCTGGGCCAACCTTCCGGAAGACAGGTCATGTTTGGAGGGACCCCCAATAACGGCCTGGATACTACGCCCAAGGGCTCTCCTACCGTTACGGGTCAATGTCCCGAAGGATTGATCGACGACAAATTGATAAAATCCCGCGTTGCGAATATGGTTAGCGGTCGATGCTCATTTTTTGTCCCCACTTCAGGCTAACGCGGTAGGGATACCGTTTTTCCGCCACGGCTAACGGTTTTCCTTTATTGTCACGCCATCCCCATAGTGTTCCGAATTTGGGTTTCGTGATTCACACTTCCCATTTTCATCTGTTTGAACCAATTTCAGCGCCCCTGGCGTTTCCCCGGTCGTGCATAAGAGCACGTTGAAGAAACAGTAATTCGGTTATCCTGGAAGTTCCTCCTCCGATCAAGCCTTCCCCATCTTTCAGAAATCTGGACTGGCTCAGGAAATTGTCGTCAAACGTCCCGCAAACATTGTAGGGATGTAACAAGGAAATTCAACAGTGGAAATCGTGCGTGCCACGACACTCAAAACAAAGGAGAAAGAAAGAGTTGAAGCACAAAAGTGTTAATAAAAGTTTCTTTCGAGTTTGTTACAATACTCGGGGGTTGACTTCCCCCATGGACGGGTTGACTCCGTCAAAGGAGCATTGCAGCTCCGCCACCCGTTGACTTGCGGCGTCCAAAGCCTGTTGCCGTTGATTCAACTCCCGCTCCTCTTCAACAGCGGCGGGGCGTAATTCGTCAACTCTGGCCCTAGCCCTTTCTACCTCGGCCCGGACGGCAGCCATCCTTCTAGAGGTCTGCCCCATATGCTCCTCAACCTCTGCCAGCTGGGCCTTCAATCGTGAGACCAGCTCAGACTGCACATCAAGAGTGGCTGAAAGCTCGTTGGCCCATATCTGCATCTATTGGACCTCGCCTTCAGCCTCCTGGAGCTTCCTAATGCTGGTCACCTTCCTCCGCTTCCATCCCACGCTCATCCCACGATCATGCTCCCAGATCTTCTCAGCCACGAGGTCTCGGATGAGCACGTGAGGGCGTTGGGCATCCACTCCCCCGACACACAGTTCGTGCAACCGCGAGCGGAGTCTATCCATTTCGGCCAGCCATTGCGCTTGGGGAGTGTCCCTGATAAAGCGCGTGATCAGCTTCCACGACCGGCGACAGACTATGCTGCTGTCTTCCTCATCAGAGGCCGTTTCGTCCCAATCTGCGCGGTCGGCAGGCTCGTACGCAGGATATGCCTGCAGGAATTCCTCAGCAGGATCTGCATCTGGTGTTGAGTCTGGTACGACACCTGACGCCGACGCAGGCACGACAGGACTGGGACCGACCGGTTGATCCACTTCTTCAGAGTCCACCTCGATGACTTCAGGTACGGCCCTGCTGGTGGTTCCGCTAGTGATGGTGTGCGCCGCAGCTTGAGGAGGTGAAGGGACTATCGCCACCATCACCGGCATGCCCCTGGGAGGGACGCCACCAGACATCCCGACCAGCCTCGCTACAGCAGCCCACGCCAGTCGGAGAAATGTATGACAGAAAGAGACATAAACGTTAGTTGGCATGGCCTACATGTGACAACGAGGAGACCGGTGGAGGAGACTTACGAAGATCGACCTCCGAGTGCTGCTCCTGGGCCGGTACTGATGGGACTCCATGACAAGGCCCCCCGTATACTGTTGGAAGGTCTGGGGATTCCAGAGGAGCCGCCTCAGGCCCCCTAGTCCCACCAGACGCAGAACTGGACGCAGCCATATGCGCGGGTTCCGAAGGTCCCGCAACATCACCCGCCAAGGAGCGAGAACGAGGCCTACGAACAAGTTCCTCCTGCATGGCTCAAACATTGGTAAGAAGTCCATAGGGATTCAAGAACAGATCTTAAGAATAGAAGTTCGGAATGCTACCTCGAGAGCCTCCGCGAAATCGTCGGATTCTGAGTCTCGGTCTCCGACCTCTCCCTCCTCCAGCGGGCTCCCTCCTCCAGCCTCATCCTCCCGAGAGGAGCCCTCTGATTCCTCTGGCAAGGGGAAGCACTCCCTCAGATCGGCAGCCGATAACTGTGGGGGGACCATCTGATTCAACAGTACCCTCACCCGGTCTGTCATTGGGCGAGGGACACCACTGGAGTGGACGTAATCCTTCATCTCGTCCAGGTATTGTCCCGCCTCCGCCGGAGACACCATGAATCCAGCCCGAACTGGGCCTATGCCCGGTAGTTCCATCCCGAGGCGATTCAGGTGGGCCCACATCTCAGGTGGGCTGAGGAATTGCTGGTTGACATCCCAAATGTCCCAAGCTTCCAGAAAGACGGCATCTTCTGCCATGTCGATGTGACGCAGCCGCTTCCCCGGAGCCTGAGTGGATATCCGATGGAATCCCCTCGGTGGCCGCCCCTCCGAATGACCCTGCTCGCCCAGAATCACCGGATCCACCACTGCTGCCGAACCCTCAGCCGGTGCGGGTCTCTCCGCCATGGCAGCCCCGCTGCCGCGAGTGGCCCTAGCTGCCCTCCGACCCCGACCTCGAGATAAAGGAGGCCCACCGTCACCAACCCGGATCGTTGGCTGCTTCAGCATCTCCCCGGGATAAGCGGCCTCCCAGCTGATGGCGTACTCCTTCACTAAGCCGAAGGCGGTGGTGGACGGAGGCAATGTGATCTGCATCTTTCCATCCTCACGTGTGAACATGAGCCACAGCTGCCTCATCACACATGGGTGCTCCTCATGACGCACCTCCCAGTATACCTGCGGGGTCAGCCGCTGGAGGCACCAGAACTGCCTCGCAAAACGATGCGGGGTGTACGGTTCACAGATTGGCTCACGATCTATCCGAGCCACCAAAACTCCACCTAGGAAGGCCAAGAGGTAAGCCCGATGTTCTTCCGTTCCCCGTCCATCATCAGTAAGCCTCCCCGTTGGCAGTGGGAAGGGATGAAAGTTGAACTCGTCCGCCCTCCACACCCTATTCAGCACCATCGGAACGACCAGTTTGAATGGGAAGCTCCCAACTGCGTTCAGAATGGAGGGGCGAAAGTCTGATCCCGGCGGTGAAATGGGGTTTGGATACTCGTAAATCCCCCTGATATGTGCCGCGATACACCCATACAGGAGGTGGAAGGGCCCGCATATTCTTGGTGGCTTCTTGCCCTCGCTAATATGCCGCAGCATTCTGTACAGTTTGGTGAGCATCGGGATCCTCAGGATGATCCGCTACCCCATGGCCAACATCGACGCCATGATGAACGAGCTGGGCTGTACCCCCATGCTTTTATCTCTCACTGGTAGGATCCACCCACAGATGAGAGCCGCGATGAACGCCGCCAGCCTGACTATTGGCTGTTGTTCGGTGCTGACGCTGAAACCCCAAGTCTTCCATTGGCTGTCCTCCAAAACCCGCCAATAAGAGTGCCCCTTGCCCCGTTGGGCTGCCCTTGGACAAGTTAGAGGCCTTGGAGGGAACTCTCGATTCTCTGGGAAGTTCAGGAAGCATTTGAACCACCTCTTGAAGTGGACGTCCCTCACTCCCTCCTTGTCCTCTCCAGGGACGAGCGCCATCAGCGCCGACGCCAATCGCGACATTTGCTCCGGATCCCCCCACATGCTGGAAACGGGGAGGAACTCGTTATACATGGCCCCCAAGATCGGGACCCCGGAAATCTGGTGGACATCCCACAGGCTGATGCCCACCTCCCCGTGATGCAGGTGAAAAGTGTTGGTCCTGGACGACCATCTACTCAGCAGTTCCGGCATCAGCTGCTTTGGCTAGTAAATGTGGAACTGGGAGGCCCATGCCGCCTCATACAATCCCACTGTCCTCAGCTTGGCCTCGAACTCCTCGCATGAGGCGCCTACCCAGTAGGCCCAGGCCCAGTCATTGGTAAAGTTGCCGTCCTGGCGCAGGTCCCACTCATCAGACCATTCCTTCTTCGGATCCTGCAGAGCCGCCTTCAGCATGGTGCGGTAGAGAGGAGGGGACGTCTTCGGTTGCAGTGGCCTCCCGTCAATATCGTTCACATGATTGTAGAGGCAATCAGCGGTGACGGGTGTGAAATCCTCCTGCGCATGACCATCGGCCACCCTGAACAATTGGTGCTGGCATGGTGTGCTCCTGAACCAGCAAGCTGGTTCATCCCTTCTTGCCTCAGGGATGAAGACGCCATCCCTCAGCCCGAAGCCGTACAACGATAGTTTCTTGCACTGCGGGTAATCCTTCTGACCTTCCGACAGCAGGTCTGTCAAGGAAGTGTGGTCCGAGTGGCTCCGAACCATTTCCCCCAAGCCTGGACGGTTGGCCATCTCATCTCGACGAGAAGCATCTGCAAGCACTCCCAGCACAGCCTCTTGATGGGCAATTTTGATGCCGACCCTCAGAAAAGTTTTTTTCCCTTGGATCGCGAAACTCGGCCGCGAAGTTGAATCGCGAAGCTCGACCGCGAAGTGGAATCGCGAAGATCGGTTGCGAGACCAAGTCTCGAAGTCTGGCCAAGGTCGACAAGAAGTTCGCCTAGCGCGGACGTGGAGTCGGAGACTCGCGGTTCGCCACGAAGCTCGATTCGCAGAGTGCTGTCGCGGAGTACGCGGAGCTTCGCGAAGTCGAGAGCGCACAAAAAGACAAGGCACGTGAAGAAAAAAGAAGGCAGACCCCCTATTTATAGGCGGCAACCCCAGAGCATCGCGACGCGCCTCAACCGCGCGAAGCATCGCGGCGCGTCCGAATCCGCGGCCCCGGCGAGCATCGCGGGCCCCCTTCGCGGTGCTGCATCGCGAACCACCGACAGTTTTGGCGATTGTCCCTCAGACTTCGACCCTTCGCCCTCTGCGGCTCCAAGTCTGAGGGGGGGGGGGCATTTGTTGGCGCCAAAAATGTGGCCCGAAACAAAGGAACGAAAAAAGCCGGCTCACTGCCTCGCGAAGCTCCGCCGCGAAGCTCCGTCGCGAAGCCTCGCCGCGAAGCGCCCCAACCATGGCGACGCCGCGAATCTCCAGAGGCGGTAATCCTCCGCAAACCCATTTGACGTTCGCGAGCCGCCGCGAAGCTCTAGAGGCGGTAATCCTCCGCGAACCCGTTTGACGTTCGCGAGCCGCCGCGAAGCCCTGAAGGTGGCGCGCGGGCCCTGCTTCGCGGCGCCCCTTCCCTATAAATACTCGACTCCCCCTGAGTCCCAGAGGACGGACAATCCGAACTTTCGGCTTCTCCTCTCCCGAATCGCGAAGCACGCTTTGCCCCGGGAATCATGAGCTCCGCGAGGTATTTCTACTTCGCGAGACGACTCTGCTTTGTCTCGTTTTGAGCCCCTCTTCCGAGAGGGATGCCCTTCGCGAAGCTCAAGGGCGTTCGCGGAGGAAGGGGATTCCCAAGGGAACCCAGGCAGCCGCGGAGCACTTGTGCTTCACGAAACACCCAACCCATACGAGTGATCCCTATGCTAAGGCAGGACCGCTCCACTTCGCGAAGCACACTGCTTCGCCGGACCCTGCTTCGCGAGGCACCCCTTCTTCGCGAGGCAGTGCTCCGCGAACACTGTTCCACTTCACGAAGCACCTCCCATTCACACCTACGCCCCATGATAAGGCTAAGGCACCCCACTTCGCAAAGCACCCTCCTCTTCTTAGTGATTCCCCTTTCCGTGCGACCCTCCAGGTTTGCATGATGTGATTTCAAAGTCCCATGGACAACACCACCCGTAGCGTTGCTTCGCCTAATGCTTCTTCGCATAGTCACGCTAACGGCTATTGCTTCTTTGCATAGCCACGCTAACGTGGACCCCTCGATGGTTCGCCCCACTACCCTCATTTACCATGGACTTACCGGTACCTTCCCTTCCCCAAGGACCAGAGGGTACTGGTTATGTAAGTCCTAGGGGTGTGGAGTGAACCCACCTCGTCCGAGCTGCAGGACATTAAACTGCCAAGCACCACGTCCTCAACACATGACGTTAAACTGTGACCCAACCTCGTCTCCCTCACGAAGGGTCCCCCCAGCTCGAACATTCTTTACGCCACTCGTCTCCACGGGAATGGAACTCTTCCACACATGGAATGAGATCCTCCTTGTCGGAGTGGCGTATGTTCGCAGGGGAAGGGCTGCCTCAGAGCGTAACCCCCTAACCTTTGGTACGGATGATTGCACCCGTGCATCTCTGTACTTCCCCACTACCAAGGTCAGTGGAGGACGTGATAGGGAACGAGGAACCCCTATATGGGCCTCCATCCTAGAGTAAGTCCCAACACCACGGGCCGCCCAACGCATAAGCCCATCTTCGCTTCTCACGGACGCACCCTTCGCGACGTGATCGTCAGGTCCATGCAACCTCTTGTTTCTCACACCGAGCATGACTCACGTGGGCTTAGAGTGAGCACCGACCCTGACAACCCACCTGAACTACGAGGTATTTGATCCATGTCAAGGCATGGTACGTAGGAAGCCTCCACGAGGTTCAAGCCCACCAATAGTGGACCAAGGTCTACTTTCACGTCGGTTCACCTGCGAAACCCACCTAAACTACGAGGTCTTTGATCCATGTCAAGGCATGGTACGTAGGAAGCCTCCACGAGGTTCAAGCCCACCAATAGTGGACCAAGGTCTACTTTCACGTCGGTTCACCGGCGAAACCCACCTGAACTACGGGGTCTTTGATCCATGTCAAGGCATGGTACGTAGGAAGCCTCCACGAGGTTCAAGCCCACCAATAGTGGACCAAGGTCTAATTTCACGTCGGTTCACCGGAGAAACCCACCTGAACTGTGAGGTCTTTGATCCATGTCAATGCATGGTACGTAGGAAGCCTCCACGAGGTTCAAGCCCACCAATAGTGGACCAAGGTCTACTTTCATGTCGGTTCACCGGCGAAACCCACCTGAACTACGAGGTATTTGATCCATGTCAAGGCATGGTACGTAGGAAGCCTCCACGAGGTTCAAGCCCACCCATCACCCAATTCACGTCGTGTTCTACCAACGTCCAGCATGACCTTAAACTACATTCTGGTCCAGTGGTAAGCCATTGCGACCCAAACCCGTTTGAACTACGAGGTCTTTGATCCATGTCAAGGCATGGTACGTAGGAAGCCTTTATGAGGTTCAAGCCCACCAATAGTGGACCAAGTTCTACTTTCACGTCGGTTCACCGACACACCCACCCGTCATTTCTTCACGTCGGGTCCCATCTTTGTCCGGCATGACGTTAAACTACATTCTGGTCTAGTGGTAAGCCATTGCGACCCAACCCCACTTGAACTACGAGGTCTTTGATCCATGTCAAGGCATGGTACGTAGGAATCCTCCCAGAGGTTCAAGCCCAACTCCCATCGGACCAAGGTCCATCTTCACGTCGGTACGCTGACGATGCCCATCGGACCAAGGTCCACCTTCACATCGGTACGCTGGCGACATTCATCGGGCCAAGGTCCACCTTCACGTCGGTACGCTGACGAAATTCATCGGGCCAAGGTCCAGCTTCACGTCGGTTTACCGGCACCATCCCGAACTACGCGGACTTTGATTCCCTGCCACGGGGATACGTAGGAAGCCTCGTCAAGGCTCAAGCCCAACTTCACTGTCACCCCCCCTGCGATGGTTCTACTTCACTCTCCTTCTACTCCATTCACTGTTGCCCACGGGCTAGCCCCGGTGTCGATATCCCTTCAAGGAGGATCCCTCAATCCGATTTATCCCAGCTAATGCTCTGGTTGGGTTGATCCGTCTCCGCTGGACGTTAAACTTGCGGCATACCCTGTGTTGAGCACGGGAAGCTGAGGAAAACCTCAGATATGTGTCTACGACATGTAATTCCCTGCACTCGATGTGGGATGCCTCTGGCTTCCACGCCCTCGAGAAGCCTTGTGATCAAGGATAACAGACAGACATGCCAGGTACCCCAGCATCCAGACACGCTACTGATGCCTCAACATGACTACTCCCCTGACTGAAGGTTGCTTCCCTGATTGGAACCTTTGGAATGTCCCGACAGAAGCAGTGTAATTAACCGGTGTCCATGGAAACATGGCACTGGGAAGAGTTTCACGAACTACGTATTAAATCTATAAGGGAGACCCGGACTAGGTGACGAGTTCTAAGGAGGAATCCACAGGAGGAAGAACCGACATCCCATCATCCCGTTTCGATCAAGGAGCAGACGTCCCTGAATAAGGAGCGAATGTCGCCCGCCTTTGGAAAGCGGGAATGCGGGGCAACAAAGCCGCGTGTCCTCCGCAGACGGATGCGCGTGCCCCAGCGAAAGCGTCGGAAACAAGGCATATAGGCAAGCTCAGAATCAAAGGATTGTAGGTATTTGACCCATCTCCACTGCATGATGTTCAATTCACGCTGAGAAAAGATAAAATTGAGGCACTCGTGGTCTGTATAAACCACAAAGTACTCACCCAAGAGATAATTTCTTAAGCAACATAAGGCATGGACAACAACTCCTAACTCGAGGTCGTACGATGGGTAATTTCTCTCGTGAGGCCTCAACTACCGAGATATATACACAAAAACTTTGTTTTCCTACATCAACACTACTCCAAGTCCAATGAATGATTCTTCGTAGAAGATGATATAACCATTACCTGGTTCTATAAGAATTAGAATTGGTGCCGAGACACGCCCCCCTTTCAGTTCTTTAAAGGTTTTCTTACATGCTTCTGACCATGTGAACTTGACACCCTTATTTGTAAGACCATTAAGAGGTGAATCAAGATGTGAAAAGACATGTATGAAATTCATGTAATATCCATAAATTCTAAAGAAACTCCTAATATCAAACACATTATTGGGTTGCTCCCAGGAGACTACAACACTAACCTTTTCAGGGATTACAGAAAATCCTAATTCTGAGATAATATGACCCAAGTAGTAAACTTTGTCAATACAAAAGTCGTACTTATCAAGCTTGTCATAAAGCTGATTCTCTCTCAGTGTACTCATAACAATCTCAAGATGTTTGGAATGGCTATTCCATGTGAAAGAATACAACAACATTTCATCCAAAAAGACCATGACAAAAGAGTCCAGATAGGGGTGGAAAATCCTATTCATCAAATCCGTGAAAATGGAAGGCACATTTGTGAGACCAAATGGCATAAAAAGATACTCATAAATGCCTGAACTTCTACGAAAATCTATATGAGGTATGTTTGATGGTCTGACTCATACCTGATGATAACCTGATCTCAGGTTGATCTTAGAGAAAACTTTTTCTCCTCAGAGCTAGTCAAAGAGATCATCTATTCGAGGAAGTGGATATAGGTTCTTGACCATGAGATGGTTCAACCTTCTGTAATACATGCATAGATGAAGAGTCCCATCCTTCTTATTTTTAAAAAACATGGTTGAACCCCAAGAGGATGTCCTAGGCCATATAATGCCTTTGGCCTCTAGGTACTCTATCTGCCGCTTGAGCTCCTAATGCTTTGTAGGTTCCATCCTGTATGGAGGAATGGACACTATAGTTACTCCTGGAAAAATCTCAATTGTAAACTCTACCTCTTTATTAGGAGGTTATCCAGAAACATCATCAGGAAATACTTCCCTAAAATGATAATCTACTAGTGGGAAATCAGTTTGAAGCAATCCCTGATCCTCCATGAAAAGATTTACAATTCGGGTGGTCACTTCACCTAGCCCTTGGTGATTTGATCCAACTCTCCTAGCCTAGACATCCCAATCACCCTTGGAAAGATAAATGCTTCCTTCTGGGGTAGAAAAAGAATCTTTGATGCTATAGAAGTCTACAAAGGCGTGATAGTGGACTAACCAGTCCATCCTAGGAGTGAAATTGAAGCCCTTAATCTCGATAATAAGAATATTCCACAATAAACATTACCTACCTATCTCAAGGGGAAAGTCCCTACCCTAGCATATGACCTAAGTCCGTATTCCCAATAATGTGTCGAGTTTCATTACACCATAATGCTATTTTTTCTCTAGACTGAGACTTTCCACGATAGATATAGAAATGAAAGAGTTTGAAGCATCTATATCAAACAAAGAAGAGACAATATTAGAGGATATTAGAAAAACACATCGTACTGTAGATGTTACCACAACCTAATCCTTGGGTATTGGCTATATGGAATGAAAATGACCTGATCCATATCCCTGTGCAACAGATGGACTACCATGATCATAACTGCTCTATATGCACTGATGGTGATCAGGGATCAGATTACCATAGCCACGACCTCCTCCTCAGCCAGACCTGCCGGTGCTATTTCAACTCCCCATCTGACATGGGAAAAAATAACTTACTTCTAGAGGTGGATCTAGCACGGATCCTTTTCCACTCAAAGCTCGTGAATAGGTCCTGTAAAAGCGCTAAAGATGACCCTTACAGATGAAAGATCGACACTCTATAGGGTATCTATCACATTGGGTATTCTTATGCCCTGATATTCCACACTAATGACACACCACTGCGCTATCAAACTGGATACTCTGGATACCACTTCCCTGAAAAAAAACCTCAAGGGAACGTTTTATTCCACCAAAAGAACTACTGAATTGTCGCGACACTGGCCCTTTAAACCCGGTGATCGTTCCACCCCTCAGGTTACACGAAGTGATAAGGTCCTAATAAACTATTATATAAAGTTTATGAAGGCAAAATACATTCACCTGAGTTCAGATGGAATACTAGATCCCATCCTCAAAACGTTTAGCATGAAAAAACTCATCACTGGCCAAAAGTGATGAAAAAATTTATAAATCAGTGAAACATGATGAAAATTCCATAACTGACAAAAAACCCTACTCGAGATGCCTGGACTCGTCGGCTCTATCAGCTCTCATTTCTTGAGGAAAGAACTGATCATAGAAGGTAGTTTGGAAATCAACCCATAACATGCACTGATGACAACTGACCAAGGTGACCACATCCCACCAATGCTTGGTTGAATCCCAAAGCATGCATGTTTTATGTTTGAATCTCCGCTCTGGAGGTGTTTCCAAATGCTCAAAGATAAAAATCATAGCATCTAGCCAATAATCAGTAGCCTAAGAACATCCATCCCCTAAAAGAGTAAGAGGATGTTGCTACTTTAACTTGCAGTTCGGATCCGCCATCATAGGTGCAACCTATGGAGCACCTTGTATGGACTGCATCAGAAGTAGGAAACTATCACAAACTTGAGAATCAATTCTCAGATCAGGTACAACAAGTGGTGCCTCAAGATTCACTTCAGGAAGTAAGACTGGTGGCTCAGGTCCCACCATGTATGGAGCATGGTTGTCACCACCCTCATGGAGAATGATAAGAGGACTTCATTGAGACATTGGTCTAGAAATTCCAAGAACACACCTCATAACAAGATTAGAAGCATAATATACCATCAATAACATAAGCTGAATGTATGAAAACTCACTACCGAAGGAATACTACCCCAACTACCAACTTAGATGTCTAGGTATCAGTAAGTGCTCAAGTATATGTTTAATGTCATTTCGTAGTTAATTTATAGTTTCACTACTTTACCTTTCATAAACATGATAAGGCAGGATAACGATGTGCATCCTATTAATTTAGATTTCAGGATTCTCTTTATAATGGATATACATTTCCAATGACTCAGTGCCCATACACCTTTCACTAGAAACGACACCCATTTCTTTATAGCATAATGGATCCACTGAATAAATTATTCATCCCAACCCATCAGGGCCCATACACCTCATGAATTGAGACATGAAATTACTCAATCATAGACAAGGTAATACAAGTACAAGCACCTATCATAGCATCACTCAGCAATTACAGGCATATCAATCAATTAAAAGTAGATAAATGCTCCTATATGACATGGAAATATGCATGACATCTGATATCTAGGTGCCTATAATAATTCATATGGAAATCCTCCTTTCTCTTATATCATTGGGTTAAAAATTAAAGAATTTATAAAATATATTAATAATCAACAACACCATATAACATGTGTATCACACAATGGTGAAATAATATCAATTGTAATAGGACAAATAGAACAACAATTGAATTTTGGGTAACTTGGATTTTACCCCAATCATGGGTTCACAACACCCAATCAGGACTTATAACTAAGTCACAAGCATTACTATTCTCTAATATATTGTCTCAAAATAGTAAATAAAGAAAAGAAATCACCTCTAATACCACTTTGTGACGTCCCAGACCTGGATTCCACTTAACAGGTGCCCCAAGACCGGTGTGACACATGGCCTCAAGCACATCTTTCGAAATTCCAGAGGCTACCGACTAGGAACAAGGGCCTAGGGTGTGTCCATGGGAAGAATATTCCCTCATTATTAGAGTGTAGAACAATACAAGGAATATAAATAGTAATAAATAGAAGAAGTAATATAATTAAAAGTGGAAGAAAACTGATGCAATAGATAAACGAGAGTAAACATAACTGTACCAACTGAATCAATGATGATATAACGTCATGTGACTAGAAAACTAGAAAAATAGATAAACACAATAAGCATAAAATTTTCCACATGGTAAAATAAAAAAAAGACTACTCCAAGAATCCTGAGATCCAACTCGGTCATCTGCTGTCAATCTTCATCCTAATAGCACACACTCAAGCGTTGGAAGCTGTATGATTCCCATTATCAATACCTGAAACCATGTAATCTGCTCTGGGTACCAAATGACGCCATGAGAGGATGTGATATAAATATCAGTGGGCCCTCACCAACAGTGTCTATAACTTTCAACCCATGTAATGGAATATAAAATTTTGTAGGCATGAATATATAAAGTAAATCTAGAAATATAATATAATTTTACACCCAAGTACTGGATTAATCCCTCGGTTGGTGTCTGAACATATAACCAGTTCATTCATTAAGCAATTACCATTTAATGTTAATAGGTCATGTGAGGCATAGCCAACACTAACATCACCTTGTGATTTTATAAGTAGTGAAGTTACCAAGGAATAATAAAGCAACCAGAAAATGATATCTAGTGAGGGAGTTTCAGAGTAATAACCAATGTAATAAAAATGTCATGGAATGCTTACTCAGTAGTATCTAAGTCTAGATAAATGGGTAAGAGTCTAATTTAAGGAGAGTAATCCAAGGCATTCCACAATAAGGTGGCTACTGAGTCCATGGTGATCAACAAATGTAAAACGGGGCTAATCAAGGGCATGGCCCTATGGGGTTCACCAAGGCACCTACTAGTCAAAGATGGATCCAAGAAGTGTATTCAAGGTATCATGTAATAATGAAAAGAACCATACGGTAGTATATAGAGAATCCGAGGAATAGACAAGAACTAGAGTCTAGGTGGGTATCAACCTAAGAAAACAACATCCTTGAACCGAAATGGGGTTCCTGAGACCCATGGTATTCTCTTATAAGAATCCAAGGCGAGATCGAGTTAGACCATTCTAATTTGAGATTTTAATCATGTAATAATATATTTGGTTAAATTAATGACTTCCATTAGTGTGGATAGGTCAGGTAGAGTTGAAACCATTTATTTATTGGTCCAAGACAAGTCTTCCAATAGTGTGGATATGCCATTTAGTGTTGAAACAATTTAATCAAGTCTTAATTAAACATTAAGGCATATTCAATTATAGAGGTTCACTCTACTACATTTCATTAACATAGAAAGGGGTACTATAGACATGTAACCTTTATTCAAACCCATTTGTAAAGGCCATGATATATACGCATACTTACCATTTCACATTTCACATTTAATAACCATTGGAAGCACTTACCTTAGGTGGGTAAAGTGGTGAGAAATCATTGTAATTCCCATTATGCAATTCTCATAAATAAAAATTCATTTATTATAAGAAGACTCCCTTTTAGGAAGGTCAAGGAAAGGAACAACCGAGCGGTGGCTCAAATGTAATGATTCCCTAAAAACCAGAAAATTGCATAATCTTCAACATGAGAAGGATTGAGTTGTGCGTGTAACCGCTAACAACTAATCACATATTTGGAACAAGCATATCCATATAATTAAATCAAGTATAATCATGGCATTTAAATTTTAGAAACGTCTTCCAATGAAACCAGTGGGCCCCCCACGAACATTCCAAAATCAATGAACTTTAAGGATAAGTTATAGACCACCCATTATAGGGTTATACGATCCTTCTCTTCTGGTATCGGTCCTTGATTTCCCTTAGGTTGGAATATATCTAAGAAAAGGTGAAAAACACTCACATGAAAATATATAGGTTGTGAGTGAAAGAGAAAAATAATAGATAAAGAGGACTCGAGTACTTACCATTGCAGATCTAACATGATGAACAGAAGCTTGATCGGATTTCGGACAAAGGAGATCTCTTGATCCCTTTCTTTGGCCTTCAAGAAGCTACAAATGGGTAAAAATTGAGGAAAATACCACTAGTTTAAAATATGGGAAGGAGGAGTTTTAATAGATCATTAAGGGTGAAACTGGAAATTTACCTAGAAAAATAGCCTACGCATGGTTTGTTCGCACGATTTGTCAAACCATGCACAAACTTTATGGGACGCCTCTACCCGAATGGCCTGGTGCACGTGGTTTTTCAAACTATGTGAAAACCATGCAAGGGTACCTGGGAAAAAGGGGCACTCATAGGGTATGATGCATGACCTTGCACCAATCATGCATGGTTTCTCTGTCCGAAAAATCACCAACCACACGATTTTCTCAAAACCATGCACAAAGTCTGTTTTCTCCAAAAGGATGGGTTCCAAGATCCGAACAAGCCCCATACACCATCTGAACCATTACTAACTCATTAGGAATCCATACTAGTTCCCATGTAAATACTTAGACCAAAAATTAAAGGATCCATACCTTAGTGAAAAACTGGGTTCTTACACTAACAGATCATAAGACTCGTAAATGTATGAGAAGTGATTCCTTGTATATCTGGATAACATCAAAATCAAAATTTCTTACATAAGTTATCAAATATGCACAAATATTCATATGGTGAAATAATACATTAATCTCTATAACCTTATCTAACATTCATGTTTAACCATTAAATAAATAGTTAACTATAATAACCATAAAAAATTAATGAAATTATTAATATTTTCCCTAATTTCAACTTAACATAATCCCCCAAATAAATAAAGGATGTTTTGACTTTCATATACCAAATGTTTGAATACCATGGCCATATATTCTCACCAAACATGATAATAATAAGAATTAACAAAAAATCTCAATGAAGATATAAATGATTCTTTATTCCTTAAAAAAACCATAGATTATTGAATATATTCACTTAATCAAATTTTTTTAAAAAATACATCATCCACTTTATCATCAAATCATTAATTAGTTCCAAGGTAATCAATACTATCAAATTTAATTTATCCATATCAATAATATATTTATCACAACATCATTATCTCTACATTAAAATAATATTTAGGGTTTTCTTTCCCTTAATCACATGTTTACCATAAAATATAACATTTTACATTAAATTATTTTTTAGATCATTAATACTATTCAACATATTATTTCATATCTTTAATGAAAATATTATATTGAAAATTTATTATATACATCATAATTTATTAATTGCAATACATAAAAATTTGAAACATTATACTTCATTCTAAAATTATAATCTAGAATTTATCGTCTCATTAATTTATAACTCATTCTTTTCATACATGATATATAATATCTTAATCATAAAAAAACATTACTTATATCATCTTGATGATACTATTCTTGAGATTTTCCCCTAGGACATCGATTTGTATAATGACCATACCTTTCACATTTATAACATTCAAACATTTATGATGACTTAGGGAAAATATTGTTATCATCCATTTTTAATTGAAGTTTTCATTTTTCCTTAGAAATAACTTACTCTATGTCCTTATTCTCTACACATAAAACGTATTCTTATTCCTTTGAGTCATTACATGGCATTTTTCTTCCCAAATTATCTATATATAAGAAACTAAATTTTCTTTACTCCATGGTATCCACCACCAGAACTCTCTATGAACTCTATTATTATATTATTTGGTGAGTCTAAGAGTTTTTTAAGGATAAATTTATTAATCATATATCAAAATAAATGATTCAAAATAATCACAATATCCATAACTCGAGTCATTATCCCATTTGGTTTCTCATCAGCACATTGTATATCACATTCAATGTTAACCCAGTTCCTTATGGATCCTACCATTGACTAAAACCAATAACAATTATGCGAGAAATAATATTCATAGTTAAAAACCAAATAATCATGAAAAATCATTTATTTTATGTCTAAATAATCTTTTTTCGTTCAATTTATGACACCTGAGGATTAACTTGGGTCATTTTTAATCACAATATAATTAAATACATTCTGATGGTGTATATAGATTTTTTGAATTTAAAAAACATATCAAAATGGAGGGTCAAACTAAGTTTGAAGTAAGGCTCGTTATCATACACCAGGAGAAGAATGAGTCTAGTTAAATAAACCCTTTTTGGCTTTATTACCCATAGGTATCTCTCTACAAGAGCCACATCCACTTTCACTATCTAATTAGGTATGTAATTTCATGGAAACTAATTTCTTTATACATAAAAAATTCCCAGACATTGTCCAATAATTTGACTTATACTTAGAGATATCCTTATATATATTCATATAGATATCCCAAATGTTTTATCATACTTGTTTATAAAGTCCAACTAAACCTTTCCTTTGATACCAAATATAGAGAACCAGGATTTACATACATAAAAATAACATTTTTTATATGAATATTTAATAAATGTCACAATAATTTTCTTTGGGACAATAAAGTCTTAGTGTCTTTTGAAACTTGATGGACATTATTATTTATTGAAAGAACATAAGATCTTCCCACTTAATATTAATCTTAGAGATACCCAACTTATAACCTTTATATCTAACTTAGGGATAGGAAACATAAGAAAGAGTAAAGTTATAAGCTAAGTAAGGGTAGAAAAGTAGATATCAAGGATCACATAAGAATAACATGGTTATAAGGGTATGCGAACATGATAATAACATTTTAAAATGATACCCTATATATCATAGTTTATAAATTGATTTATTTCATAAATATTGGTAGTTTATAAGACATGAATCATAAAGTAATTAATGTACATGATCCACATGAGCATAACATTAGCATAATATATGGAACTTTGGAACATATATAAGCGTAGAAAAGTATTTCCTTAATTTTCAAGAATAATTTCTAATATTGTCATAGTGGACTGGGTCCACAACCCATACCATAGTAGTAGTCAAGGTTTACTCTTATGATTATCAAATTAGATTGAGTTCACTCACCAAACCATTATAGTAGTCTAGGTTTACACCAATGACTATCATATTGGATAGATTCCCATTTTGAAATGGGTTCACTCACCATTCGAGTCCTATTTATCTCATGAGATATCAATCTTTACCTAATAAATTGGATAGAGATATAGGTTCCACCCATTGCATAATAAAAATCATACATACATATTCTACAATACCATAAATGACATCTTATCATAACCCATGAAAGGAAACGGGTTTCATAATCATTTCATCATTTCATAAAATAATAACCAATATAAAAAGAAATGAGTTTCATAATAATTTTATCATGGTCTAACCCATGGAATAGAAATGGGTTTCATAAACATATTTTCATCAAAATGTAAAGCATATAGAGAAAACATAAGAATGGTATCCTTGGATCTTGTACGTAGTAAATCATAAGTAACATCAAAGGATGTCATCTTAGATAGAAAAGGAATTTAAAATATCATTTGTAACATTTATCTAGAACAATAACTATTTAACGTTGAATATCATTTTTTTAAAATAAAAATTCTTATAACATTTTGAAAATACTTTTTATTTGATATAAAATTTTAATCTCATAAAGGAATATTTAAAGATCATTTAAAAAGTTTCATGAGGAAAACAATATTTCATTAAAGAAAAATTTAAAATAGAAAACATTTTAAAAATTCTTTTTTTTGAAAATATCCTTGTAAACTTATAATGTAAGATTTAAAACATTGAGTTTCTATAATGGTGGAAAATTCTATTAATTTCATACTGATTAAAACAATGACTCCTTTCACATTTTTTACAAAAGAAAATTTGTCCTTTTTTGAAAATTACATGATGATTAATTTTAATACAGTTCATAAAAAGTGAAAAAAAAATACTTTAAACAACCATATAAAAACATTAAAACATTTTATAAAACATTTTTTTCTCAGAAAACATTGATATCGAAGATAAAGGGTTTTAAATCGAAGAGTGAAATACATACAGATTTCTTAAAACAAATCATTTGGAAAATTAACTAAATAAATAGAGGAAAATGAAGGTAAAATTTTATTTTCATGAAATAAAATGATGGTAAGAATATTCCTGAATTTATAGATAATTTTATCATAATAATTCATCATTTGAAGCATATACATTAATAACCCTAATAAACAATGATATATTATCATAAAACCCTTACCACTTTGAAAACTTTTGAATCTGAAGCACCATATAGTAATAACATTAAATGAAACATAAAATATCAAGATAATAAATTAATTAATGAAATTACTAGTCAACATTTCTCTATATATAATTCATAAAAAATATAGGTGTATAACATAACGTATGTCCCGAAGAAGACAAATTGAGAAAAAAACTACTTACCACTTTGGAAATATTTTGAAGATTAAGAACCAGTAAATAATATCATCAAATGAAAAATTAAATATCATGAAAATATATATATTCATTATATAACATGTCAATGTTAAGCATACACAACTCGCAAAATAATTGAGTGGCGAATATGACATATGTCTCCCAAAAATGAATAAGATACATGAAATAACTTACCATAAGACTTGTATCTTATCATACACATTTGAAAATAATTTACAATTAGTATATTTTTATTTTATATATATTGAATAACCATACTAATTTATATCATACCATATATTTTTTACTTATAAATTTTTATTATCCAACTATTAAAAATTCTTTATTAAAACCATCTTTCGAGTAATAACTCTGTTTTTCATGTATGTTTTGGTTTGGTATCTTCAATGATATTTTTTATTAGTGTTAAATCATATATATAATGTTAATAATGATTTAAATATCATATATATTCATTATTTAAGTATTTATAGTAATCTATTGAAGTTAGAGATAGAAAATTAAATACACCATTCATGGAGATGACAAGTTATACATATGAATGAATTTTTATTTCCATTTTGTTATAGTATGAAACAAAAGAAAGGTAAAAAATATATCACACTTAAAGAATAATTTTTTGTTCTTATATATCACATATTATTATTAAAACTATCCTTACTACATTCCATGTAAATCGTAAGTGAGAATGAATCACATTGCTTCATGAGACAACAACCCGCCGTACACACGAGTGACGTTATCGTATTCCCATGGAATGGAAAGTAATAATGTATATGTGATAGTATAATTAAATAATTTTAATTATTTCATAAATATCATATAAACATGTTAAATCTATCATTATGTGTCTAAGTGAGAGGTGGTGATGGAAAATGAATTACATCGATTTGTGAGGCGGTAGTCCACCATACATGTGATCGATGGTTTAGTTTTGCATTTGATGGAAGAGGAGATGGATATATGTTATTACTTAAAAATAATAATATATAATTATATGGAAGATAATATTTTTATTATATTATATTTAATATAACATAAATGAAGGTGGTAAGATAATAATTAAAAATAAAGAGTTTAGTGAAGATAATTAATTTCACTTAGAACAACCCCCTTTAGATATCTTATTAAAGACCTTAGATTTGGTATTTTTGGATCACAAGAAGCTATATAAAATATATAAGGATTTTTTAGTGATTTGTGAAGGTTTTTTAATTAAAATGGATTAATATGTATAAATAAGTGAGGGGAGGAGGTGGCCATTTATAATAGAGGATGGGGGACTTTTTTTAAATACCAAAAACTATTCAATAATGGGGAGTCAATATCACCCCATGTTCTTAGAAAATTTATAATTAAAGTATTTCATGGAATATATGGTTTCTACACACCTAAAATACACAAAAAATTAATTTTTCTAAACATGTTGTTCCTTAACTTCTATGTTTCCTTACTTTTACAATTTTAGTTTTCAAAATGGTAACCAGTATTTTTACTGAGGTAATTTATCATTTAAAACTAGAAATAAATAATCCTAATTATATAATTTGTACCCAATTTTTATAAATATTAAATCCAATTTATAAAATAAAAATCCTATGTCTGTGGAAAATTAATTGTAACATAGGTACATGAAACGTGAAAACCCCATGTTACCCTTTACAATGGTAAGGAGGTTTTTACTATTTAGGTTTCAATATAATTATTATAAAAGGACTATTAGTCCAATAATGGACTATTTTTTATATTTATGTACATATAGAAATAAATTCATAGAGTATAGTATTTTTATTAATTTTAAATCATTTAATAAAAGATTATTTATTATAAAGTAACATTAACATCAATTCTGACACTATTCCTTTAAATTTTCATTTAAATCATAAAGAAAAAGTTTGATTTCAAATATATAACTTTGAAACAGTTAAATAATTTTTTATTTATGTAAACAAATAAATAAATACAATAATTCATTCAATTTATATTACTTTTAACATTTTTAGTATCATATATTTTATTTTTCTATTAAATAAATAATTACTACGTTGGTGTTGCTTATGAATTTAAAGTAATTATGTTATAAATAAAAATTTAAAATAAATTACCCCATAAAATTAATATTATTATTCTCAAAAATAACAAAAATACTCATTCACATCCTTCTTTCTTCCACACATAAACACATAATTTAAATTTAAATGCAATTGGGCCACATTTTGTTCTTTTGTCTTTACTTAAATTATTACATTGGTCACATGAATAAAAAAGTGTCCCCAAAGAACATAAAATAGATCCTAAGATAATAATGGTATAAATATATAATCCCATATGAATTGGAAATGTTTTTTTTGATTTTAACCCATATCTCTTTAGTTTAACACTCAGTAAATCCGTTTTAACCATAACCATGATAATTAAATTTTTACTATTTTTACTATTCATTTTGGAAAAAAATTAATTTGACATTATTATTTAATATTAAATATGTTTATTATAAATAGATAATACATTTTACCAAATTCCATTTACATTATTTGTACTTTTTTTTAAAAATTAAACTTGTTGACATGAAGAAAAGGAAGTCTTCCAAAGAGAAAGGTTTACAATATTTTCAAATATTTTTGTATCAAAATTTGATACAAAATTGATTAAAATAACATATGTTTGATTAATTATAATATTATTGAGCTAATTTTACCTTTTTAAAATATTTTAAAAATAAATTTAACCTTATAAATCCTTTAAATGAACAGGTTGTTTCCAATAAAAACTAGTACATTTCACTATTCATAAAAAAATTAATATTTGCAGAAAAATTTCAAAAATCCCCCCTAAGAAAATTTTGACACATTGATTAAGAAAAGTATTTTAATTTTTTAAAATAAATTTTCTAAATATTTTAAATATAATTTCTATTATTTTTTCACAAAAAAACATTGTAAATTAATTTTATGAGAAAAAATATTTTCTAAAGCATATAAAGACTTCAATAAAATTAAGTAGTTTTTTTATCAATATAACTTATTGATATACAAAAATTATAATTAAATTTTCAAATATTTTTATTACTATTAATTCTTTCAAGTTTAGTGGCTAGGTAATAATGTCCACATTTAAATAATAATATCAATCGATTGTTGGAGTTTGTTGAAACACAGTTTTGTGTGCAACACAAGCTATCAAAGAAATTACATTTATTTTTTTAAAAAAAATTCCTAAATTGTCATGTTTTTACATTATTTTATGATATAAAATTATATAATAGATCTTAAAAAATATGGCCATACTTGAAATTCTATACTATCTTCCTTATCCAAGAAAGAGTTTTTAAAATTTAATGGGATTGAGATAACAAAAGGTAAGTGGGAAAAATTTGAAAATATCTATAAAGGTAATGTGAAGGTGAGTTAAGAAAAAATAAAAATATAGATATTGAAATATTAATACCAAAATATTAAGTATGATGAATCTATACATGGATTATTTAAAAGGGTTAATGACATTATGAGCATAGTTAGAAGATTTTGTGAAAAGTTGGAATATTCAAGTGTTCTTAAGAGCATTCTATGAATTTTTTCAGAAATGTTTGAAACTAAAGTCTCAAAAATTAAAGATAAAAATCTATGTAAACCAAATATATATTATTTATATATTATACTTATTTATACTCTGATGATGAATGAAAAATCTATAAGAAAAATGTGTAAGGATAATAAGTAAATATCTTTTAAATCAACAACGAATGAAAAAAATGAAAATGAGGTTGATGAAGATCAAGTTGGATGTTCTGAATAAAAATAATATTTTGGTGAAAATGTGATAATATTTTTTCTCTTATCTCTTGAAGTGTGATATGAGTTAAGGTAATGTTTAAAGGGAATCTACCTCTAAAATAATTCATGTGTGGTGCAATTGGGAAGTTTACAACAAACTGCATAAAATGAAAAGAAGAAGAAGTCAATGTTGATGAAGATGAAAGACTAAAGATATTATCAATGAAGAAAATAAATAAATAAATGTTTAATCTTGAGGAAAAGATAATAATTTATCCCACTATATAAAGATAAATTTCTTGTCAAAGTGTGAAGATAGTGAGAGTAGTGATTAAGAAGAGGATGTTGAAAATTTCAATGAAGTTGATGAGAAGCTCATAACTGCTAAATTGATTAAGGAACAAGTCCATAGAGATGAATATAGTGAATAATAAAGTTATTAAGGGAGTTTATAATGAAGAGTTAATTGAATTAGTACATTTTAAAGATTTCTAAGTTAGAGAAGTAGATAAAAAAGTTGAACAAATATATTGAATCTTCTAGCTGTAAAGAATATTTTTACACAAAAATAAAATCTAAAATATCTGAAAGAGTATGATGATTTAAATAGGTTTCTTAATGATTATAATACTTTAAAATTCAATATCAAATAAATTTGGAAGGAAACAAAGAAGTATCTTGAATTTATTTAACTCAAAATAGTCAATGTATAAAAGAAAATGGACAGGCCCAAATTCTAATTCCAGAATTCAATTCATGTTGTTATGGAAATTTCTATGAAGAATGGTGTTGAAGAATAAACATAAATATCACAACCAAAGAGTGAAAAGGGTCTTAAAATTTTTATTGGTATGTATAAATTTAGGAAACATTCATGTGATCTTGTTATTCCATGTTACATACCTTTTTGAAGAAGTTGATGTTTAGAAAAAAGAAGAGTGAAAAAAATATTCACCTTAATGATGAAAATAAGGTATAAACCATTATAATTGTTTATATAGATGATAAAATATTTTCTGGAAATGAAATAGGTTTTTTTGATGATTTTTTTTTATGGAGATGAATATGTTATTTGAAATATTTATGGTTGGTGAAATGTGATATTTATATGTTTAAAAATATCTCAATAGGAAGATGAAATCTTTATTTCCAGAGAGAAGTATAATTTTAACCATTAATATAAGCATGGAATGGAGAATTTATAGATTTTTTCTATACCTACATCAATGGAAACCAAATTTTTAAAGGACTGGTAAGGAAAGGAAGTTAATCCTATATAATTATGGAATTATATTGAATGTTTGTTGTACTTGACATCTTCTAGAGTGGACATTTCTATCATATCATCCTTTGTGAAAAATTTCAAAATGGGAAAAAAGTGTCATCTAATGGATGGGAAAATAATTAATTGGTACATAAAGGGAACAATATATTATATATTGTTATATGACTATAAGGGAAGGCTTGATCTGTTTTGGATCATAATTGCAGATTGTGTAAGAAATGTGGATGAAATAAGGTTTTTATTTAGTGGTATTTTATTTTAGGGAGAAAGGTTTGTATCTTGGAACATAAATAAGGAGTGTTTTTTACTATATGTTCTTATAATGTAGAATTTGTTGTTTCAACTGAATCCAATATCCAGTTTATGTGTATGATAGCTCTGTTGGAAGACCACAAGGTGGTTGTAAGATCCTGAATTTTTAGAGATGTAATAATTCTTTAAATTTCAATTTTAAAATCTTATTTTAACTATGTAATATATCTTAAGGGACAAAGGAAGGGTTTGAGATTGTCTGAGTCTTGTTCATATCCGAGAGCTCTAGTTTATGGAGAAACAAGTAGAGGAACATGATTGGGGTATAGATAATTTTAACCATGAGGCTCAACCATGTGACCTTTTAAAGAAGGGAACAATTGGAAAAACCCTATGAGGGATGCATCATGGCCATGAAAAATGGTGTAGGAATATTGTAGAGGTGATCAAGATGGGAAACACATAGTTATTGAAATAGTGTGTCTAGCCATGAAAGGGGGTTCCACCCTAGGTAGAGGGTACACATGTTTGACACCTAGTTTGACCAACAATGCATCCAAACTATGTGACCTTTAAAAATGGGTGAAATTACCATTTTTAAATATACTCTATTTATCTTGTATTCCTTTGATTTCTTCCAAAATAACCCTACAAATCCTCCCCTTTGTTGAGATATTCCCTTCTCCTCTCAATATAGGTTTTGAGCTAGACTCTTAATCAGTATCAAAATCAATTTTCATTCATCTCATGGGATTCATCTCAGTAATATATTTAATTGTATTACTTAATTTATTCATTTATCACTCTATATATAATTTTAAATCAATTGGATCTAATATTCCCTATTTTCAGGGTATTTGTATATTCCTTGGATTTCTCCCGTTATATCTGGAATTTGATGTAGATTCTAGATTAGGATTCATCTACCAAGCTAACGTAGCTGTTGAAATAATTTTTAAATAAATTTCCAAATGTGTATATTATTAGTCATCATGCCATGTGCAGTATATTTTGTGTGATGCCTAATAAATGTTTAACTAATAAATGAATGGATATTGACTTAGGGTAGTCTTAACGACCTAAATTCATCATTATAGGATGTATACCTAGATACGAGAAACCCCTTTGGGTGTGTCCATTTTAAAGGTGAATTATATTGATTATTATAAATGAAATCAAACCTAAAATTTAAAAGTGATGAGTTGGTTTTTATGAATATAGTGAAATGTTGAAAAAAATAAAGGTATAATGGTAGGTCATGTGCATAGTCCCCTATTCCTTCTTAATTATATCTTTATTTATCCTTATGAATGAAATTTAAAATTTTAATTAAGTGAATTATCAAACCGTATTCCGTTACCCCATGACCATCAAAAGATGTCATTCTGAGGGTGATACAAGGGTTCTAAATTGGAATGCCTTAGACAAGCTGATCAAGAATAATAAATTAAATGAACTAAAAATGGATTATATCATGATTGGGGTGATACAAATATTTTTATATTGAATACCTTGGATTGGATCATTAGGAGAAATAATTTTAATTATGTCATGAGAGATACATGTTTCCCTATGTGGAATAACTTGAACACACTCAGAGGTAAATGTTATTATACCATACCTGGAGTGATACCTAGGTTTCTACTTGGAAAACAATGGATGGTCTTGTAGGGTGATGAGTTTTTATAATATACTTAGAGTGATACATGGGTTACCTATAAGGAATTACTTAGATGGGATCAATATGTAAATTAAAGCAACTGATATGTCTGCCAAGTCAAAGAGAATTTTGGGATTTGTTCAATTCTTTACAAACATAATGACCAAGATTGCATTTTACTTAAGATATAAGTGACATAAGAATTATGGAACCACACATGACTATCATTCTACATAGATTCATTGGGTATACACATTGGTTCCATATATTATAGATATAAAATTAATATCCCAATTTCTCAGAGATATTCTAGTTTAGGATGAAACCGTTAATGTTGGTTGGGTTTCCCACAAGTAACTAAGAGCAATGTGGTTTGTTTAATTAAATATTTTCTTTGATTATTACTTGAACACTACTTAATATTAGATACAATGAGTGGATAGTTATAGACACCATTGGTAGTGAACTAGTTAGTTCCACTCACTCCCTTTTTAAGCCACCAATTTTTACCTGTATAGACTTAACAGATGCAAGTAGAAACAAGGGGAAGTGTCCGGTTTTGGATGATTGATTTTTTATACTAGCATAGAGTACGCGAGAAGTGGTCTGACCATATAATCATGATACTACTAGAGATAAGTTTTTACCTTTTTCATTTTTTATAGTATTTTGTATATATATTTCATTATTTTTACTTTTATTTCCATTTTTATAGCATATAGACATGTCAACATTTTTTATATAACATTGGTTATTGGTTATTCCTGTTATTTTTCATAGATGATTTATGATTCTAATATACCTAATTTATTATGCTTCCTCTTTATATCCATTTATTAATTTATGTTTCCACCATGATAAAGGAGGTTATAGTCTACCAAATGTACTATTACAAACCCTCACTACTATTCATTAGCCTATATAATATAAGGATGTGCACTTGAGGCCCCATGACCAATATTGTTAACTTACTTATGAGTGAACCGAGTTTAGGATGCTACAAGTTGTATCAGAGCATCTTTTCCCCGCTTTCTTTATTTTTATTTTGGGTTTGTAGATAGGATACTA
Organism: Viscum album; assembly: GCA_963277665.1. Classification (NCBI taxonomy): domain Eukaryota; kingdom Viridiplantae; phylum Streptophyta; class Magnoliopsida; order Santalales; family Viscaceae; genus Viscum; species Viscum album. The sequence continues at coordinate 2,048,823,751 of OY728119.1, forward strand.
GGAATGTGTCAGTACTTGGTAATTTAATGTTCTTAAGAGTATTTAACCCACACATAGGGACAATTACAAATTACATGGGATAAGTCTTGTTGTTTTGGATTATTCCCATTACTGTTTTATTGATTTTACCATTGGGTGACACACATGATTTGTGGCATTGTTATTGTTATTATTATGGACTCTCTCTTTAACCTTAGCTGGGTAAGGTAAGGAAGTTTTTGTTCATGCATCCTTATAGGTATATGGAGATTCATATTTCATTATTATACCAAGCCATATTTGTTTTGTTGTGTTCATTATGTGTTGCGTGTTGTGGTACCTTGATTTCTATATCTATAAATGTGCTAACATTTTTTATTTGTAAATAAATAATTGGTTACTTGACATGAAAACTTCACCCTAAATGATTTTCCCCCACATATCTTAACATTGGAAACCTTAAAAAACAAATTATCATATGTTAGAACCATGAACCCTTTGTTGTTTGGATTCAAACATTGGTTGATTTTGATAATATGAATTCTAATTGTTTTTTATAAATATCTTACTTATATAAATTGGTAATGATGATTCATATCATCAAATTATCATATATGGATTGGTTCATGCTAATACTAGATATAAGGGCATGGTTGTAGTTATGTGAAATTCCCACTGTAATTTATAATGATTATTCATTGACAACATGAAAATAGATTCTAATATAACTATACTAGAATATATATATACACCTATAAATGAGTATTAACATGAATAAATTTAAATTATCAAATGAAAGAGTTTCCATTAAATGAATATTCTAATTGTAATGTAAAGGGTGTTTTACTCTGTACCATGTAATTGAAAATCCCTATATATAGACCTCTTTTATAAGACATGAGACCATGACCATGGCCTAACCTTTATAGTTGGCCTGTAGGGATCATATCTTATGATCCTTCTTGATCTTCTATATCACTTAGATGTTGCTTTATAAGAAGGTAGATTGGTTCGACTCTTGTATAGTTTTGCATTATACCTATCATTTCCTTTTATTTTGAGGTATATTCTATTATCAAATTCTTTTATGAGGTGTTTGTTTGGAATTGTATAAATATTCCACCCTAACTAAATCCGTTCATATGCTAAGAATGTGGCAATGACCATGCGTCAGGGGTGGTGGGCCATAATCCACCAATATTACCCCAAGTAGTTTCTCCCCTACAACCTATTTTTATTCTTGATATGGGTGATGATTCTTAGTGTTGAGAGGGTTTTCTATGAATAGTATAGTCTATATAGGGAGCATGGTGACCTATCCCAACAATGGCAGAGCTCACACGAGAATTCCTAGAATAGGACCCTCCATCTTTTTTGAGGGAAGGGGGTCCTAAGGCTACTGGGTCATGGTTAGAGTGCACATTATCTATTTTATATCATTTATAGTTGACTCTATATTTGAGTGTTAATATTTTGACTTATATTCTTACTGATTCTACCAAAATTTTGCGGGACATTATTACTCGAGTAGTTCATCACCGAGATATAGTCTGAAGGGACATCTATATGGTCTTTTATGATTAATTATTTCCACTGATGATGGGAGATGATTGTTCTTGAAATTTTATGCATCAAATATAGAGTTCTATGTCTATAATGGATTTTTTATCCCATTTTAATGAGATTAAATGCTTCACACCAACTATTTCTAGTGACGAGTTGATGAAAATGAGGCGATTTGAGGATGGGATTTTATATACCATAAGATCATAGGGGAATTTTTTCCAATTGAATACCATTTCAAAAAAATAAAACTATATCCCTATAACTAGGAACAACCTAAGGGAAGGTGACTATGAGCGCAAGGGTGGATTAACACTATGATAGGGAATCAATACGTCTATTGGTAGGAAGCGACATAATGAGTCTTTTTTGGGGTACCAACATTCAAATAAAATGAACTAACATATATGTATTGTCTCATCAGTGTTATAGGCTAGGACATAATAATCCCCAGTGTACCAAGGACCCAATATATTTCCATTATTGTGAAAAAATGGGTCAACTTCGGCATTTTTTGTAGAAATTTTTTTCCAGTTCCTCATGAGAAAGGATATGTATTGATTCCACATTTGGGAGTAGGATCCATGGATCCATATCCAGTAGGGATCTAGAAAACTATTGAATAACCAAACTAATCAGGTGGATGTGTCCATATAATCTAGTCTTATAATATGTAGTGCTAGTAGAGTAGGCTTACTCAGGGTAGTAGGGCTATTTCTTAGGTATGTGGATATAGAGATCTATATGCAGTACAACCTGTACCAGAGGAGAAGAGTGCTGGATATTACATAGTACAAGGTACATTCTTAGGATCCCTTATTTTAGTGTGGTTTATTTGATACAGGTTATTAATATTTTTTATATCAGTGACAATTATAGAAAATATTTTCCTCATGTTTGATTATTTCTATATAGTGATTAATCTCAATAATCTTTTCATAGTGTGATTATATAGTGTATGCTGATGTATGGAATTTCCATATGAGATAGGTGGATATAATTTCATATGGAATATCTAAATACTTGATATGAAACTATTTGAAATCCTTCTTGAGATGTATTGGTTAGTACATTATCACGATCATCATGATTTCTATCACTGGAAGGTGTCTTTACATCACACGAGGGTGGTAATTATAATCATATATGTGAATGGTATGTCTAAGATAGTGGATATGGACCTAAGAATCATGGGAAAGGAGGAGTGATAAATCATATAGCAAGCCTTTATTTTGAGTTATTGGGAAACACTTCAGATATAATTCCCTCCCATAGTGGATCGTTTTAGGGATGTGTTCCTTGTTGAATTACTTGGACTACCTCATAATATAGAGGTAGAGTTTATTATTGAAATAATACTGGGAGTAACACTAGTATCAATTAATCCTTATAGGATGTATAATACTAAGTTGTAGGAGCTTAATAGGCAATTATAGGATTTTGAATCCAAGGGTTTTACACAACCTAGTACCTCACCACAGGGTTTTACCATTATTTTATCCAAGAAGTAAAATGATACCCTCAACATTTTCATTGATTAATCCTATAAAATAATCTCATAGGAAGGAACTGATAGGCACTACCCTGTATAGATGAAAACATTGAACAAATTTGAGGAGTGAGGGTATTCTAAAAAATTAATTTGATGTTGGGATATCATCAGGTTCATGTTAGACCTTCAATTATACCACATACATCATTCTATAGTAGTTACGTTCTATATGAGTATTTGGTTATTCCATTCAATCTAATGAACACACTTACAGTTTTAATAATTCTAATGAATAATCTTTTCCTCCTGTATATAGATTAATTCATAGTGGTCTTCATGGATGACATCTTGGGGTAGTCACAGACTCAACACGATTATGACAAACATCTTGATATCATTTTTAGTTCATTTAGAGGGAATAAGTAATTCCAAGATCACAAAATGCCACTTTTGGATAGAAAAATTTCACTTCTTTGGGAACATAATATTGGAATTAGGAGTATCCATGGAACTCGAGAAAATTAGATACGTGTTTTCCTAGGATAAATCTATGAACATCTTGGATATTTAGAGTCTCTTTGAGATTTTTGAGTATTATATGTTTTATATATAGGTTTTATCATGACTTGTAGCACCTATTTTGATCTTGAATAAGAAGGGTGTTATGTTTATATGGTATGGATATTTTGATAAAGCCTTTCAGGAGATGAAAGGAAGGATGAATTCAGTACAAATCTTGATTCTTCTAGAGACATGTTGAAGTTATACAATTTGTTATTATGCACCAAATATTTGGTTGGGACTAGCTATAATGCATGGAGATAAAGTCATGGCATACATATATCAATAATTGAGGCCTCATGTGCATAATATGCCAATAAATGATCTCAATTTGGTATTTATGGTTCATGTATTACATCGATAGAGATATTACTTGATGGGATAAACGTTTTTGGTATATAAAGACCACAAAATCCATTAATACCTATTCAATTAGCATTATTTGAACCTTATATTGTTTCAATGGGTTTATTAGATATATTTTTTAAACTTTTAACTTGGTTATATGCCTAAGAAACACAATTCAGTGGATATTTTTTTGATCCAAAAGACTCAGAAAATGACTTTTTAGGAGCCTAGTAGCGAGTGGTAGTAGAGGGTCCTCTTTTTCTAAGATGAACTTGTAAGTGAAAACCCATAATGAACATATTTTACTCACTTATTTATGATTGAATACTTTACTTCAGGATAGAGTGAAGATGAGGAAATGTTTTGATCATGAGGGATTGGTCTTAACAGAGAGAATTTATAGCGGGGACCCTCCATCTAGTTGATTCATGGATGGGTATGAGATTATTCCCATTCATGGGTGTGTCTGTGTTCCAACAGATATATGAGAGGAATTTTAATAGGAGTATCATTCCTTATCAAGGGAAGTACATCCTAGACTTACCAATCTTTAATATGACTTATGATTAAATTATTGGTTGCTAGGGATGAAAAGGGGGGTCATGGGTTTCATTACTGATTATTAAATCTATTAGCTAGTAAAGGTAGGATAACAACAACCAATGATAATTTTATAGTCATTACCCATTCCCAAGTTTAAATATAATGATGTCATAATGAACTTCATGACAGGTTAACCTAGGTCACACTGAGATAGTGATGAAATATGGGTGATCGTTGATACTATGAAAAATCCACCCACTTCTTGCCTATTCATGATACCCTTTCAGTTGATGATCTAGGAAGGACATATAGATATTTTCATTCACCCTAATGTTGGTTAGAGTTTTTTGTGGTATCACTACTATGCCCTTATTCTTTTTAAGAGAGACCAAAGAATGTATAGATTATTAGGAAGAATATGGATATATCTTAGTCTAGGAAGAAGTCTTGTACCAATTACCATCAATGAACTCTGGAGTTTTAGGCCAGGGATCGAGTCTTTAATGTTTCGACATCACTAGGACATTGACGGTTTAGGTGGAAAGGTAAAATACCCGATCATTCCATCAGGACATTCACGATTTTGGAGAGGACTATATTAGTAGATTATCTAATATGACTCCATTAGAGATAAAGGTCTTTTTATGAAATTTTTCACATTTCTCATTTGTGTTGTCATCATTAAGACTTGTCATATACTTTTCATCTTGATGAGGCTGAGTTAGATGTTTATGATTCTTTTGAGGAGGACCCTACATGCATCATTGATAGGAGCATGATGTATTTCTAAAGAAATCCAGTTCTTCTCATTAATGTTCTATTATAGTGACCCTACTCTTTCTTGTATGACTATTACATCCATTTAAAAATAACTAACATAATAACATTACAAATCAGGGATCAAATAGTTTAGTGTCTTGGGAAAATTAAGTTAATAAGTAACTTTTACAGAATAAAGGATAAATATTATTTAATTATTTATTTTATAGCTTCTTAGTGGACCTCACGTTCTACTTATTACAATTAATCACATGGGGATATATATCAATGAAAGGGGTGAGCTAAAATCCTAGTAAAAGGATAAATAAGGACATGAGTCCATATAAAATGGGTGAGCATAATCATAATCATAATAACATTATCATTGGGTATTTTTAATAATCATTATAGGAAGAATTAGATAAAGGAACAGAATATGAAAATTTATAAAAATAAAACATCATTTCATAATGGTCAAAACCACACATAGTTGTGAATAGATCTGGTATCTTGTTCACAAATAACATTTGTACATAATCATAACATCAACATTGTGAAAATATCTATCATTATGTTAAAAAATATTTCAAATTGTCTCATAAGATACATCATATTAACTAATGCATTGGTGGTCTCTATAATTCAGGTCCCACCCATCACATCATAAGATTTACATAATCATGCAAGCCATATAGAATGTATATCAATCAAAGTCATAAAGTAAACACAAGGAAGATTATAGGTTTAATAAAGATTTAACAAAGTATACATTCATGAATAAAATTTATGGTTCCCAAATGAATATGGTAAATCATGGATGGACATAATATATCATTATTCATGAGTGAATAAGAAGTATTTAAAGAGTAAAATATAATTTTTGGAAAATGGTTGTCATTTTGAGAAAAAAAGGTTTTTATTAGAAGAAAATTTGACATGGTAGGGACATGTATATCCTTAAATGAAAAGTGAATAGAAGTTTTAAGAACATATTTGAACATTTATACCATGGTAGAAGAAATAACCCAAAGAAAGGAATTGGGTTTAGGAATCCCCATACATTAATTATTCCTTAATTTTGTCACGTTTTTCCACTTAAATAATAATCTTAGATTTATTAAAAAAATCATCCAAATGTGTATCATAGTCATTTATAAAAGTATTTATCAATTATAATCTTTAGATTATATTTCTTAATTTCCTTTTATGAAATTGAAATGTTTTAATATCACGTTTTACTTAAAAATTCTCATCTTTTCAATGATTTTTCTATTTCATTGAATATAATTTATACATTAGTATAAATAATTAAATAATATTATAAATCATATAATTAAATAGTTACATATTATATATAGTTTATAACATCCATACAAGATTATGGTTATATGTTTTTACATATAAATGTCTCTGTTGGTGGTTAATCGACCTTTGGTGGGACATTGTAAGGAGAGCGGGAAGAAGATGTTTAAATTTATATATATATATAGTGTTATGATAATTGAAGTAGGTTAAATTCATTAATATAATGTTTAATTACTTCCTAATTAATTAATTTAATGTTTTTTTGAAAGGGTGTGTGGAAATAGAAATAGAAGAGTGATAATAATTAAAAAATTAGATTAGTGGATCAGAACTTATTTAATCCTTACTGTAGCTTCTCTTGTACAACACTATAACTCCATGGTGATTGGAGTTGTAATACTCTATAATGTCCCTAAGTATTCTAAGGGGATTTAGAGGGAATATTTTTATAGATATTTGTATATGGAATGTGTGGGAGGGGTTGTTTTCCAATGGGAGGTAGAGGAGTTACTAATGCTTGAGGAGAGGGGTATTCTTAGAATAAAACATTTACTGAAATAATATTTAATAGGTAAACTTGTAATAGTTATTTTATAATAATATATATCATATATTAATATAATATAATTTGTTTTATAATTGAAATCATATTTATAATTCTAGTTCATTAATTTATTAAATAATAATGTGTAAAGAAAGAAAAATTGATATTTTAACGAATGACATCTGACATTATGTTTTGGAAAGTTATTTTTAGGATTGGAAATTGTGTTTATTTTATTTTAATAAAAAATATAGGAAATAAAATATACCATGTAAAAAAATAAATTTCCAGAAAGCATTATGTCATTATAACATCATGAATGATATAATTTGAGATACACCATTTATGTAAAATGTTATATTTTTACTATTCACCCAAAAATTGAAGTATTTTTAAAAATTACCAAAAAATCACCCTTCGATAATTTCAATATGATGTTTTAAAAATGATATTAATTTTATAATAATAAATTTCTAAAATTTTTAATTTTTAATTTTAATATGATGATATTTTTTTTAAAAAATACTTCAATATACATTTTATTAAAAAATGTGATTATATTTTCTTTGAATTTTTAATCATTATATTTATTTGGATTTATAAATTTTATATTTAATAAAAATGATCATGATGAATATTATTTTTATCATAATTTATAATTTTGAGGTGAAATTACTATTCTAATGACCAAGAGACTTTTCCAATGGTCACATTACCTCCAATAAATACCACTTCATTCTTTCACTTAATATTCAACTCAATTCTTCTAAAGGTTCTATATTTCCATTTTATATAATTTTTATTGTTTTAATTTTATTTTTCTTCTTCTCTATAGTGTTTCAAGAGGGGGTGATGATTCTAGTAGACTGGGGAAATCCCTATATTCCCATTTTATCTTTGCTATTTTGTATTTTTTTACAATTATAGTGTTTTGAATTTTAATTGTTTTCAAAGTATTTATTGGTTTCTAAACTTTTTTATATAATATTATATAACAAAAATTTATTTAAGAATTTTTTTACTAATAAAAAATAGGTCATTACATCCTTCCTTCATTTAGAAATTTCATCCCCGAAATTTCAAATTGTATTTTCAGTTAAGAGTAGGTGAGGGTACTTTTGATTAATTGTTTCCTTCAGTTCCCAGGTTAATTTTTCATACTTGTGGTTCATAAAAAAACTTAAATGAGTTAGTTTTTCTTGTTTCATAGAAAATTTTCTCCATTGTCTTATATTTTCACTAGATTCTCTTCACATGAGAGGTTATTCTCCAGTTTTCCACCTCTAGTTTTAGTGTATGGGAGGGATTGAGTATGTACTTTCTCAGGAGTGATAAATGAAACACATCATGAACTTGATCCATAGTTGGTAGAAGTGCAAGACAATATGCCACAGTCATATGCAATCAATGATCTTAAAGGGGAAAATGTACCTTGGGCTATGGTTCCCTTTCATTTCAAACTACATGAATCTCTTTCAAGGTGATATTCAAAGGAAAACCTTTTCTCCAACATCGAACCCCTAGCCCCTTTGACAGTTGTCAACATAGATCTCTTTCTGACTCTGAGAAGCCTTTTTATTTTTTTATGTCTTGAACATTCTATATCATCTCTCACACAAGGTTTATTACATGTTGCTTTAATTGTCCAAATTTATCCCAATAATCTACATTTCTTCATCGCTTCGTATATAGAGAATTATATGGATCGATTTGTAGAATTGAGTAGAAGATATTGTTATATTAGAACTAAAATAATAGAATATGATGATCCTATCCTCCTTTTAATTCAATTTAGTTGGATCTTAACATATACTTGAGTGTTTGAATAGTCCATTTAGATTGGCCATCAATTTGGGGGTGATAGGTCATGCTGAAATTAAATTTAGAACTCAAATATTATCGAAGACTTATCCGAAATTTGGAGGTGAACCTTGGATCATGATAAGAGAAGATCAAAACTAGTACCCCATGATGCCTAACCACTTACTTTATATATATTGGAATGTTATTCAAGTGAAAAATCTTACCAAATATTAATAGAGTGGTAAATATTTTGAGTTAATCCACCACAACACATATCACATTGTTTCCTTTGGATATCTTTGGGAGACCAGTGACAAAGACCATTGTGACATTCTCCCATTTACACATGGGTGTAGGCAATCATTTAATCATCCCTTTGGGCATCTGTTATTTTATTTATCCTTCTGACATACCATACATATTAATATGTACTCAATAATATCATTCTTCATGTTGTTCCACCAGAAGTGTTCTTGAAGATTATGATACATCTTAGTGCTTCTAGGATGGATGTATAAGGATGGTAAATGTGAATTATCCAATAAATCCTTCTTTATATCATGTTATGAGGGTACAAAAATCCTTATTTCAAACTGAATCACACCACCATCATCAATATGGAACTCATGTATCTTACCTTAATTTACTACATTCACCTTCTTTTGTTACTCCAGATCACCCCTTTATGCCTCCTTGATCTTATTTTGGTTGGACAGGTGGGAAATTATTTGGGAAAAGGTAGGATTTATTACTTGCCATTATAATTTTCAGACCCATACTTTTCATTTCCATGAATATTGGGTCTTTCTTGATCAACATCACAGATAGAGTAACGGTTTTTTTACTAAGAGAATCTACTACGTTTTTCGCCATTCTCGGATGATAGTGAATAGATCAATAATAATCCTTGATTATCTCTAACCATATTTTCAAATTAATTTTTAGATCATTTTATGTGAATATAGACTTTAGACTCTTATGATCGGTATATATATCACACTTATCTCCTAAGAGATAGTGCCACCAACTCTTTAGAGTGAAGATTATAACAGATATCTCCAAAACATGTGTTCGGTAGCTCTTCTCCTGGATCTTCAACTATCTTGAGGCACATGCTATAAAATTATCATTATTCATTAGAACACAACCCAAGGATTTATTTGAATCATTGTTTTATATTAAAAAACATTATCCACTTTTTGGTAGTGTGATTATAGGTGCAGTGATTAGCCTCTTGTTGAGATCCATGAATATTTCCTCACATTATTTTGTCTATACATACTTTACCCATTTCCATGTTATCTTAGTTTTCAAGAAATATAATCATGAAAAATTCATCATTAAATGTTGATAGTACCCAACCAATCTAAGAAAAATATAGATTTCTATGACACTAGTGGGTCTGGACCATTCCTTAATTACCTTTGTATTTTAAGGGTCCACATAAATTCCCTTACTTGTGATCATGTTCCCCAATAATGAAACATGATACATCTAAATGTCACACTTGCTAAACTGATCATAAATTTCCCCCTTCCTCAATGTCACCATCAAAATCCTTAGATTATATTTAGGTTCCTCTTTACTCATGGAGTAAAAGAATATATCATCGATAAACACTACCACAAAATATTTTGAGGTCATATCTGAAGACTCTATTTATAAAGTACATCAATATTGTAGGGGTATTAGTAAGTCTGAAGGGAATTACTATGAACTCATTGTGCACATACCTTGTAAAAAAATAAGTCTTCTGAATATCTTCCTTCTTCACCTTTAATTGATGATATCCAGAATTAAGATCCAACTTTGAGAAGTACTTAGCTCCTCTTAGTTGATCAAACAATTCACCAATCCTTGGAAAATGATACTTGTTCTTTATGGTGATCTTGTTGATCTCATGGTAATCGATAAAAATCCACATTTATCTATCTTTTTTCTTGAAAAATAGCACCAACACATCCCAAGGTGATGCACTAGGTAATGTGAAACCTTTTTCAAAATGATCTTACAGCTAATTATTTAACTCCTCTAGTTTGATCAAGGCCATAGTGTAGGGTAATTTTGGGATAGGTGTAGCTATGGGTATGAGATCTATTGATAACTCTAGATCATGATCTGGGGGAAGTCCAGGAAACTATTTAAAAAAAATCAATTTATTCCCTAACAATAATAATTTAGTCTAGGTTGATAACATCCTTTGACTCAACCATTTGAGAAAGGTATTCTTTTCCACTGGGTATCATCACCCACAATTTTGATGGATTTTCCAAAAGAGGTTCTTGATTTTACTTTCATTTATAGAGGAGTATTGGATGGTTCAAAATATGAAAGGATAATTTGTTTTCCTAATAGTTGAAGAGTGATCTATATAATGAAGCCAAACCATGACCATTATGGAATCAAATTCCACAAAGGGAAGTATTACGAGATTTGATGGAAGAATCTTCCCACATAATCATACTAGAGAAGAGTCCAACACTTGGGTTGCAATGATTCAACCACCATGTGTTTTTACAAATATATCTATATAAAGGTATTAAGGATTCAATTAAATAGTTCTATAAAACATTAAGGACAAAAAAATTCATAGAACTAGAACCAAATAAATATTTTTCCATTACTAAGGGAATAAGAAGTATACCTTGTACAACATAATTTTCGTGCTCCATATTTGCAGTGGGGATGGATTAAGCATTACATTTATCCTTTAGTTTTGGTGGATGCTGACATTGATTTCCCTCAATGATATGAGGTTTAGTGCATTGTCTTTCATATTTCCCTTGATCCATAAAAATGAATAATTTAACCATTAGTGGTTCATCAGGAGGTTCCCTCCTTTCATCCATCATGTTGGTCATATTCTTTCTGTCTCTTTGAAATTTATGAGATTGATGGCCATATCTCCCAAACTTGATTCATTTACCCATCCCTTTTAGAAAATACCCATGATGCTTCTTCCCAAATTTTTAACATGTTTTTAGTTGGATACTTTTTCCTCCTTTGTCATTTGAACCACCATCTTGAAACGCCATTCTTCTCTTCTTATCTCCATAACCATGGGACTATTATTTGAACTCCATGTATAATTTTATATCACATTAAAAGAATTATTCATAACTCCCAATGTATTGGATTTCTAGAGCCTTTTGAAGGTGTGGTTTTAAACCACTAAAGAATCTATGTATTTTGCTATCATTTTTTATAAAAAACCAAAGGCATATCTTGTAATCCAAGTGAAGTTTACCCTGTAATCCGTGATAGCTTAACAATCATTTTTCTTTAGCTATATGAATTCTCTATCTATATTTGATAAATGTGTTTAAGGGAAATAATTTGTAAGAAATAGTTTCATAAGGTATTCCCACTCAATATCTTCCATTTTATTCTTTTTCTTGGTGTTCTTTACCAAATCCCACCATTGATCAACTTCTCGATCTAAAGGATAAACTGCAAGAGTCACCTTATCCTTCTCAGAATAATGGATTATAGAATATATCTTATCTATTTATTTTACCCACTATTTAGTGAAAAGTGGATTAGAATTTGCACAAAATTTTGGTGGTCGTTGTTTCATAAAGGAATCAATGGATAATTGACCCTTCTTGGGTGACGTGAGATGTTCCACATTATTCAGGTTATTATTCATATCCCAAGATAACTAGGTAAGAATTTCAATAATTGTTTTAACTCCACCTCCCAGGGATACGGGGATGTCATTCATAAAATCATTGCACTGTATCTCACATGTGTTTCTATCCTAGTTTCTCCTGGTTCCTTCCATTTTATAAAATAGAAAATGTTTAAACAAATTTTTTTTCAAAAAAGCATGAATAAATAATTTATTCTTTTTTTATTAAACTATAAAGTGATATTTATGGGATCCCTATACTAATCATATTTTCTAAAATAATTCTTATTGGATGTTTACGTATACTTAGTCTTATCCTATGATTTTTTACTAATGTTTTCTAATCCTAATTGCCAAATTAACTAAACCGTGATCTGGTACCAACTATAGAGACCCTAATTTTTCTTACATGACTATTACATCATTTTAAGAATAATAAACATAATAGAGTTATAAATCTAGGATCAAATAGTTTAGTGTCTTAGGAATGTTAGGTTCATACATAACTTTCACATAATAAAAAAACATCATTTAATTACTTTTTCTCTAGATTTTTAGTGGCCCTCACATTCTCCTTAGTACAAGTTATCACATGAGGATAAACCTCAATGAAAGAGGTGAGCTAAAATCATAGTAAGAGGATAAATGATGAAATCAATCCAAATAACATGGGTGAGAATAATCATTATAATCATAACATAAGCATCAGGTAATCATCATAATCATTATAGGAGGAATTATATGAAGTAATGGAATTGGGAAATTCATAAAAATGAAACATTAAGATAGAGTCATCAAAACCATACATAGTTGTGAAGAAATATAACATCATGTTCATGCATAACGTATGTGAATAATAATAACATCATCATTGTGAAAAAATATAACATCATGTTCATGAATATAGCACATTATATCATGAGATATATCACATTAACCAATGCATTAGAGGTCTATAAAATTTAGGGACTACCCATCACATCATAATATTTACATTATCTTGCATGCCACATAGAACATATATCAACAAAATTCATGACGTAAACCCAAGGAAGAGAATGGGTTTCATAAGCATTTAATCAATCAAACATTCAAGAATAATCTTTTTGGTTCCCAAATTAATAAGGTAAGTCATTATTTGACATAATTCATCATTATTCTTGAGTGGAAAATAAGTATTTAAAGTAGAGTAAAATAAAATATTTTGGAAATTGAATTAACTTTGGAAAAAAATATTTTTCTTAGAAACTTATTTAACACAATAGGAACATGTATATAAATGAAGGAAAAGGGATAAGACATTTTAAGAACATATTATTAACATTTATATCATGTAATATATAATTACCTAAAGAGAGAAATTGGTTTTGAAAATCCCCTAGCCTTAATTCCTATTTAAATTTCTTCACGTTTTCACCTCCTGAATAATAAACTTAAATTTATTAAAAAATTGATCGAGAAGTATAATATATTATTTTATAAAAATATTTACGAATTAAAATCATTGGATTGTATTTCTTAATTTTCATTGATGAAATTGAACCATTTTGATATCAAATTTCACTTAAAAAATTCTCATTTTGAAACAATTTCTCTATTTTATTAAATATAATTTATACATTAGTATATTTAATTTTTGTTGATTATAATGAAGATAATTAAATTTTTATATTATATAAAGTTTATAATATACATCCTTGATTATGGTTATATGTGTTGACATGGAAATGTATCTGTAAGTTATTAACAGATCATTGATGGGACATTGTCGGGATAACAAGAAGAATAAGTTTAAAATTATATATATATATATAGCATTATGATACATAAAATAGTTTAAAATAATTAATACAATGTTAAATTACAACCCAATTAATTTCAATACATTTTTGTTACGAAAGGTTTGGGGGAAAAAGAAATATGAGAGGAATAATAATTAAGAAGAGAGAGAAGTGGATCAGAACATACTTAATCTGTGGTGAATCTTCTCTTATATGCTACTATAACACCTTTGTGATTGGAGTTTTATTTATAAAAAATATCCTTATGTATAATAAGGGAATTTATATGGATAATTAGTGTATATAGTTTTCTTTGAAATGTGTCTGAGGAGTGGTGTTCCAAGGCGAGGGACACATGTTAGTTATACTTGAGGAGAGAGGTATTTTTAGAATAAAATATGGAATAAAATATTATATCAAATTTAAAACATTTAATGGTATTTTTTGATAATATAAATGATATATTAATATAATATAACGAGTTTAAGACTTAATATCCTTTTTATAATTCAAATCAATTACTTTATTAAAAAGGAAAGTGGAAAGAAAGAAAAATTGATATTTTAAGGAATCACTTTTCACTTCAGGTTTTGGAAAGTTATTTTTACGTTTAGAAATTGAGTTTATTGATTTTTAATGAAATATTTATGAAACTATATATAACTTTGCCTAAAATAGAGTTCTATAAAGGACCATTTCATTATTACATCATGAATGATGTAATTTGAGAGACACAAGTTTTGTAAAAAAACTTAATTTTTACTTTTCACCCAAAAATTGAAGTATTTTAGAAAAATTCCAAAAATCAATCCTTAGATAATTTCATCCTGATGATTTAAAAAATTATATTCATTTTATCAAAATAAAATTTTAAAATTGTTAAATTTATTTTTTAATATAAAGATAATAATTTTTATGAAATACTTTAAAATAAAGTTTACTAAAAAATGTGTTTATATTCTCTTTGAGTTTTTAATAAGGATATTTTTTTTGGAATTATACGATTTATATTTACTTAATTAATTCATGATGAATATTATTTATATCATAATTTAATATTTTAGATGAAATTACAATTTCAACGGTCAGATTACTATTCCAATGGCCACATTACATCCTATAAATACCACTTCTTTTTTCACTTAATATTCAACTCAATTTCTCTCCAGGTTCTATATTTCTATATTATACAATGTTTCTTGGTTTATTAATATTTTTATTTTTATATATAGTTTCTACAAAGGGGGTAATGATTCTAGTATATTGGGGCGATCCCTATTTTCCCATTTAAGTTTTTCAATTTTATCTTTATTTTCTAGTTTTAATGTTTTTAATTTTAATTGGTATATTTTTAATGTGTATAATATTATATAACACACATTTATTACGGATTTTTTCCCTAATAAACACTGATTCGTTACATCTATGGCACCATGACCATTTATAAAATGAGACTTTGTAGGGAGAGGCTGATGTAAATGCTCAATGGCCATATTTATTATCAAATGATGCTTTGCCACCCTCTAAAGGGAAACTTGAGGAAAAGCTGTTTTATATATGGGAGGTTATAAGATCTAATATTTTTAGGGAGGTATGAACTCAATAAATTTTAGTTGAAACCACTTATTTTATCATTTAAATATAACTTAATGGACCATTGATGGGTTTGGGATCATCTTGGGATTATTCTGAGTCTAGAGCTCTAGTTATTAGTGAAATATGCAGAGGTTCATAGTTGGCGCACGACTAGTTGTAACCAGAGAATCAACCATACGACCCTTTAAAGAAGGGAAAGTTTGGATAAACCATGTGAAGGAGGATAAATACCCTTGTGAAATGGTGTAGATCTATTTTATAGGGGATCCTCATAGGATGCTCATGATTTTTTAAAATTTTTACCATGTCAAGTGAGGGGCTTCCACCCTATGTAGTCAATATGCTTGTTTGGTGTGTGGTTTTGAAAAATGGGCATCCAAACCATGAACCCTTTAAAAATTTGTGAAATTATCATTTAAACCTTATTATATTTAACTTATCTTCCAATATTTTCTTTCCAAATCATACGATATCTCCTCTACTTCATTAAGAGCTTCCCTTTTCCTATAAATCTAGGATTTGAGAAAACCTCTCTATCCATCATTGGAATCACTCACCATTAATCACATTGGATCCTTCTTGGTAAGATCTTAAATCATATTCCTTACATTTCTTTTTTATATTTCCAATGGAATGATAAATCCATGTGAGTTAATATGCTCTATTTTCAGGGTATTTTTCTATTTGTTCAATTTCTCTCATTCTTGATCGAATCCAAAGTTGACACCATATGAGTAGTCTTCTATAATTCTAAGGTATGTGGTATAGTTATTTTTCACTAAATGGATTGATGTATATATTATAATTCATTATTCCACACTTTAGAAGTTTTTGGTAACACCTATTAAATTACAAATTAATTAAATTAAATGGTATCACTTTACACAGGGTAATCTTAGAAAAATAAATTAATCATATGAGGATATTTACCTCGACATGAGCCACTCTTTAGGGTGTACCAATTTTAATGGTTAAAGAGACTTATTCTTTGACTTGAAACCAAACCACCAATTGAGGTGTGTTGAGTTGGACCTTGTGAATAATGATAAATTTTGAAATAAACAATGTGGGAATGGTTGTGCATGTGAATAAACGCTTATTCCATATTAATTATTACTTGATTTATCCTTATTAATTAAATGAAAAAATTGCATTAAGTTAATTGTAAAATGTTTTGGGACACTTTTAGCCTATGACCATCTAACATGTCATGTTGAGGGCGATACAAGGGCTCCCACTATGAATTCCTTGGATGATCTCATCAAGAATAATAAATTATATGAACTATAAATGGAATATATCATGCATGGGGTGATACATGGGTTCTCATATAGATTAAATTGGATGAGATCAGTGGTTTTATGGATTTAAATTATTCCATGATCAATACTTTGTTACCTTGTTTGAATACATTGGATGAGTTTAGAGTGAAATTCCATTATTCCACACCTAAAGTGATTCTTAGGTTCTTACATGGAATCCCATAAATAGGCTTATAGGGTGATCAGTTTTATTGTATACCTGGAGTGATACCGAGGTTCCCTTTGTGGAATCACTTTGATGGGATCATGAAAAAAATTAAATCAGTTGATGCATCTTCCATGTCAAAGAATATACTTGGATTCAATATATACTTTATATACTTTATTACCTATATTAAATTATTCCCAAGATTTAAATATGGAACCTCATATGACTATTATTAGACCTAAAATACTTTTTTATACACCTTGGACTCTAACCTTATAGATATAAAATTAAAATTAAAAGTGACTAGTGACATTCTATCTTAGGACAAAGTAGATAGTGTCAGTTTGGAGTCCCATGAGGAACCTAAACCAATGTGAATTATTTAATTAATACTTTACATTGATTATTACATACACACTACATAATAGTATATACACTTACTGGATAGCATAGGAAACCATTGGTGGTAGCCTTCTGAGTTTCACTCACACACTATTTGGGTGTAAGATTCTGACCTTTATAGAGATGTCTCAGGATCATTTACCGGTACTCTTTTACCCTTGTTTTGGTATACCATGGTTGGTTTTTTATCTTGGGATATTTTAGGAGAAATTTCAGAATTTATGAATCCCCTAGGGCTATCCATGGTCGGTACACAATCTGGGAAAAATATAAATCTTTCCCCAATAAATTGTGCGCCCTATTTTGGTGATATAGGATGTAGCACGTAGTTGGCACATGGTTTGGCCAAACCATGCCACCACCCTCCAAAACTGTGCACCCAGAGACAATGATGCTTTAATTGGACAAAAAATATTTTTTCAAACCATTTTTCACTTATGAGAAACTATACGACCCCTAATACGAGGCACAAAATTAAGGCACATGGTTTGGAAAACCTTGCACCCCTACCCATGAAACTGTGTGCATGGTTTTTCATTGATCCTAAAATTTATAAAAAATACCCAAAACCCCTAGTTTTATTCCCTAATCTACCTCGAACGACCCTAAACCTATAAATTCAATTTTAGAAGATTTTTAGAGGATTCTAAGTCTCACCAAACACCATTCTTGGTGAATCAATGATCTGTTTGGAGGATTTTCTTCCACAAAGTTTGGTTATAAATCTCTTTCGCTATTGTGATATTGATCATTCCACATCAATTTTGTGACTTAAATTTAGAGAAGTTCCATAAATGATCTTGAGTTAGGTAGGATAATTATCAATTACCATAGTCTTGATTTTAATTCTGTGTATGTATTTGTGCAATTTCAATTCCCACATCGGGTAATTTCATTTTGAAAATGATTAATCAATAAATTAATGGGATTATGAAATTGGTTTATTAATGGGATTGTGAAAATTGGTTGATTAATGGGATATTGATATTTCTTTATTAATTAATTTATGGGTTGATTGATAATGGGAATTAAGGTATTGTTGGATTATCCTTGAAGGGTTAATGGTTTATATGATTTAATATTGATAAATGGTTTAATGAGGAATTTTTCATATTATTCCATGTGATTAAAGTGGTGAACCACGTTTTTTTATAAATTTAAATGGTATACAAGGATGATAATGTTTTATAAGAAGGTTAATAGAGATTAACCTTTATAAAGATGATATATGTGATATGTGTGTGATTGATTGATAAATGTGGTGTGGGATAAGGACTGATGCTACAATTACCCATGGGGTTCTAGACATGGAATTATAGGACCATATGAATGAATGTGGATATTATTGTATGGGATAAGGACTAATGCTCTAAATAATGATGGGGTGTGGGATAAGGAATGATGCTCAAAATACCCATGGGGTACTAGACATGACATTCTAGGTCTGTGATAATAGAATTGGACATGCATTTCAAGTTTCTATTTTTTAAAATTAAAATTAAATGATAAATGAAAACCTATAAGTTTGTAATATATGGTTTAGACTATGTCATGGGGTGAAGTAGGTATTTACGGTTCAGGTGTCAGCCTGAACCTGGGTAATTATGGGGTTAATTAAAGAATAATGAATTGGGGAAGGTGTTTACTTTATTATTGTACTTTTTTATTTATAAAAATTCATATACTCTTATAGACTAGATATTACTTCAAACACTATTGGTGGTGTCCTACTGAGTTTTACTCACACCCTATTAGGATTCCTGATTAGTACCCGAAAAGAATTCATGTTTACAAGATAGGATAAAGGAAAGAGTCTTATGTTAGACTTTTTAGTTGGGATGGAGTATGGATGAGGGAACAAAAATTTGGGTCGGGACCCACTTCAATGTTTTATCGTGACTTTATTTTGCATTTCATTTGACACTTGACACACATATGGGATGAAATATCTACTCCTTAGTTTTTTTATTTTCTTCAAGTTTTGGTTTATCATGTGAAACTAGTATGTATTGGCTATGGTTTTATTCAATTTACTCATCATCTCATTTTGAAATTTATTAATTACTTTTTTGTTGTGATTTTTGATAAAGAGGGTATAGTTTCCTGATGTTAAATATTATAACCTTACTACTAGTGGGATGCCTCTAGTATATGGGGAGAAACACCAGAGGTCTTGTGGCCAACAGATTCAAGCACCAGCATGTGGCACCTGGGTTGAGATGTTACAAAGTGGTATCAAATGTTTTTACTTTTAATTTATTTTTTTCTAACTACTTTGGAAAGTTATAGAGGATTATAGGATGAGTCAAGCCTTGTTCATGAGATTATGCATGGTATAGCTAACCCATGTGAGGGGGATTACCCAATTACCCTTTGTGGGATTATTATAATTGATCTTTGCAGTTACAGTGGGATGTTATTTCACTTTAGGTGATTCACTTACTGTGCGATGTTATTTTTTTGAGATGTTATTCATTTACAAGTAAGGAATGGAAGTTGAGTATACATTCATCATTCCAGGAACTCAGGATTTATTGTGACATGCATCATTTTAGGAATGCAAAGAAAAGTAGGTTTTGGGAGAGTTTTCTAAATGAAAATTAGTTTTATTGCTTGTGTATTTAAATGAAAAAGTTTTATAATATGAAATTTACAATTGTGAATTATTCTATATATGGTATATGAAATGGATAAATGAGTCTCTTATGGGAAAAATGAGTTATGAATTTTTTTACCTATGTGAGCCATGAACCAAGTGAGGGATGGTTGAGGGTAGTGATAGTGCCTCAGTATTGACCATGTTTCAGGGTATGGGCATGACTTGTTATGGATTTATATGAATCTATCTTGTTAAAAGGTTTCATGTTGTGTGACGTTTCTTGAGATGTGTGTTTGAAATTTTAGAGATATGCCTTCACAATGTTGATTATTGGTAAGATGATAGGTGGTTATATATAGAAATGTCCCTCCAACAGTGGAACCAGAGGTTTCATTAGTGCTAGGTGAGGAATTTAGGGATAAGTTCCATAATAACTTTTCTTTCTTTATGTAGTTTATGGAAAGTGAAATAAAGAAGGTTTTAATTAGTATGTTTTACTTGACATGAGAGTTCCAGTTGCAGAACCCTCCTACATTAACCATAGAGGGTGGACCTGAGGCAGCTAAGTTCCGGATTGAGTCCATCTAGATGATAAATGACCACTTAGATACTCTTTCTAAGAATATAGTGAACATAGATTGTTATATGTTACTTGGTCATGAGAATCATTGGTGGGACATCCATAATCAGGATGGAAAACTAGAGAATATGGAGTAGAAGGACATCCAAGATATGTTCTTGGAGTGATTTTACCTTGAGTTTCTCTGGTAGGAGAGTGAAGAAGAGTTAACGAGGATGACCCAGGGAAATATGTTCCTAATGGAATATGCATGACACTTTACTGATTTGTGGCACTTTGTTTTAGTGTTTCTAGGAGATGAGGCTACTATAGAAAAATGGTTTTAAGAAGGGATTAAATGTAGAATAAAGTCCCAGGTTAATATATTTAGGATGAAGAATTTTTTTGAGGTGGTGAATTAGGATTTAATATCTACGAGGAACCTGAAGGAGGATTCTAGTAGAGGACAAGTGGTTTATATTGGATGACCAAGAGGTACTTCTTTTGAGACTAGGAATCATTTCATTGAAAATTTCAACCAGGGAGATAGAAATTTGAGTGGAAAGGGTGAAGTAATAGTTACTCAAGACTTTAATCAAGTGTTCTTCCACTAGTTTGGAATGTTAGGTCACTTCCTTAGATAGTGACCTCGATCATCGATAAAGTGCTGAGCTTGAAACAGGATGAGACATATACAATGGTTTTAGAGGAACCCATAAAATATGGGTAATGATAGAGGAGTCAAGGAGAATTAGAGTGCTAGATGGGGGATTTATACCTTATACCATTCTAGAAGTTAGATTTCTATTGGTTGTGGAGGTTGGGGAAGTGGATGCGGTACTTTTAGGAACGAGCTGCTATATCTACAAAGTGGTTTATCCTAGGAGACTTAAGATGAAACTAAGGGAATAGTGGATAGACTGTTGCATGTAGTTCAAATTTTACTTGTGGAAAGAGAGGCTAGACCATCAATAGTTAAAGGTACTATTCTTGTAGATTCTATAATTTCTAGTTCCTTATTTGGTACAATATCCTCTCATTTGTTTACATCTACCAAACTTGTGAATGTGATTAGTTTGGAAGAGGAGTTTGTGAGTGGGGAGATGAAGATTGATATACCTTTGGGAATATACTATAGAGTAATCTGTTTATATTAGGTGTGTTCTCTCACGGTGAGCGAGAATCATTTCTCTTGGGATCTTTAAATCCTCAATATATTATTATTTGATTTGATTTTAGTTATGTATTTGTTGGTATCATATTAGGCCCACATAAATTGTTACTATAGGATATTGACTTTTACATATCCCGAGGGTGACAATTTTGTTCATCATAGGGAGTGTGATATCAAGGATTACCATGAAGTTCCATTTCATTAGCAACTAGGGGAGCTCAGTACCCATGTTCCATGTCAATTGGTGGATTATGGGAGTGTGAAGTTGGATATCTTCCCACCTATAGTGTATTGGTTCATAGATGTGTTTCCTTAGGACTTATCAAGGATTCCACCTAAGAGAGATGTGTTTTTATGATCGAGCTCATTCATGGAGTAGATCTAATTTTCAATCCACCATATAGAATGTGTCCAATAGAGATTCAAGATATTAAGACATAACTGGATGATTTGACTGATAAGGGATTTATCTATTTAATTTCTTCAACTTGGGGTTGTCTAGTGTTGTTTTCTAAAAAGGTTGACGATGTATTTCATTTATATTTTATTTACTAAAATTTGAACTAGATGATAGTGATGTACCTGTATCCTCTTACACATATTAATGATTGCTTTTTCCAGTTGATAGGATTTTTTTGTGTTCTCTAATATTGGATTGAGATCAGGGTATCATCACTTTAGAATTATACCTTCTAATATAACAAAAATAGCTTCTAGAATCAATTATAGCCTTTATGAGTTCATTATAATTCCATTTGGATTGAATAATTTTCCTACAAAGTTTATGGTCTCAATGAACCAAATTTTCCACCCATATCTAGATTAATTTTTGGTTGTTTTCTTGGAGACATCTTGGTGTGCTCCAAGACTCATGATGATCATTACCAACATCTTGACATCATCTTGAGTACACTAATTGAGCATCAATTATACATAAATATATATATGTTTCAATTTTGGATTTAATGGTTACATTTATAAGCTAATGTAATCTCAAAGGAAGAAGTTTCCGTAGACCTAAAGAAGGTGAAGATAGTGGTGTTTTGGGAGAAACCCAAGAATTTTATTGAAAACCATTTCTTTTTAGGGATGAAGATCTATTATCATAGGTTCATCAATGACTTTTCCCACTTTTCAAAACCAATTTTGGGATTAAACAAGATGGGAGTAATGTTTTAATTGTCTGGAGCATGTAAGAATGTATTGAAAGAGTTAAAGTAAGAGTTGACTACCAAACTAATCTTGATCCTACCCAATAAAGGGGTAGAGTATATTGTGCTCTATGATTCATCTAGGATTGGACTTAGAGTAGTGTTGATACAGGGAGATCGAGTTGTGAGTATGAGTCATTGAAGTTGAGGCCACATGAAATGAACTACCCTACACACAACCTAGAGTTAGCTATAATGGTTTATTCTTTGATGAGTTGGAAACATTATCTATTTAGTGGAAATTTTATTGTGTTTATTGACCATAAAAGAATAATTTATATCTTTCATAGAAATATTTGATTATCTGGTAGTAGAGATGGGTTGATTATATACATCCTTTTAATTTTGAGTTGGCATATTCACCCAAAAAGGGAAATAGTGTTATTGACACTTTGATTTAAAAAAACATAGACCAAGACAGTTTAGAAGTCTATTTTTGAGTGAAATATTATGACATTGCTCGCTGAGATGCATGTTGTGGTTTGGGAGGTCTAGTAATAGATGACCCTAATATTAGTATTAAGGGAATACAAACTTTTGTGTATGATAAAACACAATTTTATTGATTATTTTAATGATAAAAAATGATATAATTTTCTCAAATTATTTTAAATATGTTAATTTATAAAATATTTTTTGTTATATCATTCATTTGAAAATTTGATGAAAATTATAGTCTTTCCCTTTAAAGTGAATTGAATTAATTCAGAAATAAATATTTTTATATGGACTACTTGAACTTATTTTTTTAAATTTGTTTCTAAAACAATGAGATATAACTTTCATTCATTACTTAGGATCTTAATTGTGCAATTAATTAGAGTAAAAGTTCCATGAAGTCAATGATGGGATATACTCTCTAGATTGGACATCCATTTTGTATTTTTGTTATAAATTTATCATCTATTCTTGTATTGGTCTAAAATTTGGAGAGAATATTGAGCATAACAATTTTCAAAAATCAACCTTCTATAAAGAAATTTCTTTCACAGGTTTTGAAGGTCAAACATGCAGTACAACTTGGAATAAGATATTTAGCGGAATTTCCCCATTCACACTTGAAACCTCTTAAAACCTAACCTCTACTACACTCTATAAACTATTGTTTTCTCAATTTTAGGGGGTTGAATGTGAATAAGGATATTTGGAGCAGAGGATAAGTGGTTCCATACCATTTCAATTAACAATTGGAGGAGAGAGGCTAATAAGTTCCGACCTCCTCCAAAATGCTTTTCATTTCCTCTTATTTATTATAATGTTTTTGATATTTAAATAAAATTCTTAGTTAGTCTTATTTTTCTTATATTTTTATCATTTTCTTCTTCTTTAATTAAATTCTTTTGGATATAACTAATGATTGATGTCAATATTTGGGTTTTCCCTTTTAATCCATTTCTTATGTTAAACGTCTCCATGATGGCAACTCTGGCCATGGAAGAGTATTTTTCTTAGTAATCGAACTACCTCTTACCATATTCATTCATTTAATTTGAATAAATGAGATACTATAATTCACATAATATGATCTATTAATTGAGTTTTTAATTTTAATTAAACTAATTAAAAAATTAAAAAATTAACACAAAACATGTGAGGTCGAGAATTGTGTGAATTGTGAGAGTGAAAACATAATCTGTAAAACAAAACCCAAGAGGATCAATTTGTAGAGTTAAAATATAATCCCTTAACTCAATTAATCCTAATTTATATAGTGGATAGGTGCACTAATTTACCACTGACCATAATCTATCCATAGAACATTAACTAAATCAGGGTGTTATGATTGCATGTTCTGAATCTAGCCTAGGGTTTAATTAATTTAATCTTAGGGGTTAAGTTGATTCTCATTGGATTCATGGGTTAAAAAATTATGGGATTATAATTAAGTCTATATTGATTAAAATTATAATGATAAATCATTAATTTAAGTGGTAGAGTTATATTGATAAATCCTTTATAAATATTTTCAAAAAAACATCTTTCTGTGGTGTCTAATTAATCAAATTCCATTTCAAAAAAAAAGAAAAATAATACAATATTCATTTAACATAATTATTCTGGTTTTATAAATTATAACCTAACCACCTTTCAAGTAATGTGTTTATAGTATTTTATTTTATTTTGAAAATACCTTTAATATGTTGTTTTAAAATTACTTCCTCCTTTGAGAAACGACCATGGTTTGCCACTCTACTGCACATAAATACCCCAAAACCAAACATCGTTTGAGAGAACCCATGATAGTTTCTTTAAAATTGGAACTATTTATGAGGAGTTAAGTATTTTATTCAACTAATTTGATGTATTTTAGTACTTTTATTTATCCTTTGGTTTTCTATTCTTTCTTCTTTCTTCTTTATTATTTCTCAATTTTTGTTTATTTTTCTTCTTTCTCTCTTTACTCTCCCATTTATTCTCTATTAAAACATCAATTGAAACTTATTATAATGATATTTTTTTTAATGTAATTAATTTATATGATTTATGACATTATCCCATCTTGAGGATCTCTTCAATCTAGGCCCCGAGATTGAACGCAACCTTAGGGCTTGAATCAAACAATCTCGGTCTATGTGAAGTGTCAAAATTTACCCAACTGGGAAATTACTACAATTTAGAAACACTAAAATTGGAAAAATATTCTAATTACAACATTAAAAATGAACCAATGGATGAAAACAACAACAATGAACTTAATAGAACCGTTCGAGAATTGTCTGCACTTGATATTAACTATCAACCAAATTTTATTGCATACCCAAATCTCAAATTGAAATTTGAACTGAAATCTGGGTAAATTAACCTACTTCCAAAATTTCATGGATTATCTGGTGAGAATCCAAATAAAAATATAAAATAATTTAATGTGGTTTTCTCAACCTTAAAACCCTGAAACGTCTCTAAAGGTCAAATACAACTAAGAGAATTCCCATTACCACATGATGGAACTCCAAAGGATTGGATGTTTTATTTACAACCTGAATATGTAACAAATTTTAATGATTTGAAAAGTATTTTCCTACAAATATTGTTTCTAGCATAGAGGACCAATTCCATTCTATATGAGATCTTAAGGATCAATCAAGTCTGAGGGGATTCAATGTATGAGTGCTGGGAGTAATTCAATAAGTTGTGTGCAAGATTCCTGCTTCACTAAATCAGTGAGAAACTCATCATCTAGTACTTCTATAAAGGCCTTATTCCTATATAGAGGAGCATGGTGGAAGTCATGTCAAAATTTTCATTGGTAAAAAAAAACACTAGTAGTTACATGTGCATTGATTGACAAGATGACACAAATCTACCAAAAATTTACCGATCAAGGTACACCACATGTTTAAGGAGTATATTAGGTGATTCGTTCTTCTTTTGAAAATTATTTGATTGTTATGAAGTTGTAAGAATTTAATACATTGGTGAGGAATATGTTTTTGGCTTAAAAGACGTCCCAACCCACCCTTATAAGGCCTTGTGGCATTTTCACTTAAACAAACAACCCAACTGATTATTTTCCCCAAATACAAGAGAAAAAAGATTACACAAATGTATTCCCTAGGAAACCATATCAACAGTAGAGACAACAAAATACCCATAAGAAGTGTGATTTATTTTCGACTACATAAAATCAAGGGTGGAAGGATAAATTAGACATGATGTATGGCTCTGGACAAAAAAAAGTGCTCTATTTTTAACAAAATTTCCAGTCGAATCCTCCTCACCAATTAGGTTTCCAGTAACCCCAAAGAGGATTTAAAGCTCAAGAATCAACACACCAACAAGAATGGAATTTTAAACCAAAGGTATATTCTAACAATGATGATATTTTGAAAGAAATTATTATTAATCATTAGAATGAGTTGAAGAGTCAATGTTCAATGTTTAGGGAGTTTGAGAGACAAATGAGCTAGATTACCACCACCCTCTGTGAACTGGTAAGAAAGAACTCCAAAAATATTTCTTCCCAACCTACTCCAAATCCAAATTGGAATTTCACTACCATAAAATTGAGAAGTTGGAAGAAAAAAAAGGTTACATCTACACCTATCGTTCCACTAAGATACACCAAAAACCTAGAGAAGTCCCATTAAATACCAATGAATGAGAAACCCAAGGAGAAAGATAAAGGTAAGAAAAATATTGACGATGTTCCTCCCATACCCCTTCCATTTCCAAATATAGTTTTACAAAACAAATAATATGAATGAAGAGGTGATTCCAAAAGAGGTATTGGACACAATCAAGTGTGTAGAGATAAACATCCCCTTATTAAATCCATTAAGAAAATACCAAGGTATTCCAAACTCATAAAATAAGTTTGTACTAATCAAATAGGTATCAAGGGAAATGAGAGGATCTATCTTGGAAGGAATGTGTCATCACTCATTACACTAACTCAAGAAACTCCAACAAAGTGCAGGGATATATGGACATTAACCATACCATAAACAATATGGGATTTGCACTTTTTTGACACATTATGTGATTTAGGTGCTTCCATAAATGTGATTCATCACTATGTATTCTCTTATTTAGAGTTTGGTGAGTTGAAACCGATGAGATTAGTGGTGTAGTTAGCAAAATGAGATAAGACATATCCACCGGGAGTCCTTGAGGATGTACGTTTTTGGGTAAGAGAAATGATATTTCCAGAATATTTTTATGTGCTTAACATGGATGATTATCATGTAAATTCTTGTGATCCCATTATCTTTGGTACTCCCATCCTCAAAACTGAGAAAACTACCATAAATTTAAATTATGTTACACTTTCCAAGGAGTTTGGAGATGAAGTTGTGATATTTAATGTTATATAATCCTTGAAGTATCCCTTAGAGGACCATTTTTCTTTTGTTATCTCCCATTTGGACCACCAAATAAAAACCCCAGGGATTTTTATTATCCTATGATTAGAGATATAATTAGTATTGGTTCTAGTTTGCTGCCTAAGAGCACTTCCACAACTATTCATAATGAAAAAACCTCTCTTAGATTTGATTTTGAAATGGATTCATATTCTGATTTTGATCATGATCACTCTAATTATGACTTAGTTGTTGAGTATGATGATGTATTGGATTCATTAGCCTCTAAAATTGATGATGTATATTCTGGACCTGATGTTCACTATGCACATATTTCAATTCCTTCAATGTCTCCATCCATAAAACACCCCCTTCATTAGATTTCAATCCATTTCCACCAAATATCAAATACTCATACTTATTAAATGGTGAGATATTACCTATTATCACTGCTACAATCTTTCTTTTGAACATGAAGAAATACTTTTGAATATTTTAAGGTAGAACATCTGGGAAATTGTGTGGATGTTGGATGATATATCATGTATTAGCCCCTCTATTTTCATGAAAAGGATTCTTCTAGAGGATAGGGCTAAACTGTTTTTGTAGCCACAAAGGATACTGAATCTAACTCTTCTATATGTTGTAAAAAAATAAGTTTCAAAATTTCTCAAGGAATGTATAATTTATCCCATTTTATATTCCCAATGGGTGAGTCCTATTTAGGTTGTTCCTAAAAAATGTGGTGTTACTATTGTTAGAAATTATAGAGAGGAATTTGTTCTAATGAGGGTGAAAAATAGTTGGTGTGTGTGTATTGATTATTGGAAACTAAATCAATCCACCCACAAGGACCATTTCACCATCTGATTTATTGATCAAATGCTTGAGATACTAGATGATAAAACACACTATTATTTCTTGGATTGATTGTTTTGATATTTTCAGGTTTCTATAGCTACGAACATTTGGGATAAGACAACATTCACTTGTCCATTAAATACATTTTCCTACTGAAGGATTCTATTTGGACTACGTAATGCCCTAGGTACCTTACAGAGATGTATGATGAGTATTTTTTTCTGATTTCATTGAGACCTACCTAGAGGTATTAATGGATGATTTTCATTGTGTATGGATATTCATTTTATGAATGTATCTTTAGTTCAGGAAAGGTGATGAATCATTATATTGAGAAGAATATGGTCTTGAATTTTGAAAAGTGTTATTTCATGGAAGAGCATGGAATTGTCTTAGGGCATGTAGTTTCCAAACATGGGGTAGAGGTTGATTGATCTAAGGTAGATATTATTTCATCCTTACCTTATCCTTCATGTGTGTGATGTTAGATCTTTCCTAAGGAATGCATGACTTGCTCTCCACTCCATCAATGATTTCAGTAAGATTGTTGTTCATATGTTGTGATTACATTAAAAGGATTCTAGTTCTGAGTGCGATGATTCTTATAGTACTTCCTTTGATGAGATTAAAAATTATTTCCCCACTCCACTTATTATACATCCCTCGTTGTGGTACATTCCATTTGAGCTTATGTGTGATGCTTCTAACGTCGCAGTTGGAGCTATCTTATCAAAAAGGGTGGAGGGTCGTTCACATGTGATTTACTAGGATTTGAGTACATTATATTGAGACCAATAAAAAACCATGGAAAATGATTTTTTTCCATCATATTTTATTTAGATAAATTTCTTTCATATTTATTTGGCTCTAAAGTAGTTGTTTTTTTGACCTTGCAGCTCTAAGGTACCTCTTGAAGAATCCATATGCAAAGCCTAGGCTAATTCTATAGACGATACTCCTTCAAGAATTTGATATTAATATAATAGATAATAAGGCTTCAAAAAATTGGTGGTGGACCACATGAGTAGGATTACTCACACATTAGAGGATGACACCTTGGACCAGGTTCCACTTTGGGACACTTTCCCCGATGATCATCTTTATTTTATATCAGGTACAAATCCTTGGTACGCTAATTTAGTTAACTACCTTGTTTCCTATGAAATTCGTATAAATTTAAAGAAACATCATGTACAAAAGTTAAATGGTTAGTTAATATTTTATTCTTGGGATGATCCCTACCTTTGGCATATGTGTAGTGGTCAAGTTATTAGGAGGTGTATTGATGATCATGAGTTTGAGTTTGTTCTACATTTCTTCTATACACTTTCATTTAGTGGACACTTTGGACCAAAAAAAATATCTTAGAAAGTCTTAGACTCTAGATTATAATTACCTAGCTTATTCCATGATACTCATGTGTTTTGTAAGTCATGCTATCATTTCCAACACACTAGAAACATTTTGTGGAGACACGAGATGCTCCAACAACCCATATTATTATGTGAAATTTTATATGTTTGTGAAATTGATTTTATGGGTCCTTTTCTATGTTTTTTGGGTTTCTTATAAATTTTGGTCACTATTTATTATGTGAAAAAATGGGTGGAGGATAAGGCCACGAGTAATGATGATTCTCATGTTGTAGTGGATTTTTTTAAAGTAATGTTTTTTTATAGGTTTGGACTAACATAGGCCATCATTAGTGACCAAGGGACACACTTCTGGAAATGGAATTTGGCTTCCCTCTTTCAAAATTTTAGGGTGACACACAAAATAACAACAATATACTATCCCCAAAATAGTGTTTAGGATGACGTTTCAAATGAGGAGTTAAAACAAATTTTGGAGAAAACCGTGCAGCTGAATATGAAAGATTGAAGAAATCTCTTGGATGAAACATTGTGGTATTATAGGAAATCATACAAGACTATCGTCGGTATGCCTCCATTTTTTATTGTTTTTGGGAAATCTTTTCATCTGCCTATGGAAGTCGAGCATCGATATTATTGGGATATAAAGAAATGTAATATGGACTTGGAACATATTAGAATTCAAAGGATGATGAAAATTCAAGAGCCCGAGGAGATTCGATTGTCATCATATGATAACTCAATGATCTAAAAGGAATGATCAAAAGAAACTCGTGAAAGAAAGATCCAACAAATCAAGTTAGATGTAGGAGAAATAGTTATACTCTATTGTTCATGACACAAGATAATTCCCGATATGTTGTTATCCAGATGGTTAGGTATTTATGTTGTTTCTAATGTTTTTCCTTATGGTGTAATGGAGATCACACAAGAGGAAACTAGAATGAGATTTATTTTCAACAAAAAACATTTTAAGTAATACATTGAGGTACTTCTTATCGATGCAGTTGATTTCTTCACATTGCATGACCCCATCATCACTTGAAAATATCAGGCTATTACTAACCCTTTCACTTTTATATTACTTTTCCTATTTAAAATTGTAAATTTCATGTGCACATATCATCTCATCAATTCACATTGAGGATATTGAAATATTTTATGTGTGGGGGAGTGGAAAACATTTTGGGGTAAATATTTAGGATTTTCATTTGTGTGTTTTGTGTTATGTTTTTGTTAATAATTTTCAAAAAATCATATCATGTAACATTCTCATTTAAATATAGAACATATGGAAAATGAATGTTTTCAAAATTTTTTGGTGGAATGATAAAAATGAGAAATATTTCTTTATTAAGGGTTGATTTTTATAAAAATATCAGTCATCGATGATATGATTGGTTGTGTCATTATAAAACCTTTTAGGTTATAAAACCATTATTTGTGATATTTGTTCATGGTAAATTATGTCATTGAATTATCCACACAAATTTTAATGCAACCATGGCTTTTGAAAATTTTCCTATTTAGTTGAAGGTATATCCATGTTAGGTAATAAAATTCATCTTATATCAATGGTTGGTTCATACATTCATTTCTCTTCCGATCAATTTCATTACTGTACCAAACTGACCTATAACTGTTTACATGATATCTGACAGTTGTACACCCTAAAAAATCAAATATAAAAAATCAAAAAATTAAAAAAAATTATATATTAATAAATAGGAGAGTGTTGAAATATACAACACTTCTGGATATCTCGGGCAGGTATTTAAGATTTGAGTTTTGGGAATGATTAAGTGGGTGGGTCTTGAAATTTGATTGAAAAGGAATGTGAAAAATTTTAGTTGAATTAAACCAGGTAAGAATAATTATTTTACTTGACCTGAATATACTGAATAGAGGTTGAAGATATGACCTTGAAATGGTTATCACACACACA
Organism: Viscum album; assembly: GCA_963277665.1. Lineage (NCBI taxonomy): Eukaryota > Viridiplantae > Streptophyta > Magnoliopsida > Santalales > Viscaceae > Viscum > Viscum album. The sequence goes on from OY728119.1 coordinate 2,048,856,052, forward strand.
CATGGGGAATTAATTTAATTGTGGACCCATAACATGTTTTTCTATGATTAGTGTAATTAATCTCACTAGATTTTATTTTGATACAATTTATGAGACAATGAATTTAAAATTTATTGATACTGATTTTTGATGGGAATCATACACTGCATATATTATTTCTATGGATTGAGGAATATGAACATGCATATTTTTTCCCATTTTTTGGAATACATGATATGTGAGTTTCCCAGGAGTTAAAAAGGGAAAGTGCGGGGGAGTTGATAAAACACAATTTTATTGAGTATTTTTGTATAATAAATAATAGAATTTCTTCACATTGTGTTCAATATGTTTATTTGTAAAATATTTTGGATTAGATCATTCATTTGAAAAATTGATGAAAATTCATGTTTTACCCTTTAAAGTGAACTATAGTAATTCAGACATTAATATTATTATATGCATTATTTGAACATAAAAAATTTTACATTTTTTCTATAAATAATGATATAAAACTTTAATTTTGGACATGGGAGGTAAATCGTGCATTTTATTGGAGTAAAAGTGCCATGAAGTCAAAGATTGAATGGACTTTCCCGACTGGACATCAGTTCTATTTTTGGGTCATAACTTCTTCATAACTTCTTGTATTGGGCCCAAATTTGGAGAAAATATCAATCACAAAAGTTTTCATAAAATATCCTTTTTGAAAGATAGTTGGTTCATGCGTTTTGTAGGTCAAACAAGCAGTGAAACTGGGAATACAATATTTGGCTGAATTTCCCCTTTCACACTTCAAACCTCTTAAAACCTACCCTCCCCTCTACTATATGAATTGTTTTTTTATCATTGGGAGGGGTTTGGAAATGAATTACAATATTGGGTGAATATTATAAGTGTGTCCATACATTTTTAATTCACAATAGGAGGAGGGAGGCTACCAAGGTGGGATCTCCTCCCAAATGCTATTTTTTCCTCTTCTTTATTGTAATGTTTTTGTTCATTCAATAAAATTATTAATTTGTCTTCCATTTAATTTGTTTTTCAAATTTTTATTCTTTATTAGTTAACTTCTTTGGGATGGAACTAAATAGTGGGGATAATCTTGAGTGTTACCCTTTCAATCCATTTCTTATGAAAAACGTCTCCATGATGGTAACTCCACCGATGGAAGTGTAGTTTTATTTATAATAGATATACCTCTTACTTTATTCATTCATTTATTTTGAATCCATGAGATACTATTATTCACATAATATGATCTATTAATTAAGTATTTAATTTAATTTAAACTAATAAATAAATTGAACAATTAACACAAAACACGTGAGGTCAAGAATTTTTTGAATAGTGAGATCACAAACATAATTGGTAAAATAAAACCACACGAGATCATTTTTTAGAGATAAAATATAATCTATAAACTCAATTAATACTCATTTACATAGTAGATATGTGACCTAATTTACCACTAATCAAGAGCTATCCTTATTACATTAATTAAATCTTGGTGCTGCGATTACATGTTCCTAATCTAGCTAGGGTTTAATTAATTTCATCTTGGTGGTTAAGTTAATTCTAACATGGTTCAGGGGTTAAACAATTAAGGGATCATAATTAATTGGATATTGATTTTTATGATAATTATAAATAATTAATTTAAGTGGTAAAGTTATATCGATTACACCTTTTAAAAATATTTTCCAAAAAACATCTTTTTGTTATGTCTAATTAATCAAATTTAATTTCAAAAAATTAAAGAAAAAATACAATATTCTTCCAGAATAATTCTTATAGATTTATACAAGATACCCTCCCCACCTTTCAATTAGTGTGTTTATCTTTTTTTTTCTAAATACCTTTAATATTTTGTTTTAAAATTACTTCCTCATTTGTGAAACGACCGTGGTCAGCCACGCTACCTCACCTAAATATCCCAAAATCGAACATCAATTGAGATCACCCATGACATCTTCTTTTAGTGTCAGATTAGGGGAAAAAATATGAGTATTGGGAGTGTTTGGCCTTGATGGAAATCCTTGAAGGTAGTGAGTCACCTTCATATTAGACCATATATTAGGATGAGATCATTTTTGTCAGGAATCATGTTGTTGTGCCGATATGTATACAAGAGGAGTTGATACATTAATTTAATGAATCAAAGTGGGTGTCACATTCAGATTTGACCAAAAGTTTCTATAACCTACATCAACATTATTGGTGGCTAGGCATGAGAATGGATGTACCATGGTTCATTAAATGATGAAACACCTTCCAATAGGTGATTTATGATCATCAATGACTTGGTGGTTTACTTCATATGATTCCCTTTTCGAAATGGATGAGGGACAACATTAATGTGGTTTTTTTGGTGGGTTTGATTAAGATTCCTCAGAATAATGGCACTATTTGGGTGGTTATAGATTGATTGAATAATGTAGTGACTTCCTATTTGAGAGACTTTCTAAATGGATTAGTAGGTATACATTAATGCATAAGAGTTAGTCTATCTACATGGGGTTTTATGGAGTATAGTTTCAGACTGTGAGTTATATTTCCCATCGTGCTTCAAATAGGGATTTCATAAGTTTCTTGGTATGCTAGTATTTCTGAGTATGACATTCCACACATAGACTGATGTGTAGTCTAAGCGTACTATAAAAAATTTGGAGGATATGATATGGGTTTGTGTTCCCAATTTGGGTGGGTCCTGGTGTAAGTACTTAGTAATTGTGGAGTTCACCTATCATAATAGTTATCACGAGACTATTCGTATGGAACCATATTAGGCCCTCTATTGTAGACAATGCATATCACCTCTATGTTGGATAGAGGTATGTTAGAATGATTTATTGGTTTTGAATCTCTTTTATGAGACATTAGAGAAGATTCATATGATTCATAAACATATATATATGACTTAGAGTAGGAAAAATGCATAGGGAGATAGACATCAATGGCCCATTGAATTTATAGTGAGTGATCATCTTATTCCTTTGAGTGTTGTCAAGATTGGGTCAACATAGGATTCTGTGGAAGGTCAAGTTGGTTCCCATGTTTATTTTACCTTTTGAGATAATGGATATAATCAAACGAGGGGAATACTAATTGGATCTTCCACATAGGTATAACACTATGCATGATGTTTCTACCGCATCATTGCTTCAGCAGTATCACCCAAATTCTTATCATGTGATTGATGTTGATGATTTTGAGCTTGAGAATAACGAATCTTTTGAGGAGAATCTGATACATTTTTTGGATAACAATGATAATTTTTTGTGTTGAAAGACTATGCTGATTGTTCAAGTACTATAGAAATATGGTTGTGTATAGAAAGAAACATGGTAGAGAGAAGAAGATAAGAGGTCTTAGTGGCCTGATCTTTTTACCTCTGAATCTTAGATATTCTTAGGAGTATATCTCAAGGATGAACTATTATAATGTGGGGAGATTGTAAGATCCTGGCCTTTCTGGAGATGTATTGATCTTGTTTATAGGAACTCTTTTACCATTATTTTGGTATACCTTGGTTGGGTTTTTTACTTTGGGTTGTTTTGAGATATATTGTATAATTTTGGAAGCACATAGGGCTATGCATATCTGGTTCACAGTTATGGAAAACTATACGGCTTACCCCCAGAAAATATGAAAGCTATTTTGGTGGGATATGTGGTGGTGTACAGTTGGCCCATGGTTTGGACAAATAATGTGGGATCCCTCCCAAACCGTCCACCATGAGATAGTAGGGGTTTTCTTGATTAGCACATAGTTTTTCAAACCGTGTTCCATGTAAGAGAAACCATCCGGCCTCAAAGATAAGTCATACAGTTAATGAAAATTGTTTAGAAAACCATGCCCCTTGCTTAGGAAACTGTGCACAAGGGTTTTTAATGATCTGAAAATTTATAAAAAAAACATAAAACCCAAATTTTTATTCACTAATATTCCTCTCATAACCCTAAACCCATTCCTACAAAATTTTATGTTCTTTGGATGATTCCATGCCTCCCTAGACAACATTATTTATGAATTTATGTTTTTTTTGAAGGATTATGTTCCTCTAGTTTTGGTTCTAAATCTCATCCACTGTCATAAAATTGATTGTTATGAATTAATTTGGGGAATTCCATTTGGCTAACATCTATCAAAAACATTGAGGTGGGTGGTATAATTGTCCCTTTCTACTCCCCTTTAGCTTTCTGGGATTCTTACATGGTATGTATATACTCACCCCTACATGGGATTTTCCCTCACACATCATGTCTTATGTGGATTACATATCGGTATACGATGATTATAGAGGATAATAGGGATACTTGGTGTATTAGACTGTGTATGGTGGTGAGATCTTGGATATCAGGAGACAAGATCTCTCATCATTTTTACCATCTTTTTTTTAGGTTGTGAGATCTTTCTGGTTGGGTGTGTACTTTTCCCCTTTACTTTTAATCATCACCGTCATACTCTTGTAATCCCCATAGGGTTTTCATTTTCATGGTTATATTCTAGATATTTAATCTTATTTTTTTTATAATTCCTCCACACTTATTCATTGATATGGTTGGGTTTTTGTGTAAAGGTACATTATTCAAAGGCCTCCCATGTTAGATATGTCTTTCAGTTCTTGTCACCTGCCCCTAGCATACAAAGGATGTCATGTGGTAGTTATGAATTAAGCCCTGATGGGGTTGGTCATGACATATTGTTTTCAAAGGTGGTTCAATCCTTGGGATGGTATGTGGATTATCCCTCTTATGTGGATTTTTTTTTAGGAATAAAATTCAAAGTGTTTTGAGTGTGGATTTAAGGATAGGGAATCTAGTGTTGGTGCGGCATCTAACATATATATTCAATAGAACATTGAATACCTTCTTATCGAATTAGAATATTGAGACATTGGTTGGAGAGACTAATGATACACGTATCATGTAGGATTGATTATTTTAATTTCCATCTTGTGTCTTCTCACCATTGTATATATATGCTCATATGACTGTAGTATGTCTTGATTAAGCTTTTAGGATGCCTCCACATCGCTAGCCATCCAAGTTACCAATTCTTGATCATGATGAATATCTAATGAGTGAAGAGGCATCAGTTCATGGTCCATATCATGATATCCTTACTATAATTAGATAGGTATTCACACTACCACATAATGTGCAACATATCATACCAACCAAATAGGATAATGATGCGCACATACTTAGAAAACTTAGTGAGTTGCAGTACTAAAGGCCACTGAGGTTATATAGCGATCCAGATCCACCGGAAGTAGAGGATTGTCTAGAGTTAATGGTACATGTTTTTAGTATTATACAAACACTAACAGATCAGGTTGTTAAATTTGAAGATATCCTTTTCCATGGAGAAGTTGGGCACTAGTTGTGTCTTGTTACCCAGATGAACTATGAGTCAACACTATCATGGCCCGATATCCAGCAGCTAGTCCCTGTGGATTACTACCCATTCTAATTGCTCTAGGCTTAGATTAATGATATTCTAGAGATGAATCAAGGAGTTATGATAGTGGAAGAGTTTATCGTGAGGTTCACAGAACATACATGGTACTCTCTCGACATGATCCAAGATAACTAATTTTAAGCATGGAAGTTTGAGAAGGGTATCTGCCAAGATATTTGTGCTTTTGTAATACCATTTCACATTCCCACCTATGATGGGGTTTTGGAACGGGTTCTAGTGATGAAGATTTTACTATCATAGGGACTCTAGGTAGAAGGAGTTGACACTGGGTGTTATATGGTTGGGTCGTCTACAATTGCTAGTGGGTCTCGGTCGATGGTATATCTATGTAAGAGACCTCCCCATGATTAGAATTAGGCATGTGATCATGTGGAATATGGTAATTTTAAAGGAATAATAAAGCCTAAATATGGGAGGTTCTATTCATGTGATGGTAGAGGTCACATAGTGCATGATTTCTCAACCTAACGTGCTGAGGAGGGTAGGAAGATATCTGATGGACCACCACAGAAATGTTTGCACTGTGATCAGTGATCTCCAAGGTGAGGGCAAGGTAGCCCCAAGTAAGGTGGAGCTTGAATAGTAGAAGGTTTATCTCCCTGAGGAGGTGTGGGTGGTGTATTAAGCTATGTGATTCTTCAACCACCGCCACCAAGTTTCCCACTCTAGGCTTAGGGAGTTGACAGTCAGGTCCGTTGATAGCTTCAGGCCGTGGAGGTTTATGACCCAACAACACATGAGATTATTAATGGTATGATATTTGTTTATTATACCATTGAATCAGGATTATTAGAAAAATGTTTAGTTCATTAGTTCATATCTTTAATCCTTGTTTGAGAGCTAGATCCCCAATTTGAGGCTTTATCCCAGCATCTTTGTGTTAATGTTTCTATGGGGAGTTCTTATTCTATATCGTTTATCAGTCGAAAGTGTGAGCTATATCTAGGTGGAGAGAGGTTAATGTGGGACTATTTGGTCTTCATGATGGAACCGTATAACCTCATATCGTGTATGGATTGGCTATCCACATTTTTATCCTAGATCGACTGTAACCACAAATGAGTCAGATGCCTTCTCACTGATGGGATGTGATTCTCCTTTGTGGGGAAGAGAGATCTCATGGTGGGATTAGTGGGTTTTGGGAGTAGGGGGCTACATCCCATCACCCATCATTTGGAGAGTGTAACCCCTTGTGTTGTAAGATATTTAGGAATCTCTATTCCTTCAATAATGAAGAATTTTATGCATGTCTTCCTCGAGGAAATTATGGGACTACCTCTATGTAAAGAGACAAAGTTCTTTATTGAATTGCATCCTAGGACCGCTTTGATGTATTATGGGGAATATCAGATGTCCCCTACAAACTTTGGGATCCATGGTTGCATTAGGGGACCTCTGAGAGAAGGGTTTAATCAAACCCAATGTGTCCCAAGGGAAGCTCCAGTGTTGTTCATGAAAATGAAAGATGAGATCTTGCGGCTTTGTGTGGATTATCAACTCCTAAACTGGGCCATGATAAAGAAAAAGTACCCATTTCCATGGATTGATGAATTCTTTGACCAGTTTGGAGGCACGATTTGGTTCTCAAAGATCCATCTCATGTCTATCAACCACTAGTTGATAGTTTGTAAGGATGATATTTTGAATTCGGCATCTTGATGTTGCTATGGACACTATGAGTTCATGGTGATTCCATTTGGTGTGAAGAAGGCCCCTTCCATGTTTATGGATTTGATGAATCATATTTTTCTGCTATACTTGGACAAAATTTTGGTTTTCTTCATCGATGAAATAACACTCTATCTCATAGGAGGATCTTTTAGAGAACCGGTGGTTGGTCTTAGACTTTATTCAGGGAAACCTGGTTTGTGGTAATATCTTAATGTTCCATTTTTGGATTCCAAAGGTTTAACTCTTTGGGAATGTCATTTATGAGTATGGTTTTTCTATATACCTGGTGAAGATCAATTTAGTTCTTACTTGGGATCCACTAGAATGTATGTCAGAGGTGATGATTTTCAATGGATTTTATGGGCACTATGAGAGGTTTGTGAAAGACTTATCTGGGATTGTATACCCTTTAACTACCCTAACATGGAAAGGGAGGCCTTTTACCTGGACTAAGTAGTGCCAGTGTCCCTTTGAAGAGTTGAGACTGAGATTAATAAGTGATCCTATTTTGAGACTACCAGAGGAGGGTGTAGAGTATATAGTGTATTAAAATTCCTCAAGAGATGGTTTTAGCTTCATGTTGATGTAGAGACATGAAGTTATAATATATGGTTCGATTCAGTTGATACGCCATGATAAGAACTACACAACTCACATCCTAGAGTTAGAAACAATAGTCTTTCCTCTGAGGATGTGGATGCACAATCTTCTAGGAGAGCGCATTATGGTTTACTCATACCATCAGATTCTCTAGCATGTCTTCACACAGAGGGACATGAACCTGAGCAAGAAGTGTTGGTCAGAGTTCCTACCTGACTATGAATATTAGATAATATATACTCTAGGGAAGGGAAACATGAGAGCATTTTCCTTTATTTGGAAGTCCCAAGCTCGTTTGGCACATGATGCTTCTGAGTAGTTTTCTTCCTTTCAAATGATACTAGTTGGGTAGGAGGGTGTAGTTTTTCTTTAGTTGATGGTGTTTAATTCTTCACTCTTCATTTTATGAGAGATTCCAGGTTAGGAGACATCAACTGTGATGTCTTTCATGATAGTATATCCTTAGGAGATTTTCCTAATGTATTTTCTAAAGAGGGGAATCACGATATCCTTTTCAAATGATGAATATTAGTCTTAGTCATGATGTGGGAGGAGGTGATGTATGAGTTTTACATTTCTCCTTTGGATGTACATAAAATTGTGAGTAAGATTTACAAAGTCATTCATCAGTAGTTTTGGGGGGCCGGCATGAGACAAAGCATGGATGATTTTATCTATCAATGCATCCATTTTTAGTAAGTGAAGGCTGAGAACCAGGATCTGGTAGTTTTTTTTGTAGCCTCTTGAGATCCTTATGTAGAAATGTTATTTCAATTAAATAAACATCATAGAAGGGATTCCATAGATAGTGAAGGTCCAGGATTCCATTTGGTTGATAGTTGACAGACTCACAAAGTTTGAACACTTTCTATCATGGAGCATAGCTCGGTAGAGAGTTTGGGGTAGATTTATATATGGGATATTGTTGACCTTCCTGGGGTTCCCTCATCTATTATCTCTAATCATGATGTGTAGTTCACATTATAGTTTTAATGAGGCCTTTAGGAGGCATTAAAGACTTAAATGAGGATGAGCACAGCCTTCCACCACTAGATAGATGGGAGGACCGAGTGAAATATCTAGATTTTGGAGTAAATGTTGAGATATTTTGGGTTATACTTCATATAGAGTTAGGAGGATCACTTTCCCTTGGTAGATTTTAAATACAACAAAAACTATCACTCTACTATAGGAATGAAACCTTTTGAGGCCCTATATGGGAGACCATGAAGGTCACCCTTGTGCTAGATAGAGATTTAAGATATATCTCTGGTGGGTACAGAGATGGTGCAAGCGATGATAGAGATCGTGAAGTTCATCTGTGAATAAATGATGATAACCTAGAGCAGGAAAAAAATATTAAGTAGATCTACATTGTAGATCCTTGCAGTTTGAGAAGGGAGATTAGGTTTTCTTGATATTCTCACCACAATGAGGATTGTAGAGATTCAATCAATAAGGTAAGCTATCCCTAAGGTTCATTAGGCTATTCGATATCTAGAAGAGGGTTGGTGTGGTTACTTATTGTCGTGACCTACCCCCATAGTTAGAGCTGGTGTATGATGTCTTCCATACATTGTAGTTGAGGAGATACAATCATGAACCCACACATGTTATTGACCGGGGTGAGATGTACATTCAGGATGGAACCCCTTTTCTGGATAACCTAGTGGTGATTTAGAATTGGAAGGAGAGGAACCTTAATGGATAGAAAATCCCCTTGGTTCACATGTTGTGGAAGGCAAGGAATGTGAATGAGATCTCTTTGCAGTGGGAGGACTAGATATGAGCTCATTATCTAAAATTTTTTTGTTCAGTTTTTCTTTTTAGGAACAAAAATATTGAATTAGGCAATGAGGCTGATACCTTGTTTTTTCCTTGTAAGAGTTTGGAATATTTATACATATATTTTATGTGCCCGACACTAACAAACATGTGATTCTGAGGCTTTCTATGGCTAGAATTAATTTTTAAAAAATATTTAAAAAAATTTATATTATATGAACATAATTTATTAAATAAAATTTAATAACTCTGAAACACAATCTTGTATTAGAAATATAAGACCATATTTGAGTTCAGAACATTATTCTTACCCTAGGAATGACCTAAAACTATCTAGTGTGGGGAGTTCAAATATCATGACCATGGGTGGTGTTTTAAATTGGTCAATTAAATAATTAATTTAATTGATTTATTAATTAAAATAATTATGGATTATCTATAAATAAAAATTTATAGATATTTTCCCAATTTTAGATGGATAACCCTAGGACCATTGAGAGGTTTATTCTTCCTCCATCTGTTGGCGAATCAATATATGACGATGATGAGACTCTAGATCCTACCAGATTGAGATGCAACAAACACCATGATTTTTACTCTTCATTATAATGTGAATTATTCAACGAATAATGATAAAAAAACTAGATAGGAATCGTAAATTTGTGGATTAATCCCTTATTGATTAAGTAGATTGATTACGATAATCCCTTTCTTTTATCTGTGCCAATTTCTAGACATTGCATGTTCCCATGTACAAATTAAATTGATCATTCCACTATTTTATCACCAGGATCATCCCAATTGTATCAGTTGGACAAGAAAACCTGGATAATGAATGTTAAACTCATGTTTTTATTCCTTTATCCCACTAATTTTTAATTTCAATCATCATTGGACCATGGGGTCTCAATTTGACATTCTCTGGTGGGATCGAGCTTGATCAGACCCCCTAATTCATGATGTTTTTGTGTGTGATGAATGTATTTGATATCAAGGGGGAATTTTACAATAAATCATGGAATAAAGCTTGATGGATTAATTGATTTGGGATTCAAGACATGGAGGCACAACAAGAGGCATGAGGTGCATACGATAGACCATTGGGACAAATCAGAATCCCATTTCCTACCAATATATGGATAGAAACAAAGAATCAAGGGCTACCAGTTTGATCCTATGTGCTATGAAGGTGATATCCATATAAGAGGATTTATATATAGAACACACATCCATTGATCTAAACTTATTGAAAAATCCCAACTACATGCCCTGTAGTTTGGAAGAACGCATTACATGTGACCCCCTGGCTGCAACGACTAGGGTTTTGGGTGAGAAAAGTATGATACACAATGTGGGACCCCACATTCCATTTAAAACCTATGGTAGAGACATTAAATATAATCTGGGAGTACATAAACCTGGTCATGGCCAAGAAAACATTGTGTTCCAAAGTACACCGACACAGGCATGATACATAAACCTAACTAGGGAGCATTGGCAGGACCCTAAGTGGCTTAGACATGCTGTATAGACCCTCTACATTACATATATCCCTACATGGGTAGTGAAAAATGTATCAGCAGGGACCCATCCAGGTGATGGAGTAGGACCACATGTCATGTGGGACCCCTTACACTTAATATACCTATTCTTCCCTTTTGAGGAAACTTTAACCTCCTTTATGTTCTTTGTTTGGACTCTGATTTTGGCCTATGAGAAGCATATCTCGAGTGTTTTTCCATATAGTACATGATGGTGGTCTTTATAGTGTATTTTGAGATAGGATGAATGATGTACTAGGAATGCCACATATTTAGGAAATTCTCGATAATGTTAGTGACTAGGAAGGATCATTATAGTATAACTCCCTATGGAATTAGGGCGTCAGTCCTCTATCATTATACAAATTTTTACCCCCTAAAGAATCAGGGTGTGGGTCCTTTTCTTACTGAGTGGAACCCCCTATATAATTAGGGTGTGGGTCCTCTACCTACCAGGTTGTACCCTCAATTGAATTGGAATGGGTCACCCTTATGATGAGTTCACCCCCTAATGGAAAAGGGTGAAGGTCTTATTCTAAGAGATTGTTCCCCTTGACTATGCGGAGTAGTTGTGTGGCATGGGACCTCAACAGATTTACCTATCTGGGAAGAATCAAGAGATGTTGGGAATCATAGAGGGACCTTCTGGAACTTTTGACACTCTTTAATTGGGTTAGGCTGTGAGATGGAGATCCCCTTCTCTCTCACATGGGTTTGTTTGGGTTGAGCATATATATATATATATATATATATATATTTATCCTTGTAATTGGATTTTTTACTCTCTTTGGGTTGAGTTGTTCTATATACATTAGTACCATGTCTCTTAATTCTCCCCCATCATCTATGATGGTGCCCTCCTACATATGTACATAATCACCTATGCAGGAGATTTTCCTTCATGTATCATGTTTTTTACAGACAACAGATAGGAAGGTGGTGAATACCGAGGATCATAGGGATACCTAGTGAATCGAACGATGTACTATTGTCAAAGATTATATATTAGGAGTTATGATTAATTAGTAATTTTAATTTATATTGATTTTAGGACGGGAAATATTTCTAGTTGGGTGTGTACTATTCCCCTTTACATTCAGTTTTCTCTATCGTATTATTGTAGTCCTTAGAGGTTTTTCTTATACAGGGTTGTATTCTAGATATTATAACTTTTTATTTTTATTTATATGCACTTATAAATTGAGATCATTGGGTTTATTAATACAGTTACATTAGGAAAAGGCCTCCAATGATAGATTTTCCTTTCATTACTTGTCTCGAGCCCTAGTACTACAAAGGTAGGCTTAGGGTAGTTACGTCTTTAGCTCCAATGGTCAGGTCATGAAAAGATCCTACCACCTAATATAAAATGGATATAATTCATAATTGATATTGATTAGATGATTTTAATTACACTTACCCAGATAAATTCACTATATCAAATGAATCAAATGAAGAATCAGAAAAATATAAAGGAAAGGAAGTTGCAAACTGTTCCTAAAAATGATTGTTTCATTACATCTCTTCAGTTTATGATCACAATAAACTAAAGTGAAAAGTGAATTAAAAATCAACTAGATATTCAATTTCTTGGAAGAATTAGAGCTTACATCTTGGAACTAGATTAAAAAATTAATTCCTCCATGACTGGAGTGCTAAGATCACACACCAATGAGAGAGAAAATGAGCAACCCATTTTTTTGAAAATCAAGAAATATAGAATATGGGAAGATAATAGGATAGATAATATCTAAACTAGAATTTATAATGAGTCCCCCCATTTTTAATGAAAAAAATACTCATTTAAATTCATAAAGGAAGACTCAAACGAAAAACTAATAGGAAAACAAGATGATTCCATGTGGAAACCTTGACCAAACACCCCTTCTTTATGTGACCCTAAAAAACTCCATCAAAAAATTTATTTTTTTAAAATATGGACCAACCCATTTTCATAAACAATCATCACTATAGATATTATAAATAAATTATTCTTCTAAATATATTTGAATTCTTTGTCAAATATCATATTGGTAACCCTAAGTCCCTCTATATTTCTATTCACATGCATCGTCCTGAGTAACCCATTTTGGAATTAATAAAAATAGGTTGCATTAAATCACCTTCATCAACACAACCACAACGTTGAGTAATGTTGAGGTCCTATCATTATAGAAACCCTCAATCCCCACCTGGGAATAATAACACTCTAGTATTCCATCAACAGATGTTAAAGATTCATCAGATTTGGTTGCATACTGTAAAGACCCGTAAATTTCAAGGAAATTTTTTTCTTATTTTTCTTTGGGATTTTATGAGTTCGCAGTTTCTGATGGAACCTGATTCCGAGGCCCGGTGTTCCCGGAATCATTTTCCGATGTTTAGCTCGGGTACGTTCAGTGAAATAATGGGCGGGTTTTCCTAACTTTCAAACCGGTGCTCGGAATCGAATTCTGAGGGCACCGATGAAACTGCAGTGCTGGTTTTTTCTTAAGGAGACTTTCACTGAAGTTGCGTTTTCTCGGGAGGTGATGTTAAATATAAAGTGGTTTAATTAAAGAGTGAAATAAAATATGTGCTGCAATTTTATTTCTACTCTGTGTAATTATAACCTACATGTGGAAGTTGAGGTGGGACCCACTAAATCCTAACTCCGCTTGATAGGATATTAGTGAGGTGGGACCCACACGAGCTCCACCTTTTCAAATTCCTCCAACCTCTCTCAAAGTTGGAAAACCCCCCATTAATTTGTAACTCACCCACTCTCCCTCTTTAATGACATGTCAACTCTCGCAATTAATTGGATTGTTAAATACTCTTCAATTAAGTTAATTAATTGAATGAGATCTTTGAATTTCAAATTAATGTTGGCATGTGTGTGTGTGAATAAAATAAGAGAATGTCTTATTTTATTGTTGGTGGATTTTCATTGTGTGGAATAGAGGAGAGAACTCTTGCGGTCTTTAAGAACATCTTCTTCCTCGTTGAAGAATACGGAGAACACCAGAGCACCAAGGAGAGACGACATGCAGATCTCTCCCTTCTCTGCGGTCGGTGTGAGATGACATCCTCTTCTTGGACACTCACAAACACCATCTTTGAGCAACCCTCGTGATGCCGTTTGTTTCCACGATGATATTTTTATGAAAAATTCTTGAGGCAGGGGTTTGGTTTTGTGTTCGTGAATATTCTTTTTCCATCCAATGTTAAATTCTTTAGCTGCTTGTTATCGAATTAACAGGTGGGGGCCGGACCGCACGAACACGGGCGACCCTCCTCCCCCTTTGTTGTTGTACTCGTTGCGGCTCGAATGAAGGCAGCGTGGTGAAACGGCACCACGTGGGAACGAGGAGGAACACGGAGAAAAAGCGCGGCGCCGTCACTCCCCACCGTTGAGGCCGAAGGAAGCCGCGGCCGGAGTCGGGCCGCGGCGGAGGGGGCACGACGCCGTCATGCCGTACCGGAGAACCATGGAGGGTCATGGTTGGGGTGGGCTGCGGTGGAGGGGCGCGGAGCCATCACGCTGCCCCGGTCAGACAAAGGCCGTGACCTAAGGCTGCGGTGGTGCAGGGAAGGGCGGCCGGAAATCTGGCCGCCGGCGCAAGGGAAGGCGGGACCCACGGGGGGTCCCGCGACGATTCACCGGCCGGCCATCATGGCCGGACGGAATCAAGAAGGGCCAGGGGTTTTTAACCCATGGGGGCTGGAAAAGGGGCGGGCACCCATGTGGGGGTCGCTGTTACAAAACGAGGGGGTCAGCGTGCCCCCCCTTTATGCGTCCGCTTGGCCAGCGCCCAGCCTCCCCGCTCGGCCGCACCGAGCCGCCCAGGCTGGACCGGCCGCTCCGGGCCGAGCCACCCATGCAGGGCTGGGCGTCCCCACCGGGCCAGGCCGTGCCCTAGTGGGCCGGACCCGGACCCTGGTCGGGTCGACCAGGTTCGAGCCGACCCAGGGGGTTTTGGACCGGGTCGGTCCAGGCACAAAACCCCCTAAAATCGGACAGCCTCGTTCAAAGGCCCATAAAATGAGCTACGAACCTCTGATTGACGCACAATTAGTTTCAATGAGATCCTTGGATTGAGACGGTCGTTTCGGTGTATTACACTCAAGGTTTCGGAGAACTTTGGGTACAGCCGGCTTGGTTCGAACACGAAACCAACCGGTCCCTCGGAGCGGAAATGCTTATAACTTGAGCTTCGGACGTCCGATTGACATACCGTTGACTTTGTTGGATTCCTATTAGTGAGACGGACCTTTTGGCTTACTCTGCTGAAGGTTTGGACATAGTTGGAGTATGGTCGGGTTGGTTTTGTCTTAAAAACCAACTGGGCCCCTGGAACGAAAAATCCAATAACTCTCAGACCAGGCGTCCGATTGACGTACTGTCTGTCATGTTGAGTTTCTTTTGTCGAGACAGAACTTTGGGATACGTCAACTCCGGACTACGTGTCAGTTGATGTATCGACCCCCCATTGGCTCGTGGAGTGGACCCTCCTGGAATCGAGCATGCTGTGTGTGGGAACACTAGCGCTGGCTGCGACTGCGATGACGATGACGACTGTACTGAAATTCTCTGTGGGTTCGGCAGTGACGACGACCGTACTGGAATCCTCCGTGGGTTCGACGGATATGACTAATGTTCTTGTATCCTTTGTGGTTCCGACAGTACGTGACTACTGTTCTTGTATCCTACATGGGTTCGACAGTATTTGACTCTGTACTTGTATCCTACGTGGGTCCAGCAGAGTTGCTGGTCTTGTATCCTTTGTGGGTCCGACAGCTTAGTTGGTCTTGTATCCTACGTGGGTCCGACAGCTTAGATGAATCAGTGGCTAAATCTGATTATCCCTATCATCTTACGAAGAAGTATACCTGTGTGAGCTGAGTCTTGACTTTCAATCATTATCTTCAATGTGATTGACATGATATCCTGTGTGGATTACGTTGTGCTTTCCTATGTGAACCGGGTTGTACTTGGGCTTGGATGTTGGAGTCGTACTAGAATTGATCACTTAAGTATATGTATGGGAATATACCTAAGTAGAGTTGGTTGTTACTTCGTGATTGTATCTTTCCTTTGTGGATTATCCTTTGTGGATTCTGGGAGACCTTCGGGGGTCTCGGGGTCCCTACTGAGTAGCGTATACTCACCCCTACACGGGCTATGCCCGCACTACGTTTTGTGGGATGCAGACGACAGATAGCGCTGATCGTGGTTGATGCTTGTGGATCAAGTCAGTACCTGGAGGTGGACCACTGGGCAGGGCGTACATGGAGCGGATGGCTGGACCGAAGGAGCTGAGGAGGCTATCTATACCCACCCTTCAGATGGGATTTCTAGTGGACGGCTCGACGTTTCTGCTTTACTTTTCAGTTTCTGTACTTTCTTTTCAGTTTTACATTACTTCCGTTGGGTTTGTATTCTGGCCCATTTACTTTCCAGCACTTACAGTTTTACCCAGTTTACTTAGTGTTTACTTCAGCTTGCTTACTCTGTGGTGTTTTTTTACTTTATAAAGGCAATGTCTTCCCTTTTATCGGGATTTACGCCTTTGGTGGTAGTCACTAGCCCCTGGCCTATGGAAGGCGGGCTTGGGGTAGTCACGACATGGGTTCTGAGGACGGTTCGTGACACAAACATTGAATCATTAAAGCCTATGGTCCATATTCCATGGTTCACCATCCTCAAATAGAGAAACCCCAATCCTATTTTTATAACTTTGATTAGGCCTTCTCATTTCATCAATGATGAATATAATCATTCAATAATGATATCTCAATTTTAATCATCACCTAAAAATTAGGTGAGTCCTTAACATTAGTCTGGGTCAACTGAAATCAACTTTAGGATGGATTCTTCTTTGAACTAAATTTAAGTTGGACATTATTTTTTGTTTCTTTAAGAGCCTTAAATGATAAAGAAAAAACTTGGCCAACTTCCATTCAAACAGTAGGTCTCAAATTTCATTTTTAGTACAACTATAAACTCTAGGGAAAAATAAACTCATCCTATCCCAAATTAGAACACCCAAATATTACTTGGAGGTCACTCACTATTCTTCTCTATTAAGATTCATCAAATAAGTTGTTGTGTTATCTTCAACCTTAAGATCTTTGTTAGGTAGAATCAGACTTGGGTTCATCATCTTTAGCACTGAAGATCTTCACTTGAGAACAATGATGATGTGGTTTTGATACAGGGACAACATTGACAACAACCCAACCACATTGTCGAACATCTATTTCAACCAATTAGAACTCCAAAACATGGATATTTTTCATTATAATAAGCTTACATATTGACTTAGGATCATATTTAAATATAAGAAAATACATATTTAACTTCTTTAATAAGGTTAGTCAACTTTCGGTTCTTCTATTTGGTTATAGAGAATTATCTGGTATGTGGTGCCTCCAAATTTTACTACATGGATTTGAAACCATCCCATCCTGGCTACATGAAAGATGTTACTCAATGCTTGGCTAAATCATAGGTCCTTGTATATTTGCAAAGTAAGATAGTATCTCAAAACATGGATAAGTTAATTCCTCACATACAATTCTCTTACATGGATAACTATAAACAAATCACACTCAAGCCTCCAAACTTTTATCTTATACAGGTGTTGCATTACTGCTTCTTAAAACTTTATATTAAGTGGTTGGAGTTTTTAAAATATCTTACTACACAACCTGAACAAACAAATTGAAGAATTAAAATTGAGATGAATAATTAAATAAAAATAAGATTAATTTAATATAGATAATTTGTAAATTAATAATTCAAAATATGTTAAACATTTAAATGAATAAATTTAATATTGAGTTAAAATAAAATTTATTAAAAATTAGAAGAAATAAAACACATAATTAAGAATAAAATAATTACAAATAATAAATCAATACTTACAAATAAAAATGCTTAACAAATAAATAATAATAAAATAAAATATTTACAGAATGTACGTACTATAATTTAAACATAAAACACAACTAATTAACAATTAATTAACTAATTTAAAATTTAAACATCAAAATGATCACCAAAAATAATTATCAAAATTAAGTATTATTAAAGCCTTAAATACACTATATATTCAAAAAAGAAATGTGAAAAGACATATGAATAAAGGCCACATCAAATACTCTCACACATAGAATTTTTCTTGTCATAAAGAAACTCATTTTTCAAAATCATTGGTAAAAAATAAATTTCACTTTTGAAAAAGTGTAATTCCATAATGAGTTTATTTTAAAAATGATTTCCCCCATGCGATTAATTAAAGTATAAAGATGAATTCAATATTTAATTAAATCTTATTAATATAAATTTAGTTCTGGTTTTAAAAAAATGATTAGAAATTAAAAATTTTAAATTGAATTTAAAAAACCTCAATTTGAATCGAATTAGAAGTCCAAATTTACCCTTTCTACTTAGAGAGCAGAATCCCATAATTGAAGATGAAAAAAATAAATAGCCCCTTTGTTTAATGGGGTGATGTAATAATTTTTTTGTGTAAAAAATAACCCATATGATAATTAATGAATAAATAATAAATATAATAAATCAATTAGTTAAACCCATTTTTTTTTCATATCAAAATGTATTTGGATTGATATCATATGAGTTATATCCTAATTAAAAAACTCAAAATCAATAATTATTATATAACATTTTCCCATAAAAAATTTAAGTTTATTTTTTCAAGAGTGCAAGAAAAATGGTTTATCTAATTAAATCCATTAGGTTAGAGAGATTAATGTTCTCAAAGTGGTATAAAGAATTTCAATTTGATGAAAAATTGATACATACTTACAAATTCTTATTTAATTTAAAAAAACACCGGGTTTTAAAAGAAAAATTAAAGGGTTTTTGAAGGGTTCTCATTGGAACATAGATAAACACATTTTAGACCACTCTCCACCCTTAAAAATCAACACTGTCACTATTATTAAATTCCATGGTGTGAGAAAATAGTAAAAAATGCATTGGAGATCAAAAAGGTTTTTAGATTCTAGTAGTTCAAATGAATATTAAAGGGTAATAAGAAATACAAAATTATCTTTCCAAAAAATTGAAAACAATAACATAGAAAGTATGTAATATACCCACTTATTACTACATTAAAAAATATATAACATATTTAAGGTTTTCAAATTAAATTCATGTTAAAATTTTAGGTTAAATAATGATTATCATTAAAGCATTAAAATAATCATGCACACCAAAATTTAGTCATATAAAGTTATTCTAAACGGAAGAAACAACTAGAAGATTTAAAAAAAGAATTTTAGCATGAAAAATACATTCGAAACAAACTTTTCAATCATTTATTACCCCATCAACAATAATAAATAGATTTTAATTCATCATTAAGAGGATGAAAATCCAAATGAAAAACTTGAACTATTACTCCCCAGGTTATAAGATTTAACGATTGATGTTTAGCTTGAGGCACCTCCATTTTTTATATTTTTGAGTATGTTACACTAGTACACAAATTAAAACTTATAAAAGTTTAAAATAAAAAAAATTAAATTCTAGAATTTAAAGTATTAAACAAAATACAACCAAAGTGAAATTTTAAGAGGGTTTGACTCAAGTTACTCTAACATGTATATTCTTTAAGATAATGAAAATTAATTGATTTATAATTCTATAAATGGTTTTAAAATCTTATCAAATAAACACTTTAAAAATATAAATTAAATTTACATGAATTAATTCATTAAAGATGATATAAATTAATTTCAAGAAATATTAATAAATAAATATTTTTTATATTTAATTCTACAAAATCGTACACCCTTAAACAGCAAAACAAGTGCAATAAAGAAATTGTAATGTACACATCCCTCACACTTTATTTTCAATAAGTGGAAATAATTTATACTCTCACAATTTGGGTGTAAGTGTACAACCTGGAAGCTCGATTGATATGAAATATGTTATAAAATATAGGTTTTCACATGGTGGAATATACTCCTACATTATTTTACTAAAAAATAAATATAATTTTTTTTATTAAAACAAAAAAAATGAAACACTAATAAATTGAAGAAAACAAAAAAATATTAGGATAACCCCCATTGGGTTCTGTATTATGACTTTACACCCATGGATAAATATTGGATCTTTCCAAATCTTATGGGGGGGGGGGTTATTACCTAAAAAAAACTATGTTTTCTTCTTTCAAGTGTGTTACCATACAATCTGGTTTCAAAAAATAGAAACGCAAACTTCTTTTATGAGGTTCCATTTAACAATAAAAAACTAAATCATCCTCTTCTGATTGTTTAGAACCATTTAGGTGTAAGTGAGGCGAATGAATGAATTGAGGAACCACAACTTTAAAAAAACTAATAAAACAAGCCTTAACAAAAAAATCAACCTTTTCAATTTCAAAATTAAATTAATCAATAAAATATGATGTAAGAGGAGAAAAAAACAGTTTTTTAGAGTAACCCTTTTCCAATTTTTTCCACCTTAGTTTTGGAAAGAATAACATCATATTAAATATACATTAAAATAATATTTTTAGTATTTTTTAAGATTTATTGAAGTTCCTTAGTAGGTATAGGATTAATAACTTCTAAAATAACAAGGCATTAAAAAAGTTTAGCTAACTCCTTCAATTATTCATAGGGAATGAAATATCCAGAAGTAGTCACATATAAATAAAATTGAAAATGGAAAATGGCCACTTTCATAAAATAAACATAACTATAAAAACAAAATATAATATTTTCTTCAACAAAACACGGTGAACGTAGGTAAATATAGCAGGAAAGAGAAAAAAAAATATGTTTTCTCTAACAGCACATCAAAATAAACCTCTTCAGTAGTGGTATATTCTGAGGTAAAAAATGGGGTATATTCAATTGGTTTTCCTTATTCAACAATGAATTTTTTTTATAAAATACAACACAAAAAAATCATTCCAATGAATTGAATAAATAGTTTTATCATAAAAATAAAATATATATTCTTCAATTCTAGAAGGGTTATCTTCTTGATATCCCCAAAATGTATCTCTGAATAGTTTCATTCAAACTAAAACTTTGAATCTATAGACTTTCAAGGGAAAAATAGGTATCTCAAAATCTTTTAAACTATATTATACTAATTGTTCTTTAAAAACCTTTTGAAACAATCCCATGATCTTTTGGTCCTTTTGAGAAGAGTTGAGAGAATCAATGAAATTTATCAGCATCTTAGGTGCCAAAACATGATCCCTAAAATGTGTATTAATCATTTACCCTATGCCCAATTTGGGACATCATCCATGAAATATGTATTTCTATTCACCTAATAACTTTATCATTTTGAAAAATATTTATAAACTTGTAATTGCATTACTATTGAATTTAGTAATGATTAATGAAAAAGATAATAATCACTATGATGAATGTGCCCCCTCAATAATGGAACCAATTTTTCATAGAGTGTTATATAGACTACCAATTTTATATTTATAATACCAAAGACATAACACAATAGCTAACCTAGGGGTTAGTCTCAAGGAGGAAGTATATTTATCCTAGTGATACTTCAAAAACATTTTTATATCATTTTCAAATAAAAAAATGTAAACATGAAACAATTATTGAAAAATGAACTGAAAACAAGAACAATAACAATAGGTAAGAATTGTAAAAAAAATGAGAAGAAAAGTTAGTGATGTAAAAAATAGTTCTAGGTTGGTAGAACTCTCTACTACCTATCATGAACCAAAGAAAACAAAATCTCTAGAACTCAACTTCACTAAGTGAACAATTTTTGTATCATCTCAATTTACCTATATATCCCCAAATAGTGACAATTCATGAATAAAATATCTTCCTATACAAATGAACTCTCCAAACTATTAAAAGAAACAAAATATCCTGACATCATGAACATAATTTATATCTTTAATAATTGATATTCACAAGATTATTATAATATAACTTCCTCAAATAAATATACTATTTTGAATAATGAAAAAAATAAGAAGAAAAATATGATGGAAAAAAGTGGAAAACTATTCTTATGAATTAGTGTGTCATGAAACCTCTCCGTTTGATGATCAAAATATACTGAGAGTGAAACTTGAAGAAATGATTAACAATATATTCAATATTAAAGAAGTATAGGATCTTCAAATACATTAAATATATTCGTAAATTAGTCCTGCATTATTGTATGTTTGAGATCACACACTGAAGAGAGGGAAAACAAACAATATAAAATTATTATTTTTGAATGGAGAAAAATAGTATAAAGAAGGGGGATAATAAGAGAGGGAGTATCTGGAACAAAATAAAAAATTAATCCCCACATTTTTACACATGTAAAAACTTATTTAAAATCCTAAAATATGTAAAAAAAGAAAAGTAAGAGAAAAAAAGTTTATTCTATATGAAAACTTTCACCCAATACCACATTCTTCAAGTGGCTCAAGAAAAAATTCCTCTACAAATACATTTAATTTATTTCTTTAAATGATGTGTCAACTTACTGTCATAAAAACACACTATTATATCTATTATAAAGAAATTCCATGACAAACTAGATTTAACCACTTAGCCAAATATGAGACTGGTAACCCCCAAGTCTCACTCTCTCTCTTAACATGCATCATATTAGGTATCTCATTGTGGTATTAATATAAATAGGTTTCACATAACCCCCTTTATTGAAACCAACTTAATATAAAAGAATATAAAGGACCAATCACTATTTCTACCCACAATATAAACTAATAAAAAAGCATTATATATCATAAAATCAACATATGTCATTGTTTTATCAGATTCCATCATAAAAGTTGATTTATTCAGTCCCAAGGATTTTACTCCCTAGTTATTCATCCACAAAAAATAACCCTAAAATGTTATTTCCAACTCTGATTGGGATAGATCATTTCATCCATACTTAAGATCATTATTTGAGCATGAAATGTCATTCATAATCAACACCTCAAACTATGGTGAGTCTTCAACATAATTATAGTTGAAACTAAATAAACATTAGACCATATTCATTTCTATACTTAGATGGAGTTAGATATGATTTTTCGATCCTCATTGCACCCAAAAAAAAATAAATCACAAAATCATTCATTGTCCCTTAAAACATAAAGTCTCTGGTTTCATCTTCAGCACAACCTTGATCTCAAAGGAAAAGATAATTCTTCTAATAAAAAATTTGTTCTCCCCAAATGGTTATCCTGGATATCCATTGTTCATCTAAATGGGGCTTCGTCGATGTAGTGGTTAGATCATCATCAGCCTTCAGATATTCATCCAGTGGAATTTTACTTAGTTTTATTTTGTTCATAGCATGTGATCATCATTCGAGCACATTGATTATGGGGTTTTGATTTAGTTACAACATTGAAAACAACCCAACATCTTCACTGAACACCTATTTCTATCAATTCCACCTCCAAAACATGTGTTTTTTTCATCAACCATTTCTTGTATGATGAATTCAGATTGCCTTTACTTCACCCAAAATCATAATTTATATTATTTGGTAACCTTAATCAGCTTCAAGTTATTATATTTGAAGAATTAAAGTATCAAGCATGGTGTGATATAAATTTTTTCTATATTGATTGGGAAACATCCTAGATTGGCTATATGAAAATGCCACTCAAAATTCATCTATTTAACTACTCCTTTATAATTTTTTCATGTCAACAGAAGCTCAAAATTTGAATGCATGAATTCGTATCAGATTATTCTCTTACATATCCATTTGGAAAAAAGATTACTCAAGCCGCCAAACATTAATCTTAAACTAGTGATGCTATTATACTTCCTAAAAATTTATATTAAGTTGACGGAGAGTTAGAAGTCACTTTTAGGGCATCCTATAAATATAAAAATTGGAATTGAAATTAATATAAAAAAATAAATAGAATATAAATTTAAAATAAATTAAATATAAATTAAAATTTCAAAACACATAACACATTTAATTGTATAAATTTAATATTAAATTATAATAAATATTATTCAAATTTTGTCTAAACAAAGAACCCATAAGATAAAATTAAATAATTACTAAGAAAAATTCAACACTTAAAATTAATGATTTAAAACAAACATAAAAAAGAGTAAAATATAGTATTCAAAGAACGAATAGACTGTAATTTGATTATAAAAATTATCATAACTAATATATAATTCCAAAACTAAATATCTCAAAAAATGATTATAACATAACAATTAACCAAATTAATACATGTTAAATCCTTTACTACATTATTTATTTTAAAAATATAAATATTTAGAAACACATAAATAAAGGCCATATCAATTATATTAGAACATAAATTACCTTCATGAATGTTGAGAGTAAAGGTAAGGGGTCTCTGATCTGAAGCTTTTTCTATCGATGCTTATTCTATATCCAAAACATATTTTATTTTCTAAGGTGTATATACATCCCATGGATATATTTTTTTTAATAATTTTAATTTTTATAAAAGGATTATATATCCATAATAGGTACTATATTTCATGAAAATTTGTTATAGGGTTACCGAAGTGGAAAGGGTTTTGTCGCCAATCTCATTTTCAAATCAATATTACTTATGAATGATAATAAATTTTGGGAATTGGTTTTATATTTATCAATAAAACCACAACCATTTTATTCTCCTCTATTTATTACTGATGTTTTACATATCCTCTCCCCATTTCATTTCATTGTTATGTTATTTAACCAATATGACACTTGTAAGTGAAATTGAACTCACATATTCCTTTTAGTTGGGAATATTCCTTCTATATGTGCACATTCATTTTATGTAGGTACTTATCAATGCATAAATAATTGATTAAGGTCATTTTATACTATTTTAATTTCATTATAATAGTTTCAAAATAATGTTTTTACATTTATTAGACGTTTCATTTTGATAAAAGCATCTATTTTTAATGTTTTCATTGTGAATACAATATTTCAATTATATGGGAATTATTATTTATGAAGATTCATTTTCATAACGATTTTGAAAAGAAACAAAAATATTATTATATTTTTCAAAATTAAAAGTTTGATTTCCAAAAAGATTTATTGACTTTAAAAAGGTATTTTTCAAATCCCCATTATTGATGATTCCTTTTAGAGTTAAAAATAATCAAAATGTTTTCACTTAAACTTTTTTGAACCTTTATATCTTATTCAAGGAACCATTATTGAAGATTATTTTCATAAGTAAATGTTTTCAATTTTTTTTACTTCACCTTTTTGAAACCTTTATTACTTTTTCAAGGATTTATTATTAATAATTCTTCCAAATAATGATTTCAAAAGGCCTTATATTAAATTTCTCATAAGTAATATTCTCTAAAGTGATGTATAAATTATTCTTTTTATGAAAATGTTTGGAAATTCTTTCTAAATACCATTTTATGTTTATCTTCCATTTTCCTTATTAAAAATATTTTTTCTCCTATAAAGGTTTTTTAGGAATAAACATATTAACTCCTTTAGGTAAAACTCCTTTTTAATGATTGAATTTTTAGAATAAATTGATCAAATTTTTATACCATGTTATATGATACCATTTTTAAATGATATGAAACCCATTTTATTTTAATACGTTTTCTTGATATGATGAATGATTGATATCTTATGAAATGTATATGTATGAATAATGATGGGTGGGGTTCTGTATCTCCCTCAAAAATATTAATTAAGGCATAATATCTCATAAGATAAAAATGTTCTTATATTTTTGATACTCAATTAAATAATGGACCCTAGGTTATAATACTTGGGTCAATAATGGACAACGTGTTATGATAATTGAATCAATAGTAAGCCACGAGTCATGATGCTTGAGATAGTAATGGGTCATAGGATGTAATGCCTTAGTAATTATGCAATGGGTCATAATATTTTTAATCTTGAAACACTTTGTAATGTTTCTCTATGATTATGTTTTTAACATAAATCCTTTTTATTCATTTTTTAGTGAAATTTCATATTTCTTTGATTATTCTCCATTACTAATGTTTATTATATGACACTCTTATGACATGATACATGTTTTTTCATATGATATTACATATACTAATTTCATGATTTATGAGAAACTATTACTATTCCATGTTATTTAATTTATAATATTGTTTTACCATGCACATGTTTTCTAATATTCTTATGATATAACCTTTGATTACATGTTGACAAGTTTTCCCTTTCTAAGAGTACAAGATCATAACTTTATTATGATTATATTCCCTATGTTGTAAATATGAGTGAAACTTTTGATTAGTCTAGAAGTGGTATAGTGTGATTTTGATTATGGATAAATGTAGTTTCCTTAAAATTTGATTAAAAGAATAATTTTCTCAATATATTTCTTATCAAGTTACACTGATCTTTAAGTGAACTACGATATACTATAAAAGTATTATGATTTAAATGTAAAAATTATAACCCAACCCTTAAATTTATTGTATGAAGAGGAATGAACACATTATGAAAAATATTTTTAAAGGTTTTATATAATGAAAATAGATTTTTTAATCCATAATAAATATGTACTCCATTTTCAGTAAATTTGTTTTATGTTTTAAAAATATATTTTTTTCAATAACGGTTTTTATTGAATTTTGTGTATAGTGATTATAGTTAATTTCTAAATTTATTATAAATATTATTTGAATGAAATAATGTAATTTTTTACTTCATAAGGTTATTAATATATCAGGATGAATGTTCTGTATTTTTTATGAAAAAATTTATCTTTTTGTGAATAGGGAAAATAAATATTTTTATAGAACTGTCATTTCTATTATTTTAATCTAGTAATTTAATATCCTTATTATATTTTGTATTTGGTTTTAATGTAAAATAATATCATTTTTAACAAATATAAGCTGAAAATTTTCATTAGTAACAACATTGTATTTTATTTTGGGAAACGTTCATTTTTATGGATGAAAACAAAATTTTCTAAAAACTATTTTACATTACATTTTAATAATTTATAATAAAATGGATTTTTTCCACTTATAGAAATTTGATTTCAAAATATTATTTCTATATTTGGAATTAGTACATTCAAATTTAGTAAATTTGTCCCATTTTGGGCATTATGAATTGTAATAATGATAAATAGGATTCATTATGGTAACACTAAAATGGGTAAAATAAGATTAAAACTGTGAGATAAGGTCTAAAAATCAATAAAAAACTTTCATTTATTTCATTTTATGAGAGTAATTTGACTATATCCATGTTAAATATGAATATATGTCATTTTTGATCCATTTTACATTGATAATTACATTTATATTACTTTATGTAAAAAATAAATAAAAAATTCCACCCTATTGATTTTGACTTCTCTTATATGATTTTATAGGGATAAAAAGAATTTTTAGAAGAATAAAATATGTTTTTTTTATTATAAATAAATTAAATTTATGTTGGTAATTTAATTATTATTTTTGTCAATGGTATAATTACCTTAAATGCTTACGCAACATTGACTCAATGCTTATCTAGGCAGTAATAAAACATTAGTAAATGATTTTAAAACATTAAAATAAATATATTTTGGATTAATTATTGTGTTACAATAATTTTATGTTTTATAATAATTTATAATTGATGTTAAAATATTTTATATTGAAAATACATTGTAATATTAATGAATTTTAAGCTAAATTAATTGAACAGTCCCACAAGTAACTTTAATGTTATTTTATAGTAAATAATATTTTATTAAATGATTTAAAAATAAATAAATAAATAAAGAGGATATTTAGAATTTTAAAAGGATGAAATTTCATCGATAGACAATTTTTTATTCTGTTTTCACCTCAAATGTAATTTTTTGACCCTTAAAGGCTAAAAAATTTGTTACCCCTATTAAAGTTAAAAAGGGTTAATGGAGGTGTTGAACCACATGATAAGGTTTATAATGACACAAAAACCAACCAAAATTATATTGGATGATATTATTTTGAGTTTATTTTATTTTTCATCTAATGAATATCTAATTGGATTTATTATATTAAAATCTTTTAGGTAATTTAAGTTTTCCCTTTCCTCATTTATAAAAGGGAATATCCACTTCTATCTTCAGCACACATTTTGAGCAATCTAGACCATCCCATCCCTACCCTAATATCTTTTGAACTCTTAATCTCTATGACCTATGGTGTTTTGTCTCATCAAAAGACCAACATTGAAATCTTATGTGTTAATCCAATGTTGGTTTTTTGATGAAAATATATAACTCTTTACTGATACTTTTAATTTTATTTTTTATTATACCAACAATAAATCTTCTTAAACCATGAAGATATAAAAACATGATTATCTCCACTATAATAAAAAATTATTATGATTATCTTACAACCCATTTTCATCTCCTTTTCAATAATATGGGGAATGAAAACATCGTTTATGCATACGAGTGGACTAACACCTCTATGAAGCAATGTGTTTCATTTTTCATCAACATCACACATGGATGGTTAATATTATGGATTTAATGAATATATATATATATATATATATATATATTATATTCATGACATAATTTTGATTCAATATATATAAAATATTACTTACCTTCTTACCCTTCCACCCGTTAAAAAATGACAATGTCGCTTCTATGTATGTCTAGACTACCACCTCCACAAATAGAGTTAATTCATTTTTCTTGATCACCATTAATAGATGATTATAAAATTTTATTTAATGTATAAAAATTATATTTTCTTAGAAGACAACCCACCCAGATTGGGAGATATAAAATCAAGTATAGGAAAACAAACCTTTGACCATATTGAAACAGAGTAACAAAATTTGAAATTTAAAAAATCCCTCATCAAACCTGTCACCACTAGGATGCCTTGGGACATGGATCCTAGAGAAACTATCCTCATCAAGTCGCGCCCCTAACATCGAACCACCTCATATTCACCATTGTCTGACATCACTGGCAAGACCCACCAGCCATTGTCACCACAACATCAAACCCTTGTCACCGAAAGAACCATCAACCTGTCATCGTCCTTACACAATGTCATCATTGTCCTCAATCAAAGACTGTCATCATAAAATTATCTCCAAAATTGCCCAAATAACAACATTGAGGAAGAAATACCGACCAAATAAGAGAACCAGAAGACAAATGAACTCCATAAACATTGAAAAATCAACATTTAACAAAACCATCATCAAAGTGGTCAGAAACTAGACTCTATCCTAATATTAGCCATGCTTAGAACACCAACATCTGCCAACCCACACATCCCAAAATATATTACTACCACTACTCCAGCTCCAAATAGGAGAGGCATAGAGGAACACGATATCGGAGTAGGGATAAGAGTGGCCATATGCTCCGAACGATAGCTTCCATCAATGAGGAAGGAAACATGAAACTGACACAACCTGAGCAAAGCGAATCAGGAATGCTAGGAATCGCATAGACCTCCAGACCAGAAAAAACCAAAAACTCATTGTGTCAACCACTCTTGATCTAAATTGTAGAGTATAAGAAGTGTATGAGGCTAGAGAATAGGATTGGGAGATGAAGGATCCAATGGAAATCCGCCATCATTGAGACCACCAAATGCTACATTAAAAACACCACATTGAGAAAACCATCACCAAAAAGGATTTCATCACTAATAAGGATGAAAAATAGTTTTTACTTTATCTGAGTAGTTCATGAGAATTTCCCTTTACAGACCATATAATCCTTCCAATAGTGCACCGTCAAAAAATTAGAGGATGAAAAAGGGGCGAAGGGGGAGGGGAAGGGGATGGAAGTGTAGAAAAACTCCCCCATCCAAAGTGACAATGAGAATAACCCTCATGTATAAAATTTATATTTATTTAACGATTATTATTCTATAGATGATGGAATGGTTCCACTTTGACCATGGTTAACCTACCAAATTAGTACAATTATTATGATCCAAACATCATGAAAACTTGAAAAATGAAATGAAATTATTAATAAATATATAATTGATGTTAATAAATGAAATTAAAGGGATTAAAATAGGGTAATAGACCTGAAACAAATTCTTAAGAAAGTATAAAATTAATATATATGTCAATCCAGACTCAAGGTAAGGGGTTTCATAATTAAATTCATTTTTAATTGGTTATATTGTTTATTCAATTTCAATGTTATGCCAAAATTATATGTGTAATGACATCATATAATTTTATAATTTATTTCCTCATTTTTATATTGATTTATTTTTTTTACAAAATATCACTTCATTGATTGAATCTCACATAAATGTTAGAATCTTTATGATGGTTTCTCATATCACTTTTTAGTTTATGAGAAATATGCCATATTCAAAACTTCTTTATTTTATGTGGTGGTTATACTACCCCAATGATATTTTATATCCTTAATATATTTAAATTCTTTTTTAATTTGAAGTAATTTCTTTTATGGGGGTTATGATTCAAAAGTATCAATCTTGTAAGGGTTTATTTGAGAATTTTATCATTATTAAGAATTATTTATGTTTAAATTTTTATTGGTGTAATTATATATTATTTATATTATAAATCCCATATATTTTATTCTCTTATTGTTTTTTAATAAATTAAAATCTCTTGTTTAATTTTTCCCACCTAAATTACTTAAAAGTATGAAATAATGTTTACAAGGAAAACTGACTTTTTTTAATCTTTGGACATGAATATATTTATTAAATGTTCATATTTTCTTTAAAATGTTTTGAATAATGTTTTTATAA
This sequence comes from Viscum album, assembly GCA_963277665.1. Lineage (NCBI taxonomy): Eukaryota > Viridiplantae > Streptophyta > Magnoliopsida > Santalales > Viscaceae > Viscum > Viscum album. Next base: position 2,048,886,867 of record OY728119.1, read on the forward strand.
TACTTTAATAAATTATTAAATACATTTTTAACCATGATTTACTTTCTATAAAAATAAATAAAACGCACCTTCTTGTCATTTTCAAAATGAGCCACTTTTTATCAATGGTGTGTACGTAGTCTTTGTTTTAACACTTACCACATGGAAATATTTTCCAATTATCATGAATATTGTTTTAATTTTGGATTACTTCAAAATATTCAAATGAACTTTACAATGAATTCCTTTTCTAAATATTTTGTAATTTTTTATATTTTAAATAAGAGATTTAAAAATTTAATGGGTATTTTCCTCAGTAATTTCTCTAGTGATCTTCTAAAAGAATTTTCATCCACTTAAAAATCCATTGTTGAGTCTTATAATTTAATGGGAAAATAATTTAATGATACCAACCACTTTATTTCTCTAGATTTCTTATGATCACGTTTTTTATATTTATGGATTGGTGAAACTATCAACCTTTTATATGCTATTTATTCAATATGATTGTTTATATTAATTATGCACTGAATTGTTAAAATTTATTTCATATTGAGAATAAATTGAACTTATTAAGTGATGGTAGGGGGCTATCATAGTCCCTCTATGCATCATTAGGTCTAATGAGACAAACTAGAATGAGTATTTTGCTTATGCATGCCTAATTATTTATAATGTCCTAGAACGAGACCTTGAAGGTATGATTATGATGTCCTGTAAAAATTCCTCTATAATATGATTATGTTGTCACTCATTATTTATTCCATAATTATGAAACCAATAATTTTCTCCATGTGATTATTTATATTCCTATTTTATCCATGGATATGTCCCCATTTTTTTAAATTAGTTTTATAAAATATTTGATTATTTTATATCTATGAAATATTATTAAAGATTTTTTTATTTGGAAAGATATTATGGTGTATGATTTTCTCTTATTGAGCATCTGATCTCACCCTTTGTTATGTTTTCTTTTACCTTTGATACTATGAAGGGATCTATGAATGATTTTAGGGATATAATAGAAGAAATAATTTAGTTCTCACTAGAATTTTAATGTTATATTTCATGTATTAAAATATATTGTTAGAATAATATATGTATATAGTCTCCCAAGACTACTAAAATATTCTATCCTTTGAGATGTGATATCTTTTATCTCGAGACAATTTAGTAAGATAACCATAGGCACTGGTTGTTGGAGTCAGGGTGTTACAGTTGCTTTCAAAGGGAGGTTTAACAGGGCCCTTGTGAACTATAATTAGGAAAAACTATATTAGTGAACATTAACCCATGATATATTCTTGGTATAACTATATTTATTGATTAATATCATGATTCTTTGTTGAAGTAAACATTGTGTGTTTTTTCTAGAAAATTAATCCATATTTGGAAGTTAGAATGTGTATGCAGATGTCTGATAACTACGCACAGGGCAATCACTCTAAGAGGGGGATTATGTATTAACTTGATCTTTATTGATTAATGATGCATGGGTCAAATACTACACACCATGCAAGGAACTCCGGAGGGACATACTCGGGTTAATTCATATTTTCTTTATAAACCATTACGAGGGATGATAGGATAAAACCTATGGAAACCGATGACATCCCATAATGATATTGGATAAAACTAAATTGTCATGGTATTAAAATTCTGAGGTTGATCATAAATATAATGTTTTAGGTACACTTTTTGGGGTTTTGGGTGATGAGAGTTTTAGATGATTATGGATATTTTCAGAGACATTTAGGGTAATACAACCATTAATTTTAGTATATGTTTTGGTGAAAAGGATATTTAAGGAATAATGATTTTATATTTTATAAAGATATTATTAAAGGTATTGATAAACTTATGGTTTAATATATTTTTTTATTTTGAGATTATTATTGGTTAATACAAATTGGGGACATATGTTTTTATCATGTAGATAACCATGAGATTGAAGTGTTATTTGGGGACTATGTGATTAAATTTATTTTGGAATATGGTGACTATATGTTTTGAGAATATTATATGATAAAAATAAATAAAATATTATTTTCTAGGTTGACATTTCATTTAAGAAATAATGATTAAGTTAACTTATCAAAACATATTCACTTTTTTGAGGTGGTTTTATAGAGATTTAGTTTATTTTGGGAAATTATTAGTATGTTCAAGAGAATATATAATTAGTTTATATACATTCTAGAATGTGAAATTATGTGGTATTAATGTTTTTTAGTGAAAACTATTTGGATCAACATAGAATAATATGTTATAAAGTCATTCTAATATTTGGGTTGCAATTATGTCTAGCATATTTTGAAGAGTTTTAAGGTTAGTTGAACTATGGGTGTTATTATTAAAGCATTCGATATTAATTTAGTATTTATCCATATGAAGTTTTATTCATTTATGATATTATATCATCTTGTTTTTACCATTTAGGTTTTAGTTAATGTATGTAAATATGAGGAATAATTTTTCATCCTTTCATGGATCAAATGACCTCTTAAAATTTAATTTTAGTGCTTCAAGAATGAAAAAATCATCTTGAATATTCATTTCATGGAGTAAGAGATAATAAATAAGTATAAATTTATTGAATCATAGCCAAAGGATAACAATTTTTTATCAAATGTAAATAGAACATATAAGAATATTTTCTCAATTTCTTTATCTTGATAGATAAAACAATACCTCGGCTCTAAGAAAATTATCATGAAATATTTTTTTTTATATTTTTACCTTTATTTATGGTGAATTTATTTACTTATTTATCCCTTTATGATTAATTTTTTCTTGGTCATTAAATATTTTTGACCATGTTCTCTATCACTCACTTTTATTTCTAGGTTGTTTTGTTACTCCTCTGTATCCATATTTTCACTTCTCCCCAATGTTCTCCTTATTGGGTAACCGATTATGTGTTATTCTAGGTGTGGTTATTATTTCACTTTTCCTATTTTTTAAAATGATTTTTTAATACTCCTTTTCATGATGTGTTTTTAATAAAGTTATTTTTAAATATGAAATTTTTTTCCCTTTCATGATCATTTGTTTTATATTTCACTTCCTGGAATTGAAAAAAAAATTAAACCATTTTTTAGTACAGAAAATAAAAATATTGTGAGGGAAAAATTTATTTATGGGGTGGTGGATGGAGAATGTAGCACTATAAAAATTTAGTTTAAAATAATACTATTTTTGAGATCATTCTTAATAAGAAACATTGGGCTTTATGTAAAATGTGATATACTACACAAATATTATTATTTATATGTGACTTTCATAACCTAGATGCAAAATTGTTTATGAAAATAGGAATAAATACCTTATAAACAATATATATAAATTTTTTATATAATGATATTTTATTAATTAATTTTAAATAAATTTGTACATAATTTTCTATAAAGTAATTTTATGATTCAATAGTATGTTTTCTTCAAAAATAGGTTTAATTAAATTATGTCCTTGGAAATTTTAATTAATTTATATTAATTTAATAAATTTTATTTTGGTGAATTCAAATAATTTTTGATATCATCTTTTCAATATTAGTTTTTTGTGAATTTTGTTATTTTTTCTAAAAAAATATTTTTTCAATGAATAGTTAACAATATCGTTTTTTGTAATACTCCAATTACTTTTATTTAAATTATGTAATTTAAATTTACCATTAAATTTGGATTTAGATTTAAATTAAAATAATTTCCATATAATTAAACATAATATGAACAGTTTCATAGGAATTAATAATTTATTTTATTTTTTCATATGTTCATTTTTATTTTTAAAAACATTTATATAACTATTTCTCATCAAACTATATGAATTTAAATTAAAATTGATTTCTTCCCCTTATAGAAATTCAATATTAAAAAATGGATTCCATATTTAGAATAAATGTGTTCAAATTTGTTAAACATTTCAGTTTATGGTCATTATGAATAGTAACCATTATAAGTATTTGTTACTATAGAAAGGGTGAAATTGTTAAAACGAGGTTAAAAATATGGGATAAGATCTCCAAATAAACCCAAAATTTGAATTTATATCATCTTATAAAATTAATTCAACCACATCCATCATAAATTATAATATATGGAATTTTGGAGACATTGTTCTTTGATAATGAACTTTATATTACTTTAAGTAAATAATAAACACTAACTATCATTCTGGTTTTTTTAATTTATCATATATATTTTTACATAAGGTTAAAATGTAGTTTTTAATGTCATGAACCAACCCGGGTCGACCATGAACTGGTAACCTGAGTCGGTCTGTGACATGGCTCGAAGGGAATTCCCGATCCCTACAGGCCGATAACAAGTGTCAGGCATCAAAGTATACACGAGGGAATGATTTACGAACAAAATAAATAACTAGGATTAGATAAATAAGCTGAACTAAACAAGACACAAGATCAAACAAGTGAACAACAATAAATAAACAATTGGTCCATATATATAATACACTGAACAAGCAGAAAAAAAATACAAAACTGAAAATCAAACCACACAACCACGACCTCCATGTGACCTATTGATCACCTCTAATCACTAAACTAAACATGATCCACATTGATCACTTACATGGAAACCTTAATAAAAAAGGAACAAACAACTAGAAATTTAATGTAGGCGTGAGCACTAAAATGCTCAGTAGGGATGTCAAGAGTAAACCACTGAATAAAATTGTTTCCTTTCCCAACACAGTTCATTATGTCTAGTTTGAAATGAAGTTATAAAAAAAGGGTTATAATTTTTTGTTAGACAAATATGGTCCTTCCATTGTAAAAATCCAACGCATTCCAAAACATTATTTTTCTAAACAATATTACCATTTCCAAACAAAAACCCAAACCAAAACTGAAGTAGTCAAAAACTAGGCTGAGGTGTAAATAAATAAAAAGTGTAGGATGAAAACTAAAATCAACAGTAGTAAATAAATCGATACATAAAATAACCATGGGAAATCATAAACATCTTTAGAAGAACCATAGGTGTACATGGTTCATAACAACCTTCCTGCGTATGGTGAAGCCCTGAAGTCAATAACCAACTAGCTACCATAACTTGGGATTACTAGTGACACATCCCTCCTGGCCTATCTATAACTCCTGGTGGTACTAACTTTTCTAATCAGGGATAACAAGAAACTGTCACTTGATCATATTAAATACGCCTAGGAACCTGGGCTGTAATAATACTATGCAAGTGGGAGGCCCTCACACGTGTGACTCACCTTACCTGTCGTCACCACACTTGCCTACCCAAAACACATACACTCTCTAAAATAACTCATAAAAGGATATCCCCCATACAGAGGTTCCCCGTATATATATATATACATACTTATATCACATATTCCCATCATATCATCAAAGGTGTCAACCAGGTTGTCACAACATAAAAACATCAAACCATTTTAGTAAACATTTTAAATCACTGAATGGGTACTCACTTTTACCAAAATAAATTCTTTTCTATAATCAACAAAAACATCATCTTTAACAATTTTTTTTTACCAAATAAGTTTTACCACATTTTAGGAAAAACAAAAAACTTTATAAAACATTCAAAACGAGATATTTTTCCCATTTTCATACCAAAACCATTCTCATGTTCAAATACGATACTAGTTTTCACATATTCCAAATCCAATTTCAAAAAACTCACAATGATGAAACTTTGGGTTTAGAAATCAACGAACTTACCAAAACATTACACAAACCATACTTTACTAATACCCACTTCCTACATGTAAAGACTAGAACCCAAACAAACAATATTCATGAATCATTTTCAATGGGAAAACAAAAAAATTAATTAACTACATAAATGATGAAGGTGAAAATAAAGTTTAAAAATTATAATTTTTTTTATATTTAATCGAATGAAATGGGGGCACCAATACATGAGTATAATCAAAGAATCAATTCAAAATAAATTTTAAAAAAATTATACAAATTGTAAAACACTATAACAAACTATTAAAGAGTATTACGAAGGTACATATCATGTTTAAAACATTATCAAAACAATATTTGACATCCAATGAACAAATTTTCCATAAGCACATATAATCATAACCGGAAAAACACTTTTTTGGTAGAATATAAAAACTTGAACACACTATAAAAAATTAACTAAGTTCATTAAAATGGTGTGAACCAAGTAAAAAAATTAATTAAAACACACAAGAATTAAATAGACATAATCAGAATAAAAAAAATAGATTTTATTACTTCAATGGCATGAGAACATGAAGTCACTTCAGATGAAGGAAGAACTAAGGTTTTCAATCCATTATCACACCCAAAAAATTCATAAAAACACACAAACAAAAACCATAGGATTAGGGTTTGTCCATTTTGAAGAAAACCCCCCAAAACAATATCGAAAAAAACAAACCCGTGGGAAGAGGGATGTCGGTGAAGCGGGTCATGGTCAGAAGGGTCATCAGTGTCGGAGCATGGAAGATTCGTCGAAGGTGTAAAGGGAAATAAATCTGGTCAGAGTGGGTTGGGTTGGCCAGAGGCACACTGGGAAGGGGTTGGGATGCTAGGATGCGGTGTAAGGAGGCGCACTGGGATGTAGAGGTTCTGAGGTTGGTTTGGCCGAGAAGGTGGAGCGTCGTGCTTGGATGGTTTGTACGCACACCAGGGGAGAAGGGGGGGGGGGCTTCGTGCACTTAATGGGAGGGGGGTCTCTGCTGGAGAGTTATAGGGTGTGGGAAACAGGCCTCCAAGAAGGTGGTTTTGAAAGATTATAAAACATTTTTTACCATCATTTTTTATGAAATTATTTTTGTTTTCAACTATTTTTTATATTTTTAATCCATGTATCATGTTTCATTTATATTGGGCTTATAGTTTGTATTTTATAGTTTTTCAAAGTCACGTACTTGAAACAGAATACCACATCGGAAATGAAGAATGTTATGTATATGAAAGGGATAACCAGAATCCCATATTGGAAATGCATAATGATTTACAGGGTAAGATCCCTTATAAAAGGGATCTCTGGGTGAGAGATTTTGTCAGAATCTAGACTAGTGTAATGAAAAAACTGATGGATTTTAAATAGTGGATAAATTATGCAGAAAAATTTATTTTTATTTTTTGTTCTGTTTTGTTTATATATATATATATATAAACAAAACAAAACAAAAAAAATTATTATTTTTTTAAATAATTTCTTTTTTCTATTTTAGGGGAAAGGCGGTGTCTAGGATGCCGCCTTCGTGGCATATTTTTTAAAAAACTTTTAACCTAGCATGTTTAAAAAAAAATTAAAAACATTCTTAAAAAACTCAGTAGGGGAGGGGGTTTCACTACGCGTAGATCGGGGGGGTGACACCCCTAGGGGTTTCGTCATTTTTTATAATAGTAATAGTAATAATAATTATTATAATAATAATAATAATAATAATAATAATTGTAATAATTATTATTATTCTTAATGATAATATTAATAATAATTTACCTATAAAAATATCATTAATCTCATTAATAACTATAATAACGATAATAATAAGACTAAAAATAACAATAATTATAATCATAAATTTATTCATTTAATTTTAAATAATAAAAACATTAATAATAATGTAATCATAAAAATATTTAAAACATATTTAAAAACCATTTAATAATAAAAATATTATTTAAAATGTTTAATAATAATAATAATAACACTTCCAATAATAATAATAATATTATTATCATCTACAAAATAATATTATTATTCTCATGGTGCAAACATTTACCCAATTTTGTTTTATTTTACAACATTTAATTTATTTTAAACATTAGGCAACTACACAGGCACCTGGGCCGACCGCGCGGTTACCACCATCTGTACGGTGCCAATGCACTAGTCCAAAACCCATAAAACACAACAACATCAAAAACATTAGACCAACACTCAACCTACAACTTGACAATGCTAACCAAAGCTAATAAATAATAAAATAAACTAATTTTAAACGGTCGAGGTGTGACAATCTTTCCCACAACAGAATGTTTTTCCCAAGAAAGTCACCAAGCCGAATTTGTTTCAAGAATTGAGTCCATGCCCCAACAGAACCAGAAGAACCGAGGAATTTCTGGAGTGACTATTTTCCCCCCCAAAGTCACACTCAACCGATCTAGAAAAAACTACAACAAAAAACAATGGGAGAACATGATGGGGTTCTCCCCACTATCATGACTCAACTAGCACTGGAATTCAAAAACCCAACCTTACAACCCTAGGTAGGGGACCCCATCTAAGAACTCCCAACTGGTCCAACCCAAATTCCATCACACGAGAAAGAAAAGGCCACCACTAGAACTATATCCTCTTCACACACCAATTGAACCCCCCCCCCCAATGTTAGGAGTATAATCACAAAAAGAAACATCAACCAAAATCCCACAATGTACTGGATCCACTTCCTGCCCATATCATAAAACCCAAACATCTCCAAGAGATCAAAACCGAAACCAAAACCAAAACTAACCCACCTGAGGAGCAAACACACGCTAAAAAAACAAACATTTCTCAATGAAACATCCATAAAAACATGACTACTTAGATTATAATAGAACGATTCCATCCTAATTTCATGATGAAACTATAGAACATAAAAAATGGAAAAATATTAACAGTAGAAAAAGAACAAAATTTCTCTAAATATTCTAGTCCCAATATAGAACTCAATACCTGGACCAAGGATTCACACTCCCAGAAACTCTTAATTGCAAACAATATTCACCCCGAGACCTATGGTTGAGGCTCTGATGGATGAAATATCTCTTGCCACACAGTTAGGAAATAGAATCCTCCAATCAAAACATCCTTTTAAAGGGACACATTTTTACAAAACTTCTCCGAATGACCCAAACAACTGCAACGATGGCACGTCTTCGGTGGGTTGCAACAAAATGGATTTGAATACCATAAACTTGCACACTATTGGAACACCACTAAATGGTCTGATGAAATGGACATCATAGCCACTTCCGAGGAATATTTAGAAATTGGTCCCTTTTGCATCCACTCATCACCAGATAGGGATCCTTCACAGACAACGAGAGGAACCAGATTTACAACCAACTATTCTATGGAGACCAACTCCACTAGAAATTCTTCATCTATTAGCTTCTCAAAAACAATGTTCCTTAGAATAGAGGACCCACTCTTTGATCTCTGGAAGAAGACCCCTGATGAATTAATAATTCTTCATCAAATCATGTGATGATATCTCCAGAGAAAAGGAATCCAATTCCTTGAGATGGTCAACCTACGCTTTCACCATACATTGGCCTTGTTGAATACGCACGATCTCTTCCCTTTTGTTCATATTCACCTCTTCAGGTATGAAACATCAGACGAAGATTGATTTGAAGACATCCCACATTATCCCATCTTGCATTGACATTGGGGAAAACCGTCATTCATCCAAAGGAGGACCTTCAAACAAACCCAATACAACATGCACTCTAAAACATTTGGGAGTTACCAATACCTTTAAGACACAATCGACCTCTTCAAGCCACTCCATTTCTTCTAATGGTCTTTGATCACTATGAAGAATGGGAAATGTCAAAGAATGTACAAAAACTAGGCATGACTCATTGGAATCTTTGGATACCATTTTGGTTGGAATTTTCAGAACAACATATATAATAAAAAGTAAAAACCAATATCAAACTGAAGATACTTCAATTAAAGAACCTTATTTTAGAAACAACCAAACAAATATAAAAACGACCAAAAATATTCTTTCAAAAGTTCTATTTTCATTTAATTTTCAAAACTATCTTCTCCCAATGTTAATTTCCATGATCAAATCCCCTTTCAAAATCACTTTAAAAATATAGTGATAAGCGTTTAATATCAAATATTCACCCAAGTAATCCCATGAACCATTGAAAATGTGTTCATTTTTTCCATTCATACGTTCCAACATATACATTCCATACACATACCCCCACATGTGAAAACGTCCATAAAGAATGTCAAGGTCTCACTAATCCATTTCTTTACAATTCCAAACAAGTACCAAATTATTGTACCAAAGCACTTTTAAATTTTTTTTAATCCCCTTTATAGATTTAAAACCATTTAAAGAATGAAAAATCATTCCCAAAACCATTTTCATTTTCAAAATACCTTAAAAAATCTAGAATAAAACACAGTACAACTTACACTAAATAATCAGAAAGAGGGACAAGCATCAATGCCCAACTCGATGACATGGTAGTGAGCCATGACACAAAAAGGAAATTACTCTAAGATAAACTTAAACTAGGTACCTGGGCCCCCATGGGTCACAACTTCATGTGGAGTGACAACATGACACTTAGTCACCTCTATTGTCATCTCTCAGCCCAAAATAGATACAAATGACTCAAAACCCGGACTACCCCTAGTAACTCATGAGTCGTTACGAGTGATGGTGGTCATGCAGTGACCCGTAACCAACCTCTTGAGGCCCAAAAATTTAAATCTCTATATACCAGACACCCCAAATATTAAGGGCCCCCTATGATACCATTTTTACTTGATCTAACCCTTGTTGACCTTGAACCGGTCACCCAAGCTGGTCCACAACATGGCCTGAAGGTTGTTTTTGATCCCTACATGATGGAAACTAGTGTCGTGTATCTAAGTATAAATGAGGGAATGAATTAAGTTGAATGTAAATAACTAGTATTATATAAATAAACTAAACTAGGAAATCCACAAGATCCAATAACTTAACAAAAACAAAAAAAACAGTTGGTCCAGATAAGTAATATAATAAACAAACCGAAAAAACTTATGAAACTAAAAATTAAACCACACTACTATGACCTCCATGTGACCTCTTGATCGCCTCCAAACACTAAACCGAACTTTATCCACATTGAGAAGCTACCTGGAAACCTAAATAAGAATAAAGAACTTGTAACTGGAAATATAATGTAGGCGTGAGCACCAAAATGCTCAGAAGGGATGCCAAGACTGAACTACTGAATCCAAGTGTTTCCTTTACAAACAAAATACATTAAGACTAGTTTGAAATTTAGTTATAAAAATACTATTTTCACTTTTTAGTATACAAACATGGTTTTCCTATTGTTAAAATCCAACACTTTCCACCCATTTATTTTGAAAACAATATTAAAATTTCGAAACCAAAAACCAAGAAGCCAAAATCCTAGATGAGATGTAAATAAATAAACAGTGAAGACTGAAAACTAAAAGAAATATAGTTAAAAAAGATGATATAGAAAATAACCATGGGTGATCCTGAACATCCCTTAAAGACCATTCGTCAAACATAATTCGGAACCACCTACTGGAATATGGTGAAGCCCTTAAGTCAATAACCAACGAGCTTCCCTAACATGGACTCACTAGTGGCACATCCCTCTTGGACTGTCTACCACTCATGGGGGTGTTGAACCACAAAATCAGGGCTAGCAAGATACTGTCACTCGATCATCTAAAAGACACCTGAGAACCCATGGTGTAACAATAATATGTAAGTGGGAGGCCTTTGCACGCATGACACACCTTACCTTCTGTCATTGCACTTGCCTACCCCAAACATGACCACTCTATACAATAACACATATAGCTATATCCCCTACATATATGTGACCCCTATATATATATACATACATAATTATATATCATATTCAAAACATATCATCAAAGGTTCTCACAAGGTCGTCACACTATACACACATCAAAACCATTTCATTAAACATTTTAAATCGCCAACATGATACTCACTTTTACAAAAATAAATTATTTTCTATAAACAGCACAAACATTACTTTTATGAAAACACATTTTTTATCAAACATGTTTTCCCACATTTTAGGAAAAAAGAATATTTCTAAAACATTCCAAACATGACCTTTATCAATTTTCATACCAAAAACATTCACATTTTCAAATCTTCCACTGGTTTTCAAAAATACCCAATCCAATTTAACAAAAATCACAATGATGCAACTTTGGGTTTAGAAATCAATGAACTTATCAAATCAATAAAAAAACATACTTAATAAATCACCACATCCTACACATAAAGACTAGAAAGGAAACACACAATTTTAATGAATGGGAAACACCATAATGAATTAAATACATACATGATGAAGGTTCTAATAATGATTAGAAATTACCAAAACAAGATTTGAAAATTTATCGAATGCAATGGGTTTACTAATACATGCTCATATTCAAAGAATCACTTCAAAATCCATTATTAAGAAATTATAAAAACTGGAAAAAACTATAATAAACTATTAAAGAGTATTGTAAAGGTGCGTATCATGTTTTAAACATTATCAAAATGCTATTTGACATTCAAGTAAAACATTTTCCATTGGCATATATTTGAAAAACCCATAAAACACTTCAAAACTATTTTTAATAGAATATATTATGTTAATCACACTATAAAAAATTAACTAAGTGCATTACGAATGTGTGAATCAAGTAAAAAATTTAATTAAAACCACTAAATAATTAAATGAACTTAATTGGAATGAAAAAATGTAGATTCAGCAACCTCAATAGTGTGAAAAGGCGATACCTCTTTAGTAGAAGGAAGAACTGAGCTTTGCGTCCCTTTACACACCCTAAAAAATGAAAAAACACAAAAATAAAAACCCCATGATTAGGGTTTGGACAACTCGAAAAAAATCCCCCAAAAAACATGGAATAAAAAAACTAGTGGGGAGAGAGGTGTTTGTGAAGCAGGTTGTGGCCGAAAAGATTGGCCACGCCAGAGTAGGGTGGATTCAATGGATGCACGCTAGGAGCTGGAGTGGGCTGGGTTGGCCAGAGGCGTACTGGGATAGGGGTTGGGCTGCTGGGATGAGGCGCAAGGAGGCACGCTAGGATAGGGAGGGGCTGAGGTTGGTTTGGCTAGGAAGGGGGAGCACCAAGCATGGCTAGTTCGTTCTCTCACTAGGGAGATGGGGGAGGGCTTTGGGAACTTCGTGGGAGATGGGGGGGTTACCACCAGAGAGCTGGAGGGTAACAGAAATGGGCCATTGGGAACATGGAGGCATATCAAGGTTGGATGCCAGGAGAAATGCAAAGTGGTGAGCTCAAGCCAACACTATATGGGGGGATGGGCACAGGTTGAACCCGATGGAGTATGGTAGTCAGACAGGGAGCTGACCAGAGCGGGAGATGCATGATCTAAGCTAGGGCTATGCTCTGCAAGGGATTATGGGTGGGGGGTGTTCATTGCACACAGAGAGGGGAAGGGGTGGGGGTGATGCCCCTAGGGTTTTCATTATTTAAATAACAATAATAATGACTATTATAATAATAATTATAATTCTTAATGATAATATTAATAATAATATACTCATAACAATATCATTAATCTCATTAATAACAATAATTGTAACCACAATAATAATATTAAAAATTATAATCCTAATTTTATTCATTTTATTTTAAAGAATAACAACATTAATAATAATTTATTCATAAAAATATTAATAACTCTTTTAACAACCATTTAATAACAAAAATATTAATGAAACTTTTTAATAATAATAATAATAACACTTGAAATAATAATAATAATAATATTATCTAAACAATAATATTATTATCATTAGAGTGCAAACATTTACCCTAATTTATTTTTTTTTTAAAATTTTATTTATTTTAAAAATTAAGAAACTACATGAGCACTTGGGAAAACTGCTCAATTACCTCTAACCGTGTTGTGCCCGCATATCGGTCTGAAACCCATCAAACTCAACAACATCCAAAATAATAAACTATCACTCAACCCACACCTTGTCAAGGCTAACCAAATACAAAAATAATAATATAAAATAATTTTAAGATGTCATGGTATGAAATTTAATGATTATACTCTTCGATTTTTAAAATAAAAAAGAATAATTTTATAATGGTAATTTATTTACACTTTTTTTATGGTGGTATAATTATCCTAAATGATTACACAATGCTAACACCATCTTTATGCTGATAGTAAAAAATTAATGTAAATGATTTTAAAAATAATATATGAAATATATTATGGATTAATTTTTGTTTAATAAAAATTTAATAGTTATTCATAATTTATAAATGATGGTAAAATAGTTTATATTGAAAATAAATTGTAATATTGAATTCTTTAAAGTCAATGTTATTGAATAGTTTCAAAAATGGATTTAATGTTATTTTATGTTAAATAAAATTTTATTAAATGAGTAAAAAATCAAAAAATATATTTCAAAATGATGATTTTAATGTAAAATGGTCTAATATTTCCTCCATGGCCCATTTTTATCCAATTATTTACTTATAATTAAATTTATGACCCTTAAAGGTAAAAAATGTGTTTCCACTATTAAAAATATAAAAGGTTAATGATGGTTTTAAACCAAAATATATGGTTTAAAATAACACCAAAACGAATATAATTTTTTTAATGATGATATTTTGAACTTATTCTATTTTTTATATAATCAATTATCAGTTTGAATAAATTTAATTAATAAAGTGACTAATTATATTAATTTTTTATAAGTAATCCCAACTTTGTACTTTCCTAACTTAAAAAAGGGAAACTCCTATCCTCTATTCATCACACCCTTTGAGAGAAATATATCATATCATTCCCTAAAAAATCCATTATCAAAATCTCCAAACATGACCAAGGGGATATGGTCTCATCAAAATCCCAACTAATAAGATTTATGGTGAAAGATGAACGTTATTTTTTCAAAGAAATGGTATACCTCTTAATTGAGAATTTTCATTTTATTTCTTCTTCTACCTCATTAAAATATTCTTCAAGAATGGTGATATAATAAAATTATTATCCTAAATATACTTATATTTTATTATTATTATGTTATAACCATTTTTTATCTTCGTTTTCAGCCTATTGGGTTCGATAACATCATTCTTACATATGCGTGGACCACCACTTCTACAATGTGATGTGTTTCATTTTTCATCACCATCCAAAAAGGATATTAATTAAAATGGATTTAATGAATATATATATAATAATTATTACTTAATAATGATTATTAAAATATAATATATTACGTACCTTCTTACCCTTTTACTTGCTATAAAATTATAACGTCACATGTGCATATGTGTGTACTATCACCTCCATAAAGCAATGTGATTCATTTTTCAAGTATGAATTTCATGTATTATTTAAAAAAATATTAAATATAAACTATAGTTATAAAATTATTAATATTATATAGATTATATAACCATAACCCCTTTTTCCATGGTCAACCTGCCGAAGTAGTTATGTGATTATGAACCGAATGTCCTCAAAGTTCCTTACATGAAATCAAAAAATTTAATAAATACATAAGGCATGTTAATAAATGATTTTTTTATATTAATAATTTAATACACATAAAAAAAATTCTTAATAAAATATAAGTTTTATATAAGTTTATCATATATGATATTAAGTATGTACATGTCGAGCTAGATTCAAGGTATTGGGTTTCAAAACTCATTGTCTTTTTCAATGGGTTATATTAGTTATTCATTATATATGTTATGAAAAGATTATGTGTGTAATTACTTCTGATTATTTTATGTCTTGTTTATACATTTTTTATGTGGATTTCCATTTTTAAAAATAATCACTTCATTTATTAATTCTCACTTTATTGTTATATTCTTTTTAAGGGTTTCTCATCTCAATTTTTATTAGGAATATTATATTTTCACCACCTATTTATTTTATGTGTTTCTTATACTACCACTTTGATATTTTTATCCTAAATATATTTAAATTATTGGTATTTTATGTTTCATTTGATGTTATTTATTTCATGGGGTTTTGATTAAAAATATAACAAATTTTTATGGGTTTATTTCACAATATCATCCTTATTTGTGATTGTTTATGTTTTATAATTCATTGGGGGAGTTATAAGATATTTCTATCATAAAACCCATCTATTTTATTCTACTCTGGTAATTTTTAGAAATTAAAATATTTCCCTCCATTATACTCTATATATTTAGTCAAAATCCTAAAAGTATATTATTAAGGAAAAAGAGTTATATTTTATTTATTAGGGAATATTTTTTATCCATGTTCATATTTTCTTTAAAATGGTGTCAAGAATATTTTTAATATACTTAAATAATATATTAAATTAATTTTTATCCATGTTTGAATTTATATAAAATAGTTTAAAATCAATATTACTATATTTTTTGAATGAGTCACTTTGTACTAAAGGTGTGTATGAAATATTTGTTTTAACGCTTACCATAGAAATTAATTTTCCATTAGTCATGAATATTATTTTACATGAGTATTACTTTACATGTTTCCATGGATGCCTTAATATATATATATATATATATTTCAAATATTTTGGGATTTTTTTATTTTAAATAAATCATTTTGAAATGAAAATAGTGTTTTCCACAAGAAATGTTGTGGTGATATTAAAAAACTATATTGATCTATGATGACATCATTTGATGAATCTTATACATTAGTGAGAATATGATCTAATGATCAAAAATCCTTATTTTTATATACTAATTATGATCATATTTTTATTTTTAATCATTGGGGAAAATATTAACATTTAATATTATAGTTTTTAAATATGAATGTTTACATTGATTATGTATTGAATTATTATTCAATTATTCCCAATAATGAATGTATTAGTATTATTAAGTGATGGGTGGGGCCTGTTATAACCCCTTTATGCATCTTTGAGTCGAATGAGATAAACTAGCCTGAGTATTTGGTGTATTCTTACACAATTATTTATGATGTCTTAGTATAATACCATGAAGGTATGTTTATGATGAATTGGTACAATTCCTTGATAGTATGAGAATGATGTCTGAAATTATTCTATCCATTATTAATAAACTAATAATTTTTATCCATGTGATTATCTATGTTCATAGGTTATCAATGGATATATTCCCCTTATTTGATATTAGTTATATGAAATATTTGATAATTATTTTTCTCTTCTATATTATTAATGCTCATTTATTCTATAAAATCTTCAACTGGATGATTTAACTTATTGATCATTTTATCTCACTATTTATTATATTTTACTTTTCCCTGGATACCAAGATTGGATATATGAATGAACATAGGGATTTAATATAATAAATAATAATGTTCTCACTATAATTCTAAAGTTATATTTAATTTTTAGAGATTTAATGTGAGAATAATTATATATATAATCTATAAGGAATAATAAAATATTCAACCCTTTGGGATAAAATACCATATACCTTAGTCCAATTTAGCATGATTACGATATGATATTTTATATTGGTGTTTGGGTGTTACAAGAAATATTCAAAAGTGTCATGAAATAATTTGTTTATTTAGTTGGTCTTCAAAGATATTAAACCTTCCATTCTTGGGATTGTGAAAATATTTATGAGATATGATTTATAATTTTTAGAAACTATGTAAAATATAGATAAATTTATCTTGGGATGCCTAATTTGGTATCAAATATTTTATGTAAATTATTTGTTTTTAGCATTACACCAATTTGTGTTGGTCGATGGAGCCATAGTTGGCATCATAGTAGAGTTTGGTTATTTTTCAAGATTAGTATAATTTTTTTGATTATGATATGATAAATTTTGTGAAAAACCTATGGATAAGTAAAAGTATAAGGAAAAGTGATTAAATCTTGTTTAATTATAGAGTTTTTGGTTTCCTATCAATAAAATCCCAATTAGGACATAAACAAGTGGATGTAGGTTCTAGAACAGATGACTTTAGGGGTACTAACAGTAAATATATTGGTTAGGTATTACCTTTATATTCATATTTCTCTTGGAAAAAAGGTTTTACTGCACACATGGTTTGAAACACCTAGGGGATATGATTTAATAACTCATATTTTTATTATGAGCTAGTATGATGGATTTAAGTATATTTCGGTTAAAAAACCTAATAGAAAAATGAGAATGGGTATACAAGATTAATTTATAGTGATTTATAAGTTAGGATATGCACATAATTTATGATTTACTTCTTTGATGTTTATAGTTTCCATTATATGAATTTACTAATTTTCTCATAAGTCAACTTTATTTTATTTTAATAAATACTACAACATAGGGAAATAGAGTTGATAATGGATGAAAAAAATTGTGAAATGGTTTCCCCAATGAGTAATATAATGGGATGAAAAATATAGTGAAAACCTTCAGGACAATTCTATCCCAATTTAATATCAATAATAAGAACATATTTCTTCTACTGAATGCACAACGTAAGAAGGAACTTGCTATTGATTTCTTTATACATCAACTAAATACCTAATTTAGCATGTATTCCAATTAATTAATTGTTGAATAGTGGATTTATAAAATAAATAATATATTTTCCATTTTCCTATGATCAAACCATGAGAAGTTTGTTTTAACTATTTATCATATAGAAGGTTACACTGACCAATGGGGGAAAATTATTAAGAATACAACTTTTAAGAAATAAACAGACACAATGGGATATGAGGAGTTCCAGAAAATATTATTCTCAAAATAGTTTCCATGAAATATTCACATGAATATAGAGACAAAATTTATAGATATGAAATAAAAGGAAGATAAATCTTTTAAAAGTTATGAGGCAAGATTTATTTGGTTTTTAAGGCTTGACTCCAGTTTTAATATTGAACCTGAAATAAACATTGAATGATTATTTAGTGGCATGAAACCAAGTCTTTGAAAGGTATTATCCATAAGATACTTTGATTACTGTAACTAAATGTATTATGTTCACTAAAAGTAGAAATTTAATTTATGGGATCTTACTATTATAATGAAAATAAAAGAAAAATTGAGTTTCAAGAAAGATCAGATAGAAAATAAAATTGAGAAAGGAAATTCCAATAACATATACGACACAAATATTAGAGTAATCACCCATGAAACTTATTGACTGATATTAGGAAATGTTTCAACTATGGAAAGGGTGTCCCTCATTATTATGATTGTGGAGTAGGGGTGAAGATGTCATAAAATTCAATGGAGTAAAATAATGTTCAATGATTCAAATTAAAGATGTTGAAGATTTTTTAAAATCAATACCATAACCCAAAGGTTATGCGGATAATAGATATGAGCAACCACTAAGACCAAGGGAATAAATAAGAACCTATGAAATCACTTACACTAATATGGATCATGATAATTAAGATAAAATTATGTTATAATCAATAATTTTGCTTCTCTTACAAGATTTTAGTTCTAGTAACACCACTATATCTAAGAAATGTTTATTAAGTATCAAATTACCGCCCCAGAAATTTTTATTATTGGAGAAAACCTCTATTCATATGATTATTACCCCCCAAGTAACAGTTTATGGGAATATTTATTTTGTACATATTACACAAATTTGATGATATTTTGGTAATATATCGACTATCTCTACATTGACTCCATATTAATCTAAAAAATAAGGGTATTTAGCTCAAAAAACTAAAAAAATCAATTTTGGGGATATAAATATTATTGGGTAAAATATGTTTTTTAATATTCCTAGATATAATGGGGTAGATATTTCATTAAGAGAATTATCTTGAGACATGTTGATCTTATTGATACATTTATCTATTTTTCATTAATACACAGTAATTAAAATTATGAAGAAACAATTTATTCCAGTGGGATAATGTAAGACCTCCAATATTTTAGTATTAATTTCACTTGAAATAAATTTTTTTTAATAGCTCACAATACATGTAAAACCAATCTAAAATGAACCATGACATAAATTTTTAATATAAATGAATACAATATAAAATATTTATAAGAAAATTACATTAATAATAAAGCCTCAAATAAATTACAAAAAATAAAATTATTTATTATAAAAAATATATTTATGTTTCTTGCATATGAAATTTTTTAAAATATGATTGATGTGTTTTAATGAAAAGGCATTTATCAAATGCCTATAAGATAAATAATAAATTAGTTATGATTAAAACCATTTTTTCAAATAATTATTTCCAAAGTATTGTTTATTTTTTTTCTAATAAATAAAATTAGTCCCTTTTAAAAACAATATTATTAAAATATTTCAATCAAATATGTTAAAACTAATTTATTTGAAAATTGTTATAAAAAATAAATAAGAAATTTTAAAAATAATTTTTTTTTGTTTCTAGATAAATTATTCTTCTTTATATATTTTTCATTTAAATGATAAATTTATGTATTTTAAAATTTTATTTTGATGAAATTAACAATTTTTTTAATGAATCATGTAAAAATTATGTTATGGGGGATTTTTGAGATTTTTATGTATGGATTGAGTATTTAGGAGAATCATAAAAAAATAGTTTTCATTATACTGTAGTGTTTTTTACTGAATCGTGACATAATAATGGATTAAATGTTTTATAGAACCTTTTTCAGGAATACAAATATTTTTATTGTGTAAAATGGCCCATTTTAAAATACTATGTTAAATTTATAGAACCCATTCTTATCATTTGGAATCTTAATTAATCTTTTATTATAATAAAAATAATTCACATTTTTCTATTAATTGTGTTTTTACAAAGTATAATTATGTTTTGAACTAATTTTAAAACCACAAAAAATATAATTTTGTGAATTATAAACCAAAAAATTTCATGGGAGTCAATAAAACTGATAATGTATACTAAACAATGTTTTTATGCCTAAAAACACATTTTTTTTAAAATATGTTTTAACACTTAATGTGTTCTAAAATTTAAATTTACTTTCGACACCCTTAGAAATATTATAATTTGTTAAGGATTCCATATTTGAAATATTATCTCCAAAAATAGTTAATTTGGGTCTTTTCATTTTTAACCAAAAATAATAATTCCTATGGTTAAAAATTTAGTTACCTTAGTAAAGGTAAATTGATTTAAAAAGAGTATGACAACATGTAAAACAAATAATTTTTTTAAAGTACTTATTTAGAAGAATGATTGAGGTGTGTATTGGAGAAACCTATGTGTTTTTCATTATTTTATTCATTGGAATCCACTCTATAGTGACCCTTTATTTTCATACATATATATTACATATTTTCAAATGAATATTCAATACATTATATAAACACATGACTAAGGAACATAATTGTTTAGTGTATTTGGTGCGATGGTAAAAAATATCATAATATGGTGAATAATCCTCAATTTCTCCCATAAATATCATCTCTTTTAGTACTCTTTACAAACATACCCTACAAAAAAAATTATTTATAACTTGGGGAAAGGTAACATAAGAAAGGGTGTGCTCAAATGCCCAGTAAGGTTAAATAATAGAGATACATAACCATAACATAAACATAAGTGTATGAAAACATGAGAATAAAATTTGAAAACCATACAGTGCACATAAAAGATCATAATCGTGAGTCATGGCATAAATATTGGTAGTTCATATGACATTAATCATAAGTGAGTCAAAGAACATAAACCATTAGAGGATAACATTTTCTAAAGACATAAAATCCTGGCATTCACATAAGTATGGAAAATCATTTCCATGGAGACAAGGGTCACTACCAAGGATATCATAGTGGAATGGGTTCACTCTCTAAACCATTATTGTAGTCAAGGTTCACTCCCAAGAAATTCATATAGGATAATGTCTCTAACTGTACTTGGGTTCATCACTCCTTCAATTCCTATATATATATATATATCATGATGTATTAATACTTACCCAATGCATTTAATGGATATTTAGGTACCACCTATTACATAATAAAAATCATATATTTGAATTCCAAAAAAATCATCATGTCATAACCCCTGAAATAAAATGGGTTTCATAAACATATCACCATATCATAACCTGTGAAAAACATACGAGTTTCATAATCATTTCATCATTTTATCATAGCATAACCCATGTAAATAAGTGGGTTTTCGAAGAGTTATATCAAGGTATAACCCATGGAATAGAAATGGATTTCATAAACACCATTTCTTCATAAGGATAAACCATTCAGAGAAATAATAATAATGGAATCCTTAGATCATATACCCAAAGAATCATACATGACATTAAAGGAAGTTATCATATATGGATAATTATTTTGAAATAAAAACCACTTGGAGAGTTTTTTGAGGAAAATAACCTTTCCTTTATAATCTATTTTTAAAACAAAAATTTATAAAAAAATTAGAAATAATTTTCTTTGAAAATAAATATGAAAACTTTTAAAGGAATCCTTAGAAATCATTTAGAATATTTCAGGATGAAAACATCCTTGCCATATTGAAAATATTTTTTAAAACATTTTGTATATAATTTTCTTTCAAAATGATATTCAAAACTTATAAAGTAATATTAAAAATCATTTAACATATTTCTTGAGAAAAATAAAATTTCTTCTATCAAAATAATTTGTAAAATATTTTTCTTTGATTATGTACTTGAAAACATAAAAAGTAATATTTTGATAGAAGAAATTTTATTTTTCTCAAGAAATATGTTAAATGATTTTTAATATTACTTTATAAGTTTTGAATATCATTTTGAAAGAAAATTATATACAAAATGTTTTAAAAAATATTTTCAATATGGCAAGGATGTTTTTTTTCTTTGATTATGTACTTGAAAACATAAAAAGTAATATTTAATGAAAACAATGTTCACAATGGCTTGAAATTTGTCTCATGCTATACATGTGAATAGAAAGATTCCTTTGACATGTTTACTAAAAGAAAATTGGGTATTATTTGGAAAAAAGGTGAATATTTCATTCAAATTTTTTTATAAAAAAGTAAAACAAGTGTAAAATTATTGTTAATAAATATTTTTATGAATTTTAAAATCATTTTTCTAATTTTATAGAAAGCATGGTTTTTGGAAGAAAAATAAGTTTTCAACCAAAGACTAAAATAAATATTATTTTTATTAAAAACCTTATTTAGAACTATTGAGTATAGAAAGTCTGGAAAATAAAGGGAAAATATTTATTTTCTAGAAATAACCAGATAATAATAAAATACATGTGTTTATTGAGTGTTTTATCATAATATTTAATAATTTTAAGTGTAATCTTGAGAAATCCTGATAAAAATGAGATTATAACATAAAAACCTTACCACTTCTGTATCTTGGAATCACATGCCCCATGAAATAATAACATTAAATGAAACATATAATATCATTAAAATAAATTAATTCTTGATATTACATGTCAAATAGGTCGATATACACCACATAAAAATGATAAATTCATAAAAAGGAAAAAGTTTTAAAGGAGGAAAATTGATACAAAAATAACATTATTAATATTTTCAGTACCCAATACAAATTTTTGTTTAAAATGGATTAAAATAGATTCAACAAATTAAGTTGAAAATTAACCACTTATTGAAAAATTTGATCGTTATAAGTTTCAATCCTTCAAAATTTTTGTTATAAGATTTAGTAAATCTCAGGTAAAATTTTATACAATATTAATCAATCCTTTGAAAAAAATTTAATTAAATAAAATCTTATAAAAATACTAATAAATGTTAACTATCAAAGTGTAAATTTTGTTTAAAATTTAATTTCATTCAGTTCTAAAGAAAAGATACTATGAAAAATAAAATAAAACACACAATGAAATTTTGAATATAAGAGGTTTAGTCTCAAACTAAGGATTAGTCCTCTCCACTTTGTGATTACCAGCCACCATGAATTTTATAAAAATAAACAGTTTGATCCATAACCTAGATCATGTTTTAAAATAATGCTCAACTATCCAAACCACAAACATACTCTTTAACTATTATCCATGGTTGTAAAAAATATAATAGGTAACACATGACCTCCTTAACAGTTTATGTTGGAAAAGAGAGAAAGACATATTGAGAAGATATCTATGTATCTTCAAGCTTAAAACATGAGATAATGTGTGTATACAAAATAGAGTATAACATATAGTGCTCATAATGTAAAGAAATAAAAAACAAATCTATCTAAAATAATTAAGGGAAAAATATGAATGGTTTGTTATGCAGTGCAGATCATGATTATTGATCTTGATTTTCATTAATGATTTTGTCAGGGTCCTCGAAACTATAGTAAAACATAGTGTTGTGGATACTTCTATTCTAAAATATTTGATGGTAGGAGTTGTGTATTTCACTTAAGCTTCCTCAATAAAGTATATCATGATGTTTCTAGTATGTTATTCATGTTCTTGCAATCGATTTCAGATCTGTGTGTGTTCAATATGCGAGATATTTTTTTCTTCTATATTACATGAGGGAGTCTACTTCTCTTTTAATCAACAACATGCATGAGTATCCATGTGACCATCCAGATATTCTGTATCCTCCTACTCCGGGATAACACATACTTTAATGTGTTCTATTGATCATTTGAGAAACAATCATTAAAATAAAAATCGATATTAAATTAAATAATATAGATGTTAGGGGAATTAATTAAAATAGATAAGTTAAGAAATAGTGGCAGTGAGTCCTAGGATGGCGACTCATAGTCTGGTGATGTCTTATCCTAGTGGTGTCTCAATATGGCAGTGTCACGGGATGGTAGTGTCTCATTCTGGCAGTATATCAAGTTTGTTGTGTCACATGTTTTACTTTTCCATTTTCATCACGAGCCTCATCTCATACCTGACAAATTTTCTAATTCTTTTCTATAACATAAATGACGGTGAGTCATTTTATTACTTTACCAATTTTCCATGATGGTGGTGAGTCAACCTTAACCGTGTCTCATCCTTAGTAGTGTATCAACCTCAACAGTGACTCATACTTATGAAAAATTCATCACTTGACTCTGATTATAATATGATTATAGAAAAAATGAAACTCATTAATATTATATTAAAAAAAAATTAGTGATCATTAAAACAAGGAGGTCAAAAATCTCTCCCTTTTTGATGATCACAGATCACAACATCAAAGGTAAATGATGCATGTAATCAAATTTAATATAAACATATAATATGAAAGAGAAATTATATTAGTGTTTATATATATATGTTTAGAGTGGTATCAAAGAAATATAAGAAATGTTATTAAAGAAAGACCACTCTAATTAGGCAGAAATAAATCGTAAATAAATGCCATACCAGAGGTATCTCCCTTTTGGGATTATAAAAAAGGTAAACATAATTAGAAGAAAATAATAAGAGAGAATAAAGATCGTGAAATATTCCCTTTAAATATATATAAAAATGTTTAAAAAACTAATACAAAAACATTCCAATCAAAATAGAATGTCTAATCCAACAACATTTTCTGGTTTGGGAAAAAGGGTCTAGAGGATTTTTTTCTTTTTTCCTCGACTCTCTCCTAATCTAAGGTAGTAGGTGCAGCAGAGTCTGAAGGAACTCTAGCCAAGGTAGTTGGAACACCAGGTGGGATTCTAGCTATTACTTGACGGGGTTCATTTATCTATAATAAAAACTGAATGGAGTTTTCTCATAGCATTTGAAAGATGAAGAGGGAAGGGTTGGAATTTGGCTCGTAGAGGTGGAGTTGGGTCCCTGGTAACTCCTAGCCGAAAAGATTCCTGTTGGGTAATAATAATTTCTTCATAAGAGACAAAAACTATGCCATGTACATACATATACAGTTTTATAAGATTTATGAAATCCATTATTATTTGAACACCAATCTTTATAGCACTGAATAAATCTCCTTTTCTTCTAGAAAGAAATTCAGTATTGGATTCATCTCCATCAAATATCAAACTTGTTCTTTAAAGTCTTGGGAAACAGGTGGCACCCTCGAATTCTCATCAAAACAATATGATGTTGGAATCCATGGAATGTTTGTTATAAATTAGTGAGAGATAAAATTTGATGGATATTTTAATTATCCCTCTATCTGAATTTGTATCATTGTCATACTTTCTTATCATCATATGATAAGGTTTTATGCCTTGCTCAAATTTTCTTAAAAATTATAAAGGAATGAAAGGATCCTCATTGAAGGTCCACTAAACATAGTAATAGCTTCTTCTATGACCACAATTATGATCAAATCAGTATCTACTAGACGTACAATAGAGGTATAATTTTCTGAATATACGTTCTCAAGACTTTTAAGAATTCCAAACAAAGTAGCTGTAAAATAAGACTTTAAATATTCAAGCATAAATATTACTATTTACATCTCATTATTTTTCCTGTTATTCTCAATATGTATCTCTTAAATATGATTCAATATATTTCGTTGAATATGCTGGATCACCAACTCAAATAAGAATTCTGTATCATTTTTACTTATCTTAGTGAGTAGAGGTGCCTAACTCTTTAAAACAATATCAAAATCTAACATCAACATTCCTATGAAAGAAACCAAACACTTGTTATGACTATATCCACTGGGAAAACTGGAGGAACAATAAGAGGATGAGGAATTGGTTATCTTAGAGAGGAAAACATTTCCAACAAGATTGAAACATCAATTTGATGGACCATTGATCCCTCAGGATCTCTATCATCTCGATGATCATGTCCACTATCCTTTTGTGGAATCATAGCTTTAGTTGAGAACTTTCCCCATTCCTCTATCATCAGATCAATACAATTATCTGAAGTCTTAACAACAAATGTTTTAGAAAAAGTCACAATGGTTTAAGGGATTAAAATGGGAGGTACCTCAATATTAGATACATTGTCATTATAAAAAACAATAGTATTGTCAGCAGATATGGTTGGGTCTTCTTCCTTAAGAAAAACATATTTATGCACAAAAAATGTATATTCAACTTCCAAATTCATTTCAATAGAAGGTTCATCAGAATAATATACATAAACTAACCATACATCATCATCATCTTTCTCACCAGAAACAAGTTCATTATCCATTTTCTCAGCCACATACTACTCAATAGAAAAAATAATTCCCCTAAATTTAGAAACAAAAGAATTATAAAAATTATGATCATCAAAAACTCTTCACTTGGGGATTTATCCCCCTGAACAGATGTATCCTCTTCTTTAAAATATATGTCCACCTCTTCTGGAAAGTAGGATCTACCTGTGTATATACTAGGATAATAAAATTGATATAATGGAATTTCTACATCTCACCTTATAATTCAGCCAACTGAACCATCAGAGTCAGAATCATCATTATCATCTTTAGCATCACCATTATCATTATTTCTAGCGTCACTATTTCTACTACCATTACCATTATCATCATTATATTATTCTCTGTCCTCATAATTATCAAACTTATAATAACTTTTGAATTGTTCCCCTTCAGAATAATTCAGTTTCTTCTTCATCACTTCTTACAAACTTTTCTCTTTTTAGGAAGTCCTTGGTGGACTAGGAGAAACAAAAGTGATGAAAGGAGATATAGGTGACAAGTCAAGGTCACTACCCTCATCAAATTGGAATTCATTGTATTATCTTGAGGTAGCCACATCTTATTCCTTATCTGAATATTCAATAGCCTCATCCGGATCTAATCTAGGATCCACCATGTTTTTTGGTCTAGTCGAATACCACATTCCCAAGTAAGTTCATTATGTTCACAATCTCATTAAATCTAACGTACGTGTTAGAATCAAGTTCATCATGATTCATCCTAAATTTATCATACTTAGTTGTATATAGGTTAAGTCTAATATCCTTGACACTAGTTTTCCCCCCATGTAAAATAGATAAAGTATCATAAATTTCATATACAGTTTAACAGCCAGATAATATATTAAATTATTCATCTCCTAAATCATAGTGAAGAGTTTTTATAGATTTGCAATTTTTATAGTAATCAATTTTTGTAGTATCTTCCAAAGTACTTCAATTATCCTTGGGCAGTTCACATTTATCTTTTTTGATAGTATAGATTTAAAATCCCATACTCTCTATATGCATTTTCATCATGATTTTACATTAATTACAATTTTTACAATTAAAAAATGGAGTTCTATTAGTAGAAGAACCTCATTCTCTAGAATCCAATTAAGGAACTAAATTTTGATATGAAAAAAATATAAAATCATTAACTTTAAAACATAAATTAAAGTTAAATATTTTTTAAAAACATTATTACCAATGAAACAAATCCTTTGATACTAAATATAGGTTGGAGTGAGTATCTCAAGAGGGGTTTAAATTAGTACCCAATAAACATTTCTATTTATAATAGATTAAAATAGATTCCCAAAATTCAGTTAAAAATGTCCCATCTAACCAAAACAAATGATCATTATAAGTTTAAATATTTTAAAATATTTATTTGAATATTGATTGAGTCTCAGTTAAAATAATATACAATATTACTTAATTATATGAAAATAATTTACTTAATTAAATTCTACAAAAAACTATTTAAGTTTAACTATCAAAGTATTAATTTTGTTTAAAATTTAAAATATTTTTTATTTTTAATGAATAAATTCTAATTAAAATATAATAAAACACAAAATATAATTTTTGAATTCAAGAGGATCAATCTCAAGTTGTGACTTATTTCTATCCACTTGTGGATCACCCGCCACCAAGAAGTTTATATATATAAAGTCTCTAATCCAAAACCGGGATCAGGTTTTACAACAGTATATGACTATCTAGACCACACAGGGCCTCTTACATTTTTAACTATGGGAGTAAAAAATATATCATGTCACACATGACCTCTTCCATAGTTATTGTGGGAAAAAAGATAATGAAAGATTTATAATATATCTCTGTATCTTACAGTTTGAAGTATGAGACAATGTGGGTATATATAATATAGTATAGAACACTCCACTCATAATATAAATAAATATACAAACTAAGAAATATAAAATAATGAAGGGATAAAGATGCTCGGTTAGTTCTGTTGTGAAACACATGACTCCTGATCTTGATTTTCAGTGCATCTTGAGTCAGATTCTCCAGAATCTGGTAAAATAGAGCATCAGGGAAAATTGTTTTCTTGAATATAGTTGTAATGAAAATTTTCCTTGTACTTTGGCTTCCTCATTTGAGTATATTTGGACATAGTAGTTAATTTTTTCATGTTCTTTCAAACGAGTTCAGCTTTGTGTGTGTTCAGTATGTGAGCTCTATTTTTTCCTCTACTTTTCACAAGGGAGTCTACATCTCTTTTTATCATCAACAGGCATGTGTATCCAAATGATCATAGAAATATTATTCATCTTCATACTCAGGGTTAAAACATGCTTTAATGTGTTCTATCAATCATTTAAGAAACAATAACTAAAACAATACACTATATTAAATTCAATAATATACCCGTTAGAGAAATTAATTCAAAAAGGTACGATTTGAAACAGTGGTGGGGAGTTAAGGAATGATGAATCATAGTATGGGGGTATCTTTTCCTAGTAGTGTAATAGGTTGGTGGTTTCATAGGCTGGCAGTGTCTTATTCTAAAGGTATGTCAAGCTGGTAGTGTGACATATTGTACTTAACCATTTTCATCATTGGTGGCGTCTCATACTTTACCAATTTTTTGATTCAGTAGAATGACACATCTAACAGTGTTCCATTAAATTACTTTTCCAATTTTCTATCTTCATAGGGATTCATCCTTGATGGTATCTCATTCTTAGCAGTGTATCAACCTCAACGGTGACTCATAATTAGGAACAATTCATCACCTATCTCAGATTATATAAATCTTAGAGAAAACATGAAACAATTTAATGTTATAATAAAAATAGTTGAGTGATATTTAAAGAAATTAGGTCAAAAATATCATCTGAAGAAAAAATTCATGATATTACATGTCAAAGGGTATGTATATACAAGTCATAAGAAGGATACATTCATAACATGACAAAAATCTCAAAGAAGGAAAATTGAGACAAAAATCCCTTATCGCTTAAGTAATATTTCGAATTGTAATACCTAATAAATAATAACAAAAAATGAAAATTTTAATGTAATAAAATTTTGGTATTTGTGATATAAAATTTAAAATTGGTATTATATACACCACATAAAAGAAACAATTGGTGAATTTCTATATGTCTCCCAGAAATAAAAGAGAGACTGGTAATCCCTTACCATAAGTATCAAATTCCTTCCTACATATTCAAAAATACTATATAATATATATAAGATTATTATACATCTAGTATAGAATAAAATTATATAAATTAAACCATATATTATATAATAATTACTATTCATTTCCCATTTATTACCAATCCTTTGTTAAAATCACATTATGGGTAATAATCACTTTTTTGTATATATTTTGATTTATTATTATTGCTCCTCCTAATTTGATCATGGTAAAATCATATCTATAATAATAATCATGGAATATTTATCATATTTATACATAAATTATAATTTTAAGAATAATAATAAAATATGGTTAATAGATATGAAGTGTGTTACAATCATGGAGACGGTAGGTCGTACATATGCATGAGTTAGTGAGTGAAAAGGATAGAAATAAAAAGAAATATTTTATTATAAGAATGATAAACATGTTATTAATATCATGATTATTTCATATATATCACATATATTCATTTTATTTATCCTTATTATCTTCTACGTAAAGAGTCAGTGAAAACAAATCACATCGCTTTGCGAGGCGGCAGTTCACCGTAGAAACGAGCGACATTATCGAATCACTTACAAAATGGAATCTAAAAAAGTTATATTTGATGTAATTAATAAAGAGTTTTAATTATGTTAAAAATATAATATATATACTTTATAAAAATCATCATAACTAACCATGAGAGTTGATGATGAAAAAATGAATGATATCAGTTCGCGAGGCGGTAGTCTGCTATACACATGAATAACGATTTCGTAGCCCGTTTGATAGAATTAGAGACTTTTTTAGGTAATTAGATAACATAAAAACATATAATACTATTTAAAATAATTATATTAATATATAGTCATGGTTTACTATTAATTGATATAGGTTGAGGAAGAAATTAAATAAAAAAATCTCATTGAAGAATGTTTCCTCTTCTTCGGGTATCCATTTAAGATTTTCACCAACAGACTTCCTAGGTTCGATTAATGACCAAAATAATACTTCAAGTGTGAGAGGAGGGAAGTTGGGAAGTGATTTGGGTAGTTATTTTATGAATCAAATGGGTTTTAAGGAGTTAATAGGGGAGGAGAGGGGGTTTCCTTTTATAAGTGAGTTGATTGGAACACTTGGAAATTCTAGAAAGAAAATGGTGTACCCAAGTTTTCCACATGCCGAAAGGTTTCAAAATTGAGTATTATATATAATTATACATTATAGGGTATAATAAAGTCTATGAAATATATTTTATACAAGTTTATATGTCATCTAAACCCTTATCTTTTTAGTTTAACCACCGGTAATTCCATTTTTACCTTAACTACAATAATTAATTTTTACTGTTTTCACTGTTAATTTCGGTTAAAAATTATATTGAAATTATTATATAATGTAAATTATTCTGATTCAAAATATGGAATCCCCTTTTCCAAATTAAAATTAAATAATTTAAAATTTAAATTTATAATTTCTCCCGAATATGCGATGATAATACATGTTTTCAAAGAGAAAATGTTCAAAATTTTACCAGGTTTTTTTATATAATAAAAATATAATATTAATTACAATATGAAATTTATCCCAATGAACTAAATTTTATAAATATATATATATAATTGAAATAAATTTACTTTAAAACCAATTTAAAATATAATTTAACTTTATAAATAATATAAAAAAAATTAATTTTCATTTAAAATTTAGTATTATGCACTATTCATCAATTTTTTTATCTTTTTGGAAAATTATAAATAATTATCTTTAAGATATTTTTTTTGTTATGATTTAATAAATTCATATTATTTTTTTCGAATTTTGATTCTAAAATTTCCAAAAAATATTTGTAAATAAGTGTTGAAAAGTTGAAAAAAAATGTCTTTTAGAGAAATACACTTTTTAATAGTAAAATTGGATTTATTCTCATATATTTTCTAAAAAACACATAATATGAATTTTTGTAAAATTATTGACTATATAATATATATATTTAATTAAAATAATTTACTAAAATTGTATTACTTAATTTATTAACATAAAACACATCTGCGTGCATAAAAATAGTTCTTCAGAAAAATGATTACATTTATTTTAAAATAGTTTTAATTTGAATTATAAATAATTGTTCACCAAATAATTAACTTTATATAAAAGTGTAAACCATATAATTTCAAAATTTATTTCATCTTATTTATACCCACCATTTCAATTGCTAAGTGATGAATATCATTTCAAATAATATTTTTTTTAGTTTTTCACATTTTTTAAAACTCAGTGTTTCGCATAACATAAGATAAAATTGGTGTTGCATATAAAAAAAGATAAATTTAATATTGTGTAAAAAAATCTAATCTCGGGGTTGCATGTAATGAAAAAAATATAAAAAATATTAAATTAATTTTTATAAAAAATATTTCACAAAATCTCAGGGAGTTACTTAAAACCCCCTTGAAATGAATTTCTCCCACTAAATTGATCACATTTTTACCAAAAACTAGGGATACATCAACCTCATTACATCCTCAGGATCCCACATAGCTTCCTCAATATGGTGGTTCCCTACAAAATATTGACTAGGTAAGTGGTCTTTTTTAGCAGAACATTCTCTATTCGTTCCATAATATCTACCAATTGTTCCTCATATGCAATATCATTCTCCATAATTATGGCCTATGAGTTCTTTACATGTCATCTATTGCATATATAAATTCTCTTGTTAGATACATGGAACACATCTTGGGCCTGAGACAATTTTGGTTGAATCTCAAATCGATAGGATAATGTCCTATGATGATAAAGAATTTCAAAGGGGATGATATACCTAGGGATCAACTTACCTATATATTGTATGAATTATTTTATCCCTTGGTAGTGCTTTGATCAATTTCCACTTAATCTCTTACACCAATAACTGATGAATAATTTCTTTATCCCTGAATCATTAACCAATCACATGATCCATGATAGAAGGATACTTAAGTATTCATATATCTATATAAAAAAACATTATCACTAGTTATCCAATATGGATAAATATTTGTATGGTGAATTAATAAGATAATCTATAAAGCCATATCCAATTTTCAACTTAAACCATTCTAAAATGATAACTTTATAATACTTAAAAAATAAAAAATTTATAAACAATAACACAAAATTTCTCAAAATTATCTTAACATTAATACCCTCTATATCATAAGTTATTTCTTGATTATCACAGAAAAAACATGTGAATACCTTTATCACATATTCTATTGAAACATAGAAAAAACATGAAATAAAATAAAACCTTATTTAAAACATCCATGCTTCATCATTCCTTACATGAAACATAGATTATTGGATATATTCCTTAAATCCAAAAATGATGAAAACTCTATCAATGATAGAATAAAACACTATGTCAAAAAACCATTATGGTAATCCATACTTTCCATTTTAATTATTTATATCCAACATCTATTTATTCAAATATCATTATCATAACACCAAAAACATATTGAGGGTTATATTATCGTAATAAAAATATCAACTTTACATTAAATCATATTTTTAGTCCATCAATACAATTTAACATATTTTTTAAATCCCTTAATGAAAAACTTATACTGAACAATGATAATATATTTCATGATTCATATAACATAATATTTTAATTCCAATACATTAATATTTCAATAATTCCACCTCATCCATAAGACATTAACTATGATTCATTATCTTATTCCTTAATACCTCTTTCCTACAATATGAAATATGAATCATGTATTAAGATTCCCCATCTTTAATTTAATCATGCATCTTAACTTTAATGTAAACAATACTGTTAAATCAACCCATACCTTTTCACTATTCATTTATGGTCTCTTTTTCTTTATAAGTATAAACATTACTCAAACAAAATGTATTATTCCCTTCGCGACCATTCCCACTAAGACATTGATTTTCATAATGATCCTACTTTACACCACAAAAAAAAAATCAACTGTAGATGATACCTTAGGGAGAAAATTATTTTAATCCATTGCGTTAACTAAACTTTTTATTTTCCCTTGATAATTACTTTCTTTGTGTCATAATTTTCTACACTCAAAAGATATTATCACCCCTTTAAGATATTATGTTAAGTGCTTCTTCCCCATTATTAACATATTGGAAGTTAAATAGTCTTTCCCTCATGGTCTCCACAACCTAGAATCTCTATAAAATCTATCAGTATATTCTTTTGAAAGTCCATGATTTGGTTAAGGTTAATGTTGTTAATCATGTTTTGTGATAAAGAATTTTTAATAATCATAATACCCTTCACTCTAGTTATCATAACATTTGGGTGATCATCAAAACATTTTCCATCACATTCAATGTCAACCTAGTTCCTTCACGTTCCCCCTATTGAATAAAACCAAAAATAATATTTTGTGCAACACTAATTATAATAGGAAACCAAATAATCCTGAAAATTACTTATAGGATGTGTAAAGCATAACAAATTATTTTTTATCTATTGAAAATTCTGTTTATCCTTGGTCTTTAATAGTCATAATCTATTTAAATCTTTGATAATGGTTAGTAAAGAGTTTGTGAATTTCAAAATTGTACCCCTAGGAGTGTCAAACAAGGTATTAAGAATGTACTATTTTCATGAAACATGTGACAATCGAGTCCATATTAATTCTCCCTTTTTAGTTTTATTACCCCTATGTACCTTTGAGCCAAATCCACTTCCACTTATAGTATCCAGATATGGATGTAATTGCATGGATACCACTTTCTCTATACTTTTACAAAATTCTTGGATGTTTTCATATATATTGAATCATCCTTAGAATTATCCTTAGATATATCCAAACAAATATCCTTATAAATATCCTTAGATATCTTAGTATAATTTTATTATCCTTGTTTCCAAAAGTTAATTTCACCTTTCCTCTGATTCCAATTATAGCATCCCATGATTTTTATACAAAGAAAATATATCTTTTCAGATTAATATTCAATACATTACAAAAACACACACATAAGAAATATAATAGTTTAGGGTCTCTAGAGACTAGGTAAAAAATATTCTAATTTGGTGAAATGTCTTCCAGATCTCCCATAAATATATAATTGTTTAGGTCTTTTCACAAAAAAATTCTACTTAATACAATTCTTAATTACCTGGGGAAAGGAAACTTAAGAAAGGGTGAGTTTAAAAACTTAGTAAGTGTAAAGAGTGGATATACATAATCATAACTCAAACATAAGGGTATCATAAATTGAGAATAAAATTTTAAAACCATATCATTCATATCAATGGTCATAATATTGAATCATGAAATAATGATGTTCAGTTCACAAGGCATGAATAAAAATGGAATCAAATAACGAGAGCCATGAGAGCATAACACTGAAATATAATATAAAACTGGGTCATACACATTTGAATGTAAAATCATTTCTATAGTAGTCAAGGCTCACTACCAATTATATCATAGTGGAATGCGTTCACTCCTTAACCATCATAGTTGTTAAGGTTCACTTATAAAACCATACAAGTAGATAAAGTCCCATACTGAATAGGGTTTAATCCCTATTCCAGTCCTATTTATCTCATGAGATATTAATATTTACCTAATGCCTTGGAGGTTGATATAGTTCCCACCCAACACATAATAAAAATAATATATATGTGTTCCACAAAAATATTCATCATATCATAACCCATCAAATGAAAATTGTTTCCTAAACATTTATCCATATCATATCCTCTGGAAAATAGATAGTGTCCAAAATTATTTAATCATTTCATCATATCATAATCCATCAAAAGGAACAGGTTTCTAAAGAGTTCTATCATGTTATAAAATGTGGAAGAGAAATGAGTTTCATAAAAATAATGCCATCACAAACATAAGATATTTAAACAATGAATAAGAATGATATCCTTGGACCATATCCCTAGTAAAACATATGTTACCTTCAATTATTTTATATTATTAGGATAATTAAGAAATATCACTTTGAATATTTCTTGAGTAAAATAACATTTCTTTGGAAATAAATTTTTAAAACATAACATTGTAAAATATTTTATAAATACTTTGACAGAAAATAAACTTGAATACTTATAAAATAATTTTTAACAATAATTTAAAAATGTTTTGAGTAAGGTAACCTTTCATATTAATTTTTTTAAAATCATTTTTAATATCAATTTATATGAAAATAACCATTAAAACATATAATTTAACTTTTAAAAACCATGTTAAACATTTTTAAGGAGATAATACTTTCAACTTTGAAAAACATTTTAAAAATAATATGTTTTTAAAAAAATGAAAAATTATAGAGGAATATTCAATGATAATAATGGTCCCAATGGTGTGAAATTATTTCCAAGACGTAAAAATTAAAATAAATATTCCTTTTACATATTTGGTAAAATCCAAATTGGAATTTTTTAGAAAATGACATTAATATTCAGTTCAAATTTTTTTAAATGTAAAAAATGGGTAAAAATTTCATTAATAAATCATTTTCATATTTTTAAAAGCACATTTTAATAAATTTATTGAAAACATGTTTTTTGAATGAAAAATAAGTTTTCAACCAATAAGATAAATAAAGATCATTTTTTAAAATGTTATTTTAAACTCAAGAGTTGATAAAGAGAATAAAATGAATGTAAAAATTTATTCTCAATAAATAACCAGAATAGAAGAAAATACATGAGTTTTTTGAGAGGGATATCACAATATTTTATTATTGTATGTATAATCATGAGTAATCCCGATAAATGTTGATACTGTAACATTTAAACCTTACCATATTGGTAAGTTTGATTCATAAGAACCATTTAAGAATAAAATTAAATGAAGTATAGAATATCATGAGAATAAATAAATTCATTATATGAAATTTCAAAGGGGTTGTAAAAACACATCATAAAATAATATAAGTGTACAACAGGACAAAAGTCTCAAAGAATGAAAACTGTGACAAAAATACAGTTCCATTTTAGTTATCATTCGAATCGTAATGCATAATAAATAATAAAATAAAATGAAATTTTTAAAATCCTTAAATAATCGGATTCATGAAATAACATGTCAAAGGGGTATATATTTACACTACACAAAAGAAACGAGCGATGAATTTTCATATGTTTCCATGAAATAAAATAGAGATAATAAATCCATTACATTATGTTCCATCTTACTTCATACATGTTTGAAAATCCTATGTAATAAATATAAGTTATTTCTAAATATATTATATAACAACAATTTTATATATTATATCATATATGATTTAATTATGACCATTAATTACCCATTTATTACCAATTTATTTTTAGCATCACGTTTTGGGTAATAACCTCATAGTTTTTCATATATATTTTTATTTATCATTTTCAGTCTTCTTATTTTGATAATGGATATATAATATACATAATAATAATAATGAAATTATTATCATATTTATTCATAAATTATACTTTTAATAATAATCATTAAATATTTATTTGAGAAATGAAGTACATTATGATCATGGAGACGGCAGGCTGTGCGTACGATTGAGTAACATTACCATTTTTAAATGATCATTGTGTAAAGGAGGAGAGTAATATTTTATCCTTAAATAATGAAAATAATATCATAAATAATATATTATTACTTTAAATATACTTACACATATCGTCCAAGTGGTGTGGGGATGAAAATAGAGTCACATCGTTTCATGAAGGCATTAGTCCACGCGTTCACGAACGACGTTATCATCTTTTTGTGAGTGAAAAGGTAAGAAATAAAATAAAATAATATCATTGAAGAAGGGTAAATATTTAACTAATATGATAATAATTTAATTTATATCACATATATTTATTAACATTATTTTTATAATATTCCATGTAAAGCATTACTGAGAATAAATCGTATCCCTTTGGGAGGCGTTAGTCTGTCGTACACATGAGAAAAATTTTTGTATCCACTATAGAATGGAAAATAAATATTTATTTATTATATAATGACTCTATAGGTTAAATTATGTTACAAATATAATATATATACTTT
Source organism: Viscum album (assembly GCA_963277665.1). Classification (NCBI taxonomy): domain Eukaryota; kingdom Viridiplantae; phylum Streptophyta; class Magnoliopsida; order Santalales; family Viscaceae; genus Viscum; species Viscum album. Next base: position 2,048,924,925 of record OY728119.1, read on the forward strand.
ATATTCATCAGCATACACAACCAAAAGATGTGGTAATGGAAAAATGAATGTCATTAGTTCAGAAGGTGGTAGTCCTCCATACACAAGAACGATAATTTTATAACCCATTTGATGGAAGTAGAAATGGTTCTATATCATGATAAAAATGTTAAAATATATAATTATATGTAATATTATGAGGTTATAATCTCATCACTGTTTAATAATAATTGAAGGTGGTGTAGGAATAAATAAAATAAAAATTTTCATTAAAGAACGTTACCTCTTTCTTGGGTATCCTCCTTAGGATAACACCAAAAGCCTACCTAGGATGGATTTATAAAAAAAGATTATCGGATGATATTATGGAATATGTAAATTAATTGGTTAAGGACTTTCCTAAAACAAAATGGTTTTAATTTGTTAATAGGAGAGGATAGGGTGTGTTCTTTGATAAGTGAGGTGTGTGACACCCTTGTAATTTTTATAATGAAAAAGGTGTACCCCGATTTTGAACATAGAGAAGGGTCCTAAGTGGACTATTAACAATAATTATACATTATAGTATCTAATTTGAGTTATAAAATATGTTTTGGACTAGTTTTAGGTCATTGTAACCCTTATCTTTTAAGTTTAACCCCTAGTAAACCTAATTTACCTTAAATGTGGTAATTATTTTTTATAATTTTCACTATTATTTTTTATCAAAAATTATGTTTAACTTTTTTTATAATATAAATTATTATGAATAAAAATATTGAATCCATTTTTGAAAATTCAATTCTCATAATTGAAATTTTTTAATTTAAAATTAACCCCACAGACATGATGAGAAAGTGGGTTTTCAAAGAGAAAATGTTCAAAATTTACAAAGTTTTTATATCTAATTTCAAATAGGAAATTGATTAAAATGAAATAAATTGGTTTATTATATATATAATTGTCCTAATTATACTTTAAAAATAAATTTATATTATAGTTTAACTTTATAAATAATTTAAATGAATAGACAGTTTTCAACTAAAATTTTGTAGTTTTCACTATTCATAAAAAATTAATCTTTTCAAAAAAAAATACAAAACATTTTTCCAAAATAAAATTTCGATTTTTTGATTTCAAAAAATATTGTTATTTTTTAGACAAATTTTTCAAAAGTTTTAAACATTATTTTTAAAATAAGTGTGAAAAAATGCATCAAAAATTCTTTTTGAAAGATAATAGTTTTAAGCAGAAAATTGAATTTATTCTTATCTCTTATCTAGAAAAAAAAATAAGTTGAATTTGAAAACACTATTGAATACATAATATTTAAATTGGAATAAAATAATTCATAAAAATTTATTTATATATTTTATTAGCATAAAACAAGTTTTTTTCTTAAAAACTATTCATCATAAAAATATTTCCTTTATCTTCAAATTGTTTTTATTTTCAATGATAACTATTTAGCCACAAAAGAATTAATTTTATATACATGTGTAAACAATATATTTTTATAATTATTTCATCCTATTTATAACTTCCATTTCAATGTATAGGATATAACCGTCATTTTAAATAAAAATATTTTAATCGTATGTCACATTTTAATTAAACTCATAATTGTGGGTAACACAATCTAAACTGTGTGTTGCATGTAACAAAAGATAAACTCCATTTTGGATGTAACACAAGATAAACTTAGTTTTTAGTTTCATTAAAATATAAATAATAATATAAGTTAAAATATATATATTTCACAAAATCTTGATGGGATACATAGTTTACTTATGAAATATGTGTTCCTTTTATATTAAGAAGTTATATTTACAAAATTTCATTCCCTCCATTTATAAAAGGTAACCTCCACCACTCCTTCAATGCCACACCAAAAGTATGATTCGTTTTGAATATATTTTAATTTCACTTATCTTAGTATCACATCTCATAATACTAATCCTTTGGTCAATATAAGTTATCCTATTTCCTCCATTTTCCAGAATTCATCTAAGGGAAAGATCAATCTCTCAAAATGGGTACTAATAAATTCCTAATTTATTTTAGTTATACCATTATATTAAAAATATAATTTTAAATTATTATACAATTAAATAAATATTATTATTATATTAAATGTCTCTCTTATGAAAAATAATAATTATTAGTCTTTTACTTTTTCCATTATAAAAATTAATAAAACAGTTCGTATGTATGAGTGGACGATCACCTCCATGGGAGATGTGCTCTATTTTTCATATATTCCATACATGGAAGATTATAAAGGGGTATTTTATGAATAAATATTATATTTATTAAATTTTTAGGATCTTGAAAAGATAAACGAATGATCATAAGATGTGCATATTGGTATGCTGAAATAATCATAGTGCATGACTGAATCATAAAAGAAATCATACCCATCAATACATGAATTTGTAATAATGAGAAATGTAATAATACTTTAAAAATTAAAGATTCATATATATAAAAAATCACGAGCCATGTGATATCAATCTTGACCAAAGGAAACATTATAAAACCATGGCATACATAGATAAAATGTGTTGGTATCTTGGTAGATCCTCATCATAGAACACTTCAAGAACCCTTACGTTCAGAATAACCATATGGAATAATTCCAATATAATTATTTGGATAACATAATAACTAGACAATACATGAAATTTACCTTTTTTCACACCCATCATATAATCTATAATAGGATCACCTGACGATATCTGGTTAAGCCTATCATAAATGTTGTGATGGGATCACTAGGTGGTATCTGAGACGCCCCATTTTATAAGTTATAAAGGGCTAACCCGACACTATCTATGATTCATCATAATATAATAAGTCATAGAAACCAAAATAAAGTACGTAGAGATTATAAATCATTATAAGACTCATAAAAAGTAGTATTCCTTTCATAACATGATTAATCCATAGAAAACTGGGTTCCACAGAAGTATCTTCAAAACATGATTACCCCATGGAAGTGAAATGGGTTTCCATACAATCTCTTTGAAAAAATATTATTCCATCTAGAGAAATAATGAGGATGGTATCAATAAAAAAATATTCCCATTGCCGCACAAATAAAAATAATGGCTTTTGATGTTGATGAATGAGAATGCCATTAAAATATCATTAACGAAACTCTGAGGAAAATAAACATTTAATTTTGAAATGTCACTTTTTATGAAAACTAAATACTCCTAAGATATGGTCAAAATCATTTTATGGGAAAAAACCTGAGAAACATGTAAGGTATTATTTTAAAAAATCATTTAAAACATTTCTTGAGGAAAACAACATTTCCATTTGGAAAAGAAAATTTTAATTTTTTTATTACACCCAAAATCTAGATTTCTATTACTTTATTTATTTTTATTTTCTACTTTGTGTTGTGTCTTATTTTTGAGGTTAGAGTTGTGGTTTCAAAGAGAATTATTATGTTTTGTAAGTTTTTGGTAGTTTTTGGCCTTATGCCTCGTTTGGGAGCATGGTTTGAGAGGAAACCATGTAACTTATTAGGACAGAGGGTGTTTCTAGTTATTTTTCTTACTTCAAATTTTTTTTCCATGGTATGTGCATAGTGTGGAAATAACCATCATCACCAATAGAGTAACTGTATGACTGTTGGTTGGTGTATTGGAAAAGGTGCATGACATGTATATGGTTAGAAGAAACCATGTGGAAAGAGTGTGGAAACCTCTAAAATTTTGATTGAGGGGATTGAACTGGTTGGAACATGATTTCTCAAACCATGAATCTAGAATGTGTTTGTGCCTTTCTATTCTTTTAGGGTGCATATTATGGCATCCCACCATTTAATTACATAATTTTTCATTACATTTTAAAAACATGTGATATTTTAATGTTTAGTTTCTTGGAAAATAGGTACATCTTACATGAAAAAGTAAAACATTCTTCTAATAACCTTGAAAATATTCATCATAGTATCATCATGGGTTCATCATAAGTACATTTAATACATCTCATAACATAGGGACATACATCAAAGTGAAGGGTGAGCATAAGGCATAGTAATGGAAAAACAAGGGAAACTGTTTACTTGAGACCTGGTGGAATATCAATAAGAACATGAGACCTAATGATAAGGCATGAGAAAGAGGAATATAATAATTATAATAAAATGAATAATAACATGGTAATGTGGATAAACAATTTAATTTTGATATTCATAAGAATATCACCAAGGTTTATCATATAGGTGTCATAATAATTACTAAGGTTATTCCCCAAGGTATCGTAAAACCTATAATCTCTAGAGATTAAATTTCTAACCAATACATTGGAATGCTATGATGGTACACCCATCATATGTATTAATTAATGTGATCCACATAAATCAAAATAAATGTTTTTATAAATAAACCATGGAGAATAATAGAAATGGGTTTTATATAAAAATCATGGCATTTTAAAATGAGGTGTTAAAGGAAAGATCTTAATGTCATTATTAACCCATGAAAAATGAAGGTGGGTTTAATTTAGGTTAATTCCAGAATAATATAGATAATTTTCATATCTAGGTGAATACCACTATAAAATAAAGAGTTTTGGATATTCATAAATAAAATAAGAGAATTTATTGAGAAAAAGAGAGAAATTTTAAGATGAAAATTCTACAGCATAACATGTTTGAAACATTATTTTAGAAAGTATTAAAAGGATAGGGGAAAAGGGTTTAATTTTAATAAATTAATATTAACATATTAAATGGATAGTATAAAATGGATAGAATAAAATAGTATGGAAATTTGAATGATACACCACATAAAAAGTGGGCTTGAAAGGAAAAGAGAAGTTGAGATTTCTATTACCTTGAAGAGTGTTCTTAAAACATAAGTATTTATATCTTGGGAGATTTAGGACACCTTGGGAGGTAAAACTATATTATTTTTATGGAGGATTAATTTTAATTTGAAATGAAATGAAGAAATGGATGGGTATTTTTTGCAAAATAAGAATATTTGTTTATCAATTTCTCAGGACACCAAGGTAGTGTTAAATGAAAACCTATGGGCTAAAACATGGTATTTTACCATTGTATTGGACACTTGGAACTTATCTTATGCAATTTTATTCCAAAATATTCAACCATTATTTTATATTACTTATTTGGAAAGGAAAATAATGTTTTGAAAAAATAACATTTTTTGTTTAAGTTTCCATTTTAAAATTTTGACAGTAAACTATATATTTGGAAGTTGATTAATTTTTTTTTAAAATACTTGATATTAATAAAACAAAATATTCTTTTCCTTAAGTAATGGTTAAATAATTATTACATAATTATGACATAATTATATTGTCATTAAACATACTCAAAACTAAAACTGTATTTTTACTATTCATAGGAAAACATTTTTTAAAAAAAATTCTCATAAATTATCCCAAAAATAAATTTGACATGATGATTTAAAAAATGATATTTATTTTGACATAATAATTTTATAAATATGATAATGATTTTATCTAAATATAAAAATCCTTATTTTTTAAAAATAATAGTGGATAGAAAATACCTAGGGAATTTGCATGGTGAAAATTTTCACACTTGAAAAAATAAACTTATTTTATCATTTATATTTAAAAAAGAGTTTCTTAACCATAATATTTCATTAAAATATGTATTACTCATAATATATTAGTTTATTATAATATTTTTATCTTTTATAAAAAGTACAATTTTTATCTGAAAAATCAATTTATCAAATTCCAACTCAATTTTATTACGAAAAACTATTCTTAAAATTTAGTTGATGGAAAAAATTCTATTTAGACAATTTCATTACACTTATGTAACTAGGGACTCAAAACATAACCCCTTATAACACACAGATATGACATAAGGGTAAGGTGTGTGATGATTATAGAATCTTGGGGTGGCTCAGATAACATCTCCTGAGTGGTAATTTACACTAACTTGAATTTCTCATAAAGGTGATTTTGTTCAAACTTAACAGATTGAAGATTGGATTTTTATAGGTTAAGAGTGAAGCCCTGTGATGCTACCTCCCCCCAAGCATTGAAAAAGCGTCTTCATAGGGCATGACTCTACTAGTTGGGGCCATCGTTCCTCCTTTTTTTATTAGTTAACCATTATAATTTCTATTTAAATTACTAATTATAACATTAAAATTGTTATTAAGAGTATTGCCACAATAGTAAAATAATATAACACACATTTTTAGGAAATAATTATCATTCAAAGAGTTTGGGTCATTACATTCTTCCCTCTTTAAGAAATTTTTTCACAAAATTTCAACTCATCCTCTCAGTGGAGAAATTTTTTGGGTACTTTTATCTCATTTTTTCCTCTGGTTCGTATGTGGCTTCTATGTATCTATGATTCCTCTACAACACTTTAATGAGGTGGGAAGACTTTTTTCACATAACCTTGTCTCTGTGGTCCAATATCACTACCAGATACTCCTAAAAAAAGAGGGCATGTTCCAGTGGACCATCTTAGGATTTTTACATGTGAAGGGTTATATATTTACTTCTTTTAGAGATATATATTTAATACATCATGAAGTTGATCTAGAGTAGGATAAATTGGTAGATTATAGACCACTACATCTACGTGATCAAGGATTTCATAGAGGCTAATTTACCTAGGGATAATCTTTCCTTTCTTCCCAAACCTTATGACTCTCTTAGAAGGTGAAATACAAAAAAAATAATTTATCACAAACATTAAAATCCAAGACCCTTTGATGGTTTTCAATGTATCTCTTCCACTAAATCTATGCAGACTTTATGTGTTATTGTATCACGTGAACCTTTTTTGTCATCTCTTACATAAGATCAGGCCCATGAATCTTTCTCTCACTAGTTTATTTCCAACAAGTAGGATTTCTACATCACATTCCATATAGAGCTATATAGGGTTCCATTTCAGTACTCAAATGGAAGATGTTATTAAATGAGAACTCAACTAATGGGAGATTTTGATCTTACAAACCATTAAATTCCATTGAGCATATTCTCAGCATGTCCTCGTGTGTCTGAATAGTCCTTTCAGACTGGCCATCGGTTTGGGGGTGATATACCGAACTGATATTCAATTCTGTACTCTGAGCAAGATGAATACTTCTCCAAAAATATTTACTTGAGCCTTAGATCGTGATCAGAAATGATAGAAAGTTTCACTATGTGAAACCTCACCACTTTATTTACATAAATATTGGAAGGTTATTCAATTTATAAATATTCCTAAATAGAGATAAAATGGGAAGCCTTTGTGAGATGGTCCATTATAACTCATATCGTATTGTTTCCTTTGGTTTTTTTCAGGAGACCAGTGAAAAAGTCCGTAGTGATATTATCCCACTTCCATACTGGTATGGGTAGTGGTTGTAATACCCCTTTAGTAAGTTGTCACACTTTTTTCACTTGTTGGATCACCAAGATTTTTATAGTGTATTTGATAATCCCACTTTTCATGCTATCCCACCTATAATGATCACAAAGGTCCCTATACATTTTTGGGATTCCAGGATGTATAGAGTTAGTAGAGCTATGAGACTCATCCATTAGATCCTTCTTTTTTCTAGAATATATGGAATAAATATCTTTGTATGAAATTTCAATACACCTTCTTAATCAATATTTATCTCAAGAAACTTCCCATTCTACACAACCTCTAACTTCTTCTATAACAAAGGATATTATCTTTGATATTTCCTGATCTTATCTGGTAATGATAGTTGAAAAATCATTTAGGATATTGTTGAGGATGCCTCTTTCCTTAAGATTCCAAAGTATAGTTTTACTAGTTATTTGATCAAAGGATCTCATTTAATCATCATCATCACCAACATAGCATGGTCTTTCCTACATAATGCATTGTTAATACCAATAGGGGCCTATGTACCCTGAGGGGGGGGGGTGAATCAGGGTATGTATATTCATTTTTAGAATTATTCCTACCCCACTGGATCTTGAAATCTTTATTACAAGGGTCACTTTGTTTGCACTTGTGTGATTATTGTGATCACTTATTTTCTTCTTTATCAGATGATTATTATTGAAATGCAATGCAGGGATGTAAGCAGGAAAACACAAAACAAATTTACATGGTTTACCCTCACTGGGATACATCCAAGGAGCATACGACGACAAGTTTACAATCATACCAAATTCCAATATTCTTAACTAGATGTAGATACAATGGTTTGGGAATAGTCACTCTGTCCCAGGCTCACTGCCTTTACAAGGTTTAGGGTAAGCTCATTGCTTTCCCAAGGGCCACTCCTTGTTTCTCTCTCTCTCTGGATCACTGTCGGTGGAGAGGATCACCTTCTTCCTCTTCCATTGCTCACTGCTCAGGAAAGGATCCACTCCTAGTTTATAGACCTATAGGTCTCTTCATTATCTCTGATGAATACATCTTCTGTTGTATGTGGATGCTCTGTTGAAGTCCAACTTTCACTCGTAGATGAATCTCTGTTTTCACCGAAGGTATCGGGCAATCTTCCAGCTTCCACGCAGCCTTAAAACATTGCAGGAAAATCAACCTTACTTGCCGCGCAAGTTAATCCGGCGCGCAAGTATCGACAGACAAGTCACAACTAGCGTGAAAGTCTTCCTAAACCACTTGTGTGACACAAGCCTCTGCAACTCCAAACCTGCGTGACTCAATCCCCTTTACGCCCAAACCAACATTGGCGTGCAACTACCATATGGCGCGCAAATTCAAACACTGACGTGCAAGTCCACTTGCGCGACCATACACCACTTTCATGACGACCACACCTGCACGACGAGAGCTCTAATTTTTATAAGTGTTGAACTCCATTAAAAATTATGAGGGGTGGTCATGTATTTATAGGCATTTGGTCAACCTGCACGATGGCATGCAAGTCACCCCTCGATGCGCAAGTCTCGGCGCAAAGGTCTCTCCCCCTGCAAGTCACTTGCGCGACCAAACCAATACCTGCACGACCCTCTTTCATTCTCCATATTTTGATCTTCTGATCTTGAAAAACAACAGGCGCACATGTTTCCAATCCTCCTAGGCACCGGCGCACAAGTCCTTTTCTCGGCACGCATGTCACATGCGAGACCAACCCAATACTTGCGCTACCCTTATCCCTTTGCCAAATTTTGATGATCTGATCTTGGAAAAAATATGGTGTGCAAGTTTCCTCACCTTCAAGAACATGGCGCACAAGTCTTTTTTCCAAAAACACTTTTCTTCTTTTTTCTATTTTCAGGCCAAAAAATTTCACAATCACCGGAAAATAGCGCCACCTTGTATCTGTTCATTTTGTAACGCCTCCAGATCAACCATTCCTTTGTCGACGTACTTGAATCAAACATGGATCGTTGACAACAGCTCTTGAACTCGACCTTCCACCATGAAATCCCCTATGTCAAAAAATTTTATGTCATTATTTTACTTTGTCAACAATCACCACACAGATGTCCACTTTGTCAACAAACACAATCACCTCAAAAATGCATCAATGATGCCTTGAGGGATTTTTTCCCAACATGAATCTACGACTTTGTTTACTCTTATGGGATGATATTGAATTGAACAATTATAGTCTTTAAAAATTTCTATCCATATCCTCTATCTCATGGTCAATTCATTTTGTGTGGAAATATATTTCAATGTTTTATGGTATGTGTATATATCAAATTTCTCCCCATAAATATAGTTCCTCCATATCATTAGAGAAAAAACTACCATATCCAGCTCTAGGTCTTGCGTCAGATACTTATTATCACGAGGATTCAACTTTTCATATGCATAATCAATAAACTTTTTATTTTTCATGAGGACATACCCAAAACCTTTCTGATACGCATCACTAAAAATAACGAATCATTCTTGGATAGAGGGTAGAGTTAACATGGGCGAAATAACAAATATCTTCTTCATCTCTTAGAAACATTCTTCACAATCCTTTGTCCATAATAACTTTACTCATTTTTGAGTTAAATTAGTTAGTGGATTAGAAATTCATGAATTTTTTTCCACAAACCTCCTATAATATCCTGATAATCCAGGGGAACTATGAATCTAGTTACTATTGTAGGATGAGATCACTCCTCCACAACCTTTTTCCTTGTAGGATCAACTGAGATTCCTTCATTGGTTATAATGTTCCCAAAGAAATCAATTATTTGTAACCAAAATTCACATTTTATAAACTTCACAAATATCCTCTCCTTCCTTATGGTTGGAAACATAACCCTTTGGTGATCATCATGTTCCTCACAACATTTTAAAATATATCATAATATCATCAATTAAACCTAATACAATGTTATCAAGGTAGTCCTTAAAGACATTACTAATCAAATCCATAAAAATTGAATGATCCTTAGTCAAGACAAAGGTGATAACAAAAAACTCATAATTTTTATATCTTAATCAAAATGTGGTCTTTCAAATATCTTATTTCCCTACAATCGATTGATGATAACTAGATAAAGATCAATCTTGGAGAATAATTGTGCCCCACAAATCTTGTCAAATAAATCATTAATTATTGGAGGAGGGTACTTATTTTTCACTATGATCCCTTTAAGTTCTCCATAATAAATTCATAGCTGCATTGATCCATCCTTCTTATTCAAAAAGAGAACAAGTTGTCCCCAAGGAGACACACACGGTCGAATAAAAACCATCTCCAAAATATCTTGGATTTTTTTCTTTAATTCCTCAATATCCACATTTTCTATTCTATATGGAGTCTCTAAAATTGGTATGTAACCACGAATGATATCAATGGATAACTCTACCCCTATTTCTAGGGGTGGTCTAGGTAACTCCTTAAGAAATACATCAATGTATTGCAGAATGATGAGGAAATTTTATATTAATATACTTTAATTTACTTCATCATCTTCATCAATCATTTTCATAAACAAGGCTATAGGAGGTTCTTCTAGACAAAGGTTAGGTTAATATATCTCTCATTTGAAAATAACTCCAGGGTTTCCATTCATGAATATTGATATTTCCTTACTTCCATAGTTGATCTTAGCATTATAATTTTCAATATAATCTATCCCTAGTATAATGCGAATTCCGGCATGGGAATGACTTATAGATTTGGGATGAGATTATGCTCACCAAAGTAAATAATTGAGTTTCAATACAATTTTGATGATAGGATAATCCCTCAAGGAGTATTGACTGATAGTTATAATTCTATTTGTTCTTGGATTTATTCTATATTCTTTTCAAAATTAGAGAAAATAATGGAATGCGTAGAACTAGAATAAAAAAAGTACTTTCTAGCTTGGAGTGGATAATTATAGTACCTACCACATAATTTTGAGCTTCAAATTCAGTTATCGTGATATTAAAATCATGATATTTCTCCCCGAGTACCTGACCAGGTTGACGGTGATTCATCTCCATTGTCTTCATATTTATAAATTGATTGGAAAAGTTAACAAGTTTTCCACACATAAATCATTTATCATTAGACTGGTCTTGCACCTCTTCCCTTTTTCATTAGTGTTGATAATTTAAGTTTTCACCTCACTATGATAGTTATAAGAAATATTTTCATCTCTTATACACTTGCAGCATTTCCAGCTCCTGAAGAAAAAATTCCTCGAATGCTACTTACCAAGTTTTTTGTACATGGGAAGTTTCACTTTCTTTCATCCTCTCCCTTGATCAAATATCATACCCATCTTTGGATCCAAATATATCTTCTTTTTATTATATGTATGGGACAGCTAAATCTATCCAAACTATATTTAAACATTCATATCACTCCTAATGATCTTCTCATAGTTTTTATATTCTCTGTTGGCTATATTCTTCCATAGATGGGGTGTTAGTACAAAAACTAATATATCAATCTTCCCATTAGGATTGAAGATAAAGATAGATGTTTACCGAGAATTTCCAGTGAATTTCATCTCAAATCATCCCTCATATTCATTTTACTTGTTCTATATGTCCATGAATTCCATCTCCATTTTCATTCACATTAAACATGGGGAATATTTTTTGAAAGAGGTTCTCTTCAAGGTGAATCCATTATCTCATCTTGATTCAAGTTATTGTTCATAATTCAAGTCAGTTGATTCATCATTCTCATGAAGTTTTCCATTATGGATTCGATCATAAGGTCATCAGTTCCTGGTCCATTGCACTCACCATTTATATGGTTTCTCTTATTTTCTGCCTTTTTTGAAAACAATAATTCCTTAGTGAGAATCATGTTTCATTTAAGAATATTATAATTACAAATTATTTTCATCAATTAAAACATCATGCTTTAATATGTTATTATTTAATAACAAGTAGGTTTTCTATAAATCCTTTATAACGGTTGATAAAAATCTTGTGATTAACCAAACATATACCCCAGGAGTGTCAAACCAAGTGCACAGTAAGGATTATTTTCATGAAATAGGCTATGAAAATTTTGTAATAATTCCCATTGTGAGTATTTTTAACCCTATGTACATCTCTTCCATAACCACTTCCACCTTTCATATCCACATAGTGATTTCTTTGCTTAGAAACCACTTACATAATACTTCACTAGAATAACAGGATGTTTTCCTATATTTTAATTTTTTCCTAAGTTTATTACTAAGGTTATTACTAATGTTTTCAAATACTAATATCCTCAAATAACTAAACCTTCCTTTGATACCAACTATGGAATCCTACTTTTTTATTACATAACGTTTGATTAAATTATACAAATAGATGATCTTCTAAAGATTACTTTCTTAAATCAAATGTACACAACACATGGAAAAATAAAACAAATTCTAATACACTTGAAAGGATTCATCATAGATTAATCTTATTTTAATTTAAAACATCTCATAACTTGGGTATATACATCAAAGTAAAGAGTGAGAATAAGGCCAAGTTTGGGGAAAGCAAGGGAAACCATTTACTTGTGATCTTGAGGAATATCAAAAAGAACACGAGTCAAAAAGATAAGGAATGAGAAAGAGTCATATAATAACAATAATAACACAAATTATAACATGGGAATGTGGTTACAACATTTAATTTTTACATTCATACTCATTTCACTAAGTTTTTTCATGGAGGTGTAATAAAAATTACCAAGGTATCGTAAAACATGTCATCTCTAGAGATTATAAATAAGTGCTTAAAGACAAGATATTTAATATCATTATTAACCCCTGAAAAAGGATGTTCGCTTTAACCTATGTTAATACTAGAATAAAATAGATCATTTTGAAATCTCGGTGAATACCCTCAGAAAATTAAGAGGTTTGGGAATTCACAAAAGGGAATAAGTGAATTTCTTGAGAAAAATAGAGAAATTTTGAGCGGAAAATTCGGCCACATAATGGGTATGAAACATAGTTTTTTAATACATTAAAGAGAGGGTAAAAGGGTATAACATAAATAACATACCTCTAATAATGTAATGGTATAGAATAAAATTTAAAAAACAAAATAGTATGTAAATTTTAATTACATACCACATAAAAATTTGACTTGAAAATAAAAAAGAAGTTGAGATTTACCTTACCTTGAAGAGTGCCCATAAAATAGGAAGATCAGGACCTTGGGGATCTATAACACCTTGGAATGATTACCTAGGAGGTAAAAACATCATAGATTCATGGAGGATGAATTTTATATGAAATTAAATGGAGATATGGTTGGATATTTATAGAAAAAGAGGTAAATTTGTTTATTAATTTCCTCACACACCTAGGTAGTGGTAAATGAAAAAACATGGGATTGACCATGGTATTTCCCATGGTATTAGACACTTGGAACATATTTTATGAAATTTTATCAAAAAATAGTCAATAATAATTTTAAATTAATTATTTTGGTATGTAAAATTAAATTTTCCACAAAATAACTTTTTTTAAGTTAAGGTTTTCATTTTAAAATTTAGAAAGAAAATAAAATAATTGGAAATTGATTAAAATATATTAAATTACTTGATATAGATAAAATAAAATAATTTTATTCTTGAATTATTGTTCAATGATTATTACATAATTATGACATAATTATGATGTCATTTAACTTATTGAAAAAACTCAAACTGTATTTTTAATATTCACCGAAAAACAAAATATTTTAGAAAATTCTCATAAATTCACCCTAACATAATTCTGAGATGAATAATTAAAAAATGATATTTATTTTATGATAATAATTATCTAAATATGATAATTTTAACTTTTAAATATATAAATACTTATTTATTAAAAATAATAGCAAATAAAAAATGGATAATGAAAATGCATAGTGAATTATTTGACACTTAAAAAAATAATTTTTTATCATTTATATTTAAATAAGAATTTTTAACCACACTATTTCATTAAAAAAATAATTATTCATAATATCAAATTTTATTATAATATTTATATATTTTATGAAAAGTATGATATCTGTCTGAAAATAAAATTTTCAAATTCCAACTCAATTTTTTTAAGAAAAATGATTCTTAAAATAGAATTGATGGAACAAAAACATTATTTATATAATGTAATTACACTTTAAGTAACTAGGGAATTGAAACATTACCCCTTATAACACCTACATATGACTTAAGGGTATGTTGTGAGATGATAATAGATTTTTTGGGGTGGCTTAGATAATATTGCATGAGTGGTAATTTCCACTAACTTTAACTTATATCATAAGAGATTCTATTCAAGATTGGCATGTTGAAGCTTGACTTGGGAATGGTTAAGATCAAATCCTAGTGATTATACCTCCCTCCCAAGCTACAATAAATGGGATTTGTATGAAACAACTCTACTGGTTGAGGCAATCATTTCTCCTTTCTATATTAATTAACCATTATCATGTATATTTATGACACTAATTATAATGTAAAAATTATATTAAGTGTATTCATTGCAATAGTCATATTGACCAATGATTATATAACGGTCGAAACCCAATGGTCACATTTCAATTTATATTTACCCCATTAAAACAAACATGGATTTGTTTTGAATAAAATAATATAACACTAATTATTAGGAAAAAAAATCATTCAAAAAATATTAGGTCGTTATATATATGGTTGGGACATGATTTTGAAAACTGTGCAGCAGAACCGTACAAAATAACCCATTTCTTAAAACGACTAATTTCCTACATTTATCTTCTTATGTATTAATCACCATTGTATATTCTCCTCCCCATTTTCCATTGGTGCTATGTGGGGATCCCAAATCCCCCCACCTCCTTGGATTCACCTCCATGGCTGAGGATTATTCTTTAATTGAAGGTGAGTTCTCCTTGGGTTTTCATTAATTTTCTCATCTAATTATCACCCGATCTCATTTAATAGATCTTTCTTGGTGGTTTTATTTCTTTGAAGAACCCTAGAGTGAGGGTTGGATAATTTTGGTCAATTTTCATGATGTTAGGGTTTGAAGATTATCTCTCGTACTTATTTTTTATTTCTCCCATAGTGTCGTTACATTTTCACATTGTTGAGGTAGGTGTCTCCATACATTTCATTTTTGGAATATTTGAATTTATGCATGGTCTTTCATAATCAATTTATATATATTTTATTCATTATTGTGTTGTGGTTGTATGAATCGTTGTGGTGTTTTGATATTGGAAAATTGGTAAAAATGGGTCTCTAAGGGATTTCTATAATTATACCTACATGTATATGCACTAAAGGTGTTTGATTAGATGAAACGTGGTCCTAAATAATGAAATTGGGTATTTTGGGATTTTATTTGGCCTTATTTGTGGTTTTGGAAATTGGTTTACTTGGGAACTGGGATTCTGAGTGGATTTTTTTCCTTTATGGGTTGATGTTTGTGAATGGATACTTCTAATGGTTTGTTTTGTTACTTGTGTTCATTTAGTTAGAACATTTGATATGTTTATGGCTTCAAATAAGTGGGTCATTAGATGTGGGAATATCCATATGTGCATGGGGTTCACATATGGATAGTCACAAAAATGAAAATGGATTTCCATAAGAATATATATTTGACAGAATCTTTAAATACACATCACACTCATTTCTGTTCTCCCATCCACCTCCACATCCCAAATGGTTTCTAATTTTTTTTAATGTTATCTAAATGGTTTCATGGCTCCTAAATACCTTAAAATGTGTTTTATGGATGTGTTATTTAAAATATGGCCTATTTAATACCTTGAAACTTGATTGAGAAACCTTTGAATTCAAAGAATTGTTTTGCACCGTTTGAGTAAGAGTTATGTTATCACCATGATTTGAAAATGGTTTTGAGAAGAAAAGTATTTTTAATGTAATTGGTTTGAAATTATAAATATCAAGGGTTAGTTAGTATTTTGTGATACTTTAGAATGTATTTTTAAATCCATATGGTGTGTAGGCTTGGCTGACACATTGGAATGGTTTAATGTGTGATGGGAACCACTATGGTTTTCATTCCAATGAGAAGGCCTTCACATAATTAGCATTATGGTTTGGGAAATAAAAGAATGATGAAATCTATGAGTAGAGTTTAATTCCAGGTGTGTGATAACCACCTCATTCTATTTTATAATATTATCATGAGATTCTATAATGTTATCTATAGGGTCGAGTGATGATTTCTTTCTAGTCCCAATAAGATGGAGTAAAACCACTAATATATAGGATATTATGAATGGGGATTTCCACTAGTGAGGCTAGTTTAGAGTAACTAGGTTGGTTATTTACTATAGAGTTACACCATATGCCAAGGGGTGGGTCTGAACTGAGCAAATCTATGGGTTTATTCTACGTATGTTTAGGAAATTTCCATAATTACATATCTTTATGTACCTTCTTTAGTTTACATCATTTAGCTAATGTGTTAACTTAGTATTTGATTACTAGTACTGTGGTTTTTTCTTTTATTTTTTTTCTTGATATACCCTATTGTTCTTCTTAGTTTATACTCTCCTTTCTTTTCTACAAAATTTGGGTTGTGTCTCCTTCTTGGAATGCATTTTTCAAATTGGGTTTTAAAAATGGAAAATGTGATAGGATCTTAAAATTATAAAAACCCTATTTTCATTAAATGAATTTCAAACTTGTGTTTATGGACTATTTCATTAAAGGACATGTACGAATTCTGTAGTGATAACATACTGAGCTATTTTATGCTCATAAACTACTTATACCACTCAGTGTTGGTAGACCTGATATATTAGGAAGGCCTCTCGGGCCTTGTCATGGGCTAACAACAGTTACCTTTCTAGGGTCAACATGGTTTGGTTTGTGACCAAATGGTATCAAAGCATCCCTTTTTTATTTGGTGCATCGGGTAGTTTGGATATAGGAATGTTGGGGCTTGGGAGTAGGTATAGAAAGATTGTAACCGAATCCTTCTCGTTATGATCCTCAAGTTACCAAGGGTTGTCTGGGGAATGAGTATTTTATTTTGAGTTATGGGTTTATTTTATTAGTTCTTTCTCAATTTTGGGTTTGGGAAATCAAAATGGAAGTGAACTGATGTCTTGCGAAGAGCTTGTATGGAGTAGCGACCCGTGTGGAGACTGAGTTCATGGTTCAAGATACTTCTAGTAGTTGGTTCTTTCTTAGGGCTTGTTATTCTAAATAATGTGGTTAAGTTATATATTGAAAATAGTCTCCAATTTTTGGATTTTTGTGTTATTTATGTTTTGGGTCGATTTTGGTTGGTGTGGAAAATAGTCCCCTATTTTTTGAGGCCCATGAGGCAACCCACACATGCACCCATGGAAAATCCCCATGCACGCCCCCTAGTCAGTGTGAAACACCCTTCAAAAAACACTTAGACAACCCCCATAAATGACCCCTTGTTCATAGGAAAAACCCGTAAACCCTAGGCATGAGTGCTCACACACGCACCTGTGCCCTACGCCCGCCGAAAATTTCTTTTGTTGGGATTCGAACAGGAGGCTAGTAGAAATTGTACCTGCTGCCTAAACCACTACGTTGAACAAAGTTTCATTAATATAATACAATGAAATATTTTTACTTACATTAAAAATTATTTGATTATATATATATATATATGTATGTGTATATAAATATAAATAATATAAAATATTTGTGTACATATAATATATTTCTCTGTAATATAATATATATTTGTGTATAATTATAATATATTTCTATATAATATATATATATATACACATTATATTTATGTATATATAAAATATCTAAATATATATATTTATAAATACATTTATAAATACATTTATATTTATGGGTGTGTGTATATTTCTGCATCTTTATAATATTTATAGATATAATATAATTATAACATATATTATACATATATTATATTAAATATATTTATATTATATATTAATGTATGTAATTTTATACATTTATAATATATCATCTACACAAATATATATACGCACAAAATTAAATACATTCATATAATTGGAAATAAATAATATAATTAAATTATATATATATATATATTTACTAACCTAATTTATAATTAACATGCTATACTACAATATACATAAATATAATTATATAATATATATAAATTTATTTATAATATAATATAATATATATATATATATATTTAATATTTTCTAAATTATATATATTTGTATACATAATATAATATAAATGTATTAATATATAAATATTCAACATAAATGTATTTATGTATCTGTGTGTGTAACAACAATATTGTTAATTAGTTTTATTATTATTACCCCTATTTTTTAATCAATTACAATTATATGCTGTTTTATCCTCTAAGTTAATCTTTTTTTATTAAGACCCACTTTTATGGGAAAAAAGTGGGAAACCAGCAAAACAACATCACATCAAGAACAATTGCAGAAAACAGAATTATAGGATACCAACTTGAAATTACTGGCTGTGACTGCCCTGAACAATTTCCAGGAAAGGTCGCTTACCTTTTTTTCGGATCATCGCTGATGATCACTTAAAAATGAGAGGCCAACTTGTCCCAAACTTTTTATAACTCCTCCAATGTAATCTTCCTTTCATTAAGGCCTCTGGTCAAAATTAAGTGTTATTTGTCGTTCCAAGCGGCATGCTATTTGCTTACACCCACTTGAACTGGTCTTCCATTCATCCTTTCTGCATCCTCTTCTGAGGCCCGAATGAGCAGAACCCATTCCACCATCTCTTCCTTAGAGGACATGAGGAGGTCCCATGGTTTTTCTACAACTACAAAATCCTCCATTCCTACTACCGAAGGATCTCCCTTCCTAATCACCGAAGGATCCACCAATCCAATTTCCTGATTTTTAGCTCCGTGCACAGAAGAAAGACCAGCCTCTTAAGTAGTCCACATAGGGGTCTTACTTGAAACTGAAAACCCTTCCTTGTTCAAGAAAGAAACCCCTAGAATATCCTCTGTGACATTGCATTTGGCCTTGCTTTCCGATCTGGTAATTACAGTCTTTGGAGTGCCCAAATAATATTTATGCGGTCTTGACTTCTTACTATCCTTGGGAGCCAAAAAGATTCTAGTTAGGAGGTTTCCTTATTCCCCTTTCCTTGAACCAGATCGAACCAATGCCTCTTGCTCATATTCTAAACTAGTCCGGGAGACCTACTCTTGTTCACTAGAGGCCCCATCTTGGTCACTCGATTCCTCCTCTTCTGAGTGTCTACTCCCAACCTGCTTACATTTCCACATCGGAATGAATGTATTCCATCCTTCATGATCTTAATTTTCTTTCCCTGCCTCATCCAACAACGAGAACCGATTATGCACCTCAGTCAGCATTTAAGCCTTGTGAAAAAGGGCCACCTTGGACACTGGATCATACACATTAGGAAACTGAGAGTCCTTTAGCACACTAAAATCGGCCTGAGAAACCACACCTCTAGGTTTTGAAAGTTGGCCAATTCTCTGGCCACCCCTTCCAACCTTAACTGCCACGACAATGTATGAGGGAGACTGACCTCCACCTAGCTAAACTGCTACCCATTTTCCACCACCAACACCTCCTTCGGTCAAATACTCCGTAGAAGGTCCTACCAGCAAGTCCCTATTTAGCAAAGTACCACCACCTACATTCTCTTTGCCTCTGGAAGGACTACCCACTTTAGCCACAACATGATCACCACACGGAATGGCCAATTAAAGATCACACTTTAGCCTGCCAAACACATCATTGACCTTTAGTTCATGAGGTGGCATTCTTATAGGTTTTTGTAGTACTGGTACTCCAAGAGAAGGATCAGAGTCTATGATCTCCTGCACCCCAATGTGCCACCCATGCTTAGCACGATGACAAAGAGCAGCCCCCTGACCCAACAGAAGACATACCAAGCAGTGATCAACCCTAGATTCAAAAACAACAGCTTGCCTGCATCGGAACTCCTCACCAACTGAAATCCAATCCCACTCAACAGGCGGCATTGAGACATCCACCTC
Source organism: Viscum album (assembly GCA_963277665.1). Classification (NCBI taxonomy): domain Eukaryota; kingdom Viridiplantae; phylum Streptophyta; class Magnoliopsida; order Santalales; family Viscaceae; genus Viscum; species Viscum album. The sequence goes on from OY728119.1 coordinate 2,048,945,271, forward strand.
AACACAGATCATCATATTAATTGGGTGGGACACCAAAGAAGTTCAGATATCTGAACAGAGATAGTGACCCACCATATCTACTAGAATTCAAATAATCGCTTGGTTTTGATAAGGAAAGGTGTGATGAGGGAAACTAACCCATGTCACTATGAGGGATGAATCCCGGTTCATATATAGAACATATGACTAGAAAAAGAGGAAATTGTTTCATCTGATGCATCTACAAGAAGCCCTAGACCATGGGCAAATCAGGTCCTCTTCTGTAGCGAAGTGAGTCATAAGGTAACATTTATCATGGAGACCCACAACCACAGAGTCACATAAACCCCACTTATCGAAGGAAAATCGAGCAAAATCATCCATCGAGGGTCTTTGATGATTGAATCGAGTGATAAGAGTTAGCTTCAAGAGACTCGATGCTTTAGAGAACTCGAAGGTAGAAATCGAGAGCAGAGGATCACCAAAACGCAAATCAGGAACTTTCAGACAAAGAGAGATCGCTGAGAAATCAAGGAGGTGATTAGGGTTAGAAAAAGGGGAAAAGGGGATATTTAGATCTTAAAGTGGCATAATCTAACCATCCTCCCCTATTCCACCTCTGGGAAGGGGGGGGGGAATTCTTCGACACACATCAGCATCGACCATAGATGTTATCATCCTCGACCATCGTCAGAGCTCCTTGGTGGTTTTTTTCTATATATTATTTTTATAATTTATATATTTTATGATTTATATTATATATATTATATGAAATAAAATTATATTGTATAATTATGTATTTGATTATATACATCTATATTATATCATACACACACACACACACACAAAACTAAATGCATTCTTATAATTAGAAATATATAATACAATAAAATGAGATACATATATATATATATATTTACTAAAATAATTTATTATTAATATGGTTTATTATTATATATATAAAATATTTATATAATATATAATATATATAATTAAATATATATCATATATTATATACAGTATAATTATATAAAATATATATGTATATGTATATTTAATTTTTCCAATATTATATATCGTTGTATACATAATACAATATAAATGTACTTATTCTAAAATATACATTAAAAATGCATCTTATATAATATATATATAATATAAATCATAATATAAATGTATGACATTTATAAAACCATATATAAATTTTCTAAATTTGAGTAAATATATTTATAATTACATTTATATTATTAATGCAATTATTTATATATGTATATTTTTTTGTTTATATATATAAGTTTTTATTTAATGTATTTTTGTAATGTCCTTATTTATGTGTGCTTATAATGTATTTAAATACATTTTTATAATGTGTTTATTTAATACACACACACACACACATAACCCCCCTCAAATTTCTTGAATTAGAGGGGGGGTTACAACCCCCTCAAATTTATTAAATTATTGGGGGTTCAAAAACCCCTCTAATCGATGGGATCATTGGTGTTTCATGAACCCCAAAAATATCATATATTAGAGGGGGCTGTGAACCCCTAATATATCCTTTTAAAAAAATTATATATATATATATATGTGTCTGTGTATATATCCAAATGAATGTTCTATATATATATAGAGATCCTATAAAATTGAAAAGAATATATAACACCATTAATTTTTAAATTAGTGGTGTTTTTGACATAACCATCACTAAAATAAAACAAAATATTAAAAAATAGTGCTAAGACTTTAAAAGGGGGTTTTGAACCCCTTTAAAAAAATGCAGCTAATCTGTTATTTTTTTATAGTGTGAGAAAGTCAAATGCATTTTTAGGTGTTTGGGAACTCTTGAATCCATGAGGGTGTGAACTATTTTGGGTTCATTTGAGGGTCTGATCTTGGATTTGTGGGAGGAGGTCATCCCGTCATTATTTAAAGTTGGGGTGACCTATAAGGTGTTTAAGACCACCTTCATCTGATGGTTTATACCTAATGAGGTGATGGTGAGAAAAGTTGTAGAGAACATGGGAGTTCCTCATGGTTAGTGGATGGTGAAGGCCTATATTGACCACTTCAAAGAGGTGGATAATTTTTCTCTGGATATAGAATCAAAGGATCAGATAAAATATCCTCTCTTCATTTGGGGTCTTTCATTCAGGGTTTAAGGAGTGAGTTCTCTCATTTGGAGAAACTTTATTTAGAAAGCTACTAAGTGAGGCATTTATAGTTGAATTGTTTCCTAGAGGTCTATGCCTAGTGGTTAGAAAATTATTTTCTCTCTGTGTTTGTAAAGGTTACCAATCAAGTGAGAATTTTGGGCTAGAGGAACCCATCCTTGTTGAGTCTCCCTCATTAGTTCCTACATTTCATTAAAATTATTGATCATTTGTGTGCTTTTAGTGTGGTCATATTGGTAATTTAATGTTGTCTTGATGTATTCCACTAAAGTCCAAATAATGATGTGGCCATTTGTGTCACATGGATAAGTTATTAAAGAAGTATTTCTAGAAAGAGAAGTCCCAGTCAAAGGTTTTCATCTCTTTACTTTGGGGAAATAGATGCTTCAAGGGACCAAGGTGTTATCCATTAACCTAGAGTGAATCTCTTCATGTATTTAGTATCTTTTGGGTGTGGGAAGTGTTGGACCAACTTTTATTTCTAGTGTTGGAGTGTAGACTGTTTATATTCTCCTTCTTGTAGTTTCCCTTGTTTTTGAAATTCCGTTTTGTTAAATAGTTTTTTGGTAGTCCTGTATCCCTAAAATTTTCTATTGTAGTGTTTTATAGATATTAATATTTGAAGGGTCATCCTTATTTTGAGATGGTATTAGTTATGAGTATTTACTAGTTGGAGATTATAATATCTTTTGGAAATGATGAATCATAGTTTGACCTGAAGTTCGGTTTGAGAATCTTTTATTGGGTTCCTCATCGTGTTACATTTTTGCTCTATTCTGGGAAGCTTTTTTAGTGGGGAGGACCATTTATTTTCCTCTAAATGGTTCAAATTTATATAGTTTTATATTATATTGGTTTGGTGTGACTTTTGGATTGGAATGGTCATATCAAATATTGTGGTTTCATTTATCCTTTTTCGGTTACGAGTTTCAGATTTTTCACTCATTTGACTGGGTGAATTTTCAGGGGCAGAAAGTATTTTTTGGCGGGGAGAATTTTCACACTTGAACCTGGTTTTATTTTATTTTATTTATTTTTAGTTTATTTTTGGTATTTTTTCTTGTTATATGAGGTTCAATTTGAGTTTTCATAGATAATTCCTGAGTTTTGGAGGTTTCATGTAGTTTTTGTCCTTGTGCTTGGTTTGCGTGCATGTTTTGATAGGAAACCCTATGGTTTATTAAGGATGAGGGAATTTCTAGTTCTTTTTCTTTTTGAATAGTTTTCTATTCATGAAATATGAACAGTTTGGCCTAAATCATCTGATCTAAAGGAGTTCCCCTGCAACTCTTGGGTAATGTCTAAGACAAGGCACACAATTTGTGCACAATTAGGTGAAACTATACAGTAATATTATGGGTGCCTCTACAATTTTAACAGACACAATTAGCATGGCTGTTGCATAGTTTCCAAAATCTTTTTCCAACCCATGTGGGTGTCCTTAGCATCTAAATGGGTGTGTAAAATTGACATATAGTTTTTAAAACCATGCATCCAAATCGTGTGAATTAATTAGCTTCATAAAAAGTTTAATTTCCTTATTTTCCCTATTTTGTTTACCCCCATTTGGGATTCTCATCTACCATTTCCCCAAATCACACCATGTGGCTCTAAAACCCCCTTCTCCATGGATACTACTCCATGTTTTGGGCCTCTTATTTAGATTAAGGTGATTTCGCCTTTGTTTTATGGTCAATTTTATCCTATTCTCCTCTTCCACTCTCATTTCTTAATACTTTCTTGGTGGGGTTTCTTCCTGGATGGATCCTAGAGTGTGGCTTGGCTCATTTTGATTGATTTCTTTGATGTTAGGGTGTTTATATTGTCTCTTGGGACGTGTTATTCCTTATCTAGGAGTGTCATTGCATTTTCACATTATTGAGATATGTGTATTCATCAATTTCCTTTTCAAAACACTCTAATTGACGACTGAACTTCACTAATTAATTTCTAAATATGTTATTCATGCTTTTGATGTGGTTTTTTGAATTTTTATGGTGTTTTGATATTATAAAATTTTTTGAAAATGGGTCTCCATGGGATTTCTATAATTATACATATATGTATATGTATACAAGGTGTTTGATAAATTAATAATTAGTCCTTAAAAATAAAATTGGGTATTTTTGGACTATATTTGGCCTTTATTGGGGTTTTGGAAATTGGTTTGCATGTTAATTGGTCATGTGAGAGGATTTAAGTTCCTTTTATTGGTTGATGTTTGTGTAAGGATCCTTTTAATTGGTTGTTGTTTTATTTTTATTCTATTAATTAGATCCTTCATAACTTGTATGGATTCAAATAAGTGGGTCATTGGATGTGGCTATATCCAAATGTCCACAAGGTGGACATATGGATAAACACTGAAATAAAAATGGATATCCATAAGAATACTCTTTTGAACCAAGTTTTCAAAACACTTTTCCCTCATTTACCTTCCCCTCATCCACCTCCATCTCCCAAATGCTTATCTAAAACTCATAATGTTCTCTAAATTGATTCTTGTTTCATAATTACCATTAAATGTGGTTTCTAAATGTGTTATCTAAAAAATGACTTGTTTGGTACCTTGAAACATGATTTTTAACCCCGTGAATTCAAAGGTGTGTTTGGAACCTTTTGAGAAAGAGATATGTTACCCTATTGTTTTAATAATAGTTTTCAGAAGAATTTTTTTTTATTTGAAATGGTTTTAAACTGTAAATGTTAAGGCTCATTTGGTACTTTTCAATGTTTTAGAAAATGATTTTAAATCTATATGGTGTGTAGGCCTGGTTGGTGCCTTGGAATAGTTTGATTTGTTATGGGAACCACTATGTTCTTCCTTATGATGTTAGGGCCTTCAAATAGTTAGTGTTAGGGTTTGGAAAAAGAGTGCACGGTGGTATCTATGAGTTTCATTTAATTCCAAGCAATTTATAACCTCCTCATTCTCATTTATACTATTATAGTGGGATTACAAGAAATCATCTAGATGTCTAATTGATGATTTTTTCTAGTTCCAATTATCTGGATTAGAAACCCCTTGACAAAGGATATGATAGGTGGGATTTCCCACTGGTGTGGCTAATTTTGAGAAACTAGGTCGGTTATTGACTATGGAGTTTCCTCATACATCGGTAGGTTGGTCCAAACTGAGTGCATCCATGGATTTCTTCTAGAGATGTTTAAGAAATTACCCTTATTAAATATATGAATTTTATTGCTTCAATTTATATCATTTTAGTTATTTTTTATTTAGTATTTGACTACTTACACTGGTGTTATTTTATTTATTTTTGGTTTTTCCAAATATACAATTCTTCTCTTCTTAGTTGATACTTTATTTTATTTTATGCACAATTTGATTTTTTTTAATTCTTACTGTTTGGTTTTTAAATTGGATTTTAAAAAGGAACAATGTGATTGACTAATTAAATTATTAAAAACCAATTTTCATTAAATGTATTTCGAAACAACATTTATGGACTATTTCGGGAAAGAAAATATATGGATTCTATGGTGCTTACCTATTTAGATATTTAATGATCACACCCTACTTGTTCCACTCAGCATCGGTAGACCCGATCTATTTTTAGGTTCAAGTTTAGTTAAGGTTTTTTATAGGGAAGGATTGTTTTGTGGAAGGTGTGACCAATCGGTCACATGGAGATTATTTCTATTCAGTTCTGCATAGTTTTGTTTTATTTTGTTATTTCTTCCTATTAAAGTTGTATTTGGTGATGTTTTTCTATTTATTCATGTTTAGTTTTTGTTATATTATACCATGTAATATGTATTTATTCCTTTTTATCATTTTATATTAGGTTAAATCATCCCCACATGGTTGATCTTTGATTCTCAACACTTGTTTCCAGTTTAGGGGGATCAGGAATGCCTCTCAGAACAAGTTGTCGACTGGCTTAGTGACCAATTTGGGGTAGACCCATGTGGGCTCATGAAAATAATAAAATAATTTTATTTAAAAATAACCATGAAACAAATCAAAGTAATATTCAAAAAAAAAATAATGTTCATGATGGTGGAAAATTTGGTTCATGACATACAAATTAAAATAAATATTTCATTCACATTTTTAGTAAAATCTAAGTGTTCATTTTTTAGAAATTAACATGAATATTCCTTTAAAAATATTTTTTAAAAAGTAAAATATGGTTAAAAAAATTATTTAATAAATTATTTTTATAATGGTAAATACATTGGGAGTTTTTTTAGAAAACATGGTTTTGGAAGAAAAGGGGTTTTTGACCAAAGAGATAGATAAATATGATTTTCTTTAAAACAATTTTCAATTTTTTTAAGTACTAAAGAGTAGAAAATATTTTAATATTGCATGATAATATAATGAACAACTAGAGTAGAATAAAATTAATGATAATTCTTGATAGTTAGATCACAATATTTAAACATTTGAGATTTAATCATAAATAATTCTGATAAATGATGGGACTATAACATAAAACTCTTACCATATTGGTAACATTGAATCATATTCCCATGAAATAGAGATCCTAAAATAAATATGTAAATCCCAATAGTTGTAATGAGAAGCAACCAAAAATAAATTCAAGTAAATTATATACACCATATAAAATAAATAAGTGGGGAATATGGTATGTGTCTCATAAATGTAAAAAGTAAGATGGAAATCCCCTACCACATGGCTCCTTTTGGTTGATCATGATTAAACCTACTATATAATGGTCTAAATAATATTATTAACTTAATAAATAATAATATTAGTACTTAAAATAGAATATATGATACTTTTATAACATCTTATCACCCATTTGTTAATAACATTTCATTATTTTTTTTGTGGGAGCTAATTTCCCTGTTTTCTCATTCATCCTTTGTTATGAAGATTTCTGTTCTTATGCATATTATATAGTTCAACATCTCTAGAATAATAATCATGAAATAACTTTTCATATATATATATATATATACATCAATTACACATTTAATACTAATAATTAAAGTTTGTTTTGAGAAATGAAGTATGTTAAGATCACCGAGACGGTAGGCCATGCGTTGTTATGAGTAACATTAAAAATTTTAAATGATCATTATGTAATGGAGGTAGGTAATATTTTATACTTACATAGTGATCATAATGTAATATATAAAATATTATTTCTTCAAATATAGTTATTTAGATAATCCATGTGGTGAAGTAGGGGTGGTTCCTGAGTGGTAAACCTCATACTCCAGCATCCAAAAGACCTGGGTTCGAATCCTATAAACCCCATTGGTAGAATTTATGGTACCGGAAGTGATGGAAGCCTAGAAATCCAGTCAGGATAAAGTAGGCATGATTTTTCACTAGGCCTCTAGACCATGTAAATAGGCCATATGGCCTTAGGCCTATGAGCTATATAATGAGTTTCCTTCTACCCAGTAAGAAATAGTTATTTTCTTTTATAATAAGAAAGGGGATTCAACCAATTTTTTTTAAAAAAATCATCCATGTGGTGTGGTGATGAAAATAGAGTCACATCTCTTTGTGAATATGGTAGTCCAGATATACACAAATTATATTATCATTTTTTATGTAAAAAAGAAAATGATATATTATAATTTTATAATGATAAATATTTCAAGAACCTCTGAATTATGTCATGTATATAATATATATTCATTAACATTATCTTCACTACATTCTCTATAAAGTGTTAGTGAAATAAACATGGCATCGCTTTGTGAGGCACTAGTCTGACATACAGATGAGCGATGTTATCGTATTCCCTACTAAATGGAAAGTAAACACTTATATATTATAAAATTAATTCATAGATATAATTATTTTATAAATATAATATATATAATTTATATCCATTTTCATACCCACCCTTTATAGGTTTTATTGGAAACACTAATGACATCCCTTCATGATATGGTAGTCTTTCGTACACACAAATGATGATTTCGTAACCCATTTGATGGAATTGAAGATGTTTGTGGGTAATTAAATTATTATAAAAAATCATAGTATATGAAATGTACAAATTTTATTATATAACTACTTATTAATAATAATTTTATTAGGTGGATAAAGAAATAAAATAAAAAATATAGTTGAAGGACGTTACCCCTTCTTCGGGTATACTACTTAGGTTTGCATCAAAAGCCTTATTAGTATTGATTTATAACCAAAATAAGGCTTATAGGGTGAGGGTAGGGAAATTTTAAAGTTATTTGGTCTATTCTTGGATAAAAAATAGGTTTTAAGGTATGAATAATATAGGATAGTGGGTGTCTTTTTATTTGCGAGGTGAGTGACATACTTCTAATGTTTTAAAAAGATTCAATCATATCCATGTTTTTATAATTAAAAAAGCTTCCAAAATTGGACCTTATCAAAACTATGAGAGATAAGGTCAACCAATTTCCATAAAATGGGTGTTGTATAAGTTTTTAGTTCATTTTGAACTTATCATCTTAGTTTAACCCCCAGACAATCAATTTTTTCCTCAACCGCGACAATTAGTTTTTTTTAATATTTTTACATTTCATTTAGTGGAAAACTTTTTGTTTAACTTATTATAAATTATAAAATATTTTGATTTGAAATATGAAATGCATTTTTTTAAATTTAATTCACATAAGTAGAATATTTTAATTTATATTTAACCCAGCAGATGTGATGAGAAAGTCGGGTTTTAATGAGAAAAAGGTCAAAAGTTTACAACGTTTTTATATCAAAATTCAATATGAAAAATATTACAATAAACATAATTGGATTAATTTATATAATATTGAAATAAATTTATTTTTATACCAATATAAATTTCAATATAACTTTATAAAAAAGTTAAACAAAAAGGAAATTTTTAATTAAAAAATATTATTTTTCACCATTCATAAAAAAAAATAATCTTTTACAAAAATTCTCAAAACGTCACCCTAATATAAAAGTGACATGATTATTTAAGAAATTAATATTATTTTATAAAACTAATTATATAAAATTTGAATGAATTAAATTTAATACAAAACCGATAGATGTGACTAAGAAGTGGGTTCTCTAGAAGGGTATTTTTTAAGTACCTGATGATTTTACATTAACTCTATGTTTAATTAGAATAATTATATGAATATCCATTAAAAATTATTTATATATAATCTATAAATTTCATTGAAAAAATTACCAATTAAGGATTATTTTAATTAATAAAAATAGAAAAATACTATTCTCATTGAGAGAGTTTTAAGAAACCCCCCTTTTAAACCAAAAATTTTACTTAAACTAAAATCCAATATAATGTTTATTGAACAAAATATATAGATTTAAATATAACTAAAAAGTAATTATTTTACTTTATAACATAATTGTATATTTAAATTACTTAATTTATTGAAAAGAAATGACAGTTTTATAAAAATCGGTATCTTCACTATTCACTAAAAAATCAATAATTTCTGAAAAAATAAAAATTTACCCTATTAAAATTTTGATATTATAATTCCAAAAATAAATGTAATTTTATTAAATATTTTTTCAAAAACATCCAATAATTTAATATAATATATTTTTCATGAAAATAAAAAAAAATCAATTGTGAAGAAAACATATTTTTGATGAATAAAATCACTTTACATAAAATTTAAAGAATATTTAGAAAATATTTATCAATAATTTATATAGTATATATATATATATCATAAATTAGTTAATAATATTCATACCCACCTATTTAACTGCTTTGTCAAAATGACTATATAAATCATAGGTCTTTTAAGCCCGATGTTGTCTGTTGAATATACTATAAAACATAAAATTTTGAGGTCACGTTTACTGCTAGATACTAAAGAAAATACATTTATTTAATTAAGAAATATATAATAAATTATTTGGGTGTTACATTCTTGTATATTCTCTATGTATCATGTATCTTATGACATCGAGCATAATTTTATCCTTTTCAAATCTTAGGGTGTTATATCCTCCCCCTTTAATAAATCAGGTACTTATAATTTTATATTTATCTAGGTAATAAAAGGATAGAAATTTGAATATAATTTTTCGATAAATCGAAATAAAAAAAAGGGTTAGTAAAAAACATCTTAATAAGAGATTAAGGGAAAAAAGGGAATATGAAAAATCCCATAACTTGGTTTTCAAATAGGAGAACATAAGTGGGAAATGAAGATTTAGACATGGAAGAAAAACAAAAATAATGAAATACTGTGATTGAAGTCATTGATCACAAGTAAGCGAATGATAAATATAAAGTTAAGGGTCTAAAAACCATAAATTTGTGATGATCTAAAATGAAATCTGATTTATCAAATATGAATGTAATATTATAAAATTTTAGTTTCAAGATAATTTTACTTGAGTTGAGGAATTATTTTCCATTTATATATATGGAGTAAGGAAATAGACATACATGATGAGTATAATTTGATCCTATTTATCAATTTCATCCAAAATCTCACCATTTTCTCTAAATGATTAGTATTCAAGATGATTTCTTCTCAGGTGATGCACTAAAATCATAATTTAAGACCAAATGACCATAAAATTGATAACAAGACATTCATCTTATCTTTAAACTTTAACAAAAAGAAAATGGTTAAAACACGGTACGATAATTTCAAATATGAAATTACCTTCATATGGTACAACAATCTTCAAAATTCAATAGTAATACCCAAAGATGAAAATAAATCAACCACAACCCTGTATACAAAATTATCTCAACAAAATAAAAATTAAAGAGTATTTTAACCACAAAGGTTTTCTCAAACATTTCATATTTCATGAAAAAATTAGGAGACCATCTTTTGAAATAACATTAATCACTTTTCAATCCCATGGTTATCTATATGAGAAATCTTTTTTCCTTAATATCTATGATCATATAAAAGAAAATGTTTATCCATACCATAAATCTTATTTATAGAACATTTAAATGCATAATTCATGTTAAACCATATCGTGACAAATATTTCAGCCTACTAAAACATCTCATTAAATGTCATTAATAATTTTATGATATCATCTCTTAAGACTTCAAAGGGGTGTCTAAAAGCATGATCTTATTCTCCTCTTGAATCTCATTGACCCAAGATGATATCAATCACTCATAAGATAACCTAACATTGAAACATATTAATATCCAAAGTTATCTAAACCTGCCTCTACAATCAACTATAATATCCCAAATCCTAGATTTCAATATCTAGTACTTAAATCATAATCTTTATATTTCTGACTTTGATATTGATAATTTCAACCCATTTATTTTTCCAAAAAAGGAAAAACTATATCACATACATTCTCATAGAAATTTTAGTTTTCTAGTTTTATAGAATTACAAAAACCTTCAACATACAAAATACCAATGCCATTAAATAATCATTTCTCCCACTTATCCCAACTTTTCTTATTTCACATTAATTCATCATCATCATCCAAATGAAACGATTTTAAGAAATAATTTGTTCATCCTCATTCTTTATAACCTAGGAAAGATGAAACCATAAGAAGGATAAGAAAAAAAATGATCATTATGGGTAAATTTAATCATTTGTAATTAAAATTAATCAATGAGCATAAGAATTTCATATGGGTACGATAGCATAATCAGAGTGTATATAAAAATCATTCAGCAGATCACACCCATCAATAGCTAAATCATAAATTATGAAACATGGAATAAGTATTTAAGAAAGGAACGAGTCAATATAATGAATAATATTGATTCATGTGATAATTTTTTTCATCAAATTAAACATTATAAACCCATGGAATGCATAGATAAAAAATGTAGGTATCTTGGAACACCATCAACATAGAACCCTTACAGAAGCCTTTTAATTAGAATAAACATATTATTAGATTTCAATATAATTATTTGGATAACATGATCATTACCCAACACATTAGAGTGCTATCAGGTTCCACCCATTGTATATACTATAATAGGCTCACCTGACACTATCTGGGTTACCCCATCATATCAGATATAAGTGGATAACCTGGTGATATCTGGTCAACCTCATCATATAAGGTGTAATAGGACCATCTATCACTATCTAGGCCACCCCATTGTATAAGATGTATGAGAACCATAAATAAAGTAAATAGGGTATAAACATCATCATAAAACTCATAAAAATCCATTATTCATTTCTTACCATGATTAACACATGGAAAAGAAAAAGGTTCCATAATAATCCCTTTGAAACATGATTTACTAAAGGAAGATAAATTGGTTTCATATCAATCTATTTGAAACAAAATTTTTCCATTTAGATAAATATTGATGATGGTATCAATAAAAAAATTTCCCATTAGAGAACATATAACAATAAGGGTTTTTAATGTTTATGAATTAGAATTCCACTAAATTTCATCCAAGAAACTTTTATAAAAAAAAATATTTTTATTTTGAATAGTAATTTTTTTCAAAAACTAAAAATTCATAAGTTATAGAGAGAATCATTTTATTTTATTTGAAAACAACTTTGGTAAAAAAAATTATGTAAGCTTCAAAATAATAATTTAAAAACATTTCATGAGGAAAATATCTTTTAATTTTTTAGCAATAAATTTAAAAAACGTATAATCATTTTATTTGATAATAACATTTAACAATTATAATGGAATATTCAATGAAAATAATTTTCATGCTCTTGTAAATTTCAATTCATGTCATATATGTTAAAACAAAGATTCTTTTTAATTTTTTTGGTAAAATCCCAATGAAAATTAATTAAAAAAATAGACAATGTTTCCTTTGAAATAATTTTATAAAATATAAAAAAGGATAAAATCTATTTAATAAATCATTTGAATAATTATAAGGACATTTTTGAAAACTTTTTTTGAAAACTTGGTTTGGGAAGAAAAGGTATTTTCAATCTAAGAGATAAATAAAAATGTTTTTTATTAAAATCATGTTATCAATTATTTTAAGTGCCAAAGAGTGAAAAATGGTAAAATTTATTGAGAATGTCCTGAATAACCATTAGAGAAGAAAATAAATTTGAACTATTGATATTTAAATCAAAATATTTCCAAAGTGGTGACTTAATCATAAATAATCCTTATAAATGATAAGATTGCATCATAACAATTATACCACTTTAAGGAATTTTAATCATAATCCCCAAGGAAGAGAGATCATAAAATGGATATGTAAATACTAATATTTTTAGGTGAATAATCGTAAAATATATTGATGTATAGTATATACACCACATTAAAGAAATATGTGGTGAATATGGAATGTGTCTCACAAAAGTAAAAAGTGCGGAGAGAATATTTCATCTCAAGCTTTTTTTGGGTGGATCATTCTATAAAATCATTCATAGTTGTTTTAGAATCATTATTAACTTATTAAATAACCATACTAAAATTTAAAATATTATATATTATACTTTTATAACATCTTATCACACTTTTTTAGTAATCATTCATTATTTAAATTGTTTTGGGTGTTAATTTCCTCGTTTCCTCATTTGTGCTTTGTTATAAAAGTTACAATTATTATGCATATTATATAGTTCTATCACCTCAGAATAATAGTAATGAATTTTTTTCCATATTTATAAGTCAATTATAGTTTTAATACTAATAATTATTTATGTTTTTGAGAAATTAAGTATGTTACAATCATGGATATGGTAGTTCATACGCATGCATGAGAAACATTTCCATTAATCAATGATCATTATGGAAAAAGGTAGGAAATATTTTCATCATTAAATAATGATCATAATATAATATGTACCATATTATATATTTATATAAACTTACATATATCATCCATGTGTTGTGGTGACGAAAATCGTGTCTCATCGGTTCGTGAAGGCGGTTGTCCACACGTATACGAATGATATTATCAACTTTTTAGTGTAAAAAATAAAATGATATATAATATTTTTATAATGATAAATATTAAATTAATATAATAATTATATCATTTATATCACATATATTAACCATCATGTTCTTTATTATATCCCTTGTAAAGTCTTAGCGAAAGGTGAATCACGTCGTCTCGCGAGGTGATAGTCTGTCGTACAAATGAGCAACACTATCATATCCCCTATGAATTTAAAATTTAAAAGGTATATATGATATAATTAATCTATATATAATTATGTTATAAATATAATATATTTACTCTATGTCCACCATCATACCCAACTGTGATAGTTTGTAATGGAAAAACAAATGACATAGGTTCGTGAGGTGGTGGTATGTCGTACACCTGAATGATGATTTAGTAACCCTTTCGCTGGAAGTAAATATGGTTAGAGGAAATGAAATTATTACAGAAAAATGAAAATATATAAAAGATAATATTTTTTATATCATCATGGTTTAATAATAATTAATGGAGGTGTAGAAATAAATATAATAAAAATTCTCATTGAAGAATGTTACCTATTATTCACCAATATTTCTTAGGTCTGCACCAAAAGCCTTCTTGTGATACCATTATTCCCAAAATAAGGTTTCAAGGATTATATTAGTAAAGTTTGGAAGTTATTTTCGTAGGTATTGTCTTATCCAAATTTTTTTATGGTTTGAATAATAGAGTAAAGATGTTTAACATTTATAAGTGAGGAGAGTGACATACTTGTACTTTTTTTGAAAAGATTTAAACATAACCACATTTTTATCATAACATAAGAAAAAAATGGAAAAATATCAAAAATAGAATATATAAGGCCGATATGTGGCTATCAAATGGGCTTTGGATAAGTTTATAAGTCATTTTTACCATTATCGTCTTAGTTAAACCCTCAACAAATATATTTTTACCTCAATAGTGGTAATTATTATTTTTACTATTTTCACTATACGTTTTTTGTAAAAACATTAAGTTGATATTATTAGAAATTATAAATTATTCTGAATCTAAATATTTAATACATTTATAAAATAAAAATAATAGAATTTGTAAAATTTAATTTAAAATTAATCCCACAAATATGATGAGAAATCGGGTTTTCAATGAGAAAACACTCAAAAGACTACACCATTTTCGTATGAAATTAAATATAAAAATTAGTCAAATGTCCTAAATTTAATTAATTGATATAAAATTGAAATAAATTTACAACAAAACTAATATAAATGATAATTTATATTTATATATAATTTAAAAAGAAAGACAATTTTCAATTAAAATACTGTATACTTCAATATTTAAAAAAACAATTAATATTTTCAAAAAAATTAAACAATTCTCTCTAATATAATTTTTAAATTATGACATAAAAAATTTTGTTTATTTTTTAAAATAAATTATCTGAAATTTTAAAAAATGAAATTTTAAAAAAAAACTGCAGATGCGATGAAAATGTGGGTTTTTAAGAAGTGTATTTTCAAGTACATAATGATTTTATATTAACTCTGTATATAATAACAATCCTTCTATTAATCCAAGTAAACTTTTTTTATATATTATCTATAAATTTAGCCTAAAAAATTACTCATTAGGGATTATTTTAAATAATTAAAAGTCATAAATATTATGTGCTTTAAAATTGGTTTTTGAAAAAAGAAACATTTTAAACCAAAAATTAAGCTTAAACTAAAATACAATATACTGTTTATTCAACATAATTTAAGCAGATTAAATATAACTAAAGAATAATTATGTTAATTAATATCATTCTGGGCTATTTAAATTACTTAATTTATTGAAAGGAAATGATAATTTTACAAAATAGGTATTTTCTAGTATTCATCTAAAAATCAATATTTTATGAAAAATTATGAAATTACACCCAAAGTAAATTTTGAAATTATGATTCCAAAAAAAAGGTAATTTTATCAATAAAATTTACCAACAGTTTCAACAGTTTATAATAATACTTTTTTAAGGAAAATCAATAAAAATAATTTTTGATGGATGCATATTTTAGAAGAATAACACAACATTACTACAAATTGATTGATTATTTAATAAATGTTTATAAATAATTTATATTATGTAATTAATTTATATATATATATATATATATCATTAATAATTTAACACTATTTTTAATAACAAATTAATTGGATAGGTTATAATTGTTATATGTATCATGAGTTGTTTTAGCCTGGTGTTCTGTGTTGAATATGTCATCAAAGATAAAAATCTCTAGGTTACGTGTACCGAAATATATAGAACAAATTTAATTTATTATAAGAGAAATATATCATAAATTATTGGGGTGTTACATTCTCATCTATTCTTATGGTATCAATTTCTTACTCAATAAAACATATTTTCCTTCTTTTAAAATCTTTGGGTGTTACATCCCACCCTTAATAAAATGCATCCTCCCAATTTGAAATTTCTCTCAGTAACCAAAGGATGGATATTTGAAAATAATTTTGTTCTAAAATCTAATCATAAAAAGGTTCAATAAAATATCTTATTAATAAGAGAGGAAGGGAAGTAAAAATTTCATAAAGTATAATACATAACTAGTTTTCGAAATAAAATAACATGGGTGGGATGTAAATATTTGTACACATAAGAAAAATGTAAATAATTATAGGGAGTTATTGAGGTCATTGATCACAAGTATATTAATGGTCAATGGAAGGTTAAGGGCCTAAAAACATAAATATTTGATTATCTTAAAGGACATTTGATTCATAAAATATTAATGTAATAGGATAACATTTTATTCAACATTATTTTTCATAGATATGAGGGATTATTTTCCCTCTTGACTAAGAGAATAATTGAATAAACTTACTTTATGAGTATAATTTCATCCTTTTTTCAATTTTCACCACAATCTCATCCTTTTCCTAAAATGAGTATTCAAAATGATTTCATCATACATGAACCACTAGAATCATCTACTAAATACTATATAACTACAAAAGTTAAGAATATATTCTTCAAATATTTATAAATTAACTGAAACCAAAATGGTTAGAATATGGTAAGATAATTCCTAAAATTAATTAATAGTCATATGATACATTAATCATAAAAATTCAAAATTATACCCAAAGATGAAACTACATCATTCCATAACACTAAATCCGAAATAACCTTAATAAAATTAAATCTAAATAGTGTTTTAACCTCATGGTTTATCTTATACCTTTCATATTTTATGCCCAAATATTTGGTTATCTTATTTTGAAGTAACATTAATCACTTGGTCACCAACTCTGTTTTCAGTCCTGTGGTTTCCTATATGGTAAAAGTTGTGTTATCAATATTCTAGATTATACGAACCCTAAAGCTTATCAATACCGTAAATCGAATTTAAAAAAATAATTTTTTTACTTCATGTTAAAAAATATATTTAAAAATACAGTAACCTACTAAAACATCTCCTAAGATTTCATTGATCACCATAATATCTCATCTCTTAAAACCTCAAAGTGGTGTCTAAAAAATTGAATGTATGATCATCCTTAATCTCATAGATACATGAATGTATCCATAAATCAGAAGATAACATCACATTGAAACATACCAATCTCCAAAATTTATCTAGATACTCCTCTGATACCAACTATAACCTCCCTATACCTGCACTCCTATATCTAGTGTTGAAATCATAAAATTTACAATTTTGGATTTGATACCAAAAATTGTGACCAAATATTTTTTCATTCAAAATGAAAAATTGGATCACTTAAATTGTCAAAGATATTTTGGGTTTATGGTTTAAGATAAATAGGAATAACTATTACATAAATAATACCCATGTCGTTAATTGATCATTTCTCCCAATTATCACATGTTTTCATATTTCATAATAATAAATCATTATAATCCATATGAAATCCCATCAAGAAATAATTCATTCCACAATGTTATTTATCAACTATAGTATAGGAATCATAATAAGGGTGAGATCAAATTATTAGTAAGTTTAAACATAATAATTAACAATTGAACTCCATAAATGATCCTAAGAAGTGAAATGGGTATGACATAATCGGAGTGAATGAGCGAACAATAAAATAACTCAAACCCATAAATACCTAAATCATCAAACATTATACATGTAATTATGATTTAAAAAAGTAAGTATTCATATAAATCAATTATAAAAATTCATGTGAATCAATCTTTAACAAAGGAAACATTAAAAACCCATTTAAATTATTGAAAAAAGCATTGGTATCATGGAACATATTCATCATAAAACCCTTAATGAAACCTTACAGTTGTAATAAACTTATAGTCAACATCCAATATAATTATCCGAAGAATAAAATCATTTCCCATTATATTAGAATTCTATCTAGGTTCAACCATCATATAAGCTATAATGGGATCACCTAGTACTATCTAAACCACCCCATTGTATAAGCAATTACAGTATCACCAGGATCTATCTGGGCTTCCCCATAATATAAGATGTTACATGCACACATAGAACTATATAGGACACCAAATCATATAATATTTCCATAGAAAAACAATAATGTATATAGAGCTTATATATCATTGTAAAACTCATAAAAATCGATATTACTTTCTTAAATTGATGAACATGGGAAAGAATTGGTTCTATAACAATATATTTGATACAATATTAACCCTTGGATGAGAAATAGGTTTCACAATAATCTCTGAAATAATATTATTCCATCTATAGAGAGAATTAGTTTGGTATCGATAAAAAAAATATTCCCATTAGATCACAAGTAACCACAATGGCTATTGAAATTGATGAATTGGAACACCATTATAACATCATTAAAGAAACATTAATGGAAATAAAATTTTGACTTGGAATTTTTTTTGAAATATAAAAATTGAAACAATATAATCAAAATCCTTTTCTATGAATATAACCTTGGAAATATATAAAATAATATTTAAAAGACCATTTAAAGAATTTCTGGAGTAAAATATACATTCCATTATGAAAAAAATATTTAAAACCTTTTTGAATTAATATTATTTTAAAATAACCTTGAAAACTTATAAATAAATATTCAAATCAAATAATGGTCATGATGAAAAAAATTCCATTCATGTTGTACATATTAAAACAATGATTCCAATCACCTTTTTAGAAAAACCAATCATACATTGTTTGGAAAACAACATGAATATTCCTATAAAATATTTTTTAAAAAGAAAAAAATGAGTAAAATTTTATTTAATAAATCATTTTAATAATGATAAATATATTTTTGAAAACATTTTTAGAAAACATCATTTTGGATGAAAATGGGGTTTCGACCGAAGAGAGAAATAAAGTTTTTTTTATTAAAAACATTTTATTAATTATTTTAAGTACCAAAGACTAAAAAAATGGAACAATTACTTTAAAAAATCAAGAATTACTATATTAGAATAATATTCATGAGAATTATTGAGAGTTAGATCATACTATTTCAACATTGGAGAGTTAATTGTAAATAATCTTGATAAATAATGATATTGTAACATAAAACTCTTACCACTTTGGAAAAGTTGAATTATATGAAACATAAAAGAGTGATCCTCAAATGGATAGCTAAAGGCCCCTAATACTCATGAAAATCATCGCAAAATAAATGCATGGGCAGTACATAGGCCATATAAAATTAATAGGTGGTGAATATGACATGTGCCTCACAGAAGTAAAAAGTGAGAAGAAAATTATTTACCCCACAATTATTTTGGTTAATCATTATATAAATTCATGTATAGTAGTTTTAAAAAAGTTATTAGTTTATTAGTAAACCATATTAAAATTTGTTATATTGTATATTATTCTTTTAAAACATATAATAAACAGTTCGTTAATAATATTTCATCATTTTCATTAAGTCTGTTATTAAGTGGCTTGTTTTCTCATTCATACATTGTTATGAATGATCCAATCATTATGTATTTTATATAGTTACATTATATAAATAATAATAATAATGAAATAATTATCATATTATGAAATAAATTTGACTTTTTATACTAATTATGAAATATGGTTTTGAGAATTTAAGTATGTTATGATCACAGAAACAATATTTTATACATATGCATCAGAAATGTTTCCTTTTTTGAATGATTATTATAGAAACGAGGTGGGTAATATTATATATTTATAGAATGATCATAATATCATATATATAATATTATTTATTTAAATATAATTATATATCATCTATGTGTTGTGGTGATGAAACGAGAGTTGCATCGCTTAGTGAAAGAAGTAGTCCACATGTACAAGAATTATATTATCATATTTTTAGAATAAAAAAAATAAAAAGTTATATTACCTTTTTATAATGATAAATTTTTAATGAATATAATAAATTTTTCATGTATATCACATATATTTATTTACTTTATCCTTATTACTCTTCATGTAACTAATTAGTGAAAAAAATATCACATCACTTCGCGAGGCAGTAGTCCACTGTACACTGGGGCGGTGTTATCATATCCCCTAAAGAATTAAAATTAAAAATGTATATATATATATATATATATAATATAATGACTCTATAGGTATAATAATGTTATAAATATCATATATGTATATATATATTATATCCATCGTCATACCCAACCATGTTATATTGTATTGGAAACAAAATGGCATCAGTTCCCAAGGAAGTAGTCCAGAGTATACATGAATGGTGATTTCGTAACCCATTTGATGAAATAGAAGATGGATTTAGGTCCAAAAATTATTATAAAAAAAATACCAGTATAGGTATGATACATAATTTATTATATCATAAGGCTATAAAAAAATTGAAGGAGGAGGAGAATGAAATCAAATTAATATTCTCATTTTTGAACCTTAACTCTTCTTCATGTATACTATATAGGTTTGCAGAAAAATCCATCCTCAGTTGGATTTCTACCCAAAATAAGGATTATAGTATTAAGGGATGTAATTTGGGAAGTCATTTTAGTTTTAATTTCTTGATTCAATGAGGTTTTAAGGTGTAAAAAATAGTGGATAGGGGGTGGACTTTTATTAGTGTTGTGAGTGGAACACTTGTAATTATTTGAAATGATTCAATTATAACCATATTGTTATCATGAATAAAGCTTGAAAATGGTAATATTCTAAACATAGAAGATATAATATCTAAATATGGCCATAAAATGGATGTTTTACAAGTTTTAGGTCATTTCTACCCATATCTTATTTGTTTAATTTACCAGCAAATCTCATTTTATCTTAACTACATTACTGTTATATTGACTGTTCAAACAATTAATTTTTGTAAAAAATTAAGGTGAATATATTATACAACATAAATTATAATTATTCCAACAATTTAATTCATTTTTCTAAATTAAATTCATATCACTGAAAAAAAATATAATTTAAAATTAATCTCGTCGATGTGATGAGAATGCGAGTTTTCAAAGAGAAAATGTTCAAAAGTTTACAATGTTTTAATATAAAAATTTAACATTAAAATTATTAAAATGAAATAAATTGAAATAAATTATATAAAATTGAAATAATTTTACTTTAAACCCAATTTAAATTATAATTTATCTTTATAAATAATTAAAATGAAAATGTAGATTTCAATTAAAATACAGTATTCTCACTTTTTATAAAAAAATTAATCTGTTATGAAAATTATTAAAAATTAAACCAAATATAATTTTGGAATTATGATTTAAAAAATAATGTTTATTTTTAAAAATAAATTTTTTAAAAGTATAAAAAATTAAATTTGATATAAAACTCACAAACGTGATGAAAAAGCGGGTTTTGAGAAGGGAATTTTTCAAATACCAGATGGCATTACATTAATTATATGTCTAATAATTATAATTTAATAATATAAATTAGAATTTATTTATATATGATATATATATTTCTTTTAAAAAATTTCTCATTAGGTATTATTTTAATTAATTAAAATGTATAAACATTATGTGCTTTAAGACAGCTCTAAAAATCATTTTTAATCCGAAGATTAAACTTATACAAAAATTCGATATAAATTTGATTCAAAATAAATTAAGTGGGTCAAATAAAAATATATAATAATATGTTCATTAAAGTACAGTAATACTTTTAAATTACAAAATCTATTGAAAATAATTGATAGTTGTATAAAAATTAGTATTTTTCACTATCATTGAAAAATAAATATTTTTAGAAAAAAACTAAACAATTTCACCCATAAAAAAATTTGATATTATAATTCAAAAAAATAAAGTTAATTTTATAAAATAAATTCAATGAATTTTACAAAAATTTATTATATTATTATTTTATGAAAAATTTAAAATCACTTTTGAAGAAAACATGATTTTGAAGAATAAAATCACATTACTAAAAATTGATTGATTATTTAATAAAGATTTATCAATAATTTTTAAAGAGTAGAAATTTTATATATATACATATATTTATTTAATAACATAGTTAATATTAATTATATCTTCTAATTTTATATCTATGTTATAACGGTTATAGGTATCATGGGACGTTTAAGCGTGGTGTTGCCTATTGAACACACTATCGAACATAAAAATATAGAGGTTTCATATACCATAAGCTATTGAAGAGTTTAAATATATTTAAAGTGAAATATATCATAATTTATTTGGTTGTTAAATTCATATATAATCTTATTTTTTCATGTATAATAATCTATCAAACATAATTTTCTCCTTCTAAATTTAAAGGTGTTACAATTTTGGATTCTATTCATAAGTTTCCTTATAATTTCCAACAAGGTTCCCTTTCCCCATATATAAAAGAGAACTACCTCCCCACAATTATTCACACCATATAATCCATTTGGCTAAAAAACCTGACCAAATTCCCTCCCCAACATTATTATCAAAATTCTAGAGCTACTTCTCTTCCAATAAGACCAACTCTAGGGTCCCTAATAAGAGATCCTAAAGATATTTCTCCAAGAGATGGTAATCACCATAATAAATCTCTTTATTTTTTTTCTTATGTTATAATCATAAAATTTTTCTTAACACTTCCAAAAAAATAAAACCATTATCTCACATATACTTCTATGCTTTTATTTTAATTTCATAACCTATATCCATTTCATTTTTCATCTAATGGGAAACAAAATTATAGATCTTGTGTATGGTGAACTACCTCCTCGTGAATCGATGTAATTCGTTTTCTATAAACATTTACTAATCTTGGATATAATTATAGATTTAATTTATATATTTAATATTTATGATATAATTATACTTATGTAATTTTAATATCAAATATAAATTTTTACTAGAATAGCTCGAAGCATGAGTGGAACCCATGATCCCCAAATATTATTAAACAAAAATGTAAAAGTTTGGTGATTACACAATGTATAATTTGTTTTTACCTACAAGAGAAAATTGAATAGAAAATAAATTGAAAAGGAATACCTAGGAACCATACCTGTAAGGACATGGGAGATCTCAGCAAGAAGAGACCAATACAACTGCCCCCAATGCCTTAGAGTTCACTAAGAACATCATGTCGAATCTAATAGACTAAAATCACACTCATGCTACATCAAATAGGCATGGGAAGTCACATAATTGGGTGTATCAAAAGTATAATTTCAAGAAATTGTTCATCCGACAAGACACCTTCACACTGCTCATCAATATAATAATCATCGCTAAGTCCTACAAACATATTTTATTCAGCTGTTTCCCAACAATATAATCTAACTCTCCACATATAGTGTAATAAAGACCAAGGGGTTAACTACCACTACAATATAAGACCCATAGTTTTGATTCCATATAGATATAGTCTTATCGGTTAGCCTGGTAGTAATAGAAAACAAGGAAAATAAGGATTCAATGATGTACCATGTTAGATACCAGAATCCTTCTTCCTGTTACACATAGGTGTCAGCAGATAAGAAGACTTCATTTATTTGAAACAAGCCACACAAATCTGTATTATCAATCACTATCCTAGAAAAGGCTTGAAAAGGTCATGTTTTCCCATGAAACACTACTAATGGTCAACATGATAACACTGCATTTAGAGGAGACACTTTAGAATCACAAACAACTATCATTGAATTGAGAATCATTCTTTAATAACATCCCATTATCCAGAACTAAAATTATGGGGACACAATAAAAAATGAAAACAAAAAAAAACTCAAAAACCATTCCAATAAAATATTTATTCCCACTAAATTTTAAGATAATCGGAATTATTATTTCGTTCAAGATCAAATTCCACTCTATCAAACATATGTTCTCTGATACTAAGATAATCATCAATAGTTATCTCCCTATTATTATATCTTCCAAAAGACAACCTTTCTTATTCCTAGGATTATAATAACTCCTTGTATTCTTCCTTACTAACACAGGTGAAATTTTTACTCTTAATTCTATCCTCTTGAACATCTTCATCGGAGGAGGATCCCTCTTACTCTGATGTTGAGGAACCCTCTTCATTATAGGATGCTGAAGCCGATTGATTTTTATGAATTACCAACATTATATTGATGTTGATTTTTTTCCATTAAAATACCCAAGGATATACTGAAAATTGTTTTCTCCAATTTATAGTAATCAATATTTTTTCAAGAATTCCTAGGATGTGGAGTGATAAAACCATTAGAATCAACAAAATGTTTCTTACCTTTTTTGGAAGTTGAGTGTAGATATTCATCCTCAATTTCATATGCTTGATCATTATCATCATGATTAGAATAAAATGAAATAGATTGGGTCTCTTTTTTAATTTCATTATTTTCTGAAATAGCACCCAAATGTTCTAAAATAGGTTCATCATTATTACCTTCCAATCCATTTAAAATATGATAATGTCACTCGTGTGTACGAAGGACTACGACCTCGCGAAGAAATGTGATTTTTTCACTTATTCTTTACATGGAAGGTAAAAAAGGATAAATTAATAAAATTGTTTGATATATATTACATCATATAAATTATTTAAAATTAATATACCTCCCTCTTCCTAACGTATTTACATGATAAGGTAATGATATCATCACTCGTGCGTATGCATGACCTACCATCTCTACAGAGTAATGTGATTCATTTTCAATGTAAAACACTCAAGAATGGTTATAAAATTGTTTATAAGGAATATAATGATATTTATAACTTTATTATAATTTTGGAGATGATTTATCTATATGATATTTACAATAATATTAACTTTCATAACAAACCATGCATGATAAGACAAGTCAATTAACAACCAAAATAATGAAAATAATGAAATGTTATTAACAAAAAGATGTTAAAATATTATAATAAGATAATATATGACATTATAAATATTAATATGGATTTGATATAAATTAATAAAATTATTAAAACTATCATATATAATTTTAAATCACGTTAAACCAAAGGAAATCTTGAGGTAAGAGACATTATCTCAATTTCCATTCATTGTGGAATATTCTAATGTTATTCTGTTAACATATTTTATATGGTGTATTTACTACCACTTATAATTTTTAAATTCTAAATCATTTACACATAATTTTATATTATGTTTACATTTTAATTATTTTATCCAAGGGGATTTAGATTAATATCACCAAGTTATAAGGAATTTCATAACACAATTTCTTTTCATTGGGTTATAATAATTCTTCAATGTATTTGATATAATAATCTTATGTGTGTAATGAAATTTAATTATTTTATGTAGTATTTGAACATATTTTATGTATATTTTCATTTTATAAACATAATCACTTTTTTGATAACTTCTCACTTTAATTTATTAAGATATTTTAAGGGGATTATTTCACAATATCATTTTAATCGATATTGTTTCTTCTTGAATTTTTATGAAATATAATTATTTGATAATTTTTTAATAAACCCATTTAATTTTCTATTCCCCTTTTTTATTCATGATTTTTTCATTTAATAGTTCCATCTTTCACTCTTTTCTACTTAAAATGATTGATAAAATGTGTTTAATAAAATTAACTTTAATTGTATGTTCATTAAACATTAATTTGTTTGAAATCCATGCTAACTAAAAATGTTTCCAAAAATGTTTTTCTATGATTTTTTAAATTAATTTTTACCCATAATTTGTTTCTTATGTTTTTTAAAAGTAATCTTCCAATATTTTTCCAAAAAAGGAACTTTTGAGTTTTTATACAGAAATGTGAAAGGAATCTATGTTTTAATATTCTCTGTATGAATGGAACATTCCCTCTGTCAAGAACACTCATTTCATTAAAGATTACATTACATGTTTAAAACATTATTTTTTAGATTAAATTTTTTCCTTACTATTTTAGATACATATAGTTTTTTAAAGTAAATTTGAAAGTTAAAGGGATATTATCCACGGAATATTTTTAAATATATTTTTTGGTATTTTTATCCATCAATGAAAACAACCCTTTATTTTAAATATACTCTAATGGGGATATGTTGTAATTATAAAATCCTTATTATTTCTATCAATGGTTAAGAATCATTTTTACTAGTGAAAGTATTGATGTTGTCTTTCCTGATTAATGTTTGTAAGAATTAACTTTTCCCTTGAAGTATTCACTTATTCTGATCATTAGGCATATATTTCTCCAAAATATCCATATTATTTATCATAGAAATTATTACTTCTTATACCAAACATCATTTATAAATATGGTGTTTTAATTTGAAAGATATTCAATTGACTAGGAAAATATGTATATTCCATATTCTATATTCAATACCGAAATTTATTGATATGGAATTTTGTTCATGAATTAAATCAAACATTTAATATATGATGAATTTTTTGGACATGAAGTTATGATGGGGGATCTGTTATAGATGTACCCTCAATTCATCGATAGTATCATCAGTTGAATTAGTTGGATATACTTATTTAAATGGGTTTTTGTTGTATACGTACCAATCAGCTAAACTCTCTTTGTATAAGGTCTTTTTGAAAAATGTATCATGGTCCATGAGATCATGAAATCCAATATTAATAATTTCCATCATAAAAAATTAATTTTTTACTATTATCCATGCTACTTTCACATTGATATTATCTCTAGATGTATTTCATTATTAGTTTATCGATTAAATGGAATGTTTGTTAACTTATTTACATTTATATAGTGATAATTCCTTATTTCATACTGAAGATATTGATTAAATATAATGTGTTTTTAGTTATTTTCCATTCCAAACTATTTATAACTTTTTTTTTATGCTTCACAAATTTATCATAGATTATATTTTATGAAACCCTAATAGACAATTTAAGCTCACCCTTATTTTTTTCTTTCCTCCTGGTATGAAGAAGAATTCATGGAATCTATTCATGGATGATGAATTTTTACCTTCACTATATTGTATCTGACATTTTCAAATATAATGTTAAATTCTAGTATGTATCTAGATTAACAATATTGTAAATCTATTCTATCATTTGAGATTAAATCACTTGTATATAATGTCAATTTACTAAAGTAGCCACTGAATCCAGGTTAATGGGGTCATGGTCATTGTAGTTGGTGTTAGAGGAATTTTAATAGAAACCTTTATACTGTATTTAGGAAATCATAAATAAGAGAAGATAACCCTATGACTAAATTTAATGATAATTATAAGAATATGAAACATCCTAAAGTATTGGTTAGGTTGCGATTATGTGTTTTTCCTATAAATAAAACCCTATCCAGATACTATAAGTGGATGTGGTTTTTGGAATAGGTGAATCTAGGTGTAATAACCCCAAAAATAACTTGTCGAATATATCTCTAGCATCATTCTGGTTTATGATGAGTGGGACCTTATTGAATGACTATTTTGAGACTCCCAAGCGATATGCTTTGGTTAATTCAAATTTTCTATATGAACCATTATGATAAATTGAAGAACATAACCTATGGAAACCTATGATATGCCACAGTGATATGGATAAACCTAATGTTTCTTGGTTTGATTTGTCTAAAAGTAATTATATTTTTAATAAAATATATACTCATTTTAAGGTACTAAATGATAGAATTAATAAATGATTAAGAATATTTTGAGAAATAATTATGGGAATAAAACCCTTTGGTTTTGTATATGTTTTATAGAAAAATTTAATTAAGTAAAAATTCAATTTAGATTTTTATGATGTAAGTTCAATGGTGTGAAATCACTTTTGAGGTGAATGACTTTTTTTAGTGTTGAAAATATTGGGGATAATTTGAATTTAGATTTATATATTTTTAAAATAATTTTAGTTAAATATTTTGTGTAATTGTTTAAGAAAAATTTATTATTTCTTCACATGAAGGTTTATAATTTTTTATTATTTTCTTACATTGTGGAAGAAATTTCAAATTTGGTTAAAAATAAAGATAAATGGTATAACTTATTATTCATTATGGATAATATTACTCTCTAAAAGTAATTTTTTATTCATTAAGAGTAAAAAAATAAAATTGGATATTCATTCCATGAAGTGGAATTTGATCGACGAACAACCAATGGATAAAATTGTGCTTATGAAATATGAAGATATAGTGTACATATATTTCAATATATTATTATATTGTAAAATTATTTATCAACTATAGGAAAAGGATTTGGAATTTTTTTATCATATTAAATTCATACCTTATGAATCAATGGACATTTAACTCATTATATATTTATGGTTTTTTGGTTTTTTAATTTCTCATGGTCATTCTTTTTATTGTGATCACTGACCTCTAAAACACTCTATAATTATTGCTACTTTTCTTAGATGTCTATAATTTTACTTCCCACCGATTTTATCCTCCACGTAATCCTAGATATTTTTTATTATTGATGACCTTAATTTTAACCTTTCCTTATATTAATAGTATGTTTTAACCCTTTTTATAAGGTGGGTTTTCAATAAAGTAATTTTCAAATTTCAAACCGTTGATTTCCAAAAACAAGATCAAATTACGAGGACACAATTTATTGAGGGTGGGGAGAATGTAAAACCCTAATATTTTCAAGTATATTTAATTAATTTATTATCATTTATATATTGAGGTATACACAACCCTGGGATTTTTAATGAATACTGTTATGTCTGATAGCATATACAACACGCAACACTGAGCTGAAACAACTAGTAAAGTATATTATTTAAAAACGACCACTATAAGAAAGACATTGGGTTTTAGGGTATTAATAGGATAAACTATATATTCAATATATATAAAGTTACTAATCAATAAAAATTTATTGACAATAATCCCTTAATATTTTAGTAAAGTCAATTTTTTTAAAAATATTTTTTGGTCAAAATGGATTTTACTTCCCTTTATGAGAAAACACTATAATTAAATTTATTAAATTTTTTATAAAATTTCTTTGATAATATTAACTTAATTTATTAATTCATCATATAAAAATTATGTATGTGAATTTTTTATTTTTTTTCTGAAGAGGTTGATTTATTATTGAATAGTAAAAAATACTAATTTTTAAAATACAGTTTTTCCATTACATTTAATTAACTACATTCAAAGTCACATTATGATTTGAATTTTATTTAAAATTAAAAAACTTATTTTTAGTAATATTTAAAATAATTAATTACACTTGAATAATATTTATACCAAATTTTGGTATATATTTATTTTTAGGCCAAAAAATGCATTTTTCTAAAAATCTTTTTTAAATAATTAATGATCAACTATTTTAATTAATTAAAATGAAAAAAATAAGAAAATGTTTAATATATATATATATAATATAGTAAAATATTAATTTAAATTCATCTAATTATGATTACTTGTCATATAGTTATTATAAGAACATCTTATACTGAAAAAATTCATTTCTTAAAAACCCATTTTTTTGACACATCTATAAGTTTAATATTAAATTAAACAATATTTAATACTTGAGTTGAATTTAAGAAACATTATTTGAAATTTTAAATAAAAAAAATTATTATTATCTTATATGATCAAGTTTATTTTATACCATAATGAATAGTGAAAATGGTAAAAATTAATTACCATAGTTAAGGTTGAATTTAGTTTACCAGGGGGAGCGGGCTAAACTAAGAAAAAAACGATTAAAATGAACTGAATTTTTTTATAATTTATATTTTTTTGAAAAAGTTTGTCTTTATACATCCTATATTTGATCTAAGGTCATTTAGAATAATTGGTATTGGGAATGACTTAAACATTTAAGATTCTTCTTGGAAATTTCTATGTAATTTTCAAAAAGGTCACCTTTCCCTACTTATAAAATAGTACTTCTTCCCATAACTTATTCAAACCAAATAATATATTTGGATCCAAAATATAATACTTAAATACCTTACAAACATTATTATCCACATTCTAGAGTCGTTAGTCTACCAAAAAGTCTGACCCTAGGGTCCTTAATGAGGTTTCTCTTAGATACGGTCATCACCTTAACAAAGATCTTTATTTTTTGTTCATATTTTACATCATTTTATTATTTATTAACACTTAAAATATAATAAAATAATCATATAACAAATATTGAGATGATATTATGTAAATTTAATAACCTATATGTATCTCATCTCCCATCAAATGAGAAGCAAAATCGTTGAACGTGTGTTTGTTGAACTACCTCCTCGTAAATAGTTTTAAATCATTTTCCATAAAAAATATCAATGTTGTATATAATTATGGATTTAATGTATATATATATATATAATATTTTTGATATATTTATAATTTTTTAATTTTAATATCACATATACCATCTAAATTTCCAATTAATTTAAAATATGATACTATTGCTTGTGTGTAAAGCAGACTACCACCACGTGAAGTGATATGATTAGTTTTTCAATTATAATTTATGTGGAATGTAAAAATGATGGATTTAATGAAGTTATTATATATATATATGACATGATATTTATTCTGTAATATTAATATACCACTCACTTATTTACCCTTTCTTGTTATAATAAAATGATATTGTCGCTCGTGCAAAAGTACGACCAGCAGTTTGAGACGAAATGATGCAATCAATTTTCTAAATAAAACATTAAATCATGGTTATAATAATTTATATAATGAAAAAAATATATTTTTTATGATAATATCATTATTTAGATGATGGATCTACTTCATATGTACAAGAATCATCACTTTTTTAATAGAACATGCATGAAAAACAAGGAAATTAACACCCGAGACAATGAACATAATGAAATATTATTAGAAAAGGGTGGAATAATGTTATAATAGGATCACATATGATATTATAAATAATAATATTCTAGCGGTATAAAATGATATTTTTCTTAAAAAAATTATACATGAGTTTAGAAAATGTCCAATGAAAAGGAAGCATGAGGTAAGTGG
This sequence comes from Viscum album, assembly GCA_963277665.1. NCBI lineage: Eukaryota > Viridiplantae > Streptophyta > Magnoliopsida > Santalales > Viscaceae > Viscum > Viscum album. The sequence continues at coordinate 2,048,976,654 of OY728119.1, forward strand.
CTTTGTCTCAATTTGAATTCATTAAGGAATGTTATAATGTAATGCATCTAAATTATTTTATATGGTGCATTTACTAACACTTTTAAATTGTAATGTCATGAATCATTAATGATTTTTGGTATTTTAAGATTCAATTTTAATTATTCCATCTATGGGTATTTGGCATGAATGTTACAATGTGGTAAGGAATTTCATAACTCAATTCATTTTCATTGGGTTATATTACCTCTTAAATTTCATTGATATTATAAGATTATGTGTGTAATGAAATTAAATTATTTTAGGTTTTATTTAAAATTATTTTATGTTTATTCAAATTTGACAAACATAATATCTTTTGGTATTAATTATCACTTAAATGTATTATGATATTTGTAAGGTTTTATTTCATAACCACATTTTAATCAAGATTGTTTATTATAGAATTTAAATTGACGGAAATTATTTGATCATTATATAATAAACTTCTTTAAAATTTTATTTTATATTTATTCATGAATATTTCACATAACAGTGTTATTTTCCTCTCTTAGGTACTTAAAATGATTTAAAAAACGTTTTTAATCAAATATGACTTTATTTCAATCTTTGGTCGTAAGTCTATTTTTGTCCAAAACCATGTTCCCTATAATTTTTTTAAAATGTTTTAATATGTCTATTTAAAATTATTTTTAACCATAATTGTATTTTTACAAAATTTTATAAAATTAATATTCCTATTTTTTTCCAAACAAGGTAGTTTTGACTTTTCAGAAAAAAAAATGTGAAAGAAATTTTTATTTTAATGTACACAGTATTTACCTAAAATTTATATTATTACAAACACTCATTTCTAGAAATATTAATTTAAAAGTTTAAAATGTTGTTTTTTAATAAAAACTGTCTCCATAATATTTTGGATACATATAGTTTTTATAAAATTGATTTTAAATGTTAAAAGGATATTTTTTTTCAGGAATGTTTTCCAATATCTTTTTTAGGGTATTTCTATTAATGAATGACAACAACCCCATATTTCACATACAATCAACTGAGGATATGTTGCTATGATACCATACTTATTCCTTCTCTAGATGGTTTACAATCAGTCTAACCAGGTAAAGTGTTGATGCTCTCATTATTGATTAATATTTGTAATCATTAACTTTCCACTTGAAATATTCATTTTCTTGTGATCATTGGACATACATTTCACCTAAACATATATATTATATATCATAGATATTATTTTTTCTTAAAACTTATATCATTTCTACATACATTGACTTACTTTTCATGTTATTTGATTAATTGGGGAAATATTTATATTCTGTATTATTTATTAAATACAAAAATTTATTGATAAATCATATTAATAATAAATTAAATTGATCATTTGGTATACAGGGAATGTACTGGATATGCGGTTATGGGTGGGGTCTAGTTACATATTTCCCCTCGATACAATGGTAGTCTCATGAGATGAATCAGTGGGTCATCCTTATTTAAATGGGTTTATGTTGTATACATACCCATCAGCTAAACTGTCTTGGAAAAAGGTATTGATGGTAAATATATCTTGATGCCTGAGATCATGAAATATAATATTAATCATTTCCTTCATTAATAATTCAGTTATTATTATTATCTATGAGATTTTCACATTTATATAATATGTGGAAGCATTCCATTCTCAGTTTATGAATCAAATGAAATATGTATTTAGTTATTTTCCTATCTATATGGATTATAACATTTCTCATGCTGATGTTATTGATTAAATGAAATTTGTTTCTATTTATTACATTCTCATATTGTTTATGATTTATTGATTATGCTTCGTTTATTCATGATAGTTTCTGATTTATGTATACCTTACTAAGGATTTGATCTCTCCTTTTTTTGTTTTCTTTACCCATGATAAGAAGAATAATTCTTGGAACTAGTTTATATGTTCATAATTTTTACATTCACTATGGTGTATTTGAAGCATTCAATTGAAATGTAAAATACATTTATGTATATCATTTACAAATAAAACTAAACTTTTGATCATTTGGGAAATGATCAATTGTATCTAATCATAAATTAGTAAAGTATCCACTGAATTTGGGTTATTGGGTTTGGGGTCTTCACACAACCATTTAATAATTCTATAGAAAATGGATAAAATATATGTGTGTATGTGTATATTACTGCCTCTATGAAGTGAAAATTTTCATTTTCTAACTCTCTAATATTTTTTTATTTATCTAATTATTTTAAAATGTTAGTTAATACATTAAAAAATCTATACAGTTCTATTATGATTATATTGTAATTATATTATTCCGAATTAATCACATTCCTTACTATTCTCACCAATTGATTATAACATGATATTTTTTTGGGTTGGTTTACCAAACTACATGAATAATTTTTTTTGATTTCATTCAGGGATTACTTTGAAAACATTATTAATGATGAAATTGGATATTAATAAGAAAATAATTATTTTTTTTGGTTTTATAATTTTAATATTAAGATTTAACTCATAAATTAATATGCCACCTTTGTTTGTCAAATATTAGAAAAATAGTAAAGGCCCTGAATTTCTGTAGATTTTTTTTTCTTAAATACATGGGAATTTTACGAGTCCGTGAAAAAAGACGGCGCATGATTCTATGGCCCGGTGTGCCCAGAATCAATTTCTAAAGTTTTTTTGGGTACGTTCAGTAAACTTACGAGCGAGATTTTATAACTTCTGAACTAGTGCTCCGAATTGAAATTTGAGGGCACCGTTGAACTCACAACACCGATTTTCTCTTAAGAATACTTTCACCTCGACGACAGCTGGTCGAGGATGAAAGTTAGTTTTTGGGTTTTACGTGGGATTAATAAAATAATTTAAGTGCATGACTTAATTTATTTTAATTTTTATATCCACCATGTGGAAGTTGGAGGTGGGAACAGCCACACCTTAACCTCCCATGAGAGGTTATGGTAGTGGAGCCCACCCAACCTCAACCTCCCATGTGAGGATTAATTTGGTGGGGACCACCCGAGGTTATAGCATCTTGAACTCCCCATTAAGTGGGGAGAAACCTCTTGAGATCCCCACATAATGGTGCCACCACCCTTCACATTAATTGTGCCAACCAAGTGTTAGGAATTATTTTTGAATTTATTTCCAACGAAATAATAGATATTAAAATCTATTATTTGGAACATCTATTCACTTTGGTGATTTGAGTGGAGGATTATTGGTAGAAATCTCCCAATAAAGAACGCTCCTCCAAATGAAGAATGCCCATCAAATAATGAAGAATGCTTCATCCGCCAATGACGGACAACTTCTTCTTTGATCTCCAAACGGAACAAGGGAGGAAGCTTCGTCCTTCACGAATGCCGATGACGTCGTCCTTGACTTCTTCATCTTCTTTTCCAATGACAACGAATCAAAGGTAGGGGTTAAAGATTTGATAAATTGTTGCGTGTTCTTCATTTTACATCATGGTTTAGAATTCGAAACCGCTTGATATCACCCTAATGCGGAGGGTGCGAGCCGAAAAAATAGGCCTGAACCCTCTGCCTTTCTTATGGAATTCGACACCCAATGTTGCATGATTCCAGGTTGAGCGTTTCTCGTCAACATCGATTGCGGATCAAAGGCGACGTCCCGTGGAGAGTGCAACTTCTTTTGGAATGAGAAACGGGCCACCAGAACTCATTCAGTGACCCACGAAAGATTCACCAGCAGTTGGAACCATTGAATGTCACCGACGATGAAAGGAAGGGCGACCGACACTATGGTCGGCTGCATGGACAACGACAGTGAAATCGCGCTGCCGGAGGAGAAGGTCGCAGCCGACAGGCCTCAAATGTGCAGCGGCTGCCGACACAAGGCATGCCACGAAGGAAGCCGATGGCCCGATCTGCCGGGTCACTAGAGAAGGCACGGCGCAACCGCGTCGTGCAGTGCAGAAGAAGGGGACGCGGCCTCTGGCCGTACCGGTGCAACAGTGGCCGACACAATGCCAGCTGTGAGGAAGACCGGCGGCCTAAGCCGTCGGTCGCCAGAGGCGGCGCGACGCAATGGAATCGCATGGGAGGTTGCTGGCCGATCGACCAGTCGGGAGGAGCAGGACCCAGCAGGTCCCACGAGAGGTGTATCGGTTCCATGTGGCACTGGTTTGGAGTCCTCCCAAATGGTTTAGCCATTTTGGATCCAAGGGTCGCGGCTTCCCCCTGGACGTGGCTAGGGCGGACCCTATGGGTCGCCGGGCCGGACCCACCTTGGGCCGGATGCAGCGTGGGTCGAGCTGCTAGCGTTGGCCGGGCCGCCCTCGTGGGCCGGGCCATCCCTGCAGACCAGGTCAGACCCACGGACCGGGTCGGACCCATGAACCGATTCGGACCACAATTCGGACCAATTTCCATACTTTTTCCTGTAACTTGAGCAACAAGCATCCGATTGACAAATCGTCTAGGGTGACAGAAACCTTAGAAGGATACAATTTTTTTTTTATACCCCACTAAAGGTTTGGACATAGTTGGGGTATGACCTAGTGGGATTGAATATAAATCCAACCGGGCCCTCAGAATGGAAATGCCAATAACTCTCAGACTGGGTGTCTGATTGATGCACCATCTATCACATTGAGTTTCTTATGGAAAGAATAATCTTTTGGATAAACCATATTTAGACTTCGTGGAAGTTGATGTATCGAAGCTTATCTTGAGGAGCAGACCATCCCGGAATTAAGCATGTGTTGTGCGGAACCCTGTCGCTGGCTGTGCACTGACGACTGTTCCTGGATCCTGTGTGGGTTCGACAGGACTGACGACTATTCCTGGATCCTGTGTGTATTTGACAGAACTGGCGACTATTCCTGGATCCTATACAGATTTGACAGCTCTGACTACTATTCCTGGATCATGTGTGGGTTCTATAGTTCTGACTTCGATTCCTGGATCCTATGTGGGTTCGACAGAATAACTGTTCCTGGATCCTTTGTGGGTTCTATAGTTCAAATTTATGTTCCTGGATCCTATGTGGGTTCGACAGAATAAATGATTCTGTGTCTATATCTGATCATCTCTATCTCTCTAAAAGTTGTATACATGTGTTTGCTGAGTCAGTAACTTGCGTTTTCCTCATGATTGAGATGTATTACTAGATAACTGTGGTATATGTATGGGAATATACCTAGGTTGGGTTATCTTTTGATTTCATACCTTAGTGATTTATCCTTGTTGGATTTTGTGAGAACATGAGGGTCTCGGGGTCCCTACTGAGTATCATAATACTCAACCCTGCACGGGCTATGCCCGCACCTCATTGTGTTGGTTGCAGATGATGGACAACATTGAATGAGGATCAAATTAGCAGGACTTGACAATACCTGGTGGTGGACCTTATGACGAGTTGGTACACAGAGGAGACTGACAGACGTGGAGTGTCGGGGAGGCTAACTATACCTACCCTTCAGGTAGGAATTCCTGGAGGATGACCCATTATGTGCTTTACTTTTCTTCAGTTGTACTTGTTTTTCAATTGTACTTGTACTTTCCTGTTGGGCTTGTATTTCCAGCCCCTTTTACATTTCAGCACTCCTCTGTATACAGTTTTTCTTTGTGTTTTACATCCATCTCCTACTCTGTTGTGTGTGTTTATAGTTATAAAGGAAATTCCTTCCCAGATTTAGGGAATTACGACTTTGGTGCAAGTCACCAGCCCCTGGCCTATAGAAGGCGGGCTTGGTATAGTAAACGCACGGGCCCCGAGGGACGGGTCGTGACAAATTGGTATCGCTGAAGTTGGTTCTACCGTAGAACATAAGACTCTGATCTTTCTTTTCTGAGAAGAAATAGTGTTAAGGTTATTGAGTGTGGTTCTCAATTCAGGGAGACCAGTGTTGGTGAGGCGGTTGACTTATCCATACACCAGAACCCTGACTTCTAATTTCTGACTTAGTGCACGAAAACACTGATTGTGTGTGTGTTTTCAAAAGTTTTCATAGTGATCTCTTTGATTCAGCTCACCAGGTATAACTTATTGACCGTGGTGCACCTGTTTCTTTTCTGGATGGTCCCATGTAGACAGTCATCCAAGGTTCCAGGTTTTGTATGAGATGGCAGCCCACCGAGTGACGAGGCCTCGGTACAGGGCCCTATCACAGCGGAGGCACCAGCAGTACCACTACCAATTGGGACACTGATTCCACCAGACCTAGTAGATGAGAGTGCACACTGCCTGAGCACATTGCATGAGTTCTAGCGCCCGAGACCGCCTAGGTATAGGGGCGAGACGGACCCGCAGGCAGCTGAGGATTGGCTGGAGGATGTGGTGAGAGTTTTGAGACTGGTAGGGACACCAGCAGATCTTATAGTGATCCTTGCTGCAAATCTCCTCCAGGTAGTAGTAGTCAGATGGTGGATCCTGATGCTCATGTTGCATGATGATGTGACACTTCTCTGGGTAGAATTAGAGATCCTGTTTCAGGCGGAGTTTTTCCCAGCCACCCTACTTGTAGTGCGGATTTAGGAGATACAACATCTACAACATGGTAGCATGATGGTGGCATAGTACTATGAAAGGTTCACCGACCTCTCTCACTACTCCACAAATATGGTGTGGGACCCATTCTTTAAGGCCCAGACCTTTGAGCAGGGGCTCAGGTGAGAGATTGGGGCTTTGATGATCTCCCTTAGCATCCCAACACAAGCGGGGGTGTTGGAGCGAGCCCTCTTAGAGAAGAGTTTTCTTGATGAGCCGTCACTAGCAGCAAGATCCACCACTAGGTGTCACGTAGTAGAGTCTTCTACAGGAGGCATCAGACAGATGTCACAGAGGTCCAAGAAGACCAGACCATCCGGTGGATGACCTCAGGACTCGGGTTCAGTTGTGAATGGCACGTGAGACAGAGCCAGTCATTCGAGGAACATGCAGTTTTTCACATGTGGCGGGTAGGGTCACATGGATCGTGACTGTCCGACCTACCGTACAGATGATCAGCAGACAGTTGAGGGACCTCACAGGCAGAGGCTGAGGTTCGATCGAGGTGATCAAAAGGGCGTAGGCGGATGTGGCAAAGGAGCTGGTCGTGCAGCTGGCAGTGGATGGAGTAACGAGGTGTTACCACCACCACCACCAGGAGGTCCACCCTGACCGTAGGGAGTATGTGGAAATGGGAGAGCGTAGCTCTAGGCAGCTGAGGCTTACAATTACGGAACTCCAAAGATGATTCGAGGTACGACCTGTGTCTACTTCACCTTGGTTGCAGTTCTTATAAACAGAGGTGCCAGTCACTCTTTCATTTCCACTGCCCTCGTTCAAAGCTCAGAGATTCTGACAGAGTTGTTTTCTTGATCCTTATGGCTATAGATTCCTACTGGAGCATATTCAATGATTACGAACTGGTGTCGACAATGTGAGATTACTCTAGGAGGTGATAGATTCGGCTGGGATCTCCTAGTAGCGGCGTCTAGGCCTTACAATGTCATCTTGGGTATGGACTGGTTATCTACATTCCATGCTCAGATCAGCTATATTAGGCACAAAGTGTGGTGTATCTGCATGGATGGGACCAGTTTTACCTTCACCGGTGAAAGGGAGCCTTTTCAGCACATGATGGGACTTACTCAGATGACGGTGCAACCAATCCCTCATCAGTTGGTTTGCCTTACCCTCAGAGCAGTTGATGTGCACAGTCTGACTTATCTTGTAGTGGTGGACCAATACTCAGATGTCTTCCCTGATGATGTTCCTCGACAACCTCCTCGCAGAGAGGTGGACTTCTACATTGAGCTGTACCCTGGGACGGCACCGATATCAGCACCAGCGTATCAGATGGCTCTCGCAGAGCTTCGCGAGCTACGGGTATAACTAGAGGACTTGCAGGAGAAGGGATTCATCTGGCCTGGTGTTTCTCCCTGGGAAGCCCCGATTCTATTCGCCAAGAAGAAGGATGGAAGCTTGAGGCTTTGTGTCGACTACTGTCGCCTGGACCAGGTGACCGTGAAGAACAAGTACCCACTCCCGAGGATTTACGACCTCTTTGATCATCTGAAGGGGTCATAGTGGTTCTCAAATATAGGCCTTAGATCAGGCTATCACCAGCTCAGAGTTTGAGATGAGGATGTGCATAAGATGACCTTCAGGTGTCGTTACGGCCACTACAAGTTTTTAGTTAGGACATTCAACATAACCAACGCTCCAACAGTATTTATGGGTCTCATGAACATGATTTTATAGCCATATCTCGATCGCTTTGTCATAGTCATCATCGACGACATTCTGATCTACTCGACCACTAAGGAGGAGCATGCCTACCATTTACGGGTAGTATTGGACACAATCCGAGAGCACCATCTTTATGGTAAGCTCTCGAAGAGCCAGTTCTAGATCTGTGAGGTTCACTTTCTCGGACATGTCATCTCGGAGGCTGATGTTTTAGTAGATCCAGATAAGATTGAGGTGGTACTTTCTTGGGAGCCACCCAGGAGTGTGACGGAGGTACGAAGTTTCCTGGGTTTGGATGGATATTACCAGAGGTTCGTACCAGAATTCTCTAGAGTTACAGCACCACTATCATCCTTGACAAAGAAGGGGCAAACCTTCGTGTGGTCAGAGAGATACCATCAGAGCTTTCATGAGATGAGGTAGAGGCTGAATAGTGCCCCAATCTTGAGGATTCCGTAGGAGTTCATAGGGTATGCAGTCTACTGTGAAGCATCAGGGACTGGACTCAGGCGTGTCCAGATGTAGGAGCGAGCATTGATTTCTTATAGTTCTCGTCTGCTGAGATAGCATGAGCAGAACTATGCTATACATGACCAGGAGTTAGCAGCAGTGGACTTCTCTTTGAAGATGTGGTGACACTATCTAATGGGAGATCATTTCATTGTCTACTCTAACCACTAGAGTATTAGGTATATCTTCTCTCATAAGGACCTGAAACTAAGACATTGGTGATGGCTTGAGTTCCTCCCGGACTATGACTTCTAAATATTCTATACTCCGGGGAAGGGGAATGTTGTGGTAGATGCACTCAGTAGGAGATCTCGTATACAACTTCTAGGAGAGGTGATAGTGCAGGTGGCTGCTTTAAAGATATCCTTTGTGGACTGAGATGGAGCATCTTTCTTTTAGTCTCTTACAGTCACTCCTTCACTTCTTCAGCAAGTTAGGGAGGTGTAGTGCGGAGATGCTGACAGCGAGACATGACATGCTCAGATATCCATAGGGAAGGAACCTAATAGATTTTTTGAAGGTGGGTAGCACTCCATCCTCTTCGGAGGATGTACTATGGTTCCAGAGTCACTTCAGACGGAAGTGTTGAGAGAGTTCCACACATCTCCTCTATCGGTACATCCATGAGTGGTGAAGATGTAGCAGGACCTTTGACGACAGCACTGGTGGCCATGTATGAAGAAGGCACTAGCAGAGTTTGTCTCTCGATGCCTCACTTGTCAGTAAGTGAAAGCAGAGCATCAGGTACCAATAGGCTTGGTTCAACCTTTAGATTTTATAGAGTGGAAGTGGGATAGGATATCCATGGACTTCATGACGGGTCTTCCACGTACCTCTAGGGGACATGACTCTATCTGGGTGATCGTTGACCGACTCACCAAGTCGGCCCACTTCCTACCGATCAGAGAGAAGGGTTCAGTAGAGAGCTTGGGATGCCTCTACATGCATGAGATTGTGCGACTACATGGATTATCTTCTTCTATTGTCTCCGATCGTGACACACGATTTACTTCCCAGCTATGGAAGGGGTTGCAGGAGGCTTTCAGGATGCAGCTCCGTCTGAGCACCGCCTTCCATCCTCAGACGGATGGTCAAACTGAGCGAACCATTTGGACCCTCAAGGCCATGCTACGTTCATGTTTCCTCGACTTCGGTTACTACTGGTAGGATCACTTACCTTTGGTGGAGTTTGCATACAATAACAACTATCACTCCACCATCGAGATGACACCTTTTGAGGCCTTGTATGGTCGACCTTGCAGATCGTCGTTGTGTTGGACAGACCTAGGGGAGTCAGCACTAGTGGGACCATAGATGGTACGAGCTACCACAGAGAAGGTGGAGATCATCCAGGATCGGATGAAGACTGCACCGAGAAGACAGAAGACATATGCTGAAATAATATAGAGACCTCTAGAGTTTGAGGACGGCGATCACGTCTTTCTACGGGTATCACCCCAATGAGGTTTAGGAAGATTGGCCAAGGCAGAAAGTTATCTTTGCGGTTCATCGGACCTTTCTGGGTCCTCATCAGAGTAGGCGAGGTTGCTTACCTCCTAGATCTTCCACCTCAGTTGCAACGGGTGCACGATGTCTTCCATGTATCCCAGTTGAGGAGAAATGAGCACGACCCTTCTCGAATCATCAACCTTGGGGAGTTGGACATCAATGATGGGGTGACATTTACAGAGGTTCCAGTGGAGATTGATGATCAACAGGAGTGGGTCCTTTGTGGACCATCGATACCTCTGGTGAGCGTTTTTTGGTAGCACGCGAACCTCCATGAGACCACATGGGAGCGGGAGGCTCAGATGCATGCTTAGTACCCCCATTTATTCCCTTTGTTCAAGTTGTATCTTACGAGGACGTAATGTCCTGAGTGGGGAGAATGTAAAGACTTGAAATTTCAGTGGAATGTTTTTTCATAAATACATGGGAATTTTACAAGTTCGTGAAAATAGACGACGTACGCTTCCGAGGCCCGGTGTGCCCGGAATCAATTTCTATAGTTTTGTTAGTGTACGTTCAATAAATGTATGAGCAGGATTTTATAACTTTGGTACTGATACTAGAAATTGAAATATTAGGGTACCATTGAACTCACAGCGCCAGTATTCCTTTATGAAGACTTTCACCTCAACGACAGTTGGTTGAGGATGAAAGTTAGATTTTGGGTTTCACGTGGGAATAATAAAATAATTTAAGTTCATGAATTAATTTATTTTATTTGTTATATCCACCATATGGAAGATGAAGGTGGGGACTGCCACACCTTAACCTCCAATGAGAGGTTATGGTGGTGGAGCCCACCCGAACTCAACCTCCCATGTGACGATTAATTTGGTGGGGACCACTCGATGTTATAACCTCTGGAACTCCACATTAAGTGGGGAGAAACCAACTGAGCTCCCCACTTAATGGTTCCACCAACCTTCACATTAATTGTGCCAACCAAGTGTTAGGAATTCCTTTTGAATTTCTTTCCAAAGAAATAATAGATATTATAATCTATTATTTGTCACGTCTATTCACTTTGCTGATTTGAGTGGAGGATTATTGAGAGAAAGCACCCAATGAAGAATGGTCCTCCCAACGAAGAACGACCATTAAAGAACGAAGAACTCTTCATCCGCCGACAATGGACAACTTCTTCTTTGATCTCAAATCAGAAAAAGGGAGGAAGCGTCGTCGTTTAAGAAGGCTGACAGCGTCGTCCTCAAATTCTTCTTCTTCTTTTCCAACGACAACGAATCCAAGGAAGGGGTTCAAGAATTGTTAAATTTTTGGGTGTTCTTCGTTTTTTGTTGTGCTTTAGAATTCGAAACCTACTTGATATCACCCTAATACGGAGGGCACGAGCCGAAAAAACACATCGCGACCCCGCCACCTTTCTTATAGATTTTGATTCCCAATGTGACATGTGTCTGGGTTGAGTGTTTCTCGTCAACATCAGTTGCGGATCGAAGGTGATGTCCCGCAGAGAGTGAGAATTTTTTCGGAATGAGAAATGGGCCACCAGAACTCGTCCGATGCCACATGAAAGATTCGTCGTCAGTTGGAACTAGCTAACGTCACTGGCGACGGATAGAAGGGTGGCCGATGCTCCGGCCGACCGCATGGACAGTGGTAGTGCAACCGCACCACTGGAGGAGAAGGGCGTAGATGAAGGGCCACAGTTATGCAGCGGCAGCTGGCACAAGGCTGGCCGCGAAGGAAGCTGGCGGCCTGAGCCTCCGGGTCACTGGAGAATGCGCGCCGAAACCGCACCGTGCGGTGGAGAAGAAGGGGTCGTGGCCCCTCACCGCAGTGGTGAAATGGCAGCCGGTGCAAGGCCGACCATGAGGAAGACTGACGGCCCGAGCCGCCGGGTCGCTGGAGGTGGTGCGACACAAAAACACCGCGAGGGAGGCGGCTGGCCGATGGGCGAGCCGAGAGGAGCGGGACCCAGCGGGTCCTGCGTGATGCGGACCGGCGCCACGTGGCGCCGGTTTGGAGTCCACCCGAATGGCTTAGCTGTTCAGGATCCAGGGGTGTGGCTTCCCCCTAGATGCAGCTAGGGTGGACCCCGTGGGCTGCCAGGACAGACCCAACGGGGGCGGCCGGGCCGGACCCAACGCGGGCCAGACCCAGTGCAAGTCGTGCCCCCAGTGTGGGCCGGGCAACCCTCATGAGTCGGGCTGCCCTCATGGGCCGGGCTGCCCTCACGGGCTAGGTCAGACCTGTGGACTGGGTCGGACCACAGTCCGGACTCATTTTACATGTTTCTATACTTTTTCCCATAACTTGAGCTATAAGAATCAAATTGAAGAAATGTTTGTGGTGACAAAAACCTTGGAAGGAGGTAGTTCTTTTGGTATAACCCACTCAAGTTTTGGACATAGTTGGAGTACGGTCGGGTGGGATCGAATGTAAATCCAACCGGGCCCTCAGAATGGAAATGCCAATAACTCTCAGACCGGGCGTCCGATTGACGCACCGTCTGTTGCGTTGTGTTTCTTATGGATCGATAAATATTTTGGATACATAAACATTGGACTTTGTGGAAGTTGATGTATCAACACTTAGCTTGAGGAGCGGAACCTTCTAGAATCAAGCATGCTTTGGGCGGAACCATATGGCTGGCTGTGCACTGACGACTGTTCCTAGATCCCATGTGGGTTCAACAGCACTGAAGACTATTCTGAGGTCTCGTACATATTCGATAGCTCTGACTACTATTCTTGGATCCTGTGTGGGTTCGATAGTTCTGACTTCGGTTCCTGGATCCTATGTGGGTACGACATAATAACTATTCTTGGAGCCTATGTGGGTTCGACAGTTCTAATTTCTATTCCTGGATCATGTGTGGGTTCGACAGAATAGATGATTCATTGGCTACATCTCATCATCTATATCTCTCTGAAAGTTGTATACCTATGTGAGTTGAGTCAGTTAATTGTGTTTTCCTCATGATTGAGATGGATTACAAGATAACTTAGGTATATGTATGGGCATATACCTAAGTGGGGTTATCTGTTGATTTCATACCTTAGTGATTTATCCTTGTTGGATTTTGTGAGAACTTGAGGGTCTCGGGATCCCTACTGAGTATCATTATTCTCACCCATGCACTGGATATGCCTACACCTCATTGTATTAGTATCAGACGATGGACATCGCTGACTGAGGATCAGAGTAGCAGGACTGGATGGTACCCGGAGTTGGACCTTACAACGAGTTGGAACAAGGAGGTGACCGACGGACGTGGAGTGCTGAGGAAGCTAACTGTACATACCCTTCAGGTAGGAATTCTTGGAGGATGAAACTGTAGCTGATTTAATTTTCTTCAGTTGTACTTGTTTTTCAATTGTACTTGTACTTTCCTATTGCGCTTGTATTTCCGGACCCTTTTACATTTTAGCACTACTTTTTATACAGTTTTGCTTAGTGTTTTACTTCCAGCTCGTACTCTATTGTGTGTGTTTATATTTATAAAGGTAATGCCTTCTAATATTTAGGGAATTATGCCTTTGGTGCTACTCGTCAGCCCCTGGCCTGTGGAAGGTGGGATTGGGGTAGTCACGACACGAGCCCCGAGGGATGGGTCGTGATAGAAATAACCTCATCATCGATTTCATCTTCAAAAATCATAACTAAAATTATCATAAAATAGAATTATAACTTCATAAAAAAATATAAAACATAAATTAATGTTCCTTATATAATTTAGGAATTTATGAACTTAGTATTATGTAACTGGTATTGAGATCGACATTTCTATGTGAGTGGGCAATAATCATAATCTCTAACATCTGATGATGAATACAAAGTAAAACTAACTAATAAATGTATAATGAATGATTATAATTGAAGAGTATATAAGGTAATGGAAGTTAATAAAGTTATATAGTAATTTATTAATTGGGAAATTTTTATTAAATTGTATTTTAATATTCCTCTTTAGAAGTCAAGAGTAAAAACATGGTGTTTCTCATTGAGACTTATTCTATATACACCACTTATTTTTATTTTTTATGGTGTCTATACAACCAATTTATTCATTTTTATCCTGAATTTATTGGGTATAAAATGGATAATATATCCATACCATATACTACCTTTCAAGGGTTTTGGTCCAATGGTTACAGGTGTCTTAGGGGTTTCACTGCCAATCTTATTTTCAAATCAAGATTACTTTCTAATGGTAACCCACTTAAGGAATTTTGATGAACTTATTCTATAAAACCCACATAAAGTTTCTAATTATCTAGTTATTGTTAATGTTTTACGTGTCCTATATACATTTTATTTCACTAGTAAATAATTTATCTAATTTGAATCCTATAAGTGAAACTGAACCCAACTCTTCTTCATGATCGATAATTTCCCCCCTTTATATCCAAATTTATTTTATGGATTTCATATTCCGTGGTTAAGTATTTTATTAGTAACTTTTTCTAATATATTAATATTTGTGATATATTTTTTAGAATAATTTTTTAGAATTTTCTATATATATCATTTTAAAAAAATCATCTCTATTTATTGTTCTCAGTGGGAATGCATTCTTTCACTGTTAAATGAATTGTTCTTTATGAAGCTTCCCTTTCATTTTTCAAAATGGTTTTCCAAATTATTTTGATTCATACTAATTTTCAAATTAAAATAAAATATTTTTATATTTATCAAGAGTAATTTTTTTTATTAAAATGGAATTTGTGATTTTAAAAAGGGATTTTCAATGCTCAATTATTGTATTTTCCTTTTAATGGTAAAATTCATCAAAAAAATTCACCACATCATTTTGAAATCATTATATCTTTTTTCAAAATTCCATTATTGTATTTTTTTTAAGTTCAATGTTTTACAATCAATATTTTGAAAACTTTATGTCATTTTCAAGGATTAATTATTTTATTTTCATTCCAAATGATATTTTTTAGAATTCCTTCTCATTTTTACAAAAGTGATATATAACTTATTTTTATGACAATGCTATGATTTTTTAAAGTCACTTTTATGTTTCACTTCCATTTTCCAGTTTGAAATAAAAAAATTTAGTTCCTATGAAATTATTCTTTATAAATAATATTTTAAAGTTTGTTATGAAAAAATCATTTTGGGATTGATTTTTTGGTTTCTTATGGTCTAATTTTTGTATAATGTTTTGAGATTCCATTTTGAAATAATATGAAACTAATTTTCTTTCCATGGTTTTTCATGATATAATGAATGATTCATATCTTATACCACTAATATATATGAATGATGTTTGGTGGGTAGCTATGATTCCATCTAATGTATTAGTTATGGTTTTATATATCATGAGAAAAAATGGTTCATAAGCTATCGTATATGATTCAAAATAGACCGTGAGTTGTGATACTCGAGTCATTAGTGCACCATAAGTTATGGTATTCGAGTCAATAATGGGTAGTTCATTATGATGCTTGAGTCAGTAATGGATCAAAAGAACTAATTGTTTATACATTTTGTAAAGGTTCACAATATTTTGAGGCTCGACCACTATGTAATGTTTTCTACTGATATTTTTATTTCATAATTACTTATAATGTTATATTTTAATTTCATTCCATATTTATGTGATTATGATCCATGGATCATTTTTATTACCAAAAAGTCTTAATTCCATTATACTAATTTATTCATTTAAGATTACATGTCATGTTATCATGATTTATTGTCATATCCTTTTGGTTCCATGTACCTTTTCGTAAGATATTTCTCCCATGCACATGTTTTCTCATTTGATTTTGATATAACCATTGATGAAACGCTGATGAGATTTCATTTATTGATCATTTAAGCTCACCCATTTCTAATGATTTCATTACCATTGTTAAACAATTGATTGTAACTTATGAGAAGTATATAAGGGAGTCTAGTGTGGCCTGATTATAGTGAAATATTGAAACGTATCATAAAATAATTTTAATAAGTATTTTATCCTTAAATACACTAAAAATTCAATTCTTGGGACTATAAAATTATTTCTGATATGTAATGTGTAATTTATGGAATTGATATAAGATAAATATATGTTTACCTTAGGATGACTAAGTTGGTATAAAATATGGTATGTAAGTTAGGTTTTTACACTAAAACTAGGAGTATTGGTATAGGGAAAATCACTATGGATGTGGTAGTGATCTTGGAGTATGTAGTTTGGTATATGTGTACCCAGTGAGTATTTAAACCTTAGAGTGGTTGTCCTGTTAGGTGAATAGAGATTACCTTTATTGATTAAGGCATAAAATGATGAAATAAAACATCATTCACCATATATATTTATTACTGAAGAATAAGATATGATTATTAAGATTTAGAATATAAGGGATAAGGTCTATATACTAGTTTGAAGGGACTATCTATCACAAACCAACTTGGGTCGACCCCAAGCCGATCACTCGAGTGGATGCACAACATGTCCCGAAGGGTGTTCCTGATCGTTAAGCGCTATAAGATAGCATTGGGAATAAAAAAAGTAAACAAAAAGGTAACAATTTAACTTAATGATAAACAAATAACAGAACAACTAAAAGATGAAAAATAATCCCAATACATAAATAATCATATGAACAACTTGTATACATGAATATGAAAATACAACCCAAATATATAATAAAACCTAAACTGAAACCTAAAAAACTAAAATCTCCATGTGACATTGAGGGTCAATATCTATCACCAAGAGAAAATATCACCCATGGTTATCAAGACCAATCTAAGAACTACACCACATGCTAAAAAAGTTGAAACTATAAGCACGAGTATTTAAACTCAATAGTTATGACTGAACAATCTACTCCTAATGAACATATTATAAAATAAAAGAAACACTATATTCAAGTTTGAAATAAAATATATAAATGTAATATTTTCGACACTTTTTAAATTTAAACAAAACATATTCTATTTCTCTTTTTTATTCCAAAAATAAGTTCATTTCCACTAAAGTTAAATTAACATTTTCAAGGGGAAAGTGATGATTTCAATTCAAAATGGTACAAGTGAGTATGAAAACTTTTTTACTTTAAATTTTTTTCCATAAACCTTTGGAATCCAACACATCACTTTCCAAGAATATATCACACATGATAGCACTACAATAATCACATAATAAGGGAAATGGAAATAAACACACAAGTGTAACCAATTATCTCAATCAACCATCATAAGTAGCTAAGTTCTAATAGACATGGGTGAACATAGGAGCTCGTGATTTATCCAAAACATATTAATACATGAGACCAATCCCTATAATAATTCCTAACATAATGAAATAAAAAGACCCCTATATTCTCCTGGCCACCCTAAAAAAGGATAGATAGAGGGAAAAATCCCATAGAAATAATCCTAGTATATCTACCTAATATGCGCTACCCACTAGTGCATAATATATCCAATGAAACAATCGTTCTCAAAAAATTATCTCACTATGTCGGGTTCCCATGTCTCATGTATAAAGCTGGTGATCATACTGTTTCCAACTGAGCATCTAATCACATGCATATATAATAATAATTCAATAACAGGACTCACTTTTTTCCACCCCAAGGATTCACCCCTTTCCATAAAACTCATATATCACAAAGGAGTCCATACTTAAGATCTACCAATCCATTCAAGTAAATGGTTAATAATTATTCCAAAAGGATGAAATCCCACCAATTCATATAAACAAGTCAAGAGAATCATCAAAGGAGAGTTTTCATAATAAACATTTTTCACAACATTCTTAAAAATGCCAAATAGGACTCAATCACAATTCAAAAAAACTATAATTTATCAAAGAACCAAATCATCCTTTAAAAAATTTGAAAAAAATTATTTCCATTTCACAATCATTTATTAAATTGTTCATTTGAAGCACTCACATGACATTTACAAGCTTTGACCGTTTTCATTGAAATACCAAATGAGCCATTATTCAACATGAAATGATGAATCATTTTCAAAGTGCCAAACACTTGTTTATTTTAAATATATAACAACTTGGTAATCCTTTCAAGAAAATCGAATCAATATTTATTAGGTCACACATTTATTAACAAATCCAAACCATGATTTTAATATTAAACAGCTCTCACAAAGTCCAATGAGATATTTAATCAAACACATGGTGTGAAAAATTTAACAAAAAATTGTAATTATCACAAAAAAGGAAAATATCACTACTTTTCACACCAAAAAATCATTTCAAAGATCACACAAAATTATTTTATATTCATTGAATTTGAGAAAAACATGAAATAAATAATTATTAAATTAAAAAGGCAAGTTTAAAGAAAACCTAACTAAAATATTTGTTGCATCAGTAACACACATAAAAAATAACACCACAATGGTTCCAAGATCCATGATCTATCTAGAGGAACTATATACAAAAAAACACTCAACAAAAATCGAGGGGAAACCAAAACCTAGGTCGAGATGACCATAGGAGGAGAAGAACTCAAAAATAAAGTGCAAGAATAATGAAGAGTGAGGAGAGGAGAAGGGATTAGCTTGATAAATCATCCCAAATCCATGAAAAAACCCTAGATCCACACCAATAGAGGCATAGAAGGATTTAAGAACCAAGGAGGATCCACCTTTGGGTCGTACAAACAAGGAGAAGGTAGAGAAGTGCATATTGGGTCTAAAATACCTAGAGGGAAAAAGTGTAATTTTACATTTTTTTATGTTCTGGGAAGTTTTCACGGTTAGGCTGTACAGTTTAACAAACCATACGGAAACCATTCACCCCTCACTGGACACACATGGTCACCTACATTGTTTGGTCACAGGGTTTAAAAAATGAACACCAACCCTCTGGAATGATTCTATCCAAAACCAGTAGTTTCCCATATGGTTTCTCTACTATTTGAAAAATTGTGTGCTATGAAACTACCTCCAAATCTCACCTACAAAGTTCCCTCGAGCATGCCACATGGTTTACTATATAAGTATGAAAATTGTGCACATGATACTATCAAGATCAAAAACCCAAAATTTCTCCAAGAATAATCGAATGAAAAATGGAATAACATCAAGGTTAAAACCAACCAAGATACACTACAAAAAATCAAACACCATAACACCTAGAACTCGAGAGGGAAAACAAGATCCCAAAATAAACCATAATAGATTATGAAAAAAGAAAAACTGGGTGTGAAAATTCTCCCCAACATTAACACATTCCTCCCCATGAAAGCCATAACATATCCAATTGATTGGTCAAAGATTAAGGATTCCCAAACCACATGATCCATCATATTGAACCCTGAACACCTCAATCACCGCTAGATGGAACTCATGTCTCTAGGCCAAAAAAATAATAAAAAAGGACACTACTTCTTGAAAAAAAAAATAACAAATTCACACCACAAACTTTATAACCATGATTCAAACAGATCCATTAGGCACACTCCAAAAATCAAAACGTTTTCCCAAGCCAAAGAAAATAGAAATATTGAAAGCCTCAAACAGAATGACAAGTCTCCCAGCCAACACTGGGAACAAAACCAATTTTATCAACATGGGGGGAGGGCTAATGGACTCCCCACCATAAGAAACAAACTAACACTTATTATATCAGGATAATTCTCAATGGGACCTATGGTGGGTCTCCCACTATTAAGAATGTATTAGCTCTGACCAATTGAAAATTCAACACGATCTGACTAATGGAATTTCCCAAACATGCCAACCAAAAATCTTCCATACTATCCTACTAACCACATTTAAGAAGAAAAAAAACATTTAGACTAAGCACTCCTGAATGGAGGGGAAAATAACTGAGCCCAATCCCCCCACACCCCCAATGGTTTCCTGAATGTGTGAAAATATTCACTCGGAGACCTATGGTTGAAGATTTGATGTTTTAAGCATCTGTTGCACCATATTCCATAGTTGAAGACCCCAAAAATAACTTACATAATCTAGTATGATTAAACGGAAACCCAAAATTTCCATAAGGAGAAACACACTTCCACTATAAAATAGGGGTTTATTAATAGAATTAGAACATTAACATACATTTTAAACAAAAGAAAACACCTCTGGCACAACTACCACAACAAAATAACCCTCAAAACTAGAAGGATTCTTACAAAAAATAAAATTTAAATGCGTCCCCAAATGACACATCACTTTTGTAAATTGTCTCCATGATGCTTTTGAGAAACAACCTAAGAAACCAATGCAAGTGACCTAATAATACATAAGCATGTAAGGTACTTGGATCAGTTGGACATGATGGATTCTTATGACCCAACTTTCCACACTAATAAAACACCAAGGCCTCCTGACCTGAAGATGTTTAAAAAATATCCTGAAACCTTTTGACTCCAAGAATAGAACCAACATCTTCAGGTCGACTCCCAAATTCCTTACCAAACCCCATCACCACTAACATGGACTAGAGGAAGGTCATATGTATCAATAATTCTTATCAACATAGCTTTAGAATAGAGAGATGTCTTCTACACTTCAGAAAAATAATTTATATGGAGCTCCAACACCTTGGACTCTATATAAGGACGAAATACATACTCAAAATGACGATCCATCATGGAATCATCCGCAATGTACTATATAAAGAAAGTAAATAGGTCTATAAAATGACAAAAGTATTCCAACACCAATCTATTACCTTACTAAAAATAGCACATCTCCATCCCCTTTCTCTCCCTTTTAATTATAGAGAAATATTAATGAATAAATGAAGCCATGAAGAACTCCTAAGTAATATTTTCACAAGGATTATTCCAAGACACCATGTTCCACCACTTCCATGAAGAAACTTAAAACATTAAGGTAGAATGCTTCACCTTCGACAACCAGGAAACCCAAGGGAACTAAATATTCCTACCATTTTCTGTGTCCACTGTTCCACTTCATGTAGATCTACTTGACCATAAAAAAGAGGTGTATTTAACTTCTAAAACTCAAGAATGAAATCCATAGGCGGATCAATTACAATTCCTACTAATGGGGAACCATCCATATCCACACCATTAATTTCCATCAAATACATATGGGGATGAGAAATGAGAAACAAGGAAACAATGAGATTTATAAAAACCAACTAATCAAAAAATGTTCTCAAAATCAAAACACCACAAAAACAATACTTCCAAATCATACAAAGAATCATCAGACAACAATTGGTTTTAAAAAAAATCACAACATTCCTTATCAATTTTTTTTGAAAGAAAACAAACTTGGTGTGTTTCAAACTCACCAATGGTATTCCTTAGAGTCCCACTCACATGCACATTCTCATAACACCTCATTCACACATCAACCATGTCATACCCACACTCATCCACAAGTCCAAATATTACCATGCATGTTATCACCCATGAGAATACTAAAGGATATAACAAATAATCCCATTTTAGATTTCAAAAAACTATTCAAATTCCACCAAACACCACGTCAAAAAGCATTTTTAGATTCCTTTTTTTAATCTATTTCCTCAGGCTCAAAAATTAAATTCTAAGGACTTCCATCCAAACATCCATTTCATCTCATTCGATAAACTTTTCAACAACTCCACAAATCCAATCTCATCAAAATGATTTGATTAAAACCCACTCCTTTTCATTTGAAACAAAATAAAATACAAACATCCTCTTTTAAACAACCATTTTCCCTAAACCCTATGTTTTGATTATTAAGATCCATTCTCTTTAAACCATTTCCATTTCAACCCAAGAGGTAATTTTATAAAAATTCATTTTTTCTAAAGTCTTCCACAAGATACATTCGAAAAATCATTTTTCCCAAATTCCAAAATATAAACATTACCACTAAAACACCATTTCCACAATTCCAACAAAAGGGTTTTCAAAAAAATTTCCAGAATCAATGAAGACTACAACAAACAAACAATGGAGACTAGTGTCGACAGGTGACTTGTCCATATGGTTGGAGGAGACATACCAAACAAAACACCATCACAAAGAGCCTTTTAGTAAAATTATACTAGATCCACCTATCTTTCCAAGCCCTAAAAAATCACAGAGACCACTAGAACAACTCCTTTTTCATATCCCAAACACCAAACAATCCACAAGAACCAAACTGGAACCGATAAAACCATACTCCCCATGGAATCCTGGGGATCAAAACGAGCAAGGGTTCATGTCATCCTTCCCATTCATACCTCCCAAGCCCCATCAGTACTAATCTTCGATCTACCATGAAATCCTAAATAATAAAGGCTTTATAAAAAGAAAGGTCCTCTAAAGAGATGACCTAATCTAATACCATTTTTTCAAGAATTTACTTGGCTCGATGCCAAAATAGTCACTCGACTTGATCCACGTCATGGCCTAAAGGGTGTTCCCGATCACCATGAGCTTCAATATAGGGTATTGAATCAACAAATTAAATTAAAAGGGATCCATTTCACCTAATAATTAAAAAATAACTAGACAATGGAAATACAAATAAGTATTCCAATAAATAAATAATCATCTGAACATATTTTATAGAAGAATATGAAAATACAACCAAACTATAAAATTAAAACCAAACTAAAACCTAACCACTAAACATATTCATGTTACCCCAAGGGTAACTCTCCGACACTAAAGACACTGTGAAATGTGTTCTGTTCACTTCTCTATAAAATAAACTAATGGCTCAAAAATTTTGATGTGTTGATCTGCACTTTTCATGGGTGTCAGTGACAGTAGTGAAGGATTCAGACCGAAGGTCTAGGACTGTAGTCCGACATTGAACCCAAGAAGGGGTGTAGGGGTGTAGGCCCCATGGTATGGAGTAATTATTTTGGCTAAGTCCCCAAAGAGGTACCCAATATACCTACATGCAAACACCAGTGCGCCACCATGATGGAGATGATTGGAGTAATTATTTTGGTTAAGTCCTCAATGAGTCGCCCCAATCCTGCCAAAACATCATCAGTGACTAGGTACTTATGCGCCAAATCACCATTCACCTAAGGTCCTATATTTGACTATGAATAGAACCTCGGGGCCTTCATTTGTATGAAAGAATTTCCCTGAATCCTAATTGCAGCTCTGGTCCCCCAAGTGTTTTTTCAAAGTCTTCTGAAAACTTCAAGGTAGTTATTTAACACCTAGAGAAGAGGAATTAAAGGGGGATCATAAAAATTAAGTCCTTTTAGTGTTTTAAATCCATAACACTTGCATGAATAAAGTTCCCAACCTCCCTAAATCAAAAACACTTGCGCGCCACCCATTCCTCCTAAAGGAACATGAGCATCCCACTTCTGAGAATACCTGTGAATACTCTTGAAGGATTGAGTCAAGAATCTCCCAAGTATTAACATCTAGGTTGTTCATCACTTAATTTATCATCAGGTCACCCATGCACACTTTCACACCCATACTTGTGTGCCAATACTTACGTGGGTTCCCTCCCTTGATTCACCTCTTTTCTTCAGTCTACAAGCCATCATTCCTTCTTCAAAGTAATTCAGGGGAAGGATTATTCTTCATTGGATCCCTAGTCTAAAAAAATATTATGTTTATAATTACACCAAAACCTCTTGACATATAAAACATTTTGGAAAGTCACATCAGTTTACCTCATATTTGGGTTTGTATATCCAAAGATAGAAGTTTCCCACATTTTTTTCATAGTTGGGTTATGATTGATGGAGTGTATGTGGGTTTGTATATCTGTAGTCACATGGACCTTTCTCCCAGAAATAGTTTTGGGGGGGTCCCAGTTTGGAGGATTATGGTTTGGGTTATTTCCTCCCCTTTTTTGTCTTTAAAACCCTAAACCTCTGGTCTCTGGTAGGGAAGGTTTGGTTCACACTTTATTTTCCATTTATGAAAAGGAGAAGTATCCCTCTTCTACAAAGATCCACTAGAAAAGCCATCCTGGTGTAGGCCCCTAACATTTGAAGTAGAAGGTTGCATTCTTTCTCCTATATACTTCCTTCACCTTCACTCCTTCCTTACATTGGACCCTTTTCCAATGTAAAGTGAATAGAGGGAAGGATCGTCACCTCAACCTCTTCTCTGGTCACCCTCCCTCATCCACTGTCACTACTGTTGGCACATCCTCTTCCACTAGTAGAGGTGGAAAACTGTGGGTGCATTTTTTAAATCTTTGATATCCTATTGTTTCTCACATCAATCATGACTCACATAGGCTTAATGATTTTTCATGATCACAACATTTTCACAAACCATTAATGAACTAAGAGAACTCTGATTCCAATCATAATTGGGATATGTAGGTAGCCTTACCGGGCCCGAGCCAACTGGATATTATCTTCAGGAATCTAACCATAATTCCCTTAATCCAGGAATCCTCCCTAAGACTATACCCTGAAATAAGCCCCTAAATCCTGAAAGAATCCTTTTCAGGAAGTAATCCCAAACTCATTTCTCTCAAAGGACTATATTATTCTATGATACTTACCAAACTACATGGGCTTTGATTCCCATCCAAATGGGATACATAGGAAGCCTCCTTGAGGTTCAAACCCAACACAATAAATCAACCCTATTCTTCTTGCACAATATTCCCAAAAAGTTCTAATCTTACTTGGAAACCCATATTATTTCCATGTTTCTTGGGCTGGATAGGATTAATTCCCACACCAAACCTTGACTAGGAAGCTTTCTCTTAGATGTACTTATCACATGACATTAAACTATATGGTTATGTCCTTATCACATGACATAAAAAGGTATGATGTGTCCCATTAAGCGGGATCGAACTACGATTGTTCTAATTCATTTCACAAGGATACGTAGGTAGCCCATTTATGGGTATAATCCCAACATCAAAACAAGCCTCTGTCTCCCTGGATGAGAATAAATTCCAGAGTTCCCCACTAGGTGGATTAAAAACTAGTATCATCATAATGATGATTAAAAGAATCTCTAAATTGTATATGATAGGATACCATTGATGGAGAACATCAAATACATAAAGATATCTCCATTAATAAAGAACCTCGAATACATACGGATGGTATTAAATTTTACGCATACTAATAATTGATTGAAAATCCCAAGGGAAACCTATGTTATACTTAGTGACGTAATAAGGATTCATGAAAATATCTCAAATCAATAAGGAGAATCATGGAGTAGACAATAATTCACCCAAAAATGGTGTGATGAGTCCGACCTACCATCCTATCTACCAATGCATGTTCTTAAGTATCATAAATTCAAACATAACGAATGCATGCCTTTGGAAAGTAGTTCCCCTTTGGATAAAGAACTGTTGGATGTTTCTGGTTCCATGAATAAATCTAATATAAACTACATGGAAGTAGTGATTCTTAAACTAGAACATACATTCCAAGGAACTACAAAACATACACCGAGAACAACTATCACCCATTGCGATCAAGACCATGTTGAGACCTACAATAAAAGATATAAACAAAAAGAAACCACAAAATTAGTATTTAAAACTAGTAGGGATGCCGAAACAATCTACTCCATATTCACTTCCTTTAAAATAAAAGAAACAAAAACTTCAAGTTTGAAATAAAATATATAAAGGTATGATTTTCAATAATTTTTAATTTAAAAAAAACATGTTCAATCTCCCTTTTACATTCCAAAACCAGGTTCGTTACTACTAAATATACATGAACAATTTCAAGGGTAAAGTGATGATTTCCTTTCAAAACAGCACAGGTGAGTATAAAACAGTTTTACATTAAAACCTTTTCCATAAAACTTTGGAACCAAACTCATCACTTTCCATGAAATATATCACACATGAGAAAGCTACAATAATCACATAATAAGGGAAATGGAAATAAACACAAAAGGGTTACCATTTATCTCAATCATCCATCACAAGTAACTATGTTCCAATAGAATGGGTGAACCTATGATGTCCTAAATAATCTAGAACATAATAATACTTGAGACCCACCCTAGAAGCATGCCTCACATAATGAAATAAAAAGCGTCCAAAATACTCATGGCCACCCTAACTCCAAACAGACCAAGGGGATAATAGTAGAACAATAAACCTATAATATCCACCTACTTTGGACCACCCACTAGTGTATAATCTAGCCAGTATATCAATCATTCTCATAAAATTATCTCACTATGATATGTTCCCATGTCTCATGTATAAAGGGGTGCGCTAAAAAATTCCAACAGAGCATCCAATCACATGTATATATAATAATAATTAAAAAACATGCATCACTCTAAGCTGCCCCTAGGATTCACCTCTTTCCTTAGAACTCATAGATCATGAAGGAGTCCATACCGAGGATCTCCCACTCCATAAAATTTAATGGTCCAGGAAGATTCTACAGTGAGGGAATCCCAGCCTTTCATATAAACAAGTTAAGAGAATCATCCAATTAGAATTTTCATAATAAACATTTTCACCCATTTCTTAAAAGTACACAATGGGAATTAAGCACACTTCACTAAATCCTTTATTTAACAAAGAACCAAATTATCCTTTAAAAAAGGTGAAGGCACACCAATTTACATTTCACAATCATTAATAAAATAGTTCCTTTAAATCTGTCACACCAACTTTACTTAATAAAACCATTTTTGTAAAGACATGGAAATTCCATGTAATTTTTTTAATTACATGGGAATTGTTTTGAGACTACAAAATTTGACGGTGCTCGATTACGAGGCCTCAAGTGACCAGAATGATCCTTCAATGTTTTTTTAAGATTTAATTAGCACGCGTAAGAAGTTTTCCTAAAAAAGTGGAATAAATTTTAAACCGGTGCTCGGAAATGAAATATGAGGGAACCAATGAACTCGCAACGCCAGTATTCACTTATATATACTTTCACCTTGATGGTAGTTGGTCGAGGGTGAATGTTAGTTTTTGTGTTTTTTGTGAAGGAATAAAATAAAAAATAAAATTGTGCAAATATTTTATTTTTATTTGAAGCACCCATGTGAATATTGTGGAGGTGGGACCAGAGGAGTTTTATCTTAAATGGGTAAGTTTAGAAGTGGGGACCTCCATACCTTAACCTCCCATGTGAGGTTATCGTGGTGGGGACCGCCCAAGCCTAACCTCCCATGAGAGGTTATAGTGGTGGGGACCACCCAGGATTAAACCTCCCTTTTAATTGAGATAAACTCCCAACTCCCATCATTAATGTGGAGGAGCCTATTGACTTCCTCCGCATTAAATTATGCGAACACACCACTTTATTATGCCAATGTAAATTAATTGGCTTGGCCCTTTTAAAATATTTAGTAACAATGTCATTGGAATTTAGGAAGGCTCCTAATAAATGAACCATCATAAATTCCATGATTGTTACTTACCTCTCCCCCTCTCCAATATATATGGTGTGCCGGAGAAGGATTTCGGACGGCTTCACCAATCTATGAAGCGCTGGTAAAGTTCCACAACACCCAACATTTGGAGGATTATTCTCTACAACGAAGAACACTCCACCGATGAAGAACGCCAAACTCCTTTGACCTTGTTCCTTGGGACTTCTTTCAACGTGGTACGTCCACATCTTTGACTACGAAGAACCGATGCATGAGCCCAGAATTTGAGGTGTGTGGAAGAAGAGAAGAATGTCGTCAACTTCACCTCCTTCATTCTTACGCCAACGAAATCAAGCGAACAACGGTAGGGGTTTAATGCTATTTTTTTACCACATCACAAGTACACCACTTATTTTCTTTTGTGGGTTGTGATGAATATTTACAGGAGGGTTTGATGTGCTTTGTTCTTGTGAACCTCTTGCTACTGATCTAATGCAAAGAGTGCGAGCCAAACTAACATGGCCCATCCTCTCCGTAACCCTTGTGTTGATTTGCAGTGCCCTTCGAAACAAATGAAGGTGACGAAGGAAAAGAAGACGACGAAGGTGATGAAGGCAATGATGCCTCCACCCGTGGCCTCCGCAACCCACGCCGCCCCTGCGACACCCCGACCTCCCGGCCGAACCGGCCCCGTGCCGCCACCAGCCAAACCGTCCCCAAGACAAGCCACGCCCCGACCACACCGGCCCCAGGCTGCGCCGCACCACGGCCTCCCCGGCCTCCCGGCCGAGCCACCCAAGTCACGCTGTCTGTCGGCTGAGCCACCCGCCGGTCACGACGCCCGCCGGCCGCACCATCCGCTGGCCGAGCCACCTCGGCCGCTCCAGCCTCCCGGTCGAACCGGCCCCAGTCGCACCACCCACTGACCGAACCTTCCCCGGAAGCGCCTCCCCGGACCCAAGATGAGCCGCCCCGAGCCATGCCCATGTAGCCCTCCGATCCAAACCGGCCCCACGCCCCGAGCCGAGCCGCCCTCACGACGCCTTCTATGCTGAGCCGCCCACGAGGTGCCCTCCGGGCCAAACCTCCCTCGTGCTGACCCGCAGCCGGTCCGTGCCTTCATGACCGGTCTGCACACTCACGGCTCTCTGTGGCCCCTCGTGGCCCGCTGGGCTGGGCCCAATAGGTTGGGCGAGACCCAACGGTCAGGCTGGGTCTACCCGAACGGGGTCGGTCTGACCAGGTTGGACCGGACTCGGGCCCACTATGACCCTTTACTTTCCTTTGGCCATATCTTTGGCACCGAACATCCATTTGATGAACCATCAGCGGAAATTGTAATCTTGGAGCATGATGGTCCCTTTTGATTATACCCCACTAGAGTTTGGGGTATAGTTGAGATACGATCAGGTTGGATCATGCACAAATCCAATAGGGCTCACAGACCATGGGTTTGATTGACGTGCTGTCTATTGTGTTGAGATCCATATGATGTGGCAAAGCTTTGAGATACTTCTTCATGGGAGTTCATGACAGTTGGAGTATCGACCAGTAGCTCGTGGAGTGGATCCTCCCTACGACGAGCGAGCATAGTGCGGAGACCTAGTAGCTGGCTGAGACCTCACGACTACTGACTGTTTGACTCAGAGTGACTCTACTAGCCTAGTAGATAGCACCTTGGTGTCGCGGATAACCCTTGGTGGAGGAGAGCACTTGGTGACATGACAGACCCACGATACTCGACATGAGGAGTACCTTAGTAGGCTACGAGGGGGAGCATGCTTGGTGACGCAGCAGACCCACAGTGGGGAGCACCTCTGTGTGATGTGACAGACCCACAATACTTGACAGGATAAGTACCTCAACAGTCCAAGGTTAGTGGGATGCGTGATTGGTGTCTCGGTAGGACCATTGTACTCGATTGAGCAACAGTTCTCCAGTAGTCGAGGTTTCGATAATGTGACTAGGGATGTTACTTGATACTACCCCTAAAAAAATAATGGTTGAGCTGAGTCAGTACTTTTGTGTTTTCCACATGATTGAGATTTATTCCTTAATAATATAGGTATATGTTTGGGCATATACATAAGTAGGGTTATCTGTTGATTTCATACTTTGTGGTTTATCCTTGTTGGATTTTTTGATACATTGAGGGTCTTGGGGTCCCTACTGAGTATCGTTATACTCACCCCTGTAATGGCTATGCCCGTATCTTGTTGTGTTGGATGCAGACGACGAACAATGCTAACGGAGGCTGAGAGTACCAGGACTAGATGGTACCCGGATGTGGACCTTATGCAGTTTCGGTACACAAAAGATACAGGCGGATGAGGAGTGATGAGGAAGAAATATATACCTACCCTTCAGGTAGGAACCTCGAAGGATGACCCAATAACTGTTTTTCTTTTTCTTCAGTTTTACTTGTACTTTTAGTTTCTTTTACTTCACTGTTGGGCTTCTATTCCGGCCCCTTATACTTTCAACAGTCTTTTGTTATAAAGTTTTCTTGGTGTTTCGTCCAGCTGTGTTCTTGCTTGTGTGTGTGTTTATAGGTTATAAAGGAAATTCCGTCCCGGTTTTACGGAATTACGCCTTTTGTTCTAGTCACCAGGCCCTGGCCTATAGAAGGCGGGTTTGGGTTAATCATGACATAGTTCCTGAGGGATGGGTCCTGACAAATTGGTATCAAAGGAGTCGGTTCTACCGCAGAACTTGGGACTCTGATGTTTTCTAGGAAGCAATAGTGTTAATTGTAGTGATTGTGGTTTTTAGTTCAGGGAGTTCATTGTTGGTGCAGCGACCAACGTATCCATACACCAGGACCCTTAATTTTGATTTCCGACTCAGTACATGAAAACACTGATTGTGTGTGTATTTTCAAAATTTTTCTTTAAGTCAGCTCACCAGGTATAACTTTTAACCATAGCGCACATATTTCTTTTCAAAATGCCCCCACATAGACATCCGACTAGAGTTTCGAGAGTTGTACACATTGATAGCCCACTGAGCGATGAGGCTATGGTGCAGGTCCATCGTACTATATTGGAAGCTTAGGGTGGTGTACTAGCAGCACCACCACCCGTTGGGCAGTAGATACCCCCATCATCACTGGAAAACGGTGCATGCTGACGGAGCGTGTTGGACACGTTCTAGTACCAGAGGCCTCTGAGGTTTTATGGTGAGACAGTTTCCCACACAACTGAGGGCCGGATGGAGGCGGTTACTAGAGTTTTCCACCTAGTTGAGACACCAATAGAGAAGATGGTGATCTTAGCTACTATAAGTTTTCAGTGAGAGACCATGAGGATGGTCTGCATAGTGATGAGGCTTCAGTACGTGGACCATTACCCGAGATAGTACCTTCGAGTAGTGTGTCAACTATATCACTACCCATTGGTCGGCAGTTACAATTGGTGGTACCGGTAAAGGACACATATAGGCTTAGTGCCTTACACATGATTCAACATCAAATACCCCTCAGGTTCCGAGGTGAGCCGAATCACAGGTGGATAAGGACTGGCTTGAGGAGGTGGCTAAGAGTTCTCTAGAGCTTCTATAGCTTCATCAAGATGACTTTTTGGTAGATGATTATTCATCGAGGCATACTGATCACTCCTAGTACTCAATGAATATGATACAATCAGTGCTTCAGAGCTCGAACCTCTGAGAGATGTGTCTTTAGGGAAATGCAAGATAGCACTATTCCTCTATGAATTCCTACTTATGTTAGGGTTTTAGAGAGAACCATTGTGGTTGAATATTCCTTGGTTGAGCGGATGTAGACAGCGAATGTTAGGAGTAGGAAAGTGGGAAACCGGCGCAAGTCTTAGAGACTTAGGCGTGTAAAAATGTTTCTGGAAGAAGAATGGTTAGGGATAGATGAATCTGCAGGGCAGAAGATGTGGAACCAGAGCTAGGGGAGCAGCATGAGGTGGTGTACATTTCAAAATTTTAAAAACACCCCCCTTTGTGGTCCCCACCAGGCTCAGGGAGCTAGAGGATGGGGGAAGAGAGTAGCTACATGCGGTCAAGGAGTGCGACCCTAGGGATCTAAGAATGATTTGAGGTAAGGTATGTGTCTACTACTAGCTATCGTATCAATAGAAATATGTACCAATCATTCCTTCCTTCAAAGAATCTTGTCAAATACCTAGAGTTTCCGGTTAAACCATTGACTTGACCCTCACGTCTATAGATACCTTTAAGAGAAGACTCAATAATCACACTTTCACTGACAGTGTGATCTAACCCTTGAGGTGAGAGTTTTAGTTGAAACCTCTTGGTGGCAGCATCGAGGCCATATGAAGTTTTTTTGGGTATGACTGGACATCCACAATTCATACTCAGATTGACTATATTAGGAAAAAAGTTTGTGTTTTATCTACCACATTGGGATGAGGTTTTCCTTAGTCGGTGAAAAATGAAACCGAGGAAGAACAGGATAGACTCTTGTATAGGAGGGTGCAGCTAATCACTCATGAGTCGGTCAGCATCACCCTCATGGTAGCAGGAGTTTTGAGTTTTCAGTTCCCAATAGGAGTGGATAGAGTTACTCCAGGATTATATCTTAAAGATAGTTTATACCCCTGAGAAGGGGAACATTGTAGCAGATGCACTCAGCAAGAGGTCTGTCCTATAGCTACTGAGTGAGGTGGCAGAACAGCTAGCCGCTTGCTGATATCCTTTGTGGATCAAGATAGAGTAGCTTTTCTTCAGTCACTTACAGTCAGACCCCCATTTCTTTAGCGAGTCAGGGAGGTATAGCATGGGGACGCTGACTGTGAGACTGAATGAGCTCAGATATCCACATGACATGCACCTGATGGATTTTCTAAAGCTGGGGAGCACATCATCCTTTTCAGAGGACGTACCATGGTACTAGTGTCACTTTAGGAGGAATTTTTGAGGGAGTTCCACACTTCCCCTCTAGTAGTAAATCCAGGAGTGGCAAAGATGTACCAAGATCTCTGACGACAACACTGGTGTCTGGAAATGAAGAAAGTAGTTGCAAATTTTGTTTCTTGGTGCCTTAATTGTCAGCAAGTGAAGGTGGTGCATCAGGTACCAACAGGAATAGTTTGGCCTTTAGAGGCCCCAGAGTGGAAGTGGGATGGGATATCAATGGACTTCGTGATAGGACTTCCACGTACATTTAGGGGACATGACTAATTTTGGGTGACCGTTGAAAGACTCACCAAGTCATCCCACTTCCTACCGATCAGAGGGCAGGGTTCAGTAGAGAGCATGAGATGCCTCTATGTGAAAGATATTGTGTGGTTAGATGGAGTAACCTCGACGATTGTATCCAATAGTGATGCACTTTTTACTTCCCAACTATGGAAGGGGTTGCAGGATGCTTTCGTGATGTAGCTTCGTTTGAGCACTACCTTCCATCCTCAGACGGATGGTCAGACTGAGCGGACCATTCATAACCTAGAGGACATGTTGCGTACTTGTGTCCTCGACTTTGGTCACAGCTAGGAGGATCCCATACCTTTGGTGTATTTTTAATACAACAGTTATCACTCCACCCTTGGGATTACACCTTTTGAGGTGTAATGTGGGCGACCTTGCAGATCACCTTTGTGCTAGACTAAACCCGGGGAGTAAGCACTAGTGGGACCAGAGATGGTACGGGCTACCATAGAGAAGGTGCAGATAATCCAGGAGTGGATAAAGACTGCATAGACTAGGCAGAAGTCATATGATGATAGGATATGAAGACCTCTAGAGTTTGAGGATGGTGAGAAAATCTTTATACGGGTCTCACCCCAACGAGGTTTGCAGAGATTTGGCTGAGGAGGAAATTTATCTCTGAGGTTCATCAGACCTTTTTTGGTCCTCAATAGAGTTTGCAAGGTGTCATACCCCTTATCTCTTCCACCTTAGTTGCACCGGGTACATGACATCTTCCACGTATCCTAGTTGAGGAGATATGTGCATGAACCTTCTCACATCATCAACCATGGTGAGATAGAGGTCACCAATGGGGCGACTTTTACCAAGGATCCAGTAGAGATTGTGGATCGACAGGAGTGGGTCCTTCGTGGATGGTCGATGCCTTTGGTGTGTGTGTGTTGGCAGTACAGGAACCTCCCGGAGAGTACATGGGAGCGGGAGGTTCAAATTTATGCTAAGTACCCCCACTTGTTTTTCCAAGTTTTTGTAATGTGGATTTCAGGGACGCAACGCCCTGAGGTTGGGAGAATATAAAGACCTAGAAATTCCATGTAATTGTTTTAATTACATGGGATTTTTTTTAAGACTACGAAATCTAACAACGCTTGATTCCAAGGCCCGGAGTTCCCGAAATGGTCCATCGAAGTTTTGTTAAGCTTTAATTAGTGTTCATAAGTAGTTTTCTTGAAATGGTGGAATAACATTTAAACCAGTGCTCGGAATTGGAATCTGAGGGCACCGTTGAACTCGCAGCGCCGATATTCGCTTAAGGAGACTTTCACCTTGACAGCAGTTGGTCAAGGGTGAAAGTTAGTTTTTTGGTTTTTTGTGAAGGAATAAAATAAAAAATAAAACTGTACAAACATTTGATTTTTATTCGAATCACCCATGTGAATATTGAGGGGGTGGGACCATAGGAGATTTTTCCTACATGTGGAAGTTGAGAATTGGAGACCACAATAACTTAACCTCACATGTGAGGTTATGGTGGTGGGGACCACCCAAGCCTAGCCTCTCATGAGAGGTTATGGTGGTGGGGACCACCCAGGATTAAACCTACCTTTTAAATGTGAGAAACTCTCAACTACCCTCATTTATGGGGAGGATCCTATTGACTTCTTCTACATTAAATTATGCCGACACACCACTTTATTATGCCAATGTAAATTAATTGGCTTGACCATTTTAAAATATTAAGTAACAGAGTCCTTGGAATTTAGGAAGGTTCCTAATTGATGAACCATCATTAATTCCACGATCGTTACTTACCTCTCCCCCTCTCCTATATATATGGATCATGGGAAGAGGATTTGTGCACATAGTTTACCAAACCATGAACCGACTGTACACCCCTCACTGAACACACCTAAGAAACCATATGGTTTACAAATATGGTTTACCAAACATGCTCCAACCATTCAAAATTCTTATATCCAAAATCAATAGCTTTCCATGTGGTTTCTGCACAGTTTGAAATAACATATGCAAGTCCTATGCTATGACACTTCCTCCAAAGTTCATCTACATTATTACCTAGAGCATGTCACATGGTTTACTCAACCAGTGTGAAAAAAATGTTCAGTATTCTATCAAGATCGAAAACCCAGATTTTATCAAAGAACTAATGAATGAATGAAGTAAAAACCATAGGGTCAAAAATAATCAAGATACACATCAAAACTTTATACACTATCACACCCAGAACTTGAGAGAGAAACTGAGATACCTAAATGAACTATAATAGGTGATGAAAAATGAAAAATCGGGTATGATAGTAGTCATAAAATTACATCTTTGATTCATAATGAATCATGGATTATCTGTGTGATAGGGAATATTTCCTACTTATACTAAGGATAGTTTGTAATGATGTGAGGAAATAGAATGGGAGAGAGGTGAGAAATGAGCTGGTGGATTCCCTTTGGATAATAATCATGGGTAGATGATTGTATTCTTTGAATGATGTGAATGATGCACTAGAAGTATTTAAACAAATATAGAAAGGAATTAGGGACTCCTTGAGGTATATTGATATGGTAGAATGAGTAATTATCTATATAGTGGTGAGACCAACATGAAATTAAACCATATTTAGATATCAATTAGGAAAAATATCCTATGATCATTGGAGAATTATTATCAATGGCATGAGATGTATTATTGTTAGGAAAACACTAAGGTGTGCACCTTCTTGGTGTTTCATTTTAATTAACCTTGGTGGGAATGTGATCCATTATAGGTACAAATTTATAACTTGTATCCTCGTTTTTGGATAATAGGATGGTCTTAAATGCTATCTGTTTAGCCTTTGTAATGAATATGGGCAAAAAATCTATCTCTAAATGATGGGGTTATTATGTGGATAAGTGTGGTCAACATTTTTTTCCATGTGAGATATGTTCATTGAAGGATTTTGGAAATCATATAGAATAATATGAGTTCATTTAAAGGTCACGTGACTTCAGGTGTCATGTCATGGTTACCTTATCAATGTATATTATTTTTAATCCTTTTTGGTATGTGGTTAGGTCTAATTGGGATGAATTATTAGTCTTTTGAGATCTATATAGTGTATATGATCTTTTGATATACCTATATACAGTGATGGGGTTTATGACTCCTTAGCATTCATGATAACAAGGAGTGTGGTTTTGTGATGTAGTTGAAATTTTTATGTGATCTCTCTTGGAGTGTGTTAGTAATATAAAAGGACAGAATGGTATGATATAACTTATCTTCTATAGTAGTGTTAATTTTTTATGTTATATCATTCATTGTACAACTAAGGGGAATTAGATATATCCTTTTATTTTATGTGCGAAGTTTTGAGGTGATAGACAGACTTCAAATAATGTCGAGGTTTTGAGTGGATCATATTAGTTGGTGATGCCATGGATGGTTCTTAAACTATTTGTGGAATTTGGGCACCCATGAACTTGTGAAACTACTTGTAGATCTGGATGAGTTCCATAATAGTTTGGAATATTGGAGACACATAAGAGTGAATGGGATCACTATATTTGGGGTTATGTTCCTTGAGATGGAGTCTGTGATGGTGGATTATTGATGATTTTGGATTTTGGTTTAATGGACCATAGTGATGTCATTGGCCCTAGAGTAATCCTTATAGGGTGGGTTTTTTCTAGATGTAAAAAATGAAATCTTTCATATATTAGAATTTATCTAGTAATATGATCTGGGAACATCGGTATGTTAGAACCCCTATGTGAGAAATTAAATATCATGGAGCCAACATTGTGATTTATTTTATTCATACCCCGGTTTGAGTGGAGTATGGTGAGAATCAGAAGTGAGATATATGGAGAATCTATAATGGTATTGATTGGTTTTCATTATAGGAGATTAAATATAATAATACTATATGTGTGCGTATATATATATATATCCTATCATTGGGAGAGTGAGAATTTCAATCATCTGCCCATGAATTTTGAGAAGGTAATTGTACTTGTGACATATCAGAGGAAACATGATCATTTGATTGGTCAGGGGACTACGTTTATGGATATCAATACTCAAGGGAAGTATAATTACCTATGTAAATGAGAAAATATTCTATGGTTTTTTGAGTCTTTTGTGTGAGACTATTATTTTTTAACTCACATGTTTTAGTGGAACCTTGGTGTAATACCATGAATTTTTTAGTTTAGTCTAAACTATTTTCATCATATATGGGTTAATGAAAATAGTTTATTTGAAATCTATAATTGTTTCCAATGGTAAGTCATCATTTCGGAGTTTTTGGATTGGAGAGAGCTATTGTTCTTCAACTGTTATGTCTTTTTGGGTAGTTTGATGATGTAACGTACTGGATAGTACATATTACACATGATTGAGTGTTATGAAAATGAGGATGAACATGTGTTACTTGAGAAATGACCTGTGAATGTGCTAGACCAGAGCATAATTCATCCACGGTGTTTAGATGTTATATATGTTAAGGTTCATTGTTTCAATGATAATTTCTAGTAGTACGCATGGATTTCGTCCAAACATCAGATTTCAAAAACTGATATAGTTCATTGGAGAAGAACATATATACTTCATGGGGATTAGAAATGTTATATTTTGGAGGTTTTAGAAATTTTTGTCAGTCTGTTTCAATGGGTTGGAGAAAACTGGGGTTCAATTAGTGTATAACTAGTGGGAAATTTTATTTTCTGATTTCATATCAAGAGTTTGTGCATTTATAATTTTTTTAATATTTACATATAATTTTTAAAGTTTATAAATTAGGTGGAGGATTCCCAAAATAGGTTTGAAGGAACTCTGGGAGTGTGATTTATTCAGGGTATATCAGTTGCCTAGTGTGGTTCTTGGGGTTGCAGACCCACTACCCGGGGCTACTGCGCGACCAGTGAAAGTGCATCAGGTACCCAGTAGAGTATATAAGTTTTCTTATAAAGTTTGTAAAAATATTCTTTTGGGGATTTTTAATATTAAAATTTTTTCTAGGTTTCTTCCCCTCAATAATCCAAGATACATGGGAAGATATCCACTTTCCCTCCATTATTTTATTTGTTTCCCTTTAGTTGGTGGAATTTAAAGGTGATTCCTTCATTTATTTGGATTATATGTTCTTCCCTTCCTTATCTTCATTCCATATTCCCATTTTTCTTTAAATATGATGGATGCTATTTAGTGATTTGATACTGATTCCACTAGATTAGAGTGTAATCAAGAAAAAATGAAGGGGTTTTGTCCCTTCTTGGTTAGTGGAGATGTTGGGAGGAAGAAATATTTAGGTTTCATGTGGTTTCACTAGAGATAACATGCTGCCTTATTTATTTTTTGTTTTTCAATCAAACTAGAATGGGATGGATTAAAAAATTGATGCTTTATTTTTTATATTTCATGGGTTGTAGTCACAGGGGTGTGCTGTGAGTAATGTGCAATCTATTACTTAAAGTTTTTACATTATTACATATCATCCAATACATCCTTTTATTATATGAAATTTTATCAGTTATTTCATTAATTGTGTTATTTAATTATAATTGTTTTATAATTAATTAAAATTATGTTTGATAAAGTTATGACCTCACGTGGTTGGTCATTGCTCGTTAGATCTTTACCAAACCTCTAATAGCTTTGGTGAGCATAACCATTATTTTATTAAAGGGTTAACTCCATTTTGAGGTAGGTGGTCTTTAACTACTTCCTATGGTTTATGCATTGTTTCATGCAACTTGTGACATGTGCTCTCTTCACCAGGAAAAATCAGCCTAAAACAAAATTGAACATTTTTACCTTAATCACTATGGGTTATATAAGGATGTTTATGTTTTTGATGGACACTCATATTTTTATGCCTTGATTACATGATAGGAAATGAGAATAAGTTTAAATTAATATGTGTGAAATTTATACTGGGGATCCAATAGGGGTTGCCATGATGTTTTCTATAATTCATAGGACATTAATTAGGTGCTTTTTTAATGATTGGATATATTATAGGTTTATAATTGAAAACGTCTCACTTGATACTTGACAATGATATCTTCTATCCCTACATGAGAGTGAGTATTTGGTGTTAGGTCTTTATTTTGTCCTTATTTATGATGTATATTATGTCCATTTCCACCAGTGGAAAAGAATAAAAGTTAAATTATTTTTAATTAAGTAATTTAGAACAGAGAGGGTTTTCCATTGGTATTTCATGATGCAGTGGACCTGAAATCAGTTCCCTTATCCATATTTTAAGGGGACGTGTGTGAATAATGTATGTCCTGATTGAGTAATCACCCAGATAGACCATATGTGATTCCATGTTAGCTATTTGGATTAGATGACCGATGAATAGGATGAGTGACCATCCCCCCTCCTCTTATACAGTAACTGAGTAAGGTATACCTCAATTTCGGATATAAGAATAGATTGGTCATGTGAGGACCAACCTATTTTTAATGTAAATGTGTGTTGAATTCTATGCCTATATAATTATTAATTTATGATATATATATACTTTAGCTATTGAAAATTACAATATATGTTATGTTTATATTGTGGGTTTTTATGTCTAGTTTTATTTTAATCCTATGAAGGGAATGTGATTCCCTTACTTAATATGTTTGTTCAAGTGTGGGATGACATGCTTAGTCATTCTGATATTTCCTATGGATTGGGATTAAATTCCCAATTTTCTTGATGATGCCTAAGTATAGGGATGACATTCCAAATTTAATGTGATAATATATAGTATAAGACACATTTCCAACTTACCATGTAAAAATTGTTTTAGGGTTTCTATGTCTATTATTTGATATGTGTATGTCCTGGTATTCACAACATAATTTCCTAGATATCTATATGCCATGGGATGATATATCCACATTACATCTATCACGATATCATGAGATAATGTTCTCAATTATGTTGATGATTCGAATCACATGGGATGACAAACACATTGTGTTGTTGGATCAGGTATCGGATTAAATGACCATTTACCTCATGATTTTGTTCTTGATGGATAATACAACCATTATATGAAAATATCATATCCAGCAAGTCATTCTTATTTCTAGGAGACATAATCCTACCATGAAATTGAACATAATTCCCACATTGACTTGGTAATGTTGATAATGGGACATTATACAAAATAATTTGTTATTACCCATCAAAGTTGGACTTACACCCCATGGTGTGATACTTCCATAGAAGGGGATGTGAAACCCATTTGAGTATAGTTTATTGGGTAATATTATTCCATATATTATGATATGGTGTGGGGATATAGTCTCTTATCCCTCTCATTTTTAATTCTACATCTAAGGATTTTATACCCTCTCTTGATGATATTTTTTGGATGCGATACTCTCTTATATATGATTACTTTGGATATTATTCCCTCATTTGATATTGTATTTGAGATGTGATGCCTACATGGATATGAATTCTTGGATATGTTATTCCCATAGTTAGATTGTGTTATTGGGATTAACATACCATTTATTGATGAGTATGTCATAACAGGGTTGTTACGCATATATTTCCCATTATGTTATTTCTATATATTTTCCACATATGAGTCATTATATAATGATGGGGAATTATTCTCATTAACTATGAGTTAGGATGTTATTCCATGTTAGTTATTATGTGATATTTTTATAAAAACATAAACATTGGATAAAGTAGGTAATGCTACAGTGGATTGGTTGTGTAGAACTTGTGGTTGTGAAATATTTATTTTTACCACCATTACCTATTTACTTTTTCTTATGATAATATTATAACATATATGCACCTACTTATACTAGAATTATTAAGGAAACCATTGGTGGAAAACTACATAGTTGTACTACACACTAATTGGGAACCCTGGTAGCTAAGAAAATTTCTTGGTTGTAGGAGAATATATGGGAGAGGGCCCTACACTAGATGTTTGATCTATGAAACTTGACAGGAGGTGGGAGATGGGATTGAGTTGTGACTCAGGAGTGGTCTTGTGTTGATCAGGGATTCCTTATTTTTGGATCTTGTTATCCATGACCCAGATATGAGAATATTATTATTTTGTGTATAACTATATAATAGTGCTGATTCAATTTTTATAATACATGGGTTTTGTTATTTATTTACTGATGTAATGTAGCTATGAAGTCTTATTTTATTTGGTATAATTTTTGATGAATATTGGATATATTTCTTATGATATTTTTATGGGTATATATAAAAAATATGGTACAGTATCCCCTCTTAATATAGATATGCTCACCACTATTCTGTAGCCTCTCGTGTATGGGGAGTCATACTTGTGGTTTTTCCACATTTTTTAATAAAGTAGGTAAAATAGACTCAGAATGCTACACATGTCACTAAACTTTAATATTAATTCAGTAAAGGATATTTCACCAATGTGTGAAACTTATGATCCATTTCTTAGACAATGGTACTTATTCTCAATGCAATCCCTTCATGTTCAACAGTAGTGTAGATGTTCCTCATGGATGGTGATCCCTTTATAAACAAGTTAGAGTTTGTCCTGATTTCAAACATGATCAAAATGCAGGGAATTTTTATTTAGGAATTTTTATTTTAAGGTAATGATAAATTAATGTGTATAGAATAGGTTCCATGGGGTTAATCAACTATAAGTTCATCAATTCTTCCTTAAAGAGGGATTGCAAAAATTCATATGTTGTAAACTTATGCAAAGTGTTTTTTGTGAAACTATTTCTTCATTTTATAGAGTAAATATGCACTTATGGGAGATTATTTTTATTTCAAGGATTTAAATTATGTAATGTGTGTATTTACCTAAGTGGATTAAATTATAAGGAAGTTCTTACACATAATTCTTCACATGGAAGTGATTGGGTGGAAGTGCGTGCGCATAAGTGGCGATACCCAATTCATCACTTAGAATTTGGAAAGGGAAGTGAATGTTTTTAGTAAAATTTATCATTTATTCATTTTAACTATATATTAATAATGAAAATGAGGGATTATTGGGGTATTTATGGAGAATATTCTAAAAAATATGGAATTTGGAAAGTGGAAGTGCATTTGAAGAAATGAGAATGTGAAAATGGATTTATATTTGTGGTAAAAAAACATTTGAAACTCGTTTCATGTATGAAGGGCACTTCATGGAAATGGATATAATAAAATGGGAATATATAAATGGGTGTATTGAAATGGGAATGTGGAAATGGGCGTGCATAATTGGAGTTACTTTTTGATTCGGTAATTCTACAACATCTCATATATATGGAAGTGGATTCACGGTATTTGGTTCTTTAAAATGAGTTATGTTGATGAAATATGAATGTTTTAATGGATCATGTGTGTGTATAAACCATCCTTTCCCCAGTTTCTAGAAATACATTTTTATATCAAGAATCCCATTTTCAAATAGTTCCATCAAAATTTCATAAAAACAAGTTTATAACTTCATGTGGTAAAATGTTTGATCTGGGTGCCCATTTTAGCTGTATGAGCTATCAAATCAAATCATTGGAAATGAAATATATTGATGAATATCTATTTTACTAGAATAATGTGATTTTTTAGGCTATAAATGTTCTTTATGGGCATACCAATAGGAATAAATATTTAAAAAACCATTGCATTAACATTGGATGGAATAAATGTCCCACTCCTGTAAGGAGGATAACACCATTGCATCATTGAACTGGGAATAATTTTGGAGTGATATTCACCCCTCAATGAGTCAAAAACTCTGACACCTCGATCTAGATCCACCATTTGATCTAAAGTTCTACAAGGCCTCAAGAGAACCTCTTTATATTCTATAGGATTCTGACTAGTGTTGAGGGCCTAGTCTCAACAATAGAGAGACTATTACATCAAATCACATTGAAATAAGAGTGGAAATAAAAAAATATACACAATAAAAATTCCACAATATGAAATATAAATAAAAAAATTCTATACCAAATATTTCATACTAAATAATATATCCATACATCAATTCATCACCCACTGCGCTTATCATATATTTAAAATAAGCTAAAAATAAAAAAACTGGCACACTAGCCCTACCTACATCCCCAATCCTTATCCCAAAACATAATATCCACTAATTTTCTTCTACCTGATCCATTTCATGTGTTGTACTATGAATATAAATTAGACATATATTCTACTTTTGGATCAGGGTATCCATATAGGGAGTTATAAATAAATCTATATTAGGTCATAATAAGTTCTCATAGTATATTCCATCATATACATGTATGAATGATAAATAATATGAATTAGTTGACTATCCTCTATGATAATCGATGAAAAAACATAACCAAAATAGTGGATAATTAGATTGAAGTGAGTGACAAATAAAATATAAGAAGATTTATGTAGAAATAAAACTTAAATCACCACCAACAACCATTATTTATCTTTAGAAATCTATGAGGAGGAAGAAGAGTGGAAGATCCCTAAGAACATCATTCCCTAGGAATGTTTTCTCGAACAAAAGAAATGGTATGGAGGGTGATACCATTTTTTAAGAATACCACCCATGCACTATTCATGGAATGAACCAGTGGGTTCAAATCATGAATGTATCCAGCCAGAGGGATATGAAGTGTAGAATGAAAGTTTCATGGTGTCAATACTTGGTCCAGGACAAGAAAATATTTGGCATTGGGGTTATCCATTAGGCTATCCCCATTGGTTTCAATGGATATAGGCTACTGAATTTCATCCCTGTGGTCCATACAACACTTCTCTAACACTCACCTTAGTATCTAAAAAGACAAATAGGTCTCATTGCAAATCCAAAAACACTACTGAAGGATATCCAAACACCAAGAATCTCAATTCGCATATCGAATCTCAATATAAATACCTAACCAAAAAAATTAAATTTCTATTGTAATTTAAAATCTATTATAATAAGGGTCACTAAAAACTATCCTCCATAACTCTTATCATCCCTGAGGATCTATGGTGCTCAAAAAACAATGTCTCATGACCTATCATGTTCACCAATTCATGGATAAATCATCATGTTCCACCTTCGAAT
Source organism: Viscum album (assembly GCA_963277665.1). Lineage (NCBI taxonomy): Eukaryota > Viridiplantae > Streptophyta > Magnoliopsida > Santalales > Viscaceae > Viscum > Viscum album. The sequence continues at coordinate 2,049,020,299 of OY728119.1, forward strand.
TATAAACATGATTCCACTCTAAAAATATAAACAAAAATACACTAATATTCAGAAGTTGATCAACCCAATCACTATCATTTCCAACTCCAATATGGTCCTCAATACACCCTTCTATCCTGACACACCATGGTATCAACACCCAATTAATCGTGATGCTTATAGTGATCACCCCCATAAGGCTATTCTCATGAAGACTGATTAAAAACCATGGTTCCCACCAACATAGATATTTCATAATAAAATTATTTTTCGATAGTCGAATGACCTTACAAATACATCCAAAATGATTATTCTAATTAGGATTATATATGACCATATCAAAATAGAAATAAATAAACCAAATAGACCTCCTTTTTAGTAATTTACTGAAAATTATTATCCTCAACACCCCACCACCTACCTGATCGTGATTTCTTTTCCATAGATGACATCATGAGATCATCTAAGAATACATACAAATGTTTTAACTCATCTCTCAACGTAATTATGTTTTTGAGTAACCAAACAACTGTTTCAGCTATCATTCTCTTACCCAGAGCAATGAATCACATCTAATCCATCCCATACTGGAATCACAGAAAAAATACCTTAATTTTGATTCTAATGAATCAAATAGAACTAAAACCAAATACAAATTATAATTATAGTGTTTACCATAGATTTACACAACCTTTTATCCACCCATACAGTTGTATCAAAGTGCCATTCGGACTATCCACAGATTAGTCTGATCACACCCATGAACCTTCTAACATAAAGTTCACGACTCCCATGAATTATATGATGCTCCGAACCCTAGGAGTATTGTTATAATCTCTCCACCCAAACAACCACTGATCTCCATGAACTATGTCTGATCTATTATTAAAGAAAATAATATGACATGACCATCTTTATCATACCCAAGTTCCAGGGAAAAAAAGTTTCATTTTCGATTATTTTCTCATTAGGAATGACATCCTAAAATAGACAATTGTGAATTACCCCCATATATATTCCCTTACACTTATTGTCAAGAAATGACCTAAAAGGGGTCCTATCAAAATGCCTATATGGAAACACTCATAACAAGGATGAAAATATTTGGTTATCAAACTCCTATTTGTCCAAACTCCATAATACTGTAACAATAACTCTTATGTTTATCTATAACATGAATAATTATAAATTCACCCACAGATATCCCTTTAACCAAATCATAAATCAAATAGGAACAGTGCATACTAAGCATGCACATACCCTTATAAAGTGAGACCCTAACCTAAAAATAATCACCATTGCTCAATATATGTCCCTAAAGGGAGATTGATGTATCAAGAACCATATCATAGGGTCTATTTCTTTATGTACCATAATCATAACTAAACCCAAAAATTGAATCCTCCCATACAACTAGTGTAAAGTCCTCCAATCTAGTATCCTAGAGATGGTGGTTACATTATTACATTCATTCTAGATACAATCTATCACATCCCAAAGGACTTAATAGTTTATTAATCATAGTAAACTAGATACATACTTGATTCTTTAATTACATATGAAAACATAATTACAACATAGTGAAAGTAAATATTCTACATCTTTGAACTCTTTGATAGATTTTTTCTCCATATCTTGGGGAAGGGAAACAAAATAAGGGTTAACTGAAATTATTAGTGAGGGTTACATATAGGGGAATATATCATGAATCAGTAAGGTATAATCAATATGGTATTGTAAATAGCTAAAAAAAATTAAATTTAATAAAAAAAGATAGTTATCATTATTAGATATGGCATCATCATTATAGAAAGGTAAATGACTGAAAACTGCCATTTAATCAATACAAGATAAAAAAATACATCCAAGAATAATCTCATGAAATAATCTCATGAATAATAATAAATAAATTCTCAATGAAGGAAATTATGGATATTGGATTCCATGATCTCATACATCTTGATTTCTATACTGTCACGACCTTGCACCATGACAGTTTAATTAATGGGTACGTATACACCAAAAGCCATTTAATAATAGCTTACTGATTCTCCTCTTGATTATATCGATGAATTTAGGGGCTATATAATTCTAAACCCCACCTATTACTGAATTTCCAATGCATTCCTCGTATATTGAATGGTAAATTTAATTCATGCACAATAGTCCTTACAATAATTATCTATATTATATAAATAATAATGATTTATAAATATTACCTCACTTAATCAAATGAATTCTAATGTAGAATATAGAATTTATATTTGGTATATCATTTATGAAATAAGAATATTCATGTTAAATAATATAGATATTTAAGGTAAATATAATGTAAAATGATCATAAGAAAGTAAAATTTTCAATGAAAAGATAATGAATACCAAAATAATCCAGAAATCGAATGGTAACACTATATTAAGTCAAACTAATCATATACCATAGATAAAAATAATAATTAAAGTATCATTACAAAATATAGCCAGTGAAGTAAAAGTAAAATAAAGGGTTGTTCTCATTGATGAATAGAAATACCATAAAAATATCTTGAAAATATTCTTGATGAAAATACCCTTTTCACTTTGAAAATCACTTACAAAATTTCCATAATATTAGGAAGAAGTTTTATTTTATACATAACCATATAATCAAGTAAATAAATCATCAAATTAATGATTAGTTATAATGAAGGTAATGTTCTATTCACTATGATTACATTAAATCAAATATTCCTTTTTCATTAATGTAATAATGTCAAAGAGAAACTTGTTTGGATAACAACATGAAGATTAATTTTATTTTTTTTGTAAAAAACCAATCATAGGTAAAAATTAATTAAAAAATAATTGAAGAATATTAAAAACATTCCTGAAAACATATTTAGAAAAAATGGTTTTGGAAGAAAATGGTTTTCAAATATAGAGAGAAATAAAGATGAATTTTCTTTAAAAAATTATCAATCAATTTTAGTAACAAAGAGATTGAAACGGTAATATTAAATGAAAATATCCAGAATATCGGAATGAGACTGAAATTAATGTTTTTTAGATAACAATAATAATTTTGTTAAATGGAAATTCATGATTAAACAATCCTGTTTAAAATGATATTGAAGCATAACCCCTTTATACTTTGGAAAATTTTAAATCATAATGCACATGAATGATATAACATAAAATAAAACATTAAATACCATGAATATTAATTGATAAATTATATCACATATCAAAGGTTTTTTAGATACACCTCATAAAATAAGATAAGTGAATAACATAAAATATGTCCCAAATAAGACAATTTTAGACGAGAAACCCTTAAAATGATAATAATGATCAAGTGAGAAATAATCAATAACGATATTATGTGTATAAAATTTAAATCCACATTGAAAAGAATAAATAAAACATATGGTCATAAAAATCCATTATGCACATAATATTATATTATCAAAGATAATGGAGCAGTTAAATAACCTAATGAAAATAAATTGAGTTATGAAATTACTTATAACCTGGCAACTTTCAAGTCAAATCCCCTTGGATAAAATAAATTTAATTATAACTTAAAATACCATTCAATATGAATTATTCATGATATTATATGTAAATGGGGAATTATATACACCATATAAATTAAATGAGGTGCATAACATTACATCATTCCCTAAAGAAAAGAAATTCAGAAAAAATCCATTACCCCAAATTTCCCTTTAGATGATCGTTCTTTAAACTCATATATAATTGTTTAAAAAACTTTATTAATTTATTTAAAAACAATAATTCATATTTATAATATCTTATAGTAACATAGTTTAACATATTATCAATTATTTGTTAATAATATTTCATTTTTACCATTGTTTTTGGTGTTAACTCTTACCTTTATCATGTTTGTTTTGTTATGGAAATCCACATACCTGTGAATATAGTATAAATCCATCATCTCCAGAATTATATTAATTTTATTAATATAAAATTTATTTATTATATACATTTTTAAAACCATTCTTGAAATTTGGACATGGAAAATGAATTGAATTGCTTTGTGGAAATAGTTAACCATATGTACACACGAGTGATGAGATCATTCCTATAATGTGTGAAAACGTAAGGAAGTGGATGATATATAAATTATAAAAAATTAATATAATTTCATTTTTAAAATATAAATTCATTATTTATATCATTATGAAATTCCTTGTGAGTTAGTGATGGAAATCAAATTATATCGGTTTGAAAGGTGGTAGTCCACCATACACATGAGTGATGGATTTGTTTCCCATTTGATGGAGAAGGAGATAGATATATATTATTACATAATAATAATACCATATTAGTCTATATTATATGTGGTGTTATTATATTTCATGTTTTAATAAACAAGTGAAGGTTGTTAAAGAATAAATAAAAAGAAAGGGGATTGTTAATATGATTACCTTCTCTAAGGGAAACCTCCTTTGGATATCATATTAAGGACTCTAGGGTTGGTATTTTGGGAAGCAATAAACTCTTGAATGTGTATAAGGTTGATTTTAGAGATTGTTTTTGGTAATTTTAAATGGAATTGGTTTTAGAGGAGAGATAAAGTGATGGTATGGAGTGCCAATTTATAATTGAGGATGAGAGGCATTTTTTTAAAAACCCAAAACTATTTTATATTAGGAAGTCACTCTCACAACACTTTCCTCTAAAAATGAAACATATTGTATCTAGGGAAATTATGGTATATCCAAACATCACCAAAAAGAAACATTTTTTAAACATTCTATTCCCTTATCCTCTATGTTTACTTACTCTTAAAATTTTAGTTTTCACCATAGAAATTAGTTTATTTAACCTAGGTGATTTATCCATTAAGAATAAAATAAAATGATACTTATTATATACTTTGTACCAAATAATTATTAGAATTAAATATAATTTATTTAATAAAAATTTAATGTGTGTGAAAAAATTATTTTAATATAGGCATGTGTAAAGTGCAAAACCCCATTTAAACCTTAATTACAATAAATAAATTTTATTGTCTTTAATAATAATTATTATCAAAAATTAAGTTAAACTTACTATATAATATTTATTATTCCGATTCCAAATATGGAATACATTTTATGAAATTTAATTATCATAATTGGACAAATTAAATTTAAAAATACACCCGCAATTCATGTCAAAAACGGTTTTTCAAGAAATGACTTTTTCAAGAAAAAGATGATATTACATTAACTATATGACTAGTGATAATAATTATATAGATTTACATTAATATATTTTGATATATAATCTATAAATATAATTTAAATATTTATTTTTTATTTTTTATTTAAAATAATTAAAAATTAGGAATATTATGTATTGAAAAATAGTTTTTAGAAAAATGCGTTTTAAATAAAAAATATAAACTTATACCAAAAATGGTATAAATATGATTGAAATATAATTAATTAGATTAAATCTCAAATAATAATACTTATTTTATTTTGAAATAAAATTTAAATCAAGTTTTTACTTTTAATTACTCAATATATTGAAATGAAAAGAAACTTTTACAAAAAAGCGGAATTTCAACTATTCACAAAAAAATCACTATTTTCTAAATAAATACCAAAATTTCTCCAAAAAATAATTATGATTTTCTTATTTAAATATTATTTTTATTTTTAGAAAATAAAATATCAAAAAGTTTTACCAATTAATTATAATTCCCAATCATTAAAAAAAACCATTTTTGAGGAAAATGTATTTTAAAACATAAAATAAGATTACTAAAAATTCAGGTGATTATTTAAAAAGAATTTATCAGTAAATTTTTATTTGTATGTATATATATATATATATCATAATTTAGTAATTCTTATAGATACCCACCAATTTAATGTCCAGTTCATAATAGTTAAATAATATCATTCAGGGTTTGTTTAAGCCCAATATTTCATGTCTTATACATTATCAAACACAATGTTATTATTTTAAAATATTATAAGGTAAAATTATCTCCTACATTAATAAAATTCATCCGTTCAATTTTAAATCTCACTTAGAAATCAAGGGTTTGATATTTAAAAAATAAATTGTTGAAAACCAATCTCATAAAGAGGGTTAATAAAATTTCTCTTAAAAGAGGGATAGGGAAATTAAAAAGTTATATATAATAACACAAAACAATGTTTCCAAGCAGGATAATACTAGTTATAAGTGAAAATATGGAAATATAAGAAAAGTGTAAATAATTATGGAAAGTTATAGAGATTATTTATCATAAGAAATCGAATGATCAAGAGAAATTCAGTGACCAAAAAACCATAAATGTTTGATGAGTTAAATTACCATTGATTCATTAGATATGAAGGTAATATGATAATATTTTTGTTCCAATATCTTTTTCTTAAAGTTGAGGAATTATTTTAATGTGTATTAATACAATGAAATATACTAACTTGATATCTTTTTATTTCATATACACAATTTCAACCTTTGGTTATATTTAAATAAATTTCCACTTCACCTCTTACTCCAAGGAATGAATATAAAATATGAAATCTTTATTCCTGATGATATAAAATTAAATATTAACAGATCATAACATCTATAAAATAGTGAAAAGGGATTTATTATCCCTACAAGTATTTACCAAAACCAAAATGGTATGAAAAAGTTATCTAAAAAATTAAACTCTTAACCTCAACAGTGGTAACGAAACATTTTTTGGAAGGGTCAGAATCCCCACCTGGTTGGAAATTTTCAATTATTGGCTATTATAAATTTTTTTTTGTTGAAGGTAACCGAATTATGAGAGTTCCATTGGCCTTATTTGATGGTTTTGGGTTGGTCTTGGGGATTGGAGAGTGCACTAGGTGTTTTTGGTTGGTTTTATGGAGTGTTGGAGGCCAAATGTCTTGATTTGAAGTCATAGAACATGGCACATAGTTTTTTAGGGTTTATAATACCATGTGGACCTATAAATTTAGGAAGTGGCTTTCACAAGATTGTCACATGGTTTGGAAAACCATGTGGGTAAACTGTGTGGGCATGTAACCTTAGGTACTGGATTCTGTACAGTTGCCTAAGCGTTTGGAAAACTGTACGAGTAAACCATGGAGCCTGTACTTGTTTTTTATTTTTTCTTTATTTTTTTTCTCCTTTTAATTTCTATTGTATATCCATATTTCTTCTTTATTAATCATGCATAATAGGGGAGAGATTCATCTTTTCTCCTTCAGTGGATTTTGTTCTAAATCCTCCATCTAACCTCCATCCTTCGATCGGTTAGTAGCCATAGGACAGCCTCCGTAAGGCTCCCTCCGCACACCCTTCTTCTATGTGTATCTTTGTCTTAAGGGCTATTGTTTCCATCAAACACAATTTTAGGTTTTAAAAGGGAAACTAAAATCTACATTGATCAAATTTCAATTAGAGGTCAGTATCATACGTACGAACATCTAAGAGTCTAAGGTAGGTGGTTCATACCTAGTTTTGCATTTTCACGGACTTTTGGGGTTATAGATTTTTAGAAAAGTGGAAGGTATTGAGAGAGAATCTATTATAGCATGTATTAATTATAGTTGGACCGTGTGGGATGATATGAGCATTCCTAATTCCTGTTACACTTGATCGAGGCAGGGTTAGAGGATATTTCTACTTGGGTTATTTTGGTTGGGGTGCTGAAATGGGTTTAATTGATTTTTTTTATTTGAACTAGTAAGTTTTAATTATTAAGGATTTATTAATCAAATTAGAGGAATTCAATACCTCAATGCTAATGTGTTAGAGATTTTAGCTCGTTCAAATCAATCTATTAAAATTGAATTTTTTATTAAAGTGTTTTAATTTTATTTATATATATGTACTGATTAAGATTAAATATTATGAGACCCAGGGGGGGTTGTGATGGGCTTGGCCTAAGGTTGGGATGGCATGTCCTTTAGGTTTGAGTGATTTTGATTACTTATTGGGCTTGTCCGAGATGTAATTGAGTGGTTTGGACAATAGTATTAGGAATTGTAAAAGTTGGATTGATGTGGTGAGGCCTTCATGTTGGGCAAGGCCCGTGAATCTTGGATGGAAAGGCCACTGGATATGAGAGACATGGTTACATGGGCATAAGTTTCCAGATATTGTGTGGTTTAGGTTGTCATTTGGGGATTTTTGTAGACCTGTGATGGAAAAAAAATCTTCTAGAGTCTTGTCCATGCAGGTTGACACTAAGATGAGGTGGTTTGGACCACTCATGTGGGTAGAGGCCCCCAATAGTTGTAGATTAGGTATTTATGATTTGGGGGTGCTTGCAATAGAAGTCCACATGGAAGGTGAGGAGCCTTATATTGATAGGGATGAGTCTATCGGGTTGGGGGCTGAGTCTCTTCTTGCGTTAGGCCATGGTCTGATATATTTATTGGAGAAAAGACATCATTGTTACTCTGGTTGTCGTTCCATGGGATGAAATTTCCTTTCAATTAGGGGAACATGAGACTAGGATACTATTGTTTGGGAATGCCTTCAGGATGTCGGTACATTGAGACATGAGGTGTCAGGAGGCATGTGGTTCTGGGATATATGATTGAGGTGGAAAACGAGGGATCACCAGGAATTTGTGTCTATAGGGGTACCTTGGGCCATGGGCTAAACATTCTATTTGATTCTGAGATTCCGGTGATGGCTGAAGTAGGTGACACTCTTTGGTGGTTGTTGAGAACCAGTGGAGGTTGTGTTTATTTATTACATCATACTATTTAATTTATATAGTGATACATATCCTCTTAAACAATTATACTAGCTACACACCATTGGGTGGTATCCTACTAAGATTCATCTTACACCCTGCACGGGTACTTTGGGATGCGTGTAGACTTTATTGATTTATGTACAGGTGGAGGATCATTCTCAAGAGTTAGATCATTATATTGTTCGGCATGGAGACTGGCATGGACCTTGAGGTCATGACTAGCTTGAGTTTTACCTTTTTTACTTTCCTTTTTAGTTTCAGCATGCTTATATATATATAGTGATTATGGTTTTCCATGGGATGTACCTTAGATATTGTATTCTACATTCTGACATGGAATTCATGATTTTATTTCTTTGTTTTGAGTGGCCACAAGTGATTTTATAGCATTTTATTATGTTTATTTTCCACTGGTATAGTTTTTTATATATTTCTTCCACTGTTTATCAATTTTTGAAGTGATACCACTTTGCGGGTCTGGTTCGAGTCGACTGAGTCATTTAGTTTTGTTGTATGTTATCTTATTATGCTCAGACCAGTATATTATCCATTCCCAAAGGGTATATCCTCTCCACTATACCTTTTTATAACCTTTATTCGAGTGGACATCCTTTGACATTCGGGGAGATGAACCTAAGGCCAGTGGGACCAGGCTGTTAGCACTGTTCAGGTGGCTGTTTGGGATGGGGATACTACAAGTGGTATTAGAGGATTTTCTTTTACATCTTTTCATGGTAGTATGATTTGGGGTTATGGTAGATTGGAGATAGGTTATTGTTGGAACTAGATTTGAAACATTTTCTTGGGTTCCTATAAACCTATGTATGAGGTATGGATTGAGTTACCTTGGGTGGGTTTTGCTATTTTTCTTCAGCTCAAATTAGAGGTTATTTGATTTCGACCTTGGTGGCTCACAAGGTTTGTGATGACTATTGGTTGTGATATGAGACCGATGACCTAGTGCGGTAAAAGAGAATTGGACCTCAACCTGATAAGTCATGGTGTGGTTGTTTGTCTATTTATAGGCACATTTTTAGGGGATTTCAATTTTTATATGCACGTATGACAAAACTGCTTTTTATTACACAATTAAACATAATTTATTACATAAAAATCCCTTGATACAACATAGAAGATCGAGAGGTATAGTGTCATTAGGGATTAGGATCATTACATAACAACTTAAAACATGAAACAAAACATATTTATTGAAAATATCCTTTACATGACCACTACATTCCCCCGTACTTAGCATTGCATGGGATAACCTGAGGACATGCATAAGAAAAGGGTGAGCTATAAAGCCTGCTAAGGGAATAATCATTGAATAACATGAGGAATACAATACATGTTAGACAATAGGAATATCAATAGATAATAAGAGATGCATAAACATAACGTCCTGATAAATCATGATAATCATAACATGGAAATGTGGCAACAACACTTAACATGGAATTAGCATGAGCCAAGGCTCATTGCACATGGAGCATGAGTAAATCCTCATTGCACATGAAGCACGAGTAAATAATCGTTGAAATTGAATTAACATGATTAAACACCCATTACACATGACGTATCATGATATTATACTTTACTCAATGCATTGGAGCGCTATAAGGGAACACCATTCTTAAACATTTCATTTCATGCATAAGTGTGCCACATGGATCATAAAACATTGAATAATTCAACATAATAATTTATTCCACGATAAACGAATGTGTAATACATACATTAATCTCTTTAAACAATAAGTAAATGTGCATAATGTTGAATACCCTTGACAGATAAATGGGTATGGTATTCCCTACACAATGACTTTGGATTGGAAAAGCACGGTGCAATTTCGGCAGCATAACGGCATGACATAAGAACTTATAAAAATGGTTGATGGGAGAGAAAGAGGTTTCTCATCATATTTAAATTAAATAGACAGTAAAAGGGTAATATAAATTCATGTACCAAAAAATTTAATGGAATTTAGATTCATGATACAAAATATTTTCTTGATCGTAAATGAAGAGAGAGAAATTTCTTTCAGAATATCTGCATAGTAACAGGTGTACATGAGTGGAATTTAATAAGAGAGAAATGGGTATCCCATCTTTCAAACATAAATAGGGTTGTATGGGGGAGGTGTGAAACCATACCCCAACATTTATAATTGAAATCAAAAGGGCATAACAATATTAAGCAAATTGGCCAAAATGAGAACGGAAGAAAAACCCTTACTTAGAAGTGTGCTTCCAAAGGCTTGAGAGAGGCTTGAGGGAGGCTTCTTGGGATCTTGGGGCACCATTGGAGGATTGTAGAGAGAGTATTCTAGAGTTTGGAAGAACTCTAACGTCTTAGTGAGGAGGAAGTGGGAGCTTGGGTGGGTATATATAGGCAAGGTGAGGGGATTCTTTATTATTTAGGTTTGGGACACCTCACATTAAACTAATCCAAACCAAAAACCTGTCAATGGTTTTTTCCCATTGTTTTTTGATAGGGTAAGTGTAAAACAATATTTTATAAGGGAAAATTCCGAAAATCTTAAAATAATGGGGTTTCTTCTATGGAGGTGAGTCACACTCCCAAGGAAAACAATTTAAAAAGACTAGATGTTTAATAAGTGTTGAAGGGTTCATTAATGCTTTGTACAATTAGTCAAACAAACCCAAAGCCACATTATTTTAATGGTAAAACATATATTGGCCGAACATAAAACTTATAGTATTTTATTACATCACTATTGGGTCATTATGATGTCATAAAACACATTATATATTTAAACGTTATTTAATTTTTACCCAAATATTTGACTATCTCAAAAAATTATGAAAAATTCACCAGTGGATAATTTAGACATCCAGATTCCAGAAATAATATTTACTTTATCTAAATAATTTTCTAAATATTCTAATTTTTACTTTTAAAATAAAAAACTGACATTTATCGAAAATTCACCAGTTTTGACAAAAATGGCTTTCAAACCTTAATAAAAATTACAATTGTATTCCTAAAATTATAAGATAATTTATATTTAATAAAAAATAATTTGATAAAAATAATAATATTTTATTAAAATATTATTTAATTCAAAAATAAATTAATTCATCAAAATATATTTCTTATTTGAACATTAACTAAAAATACTATTTGTGATTTTAAAACAAAAAACTATTTACAAGGTAACAATAATAAAATGAAATTGTATTCATTGTTATATACAAAAATAATGTACATAACCATAATACTAGGGTCTTGTTACATAACCCCTTATAACACCTGTATAATACAAAAGAGTAAGGTGTGTGATGGTGAGAGACTCTTGGGGTGGCTCGGATAACATTCCTCGGGTGGTAATCTCTATCAACTTCCATCTCTCTCATAGGCGGTCCCACTTGAGCTTAACACATTCAAGCATGGCTTGGGCATGGTCAAGAGTGAATCCCAATGACGCCTCATCCTTTTTGAGCTTTGACAAATGGGCTTCGTATGAGGCACATCTACTGGATGAGGCCATCACTTTCTTTGTCTAAGTAAATTGGATTTGTTAAAGCCCTACATTTTTACTAATCATGTGTTCATTGTCCAATGACTATATTAGCAATGATCACAATTCTTAATATAAAACCAAAGAAGTTGACATTTTATATAAAATTTTTACATAAAGAGACATTTAATTAGATCAAGAGGGATTTCTATTCATGGATGTTTAGGTCATTAAAATTTTCCCCCCTTAAAAATTTTCACCCTTGAAAATTTCTTTTCCCACACTAAAACAAATATGGGTTTCATTTATTCATCATCTCCTCCAATTCCCACATCACTTCTTCAAACTTGTGGGTTCTCCACAACACCTTGAGGAGGGTCATTGTCTTATTTTGTAGAACTTTTTCTCTACGATCTATGATCTTCACTAGTTTCTCCTCATAAGAAAGGCCATACTCTATCTGTACCACCTCTGAAGAGAGTACATGTGAAGGGTTTGGTATGTAATTCATTAAGAGGGATACATGAAATACATCATGTACTTTGGCCATGGAAGGAAGAAGTGTTAGTCAATAGGCCACAACCCCGACATGATGAAGAATCTCGAAGGGGCCGATGTACCTTGGACTTAACTTCCATTTATTTCCAAACCTCTTGACCTTATTCCACAGAGATATGAATAGAAATACCATGTCTCCAACTTTAAACTCAAGGTCTCATTGATGGTTATTTTCAAAACTCTTCTGTTGACTCTGGGAAACCTTGATATGCTACTGAATGGTTCTCACCTTCTTCACCATTTCTTCGACCATTTCTGGTGCAAGCTGCTTACGCTCACCAACCTCATCCCAACACGCTTGTGTTTTTCACTTTTTCCTATAAAGGTCTTCATATGGTGCCATTTGGATGCTCAAGTGGAAACTGTTATTATAAGAGAACTCAACCAGAGGAAGATGTTGATCCCATCTTTCTTTAAAGTCCATTTAGCACGCTCTCAACATGTCCTCAAGTGTTTGGATAGTCCACTTGGATTGGACATCAGTTTGAGGATGATATGTCGTACTGAAGTTTAGTTCAGTATTCAGAGAATGTTGAAGACACTTCCAAAACATAGAGGTGAATCTTTGATCTCGATAGGACACAATAGATAGTGGTACTCCATGCAGCCTTACCACTTCTCTGATATATATCTGTGCCAGTAGATCCGAATGCGAAATCTTCCCAAATAGCAACGAAGTGTGTAGCCTTTGTATGGTGATCCACAATAACCCAGATTTCATATTGCCTTTGGATGTCTTCAGAAGTCTGGTGAAAAAGTCCATGGTCATGTTCTCCCATTTCCATTCTTGTATGGGTAATGGTTGCATCATCCCCTCAGACTCCTGCCTCTCTGCCTTCACTTGCTGACACACTAGGCACTTTGATGAATATTCAGCGATATCCTTTTTCATATTATCCCACCAATAATTCTCTCATAGATCTCGATACATCTTTGTGTTTCCTAGGTGATTAGAGAAATTTGAACTATGTGCATCATCCCAAAGTTCCTTCTTCATCTCCAGACTTGATGGAACACATAATATTTTTCGAAATCTCACAATTCCTTCTTTATTAACATTAAATTTCAAGGATTTCCCTTCTCTAGTAGCTTCCACTTTATCCTGAATTCCAACATCATCTTTTTGAGAATCTTTTAACCTTTCCAAAACTGATGGTTGAGAAATCATTGTGAAAGGATTGATGATGTACCCTTATTTATGATTACCATGTCCATATTCATCAAATCTATGATGATTGGATCCTTTTAATTTCTCATCAATGACAGAATCGCTAGGTCCTTTCTACTTAGGGCATCTGCAACCTTGCTCACATTCACAGGGTGGTAATTGATTGAGTAGTTATAGTATTTGATCAGCACTAACCATCTTCGTTGGAGAATGTTCAAATATTTTTGTGTGAATAAACACTTGAGGATTTTTTGGTCCATATATATTTCTCACTTCTCCCCAAAGAGATAATACCGCCAACTTTTCAAAGGGAAGATCACTGAAGCCAACTAGAGGTCATGTGTTGGATAGTTATTTTCATGAACATTAAATTTCCCTAAAGCATAGGCAATGACTTTGTCATTTTGCATCAACACACATGCCAGGCCCTTCTTTGAAGCATCACTGAATACCACAAAAAGTTCTCCACTTGTGGGTAAAGTGAGCATGGGCGCAGTGATAAGACTCCTTTTTTACTCATTGAGATTTCTTCACATTCATCACTCCATGAAAACTTTTGTCCCTTCCTAGTTATCTTGGTAAGAGGTTTGGACAATCTTGAGAAATTTCTCACAAATCGTCTATAATATCCAGCTAACCCCAAGAAGCTACGGATATCTGTTACTAATGTTGGCCTCGGCCACCCTCAATTGCATCTTTTTTAGAGGGATCCATAGATATCCCATTTCTTGTGAAGATATGGCCCAAGAATGTGACATACTTCAACCAGAAATCACACTTGTTGTACTTTTCATAGAGCTTCTACCTCCATAAGGTCTCTAGTACAGTTCTCAAATGCTCCTCATGACCCTCATGGGTTTTGGAGTATATCAGAATATCATTTATGAAGACTACCAAAAATTTGTCTAGGTAATATCTAAAGACTCTATTCATCAAGTCCATGAATATTGCAAGATAATTAGTGAGTCTGAAAGGCATTATTATGACTTTTTAGTGCCGGTAACTTATACAAAAATCAGTCTTGGGTATATCTTCCTTCTTCACCCTAACATGATAATATAGCGACCGCAAATCCACCTTGGAGAAGTATTGTGCTCCACACAGCTGATCGAAAAAGTCATCAATTCATGGGGGAGGATACTTGTTATTTATTGTGATTCTGTTGAGCTCATGATAATCTATGAAAATGCGCATTGACCCATCCATCTTCTTGACAAAGAGGACCAGTGAACCCCATGGTGAAGCACTTGGGCGTATAATCCCTTTATCCAGATTCTGCTGTAGTTTTTTCTTCCGCTCCTAAATATTCACAACAACCATTCGATACAGAGTCTTGGATATTGGCAATTCCCCAGGTATAAGATCAATTGAGAATTCAACATCTCTTCTAGGAGAAAGACCAGAGAATTCCTTAGGAAACACTTCAGCGAATTCCCTCACAATAGGCATGTCTTCTAGGATGGTTTCCACCTTAGACTCAATAATCTGAGCCAGATACGCATGCTCATAAGTCAGTAATATCCACGCTTGAGATGACGGTGCTAATGAAGATTCATATTCCTCCCTGCAATTGTAATGAATAGAGGTTCAATTCTCTATATGGAGAGTGATTTCACTCTAACAACAATTTATGTTGGATATATATAAGGAAAGCCAATCCATTCCAAGAATTGCATCAAATTCCACCAGAGGGAGTTTGATGAGGATATTCGGGAAGTTTAATCCACATATTATGATAGGGGAGGAGTTATATTCATGGGATGAAAGGATTTCCCCATATGTTGTACTCACCGACATCTTCACTTCCATGATATGTGGTGGTGCTGGGATTGTTCTACTAAACTTTCAAGATATAAAAGAATGCGTAGAACCTGAATCAAAAAGTACGTTCACTATTCTTGAATGAATAACTAGTGTACCAATCACCACTTCATTGTCGGGGTTCACTTCAGCTGTAGTGATGGAAAAAAATCTGCCCTTGATGCCTTGGAAGTTTTTGGATGCCTCCAAAAACCCTTAGCTTAGGGAACTGATTTGCAAGATGCCATGGTTCATTACTGTTGTAGCAATGAACCACTAGTTAAGGTTTGAACGGGGCATTCCTCTCTTCTGTCACATCTACGAGTCTTTCTTTCCAATAGTTAATAACTAGGTGCCCATCTCTTCACCACCTAAAGAATTTCCCCGTCCCCTCTAGGAAATTTCTGCGGTGCTTCTTTTGGAACCATTGGAAAGTGGAGTGTTGGATCTTCTTAGCACTGTTGGATCTATCCATCAGACCACTAGCATTGAATTCCACCTTACTCTTCTTATCCCCATGAGACCCCTGAGATTCTACGATCTCTATTTTGACCTTGAGGGAACATCATACAATTTCCTCATAGCTATCGAAGTTACAGATCGCCAGCACTTTGCGGAGTCTAGGTTTCAGCCCACCAAAGATGCGGTCAAACCTGCATTTGTGGGTAATGACAAAGACGGAAGCGTATCATGAAAGCCTTTTGATGTTTTCCTCATACGCTGTAACAGATTCATCTTATTTTTTCTTGAGGGTATGGAAGTCCCTTTCTGTCTTAATCTGAAGGGTGCAGAGAAAATATTATCGAAAAACATCCTCTGTAAATCCTTACATTCCAAATTGTCGATCTCCTACTCAGGATTTGTATTTTTGATCAACATCTACCACTGATCAACTTCAACATCCATACGATAAGCATCTATTAGAACCCTCTCCTGTTCAGAATATTGAATGATGGAGAAGATATTTTCAATGGAGTTGATCCATTGTTTAGTTATTGAGGGATTAGATGATGCATAAAAAGTAAGAGGCCTTTGTCTCATGAATCTATCGATAGTGACAACTTCTTTCTTAGGGGTGTTGATTGTTCCTCTTGACCCATGTTTCTATTCAAATCTTTAGTTAGCTGAGAGATAAGCATGACAAAGTTCACAATTCCTGCTCCCATTGTATTGGACATCTCATTAGTACAATCGTCACATTGATCTTCTCATCGGTTGTTAGCCAGAGTCCTCCTATTACCAGCCATTGGATAGAATTAAAGGAATGTTAGGGGTAGCACATAAAGGGTAATACAAGGACAAAACTAATGAATTATATATAATGTTTATTTCCTTAACATATAAAAATATATTATCTTCAGTCTATGTTATCCATGATCTACTTTCTAAAAAATAATATTAGGGCATTTTTTGTCCCTTAAAAATGGTTCATAATAAGCTTGTGAATTTACCAAAGCATATCCCCCGAAAGTGTCGTAACCAAGAGTGGAGTAGGGCTCATTGTCATGTACCTATTCCCGTTCAAATCTATCTCAAAGCAGTGTTTTTGGGGTTTACCCCGACGATACATCTGTTCCTGAGCTGCCTCTACCTGCTCGTTTCCAGACAGGGATGTATTTTCTTGATAAACCACTTACTCAATAATTTCCAAAACATAGGGATGTTTTTATTATACTTTGTACTGTATCTAAGTCTTTACTAGTATTTTATAATCCTAACCCCAAAAATAACTAAACCTATCCTCTGATACCAACTACGACAACCCGGCTTTTTATTACACAATTAAACATAATTTATTACCTAAAATTCACTTGACACAACATAGAATATTGAGATGTCTAGTGTATTTGGGGCTTAGGATCATTATATAACAACTTAAAACATGAAATAAAACATCTTTATTGAAAACTTCTTTTACATGACCACTACATTCCCTCGTACTTAGCATTGCAAGGGATAACCTAAGGACATGTATAAGAAAAGGGTGAGCTATAAAGCCCAGTAAGGGAATAATCATTTAATAACATGAATAATACAATACATGTTAGAAAATAGGAATATAAATACATCACAAGAGAAGCATAAACATAATGGCATGATAAATCATGATTATCCTTACATGGAAATGTGGGAACCACACTTAACATGGAATTAGCATGATCCAAGGCTCATTGCACATGGAGCATGAGTAAATATTCATTGCACATGATGCAAGATTAAAGCCTCATTAGACTTGAATTAGCATGATTAAACAACCATTTCACATGATGTATCGTGATACTATACTTTACCCAATGCATTGGAGTGCTATAAGGGCGCACCCTTCTTAAACATTTCATTTCATGCATAAGTGTGCCACATGGATCATACAACAATGAATCATTCAACATAATAATGTATTCCATGATAAATGAATGTGGAATAAATATATTAAAATCTTTAAAAAAATAAGTAATTGTGCATAAAGGTGAATACCCTTGATAGAGAAATGGGCATGGTGTTCACTACACAATAACTTTGGATCAGAAAAGCGCGGTGCAATTTCGGCATCATAACTGCATGACATAAGAACTCATAAAAATGGTTGATGAGATATAAAGGGATGTCTCGTCATATTTACATGACATATACAGTAAGGGTTCATATATATACACACCCCAACAAATTAAATGGAATTTATATTCATGATAAAAAATAATTTCTTGAATGTAAATGAGGAGAGATAAATTCATTTCGGAATTTCAGCATAGTTATGAGTGTACATGGGAGGCATTTAATGTGAGGTAAAGGGGTCTCCCATCATTCAAAAATAAATAAGGAAATATGGGGGAGGTGAGAAACCATACCTCAACATTTATAATTTGAAATTAAAAGTGCATAACAACATTAAGAATATTGGTGAAAATGAGAAAGGAAGAAAAAACCTTACTTGGAAGTGTGCTTCCAAAGGCTTGAGAGAGGCTTGAGAGATGATTTTTGGGAGATTGGGGCACCTTGGGAGGATTATATAGAGATTAGTGCAGAGGTGGGATGAACTCCAAAGGCTTTGAGTGAGGAGTAGGTGGGAGCTTGTGTGGGTTTATATAGGAAATGTGAGGGAATTCTTTATTATTTAGGTTTGGGACACCTCACATTAAACTAATCCAAACCACAAACCAGCCCATGGTTTTTGGAAAATAGAAGTGAAAAACAGTATTTTATAAGCACAAAGTACGAACTTCTTAAAATAATGGTCTTGCTTATGTGGATGTGAGTTACACTCCCAAGGAAAACAATTTAAAAAGAAAAGATGTTTAATAAGTATTGAAGGGTCCATTAATGCTTTGTAAAATAAGTCAAACAAACCCAAAAACACATTATTTTAATGGTAAAACATATATTGTCTGATTAAAAATCTTATAGTATTTTATTACATCACTATTGGGTCATTATGATGTCATAATACACATTATATATTTAAACGGTATTTAATTTTTACCCAAAATATGACTGTCTCAAAAAATTATAAAAAATTAACTGTTGGATAATTTAGATGTCTTGATTCTAGAAATAGTATTAATTTTTTCTAAATACTTTTCTAAATATGTTAATTTTTACTTTTAAAATAAAAACCGACTTTTATTGAAAATTCACTGGTTTTGACAAAAATTGCTTTCAAACCTTAATAAAAATTACAATTGTGTTCATAAAATTACGAGATCATTTATATTTAATAAAAAATAATTTAATAACAATAATAATATTTTATTAAAATATTATTTAATTCAAAAATCCATTTATTCATCAAAATATATTTCTTGGTTTAACATTAACTAAAAATACTATTTGTGCTTTTAAAAAGAAAAACTATTTACAAGGTAACAATAATAAAATGAAATTATATTCATTATTATATACAAAAATAATTTACATAAACATAGTACTAGGGTCTTGTTACATAACACCTTATAATACCCTCATAAGACCGAAGAGTAAGGTGTGTGATGGTGGCAGACTCTTGGGGTGGCTCGGATATCAATGCTCGGGTGGTAATCTCTATCAACTTCCATTTCTCTCATAGGCAGTCCTGCTCGAGCTTAACATATTCAAGCTCGGATTGGGCTTGGTTAAGAGAGATTCCCAAGGACGCCACCTCCTTTTTTATCTCTAACAAATGGGCTTCGTATGGGTCATGCCTAATGGATGAGGCCATCACTTCCTTTGTCTGAGTAAATTGGATTTGTTAAAGCCCTATATTTATACTAATCATTTGATCACTATTCAATGGCTATATTATCAACAATCACAATTTTTAACATAAAACCAAATAAGTTGACATTTTATGTAAACATTTTACATAAAGAGACATTTAATTAGATCAAGAGATATTTCCATTAATGAATGTTCGGGTCGTTACAGCACCTATGCTTTGTGAAGTGATAATACCATGTGATATATGTCAATTTACACGTGGGAAAGGTGAAATGTTTGATAGAATTTCTTGTGTTATTCAATTTGATATTCAATTATTTAAATATGTAAAATTTCACATGGTTTGGGAATTGGGACAAGCTCTTATAAGAGTGGGCATGTAATTTGGTTAAGGTGATTTTAATCACCAGGATTGGGTGACTCAGTTGTTGTACTAGGGAAACAGTGGTTGTCAGGATGGGCATGGCCTGAGGATATTGTGATACAAGGATATGTTTCTGGTGGGTAAGGAGGCGATGCAGCCGGGATGCCATGGGGAATGGTTTCAATGGGTAAGAGTGAGGGTATTAAGGATGTGATTAATTTTTATTGATTTCCCTATATGCATTTAAAATATTATTATATATATATGGGTTGTCTGACCATTTTATGGTATTCAATGGGTTCCTTCTAGATGGATCAATGGAGCATCTGGTGGGTGACATTGTAGTGTCGCAGAAGCATAATCAGGTTCTAACCCCTAATAGAAAGGTAGATCATTAACCATAGGTATAGGATCAGAGGCAGGATCAGGTTCTTGATCTAGTAAAGGCGGTATATCTAGCAGACATGATATCATTTGGGTTGTGTCTCTAAGAGTAACTCCAATCAATCCTGGTACGTGTTATGTAGGGGATCGACAGAGGATCTCAAGGAGCTGATCCATCGATGGTGTATCTGAAGCATGACTTCCTATCATTGTACTTTCCACTTTTTAAGGGTGATGGTGGTCCACATGTAGCTGATAACTAGATAGAGTGCATGAAAAATAATATTTGAGTAGTTGGGGATGCCTCCAGGTCAGAGGGTCAAGATGGAGATGTATATGCTTTGAGGACCAGCTAAGAAATGGTGGTATGTGTATGTTCAGTCTCGTAGAAAATAGGGACTAGCCTTGGACTTTGAGGATTGGTTTTGGGAGCTTTTTTTCAAGATATGTTGAGGGTGGAGAGATATTGAGAGTTCTTGAGCCTTTAGTAGGGTGACATGTGCACTATAGACCATGGAGATACTTTCCCTGAGTTATCCCTCTTTACCCCAGGTAAACATCTTTTGGATGGACTTGTTCTCAGAGGCGTTGAATCAGAAACTCATAGTTGAGGTCAACCTAATGGACAAGTCTCTTTTGATCCATGTGGTGACTTCGGGTGATGGTTTAAATGGTAGTAAATGAGCTCTGGATGTGTACTATTAGGGAGGTCAGGCTGAAGACCCATCTAGACCACCTCATGGTATCTCAATGGTGGTTTTCTTTATGGGTTGTAAACTGGGGCATATTTGGACATAGTTTGAGTGGCCTCCAAAGGAGTTCCAGGGATGTCGGCTTGTTAGTCATCTTGAGGGATTCTGCAGGAAGCCTTCCTAGACAGCCGAAAGATAAGGTCTGAGGTAGGTGAAGGATTCAGATATCGGTTCAGGGTCAGTACCAGGTCAGTTTAACTAATTTTCAGTTTCACACAAAGGACGTTGTAGATACTATGGGACCCAATAGTGGGGTCAGTGGCTGATGGCTAGTGTAGCACCAGAAGGAGGCTAGGATTCAGGCAGTCGTGTGTTAGGCCAGGTGAATGTTGTGGAGATACCATTGCTTGAGTAGGCTTATGAGCTAATGATGGTCATAGGTATGACACATGCGTGACTGTGACTTTATTTTTTTTTTGCTTTTGGCATGGCCTGTTGAGGAATATCTATCGTTAGTGCATGAGGTGAACATGATGTATATGGACTGACTAGATGTTGGTCAGTATGTTGGAACCATCTAGGGTGCATGATTATATATATATGAGGTTCTTGGAATCAGGAGCATCGTTGGATGCATTTTTTGAGGTACATAGGCATTAGGGCATCCAAGGGATGAAAATGACATGAGGTTTCTGGGAATCAGTACATAGAGGATGCAGTTTGTGATTGGGGTGAAAGGCACCAGGTGTTTTGAGCATCCATTAGATGTGGGGCCTCACTGTTCCATGGGTGTCATGGGCTTGAGGCGGGCATTAATGGATAACAGGATGTTATTGGGTGTTCGAAGAGACATAGGAGCACCTGATGAGGTGCATGGGTGATGATTCATCATAGGAGGAGCATGGGTCCATAAATAGGCTGATGTAACTTTGTTCGATTTGTGTTTTGGTTGGGTTGATTCCAATTCTAGATGTTCCTAAGGTGGGGATCCCTCCTGGGGAAGTTGGCCTATACCCTTGAGAATTGGGTGGTCCGGGTTGTTTAGATGGTATGGGTATGTTTGGTATAATATCTATGTTTTGTTTGATAGATCGTGGATGTTCTATGTTGATATGGGGAGATTGTAATGACCCATGTTTTTGGAATGCGTCAAAATCCCCACTTAGTTTGAAATTTTCAATTTTGGAATATGATACTTTTTTTCATTGAATGAAATAGAATTCTGAATGTTTTATTGGCCATATTTGATGTTTTTGGGTTGTTCTATTGTCTTGAAGAGTTCCCCATGTGTTTTGGGTTTGTTTTGGGGAGCATAGAAGGTCTAATGGACCAATTTTAAGTTTTAGAAGATGGTGAATAGTTTGTGCAAGGTTTGAAAACCCGTGTAGGCCTGCGGCTTTAGGTAGTGGCTTCCACATTGTTTCTGTATGGGTTTGGAAAATATTTTGGGTAAAACTTAAGGGTAAACTTTGCAGGCCTACAACCTTATGCAGTGGATTTTGAACAATTTGGAAAACCGTGATGGTAAACTGTGGGGCCTGTATAGGTTTCTTTTTTTATTTTTTCTTTATTTTCTTTCTACTTTCTTTTTCTATCCTCCCTCCCTATTTTTTCTTTGTTAGTCACACATAGTATGGGAGAGCCTCCACTTTTCTCCTCTAGTGTATTTTGATCCAACTCCTCCATTAAACCTGCATTATTTGATATGTTGGTGGCTATAGGACCACCTTAGTAAGGATAAACCCACACACACTTTTTCTTTGTTTATCTTTCATTGTACAAACTATTGTTTCTATCTGAAATAATTTCATGGTTTATGATGGAAACTCATATCTACGTCGATCGACTTTTAATTGGAGATCGGTATTGGGTGTTCCTATACCAAAGATTCTATGGTAGGTTGTGCCTATCTTTTTTTGCATTTTCACAGACTTTTTGGGGTTGTGACTTTATATAGAAACTATGGGTATTGAGAGATTCCATTTTATAGAATGTCAAAATGATTATCAGACCATGTGGGATAATATGAGCATTCCCAAATCCTATTACTCTTGAGTTAGGATGAGTTAGAGGCTATTTTTTCTTGGGTTATTTTGGATGGGGGTGAAAAAATGGTTTCAATTGAATTCTTTTGATTTGAACAAGAATTTTAATCTATTACGTTTTGATTAAGATAATTAAAGGCATTCAAGACCTCCATTCTAATGTGTTAGAGCTTGAATCTTGTGCAATTCAATATGTTTAAATTGAATTATTGATTAAAGGGTTTTAATGTGATATATATATGTGTGTGTGTGTGTTTCTTGATATTAAATTCATTAGGACCCATGGGGTTGTGACTAGCCTAGCCAGAGGTTGGTATAACATGACCATTAGGATTGAGTGATGCTGATCACTGGTTGGGCTTGGCCCGGATGTTCTTGAGTGGTTTTGACCAATGGATTGGGCATCATGGACATTGTATTGAGGCAGAAAGGACGTTATGTTGCTCAAGGACCGTGATACGTGGATGGAAAGGCCATTGTATTTGAGTGACATGGTCGTAGGGGTACATGGTGCGAGATATGGCGTGGCTTATTTTTTATTTAGTGATTTCCGCTCACCCATGATGGCCAAAGTACTGATCGAGTCGTGTAAACATAGTTTGACTCTGTGATGAGGTGGTTTTGAACACTCATGTGGGTAGAGTCCTACAACATGCGTGCCTTAGGTATTTACAATTTGGGGGTGATTTATATAGAAATAAACATTTAAATTGAGGGTCCTTTGGTTGATAGCATTGATGTTATCGTGTTGGGGGTAAGGCTCTACGTTCTTGAGGCCATGCGCCTTGATATTAATTTGAGTATAGAAATCATTGTTCCTTTGATTTTCATTACATAGGATGATTTGATATGTTGAGAAGGGGTTCGTGAGACTGGGATACTATAGTTTGGGAATGCCTTTGAGACATGGGTTCTTTGAGACACAAGGTGTTAGGAGGAAGGCAGTACCAGACTATATGA
Source organism: Viscum album (assembly GCA_963277665.1). NCBI lineage: Eukaryota > Viridiplantae > Streptophyta > Magnoliopsida > Santalales > Viscaceae > Viscum > Viscum album. Next base: position 2,049,044,639 of record OY728119.1, read on the forward strand.
TTGAGGTGGAACCTAATGGTTCTCCTGGTCTTTGTGACTATAGGGGTACCGTGGTCCATTTTCTAAGGACTATATTTTCTTTTGAGATTCCAGTGTTGAGAGAAGCAAGTGACACTCCCTTGTGGTTGTTGAGCACCAGTAGAGGTTGTGTTTATTTATTATAATGTACTATTTACTATACTTAGAGATACATATCAACTTAAAAACTTGTACTTGGTACACACCATTGGGTGGTATCGTATTGAGATTCATCTCACACCCTGCACGGGTCCTTTAGGATGTGAGTAGACTATGGATTTACGTATTGGTAAAGGATCATCCTCATAAGATGGATCATACTACGATTTGGCATAGAGATTGGTATGAACATTGAGTTCATGCCTCGATCAAGATTTAATTTTTTGGTTTCCTTTTTTGGTTTTATAATATTTATATATATAGCTATAGTGGTCTTCCATGGGAAGAACCCTGGATATTTTATTGTATGACCAGACATGTAATGCATTCCTTCCTTTATTTATTTTGAGTGGCTACAAGTGATTTAATGGAATGTTGTTCTGTTTACTTTCCACTCCTAAAATTATTTATATATTTATTCCACTATTTATTTATTTTGGATGTGCTTCCACTTTGTGGGGATTCTTTTAGTCTGCTGAGACATTTATTTTGGTTGTATTTTATCTTATTTTTCTCAGAATAATATGTTATCCATTCCCAAAGGGTATAAACTCACCACTATACCTTTTTACACCCTCAATGCTAGTCAGAAGCCTTTGGTGTTTGGGGAGGTGCACTAAAGTCCAGTGGAACCTTGCCCGTTAGCACTGTTTGGGTGGTATTTCTTGTTGGAGATGCTACAACATTAATACAAAAAATGAATAAGAAAATATTAATCTCAAAATTTTAAAAATACAAAAAACATTAATATAGATCATTCCTTAAATAAATAACCCTATATGTCAAATAACATCATTAACCTCAACATTTTTAACCTCAAAGGATATCTCATACACATAAAGTTATATCTCTAAAAAAATAAAAACAATCATCTCAAATAATCTTTTAGGTTAAACATAAAGGTTATATATATATATATATATCCTGACCCAATAAAACATCTACCAAAATGTCATTAGTCATTAAAAAACACTATCAATTATAACATAAGTAAGTGGTGTCTTAGATGTTGAACTTAAGATCATCCTTAAACACATGAACCCATAAATATTGAGCTAACCTTAGATAAATACATATAGTCTTCCAAAAATTTACCATATCCTTAGATGTTTCATGATTCTCATAACCAAAATATCATCAATGAAAATGATTCTAAAATATACTTCTCAAATCCCAATAAATAAATACTTTAACCCATTTAATTCAACATAGGTCTTTAATTGGTCTATGAGATAACCTTTAAAATAGGTCGTTGACTTGTATAATTCCTAGGTTCCCCAACTTTACCACAAAGACAATAAATGGATATATGAGATGAAATTTATTTCTCTCTGATAAAATCATCACTTTTACTCAATAATTCATTATTCTATTCCCTTATTTTTCACACATAAAACATTTTCCTATCAATTTGAGACACTCTCATGGGTGTCTCTCTCCACATTTCTAACATAAACAAAATGGATCCTTATTTTCTCTATGGTTTATAATACATGAGCACTTAGAAGAATCCATTTTTATCTTCTTTGGTGAGTGTGAGAGTTTTTAAGGTGTACTTTGTTAATTATATATCATGATATCTAATATGGTATAATCAAAATATCTTTCACCTCATTCCTCACCCCTTTTTTTAACCATAATCACCATATTTTCCATTATATTCACTATTAACATGATTTATTTGGGTTTCAATAATTATATAAATCCAAAAATCTTAGTGCAAGAAATAATAATTATAGTCGGATAACAATATAGTAATTTGTAGTACTTCTATATCATGAGACCTACTTTTCAATCGAATACACCTTTGGTTCAACATAGGCAATTAATTTTCATCATCTGTTAAAATACTTCATAATGTCTCCTAAATAAAATGTGAAATATCCTAACAATATCCAACTGGATTGCCCAAACTATTGCATAATATGGTTCATTATCATTAAATATGTGATGATTGAGTAAAATCCTAATGTTTACTCTTGGAAGTTGTTACCCCTAGGTACAACTATTCTAGAACCACGTCCCCTTAAAATATCAAGATATAGATGTATTTATAGAGAAAACCACATAAAATATTATGTACAAAAAACACTAAAAAATTCTTCTATATATGTCCTCAAATTATACCATAGGGTTATTCCCTCTAATCAATATTTTCCAAAATCTAGTTACCGAGGTTTTGACTAAACTTTCTCTAATACCAAATTTAATAAAACAGACCCCAATAGCCCAGAGCCCATTGTTACTTTATTAAATTAAGGCTAGATATAAGTGATCATGTTCCGAAAGACCAAATAGTTTAATTGTCTTGGTAAAATATATTCATACCTGATTATTGATTTAAATTTTAAATCATAATTATAGCATAGTTAATGTAACTATTTTCCATCATTGAACTCATTTAAAGATTCTTATTCTTATCCCGAGGAAGGAAAACAAAATATGAGTGATAAAAAATGCTATGTAACGGTTACATAAAATGAAATCTATAACAAATCAATAAGACATAATAAATATGCAAATGTAAATTACTAAACACACATTATATTTAACTAAAAACGTGAAAATCATGATTATATAATACATAATTAATATGGAAAGGAAACTAATTGAAAACACATGTCATTTAATCAATACTTGATAACAGAATGCTTCAATGGTTAATTTAAATGGAATATTATCATGGATAATAATAAATAAATTCCCAAGGAATAAAATGCATAATATTGGGTGTCATGATCTTAGACATCATGATATCTATACCATCAATACATTGCTCCGGGACAACATAATTGATGGGTAGGTATACCCCAAAAACATATTTAATGATAACTTAAGGGTTCATATCAAGAGACTATCGATGCATTAAGGGACTCTATAATTATATTACCCACCCTTCATGGAATTTATAATGCATTCTTCATATATAAAATGATCAATTTAATTAATGAAAAATATGTATTATCAATAAATATATATATTAAGTCCAGAATAGAGATTTATCAATATTTCCCCAGTCAATCGAATAAATTCACGAGTACAAACCATATGTATAAATGGTAAATAGATTAGGAAATAATAAAATTAAATATAATGAATAAGTATATTTAAGATAATTTTAAGTATAATGATCAAACTAAATTGAATGTTTCAATGGAATGTTAATGACTACAAAAATAAATTAGAAATTGAATGCCAATACATTCCTTGGTCGAATTGATCGTAAACCATATAGAGAAATAATATGGTAGGTATCATTACAATATATACATGGTATATTATAATTAAAATAATAATTTTCTTTTATTTGTGAATATAAATTCCATAAAAAGTTAATTAAATTGTTCTAGAGGAAAATAACTGTATTTCATTGAAAATCACTTTAAAAACAATAAATTCAAATAATATTAGGAAAAATATTTTCTTTCCCAATAAAATTGTAAAATATTATATAAATATTCATATAAATGAGTGTTCATGATGACAAGAAATTTTCATTCAAACTAAGTATGTTAAAATAAATACTACTTTCACATTTTTTAAGAAAAGTCAAAAAGTACCTTGTTTTGAAAATAGGAAAAAGATTCTTTTAAAAAAAAATTAAACCATAGATAAAAATGAATTTAAAGAAATAATAATATAATTTCCTAACATTCATTGAAATCTTTTAGGAAAACATAGTTTTGGAAGAAAACAAATTTTAGACTAAAGATAGAAATTAAATCATATACTCTTAAAAAAATTCTCAGTAATTTTAAGTGCCCAAGAGATGAAAACAATACTTTAATTGAAAATTTCATGAATAAACATAGGATAATAAAATTAAAGGGTTATATAATATAATTTTCAAATAATCCCCTTCAATTGAAATTCATTAATAAACAGTCATTTATAAATTGAGATCGTTGCCTAAACCCTCACCACTTTGGAAACTTTTGAATCATAATCCCAATGAATGAAATAAATTAAAATGAAACATTAAATGAAATTAATATTAATATATTCATGATATAACATAACAAAGGGTTAGTAGATACAACAAATTAGATTATATAGGTGTATAACATAACATATGTCCCATGGAGGAAATTTTGATATATGAAATCCTTACAATGATCATATTGTTGAAGTGATAATTAATCTATGAATAAATTATGTGCATAAAATTTAAATCAAAATAAAACATGTGTAAATACAACATAAGTTAATAAAAATTCATTACTCACACAATTATATAATATCAAATAAAATGAAGAAGTAATATAACCCAATGAAAATAAATTGAATTATGAAATTATTCACCATTAGTTAACTTTTAATTTAAATACTGTTGGATAAAATAATTTTAATTGAAGCTTAAAATTGCATGAAATATTAATTAATCATGTTATTTCATATAAAATGGGAAATATTTACACCATATAAAATAATGTATGTGCATAACATTTCATCACGCCTCATCGAAATGAAATTAAAGAAAAATCCATCACCTCACACTTCCCTTTAGTTTATTGTGATTTAAAATTCTTTATAATAGTTTTAAAAAAATTATTAATTTATATTAGAAAAATGTATATCATTATAGTATCGTATATTCTCCAAATATAACATCTTAACACTCATTTGTTAATAATATTTCATTATTACCATTGTTTTGGGTGTTAACTACTTCATTTTCACTTCCATGTTTTGTCACAAATGATCCATTTATTATGCATAGGATATACATGAATCATCTCTAGAATAATATTAAAATTACATATATCAAAATTTTAAATTTAATAAGTCTTTTAAACCATTATTTGTTGTTTTACATGGATAATGAATCATATTGTTTCATTGAGACAGTTGGACATACATACACATGAGGGGTGATATTATTCAATTAATGGGTCAAAGGGTAAGGAAGTGGATGCTATATTAATTTTAAATAAATAATATCATGTCATATTAGTTATATATATAAATTATTTCAATCATTATATCTATCCATGTGAGTCAGTGATTGAAATTGAAATTACAATGGCTCATAAGGCGATAGTCTTCCTTACACATGAGAGATGAATTTAATTCCCATTTGAAGGAGAAGTATATTGATTAATATTATTCCATCAACATAATAACATATATGTATATGGGAGATATTTTTTATATTATAATTTTAGTGTTAATACACAATTTAAGGCTTCAAAATATGGAATAAAAATAATGATCTTCTTTAAGACGATCTCTTTCCTTTAGGGAAACATCCTATGGATATCTTCTTAAGAACCCTAGGGTTGGTATTCTGAGAGTAAAATTACCTCTAGAATGTGTATATCGTTGTTTTTGCATCTTTTTTTTGTTTTTGTAGAGATAAATGGCTTGATATGTGTAAGGAAGTTAGGGGAGGGAGTTTGCTTTTATAAATATGGATGAGTGATATTTTTTTAAATACCAAAAACCATTCAATAAATGGAAGTCAATATCACCCCAGGTTCTTCTGAAATTGATAAATATTTTTTTGTGGGAATTTTTGGTCAATGCATGCATCCAAAATAAAAAATAATATTTTTTAAACCTGTTATTCTTTTATCCTCTATATACTTTTACCATTTTAGTTTTCACCACGGTAATTATTTTATTAATGTTAAGTATTTTATCCTCTAATAATAAAATGAAAAGTTATTTATTAGATAATTTTTTCCCAAATATTATTAATATTAAATATTATTTATCAAAAATTCATGTGTGTTTAAAATTACTTTTAATACAAACACATGTAACGTGTAAACACCATCTTAACCTTATTTGAACTAAATAAATTTTACAGCCTTTAATAACCATAATGATAAAAAATTAAAATAAACATATTATATAATATTTTTTATTTTGATTCCAAATATATAATCCATTTTATGAAAATCAATTCAAAAAATTGGTATAATTTCATTTAAAAAAACCCAAAAAACATGTTGATTGTTTTTAGGAAATGTATTTTCAGGAAAAAGATGATCTTACATTTACTATATGTGTAGTGATGATAATTATATAAATAAAAATTCATATATTTGGAATTAAAATCCTTAAATTTGATTTAAATATTTCATTATTAGTTGTTATTTTAATAAATTAAAATGGAGGAACATTGTGCATTTAAAAACTGTTTTCATAAAAATTCATTTTAATGCCTAAAAATAAACTTATAAAAAAATAACATATTAAAATGAATAAATGAAAATTATTAGATTAAATATAAAAAAAATACTTATTTCACTTTAAATTTAAATTAAAATCATAATATTAATTTTAAATAACTTAATTTATTCAAAAGAAATGATAGTTTTACAAAAAAGCGGTGTTTTCCCTATTCACTAAAAAATCACTCTTTTTAGAAAAAATACAAAACAATTATTCAAAAATAATTTTGATATCATGATTTTAAAAATGATTTAGTTTTATAAAATAAAATTCCTAAAATTTCCATATATTAATTTTAATATCCAAATATACAATGTAATATTAATCAATTTATAAAGAAAAAGTATTTTGAATTTTAAAATGAGTGCAATAAAAATTTGAGTCATTTTTTACTTAGCATCTATCAATAATTTTTTGTGATTAGGATATATATATATATATATTTATTTATTTCAGAATTCATTTCATCATATTCATACCATCCAATTCAATGACAATTTTATAAGAGTCATATTTTAATAATACATTTTATAGGTCATTTAAGATCAATGTTCTGTATCGTATGAGCTATTAAACACAATGCTCTTATTTTAAAATATTAAGGTGTTATAATGATATCATATAACTAAAATCACACTCCCATTAATCACATCACATCTAACATAGGATCACACACCAATCCCACTAACCATACCCCACAACCAAGTCAGTCTCACCCAATAGCCCAAGGATTATCACTCATATTGAGGCTACCAAACGATCACCCACCATACATGAATCATTATTAATCAATGAGTGTCTACCCATTCTACTACTATTCTATTTTAAAGATATAAAATCACCAAAAATACATGAAAATAACTGATCAAACCCCCATATTCCATGATACTAAGAATAAGACTTCCACATAACTTTTCTCAACCCTTACAGGGGTACTTGTGATATTACCAAATTCAGTTAAGTTGAATTAAACCAATAAGATTAATAGGAAACCAACATATAGGTTACTACTAACACTTTAAATATCCTATCCCATTTTGAACCCACCCAGGTTCCAACTCATCCAGGAAAACCACTCCCATCTATAGATCATTACACATGAATATAATTCATATACCGACCCACCAAGGTTCTTTATACATCAATTGATGAAGGGAATATATTATCATCATAAGATAACCTCCCACTATAATATCCACATTATTATTCGATATAATAAAACCATATGTGGTTTAATTGAGTAGAGATACACCATCAATTTATATGAGAAAAACAATAATTTTTTTATAGACACATTAAACAACTAAATCATATTGTCATGAAATCTAATCACAAACAAAAGGTCATGTGTCATATGTATCATATGTTCTAAATAAGAGTCATGTAAATGTTCATCTTTCTAACTAGACAATATCCAAAACGTTAAATAATATCACTAATAAATGCATCATCTTCAATAAACATCTCAACCGTAATAATGAAAAACTAGAATAGTAATCTCATATCCCTGGTAACTATTAATTATCACCATAAAGGTCTTCATGACTAACAAATCCATGTATCATCATATGTTCTAACACATTTCTAAACCACATGTCTACTATCTCCCAATATCATAAAATAAAATTATTTATTTGATGTTACATTATGATGGCTAGACCCTGAACCACATTCTGCTTAAAATGGTTACAAGCTCTCATGTGTACCTCCTTATATGCCAAATGCTTCTAAATAGTGGTAAGGTACTAATCCATACAATGGGGAGACTATTTCCTTGAATCAAAGTAATAAAAAAATAAAATGTCATTGTGTGAACATCAGAATATGAAATATTAATAAAAAAATTCTATATATAATTTACCATGTCGAAGATTATGGCCTTACATCCACTAATCTCCCACTCGGATTATCACATATAGAAAATAAATAAAAAATAACGAACACACACAAACCCAATAACCCTACTTCCATCCTTGGGTATCATCCAAAACTCTAATATACATTAGGTTTCCCCTACCAAATCAACTTCACATTCTCTACTATGTTCTGAAACTAAATAAAAGGTCTATAAGTGCCCTAAAATTATTATACAGGGTGTGATAAATACATCATATTAGGGTCTCACAAAGCTAACCTCGTATATCCTATCTTATATGTGTATTCCTGGGGAATAAAATGATCTTAATGAACAAGCTTGTTGGATATTGTGTACTAACTAGGCTACCATGAGTCTATGCAAGCTGGGACACCATGTGCTAACCAGGACACCATGACTCCAAACAGTACATAATTTTTCACTTAGCTAGAATTATCATTATGTTAACCTCATTACGTTATCTTGTAATCTAGAACATACTTGAGGACTCTAGGTAGGGTATCATCTATGTCCTTAATACTACCAGATGGGACAGGGAAGGGTCTTTTGTCCAATATCTAGACTCACCATCTTACTCAATTTTTCCCTACATTTAAATCGTATCCACTCTAATCTCACACATGGAAGGGTCTATCTTTCTGATCATGCCCCACATCCGGACTCCATATCACTCATAGAAGTCCCATAATCCAATATCGTCACTTAAAAATGAAACCCCCATATTAATCATGGTGGTACAACCACTACCATCTCAATCATGGTAGGGACTTTTCATCCCATCTCACTAAAATAGATGACGTATGACTCAAGCCTCACCATCTCACTGATGGATTCCCAAGAATTCATAAAAAACGAGGACTCCATATCACTCACAATTGTCCGACCAGTGCTATCTCTTTCATAGTTGGCTAAGTAATTAGGATACATCACCCATATCTGGCCCATTCCTTATCAAAAAAATACTATCAAGCATACATATTCAATAAAAAACATTGTAACATATGCATCACAGAACATTATATAGTTCGCAAGCTGGTCCCATGGATCTAGTCACTCAAGATGTATCCCATCATAAAGAACATATTATCCCACCCACTAGGTCATCCATTAGGGTCTAACAAAAGTTTCCTTGTCCCTTAACATTAATACCATCCCATATCAATCACCTCATGTTGAATATATTTCCCCTAGGATCACTTTTACCATGGACTCAAGAGTTGGGTTCAAAATCCCTCAATTTCCCCTTGGAATCCTAATTCCAATTATTAGCACATCCTAATACCCAAACCTGGGTATCATCTCATATGTCCAAAGGGAGACCTCCCTACCTTTCACTAAGAGTAAAATCCACACCATCTCACCTCACCTCACCTAGTCCAGAACTACTCATTATGTTTTCAATATTCCCTGAGTTTCATAGAACCCTCAAGATGGCATCACTTTTCAAGAGTGCAATGAATTTCCATATCACTCATCGTCATAAGACCTAAGCCTCACAAACCTACCCAACCATCCCTAGGGAAAATATATTAGTATTACCACGTGATGTATCACATCCCATGAGCTCTTATATGTATCATTTCATCTCAACCAATGACCATGACCTTAGAGTCATAGTCACCAAGTGATCACAATTCACTTAATTGCTAAAGATAACTAAACCCAGGCATATTACACCCAATGTTATCCTATATCATACTGTTGGTTATTCCTAGACCCTATTTATTTTATGTAAACTCATGAAACATGAATAAATAAATAAATCATGAATAATCAATTACATGAGCTTGTATTATATGGACTACCTACCTTTTTAAAGGATTTAAAAGCCAAGGGAAGCCATGCCAAGCCTTGACCAAGCCTTCCCATGCATCATATAAGATTGAAATGCCACTCAAGATCTTATCACGTGATATAAAATGTATGTAAATAAATATAAAAAATTATAATCAATTATAAATTTTTGATTAATGAGGCATAATTGATAGAAAAACTCCCTAAGAATCATCATCACAACGAAAAATCAACTAACCTCTAATTGGAGGTCTTTGGCCCATCCCTAGCACTATCCCAACCAAAAATAACTAACCATACACACCTAGTCAATCATCAATTACATCCAATATTTCTAAAACCCCATAATAAATTAGGAAAACTACTTACCTTGAATAAAACAGAAAAAATCATGAAATTATCCTCTTAGATTTTCCTATAGCCATTACATATGATTGCCCTATAAATTCCCTCATTTTCACCATCCTCTAGTGAAATTAGTTCCAAACCCTAACAAAAATTGTGTGGATTCAATGGGGTTCTTCCTTTGGATAGTCAAAACCATGTCATGAACCATGGTTCATGACATGGATGGATACATGCTATTGAATTTCTTCCCTCAAATCCACCCGACCCTTTTCTATTGCTCACCATAGAATCCTATCAACCAATATGGTCTCGTTTAACATTAAAAAAACTATACAAGGATATCCAAACTCTTGGAATCCAAATCAGAGTCCTAGTTATCAAAAATAACCCCATTCCAAACAAAATTATAATTAACTTTAGGATTTACTATCCATAATGATAAAGTCATCACAGTAATCAAACGACATCTAAAGGCTTTATATGTATCTTCATCTTAGAGTAAGATGATCCATTGAATTTATACCATCCAAGTAAGAATCATATTATGGTATTCACTGTATAGTGTGAACCAAATATCTGGGTTCTTATAATAATAATTTTCATTCAAGGAACTTTTCTATTTAGATATTTCATTGTAACCATTTGGTAAAACAATTTAACTATTTACATTGACATATTTACCAATGCATTATAAACACATTGAAGACATAAAGTTACATTCCATTTGAACCTAATTACTTTAGTCTATACTTTTTAAAACTTTTGAACATCTTTAAGTCTAAATATTCTCCTAATAGACTTTTATAATAAATATTCTATTCAAAATATCAAGCAAAGACAAATTGACTCTATTTTGTTTTGAAATAAAAATTATTTAATATAGTGGTAATATTTAATAAATAAAATATTAATAACCACATCATGTTTATTATTATATATTTTTAGAGAAATTTTATGAAAAAAATATTTATTCTTTAAAATATTCCACTAGAAGGGTTGTGAAACTCTTTGCCTCACATTTTAACCCATAATATAGATGAAATATTTTATCCAAGATAAATTTAACCATATATCCATTTAAAACATTTTATAGAATCTGATGAATTATAAATCATGCTTATTAAAATCATTATCATATGTTATTCATGACAACGCTTTGTTTAAAAACAAATTTAATTATCATATAATAGAAATAAGATTAAAATATACATCCTTTTTTAAAATTCACTTGTGTTTGAAATATTCCTTTAAATTAAAAATATTAATAATAGAAAACTTTTCTATTATATTATAATGTAAACTATATACTCCATAAATAATTACCTTTATTTTGACCTCTATTGGATTTTTTAAATATAAATACGTTGTCTCATATACCATTCCGAATTTAAGAGTCAATTTATAAAAAATTAATACATGCCATAGAATCTCTAATGAGTTTCAAACACTCCTTTAGATATTTTATGTATTTCCACACAATATAAAATGTGATCCTCCTTCTTGAAAAATATGATTGTTTTCAATGACCAAGTATAAAAATTTCACCATCCAATATTCTTTTCCAGACTAAAATTTTTACTCTTTTAAATCTATAACACAATATCAGATCCTACACATCATATTCCATGCTTATCTACTCTCACCACTTTGAGGATATGAGTAAATATCTATTAAACTCATTTATATAATCCAATCCTTTCTAAAAATTATTTCAAAATGTAGTCTGTAGCATAATAAATACTTAATGGAAATATCTAGCCAATCAAAGTTATTAGCATACTCAATCATATTGAGTATATGACCAGAGATTGAGATTACTTTGTTCTCCTCAAATGTATAAATTTATTTTAAAACATTAATTGAATCATTCTATGATTACGATAAGAACCTAAATCCACTTTTTGAACAACATCAATATTTGGCTTCTCCAGGAGTGGTTTTTCTAAGAAATATAATTTTTATTCTTACATTATAAATTTTGGAAGTTTCTATACTAATCAAAAAAAATTAAATAACTAATATTATCCTTTAAAAGTATTGATCTCAATGTTATGATCAATATCGATGATTCCATTATATATATAATGAAAACATTTATTTGATGATTATCATGTTTTATATTCATTTAATAAGGTATTTTCTTAAAATTCACTCCCATTAAAATTATGATCCATTGAAATCAAATTATATCCATTAGTGGGGAAAGATCTATATTTCACTAAGAAATAATTCCGACTTTGAATTTCTCTCACAAATTATATATTTATGTAGATTATCATTTTAATAATATTATATATAAATCATGGATAATTGAGAATATGAATCCTTACTGAATCTATTATGTGGATTATCTCAACTATATTACTGTTGATTCACACTAAATGAGCATTGAAAAATCTAGAACTAAGGAAATACCCAAAGCATGGGAGTTATATTCTCTCCAAAACAAAGGAAAGGAAGGTGGATATGTCATGTGAATCACATATCCTTTAGAAGGACATGTGTTCACAAGACCCTGGGAAGGTCACAAAAATACTTCATACTTAATGCATGATCTACATATGATCACACAAAGACCCTTTGACCAACCCTCTTATTCATGCGAAGGATACTAGAAAAGAACTGATGATCATGTGAAGGCTATTGGGAGAGTTCCTTTGATCATGCGACCTGTAAATCATTAAATTCCTAATAATCATCCAAAGAACCTTATAAATTAATGGTGTAAAAAGTAAGAATCCTCGCATAATAGAGAGTTACGATTGACCTTAATGTGACACAAACATGTGGTTCGTAAGATCTCACAGAGTCCCGAGGGGGAATTCCCACCCTTTAACAGAAGATCATGTTGGCATGTAACCTTAATCATGTGAAGGACCTTGGACACATAAATATGAGCATATGATTCACATACATATATAATGATGAGTGGAGGGATCATCCATGGAAGTTATCACATGTATTTATGAGATCCATCATTGAACATGTGATGCATCACATACAAGTAGAGTGATTATCCCCATGAATTCTCTCACCACATCATGAGATCTCCTATCCTTATAAAATAATGAATTAAATAAAATTGGAAACTAGGAAGATTCTTATAAAGGGAAGATATGTTTATCATGATAAAGAATCGACTATGTTCCATTTTCTGATCACCACTGATCACATGAATATCCTTTGACAGGATATCTTGGTCTCATGAATACCCCTCAAAAGGCCATCCATTACTTCCTAGAGGCCCCTGACAATCCATATCAGTCTCGAAAATGACCCCAAAAAGTCTAATTTAGTCATGAGAGTGACTTTCCTTGGGAATACAGATATTGTGAAGGCCATTAAACATGTTGGATCAATGGTGAGAAGACTACTTGACATACCGACATGGTTATTAGAAATTCACATGATCGACCAGGGTCCAATATACATGGTGATGGTGGATCATTCACACAGTCCCTTATTATCATATGATGCCATGGATGACCCATAGAAGGATCATGTGAACATAGTGATTCAAGATTTCCTCCACTAGCTCCAGCTCATATTTTCACGATACACACCATACAAGGTGATCTATAACTGAGGTGGAGAGGCCTATAAATATCCCCTTTCAGCAAAAAGAAAACACACACATGATGAAATCTACTACATGAGAGAATTGGAGAAGAAATCTCGAAGTAGATAGTCATGTGATCACAAGGTCTTCCACCTAGTAAAACCTAGGAGATGGCCTACAAGATCACAATAAATGAATATGTTCCTCACGTGATCACTCTATAGATCACGAAAAGTAATTACAACCTATCATCTAGACTATATAAAGGATATTTTTAATTCCAACTGGGTAACAAAAACCTAAATAGACTAATTCTCGAGAAACCATGGCTAATATATGAAAAAAGTCTAAAAAGGTGGAAGAGTTATGAAAATATTGATACACTAATCGTTATAAGAAGGCATAGGGAACTTCTAATAATCTATCCATATCATGAGACGATTCTAGTAGATGCTAATAAAATCATGAGAAAACACCAATTCATGCTGAGAAAGTCATGTGATGCCCTTCAAGCATGTCAAGTAAGTCATTTGATGCACTCTAGGGATGTAAACCAAGTCTCATGACACACTCTAGACATGTAAAACAATTCAAATGATTACCTTCAGAAATGTCAACCAAGACACGTGACACACTTAGGACATTCCATTAATGTCTTGAGATACCCTCCAGACATGTAAATAATGTCAGGTGATTCTGTATAGACATGTCACCAATGTAATATGACACCCTCTGACCATTTCATCCGAGTCATGTGATTCCCTTCAGAGATATTAATAAAGTCATGTGATTCCCTTTGGAAATTTCATCCATGTTTCATGATGTCATCCGGAAATGTCATCCAAATTATGTGACGTGCTCCAAGAATATTTGGAAGATCATGAAACACCCTCCAGACATGCCATGAAATTATTTAAATGTCCACCAAACATGTCTTATTAATCACGTGATAGACTCCCCGACATGCCATCCAAATCATTTTATGTCCTTAGAACAATTTAAGTGGTTCATGCGAGTATTTTTTGACATGTCATTTTGGAAACTAGAAAATTTTCATACATATTCAGACATGTCAGACAGATACTCCGGACACATTGGGCCGACAATCATGACATGTCCGGTGGACACCATCTCTAGGTCATGATAAATTTGGATGGTAATAATAATCAGTAAAACTTCCAAATTGAACTACAAGATCATTGATTCATACTATAACCAAGATATTTAGAATTCCTTCCAAAGGCTTGAGATCAAATGGGAATCCACATCGATGTATGTCCCTCCACATCTCATACATTCTAACCATTGAGGCCAAATCTCTCCTATAGTGTTATCATTCTTCTTTCTCTATTAGTGGATCAAGTAACTAATTGAACTTTAAATACCTTGATTCTATAACTAAGGTAAGTAGGAATCCTTCCTAAGTCAAAAACTCTATATTAGACACCCCATAAGAGCTTCCATAGTTCACAAGTCCCAACTCCAAATGTGATGAGACTGATGTATTTTTATCACATGGTTCTCATGTCGAGCATGAATCACATGGGATTAGGTAATCTTAATGATCATATCAATCACATCTTGTATTTCCATCATTTAGGGAAACCCCAGTGGTATTCCCCATTCTGGGGCATAATATGACTTCCCCCTATGAGGTAGTCCACCTCATGGTAAGTCCCACCAACACATTGAACTATGGCGACTCTGATTCTTTTCATAAGTAGGATACATAGGAGGCCTTATTAAGGCTTAAACTCAATAATTGATTCTTAGGTTCCCGCATATATGTCCATTTCTCCTAAAGTTAAACTCCATGATTTCAATAAACTATATGGGTTATGATTGTTTTCCTAAACAATATATGTATGATACCTCATTATGGTTAAATCCAATGCTCAATATATTAATCCCTCCCAACATGAAAAAAACTCCAATGTTATTGGTTATATAGCCTCAAATTATAAGTGGAAATCTATTTCTAAGAATAATGGAACAAGGATGAAGAACATCATATACAAATAGATGGAATAATTAGTAGAACCCCCCTCTATATATAAAAGTATTCAACTCCTAATCATTATTTTTAAGGATAACCACTTCTATATTGGGATTTGGAAGATATTAATGAAAATATATTAAATATATAAGAGTGTCCCAGAATTGGTGATAATTCCCTCCAAAAGTGTGTGATGAGGCTAACCTCCCATCCTATCGAACTATGTGAGTTCCTATGTGTCATCTGATCAGAAACTCAAAATGACTGCCTAGCCTTAGAAAGTTGGTATGTACTCTATTATGGATGTGGGAATCATTGATAGTTTATATGGAAGATTAAAAAGTGGTAAACCCAATTTGAAGGATTGTGAAATTCATTCAGCCTCAAAATAAATATTTTGGCCCTAATAACTTTAAAGGTAAATAGAAATAGAGGCCTCGATGTGAAATTATGTAATGAAAAAATAACTGAATCATTATTGGAATTGAGAATCATATCTCCTGAACATGGGGAACCGTACACATCTTTCTTGGAAATAAAAATAGTGAACCTCATGTGAATTTTTCAAATAACTAAAATGATTGGATGATTGAATATAACAAGGGTTCTCATGAAATAACTCCATTATCACTATGAAAAGTCCAAATGAGTGAAATGGACAAAACAAGAACAAAAAAGTACCATTATGTGACATTTGAATATCTTATTCAAAATGTATCACACGTGAAAGGACGTGATAATCAGTGACCTTGTTCCATGTTTTTTTGACTGAGAATACTTCTCTCACAAAAAACAAACTGACATGAGATCATGTCTTCATCTGGCAGCTATTCCAGAACATCAATTGTGACTACAACCTCTACATGCTACAAAACCATCTCACCCACCCGATTACTTTAGATTCAGGTGGAAGATGTAATGGTTCAGGAATACCACTAACATGGTATTATTCCAACTATCGAGTATACATGAAGGGGTCTCAAAATGATCAATCCTAAGAGTATGTCTCATCTAAAGAAAGCTTCACTAAAACCCGTGGTGCTCATTTTCACTATTATTTCTTTGAAAATATGGTTCCCATAGTTTGACAATCAACACCATCCATATATGAGGAAGGTGGATCAATAATAAAAATACATATCCATTCTATTTCAATTCTCATTGAAGAGGTCTCTTGTTAACCTTCATCCCTTGTGCTATCCCTCCAATGACCCTTAGTCACTTGTTGAGGGAACCACCTAACACATTCCCAACTTAGATGATCTTGTATGGTCACTAAAGAAATCACATCAGGTGTGAAATGATATGGATAACCAGAAGTGGGATCATATACCTACTTCCATAGATGAACCCAACCAACATATTTTGGTAGTAAACTTTTGGTATGCCCATATCATGTCCCCCTCAAATCAGGCCTACATGAAAATTCCTTTAAATATCATTGGGGAGGTTCATATCCCTACACCCACACATGAAGACCATCATCATATTGAGATGAAAAAATAAGAAAAGTGTGGTATTATATCCTTGATTCAATAAAAGATATATTCAATTACATATTGGAGATAGAAAATGTGAAGGCTTACATTATTAGGCACACTTTACTAAAATATCACTACATTCTTGAAATAACTGAAGAACAATGATGACATATTCTGAAACTATTATAGATATATTGAAAACACATATTCCTATCCCTATAGCTATGCATGAACAACACTCTAATCAATACAAACAAGTGGCTTCTTTGGAGCAAGCACACATTCTTTCTCCCTTCCGAGAAGATTATCATTATATTCTAGTAAAGGATGAGGAATCAGATCATGATCATATTACCATTCCAACCTAGTCTAACAAAATTAGATAAGAACATGTATCACTATTGGTTCAATTTATTATCGAAAATACTAGTATCATACTCTGAAGGCACTGATCCAGGCTCATATTCCTGCTCCGACTAAGGATCTCCAAGTGAGAGGTGGTACATACCTCAGTATAGGTGAATATTACAATTAAAAAATAATGGATTCATACCTTAAAGGCATAGAACAAGGATCATATTCTAGTTCCAACCCCATATCACCAAGTGATAGAGGCATTTCCCATGGGACATGATAATATTATTATTAGTGGGGATATTTGTCATATTCTAGTAACCCATTGATGCCAAGATCATATCCCTACATTTACCAATGAATGACTGCACCATTATCCTTTAGTGGATATATAAGAGAAGGCTCATATCATTTATCCTATTAAGGAGTCCATCAGTATATTTATATTTGGAATGAATAATTGAACGAGCCTCATATCCCAAATTCAACTAGGATTGAGCTTCATATTTATGAAAAAACCGACGAGAAGGATCATATTCCTAAAGTTAATACATAAACCCACCAGCATAATCTAACAATTTCTCAATAGATGGTTTTTATCCCAATAAAACTAGATGATTATCCACATGTTCTAGAAGCTTTCATGTAGAAGGATCATATTATAATGCCCCTAACCCTAATAGCCTAGATTCAGTGGTTACATTATTACATTGGATCTATATACAAGGAATCACATCATAAAGGACCAAACAACTTATTAGTTTTGGAAACTATATTTATACTTTATCCTTACATTTAAATTTAAAATATAATATAGAACATAGTGAATCCATTGAGGACACAATTATTATCATAGGTTATCCCAGCATATCATCCATAATAATCTTCATAGAATCTTGGGAAAAAATGAAACATAGGAAAGGGTTGATCTCAATTTATCCATATGGTTTAAGTACAATAAATTATATCATAAATAAGAAATAAAAATTATGAAAAGGTAAATAACTAAATAACATGACATTTAATCAACAACATGAGAACCATATGGTTATAATAAAAGATGATGAAACAATTCCATATATGTTACATCCCTTCTTCTCCCCATTGGCTTTAGAAGGTGGTAAGATTCAACTTGGACTTAAGAGACATCCCCAAGGTACCAAAGGCCGGTAATAAATTCTAAAGTAATTCAATACATGTGGGGGATGATTATACCTTTTAGAATAAATCCAATAACCCAACAAATTATAGCAAAAAAATCCACTAAATGATGCATGATAACCATGAAAGACACCCCAACATTTCATTTATAAAAATAAATCTAGAAACAAAGTACCATAAATTAATACTGCAATAGAAAAGAAAACAGTGGAATAAAAACTAATAAAACTCCAAGACACCAACATGACTCCAAGCTCCACATGCACCATGGTCCAACATCTCTAAAAAACCCATGTATCACGAGGTAGCACTAAAGAAATATGATACTTTAACTTTTCCCTTGTCTTAGTAGATGAAATATTAATAAGTACCAAGGTTTCAATGAAGGGGTGAGTACTAAATCTCAGTAGGTTTTCCCCAATGACATCCTAACTCATGACACTAGGATTGAAAAGTTAAGATCATTTATATAAAAAAAATTCTCAAATAGTTCATAACTAAATATAAACATCATTAAAACAGTTTATAACTAAATATAAATAAGTATTATATTAAAACATTTTCCAAAAAAATCCATTGTTCAAAGAAAGCAACCAAATAATGCATTAAACCCATTCCACAAGTTCAATTTGGCATAAAAATTCCATTCCTTATAACCACACCACTAAACATGCAAGCTTAGTTATGAAAGTTATATACTTAAGAGAGGTATCTCTTTAATCTTACATGTTGTCAAAAGAAAATTATTTCTCATTTTCCATTATCCCTTTGTCACTGAGCACAATGTCATATTTCAACCCAGTCATGTATATGCATTTTGAACACATGCACTAAGTATGCAAAAAAATCCTAGAAAAACCATTTCAATAAAATACCATTTTTATTGATTTTTTTTTCAAACAAGACATTTCAAAATTCTAGCAAATCCAAAATCTAAAATCAACATTTGAATATCATGAAACCAAAGCACTTGCATAACAAATCACCACAATTCCACAATTTCAAAAAAAAACTATAAATAGACACTAAAGGGGATTTATATCATGATTTTTACCATGATTTAACAATCAATATCAGTAAAATAAACCCAATTGAATCTAAGCTAATAAATTCTAGAAATACAAGTTGATAGTGAAACCACCTACATCGAGAGTTTTGAAAAAAATGATAAATGACATGAAAATGTCAAAAAAAAAAAATAGGTCGAATCTCCATGAACTAGCCTTAGATCTCTTACCCTATCAGGAAAGAATCCAAATATGGACTTATATGTCACTTAAAACATTAAATGTACCCAAAACCGGCATATATTTGAGAAAATGGGAGTAGGATCGATTTAGATCTAAGAAAAATCATCAAGAATGATGAAAAATGTAGCCTTACTGCAAGAATTAGGATTCAACGCACCATGGGATGGATCTGGATCACATTTAATTTACATTGTAGAGGTTCTACTGAATTTGAGAGACCAAAATCCCAAGTTAGGGCCATTTTGGGGAAAAAATAAATAGGTTAAATGTAAAAAAGTGTTAGATCCAATTTTATGGAGGTGTTTTTTTGACTTGTGCATGATTTAGACACATGGTTAGGAAGCCATGCACTAACCATTCCCCGACTTCTTTATTTAGAATGGCCTTGTACAATTGGGTAACATGACTTCCAAACCATGCACCCAACGTGTAGAATCTCTCTGCCCAACATTTTCACCATATAGCACAGTTTCTATTAGGCTTTCATACATTTCTGATAAACCCTCTGCAGCCTGTACAACTCCCCTTTATCCCATGTCTCACTAAGCATGGTTTCTAGAAATTATTTCATGGTTTCCAAAAACATTATAGCACTTATGAACCTATATAATAGCCCTATAAACTCCATTAAGCCCCCCCCCCCAATTCTCCCAACCATCACCCATATAATTAATGTACTTAAAAAGAATAAATAAATGGTTACATTCCAGAAAATGGGGGTGCTAAATTCTCTCCAAAATTAGTCTTCCCATCATTAGAAAGTAGAAATGCACCATTTCCCTGAAAGAGTTCCATCCATTTATCTTTCATTTCCTTACCGTGTTCCCAAGTCTCTTCCCAAATATGTCCATGTTGCCATAAAACCCTCACTAGGCCAATGATTTTCCACAAAGTACTATACTGACACAGATTTTCTTTGGTTTATTTTTTAAAAATTAATTGGGAGAATTCTGAGACCAGGTGCTAAGACAGTGTGTGATTCCATTGAATGATGTTCCTGGAATAGTTTGTTGAAAAAATGTTATGTTTTAAATGAACATGCATGTGATTTCCTAAAAAAAGTGGAACAACTCTTAAAACACTGAACAGATCAGGAATATGAAGCCATGTTTTCATTTAGAACATCAACGTTACATTAGGTAAGGCCAAACTTTGATCAGAACGGGATGGGTGTTCATGTTAGATTTTAGACGTGAATATCATTAAAATATTTTAAAAAAAATACTTTATTTGACGCAGTGTTGATTTTTTTTAAGAAAACTTTTATCAATGAATCTAGGGTTATCTCCAGAGCCCTGAAATTCCTCTAAGATGTGGAAGGAAACCCTCCCGATGAATGAGGATGACCGATCAAAAGGATTTTTAATCATTGCGCCAACATAGTGGTGAAACTCACCAATGACGACAACGAAATCACTCTTCTTCAATGATTGATCCAGACCATGAGGTATGGTGTTGTTTGTGTGTGATTATTTCCCCCTTTCATAATTTTCAATGATAAATGCGGACCAACCCATGAATAGGTTGATCTACAGTTTTGTCATTCTTATGGGATAGATATATTTATTTAGATTTATTGTCAAGATTGATTTTGTTAAAGAGATTTGATTTATCCCCTCTTCATTCTTCACTCTCAAATTGAACGGGATGAGTTTGACATGAACATGACCCAGATCCATTCTTTGGGAATTCATGTTCATTTATATTTGTTCCCTAATCCTTTTTTGTTGTTTTTTCTTCATGAAACATGGTTAGAGGATAGTTGAGCCTTCTATCTATGGTGCAACAATCTGAGACTGGGGATCTAACACCACAACAACACCACAGAGGTGTGACAGTGTAAGGCGTGGACCGAAGCAGCAACTCCAGCCAATTTAGGGGGAACCCGAGGAGAGTGGGTCGTAGGCGTGGTAGCCTATTGCAGAGTCAAAACACAGTCCTGGTGGCACAGTGAGGGAGACTGCGGTAGCGGAGTCCACGGGTGGCAACCAGGGTCGCGACAACAAGGGGCCGCCCCCACGGTTGGGTCTACGGGCGGTGACCAGGGATGCGAAAATAATGGAATGCATACATAGCTATGTGTACGTGGATTCCAAGGTGGTGGTGGCCACATGGGAGGTTGGGGGGAACATTGGCCATCCACATTGACTATAGGGGTGTCGTGATGACCAGGGGAACACGACTATGTCGACTACATGCGGGAGAAGGGGGCCGACCCACAATGTTGGTTGGGCTAGAGTGACCTATCCACTCCAATGTCCCTATGGGGTAGGTCCAACGGTCCATCGAACCAGTGGGTCGGGCTAGGTCAGTCGACCAGACCGGGTCATGTTGGCAGGTTGGACCCTGACCTGGACTCGAGTCAAATTGTTTCACAAAAATGGCCATAGCTTTTAAACCGGGTGTCTGTTTGATGTGTTTTTGTGTGATGTTGAGACCCTAGTGATGATATGGTCATTTTGAGATAATTTAAGTGATTTTTCTTGGAAGTTTTCATATAACCTAATGGCTTGTTTAGTAGGTTAGACCGGTACAAGAGAACTACGAGCAGAATCATGTCTTTGGCAGTGATCTTGAAACTGTGACTTGGTGACTATGCAACTTGGTGACTACATGAATTGAAGGTTTTATGAATTATCAACATGCTATGTGTTATCGATACTCTATGTGTTATAAACACTCCATGTGTTATCGACACTCCGTGTGTTATCAACACTCCGTGTGTTATCAAAACTATGTGTTCTGAAGACTACATCTGATAACCCTACATTTCCTACTATATACATATAATCGTTTGAGCTGACTATGTATCTTATTATTGTTATACTTCATGTAATTCCTTGTGGAATAATTCATGTATTTCTTTGTGGTATAATTCGTGTTTTTCCTCTATGGTATACTTCATGTGTTTTCTTTGTGGTATATTTCATTTATTTCTTAGTGGTGTTCCTTTTTAATTTTGGGGTATCCTACTGAGTATTGTTTTACTCACTCCTATAAGGGCTTTACCTGTACATCTTGTGTTGTGTGCATATTATTGATGCTTTGAGAGAGTCCTTAGTAGATCAGGGCTAGTTGGTTCTTAGAGTGATTAAATATATGTGGTGTGCCCCTATGACTTTAGTCATTTGTCCTACACTTATTATTCCGGTAGGGTTTTCAGTGGATGAGATTCCAGAACATGAGAATTCACTTTTGTAGACTCTTTATTTTGCTGGGATATTATCCTTTACCTATTTACATTCCAGTGTTCCTACTGTCGTACTTTGTGGTTGGTATCATAGTGTATGCATGAATTGTCAACTCAGTGTTTTTTATATTTTGGAATTTTGGGCTTGGAGATGTGTGTGTGTGTGTGTGTTCAATTACTTAGGTAAATGCCTTCCATTTGTGGGATATTCCTACTCATTGCTATTCACAAACCCCTGGCCTATCAGAGGTGGTCATGGGGTAGTCACGACACTGGTCCCTCTAGTATGGGTCATAATAGAGTGGTATCCAAGGAGGTAAGTTCTACTTAAAGGCTGAGAGTCTGTGAGGTTTGTTTGGGGAAACAATGTTAAGTGTTTTGAGTTTATATTTTAGGATCAGGTATCCAGTGTTGGTGCGGTGGATGAAATATCCATACACCGAGACTCTAGACACCTGATTTTCAACTCGGTATATGAATAAATTGGTTTTAGGGAAATTAATAGTACATGCATCACATAGTATTTGGGTGTTTTCTCATGTCCTTATTGAGTTAGCACAACAAGTAAACTCTATTGACCATGGAACATCTTGGTTTGTTTTAGGATGCCTCCCCGTAGACAGCCATCCCTGATTCCATTGCATGATCCTGAGGATGATCCTCCTTGTGAGGAAACGTGCCAACCAGATAGCAGTCCTAACCTTGAGTATTATTCAGGGATCATCAGGGTGATGGTGGAGCTTAGTGACCTAGACACATGATAAGGTGACTCTCTCTTGGGAATACTTCAAGAGTCTCTTTATTAAGGAGTTCAACCCAGCTACGCTAAGATCAGTGCACATATAATAGGTCATGTATTTCTAGTAGGTTAGTCATACCATGGTGGAGTACTCAGTGAGGTTTAAGGACCTTTCATGCTACTCCATGGATATGATACGAGACCTGTTCTACAGGGATCAGACCTTACAGTTGGGGCTACAACTAGTAAACAGGGCATCCATGATATCCCATATCATCCCTACATATTTTGGTCTACTGGAGCATGTTCTTCTAGTGGAGATCCTTTTGTTGGAGAAAACCCCAGTAGTCGGAGCTACCAGTAGGAACCAAGTAGTTGGGACTTCATTTTTAGGTATCCGATAGTAGAAACAGGGACCCAAGTATGTCAAGCACTCTAGGGGATGACCCTAGGACACGAGATCAATGGTGTAGGGATCCCAATGTAGAGTGATTTATCTGAATGATAGGCTATGTTACTTGTGTGGGGGTTGGGTACATATGGAATGTGATTTTATGCCCCTCTGTACTGACGATTAGGAGGTTGTTGAGGGACCGCTGAGGTAGAGGAGGAGGAATGAGATGGGTCGTCCACACAGCAGTGGACATGGAAGAGGAGATGGTAGGGCAGTTGGAGGTGGGAATAGGTTTGACATATTACCCCCACCACCCCCAGGTGGTCCGCTACAAGATTAGGGAGCTGGTGGATAGGGACAAGAACATCTACATGTGGTGGAGGCTTATAACCCTAGTGATCCATGGATGATTAAAGGTATGATCTTTGACTTTTCCACCGTAGATTTTTTTTAATAGACACAAGTTCCAGTGATTTTTTTCTTAACATTACACTTGTTCGAGACTCGTAGTTTCTATTGTAACTGTTCACTCGATACCTATATTTAGATACTCATACGGGATGAGATTTGAAGATCACACACTGGTGAAGACAGTATGAACTTACTCTGGGAGGTGAGTGTTTCAGTTGGGATCTCTTTGTAGAGGCATCAAGGCCTTATGAAATCATTCTAATTATGGATTGGTTATCTACAGTCTAGGATGATATTTACTATTTTAGGCGCAGAGTTCATTTTTTCCATTGTGGTGGGACTAGGTTTTCCTTTGTTGGTAAAATTCCAACACATGCAGTGTAGGATAGATTTACTCATAAGTGGGTGCAGCGGATTACCCATCAACTGGCTAGCCTCACCCTTGGTGTAGTGGATGAATGGATTCCTTAGTTTTCTACAGTGGTGGAGGAGTGTGAGGATTTCATTCTTTAGGATCACCCCATTTTACCTCTATGTAAGGAGGTAGGATTCTACATTGATCTGTACCTTGAGACAAAACTGATATCAAAATCTTCATATTGTATAGATCTTGCAGAGATTCATGAGTTGAGGGTATAGTTGGAGGACTTGTAGATGAATGGCTTCGTGAGACCTAGTCTTTCACCCTGGGCGGCCCCGGTTTTGTTTTCCAAGAAGGAAGATGGGATCTTGAGGTTCTGTGTGGACTTATTGAACCTGAATTAGGTGACCATGAAGAACAATTATCTACTAACAAGTATCGAGGGCCTCTTTGATCAGTTTAAGGGAGTGAGGTAGTTCTCTAATATTTACATTGGGTTTGGCTACCATCAACATCGTGTATGAGATGAGGATGTTCCAATGAAAAACATCATATTACAGTACCACCAATATGAGTTCTTGGTGATGCTGTTTTGCATGAAAAATTCCCCTATAGTGTTCAGGGGACTCATGAATAGGATCTTACAGCCTTAGTTAAACTGCTTCAGGGTGGTATTTGTTGATGAAATCCTAGTGTAATAAACTTCTAAGGAGGATCATGTGATACACTTGAGGATAGTTCTAGACACACTTTAAAAGAAATAGAATTATGGGAAGCTCTTGAAGTGATAGTTTTGGATTTGAGATGTCCACTTTCTGGGACATGTCATTTTAGAGGCTGGAGTTGCAGTGGATCAGACCAAGATTGATACAGTGCTTGCTTGGGAGCCACCAAAGAGTGTGACTAAGGTGTAAATTTTCCTTGGTCTAGATGGGAAATATTTGAGGTCTATACCTATGTTTTCCAGAGTAATAACACCCTTGACAGCTTTGACATGGAAGATGGAGCCTTTCATGTGGATAGATAAGTTCCACTAGTGCTTTAAGGAGCTTAGGTAGAGGTTGACGAGCGATCTAATCTTAAGATTACCAGAGGAGGGAATTGGGTATGTAGTGTTATACGATGCATCAGGAACGAGGCATGGTTGTGTCATGATGTAAGGTAAAGTAGTGACTACCTAGGGTTCATTCTAGTTGAGATATCATGAGTAAAACTACATGATCGTTGATCTTGCGATAACGGTATTACTTTTCTCATTGAATATGTGGATACACTACCTAATGAGTGAGCGGTTTACCATCTACTATGAAAAAAGAGTCTCAATTATATATTCTCATAGAAGGATCTAAACTTGAGATAGAGGTGATGGTAAGAGTTCCTCCAAGAATATGACTTTGAGATTATCTATGCTCCTGGGAAAGGGAATGTAGTGGAGGATGATCTGAGTAAGAGATCTAGCTGGTAGTTGATGAGTGAGGTGTTAGAGTAATTGGCATCATTTTAGATATTTTTTGTGGTTGGATATGGAGAAGCTTACCTCCAGTTGATGGTTTTCAACCCTCTACTATTGTAATGAGTCAGGGGGCACAACTTGGGGATATCGACTGTGAGACCTGATGTGCTACGTTTTCCGCATGGAATGACCTTGATGGATATTCAATTGGTGGGGAGCACTTCTCTCTTTTTAGAGGGTTCATAGTTGTACCAGTGTCATTTCCAGAAGATGTTCTTATAGAGCTCCACACATCCCCTTTGACGGTACATCTGGGTGTGGAAATGATGTACAAAGAACTCCGACAACAAATTTGGTGGACAAGGATGATGAAGGTAGTGGAAGAATTCATTTCCTAATGTAACACTTTTCAGTAAGTGAAGGATGATGACTAGATTCTAGTAAGACTAACCTAACCACTTGAGGATCCAGAGTGGAAGTGGGATGAGATATCGATGCAGTTCGTGACAGGTTTTCCATTAACTTTTAGGGGAAATGATACCATTTGGGTGATCGTTAACCGACTCACCAAGTCAACCCACTTGCTACCAATCTAGGAAAAGGATTCAGTAGAGATATTGAGATGCCTCTATGTGCAAGAGATTGTTTGGTTTTACAGAGGACCATTGATGATTGTTTGATATCATGATGTCAGTTTCAAATCCTGGTTTTGGAAGGGATTACAAGTGGTATTTGGGACTCAATTATGATTGAGTATGGCATTTCATCCCCAAAAAGATGGCCAAATAGAGAGGACCATTCAGGTTCACGAGGACATACTACATGCTTGCATCCTAGAATTTGGCCACAGTTGGGAGGATCACCTTCCACTGGTGGAGTTTGAGTACAAAAACAGCTACCCCTCCACCATTTGTTTGGTACTATTCGAGGCCTTGTATAGATGATCATGTAGGTCACCACTTTGCTAGATTGACCCAAGAGAGTTTGTACTCATGGGTCCAATGTTCGTATAGGATTCCACAAAGACGGTATATATCATCTAGGAGTGGCTAAAGACTATAGAGAGTCAACAAAATTCATATGCTGATAGAAGATGGACGTCCATGGAGTTTGAGGAGGGAGACCAAGTTTCCCTTTAGGTCTCACATCGACGAGGATTACAGAGATTTGGCAGGGGTGAAAATTTATTTCTCTGATACAATAGCCATTTTGAGATTCTGAGTAAAGTTGGTGAGGTGGCATACCACTTAGCTCTACCCCACAGTTGCACTGGATTCATGATGTCTTCCACAAGTCATAGCTGAGGAGGTACATTCCTGATCCATCCCAAGTCATCGAATGGGGTGAACTGGACATTGACGATGGGGTGACTTTTGCAGATTTATTATGGAGCTCAAGGATTGACATGAGAGGATATTTTATCGGTGGTCGATTCCTCTAGTGGTTTTTTGGTGGGAGCACCTGAATCTCCCCAAGAGAACTTAGAATCAGGAGGCTCAGATTCATGCTCTGTACCCTCAACGTTTTGTTGAGTAGCCCCTGTATTGGATTTCATGGATGTAAATACCTAAGGTGGTGAGAATGTGGTGACTTAGATTTTCTCTGGTTTTATTTTTATGAATTAATTGAGACAATTACATGACCAAGCACTAAGACGACATGCGGTTTTGAGGCCCGGTGTGTCCCGAATAGATCGTTAAGTCATGCGCATGCGGTTTTCATGAAAAAGTGGAATAACTCTTAAAATGGTGATAGTTTAGAAATACGAGGGAATTGTTGCATTCAGAACAAAAAATTTACCTTAGGCGGGGCCTAACATCGGCCGACGTGGGCTGGATGTGAATGTTAGATTTTTGAGGTGAATTCCATTAAAATATTTAAAAAATAATAATTTATTTTATGAAGAATTGATTTTTTATAAAAAAATATTTCCAAGGAATTCAGGGTTATCACCATAGCCCTAAAATTATTATAAGACATGGAAGGAAGCCCTCTCGATGAATGGTGTTGACGGATCGAGCGGATTGAAAATCGTTATGCCAGCAGAGTGGAGAAAATTGTTGATGACAACAATGAAATATCTCTTCATCAACAATAAATACAAACCTATAAGTAGGGTGTTGTTTCATTGTGATTATTTCCCCCATTAATATTTTTCAGTGATGAAGGCAGACCAACCCACAAACAGGTTGATCTTCTGTTTGGTCATTCTTGCGGGATGGATAAATTTATGTGGGTTGATTATCGGGATTGATTTTGTTAAATAGATTTGACTTATTACCTCTCTATTATTCATTATGACATGAATGGGTGAAGACCAACATGATCAAGTCTATGATACTATATTTGGTCATTCTTGTGCATTTATCACTTTTCCCCCATCCTTTTGCATTCCCCATTCTTTGTGAAACATGGTCGGATGATTGTTAAACCATCGATCCTTGGAGAAACGATCTGAAACTGAGGATTTGAAACCATAATGACACTACTGAGGTGTGATGGTGAAAGGAAGAAACCAAACTAGAGGATCTGGCTGGTTCACATAGTGTATAAGGCGGAATGCGGTCCATGCGAGGCCGCATGGGAGAACATAGTGGCCGAGTCCATAGGCAGTGACCAAGGATGTGTCGACAAGGGGCCACATACATTGTTGGGAATTGATGTAACTTGAAGAGGTGGAGGCCATGGGGGAGGCTGGGGACGCGGTGTGTGTTTTTATTGACCATGGTTGCACCGCGTTGACCTGGTGTACGTGGCTGGGTCGGCCTCATGCGAGAGAAGGGGGTCAACCCACACATCATGCCAATTTGGGCAGACCAAGCCACTCCAGTGTCCAGGTGGGATGGGTCCAGCGGCCTAGTGGGCTAGACCGGGTCGGTCGACTAGATCGGGTTAGGATAGAGGGTCAGGCTAGGTCGGACCCGGACCAGACCCTGGTCGAACATTTTCAGAATATTGGTTATAGCTTTCAAACCGTGTGTTCGTTTGATGATCTATTTGTAGCATTGGGACCCTAGAGACAAGACAGTCTGTTTGAGGTACTGTATGGGAATTGTTGGGGAATTTGGAATTCGACCTAATGGATTGTGGATTAGTTTCTCTTGGTATAAGCAAACTATGAAAAGAATCCAGTGGCTGGCTATGATCTAGAAACTATGACATGGTGACTTTTTGACTTGGTGAATATGTGACTTAGTGACTATGCGACTTGAGAGCCACATTAATTATCGACACTCCATGTGTTATCAACATTTATTGTATTATTGACACTCTATGTGTTTTTGAAACTCTATGTGTTCTTGACACTCTGTGTGTTACTAAAACTGGGTGTTCTATGGACAAAGTCTTATAAAACTTCTTTTCATGATATTCACTTATACCTGTGTGAGATTACTATGTATCTTTTTTGTTGTACACTTCATGAAATTCCTTATGGTACACTTCATGTATTTCGTTGTGGTATACTTTATGTGTTTACTCTATGAAATACTTCATGTGTTTTCGTTGTGGTATAATTCATATATTTCTTAGTGGTGTTACTTTTTGGTATTGGTGTATCCAACTCAGTATTGTTTAACTCATCCTACATGGGATTTTCCCACACATGTTCTGTCTGGTGAAGATGATTGACACTTTGATGTGATCCTACATGGAATAGGACTAGGTGGTTCTTAGAGTGATAAAATAGATGAGGTGTGTTCCTATGGCTTCAGATAGATGTACTATACTTACCCATTAGGTAGGGTTGTCTATGGATGAGTTTCAGGAACCTGTACATTAAATTTTGTAGAATTGTTCTTTTGGTGGGCTTGTATTCTGGCCCTATTTACTTTCTAGTTCTCCTACTGTCATACTCTGTAGTGGGTATCTTAGTGTATGCATAAATTTTCTACTTATTTTTTTTACATATCAACATTCTTGTCTTGGACATGTGTGCATGTGTACATCTAATTAGGAAAATTCCTCCCATTTATGGGATATTCCTACTCAGCGCTAGTCGTTATCCCCTGTCCTATCAGAGGAGGTCTTTGGGTAATCACAGAATGAGACCCTCTAGGATTGGTCATGACAAATAATTTCTCTTACTTATACACAATCCGCACCAGGATATGTATCAACAATGTTTCTGGATCTTGGTCAACATGATACCATCTGATCACATGGTAAGGATCAAGCTGATAATTTTTCAACTATGAAACATGGATCAAATTATGCACCACATTGAACTGTGGTGGAAATTCCAATCTATATGACTCCCTACCAACGCATTCCATTATCTCAAATGGTCCTATGTATCGAGGAGATAAATTTCCCTGCTCTGATCCTCAAGAAAAAATTTCCACTCACAGAGACTGGAAACAGTTGTCAAAGATGACTCAGATATGATTTTTGAAGTCTCTACACCATCTCCAATCACTTCTTGATCAACTAAATATCCTCCATTATTTCTTGGATAAGGCTCGACCCAACCAGTGATGTCTCACCTATTTCCAACCAACAAAGTCGAGAATAACAAGGATTCCTATAAAATGCTTCCAACAAAGCCATATGTATCGAGTCCTGATAGATTTTTTATATAATAACTCCACTAAGGGTATGTTCTCTTCCCATGAGAAACCAAAATCTATTACACAAGCCCACAATATTTTTTTCAATATTTTTATTTTCTTTTTAGATTGTCCATCCGTCTTAGGATGATACACCATACTCATAGTCCACTGAGTCTGAAGGGATTTCAGTAAGGATTTTTAGAAAAAAGTGTGAACCTCAGATCTCTTTCGGATATGATTGAAACTAGTATGACATGACTCTTTACCACTTCTTGGTTATGTATCTCAGACATATCCTCCAACGTATGAGTTTAATGAATAGGGATGAAATGATCCGACATGGTAAGTCGTTCCACTATCACCAATATGGAGTCTTGTTTCCAAACCATTATTGGGAGACTTCTAACAAAATATATATCAATATTCTCTCATTTCAAAATAAGTATAGGTAAATATTTCAACATACCTACTAGACACTAATGCTCTACTTTAAGTTGTTGGTAAGTTAAACGTTTCAAAACAAACTTAGCCACCTTCTATTTCATACAAACCCACCGAAACTATGTCTTAAATGCCTTATAAATCTTTTGTATTCATGGATGAACAAACCATATCAAATAATGGAAGGCTTGAAGAAGTTTTTCATGACAAGCCATAGGTTCAACCATCCAATTCCTGAATCACAAAATTGAACTTCCATCTAGCCTATATCCCTCAATGGTCTCCACACTATTGAGTTTTGAACTCATTGCCACACATTCTACATCAAATGATTGTGCCTCCTATACCATTTTTAACAAATCAGGAACTTTGGAAATTGAAAGTAAAATCCCAATATCACCTCGGTCTTTACATTCAACATGAATATCGACTTGGACCGACATCAACTACCACTCATCTAAATATTATTTTTCCAACTGAGCACATGGCGTTCTTCTTAATGCGTCTACCACCGTGTTTCCTTTACCTGGTGTATACATCAAATAAAATTTGGACATTTGATGATACTACATCCATATTCTTTTCCTTATGTTAAAATACCTTTGTGAGAAAATATTCTTCAAGATCTTATGATAAGTGAAAATATTAAATTTCTCACCAATGATAGAATGTCGTCAAGTCTTTAAGGCAAGGACAACTACCACCAACTCCAAAGTGTGAATTGGGTAATTATTCTAATGAAATCTTAACTACCCTGAGCCATAAGTAACATCATGGTATAATTTCATGATAACACACCCCAAAATAAAATCTCAAAGCATCACAATCCACCATGTACCCTTGTCCTGATTCTAGAAAAATCAGGATTGGTGTGGATGTAAGGTGAAATTTTAGCTCTTAAAAATGCTTCTAAAATTACCCAATACATTAGAATGGAACATTCATCATTTTAAAAGATTCCATTGGTGAGGCTATCAGTGAAAAGTCACTAAATAATCATCGGTAATAACCAGCATGACTAAGGAAGATCTGTATATAAAGGACATTTTTTAGTGGTTTCCAAGAGATAACAACTTCCATCTTCTCTGGATCCACTGAAACACCTTATTCATAGATCAAATGGCCTAGAAAGAATACTTCTTGTATCCAAAAATAATAATTTGACAACTTTTTAAACAAATGATGGTATCTCAAGATTTCAAACACTATTACAAAGTGTTTCTCATTCTTAGCCCTTGTCCTTGAATAAAACAATATGTCATCTTCAAACACCACCAAAAAATAATAGAGATATATTTAAAATATCTGATTCATTAATTACATAAAGACTTATAGTAAATTTATAAGACCAAAATGAATTACCACATATTCAGAATTTCCATATATACTTTAGAAATTGTTTTTCGAAATATCCTCCTTCCAAACTCGCAATTGGTGATATCCTAACCGCAATTCAGTTTTAGATAACCACTAAGATCCCATAAATTGATCAAATAGATCATAAATTCATGTAAGTGAATATATGTTCCTTATTATAACTTGGTTAATCTTATGGTAATACACACATATAAGTAGAGTTCCATATTATTTCTTCATGAACCAGACCGGTGATGTCCACAGAGTTGTGCTCCACAAAATAAAACCATTTATTTCTAGCTCTTCCAAACACACTTTAAAATCCAATATTTATATTGGTTCCATCCTATATGAAATAAGGGAAATTGTAATGGTCCCAAGAAGGATATCAATCATAAACTCCACTTTCCTTATAGATGATAACCCTAAGAATTTATTGGAAAACAAATCTACGAATTGATCCATGACTGCTGGAAAAATGTTGTGCTCGATCTCTTCTGCCAATGAAAAATTCTATACCACCAAACAACAAGAGAGTTTTCCCACTTCTTGTACCAATGATCCCATTTCCCTAGTCTTTACAACTGTTTCTCCTTTAAATAGATGCTCGATGCCATCCTTAGTCATGAAACTAACTATTCTTCTCTAATAGTATGTGTGAGACTTGAACATTGTTATCAAATACATACCGAAGATTATATCATAAACATCCATCTCCAATGTAGAGAAATACCATTTCATATCAGCTCTATCAATAGTTATAGAACATGCTCTACACAGAAAGGCTCGACATTGTATTTGACTAATATGAGTTTTATGTTTTATAACCGAAGGCATAATATCAGGTTTTAATCTTATAAAATCAATAACACATGAATAGATAAAGGAATGAGATTTACTAGCATCAAACAACAATTTCATAATGATATAATTCAAAATAATCTTACCTATCATCGTAGATGGTCTAGCTTGATCATCCAAAAATCATCTTCTCAACTCTATATAATTTTTCTGTCAATGCATTATTATCCTGGTTTCCTAGCTGATATTACCATTGATAATGAGTCATGGTATTCAAAGAATCACCATGGTTATATTTACTTTTCTGAAGAGACTAATTATGAAAACGTCACCCTATCAATGCGTACGACACTAGAGATAGCTGGGAATTGTCTCGATCACCTAACCTCGGAGCACTATGACAATAACACTTAATATGTCCCATATTTCTGAAATTGTGGAATGATCTTGGGGGAATTGTACACTCTCTATTCGTCTGGTCAAAGGAACGACATTGGAAATGTCCTGATTTTTTCATGGGTCTCAGAGGAAGATTCACTAGTCCAGCTGTCTGATTATGGTTCTCACTCCCACCCTGGAAGTAACTGTCCCACTTCCACTTTCTTCTAGAATTATAGTTCCCATATGTTCCCATAAGTATCAAAATAATTCATCCTTCCATAGTTATTGATATGTCCCATTCAACCAACATATATCTATTAAACATATCTGTATAATTAGTAATACATAGCACAACAATATTCAAGCGAATCTCCTGCCTTAGCCTTGATTCAAATATGTGTTCCTTCAAGGCCGCACATACAATGTCTTCGGGTGAAAAGCATGATAAAATCATAAATTTATCCATATACTCTGTGAAAAATAGATTTTACTACATCATGATGAAGAAGTATGTTGTTCTCAGAATCTTTAACATGCGGGGATATAATTTTTTGTTGAAAAATTCTTCAAAATACTCCCAAATAAGGCCTTGATCAATGTTGGACTGCCCCACTAGATCCCACCACTAGTGTGCAAGATCATCAATCATATACGTTGCCCGATTGACTATTAGCTCTACTAGTGTGTCAATGAAATCAATGAAACAACTCATCCTATTCATCCATTCCTCTACTATTTTTCAATCAGTATCACCCTAAATGATGAGTGGATTCTACTTCTAGAACTGGACGGAATGATCCACTTCTCTTGGACCAAACCTATGGTTCCTAGTGTATTCTACTTTAATTGCATAGACTATATTATGAACTAGTTATTTTTTCCTCTATGGTTCAGATGCAACCATATTCTCAACATCTTCTTCCAGTTGGTTTCTACTATGTCTAACATGTTCCATTTTCTAAAAAAATAACAAATTCCACAAGTGTCACTCACATGTTACTGAAGTCTTATCTTTTCAAAAAATTTAACACATTAATTATCAAAAATATTCATTCCAAAAATAAACCTTTTTTAAATTCAATCGTTTACTTTTTAATAAAAATATCTATTTTCTTTTGAAAATATATAATTTTCTAAATAACACAATCATGATCATTTTCAAAATCATTCATTTGAAGACAATTATCAACATTTTTAAAAAATATACACTTTTGTAAAAAATCCTTAATCAATACTAAAAATGAAATATGCAATCCTAGTGGGAATTAATTCCTCTAATTCATGTAATTATTATCTTATTGACTAAACCCATGATAATGAGATTTCAAAATACTATAAGTTTCACCAAAACATTGATATATCCAACTCCCTCGTAACTTGAATTTCAACATAAAAAGGTTAGATATGTATTTTTATGCTCTACAATTCATGTCTAGAAAATCCTACTCCTTTCTATGGTTCCAAACCAATGAATAGAAAATAATGAATTCAACTCCCAAACTAAGAAACTTGATGACTACTTGTTCCACAAGGAAATGAACATGCTGATACCATTTATCTGAAACATGCTTTTGGACTGAACAAAATTGAAAAAATTTGTAACATCCCTCCTTCTCCTCATATTCTTGAGAATGTGGGAGGATGATACAAATCCTTAATAAACATCCCAAAGTTGTCAAAGTCTATTAATAAATGACAAAGGGATTCAATTCATGATGGTGATAATTTTTTCCTTTAAGAATAAACCAACTAACCCAATATATTTCAACCAAAAAAACCACTAAATGATGCATGACAACGATGAAAGACATCCTAACAATTAATTTATCAAAATAAAACTAGAAACAAATTACCATAGTGGATGAATATATTAGAAAAGTAAATAGTATAAGAAAAACTAATAAAACTCTATGACAATCAAAAGACTCCAAGATCCACATTCTTCATTCTCCAACCTCACCAAACAACCCACGAATCACGAGGTAGTGCTGAAGACGTATTATAATTTACCTTTTCCCATTTTTGGTAGATGAAATCTGTAAAAGCACCAAGGTACCAAAAAATTGGCGAGTAATAAAACTCATTAGGATTTCCCCAATGACTTCCCTACTCACGCCACCAGGTAATAAGAGTTAGCATCATTAAAATAGAACATTATATATAATAAATTTTTTGAAATAGTTATTAACTAAATATAAAAATATTTCAAAATAGTTTATAACTAAATATAAACAAGTACGATATTAAAAGAACTTCCAATGAAATCCATTGTTTAAAGAAATCAACCAAATAATGATTAAACCCCATTCCTCAAGTTCCATTTGGCATAACCTTTCCATTCCACATAACCACTCCCCTAACTATACATGCTTGATTATGACTGTTCTATACTCATGAGTAGTCTCTAATAAGTCTACTATGTCATCACTGGGTAATTATTTACCATGAACCATTACATCTTAAGAATCTAGCACAATATAATATTTCAACCAAGTCTTGTAAATGGAATATGGACACACATGGACACCATGTATTCCCAAAAAACCATGAAAAAACTATTTCAAAAAAAACCATTTTTATTTTATACCTTTTTCAAAAAATAAATTTTAAAATTATATCAAATAAATATTTTAAAAATCAACATTTTAAAATTGTGAAACTAAGGAACTTGAAAAAAAATCCCCATAATTCCATCATTTCACAAAAACTATAAATTGCCACTAATGGGGATTTATATCATAATTTGAACCAAGATTTCATATTCAATTTAAAACAAATAAACCAATTTGAAACTAATACAATAAATTTTAGAAATAGGAGTCAAGCGTGAATCCACCTACCTCAAGAGTTTTGGTGAAAATGAAAAATGACACGAAAAACATCAAAAATGGGTTGAATCTCCACGAACCCACCTTAGATGTAATCTCCTATCAAAAACCAAGAGAAATCAAGACTTATTTTTCATTAAAAACCTTATATATACCCATAATGGGAATACGACAAAAAAAAAATAAGGAGTGAAGTAGGTATAATAAAACAAATCAAGAACGATGAAGAATAAAGCCTTACCATGGGAATCGAGCTTCAACGCCCTAATGGATTGATCCGGTTTTCTTTTATTTCTCATAAAAGTGGTTATTCAAAAATTGGGAGGACAAGAATCCCATTTTAGGTCCATTTTAAGGAAAAATAATAGTTTAAATGCAAAAAAGTGATAGATCCACTTTTTAATGAGGTGGTTTTTGACCCACGCATGATTTAGTCACACGATTAAGAAAATAGTGAGCTATCTATGCTAGAGCTTCTGTATTAAGAAATTCCTCACACAGTTGGCTTACATGACTTCCAAACCATGTTACCACCATTTCTATGATCTCTTTCCAATATTTTCACCACACCAAACAGTTTCTCCTAGTATTATACATGGATTAGAAAAAAGGTGTGCAACCTGTTGACCTCTCTATCTCCTCTCTCAAAAAGCTTGATTTCATGAAATTTTTGAGTGGTTTTCAAAAATATTTCACCACCTGTGAACCTATATACATGCCTCAAAACTCCTTAAAAGTTCCCTAAATCCTACCAAACTTTACCATTATACTTTATATACTTAAAAATCATAAAAAAGGGTTACATACTAGAAACTAGGGGTGCTACAATATAAATACACATGAGATATAAAACTTAACCATAGATATTATAATAAACAAATAATCACATGGAAATAAATACCTAATTACATAACAATGTAATTCATAATGAAATTCAACTAAAACTCACCGTCAAGTATTTGGAAAAGATACCATACATAAATGAGTATGCTGTAATACAATACCCAAACTAGTTTGTCTCATAAGACACACCTATAAAAATAGGGGCTATAGTGGGATCCAAAATGAATTTCTAAGTCTAATATATTACACATATAAAATGGTTGAAATATAACAAGCATAAATATTTTTTTGAAACTATCATACAAAATGTAAATAACCTTCCCTGCTAAGTAAACACAATCACAAACCAACCGGAGTAATATGGTGAATCATATTAAAACAGTAAAAAATAATCAATAAAAATTAAATAAAATATGGAAGATGGTATATTTAGATATAAACCTCAATTAATCACAAGATTTAATAAAGTTTTTTGACATAGATTAAATACATTAAATGAGATCATCGAAAAATTATTGATGAACACACCCTTTTTCACATTGAAAATAAATTATGTTTGAAATGAAGCACAATTATAAAAGAAAAAATTTAATTTGAATATAATATTGTAAAAAAACCATTTAATCTTTAAAAAATTAATCTTTCATAATGTCGGTAGAATCCACCCATTTGTATGATTTTAAAAAAAATCTTCTTTATTTTTTTCAGAAAAGTCTCAAAGAACATTTTCAGAAAATGAAAAAATATATCTTTCAAACCATTTTGTAAAAAACATTAAGTAAAAAGTATTTGAAAAATGATAGGATAATATTAAGAAAAAATTGCATTTTTTTAGACAACACAAACTGGTAAGAAAAAAGAGTTTTAAGGGAATATTTTTAAAAAATAATTATTAAATGGACATCTCTTAAAACTTTTATATCATAGAAGTGATCATTTACCAGATACATTGTTTATGGGTATAAACTTTAAATAAATTATAAAAATATAAATACAATATAATTTAATCAAGATTATTTTCAAACAAACTCAAAGAACAAAAATATAAATGATGCATATGTTAATCTTAATGAAAGGAAATTTGGATAATAAATTCCAAACAACCTTTTAATCAATCAAATTTCATTCCTTATAAAAGTAATAATTACAAAATGAAAAATTTAATACCATGAATATAATTAGATTCATGATATGATATATCAAATTAAATTATATACACTAAATTCATGAAATAAGTGGTGAATAAGGCATATATCTCACAGAAGTAAAAGTGAGATGAGAAAATGCATACCACACATTACACTTCCTTTAAACATGTTAAAAACGAATATATAATGTTTAAAAAATGTTATTAAGTTATTAAAGAACTATAAACATATTTATAACACATTATATAACCTTTTAATAACATCTTACCTCACATTAAATAATAATATTTCATTACTTTCATTGTTACAGATGATTTCGTTTCATGGTTTCATGGTATGTTCACTTGTGTAATATTATAGATGTTCTTATAATATGGGATTAAATATTTAGAAGTGGAATTAAATAGTATTATACAACTTATATTTTTATAAATGGTCCCCTGTAACATTTTTATTTCTTATATGATGATTATTCATTTTATATAATTTTAATGATAATTGTTTAGTTTATTTTGGTGTTTTTTCTGAATATCAGGAACTAGTTTCATTTTATTTAATATATTGTGTATATATTAGTTTCAGATCATGAAATACAATATGATATTATTATTAAAATATTTTCTTACCATAATAATACATTTATGACCATCCATGAAGGCAGTAATGGAAAACTAAAAATCATTATTCACAAAGTCGGTTAACCGCTATTATTTGGATAATGGTTTAATTTCTTTCAATAAATGGATATAATAAAATGTATTGGTAAACTATATTCAATTATTATCATAAAATTCAATTATTTAAAATATTCTAGAGTTATTATTCGTTGATTTATGAAGGAGTTTATTAGAAATTAGTAGAAGAAAAGAAAATAAGAGTGGTGACCTGAGAAAAATAACTCTTGAATATCACCTCCTTGAAGGATACCTTAAACACATTATAATTGGTATTAGGGTAAAACCAGATGCACATGGACATGGGTATATTTTTTAGGATATTTTTGGGAATATATTTTTGGATGTTCAAGGATTTTGATGAGAAATGGGGCAGTGAGGGGTGGTATTTATACTTGAGGAGGGGTGCTTTTAAGTGATTAAATAATGATTATTTTATGTTTAAAGCCAACCACATTTGGGTGGAACGAATTACCATAATTTTGGATTATAATAAATGTTTCAATGTAATTTTAGGGTTTTTAAAAACTTAAAACAAACATTTAATTTTTCAGTTTTAAGTTATTTTATGATTTTACCTTTTAACTTTAACCTGTTACATTATTTTACCTATAATGCGGTAAAGAATTTTTATTACCATGTTAAATTTCTTAGGCCTAAAAATAAAAATTCACTAATGAAATAATTTGTACCATATTATTACTAATATGGAATTCATTATACTAATATAAATTCATATAATTGGTAAAATGAGATTAAAAATTAATCCCTTATATGAGAGGACAGAGCATATTTGTTTTTAAAAAGAACATGTTTAAAAGTCTGAAATGTTTTCATATCAAAATTCACTATGAAAATAATTTAAATGGACCAAATTTTATTAATATATTTATAATTGAAAAATTGTAACTTTATAACCATTTTAAAATATAATTTTACATTATAAATTATTTATATGAAAAGTCAATTCTAAATTAAAATTTAGTATTTTTTACTATTATCAAAATAATGAAACTTCTCATGAAACACAATAAATTCACCAAAAGATAATTTGGATACTATTATTTCAAAAATTGAGTTTATTTTTTCAAAAAAAAATTATAAATGTTTCAAAATTTAGTTGTAAAATAGGCGCATCATTAAAACGAGGCAAAATTGCCTTTTTGAAAAATATAGATTTTTATGCTTAAAATTGGGTCAATTATTATGATAATCCTATAAAACTTCTTTGATAAATTTAAAAACATTTTATTGAATATATAACATATAAATTTCATTAGTATTTTTTTAATGATATTGAATTATTTAACTGTTTAATATAAAATAAAATGCCACTGTAGCCTTGAAAAGGAGTTTTTATAAAAAAACACATCCTTTATGTTCAATTGGTTTTTATTTTTATTTCCAATTAATTTATAATAAATTAATTCATTTTATAAAAAGGTGTAAACTATATTTTCATAATATATTTAATCTTATTCATTTCCTCCAATCTAATGACTAGGCGATAACTATCACAATTAAATAATAATATTTAATCATTTATTTAAGCTCAGTGTTCTGTGTAATGTATGATATTGAACATAACGATCTTTTAAAATATTGGGTTGTTATAATATACACTCATTCAACAAATTTCATCCACTAAATTTTAAATTTTACTTCCAAAATCAATGTAGGATATTTTAGAATTCAATTGTGTGAAACCCACATCTTAAACTAAGTTAATAAAAAATGATCTTAAAAAGAGGGAAATGGAAATTTAAAGGTCCCAAAAAATTAGAATTTATATTAGGTTAAAATTCATGAAAACATGTAAATGGTATAGAAATACAACTATCTTGTTCTGATGGAGAATGATAAAGAACACAGTCTTTAAAATGTTCACCATCATAAAATCATAAATTTTTTATGGGTTAAAAACCATTTATTTCTCAGTAAAAAAATTAAACTTATAACATTTTTAATCTAGAATAAATTTAATAAAGTTTATGGTTTACTTTACAATCTATATAAACACTTTAGAAAATAAAAATACATGATTTATTTTTATTTCATATGGATAATAACATTAATTGGTTATTCTTTGATTTATTTTCACTTTATCACTTACACCAGGGAATTTATGTTCAAGTTGAATTTTTTATTCTTGAATTACATTAATAAATCATAAGATCCGTAAATCATTCCTTAAACCTCTAAATTATTACTGAAACTGAAATGATAAGAAAACATTATCCAATATGATAAATCATACTTTAAACATGAACAAAAATATCCAATGTTCAACATAATCTATTCCAAAATAAGATAACCTTATGAATAATCTAGAATACATCTTTAAAAATTGATTGTACAAAAAGCAAGAAGGTAGGTTACTATATTTTCAAAATAAAATTCGCATTTCCATATGTATTAATTCCTATATCACCTTAAAACCATAATAAAAACATGCATGCTCCCAAAAATAAAATATCATTTATATTCCTTAAATAAAAAAATAGTAAACCAATAAAATATAACAAAATACATCAAATCACTAACCACATTAATGTCCACCAATTAAATTCTCTAATTAACCCAATCTAAAATATAAACATTCCACTAAATTACTTTTCAGGGTTATCAGTACCATTCAACATATTTTCTAAAAGGCTTAAAGAATATGTATTGTACTAAAATCCTTATTTATTCGATAATCCTTAGGACAAACAAATCATGGATAAAATACTCAAATAAAATAATTATTTAATATAATCATAACAATATTAATAATTCATCTACATATGTGGTATGATCATAATAGTGAACATGACCCATTAAATTATTTTGCAGCATATTAATTTGATTCTTTCAAAATTATCTTTTATAGTGCATCGTGTCCTTACAATTGAAGCATTGAACATTCAATGACTATTTATTTACATTGAAATATTGATCCTGGTGTCTTTTTCCTCCACTCATGACGAAAAATACTTTTCCTCCTAAGTATATACCATGTTCTTTCTTTTCATAATTATCGCATGTGTGCAAATAGTCCTTTCCTTATTTCATTTATCTATTTTTTTTCCTATTGTCCCATTCTTTGGGTTCTTCCTTACAAAGACATAATGCATAGAAAATCTTCACCATCCCATAATGACATTATAAAATTTTCATCATTTGACAAGAATGATTTAGAGACTAGATTCCTAAACAATATTGGGTTAAAACTATTGAAGAAATTATCATTTTTAATCTTTATAATGTGTGCATTGATGTGGTTCCCATTCCTCCATCATGGTGCCATTTTTAATTATGAAACAAACTAGATTAGGTCATAATATCTTGAAACATAATGTATAATATCAGAATTAGTGAAACACTTAACATAAATTTAAAATTAAGGTGTAACTAAATTCTAAATTACAAGTTTGGTTTCATTGGGATTATTTCTAAATTATATTATTGGGTTTTATTCTCTAAAATATGTTTCCATAAAACTAGTTCCAAAGTTTTCTACTAAACTTCTTATGATACAAACTGTAATTCCCCTAAATCTAGTAGCTAAGAGTCCATGATTAATTTAGTATATTAGAATAATATATAAGTAATTGAATAATAAAGGAATGAAAAGTTTAGTATTTTTCGAAATCCAGATACATAATTTATCCTAACATTAAAATAGAAAATAGAAAATACAGAATCATTTGAGGACACCATTATTCTCCTATATTATCCCTGTATAACAGTTATAATAAACATTTTAGAATCCCGGGGACAAATAAAACATACGAAAAGGGTGAGCTAAAATGATTAGTAAAGTTTAAGTACAACATAAGTTATCATAAATAATCACTAACTGTTATGATGAGGTAAATTATTTAAACACATTCCATTTAATCAACATCATGAGCATAATATGGCCAGAATAAAATATGATTAAATAATTCCATATAAATAATAACACGAACAAGAAAACATGACCATGGATATTCTAATAAATGAATAATCACATGGAAATAAATAACTAATCTCATAATGAGGGAATACATAAATACAAACTTCTAAAACTCACCATCAAGTCTTTGACCAAGACGCCATACATAAAAGGGTAATATATACGTCAATACTCAAACTAGTCTGTCTCATTAAACCTATCGATGCGTCGGGGGTTATAGCGGGCCCCACCCAACACATACTAAGCCCAACACATTCCTCATATAAAATGTGTGAAGCATAATCAACATATAAAGTTGTATTGAAACTAGTATACAAAATGTAAATAACATTCTCTATTATGTAAAAATAATCACAAACCATCTAAAGTAATATGGTAAATGGTTTCAAAATAGTAAAAACTAATCAATAACCATTTCATAAAATATATAAGATGATATCAAAATATATCAACCTCAATAAATCATAATATTGAAAAAATTATGTTAGAATAGATGTAAATAATTTTATTGATATCCTTGAAAATTTTACAGTGAATATACATCTTTGCACATTTGAAAGAAATTATTTTTAAAAATCCCTAAAATTATAAATGAAAAAAATTAATTCAAGATAATATTGTAAAATTTTAATGTAATATTCAAAACATTAGGTCTTAGTGATGGTGATAAATTCTGATCATCCATATAATTTAAAAAAACATTATTTTCGTATTTTTATCGAAACAGTCTCAAGGAATATTTTTTAGAAAATAGAAAAATAAAACTT
The DNA here is from genome assembly GCA_963277665.1 of Viscum album. Taxonomy (NCBI): domain Eukaryota; kingdom Viridiplantae; phylum Streptophyta; class Magnoliopsida; order Santalales; family Viscaceae; genus Viscum; species Viscum album. Next base: position 2,049,089,092 of record OY728119.1, read on the forward strand.
TTAAACCATTTTGTAAGAGATATAAAACATGAGTAAAAACGACTTTAATAATTCTCAAGATAATAGTAACAGTTTATTTGGAAACAATATTAGAAAATACATGCATTTAAGAAAACTAGAGTTTTACAGGAAACTTTTTAAAAAATAATTTCTAAAAGGATGTCTCTTAAAAATATCATATTATTGATGTTCCCATTAACCAAATTATTTTATTATGTGTATCTACTATAAATCCAAATAAAATAAGTGTAACTAAAACATAAGTTAGTAAAGAGTGATTTCACTCATAATCATATCATGAAATAATCAATGAAGTAGAACTTTAACCCATTTTGTGGAAATTGAGCATAGAAATCCCTTACCACATTTTAATCAGTCGAGTTATATGGCTCATAAAAGTTAAAATTACTAAATGAAACATTTAATACCATGAAGATAATTGGATTCTTTATATGATATATCAGAGGGAAATATATTCACAACATATAAGAAATAATTGGTGAATAAGTCATATATCTCACCGAAGTAAATGTGAGATGAGAAAACCATTACCTCACATTATACTTCCTTCAAACATGTTGAAATATCTTGTATAATAGTTTAAATAATGTTATTAATATATTAAATAACTATATTCATATTTATATTACCATATATTACCTTTAAATAACATCTGACCACCCATCAATTATAATATTTCAATAGTTTTATTGTTTTGGGTGATTTCATTTCCTGGATTCATGGTCAGTTCCCTTGTGTAATTTTATTGATGTTATTGAAATATGTGATTATAACTAAATAAGTGGAATAAAATTGTATTAATATGATTTTAGATGTATAGATGGTTATATATATCATTTTTATTTCGTGTATGAGGATTAATCATTTGATAGAATGTTAATGACATACGTTTAGTTTATTTTAGTGTGTTTTCCAAAAATCATGAACAAATTTCATTTTATTTAATATTATGTATATATATTAGTTCTAGAAAATGATATATGTTAGAATATACTTAATAAAATATTATTTAACCATAATAATACATTTATGAATCGTCGTGATGGTAGTAATGGAAAATAAAAAATCATTATTCATGGAGATGATTAACAACCATAATGCGGACAATGGATTCGTCTATCTAAATAAGAAGAGGTAAGAAAAGGGATAGTTATAAGATATTACAATAGTTACATAAAATTATAGAATTACATGGTTCTGAAGTAATTATTCCGTTATAGATAGAGGATTTTAAGAGAAAGTAGAAGAAGAATAGAAAATAAGAGAGGTAGTTTTAAAAAATTACCTCTTGAATATCACCTCCTTGAAGGATCCCTTAATGAACATAATATTGTTCTCTTGGTGAAACCAAAAACAATATACATGGGGAGAGTGCGTAGGTGATTTTTTGGTATATATTGGAGTTTCCTTAAGGTTATTGAGGAGAAATGGGGCTGACGGGTGGTATTTAAACTTCAGGAGTGGTGGTTTTGAGTGATTAAATAAAAAATATTTTATGTTTAAAGAGAACCAAATATTGGTGGAAACAATTCCCATGATTTTTTACGACAATTAATTCTTTAATTACTGTTTAGGGTGGATAAAAACTTCAAAAAAACCATTTAATTTTTTACTTTTTAGTTATTTTAGGCTTTTATCATTTAACTTCAACATGTTACATTATTTTATCTACATTAGAGTAAATCATTTTTTACCATAGTAAATTTTTTATGACTTAAAATTAAAATGATATTAAGAAATAATTTATAAATTATTATTTCAAAAATGCAATTCATTTTAACTAAATAAATTTAAATTGGTAAAATAATATTTAAAATTTATCCTCGATACGGATGACAATGTAGGTTTAAAAAGGAAAAATGTTCAAAAGTTTGAAATGTTTTTAGATAAAAATTAATTATGAAAATTATTTCAATGAACCAAATTGTATTAATAGATTTATAATTGAACAATTTATCTTTAAAACAAATTGAAAATATAATTTGACATTATAAATTATTTAGATGAGAACTCATTTTTTAATTAAAATCTAGTATTTTTTACTATTTATCTAAAAATAAAACAACAAAAAAATACCAAAAAATCACTCTAATGTAATTTTGATATTATGATTTCAAAAATTATGTTTTTTTAGTAAAATAAAATTTATAAGGGATACAAAATTTAGTTTTAAAATAGGTGTTCCATTAAAAGGTGGAAAAATTGTTGGAACAATGGTTGTTCTATGCAGGAATTTGAGTTTGGTTTGTGTTTGTTGTCAATCCTCAGTGGAAGTTCCGAATGTGTGCCAGCAAAGTGATCATACATTTCAAGCATACAACAATATTGAATGTGGTGCTGTTTCCTAGTGTTTTCCAATTTTTTGGGCCTCAAAATCAGAAATTGAAGACATGGATTGACTGCAAAAGGCGGTTCGCACAAGAAGGAAGTGGTGTGTAAAATATAAGAGGCTTGTGCGAAATACTTAAGTTGGGCACGGAAAACAGCGGGATACGCGAAATAGTTTTCTGCGCAAATAGTTTTTCGAAAGCAGATTGGTGAAAAATGGAAAAGGCATGGGCTGCGCGGAAAGTAAAGACTGTGCACGAAATACTAGAGCTAGGTGCGAAAACAGCGTGGTGCGCGAAATAGCGGAGCGAAGTTTTTCGCGCAAATAGTGTTTGGGAATCACACCGTCGAAAAATGGAAAAGGCATGGGTCGCGCGAAATATCTGGAGAGGTGCGCGGAAAATGATACCTGCGCGAAATATTACGTGCCAGATGAGAGGTTTTCTACGCCGAATGGGATTTTGCGCGCGGGGGTCTCAGTCGCCTATAAATATGAGGTGACCCCCTTCATTCAAGATGGTTGAAGACTTAGAGAAGATCTGAGGTCTGATGTGCGAAAAGGATCATGTAAAGGGGCTTGCGCGAAATATTTGGAGTTGCGCGGAAAATTTCGGGATGCGTGAAAAATGAAGAGTTGCACGTAAAAATTGGGTTTGCACATAAAAGATCCAGTTGCGCGAAAAATGGGATTTTTTCTCGAAATATTTTTCCGTGCAAAAAGTAAATTTTGCGCGCAATATGAAGGTTTTGCGCGCAAAGGTTTGGTGTTGCGCGCAATTGTCAGTAAAGATTGTCTGGACGTTCTGATTATCCGGTTTAGGGGTTCTGTGCGTTCTAGTGCATCTATTCTGGAACTTCGATGCAAGCAGAGTCTCGTACTGAGCAGAGGAAAAGACTTCAATGCAAATCTATTGAATAGACCTTCATATCTATAAACTGAGTGGGACTTCACCAAGGGAAGTGAGCCAGGGGGAGTCAACGTGAGTGTCCCAAGGGAAGCAGTGAGCTATCCCTGAAACTTTGTAAAGGCAGTGATCCTGGGACAGAGTGTATGTGCCTGAACCTTTGTAATCCACAACTAGTGAAAATTAGTGGAATTTGGTATGACCGACAACCTGTTGGCGTATGCTCCTTGGACGTAGCCCTTAGTGGTGAACCAATTAAAAAAGTGTTGTGTCCTCTCTCTGCATGTGAATGTCTGCATTCTAAACTTTTCAATCAAACAAGTTTTACAAGTTCCTACCAACGTGGGAACAAGATCCTATACTTTAAAAGAAAAAGTTGTCACCCTGATTCACCCCTCCCCTCTCAGGGTGTCCCGGGGTTCTACAAGTGGTATCAGAGGGAGGTTGCTGGTATTAAATCTGTCCTCTGTCGTCATGGAGAATGCAGTCAATGTCAGGGGAGTCCCTCTTTTCGATGGAAGTAATTTCCAGATTTGGAAGAATAGAATGAGATCTCATATAAGATCCCTTGGAATGGATGTCCTATTTTCCACTTTCCAAGGTATACATGTTACTGATTCAAAAGGGCTGGCTATGACAGATGCCGATATAAAAATTCTTGATGTTGATACTAAAGCGCTGAATTCTCTCACTGCAGCTCATTCAGACCAGATCTATCTAAAGGTGTTGAGTTTCACCTCAGCAAAGTCTATGTGGGATAAAACTGAAAACATCTATGAAGGAGACAGCAAAGTGAAGGAGGCGGAGCTTCAAGTCTTACACAATAGGTTTGACGATTTAAAGATGCATCCTAATGAGAATGAAAATTCATTCTTCAATAAAATCACTGAAGTAGTAGGAGAAATTAGAGGTCTTGGAGAAGAAATCAAATACATTGATATCATTAAGAAGATACTGAGAAGACTTCCTCCTTTGTACAATGCAAAGGTGTCAGCCCTTGAAGAAAGAGATCTATCCAAACTGTCTCTAGATGATCTTTTAAGTAGTCTAGTGGCATATGAGATGAGAGTCAACCCCGAAGATTCCAGAACTCATGTAAGCAAGGAAATGGCATTCAAAGCCATGGAAAAACTGAAAATTTCAGAAGATAGTGGTGGTGAAGATGATGAGGAAAAGGAAATTCTTTCTCTCATCGCCAAGAAGCTGAAGAAGGGAAAAGGTAAATTTAAAGGCAAGCTACCTATGGCATGTTTTCGTTGTGGAAGAGTCGGGAACATTGCCTCTCAGTGCCAAAGAAAGTTTAATGATGATGAAAGCGATGTAGAAGAAATTGAGAAGCCTCAGAGAAGGTTTTTCAAAAAGGGAGACTTCAAATATGGAAGGAAAATAAAAAGGAAGAGTTTTGTATGTGAAGAGAAAGATGATGATACTGAGTTGTGTGAAGAAGAAGAACCAGAATTCAAAGCAGGAAACCATGCTTCCATGATGGCTACCATTGAAAAGTCAGAACCCTTGATCAATAAAGATAGAGATAATCAGATTATTTCTAATGGTGATTCAAAGACTCAATTTAAGGATGCTTTTTCCAATCACCAGAATAAATGTAAGAGGTGTAATAAGTGGAATGAAATGGTGGAAGAATCATCAGAATATATTGATGAGCTTGAAGCAGAGATTGAACGACTAGAAGAACTAGTGAGAGTTCAGTCATCAATCCTTGAAAGCATAGATGATGTAGTGGAACTAAAGCTCAAAATTGAAGAAAAAGAAAAGGCCATAAATGACCTTTCATACAGACTAGAAGAGAAGTCCAAGACTATTGAGGGACTTGAGGAAGATGTTGTTACTCTTGGAAGTAAGATTGAATTTCAATCAACGACAAATGAGGGAAAGAAGAAAATTCATTTCGGAAGATTCTCAGATGAAGAATTACTAGCAAGAGCCAAGTTTGGTTCAGATGGGGTTGGAAAAATCTTTAGTGATCAAAGACCCACTTACATGGGAAAGAGTGGAATTGGCTGTGAAGCTGAGACATCAACTGCTGGAAGCAAAGAGAGCCAAAATAACAACAAGATGAAAGTTGGACATGCTGAAACATTACCTGAAATGCTGAAAAAGAAACCCTCAACCCAAACTAAAAGAAGAACTGAAAATTATCCTCAAACTTTCAGAAATGATAGGCAGTTCAACTATTCTCCCAAGAAAGAAGGCATGAGGAGAAATTCAAGTGAAAATACATTTCCTCTCATGAAGTGTCAGTTCTGTGGTTATCTGGGCCATACCTTGTCATACTGCGAAGAGGCAAGGAGCTACTTGAATGGGGAAGATCTGGGAAGTCAAAAACGGAGACCGGTTTCATATCCTCCTTCTTATAGAAGAAATAACTTCTATGGTTACTATTTTAATTTTTCTAACTTTCACCATGAAGCTATGTATTGCAGGCGGCAGTACGACAGGAGAAATACATACAACACTCAAAGACGGGACATTTTTCATCCTCCTGATGATGTTGTTCTCACAAACAGTTTTTCACCTGTGGAAGAAGATTATGGGTATGAAGAATCAGATTATGTGGAAGAAATTATTAAAAGTCCATCGGTATCCTATGCTCAACCCAATATCTCATGGAAAGAGAAGAAGAAGATCGAGAAATCCAATCTTGTGGAAGTAGCCCTCAAAGCTACAAAGAGCAGCATCACCTGGACCCTTGATAGTGGATGTTCTTCCCATATGACTGGAAATGCTGACCTTTTGGAGAACATTGAAAAGAAGGTTGATGGAACAGTACGGTTTGGTAATGATGGTGCTTTGAAGATTAAAGGTAGTGGGAATACTGCTCTCGCCAACGGGGAGCTGAAGAAGACTGAAGTTCTTTATGTGGATGGTCGACGGCACAATCTACTTAGTGTAAGTAAACTCTGTGACTCAGGGCTGATAGTAACCTTCAATCAAAAAGGCTTCACTATAAAAGGAAAAACAGGGAATTCTCTTATGAAAGGTTGTAGAACAGATGGAAACTTATATCAGGTTGACAGCAAAGTGAACTCTTTCTATTTTTCTGTTGAAGAAGAAAACAATTTGTGTCATCGAAGGCTGGGGCACATTAACCAACAATAAATGGAAAAGATATCTAAGCTGAAGATAGTCATGGATATTCCCATTCTAAAACGTGAACGGGAAAAGTCTTGTGATGCTTGTATTCGTGGGAAGCTGGTCTGTAATTCATATCGGCCAAAGAAGAAAAGGGCATCACATCTTCTTGATCTCATTCATACTGACGTATGTGGCCCAATAAATGTTGCTGGAACCTATGGAGAAAGGTAATTCATCCTCTTCATTGATGATTATAGCAGAATGGATTGTGTAATGGTGATTTACAGGAAGCGACAAGTACTTGATTGCATGAAAAATTATCGTCGGATTGCTGAGAATGATACTGGATGGTCAATAAAAGTCCTACAATCTGACAATGGAGGGGAATTCACATCCATAGAGTTTGAAAATTACCTAGAAAAACATGGAATACAACATGAGGTAGCTGTTGTGAGAACTCCACAACAAAATGGAGTTGTTGAGCGTCGGAATCGACAGGTCAACAATATGGCCAGGACTATGTTGATTGAGAGTGGTATCTCTCGCCATTACTAGAAGGAGGCTGTTGAAGCTGTAGTGCACATTCAGAATTGAACAGGGCTCTATATGGGAGAAACAAAGACACCATACGAATTGTGGCATGGAAGGAAGCCATCTTTGAAATAATTTCATGTTTTCGGAAGCAAATGTTTCATTTGGAATAAAGAAGGTAACCAATGAATGTTTGGTGACAATGCTGATGAAGGAATTTTTATTGGGTATCCACTGAACAACAAAGCTTACAAGTGTTTCAATAAACGCTTGGGGAGGATTGTGGAAAGCAACGATGTTAAAATCATTGAAGGAAAAACCCCAAATGTTTCAAATAGTACCTATGATGATGAGATAGAAGATGATAATGAATATGAACATGGAATAAATACAAATACAGAAATAGAGGAAGGTGTACAAAACACTCAGGGGTCACATCATGATGTTGACTCAGACGAAGAATCTGAAGAGGAAAAGTTGGATGGTGAGAATGCGACTGAGCCTCACAGGAGAAATCGAAGAGCATAGATTGATCCATCTAACATAATTGGAGACAAGAATGCACCCACATAGACAAGAAGGATGAGGAATAGCAAACCTTCTGCATTTCTGTTAGTTTTGGAGCCATCCTCATTTGAAGAAGCTACAAAGGATGAATCCTGGGTAAAAGCCATGAATAAAGAGTTAGATCAGATTGACATGAATCAGACATGGGATCTTGTCCAGAGACCCAAAGGTCATAATGTGATTGGAACAAAATGTATATTCAAGAACAAGTTTTATGAGCATGGAAGTGTTGTCAGAAACAAGGCTCGACTGGTATGTAAAAGGTATTCTCAGATTGAAGGTGTTGATGTTGAAGAAACCTTTGCTCCAGTGGCTAGACTGGAGTTAATCAGGCTGTTCCTTTCCATGGCTCTCCAGAGAGGATATAAAGTATGTCAAATGGATGTCAAGACACCATTTTGAAATGGTGTACTCGAAGAAGAAGTCTACATTGAACAACCAGTGGGTTTTCTTCTTGGTGTTGATGAATCAAAGGTCTGCAAGCTAAAGAATGCACTTTATGGCTTGAAACAGGCACCACAGGCATGATACTCCATACTAGATTCTTATCTCAAGAAGCTGGAATTCAAAATATGAGGAGTAGATCACAATCTCTATGTGAAGAATTCTCTAAAAGATCAGTTCATGGTTCTTGTTTATGTCGATGACATTATATTTGGTGGCAGCAGGCAGAAATCAGTGGATGAATTTTCCAATAATATGAAATCAGAATTTGAAATTTCAATGATTGGGGAGATCACATATTTCTTGGGACTGCAGGTGACTCAAAGGAATGACTACACTTTTATCTCTCAGGAAAAGTATGCAAGAGAGCTGCTGAAGAAGTTTAATATGAAAGACTCCAACCCAATGTCAACTCCGATTGCAGTTGGAACAAAACTTGGAAAGCATGAGAATGAGAAATCTGTAGATCCCACCATGTACAGAAGGATCACTGGGAGCCTACTGTACCTGACAGCGACATGGCTAGATATAGTCTTTTCCACATGTCTTGCAGCCTTCTTTCAGAGTAATCCAAAGGAGGAACATTTGGCAGCAGTAAAAAGAATCATGAGGTATATTCAAGGTACTCACAATTATGGGTTATACTTTTCTGCATGAAGGGACTGTGAATTATCAGCATTTTCAGATGCTGACTGGGCTGGTGATGTTGTGGACAGAAAGTCCACCAGTGGTGGAGCATTCTTTATTGGAAATAACTGTGTCAGCTGGTTGAGGAAGAAACACGAAAGTACTTCTCTTAGTACTGCTGAAGCTGAGTATATATCTGCCACAAAGGCATGCACTCAACTGCTATGGATGAAACAACAACTAACAGACATTGGTGATGAGGTGAATCAACCAATGGTAATTTACTGTGATAACAAGAGTGCAATTGATCTCACGAATAATTTGGTTCAACATTCTCGTACAAAACATATTTAAATCAGGTATCACTTTATCAAAGAAAAAGTTGAGCAAGGGGTGATTAAAATGGATCATGTGGGAACTGATGATCAAGTAGCTGATATCTTGACAAAACCAATGTCAGCAGTTGTGTTTGAAAAGCATCGGTTGAACCTCGGTGTTCAACCACCTCCTACCCCATAAATAAATTCCAAAATTCACTCTCCCCATTTGTTTTAACTGTTTGTATCTGTTTATGGCTGTGATGCAGGTTTATGGGGGAGATACTATCCACAGGGAGTATGGTTTGAGTTGAACATTGATTAATTTACCGGCCTTTGGGTTTATTGTCAATGGGGGAGAAAGGAAAGGAATAAATTCAGGAATTCAGGATTCTCTGTGGACATGTAATGCTTCTGTGACACGATGATAATTCAATGTATGAAATTTTCTTGAGCGTCTTTGAGAATTCCAAAACACGAGAACCCAATTGAAGCTTCCTCTCTTGTTTTCTACACCGATCATTGCTCACGTAGACATAGAGTGTTGGCTGATTTGATCCTTTCATTTTTTCTATGCATGTGGATGGTGATATAATGAATTTATTTGGTGATTTCCAACAAACCCAAAGGGGGAGATTGTTGGAACCATGGCTGTTCTATGCAGGAATTGGATTTTGGTTTGTGTTTGTTGACAATGCTCAGTGGAAGTTCTGAATGGGTGTCAGCAAAGTGATCATACAGTTCAAGGCGACAACAGTATTGAAGGTGGCGCTGTTTCCTAGTGTTTGCCAATTTTTTGGGCCTCAAAATCGGAAATTGAAGTCATGGATTGTCTGCAAAAGGCGGTTCGCACAAAAAGGAAGTGGTGCACAAAATATAAGAGGCTTGCATGAAATACTTAAGTTGGTAGCGAAAAACAGTGGGATGCGCGAAATAGTTTTCCGCACAAATAGTGTTTCGGAAGCAGATTTGTGAAAAATGGCAAAGGCATGGGCTGCGCGGAAAATAAGGACTCTGTGCGAAATACTAGAGCTAGGCGTGAAAAACAGCGTGGTGCGCGAAATAGCGGAGCGAAGTTTTTCGCGCAAATAGTGTTTCGGAATCACACCATCGAAAAATGGCAAAGGCATGGGTCGCGCGAAATATCTGGAGAGGTGCGCGGAAAACGATACCTGCGTGAAATATTATGTGCCAGATGCGAGGTTTTCCGCGCCGAAGGGGATTTTGCACGCGGGGGTCTCAGTCGCCTATAAATATGAGGTGAACCCCTTCACTCAAGGTGGTTGAAGACTTAGAGAAGATCTGAGGTCTGATGCGTGAAAAGGATCACGTAAAGGGGCTTGCGCGAAATATTCGGAGTTTCGTGGAAAATTTCCGGATGCGCGAAAAATGAAGAGTTGCACGTAAAAATTGGGTTCGCACATAAAATATCCAGTTGCGCGAAAAAGGGAATTTTTGAGAGAAATATTTTTCCGCGTGAAAAGTAAATTTTGTGCGCAATAGGATGGTTTTGCGCAGAAAGGGTTGGTGTTGCGCGCAATTGTCAGTAAAGATTGTCTGCATGTTCTGATTATCCGGTTCAGTGGTTCTGTGCGTTCTAGTGCATCTATTCTGGAACTTCGATGCAGGCAGAGTCTTATGCTGAGCAGAGGCAAAGACTTCAATGCAAATCTATTGAAGAGACCTTCACGTCTATAAACTGAGTGGGACTTCAGCAAGGGCAGTGAGCGAGGGGGGTCAACGGGAGTGACCCGAGGGAAGCAGTGAGCTATCCTTGAACCTTTGTAAAGTCAGTGAGCCTGGGACAGAGTGTCTGTGCCCGAACCGTTGTAATCCACAACTAGTGAAAAATAGTGGAATTTGGTACGACCGACAACCTGTCGGCGTATGCTCCTTGGACGTAGCCCTTAGTGGTGAACCAAGTAAAAAAGTGTTGTGTCCTCTCTCTGCATTTGAATGTTTTCATTCTAAACTTATCAATCATACAGGTTTTACAAGTTCCTACCAACGTGGGAACAAGATCCTATACTTTAAAAGAAAAAGTTGTCACCCTGATTCACCCCTCCCCTCTCAGGGTGTCCCTGGGTTCTACAAAAATTACCGTTTAGAAAAATATAGATTTCTGTTCTTAAAATTAGATTTATTCTTATATTAAGACAATAAAATTTATTGGTTGAATTTAAAAAAAATATTATGTAAAATATATAATATAAATTTCATTAAAATGTTTCCACTATAGTGATTAATTTAATTTATTATGATAAAATGTCATCGTGGGATTAAAAATTAGTTTTTATAAAAACACATCTTTTTTGTCAAATTGGTTTTTATATTCATGTCTAATTTATAAGTAACCAATGAATTAATTTTAAAAACTAGTGTAAACTATATTTTCTTAATCCAATTAATCTATTTCATTCATTCCATTTCAAAGTCTAAGTGATAACTATGATAATTAAATATTAATATTTAATCTTTTTCTAAGCTCGAGGTTTTTTGTAACTTTAGTAATTGAACATAGAATTATTTTAAAATACCATGGTGTTATACATATCCCGTGTCCACCCAAAATGGTATATTTACATATTTTTCCATAATGTTGAATGAGTCCCATAGTCCTAATCTTCTCAATTCCAGTATCATTGATGTAATTCAATGCATATATGCAATTCTTGAAGGGTCTGTCGACTCTATAAAGGACGTATAATAAGATAATTACCTCAATAGTACTTCTCATAGTAGTTTAGAGATGGATTTAATGAGATCTACACAAAATATCCATCGTATTCAACCTCCCCATGGTGATATCTTCCTTATAAAAGGAAATCATCTGATTTCCAAGAAACCATCATATAGAGGGGTACTCAAAATATTGATACCTTTATACAGGTTGGTGACCGAAACACCAGAGTCATTTTTATATAGTTCCCAATAAACAACTAGAAACCCTTCAGCACAATCACTAGGTGACCTAGAGAAGTGACCTCTACGATCTGACTATGTTGAAGTGTGTAACTCTGTTGAAAAGTATTATGACAATGATATATGGAGAGAGTTAGCTGGAAATTACCTCCTTATCATGTCTTAGATTCTTGTTATTTCTAACTATGAGATCACATCTGAGCTAGGGAATGAGTGCATGGCTTACATACACAAAAATATGCATGAAGTACATATATGATTGAAGCCTATAAACATTCTTTATCATGGATATTAGGGTCACATTCAGACCATAAAAATACGCTATTTTCAAATAAACCTGGAAACTATCTCCGTGGCATGTGACCTGATCTAGAAAAACACAGTTTAAATCTACAACACGCCTGTAACCATTGCATCAAAACCATTTGCGACTGATCAATAAAGCTTCATCATGTATATATATTCAAGGATTGGGAATTTAATTAACATTTCACTTTACCATTCCCCTAGAATAGAAAATCCCCACGATATGGTGTCCTAAAACATCATACCCTTTAGTGAGATTAGGGGACTAGTTAACTCACGAGCTAGTTGGCCTATATAGTGGAATTCCAACACTTCAATAGCTTCAAGATGTCACAAATGGAGGTAGAGGGTCAACAATTGGTTACTAGGATAGTTCCCTCATACACAACCATTATATCCATCTCATACATGATCATAATTACACAAAATCCAATAGATCATAGTAGAAATATTTATAACAGATGTCCAGGAGGGATGTGGTACTATTTACCACTACCTAAACCCTTGGGTCATCAATCCCTAAGTGGATCACAGATGTATCAATCACAATTTCAAACCATCCCCATCCTACAATGATGGGGACATTTTTATAATAATTACCTTCACCATGTTCAGGACACCCCAAGAGGGTCCTGGAGTAGTCATCGACAGTTGTAGATCAGCCCCAACACATTTGGATGGGGAAATTTATATCTCAATTCTTTTCCTAGGAGGATAAGATAATTAGATGTTATGAAATTGAAAAAATGATTACAACTGACTCACTTGAGAACGTTCTTCTTATGCCCCACAATTTTGAATTTTTTTTCAATCTTTTATGTGGAGGCACCGCTATCACTTTTGGATTCAGATAACATCACTACAATCTCATTCCATTTTTCTCATTTTATAGATCCATGGATAACCTCAGTCTCTATGAGATCAATGGTGGCTTCGATGTCTAGATCATCATTCAAAGTGGTTCTACATCAGACGACACCTTCTTCGCGGTCTCTGTCTTTCCCCCAGATTCCAAAAATATCAACCCTAAAAGTTTATTCTATTTTATTGGATGGATTCCTTATGATCTTTTTATCTTTATCATCATTCCGAAATGCTTTAGATCTTCTCAAATACAACCTGGTGGATATATTTGGGGTATAAAAGCCTCCCCTCTAGTTTTTTCAGTCCTTCATCGTGTCCTTGGGGCCGGGTGACCCTACTAACATCTCATTCCTCAATCGGTGCCCTTTCGGAATCATCCTTTCCTCCCGAGAGGATTTTGTGAAAGCCTGATCATTAAGATCCCGATCTATTGGATTTGAGTGGTTTAGAAACTTTCATTGGTCCATGGATTTGCATCATAGGAAGGAGTCTTTAGTGGCGACATTTTGGGTGCTTTTACCTGGGTTACGCATTCCTTTATTCAACATCTCCTTTCTACAAAGGATTGGGGACTCTCTTAGAGAGTATATCTATGCAGATGAGTGGGCATTGCAACATCAAGATACATCCATTTATTAGATCTCTATAGCCTTGGATCTCTCTCGATCCCCTATATCTAGGATCGTCCTCTGAGTTGAAGATGGCTTGGAGTGGTGGTAATCACAATCTTATCCCTTTATGATGTGATTCTATAGGCAATGTCATATCCATGTTCACAATGTGATAGAGTGTAGGTGACACCATTCACGAAGTATGGATTCACTTTAGTGGGCTTCATCTTCTACCATTAGGTCACCTCAAGATTCTACTGATAACTGGTTTCATGAGTTCATATATTCTAAGGTCACTTCATTTGTTATCGATAGTGTTTCAACTTATTCTTATCTCATGATGTATGATTCATTTCTTGATTTGGCTATGATTTCTCATGCATCTCCTAGTTTTCATTCCTATCCACCACAATTTCTGGCACTAGTTCCTGACCATACAAACATTTTGGGTCTTCTTCAACCTTCAGGTATTCTCAACACTATAGTGGCTCAAGATTTATTTGCAACCGGTGTCATGGTTGTATTTCCCCAGACTTCTTGGCTCGGAAAAACCCATTGTGATGCACATGTTCACCCATTTGGATACTAGTTCATTGCTAAAGAAGATCCTAGTGTGGATCTTCATGGACAGAAGGTTGTCTTTAGGGCCCTTAGCTCTTATTCTACATTTTTGTTGGATTTCTCTCCAGTTTTATTTTTAACTCCAACAATGAATTAGCATATTCCCTCAAGGATGAGACTCTTTTGTATCTCTTTCCTACCATAGTTTTGAGTGGTGTATGCACAAGGTCATGATCCAAGAAGGGATCATTCTATTTGATTCTTTCATCCAAAATTCAGGCCTTACTTGGGGCCATATCCAGACGCACCTTGTTCCAATGATCTCTTTTATTGATTGGAATGCTTGTTGCCTAAAGGAATCAGTGAAAATAACTATTTTTTCTTCTAAAATCTCCATAAATAAATATTAAATTCAATAAATTATGGATCCCAAACATAACAATGATAATATTTCTAACATTTTGATCAATATGGTCTTCTATAACTGCATCCATAGTGATCCCATGAAACACTATATCTAGATTTTTTGGAGGGACTCGATCTCAATGGTACTTAGGGTTTTTTCTGATCAATACATTACAGTGATTGATATTATTAGAAATTAATAATTTTTAATTTATTTTGTTTAGGAAAAGTGTGGTATGAATCTAAGGGAGAAGTTGTGAAGGGATGTAGAACTCTTTGATATAGGGAACATGGCTTGGCTGATTAGAGGTGACTTCAATGTTATAGCTGATCCAACTAAATAAAGGGTGGTGGTGTGTATCACTAGATGAATATATACAATTTCACTATATTCATGTCTTAGAAAGGAATTTTGGACGTATTATTTTATGGGGATAAATATTCCTGGTGAAAAAATCTGACAGGCGAGCATCATATGTGGTGTAGTCTTGATCATTATTTGTCTAACATCCATGATGTTTCTGAATATCCTAAGTCTGATTTCCTTCATCTAGTTCATGCTCTCTCATTCCACCCACCATTTTTAGTTCATATTTTTCCTGTAGAGTCTATGGCCTACAATCCATGCTTCTCTAAATAGTGGACAAGAATTCCAAACATTCACTCAAAGGTTTAGGTTACCTGGAGGAAACCCATATATGAAACCTCTTGGATAAATTTTAATAAAAATCATAGGCGATTGAGAGGAGACATCCAGACTTGGATCATAAATCAACCCTCTAGATTCTAGGAAATTGAAAAGGTGGAATGTGAGATTGATCAAGAGGAATCTAGTCGTGTATATGGTTGTGATGATTCTCTTTTCATAGACCTTTCTGACAAAAAAAATTCTAGAAAGTTTGATTCTTGAATAGAACATGTTTCTTGGAAAAGATCAAAATAGAAATGGATGAAGGAAGGTGAAAAAATACATCATTTGTTAGGCTTCTATTAAATAGAATAAATGGGTTATATATCCTAACATCCATATGAAGGATGAATCATTCACCAATAAAATGGATGTGGTGGGGAGGATGGTGGAAAATCAACTCAAAAATCTCCTTACACATGTCAATCCTGTCTTGCATGATAGGTATCCTAGAGGTCAGTTCATCTTATGGGAGGATATTATTATTGTGGTACATAATAATGTCAATTTAGACCGTGAAATAATCATAGATAAAAATGAGATATGATATTTGGTTTCTTATTTAGTTCAAGATTGATTTCGAAGTCCTAATGGATTTCCTAGTTATTTCTATGTGGCTTTTTGGATAGTGATTATGGATGATCTGGTAAATATTATTCAGGATTTTTTCGGGGTGTAATTTTCTATGGTTGGATTATGAAAAAAATATTTTTCTTCTTCCAAAGGACAGGGAACCCTCTTCTATTACCAATTATTGACCTCATTGTATGTGTAATTTACTGTACAAGGTCCTTACTAGTGTGATAAATAGGAGGCATTTTGGTTGTCTTCAAGAGTGGATTTCTAAGGAATAACATTATTTCATTAAAGGATGGTCCGCCGAAGATTCCATTTCTCTAGAATAGGAGAAGATTGGGAAAATTAATAGGAAGATTTATCGCTCTAACATCGACATTAAAAATAACATGTACAAGCCTTATGATAGGCTTGAGTTTTGTTTCTTCCTAAAAGTGATGTCATCCAAAGGTTTCTCTCGAAGGATGTCTGACTTGTTTTTCAGATTCTTCAGTTCCACTTTTTTTTGGTGAACTTCATGGGAAAAAATTGTGGTTTTTTCAATGTTGTGTGAGGCCTAATACATGGTGATCCACTTTCTCCTAGCCTTTTTATTTTCGATCCATATTATTTTAATAAGTCATTGACCTGTTCAATGCAAAATAGAAGAATAATTCCATTTAACTATTGGAATCACTTCAGTGGAATCTCTCATATTCTTCTCACAAATGATATTATTATCTTTATTAATGGGAGTAGGATATCTCTTCAGGGAATTTCCAAGGTTATGAAGGAATATTACAAATGGAGTTTCCAATGTATCAACTATGATAAGAGTAGTATTTAAATATCTAAATATTAACCCAAGCACTGAGATAAAAAGTTTGAATATTTTTTTTAGAATTAGTATAATTCATTTCTAATGGAATACATGGGTTCCCATTTCTATCTGAGTGGTTTACACATCCATCATTTTGGGATTATTTTTTCTGAAAATCTTGTTAACATTAATATCTAGAAGTAAAAATTTCTCTCTTTTGGGCGATGTATTTTTCTAGGCAATTGTGTCCTTTCATATATTTGAATACTCATTCTCTCAGTGGTTAAATTCTACAGAATCGTGATTAGAAATATGAAGAAAATAATGTCATCATTTATTTGGGATGCTCATATATGGGTATATGTCACTGGGAGTCTTTGGCCAGAATGGCCAAACCAGTGGAGTCTAGTGGTATAGGTCTTATATGTGTGGGTTGGGTCATGAAAAAAATAATATAAATTGAATTTGGATTCTATGGAAGTATGCTCTTTGTGGGGATAGTTTTTCAATGGAAAATATTGATATGTTTCTAGTTCATTAGAGGTAATGATTCCTCCTTATGAAAAATGATGAGTGATCATATTCATTAGATTCAACGCCAATAATGACATATAGTTGGTTGTGCCAAGATCAAATATTTGAAACACAACTAGGCTGGTGTATCACTTGGATTTTCTGGTTTCCCAATGCCTGACATCTTTTTTGTTGAATCCTTCTCTTTTTCTAAGTTCATTCCTGAACCCTTAACAAACATCTTCATAATATTTTTGATAGTATTGAACATTCTTATGAACTAGACTAACTTTTCTTCACTGGAGTAGCATCAGGAACTTTTTAGTCTATGGAATACCATATTTAATTAATATTAAATACTAATGTGGGAATGGGTAAGCTACTTGGGTGAAAATAAATCCCGATCAAATTCAACTTTCTAGTGTAGAGTATCTGGCACTGTGGCCTTTCAACTGATGATGAAATTAGGAATAAAGGGATAAATGTGGTATCCAAATTCTTTTGTTTCCATATATCTATGAATGAATAAGCTAAAAACATTTTCTTTGTGGTAGATTGGGAAGGAATAGGTTGGAACAAATTTGGGAACCTTTTGAACATCGATATTCAGGTGGGTGATGGTTAGGTCTTCTTCCTCTCATGGTTCTATGATACAGAAGTGAAGATATTGGAGAGTAATGAAAGGGAATCATTGATTTATACTAGTTGATGGATCAACTCAAATTCTAGAAACAAATATTAGGTGGATGGTCATTCTATCTATGTCCATGGGTTAGAAAAAAACCCTGATACAAGTAGTGAAGAATCAACTTGTTGCATTGAGAGTAATAGAATGACTAAAATTACTCAGTACACCTTAGTAAATGTCATCACTATAAAAATAGATAATGTGGTTCAATATTCAAATATATAGAGACAAAATATGGTAAACATACCTTGAGAGGAGGGTGATCTGGATGCACCAACTAAGGCTTCATTTACACAAAGTCAATATAGAATCCAAAACCTGGCATACCTAAATATTGAGTTACCACTTCTATGATGAATCACATACAAGTATAAAGGGGTTGGTGTGTCTACATCCCAATATCCACCAAGAAGAGTCGACATTACTTCTACATAGGAATGGATGACCTAATATGAGAATGTGATTCAAAATCTAGACAAATCAACGAGGAGAAACTCAGGGGAAAAATCCCACTAGGTATTATCATCATATATAGATTAATATTCCTCTTCCCACATGTCAGGATTGATATGATCAATATATAAGATTCAAATATAAGCTATATGCTAGTTCTATATACAAGTAGATAGTCTATATAAATGATGAAGTCGAATATGATCATGACATTCTGCTACAAAAAATATAGTATCTCCCCAACCAGTGTGATTATTCAGTCTTAGAAAAGACTAATAATTAGATGAATATTAGAATGGGGCCACCTCATCATGTCTCACCTTCTCTCTATAAACGAGAGGCGGCCCATACAGAGTACCACTAGAACAGTTCAATGTCATTGAGTCCCTAACTTCTCGAATGAAAGCAATGTATAGTCTGTGTGAACCCATTGATATTGAAAAGAATCCATATCCTAAATGTGTGGATAAAAAATTCCCCCACCCAATTTTTTTAATCCTACAATTTCAACATTTTATGGTGTGGGAGATCGATAACATCATCTCATGCACTTTGTGTCCTCATGCGGTCCGATGGTGAGACCTTGAGATCAGTATGAGGTTAAAAATTTGCGATGTTTTTTACAGACTATGGTAGGGACATCCTTGTTTTGGTACATTGACCTTCAAATAAGATCCATTTAAATATGTTAATACCATGGTCATTAGTTCCTTTATTATTTTAGATCTATGATATGGAAAAAAATAATCATTTACCTAAAAAACAAAAAACATGAAAATGAGAGGGTGTATGATTTCATCTCTAGATGGAGAGGGTTGACCTATTCACTCAGAATCCCTCTCTCTCAAGATAAATCACTAGAACTATATGATAAAAATTCTAGGGATGAAATGCAGACGCCTCTGATCTTAATGAATAATCTTGGAGGATTCTGTGAGTTTAGAGAAATGGCACAATGTTTGGAAGATGCCAATCAATGGAATCAAGAAAAACATCATCACATTCCAATAGAAAAGGGGAAAAGGCTTGGTAAGGTAGATACTACAACTATTACCCTAAAACCAATAGCAGTTCCCATTCAATCACTTATGTAACCCCTGAATTACCCATCACCTCCCTTTAGGATACAAGAACAATAAAATCACCCTAAAAATGAAGCAAAAAAGTGATCTGGATCACCCAAGATTCAAGTAATGGATAAAAAAGTATACTCCTTTGGAAATGAGAAGGTCCATGATTATTTCCTTGATTCAATGAAAAATAAACTACTTATGTTGATACAGCCTAGGAAACCCAATGAGGTCAACCTCACTGATCATCCTACGTACTGCCCATTCTATAGGAGGTTGAGTCAGACCATCCAAGATTGCTTCTTCTTCAAATATATCCTAAAATTAATTGTTTATTCTAGGTAGTTGATGTTGTAAAATTAGCCAGTACATGTGATTTGGGTAACCATTTTCTCACCAAAGGAAGATGGTGATTTTAAAGAATTTCCAACCAAGAATGGGAAGAAGTTTAAAAAATTGATGACTCGAAATAAAGTTGACTATTGTCATACCACACTGAGAGTGAAACTTCTAAAATCCATATAGATCCCATCCACTAGTGATGTGACATAAAAAACATCACCTGAAGGTTGAAATAATCATTAAACCCAAGAATATATACAATTGGAATATTTCTATTAAACTCCTACAAAAACATTTACTCTTATTGAATTTATTCCTACAACATTTGGGGAATGGGATGCTCCCCAAAAAATGGAACCCTCGCTAGAGGAATGGATCATATTTGGATTTATAAACATAATTACCTTGTCATATCCCTTATTTTATGATGAATATTACTATAATAACGAGTTCTACATACCTCATAGGGGAGTTGGAGGCTGAAGGTTTTGGTGTTGGGGATGCAGGGGAAAACATAGGCATGATAAGACCAAATATCACAATCACATCCCCACATGGGAAATATATAATGGTGTGAGCCATGGGAAGGAACTCATGGAAGCCCGACCGAAACATGGAGGTGTACCATATCCCTCTAGGGATCATCCAAGACCAGTAATCTTACATGAATGACTAGTGGTGGTGTGATTGTCTGAAAATCCCAGACAAAGGGGAAGGATAACATGACCCATTCCCTTGGTAGAAGATATTCCATCAACCTCTACTAAAAAATCATTCTTGTCTACCTTAAACACCATATGTCCTAATCCATATAATAGGAAGAATTCCCATATGGGAGAGGAAGACGTATGTCATAAAAGTTTGGCATTCTAAAACAATTGGTGATTGTCCTATCCAAACTATCAATTCTAGATTCTATCCATATTTCAAAATAAATCATAGAGGAACTCATCAAATCCCTCAAAAGTACAGTGGATTTCGATACCAATGATGCAACTACTGAGGTTTATTGACTAGAGAAAATTTTCTCAAAATTCCATGGTTCCATCTCTTTCCCATATTAAGAAATCAAAGAAGGCATTCGGGGACACATCAAACCCCTTGACATTTTGGTAAAACCCACTGATGTCGATATCCATACGGATTTTAGTGGAAATAATTTAGGGATCAACCTCATCCTTGTTTTCACCCTTCAATTTTTGGGAAATAGTGAGGAATATTTTTCTCTTACACATCTAACCATTCATGGATATGATAAGAGTGATGAATAGAATCTCACAATGATTAATGTTAAAGTTATGATGGGGATCTCACATTTAACATTGAATTAAACATTATCTTACAATACATGACATATAATGTTCTTCTTAGAATACATAAACTTCACAACCACATCACCAAACATTCAACATTTCATCAATGCTTGAAATACCCCATCGATGGGAAGGTCAACATAATATATGGTGATAGTTCCCCCTTCGATTTTTGAAAAGCCCGATATGCTGAGGTGGGATTCTATAAAAGGGAATAAACAAACCAATAATGGATGATGATATGAAAGATTAATTCATCAATTTATTGGGGACTTCCCTTTTGATACCCTAGAGTATGCTCAAAAGTGATTTTATGTAACCTTTAAACATGATCCATGAAGTAGACTTAATTCTATACATCTAATCCCCTCTTACCCCTACTGATAGTATAAAATAAAGTAACCTACATTGAAATATCAATATGGTGACATTGGAAATTCAGAGTGACAATGTTTATTCCCATATACTCTCTCACCCTGATTGTGATAAAGATGCCCCTAGATTACCTACCATGTATGAAAATGTGTTGATAGACACTAAGGTGGAAGAAGAATATGATGACCATAAGAATGCTCCTCCGACATTTGAGGAAGGCTTCATAACCACCATCAATGAGATCATCCATGTAAATATAGAAATAGATGAAACATGTACTCTACATTGATTAGTGTCTCCATGCCTCTCAAAAATAAGGAGATTTAAATTGCATTTCTAAAGAAATATTGATATGTTTTCTCCTTGAATTATACAAAAATAACTAAAATGAACCCCGATGACGACACACACTATATAGGCTTACCCGATGGTCATAAAGGTTTCAAGTAGGTGGTTTGAAGGATTCACCCCTTAAATAAAACTAATATAGAAGAAGACGATGAAAAATTTATCAATTCTATCTTTCTTTGGGATGTGAAATACCCAAAATGGCTCACCAACATTGCCCCCATAAAGAAAAAGATCAGAAATATTAGGGTATGTATCAATTTCAAAGAACTCAATTGACACTAACCTAAGAAATATTTACCATTTTTGATCACATAAATCTTGATCGGTGAAATTTTTGGCTTCCATGACCCTTCCTTCTTGGATGGGTATTTAGGGTACTATCAAATATAGAGAGTCCCTGAAAATATGGAATCCATTACCTTAAGAGAAACATAGGGGTTCCTTTGTTACCAAGTTATGAACATTGGACTAAATAATAATAGTGCTACTTAAAAAATATCCATGCATCATATATTTAATACCCTTTTGGTAAGAATAAATGAATGTTATATCAATGATCTATTAATAAAATCTCAACAGTGATGTGGTCATTTCATGGATCTTCATAAAATCTTTGACAATTTGTGGTAGCACGATTTGAAGATGAATCCGTTGTAATAAAATTTCATGGTAACATTTGTGAAATTTCTTGTATTTTTTGTATTATATTGTTGCATCATGGTCAGAATAGAAAATACTAGTGAAATCCTCAGAATATCACCCTCTCAAAATCTCATAGAATTAAGGAGGATCCAAGGACACCACACATATATTTAGTGTTTTGTAGATAACCTGGCTAGAAAATATCTCCCATTCGAAATGTCAATTGAGAATGAGGTCACATACCAATGGTATGAAGTATACTATGATTCATTTGAGATTCTAAAGAAATATTTGTTGTGCCCACCAGTCTTGATGCCTCAAGTGGAAGGAAAGTTGATCATCTTATATGTGGCCAAATTATAATGATTGATCAGTGATCTCCTCACATAGAAGAATGATTCATGGAGTGAATACAATCTATATTATATTAGTTAAATAAATCTAGGTATTGAGACCTAGTATTTTGATGTTGATATGAACTACCTCACACTCATCCTTACAGTGAAAATGTTGAGTAATTTCTTGTAGTACTATGAAGCACACTTGGTCTATCGTACCGATCTTCTCAAGTAAATCCTCATCTTTATTTTTTTGAATGAGTATCTGGATTTATTTATAGTGATACTCCATTGGTATGAAATCTAGTTCATGTCACATAAGTCACTCAATGGGAATTCCCTAGATGATATCCTTATGGTGCATCCCTCCCCAGAAATCACACCAGTATACACCAAAATTCCCGATCAATATGTTTTTCTATTCGCATGACACTCCCCAAACATGAGAGATGTATTTTTATGGTGCCTCCTATAGTTCATTTGGTAAGAGCCTAGAAAACTTGAAGATCAATCAGGTTGGTCAAGGGAATGTTTTTGTTTATATGGATAAATAAATGCCTCCCTACACATTCAAATTATTTGAAGGCAACACTAATAATGATGTTGAATACTAGGACCCCATCATTAGCTTATAACTAACACTATATCTACATATATCCACATTGAACATCAAAGGGGATTCAGAACTAGTAATAAAACCAATAAATGGATAACAGTCCATGAAAGATAATAATTGTACCTTCTCATTGGAAATTCAATAGGTCTAATTGTATATTTCCCCTTTTAAGCCACATTGAATCATGTCTTGAGATCTTGGAATGATCGTGTTGATGCACTATCTAGTGCAACTACCATTTTGGATGACCCTGGTCTAGATGAGGTGATCTTTCACAACATGCAATGAAGGATGGCCTCATGAGTCCTCATCTATATCATGGAGTAGATCAATTAGTTCATCACTACTCTAGAAACTGTTGAATGGATATCCACCATTGGATAGATGGGCCCCATAATTGATTATCTCCAAAATGGGACTCTCCCGATAGACCGAGATTGAAGAGAGAAGACTTAATGTTGAGTTGTAAAATTCACCTTTAAATATGTGCCAAATGGGAAACAATTCCCTATAAAACAAGGATTAAAAGTAATCCTCCTTAGATGCATTGGAGAAAGAGAGATTACAGCCATAATAGAATATTTTAATGAAGGCTGTTGTGATGCTCATAAATCTGTGACTAGGATCTCCCATCAAATCAGGAGACTTTGTTACTACTAGAGAACAATGATATAAGACTTTGTGGAATTCACCCAAAAATTTCATCCATGCCAGATTATTGGTAAATTCATCCATCAACGCCCAAAACATCTATATACAGCTAAATATTATTGTCTAATTTCCATATGGGGAATTAATGTTGTGGGACCAAATCCCCCTGCCAAAACTAAACAGTTTATGTACATCCTTACTGATACCACCTTCTTTTCAAAATGTTATGGGGTAATAACCCTCAAGGATGTAAAGATGAATAATATCATCAACTTCATAAAGTACAACATAATCAAAATATTTATATTCTCTCAAAAAATATTAGCAAAAAAGGACACCAACTTCTATTATACAAATTTGATGAAATTTTACCTAGAGTAAACTTGAGTCCATCTACTCATCTAACTACAATGCAGAAATAAATAGATAGATTGAGGAATTCAATAAGACTCTATCAAATATACTAAATAATCTGGTATAAAAAGACAAGAAGTCATGGAAAGGAAAACTCTCTCTTTTTTTGAGACTACCGTTCCACCACATGCACTATTACAAAATCAACACCATATTAATTAGGGTATTGAACTGAGGAATTATTAACCATACAAGTTCAGTTTCCATTTCTCTGAATAGTGACATGAGGGAAACTCTTAGATGATGACAAATCAAAATTTTTTTTATGATTTTGAATGTATTGATGAGGAATAGTTGCACACGCTTCACAACCTCTAATTCCTTCGAAATCGAATCTCACAAGCCTTAAATAAAAATATTTTCCTCCATTAATTCCTTCAAGATGAAATGGTGTTTTATCTTTAATCCACTATGATTCAATGAAAGAACCTCCAAGATGGAACCCAAATGAAAAGGAACTTATGTCAAACATATGGTTTATTCCAATGGATCCTACACATTGGCTAAAATGGATAGGGAATGCATCATGATCCCACTAATACATGGTTTCTTAAGAAATAATTCATATATATTCAATCAAGAATCATACATCCTGATCGCATGTCGTTAAATTAACTGGATAATTTCTTAACCTCATAAAGTTAAACTAAATGGACAACCTCCTTCCAGTATGATTTCAAACTATAAGAAAGACATCCTAACCATAGGAAGTTAAACCACAAGGAAGATATCCTAATCGAATGATGGAAAAATACTAGGAAAACATCCTAAATACATCTTATTAACCACTAAGTAAGACATCCTAAAAACATGATGTTTAAATGTGGGGAATATATCATAATCACATGATGTTAAACTACAAGGAATTATTCCTAGTCTCATTATGTTAAACTACACAATTCATCTTCGTCAGATAAAATTAAATTGCAAAATACTTCCCGACCCCATTAAGTTGAATTGGAAAAAATATATCCTTACCACATGACATTAAATTGCAAGGAATTTATCCTCACAATATGATGTTAAACTACATAGAGAACAGTATTTCATGGATGATTCATAGAATGTGAGCTAGATCTGTGTGAAGGAAGAATTAAGTTCCCCCATCTAGGTGAGTGATTAAGATCCATATAGGGAATTTATGTATTCATGTACAAAATGTGTCTTGATTCCTATCATCAAAAGATACATAATAATGTCCAGATATCAAATTCAATTTCTATCTACAACATATCAGTCCTAGTCACAACATATTAGACTGTGTGAAAATTTCATCAACACATGATGTTAACGGGTAGTCTTACCCAAGGTCCTAAGAACAAGATCCCTTGAAAAAACATCTTACGAATCCTTGTATCAAAAAAATGTGATGCCTATATTGAAATAATTCCCTAAATTCCCAAACATTAGTTATAGGGATTCAATCCTTCTTTATTTTAACATTAGGTAACCATTATCCTTATCAAATGACATTAAAATTCATGGTTGATGTCCTCTCTACACGATACTAGACTACATGGTTTTCAATAAATACCTATTTATAGATTCTTTAAATTATAAGATATATAGTGATGTTGAAATCTTCCATATTGGGTCCTTCAACAACATTTCTTCTCTTCATGTTGATTCACCTTTGTCCTCAATGAATGATGTTAAAATGCATTGATGATGTCCTTCTTGAATGAAATGAAACAACATGGTTCTCCAAAACTATATAAGACATTATTATCATTCAAATGTGATATATAGGGATTCCTAGATCAAATATCTTTTTCTAGCTTCCATAAGATTCAAAATACCCCTATCACCTACGAATTATAAAAGAAAACTTTTCAATTAATTTTTTTGATACTAAGAATAGCTCACATGGGCTTAGGAATTTCAGTAAGGGATTCCCCACATGATATATAAATATTAATTCACAACGGGGTTCGTATATTCCTTGATGAAAAACTATATAATGTAACGCCAAACATCTTTACTGCCTGATATTAGTATTAATGGTTAATGTCTCTTGCATGACATAAAAATATGCATTACTATAGACATATCCTGAGAGGACTAGTATCCTTAGTGCTAGTCCCCTTCCACACCTCTATTTAGGAACTTTGTGTAGCATGATTCCTATCATCATATTATATGTGATAACACCCGAATACCATATCCTGGGCCTAGAAACAACATTAAATGGGAACAATTCCCCCTATGTGTATGGGTCAGACATGTGTGGAGAGTTTCTTGTTTAATAACTATGTGTGGATCGATTTATGTCATCCTAGGATACATAGTGAAACTTTGAACTCCAATACATGGTCCACTTATAATAATAAACATGAATAATTTTCCTTTATTTGTATGGGCCAGACCTATGTGAATAGGTTATCATTCAAGAAATACATGGGGCTTGACTACTATTACCATAGGATACATAGTGATGCCTAAATTTCCAATTCTTGGCCCAACCTCAACATAAAAATTTCCCTATCCCTGCACCAAGGCCATAATTACACATTGATATTTCATATAAGAACTATGCATCATATCATCACAAAATACATAGTTTATCCTGGATCCCCAATTGTCGATCTAGCCACAATAGTCAATGGGGAAAATGACTCTTTTTATGGATGGGCTAGACCTGCATGGAGAGTCTCCCATTCAATAAATACATTTGACTTGATCTCTATAGTGACAGATGGATCTTTATTACTGGGTCAATCTACAACATATAAATGATAAAATAAACCCCTTACTACATATGTCTTTTTCCTATGTATCAATCCATATGAGATCCACTCTCGCACAACCTAACTGACTGCCCCGTTTCCCCTTATTTCCCACTTTGAGCATGAATCATGTGATCTTAGTGAACCTGTAAGGCCACTATTGCCAATATGAATGAGTAAAACATTAGATTAGGAACAAATTCTTTACTTCCAAATGTTAAAACTATAAGGAAATCTTTTTTAACTCATGAAGATAAATTTCAAGGAAGGGAAACATCCTTACTAGATGAGGTTAATCTCCAAGGGAAGTGTTCTTTTCACCTGAAGTTACAATACTTGATAGACACATCAAAAATAAATTACATTAAAATGTGTAGTCCATAACCCATCTTTTTCCCATATCAATGAATAATAAGGGCTTAACCTTAGTCCATAAGGGAATGGGGTGCTTTTGTAACCGTTTTAGGCACCACAACCAATAAATCAAAATTCATGTCTTGATCAAATTAGGCTTCCGTAAATCTCCCATAGACCTTGTACAGGAAAACATATCTCTATATTTGACCATGCTATCAAGGCATAAGGGATTTGAACTACCAACCAGAGACATGTTGGCCCTGTATAGAGGTCTTACTAATACTTATGGGCCTAATGTTACCATGGAAGAACTTAGAACCTTAGTGTGTTCTATGACATCCCATCATGATTGTCCCAAATCATTACTCATGAACATATAACCTAGATCCATGAATTTAAAAAAATTTATCTCATACTTAAAAGAATGTTTAAGTGATATTGAAACTGGGTATCTTAATTAGGTTTTTCTATAGTATACTCCCCATACCAGATCCATGTGCATACTGTCCTTAAAATAAATATACTTTGATCAAATTGATATGACCTTAAACTTTTACCTTTGATTTCCCAAATACAAAGACCCTAAAATATTAGTAAAATATACAAAAAAACTTATCAAGATGAAAATACACAAAGGGAATCCTGAGTAAAATCCATGTCAGTACTCGCTAAATTGATCATCTCCATAGTTTTGGAAGAAATTATTGCATAAATAAACATTGCATAAAATGCATAGGGCCCATTTTTTGGTTGTATTAAAACTTGATTCATATTTGAAAGACACCATGGTCCAGGAATAATTTAGATTATTTATTTATCACTTATCTTCATAGTGATGACAAGTTCACTATGAAGAGACACAAATTTTAGTGTGTTTGAACCCTTATTGAATATTAAGTTTTCCATAAATCACGCTTCATTGTTTGAGCACATATAGTTTCCACAACCTTCCATAGACATTTGAAAATGAGACCCAGTTTCAAGGGACCCTTTTTTATATTCCTGTCTACCCATGTTCTGTGAATAGAGGCCTTTGGCCATCAACTAAATGAATCATATCTTGAAAAAAATGGATTTCAGATCCTTGTGAGAGATGAATTATGTAGTACCGCCGGTTAGAGTTATATAGCCTTTGTTTATGAATTTTTATGTGTTTAAAGTACATTGGTGAGTTAGGATGAGGTTGGGGTGTTTGGAATGATTTTGAATAAGTTTGGAGGCTTTTATAAGGGTTTGTAGTTTGAGCACAGTTAGGGGAAACAATGAGGGTTATCCAGGAAACCGTGCAAGGGGAGACAGTAGGCTTCGTACGACCTATGCACGGTTTTCCAACCTATGTGAGGAAACCATGTGGACCCTTTATCTCAAGACAGTGGCAGGTGCATAGTTAATTAAATGTATTCCAAACTGTATGGGATAACTGTGTGGCCTCTTTAATAGAGGGTTTTTAAATCCAGGCTTTCCTAGTTTTAACCAATTTCACTCCAAATATTCTCCCACTTGAGCCTCACTCATAATTTTCAATTATAATGGTTTTTAGGGGCTCTTCCACTCATTTTATAAGTGATTAAAATAGCTTTTAAGGTGGTTTGAAGGAGTCTTTTCTTGTGTATGTCGCTTCTCTTGGGTTCCCATTGGTTTCCTCTAGATATACTCTTTTTAATTTCTTGGTTTTCTAGATCTACATCTATTTCATATATATCTAGGGTTGCAGAATCCTTGTGTATTGATTTTATGTATTTTGGATGTTAGGTAAGGGGATATAGAATGGTTTCGGTGGTGTGTTCTCCTAGATTTTGGGTGTGGTTGCAGGTGGGCTGATTCGCTGGAACCCTAAAGGTAGGTGGATTCCCTCTTGACTACACTTTGTTAGAACTAAAAGGCATGCAACAATTAATTGGTTGTTATTAAATTAATTGGTGATTTTTTTGTGTGAAATTGGATAGAAATATCTTTGTTAATGTTTTTGGGATTTTTGGGAAAAGGGTTCTTTGTCGTGTAATGTTCTTGATGTTTGATTTTAAAATGGAGATTTCAAAATCGGTTTCTTTGGAGGATTTTTGAAAATGGATTTCAATAAAAGAATGGTTTATTGAAATCTGGGTTGGCATGTAAAATGGTTAAATATATTTTTCAATAAATCGGTGATTTATTGAAGTGAATGTGCATGTGTTGAAATTGTTTATGTGATTGAGGTATTTTTTGGTTGTAGATGAATTGTTTGAATGATGCGGTGACCTTAATGTGATATTCTTGGATGTGGGTTAAGAATTATGGATTGTCTTAATTTTGTGTGAAGTGGGTGGGGGTTACCACTATAAAAAGAGGGTGAATATTGGAAGAAGGGCCACCATCAAAGGATAAGTGGGTGGGAAGTACCATTGGTTTGGGAATGAAGTAGACAAGTTTATACAGGAAGTTCCACCGTAGTTTTTTGGTTGTTGTGTTGCTATTAAAGATGGAAATTGGTTGTTCTAATGTGTGATGGTGATATGGATTATGGTATAGTGTGTCTTTCCTTTATTTGAAAATTCTTGGTAAGGGTTTTTTGGGATTATGGTAATGGTTAAACTATTTAATGTTTTATATAAACTACTTTATATAAATGTGCTAATAGTTCTTTCTAAGTAGTGTGTGTAGGGAAGTAATTTGGGGAAAACCTACTGAGTATTTATACTCACCCTCTGCTTTGGAACTTGGGTTCTTTTGTAGATTTTGTATTCGGAGGCACAAGATAGATTAAATCTTCTCATTTTTCTAGCGGTTTGGCATGAAGCTTAGGGTGATGTTGTGGTTCTTGGATCATGGAGCTTGGTGTAGAGATATGGATGATGTCCTAGTTCTTTTGATGTCTTTTTGTAGTCTTCCGATTGGTACTCTAACTTTGGATTTTTTGTATTTTTCATGTGGGATAATTATGGACTAGCTGGTTGTCTTATAGTAATGTATGAGTTTGGTTGGATTGTTGAAATGCATCATATAGTCATGGATTGTTTCGTTGGTTGGATTTGTCTAAAGGGAAAATCATTCATCAATTTATTCTCGATTCCCTTGGAATTTATTTCCAGCCTTTGGTGCCTTTGGAACATCACTTAAGGTCAAGTAGTATCCCTCCTCCCTCTAAAGCCAATAAGATGGGGTAGAATTTTTTATGTGGTATCAGTTTGTTCAGTCCTTGGATTTCAATTGAGAACAATTCTTTGAACCTTTAGATTAAATTTTTTGTCTTGTTGTTGAAATTCATCCATAGTCTATTCATTGATTCAGGATGATAGAAAGGAATCAGATTGTCAGAACATGGAATGTATAACATAAAATGATGTAGCAAACCCTTTTATAATGAACATAAAGTTACCAGAGAGTTGGGTACATAAATGTTTTGGAGACACTTATAGGCATTGGAAATCTCATTATTGTGGGTATAGCCCATGAGTTGGGCATGGAATGAATGGTAGAAATAACATCCCACTAAGATGCATATTTTATTTGGGTATAATGATATATGGTTTGATATGAATATGTGGATTTTGAAAAATCTTAATTTAGTTTCAAAACGGAAGGATATGAGACATGGAAACTAGTGGTATTTTGAAAAATTGTGGATTTTCAAAACATGGAGGATTATTCAAAGTACTGCAATATGGGAAATGTGATCTTTTGGAAATCATGGTTGTGATAGTTGTTATGTAATTGAATTTAAAAACCTTAAACCCTTTCATGTAAAGGGAGTGAGACTTATCGTTGCTTTTATGCTAATAGAAATGGAACTGGGATTGCGTCGTAGAGACCAACCAGGGGAAGCAGTTAAAAATGTGGTTGCACCAGAGCCCCAGGTGAACCAGCAGCTAGTGTTTAGTATAGAGAAAGCTTTTAAATATGTAGTATGTGTAAATAAAGTGCACGAACTAAGTCATGTGGATCATGCTATTCAGTTTCAAAGGCAGAATCCACCCATATTTTGGGGTGATTCAGAGCCAGAGAGGGATGAAGCATGGATGAACAAAATAAATTTAATATTTTGATTCTTGGGAATACCAGAAGAGTTGAAAGTAAAACTGGCCATGTATATGTTGGAATATATTGACAATTAGTGGTGGGAGCTGGTAGTCCAAGCTGTGATGGACCAAAGTTTGACATGGGAGGGGTTTCCGGAATTGGTTGATTAAAAATTCTATCCTCATATGTTATGAATTCAGTGTACAATGTATTTCATCTATTTTAAGCAAGGGAACATGGTGATGATGGAATATGCAGCTAAGATTATGAACTTAGTGCGGTTTTTACCTGGGGTGGTGGGTAGTACATCGTTGAAGGAATGATTTTTTGACGCTGGGTTGAACGAGGAAATTTGTTTCAAGATAGCAGTGCTGTGTATAGATCATTAAAAAGAAATGGTGAATCAAGATACGGTGGTTGAGAAAGATCTTGTGGGGGTTACAATAAGGGGAATTATGCTGTTACACATGGAAAATAATGGGAACTTGAATGCTGGGTTCAAGTTGAAGAGGGACACTTATTTCCAGGGTGGGAGTACTGTTCAGAATCTAATGACAAGATCAGTGATTCTTCATCCAAAGCCTCAGAGCAAGCCATGATGTTTTCAATGTGGTTCTATGAGCCACATCAATTGGGATTTTATGGAACAACCTAGATTATGTCATAATTTTAAGAATATGGGGAATCTAGAGCATTATTGTTGGAATGCTCCATGGTTTGGTGTCCATGAAACTCCCTAAGGGTCACAGGGGTCTTATGCCTCAACGGGACAAGGGAAGAAACATACCCCTCGATATTAGAGTATAGTTTGTCATGGTGATTCAAGGAACACCAAAACTCCTTAGCTAGGTAACAAAGAGCAGAGCATGGCAAGTAAGCAGTTGTTTGGAGCTATGTAGGTGGTGATGGATGATTAGTCGTGACTATCCACGGTGTGAGGTACGGTTCACTTAAATTCAACATTGATGTAAGATTTGTTTGACATAACTTCTTCACATTTTTTTATTTCTTCTAGAATCGTTGATTTGTTGGGTTTACACATGGAAATGATGCATTCTATTTTGTAACTACAAACTGCTCTGGGTCAAAGAGAGTGTCAAGCCTTCCAATGTCGAGGCTGTTGTTTAGATGTGGATGAAATAAAATTGATGTGGCATTTCTCAGTTCTTGAGATTCTTGATTTTGATATAATACTGAGAATGGATTTGTTTGAAATGATTAAGGCCCACATCAATTGATATGCATGAATGATTAATTTTGATATAGAGGATGATGTTAGACATCTCTTTAGAGGGGAGAAGAGTGAAATGATTGGTGCAACAAATTTTTTGGCACCAACTATTGGCATGATCTCATATTAGTTAGAGGACTTGTCATTTTCATCAGTTTAAGGTGTTAAGAAAAGTGTTCTTATAGAAGTTTTGGAGTCATTTTATGGATGTCTTTCCTGAATAATTATTGGGGTTTCCACCCGTGAGAGAATTCAAGTTTACGATTGATCTCATTCTGGGGACAAGTCCTTTCTCACTTCCATATTACCGAATTGAACTTGAAGAATTGAGGGAATTAAAGGTGCATTTGGAAGAGTTATAATAATTAGGTTTCATCCAACCTAGCACGTCTCTATGGGAATCACTGGTTTTGTTTGTTAAAAAGGTGAATGAAACCTTTCATCTCTCTGTTGATTATCCTAGAATTAATCAGGTTATGATAAAGAACCAACATCCACTTCCATGCATTGATGATTTGTTTGACCAGTTGAAGGAAGCTCAGTGGTTCTTCTATATTGACTTGAGGTCTGGGTATCACCAATTGTGGGTGGGGAAGGAGGATATCCTAAAAATAGATTTTAGAAGTATGTAAGGCCATTACAAGTATATTGTTATTCCTTATGGTCTAACAAATGTGCCATAAGTGGTTATTTCATTGATGAATAAGATATTTCAGAGATATATAGATTCTTTTAGGGTGGTATTTATGGATGATATACTCGTGTATTCAAGGACAAGGATAGAGAATGGGTAGCACTGGACCATCGTGTTGGGGATCTTGAGGGATAATTGGTTGTATGCCAAAATGGAAAAGTGTGACTTTTTTATATAGGAGGTTTGTTTCCATGGCCATGTTATTTCTAATAGTGTAGTTTCATTTGATCTTGAAAAGATAGAGGTTGTTATCTCATAGAAACCGCTAAAGAATGTTTTTGAGAAACAGAGCTTCCTCGGTCTATCACGGTATTATCGACGTTTGTTTTCGTGATTTTTCATGATTGGATTTGCCGATGACAAATTTGACAATGAAGAATATCCCATTTCAATGGGATGAGCAATGTCATAATTTTTTGAAGAGATAAATGATATCCTTATAGCTGCACCAATCATGGGTTTTCTCAAACTAGGGAATGGGTATGTAGTGTATTCTGATGCGTCAGGATCAGGGTTATGGTGTGTTCTCATGCATAGGGGGGGTCATGTCGTTTCATATGGCTCACATAAATTGAGGTTGCATGAGAAGAACTACCCAAAAAATGATTTGGAGTTGGTGGTAGTGGTTCATGTTTTAAAAATGTGGCATCATTATCAATTTGGTGAGAAATTTACAAGGTTTACCAACCGTAAGAGCGTAAAGGATATTTTCTCACACAGAGATTTGAATATGAAGCAAATGAGATGGATGGAATATCTCTAGATGTTTGATTTCGACATAATGTACACAATGGGTAAAAGAAATTTGGAGGCGGTTGCATTAAGTTGGAAATCATATGATTAAGTGGTGAAACATGTGTCGGATCAGTGGTAGTTGATGTAGGTCATAGACGAAAAGAAGTTAGAATGTGAGGAAAGGGGTGATAGAGCGGTCTTATTTCTGGTTTCATTGGTTCATAACTTGGATGGTTTTCTTAAAGAGGCACAAGAATGTGATTCTAAATGTATGGCGATGAGGTCGAAACTCAATGGGGGGACACCATTGGGAACTAGGAACTGAATGGGAATCCAGTATTGTGTTTTTAGAATTATATGGTGGTACAAATGGATTGACGTGAAGAACATCTCAGGGCTTATCCTCATTCCAGGTGGGATCTCCATGTTGGATTTCAGAAAATTTATAAGGCATTGAAGGTGCAGTTTTGGTGGGTTGGTATGAAAAGGGACGTGGTCGGGTTTGTCTTGTGATTCTTAACTTGTCAATAAGTTAACACAGGGCATTAGCAGCCAAAAGGCATGTTGCAGTCTTTACCTATCCAAGTGTGGAAATGGGAACATATGGGAATGGATTTTCTGACGGATCTCCCAAGAATGGTTCGGAAGCACGATGTCATATGAGTGATTGTGGATTGTCTCACAATGTCGTCCCATTATATCCCGATTCATGAATCTCATACGATGGAGGATTTGTAAAAAATATATATCTAGGAGGTGGTAAAAAGGCATGGTGTTCAAATTTCAATTGTATCATATAGATATCCAACTTTTACATCTTGTTTCTTGATGTCCTTGTAGCAATCCCTTGGGACATAGTTGGCAATGAGCACGGTGTATCATTCTCAGACGGACGACCAATCCGAGAGGACGATACATACTTTTTAGGATATTTTAAGGTCTTGAGTGATGGATTTTTGGTGTTTCATGGAAGATAAAATATCATTGGAGGAGTTGTTATATAATAAGAGTTATCAGGCTTCAATACATATGGATCAATTTGAGGCATTATATGGGCGTCCTTGACATTTTCCACTATGTTGGGTGGAAATACGAGAGACTTCGATGATCAGACTGGGCCTTTTAAAAGAGACTATTGAGAAAATATAGTTGATGAGGAAGAGGATGGAGAGAGCTTAATGTATTCAGAAATATTATGTTTAACATCGTCAACGAACGTTGTCGTTTGAGGTGGGTGATCATGTATTTTTTAGAATCTCTCCTAGGTTGGGACATCATCAGTTTGGGAAGCATGGTAAGTTATCTACGAGGTATATTAGGACTTTTAAGATACTTGAGAAGATTGGAGAGGTGGATTATCATTTTTCCTTGCCACCATGGTTTAGTTTAGTGCACAACCAGTGCCATGTGTCCCAGTTGAAAAAGTATTAGCCGTATCATGACCATGTGATCCATTGGTATCATGTTGAGCTTGAACCAGATTCTTCTTTGGTGCATGTGCCAGTGCGGATTTTGGATAGGAAAGAGAAAGTAAAGAATGGTAAAAGAATCAGTTTAGTTCATGTTTTTTGGCAGTGTGGTAAGATTTATGAGGAGACATGGGAGCGGGAGAAAGAGATGGCCGAAAAATAGACCAAGCACTTTCAGTAAAGCAATGGTTCTTTACATTCTGAGGATTGAATGTCCAATGGTGGGGAGAATTTATCACCACTGGTTTGAGGTATGTAGCCTTTTTATGAATTTTTATGCGTTTAATGTACTTTGGATGAGTTGGGATGATGTTTGGAGAGTTTGGAATGATTTTGAATAAGTTTTGAGGCTTGTCTAAGGATGTGCAGTTTAAACACATTTAGGGGAAACTATGTGGGTTATCCAGGAAACTGTGTAGGGGAAGACAATAGGATTCACATGACCTGTGCATGGTTTTCCAAACCATGTGAGGAAACTATGAAGACCCCTTCTCTCAAGACTGTGGCATGAACATGGTTAGCGTACAGTTTTCGAAACTGTGCGGGCTAACCGTGCGACCTCTTAAAAAGTGGGATTTGAAATCCATGATTCTTTCGTTTTATGATATTTCACTCAAAATATTCTCCCACTCATACCTCACTTAGTATTTTTAGTTATCAGATGTTTGAGGGGCTCTTTCACTCATTTTGGAAGTGATTAAAAGTGGTTTCATGGCGGTTTGATGGTGGTTTCTCCCGGGTAAGTCTGTTCTCTTGGTTTATCTTTGGTTTCCTCTAGATCGACTCATCTGCATTTCTTGGTTTTTTAGATCTACATCTGTTTCATGTATATCTCGGGTTGTTTCTACCTTTGTTTTGGATTTTAATGCTTGTATATGTTATGGAAGGGGATCTAGAACTGTTTTGGTGGTGCATTCTTTGGATTTGGGATGTAGTTGCATGTGGGTTGATTTCCCCAGAACCCTAAAGGTAGGTGGCTTCCCTCTCAAATCCACTTTGATAGAACTAGAAGGATTTCCCCAATTAATTTGTTTTTCTTAAATTAATTGGTTATTTTGTTTTGTAAAATTGTTTAAAAATATCTTTGGTAATGTTTCAGTGACTTTTGGAAAAAAGGGGTCTTTCTCATGTAATGTTCTTGATGTTTGATTTTAAAATTGAGATTTTAAAATTAGTTTCTTGGGATTATTTCTGAAAATGGATTTCAATAAAAGTATGGTTTACTGAAATGTAGTTTGGAATGGAAAATGGTTAAAGAGTGTTTTCAATAAATGGGTCATTTATTGAAGTGAATGGGCATGTGTTGAAATTGTTGATGCGCCTAAGGTATTGTTTGGTTGTAGATGTATTGTTTGCTTGATGTGGTGACCTTCATATGATATTCTTGGTTGTGGGTTAAGAATCATGGCTTGCGTTAATTATGTGTGATGTGGGCGGGGAGTACCCTAATAAAAAATTGGATGAATAGTGGATGGAAGGGCCACCATCAAAGGATAAGTTGGCGGGAAGTACCACTAGTTTGGAAATTAAGTATATGGGTTTGGATGGTAAGTTTCATCAAGGTTTATTTGTTTTTCTATTTCTATGAAACATGGAAATTGGTTGAGCTAATGTTCCATGGTGATATGGCTTATGGAATTGTGTGGATTTCATTTATTTGACATGGATTGGTAAGGTTGTGTTCGACTTATGGCAATGGTGGCACTATTTAAAGTTTTATATAAGATTCTTTATATAAATGTGTTAATATTTCTTTCTAAGTGGAGTGTGTAGGTAAGTAATTTGGTGAAAACCTACTAAGTACTAGTACTCACCCCTAATTTGGAACTTGGTTTATTTTTCAGATGTTGTATTCCAGGACATAGGTAAGACTAAATATTCTCATTTTTCTAGAAGTTCGGCAGGAATCTTGAGTGATTTTGTGGTACTTGAGGTATAGAGCTCAGTGTGGAGCTATGGATGGTGTCATAGTTAATTTGGAGTCTTTTGTTAGTCTTCCTCTTGGTACTATAACTTTGGATTTGTTGTATTGGGCATGTAGGATCGTTATGGATTAGTTGGTTGTCTTTTGTTAATGTATGAGTTTGGTTGGTTTGTTGACATGCATCATATAGATGTGGATTATTTGGTTGGTTGGCTTTGTCTTAAGGGAATATCATTCCCTAGTTTATTCTCGATGCCCTTGGAATTTATTTCTAGACATTGGAACCATGGGAACATTGCTTAAGGCCAAGTAGCATTCCTCCGCCTTCTCAAGCCAATGATATGGGGAGGGATGTTACAACTTCACCATGATATAACTCAACAACATATCGTGTTCTGGTCTATCCATGATATGAGTGTCCTGTATCATTACTCAGACTTGAGAACTTTAGACCATTATTTACAATCCCTATAATGAAACTATTCAAGAATATTTGACATCCACGATGTTATGTCACTTTATACTGTACGATTTCTCAAATTCAAAAATAATTTCATAGAACACACCAGGTGATCCAGACCACATGGAATATGAACCAAGATTCTCAACCTAATTTTCAACTTCCCTAGGGTTCCATAACCCTTTTTGGAATAGTTCTTTTATCTTTAACCCACATCATCATCCAGATGTTTGAATCCCCATAAATCATTTAAGTCCCTTAGAAAAAAGTGGGGATCCCATTTACATGACAGTGTTGTCGATGTAAAAGTGATTCTGACCCACAAAATATAGGCATATTCTTTTTGTAGAAAAGTAACTCCAATCTTCTTGAACCTTGGAAATACCAAAGATGTACTTAACACCTTAATGTGTTTTGG
Source organism: Viscum album (assembly GCA_963277665.1). NCBI lineage: Eukaryota > Viridiplantae > Streptophyta > Magnoliopsida > Santalales > Viscaceae > Viscum > Viscum album. Next base: position 2,049,127,433 of record OY728119.1, read on the forward strand.
GGCATCCCTGATATATCTGCTCCATTCCATATTCACCAATCATGTCATGGTATAAATAATTTAAACTACATATCATTTCATATCCTTATGGTATGACATTAAATTTCATGGAAAATTTTCTTATAATATGAAAGTAAAACATTACAATAGATGTATTTGCTGCATGAAATTAAACTACACAGATAATGCTACTTCACAGATGGTATATTATCGATAATAGAAGATATTAGAAGGAAAAAATTAATGTTAAACAAAAAATGGTATAGTTTTTAAGACAGTAAAACAACTAATAAAAATAGACACAATTATATTCAACTTGAAAACTCGTTAAGGGAATCATGAAAAAAAGCCAAGTCTCTGCTCACTAGACACACAATTTTCATTCTCTAGGAAATATTTAGCACTCATAAAATGTAAAAGGAACAAAACATATCTTTTTGAAAAACTATAGGAGGGTTTCTTGAGAAGAAGACCCCATACCTTCTAAATCTTCACCTATATGAACCTTAAGAAAAAATTAGGGAAATATATAATAAGAAGTTATAAATATTATAGGGATCATCATTTATCCCTATAAAAAAATCAATGTTTTCTCACTATGTGTACTTAATTATGAAATATTTATAGCACTCTACCTCCAAGACATTCATATTTTTAGAAAATTATCCTCTTAAATTAGGTTATTTCAAGACAATTGGATTAGGTACATTAATAAGGAATATCACCTTGGTGGTCATACATGGTCATTTTTCAAGGCAAATATATTTTGATTGAAACATTCAGATCCATGCACATATATTTACCTTTATTATGGAAAGGATGGATATCGCTGATGATTTTTGCGATATCAGATCAATGAAACATCTTGTACATCATTAATAAAAACAAATCTAAACAATAATATATAAAATTTATAAAATTCATTCATTTCTCAAGTAAATGAGATGGATAAATCTTCACATACTAGAGTCTCTCCATGATTACACTAATAAAAAAGTGTCATAAAACTACATAGTCATCAAAAAATGAATTTGGAGGAGTCCCTGAGCCCTGAAAACTATTTCTCTTGGGAAGAAATTTATTGGCGTAATTGCTCAAAAAATTCAGTTTCCAACTCCATGATCCGTTATAATCCTTTCTCCTAGGAAACAACATCAATCCTAGCCTTCTATTACATGTTAAGGAGCCCATACTACTCTATTATAGATTTATTTGATATCTGTAGTGAAAGTTGAAATTGAGATATCTGTTTGTTAAGATGAAAATTCTAGATTTTAAATGGTCAATCTAAACCTTCCCAGTGCTGACCACTACTCAGTGAGATTCTACCTTCAACACATGTTGGGAAGATTTGTTCAAGGACTCATCCAAAATTTTTGTTACTGAAGATGATGACTTACCCGCTACTACCCTTAATTAAAGGGCCCTATTTTCCCCTTAGATATATTAATTTATTTACTCATTTGTGGAGTGAATTATAATCAACACCCTAGTAGACAAGTGCAGTGAACATGAACCAAAGATTACCCAACTGTTCCTTCAACCCTTTAAATGTGGCCTTTAAAATCAATACCCAAATCTCCCACCACAAGAGAAATTAAATTAATTGATAATTTGAATAAAACTTTGAAACATGACTTAATAACATCCTTAGAATAGGAATATATATTGGGACTAACTCACTATGTGTGGGAGTCATTCTTGCATTCATGGAAAAAGTGGGTAGGGAGTCGACCTCTTTGTTGGTTGACTCTGTCAGAGGAATTCTTGAGGTTGAAGCGGCCAAAACTTATATGATTCTAGATGAAGACACTACAAAAATAGAAATAAGGGTTTATCAGTAAAATGATAGGTGGTATGATATCATTAGGTAACAGAAAATACATTACTGATTTTGGAAACATTACATTCTCACATGCATCACGATTAATGACCATTGACCCAGCCTCATCCTCTGAGAAAGAGGAAACACCCTCTTGTGACAAGTTTCATGGGGGAACCAATAGTAATTTCTCTAAAGTTTTACATTTATCATCCCCTATGAGGGATGAAAGAGTAAAATAAATTTTAGGCAACATGATATAAAATGATCCATGTGTTCAGTTTATGAATAAGTGTTCAACTTCTCCAAAACATGCATCCATCGAAGCTAAATTAGTAGTAGAGTACCAAAAAACATCAGTTTTCTTTAGGAGTGCGTTCTCTCATGCCGAGTCAAATCGAACAACCATAGGAATACCTATAGTAGGCCCTGGGTCCAACTGATATGGCACATAAACCATATACGCTTATTGATGTCTCGATCCAAAAAGTGAAGTCTCTACTAGTGAAATTGAATACTCACCTATATCCATAGGAATATATGTGTGTTTATCCAAGTAGGATCAATGGGGATCATCAATTTTTTGAAAAACTAGACTGAGTTATTATAAAGGAAGAAAATTGGGAAAGAGTAAAGTGTAGTGATTAATTAAGGATTCAGGGGGATATGGCTCTAAAAGATCAAAGCCCTTATGTGTGTCCTGCCTCTTTGAGGAAGGGTACTTAGAAGGCATGGGTGAGAATGGTGTTGAGAAGGTAACTAATGGAAGCATGGATTGAGATATCCTTGGGATGGTAATCACCACCCATAGAAAATATATTTGACCTAGGGAACTGTCATCACCAGTCCCCTACTCACTGCTTTAATCTCCAATAACCATACCCCTAGGGGAACATATTGGGTACTGAGGGAGTGACCATCATTAAGAAGCTTCCATACATAACAAAAAAAATCATAAAAAAAAATCATTAAAGAAACAAAAACATTGTGTCCATTCAAATATGATGTTAATATCAACCTTAACACTACCTCTATGATGGAATACCCCTTTCCATCCACAAAAACATCCAACATTCCCCAAACCACCATTAGCATCACCCATGATGAATAGTGGATCTGACCATTCATACATTCCATAATTACTTCAATTTCATAGAGAAAATACTTGACCTCAGTATCCTATCATTTTATAGTGAAACATTCAGAAGAATTAATACAATTTAATCCATCTAAAGTAAAATCTTCTTTGTGTACTATTATTTAGATCGTAGCCTCTAAGTTCTCCATTATTCTGGTCACCCATCACTAAAAGTCAGTAGGAAATAGTAGTGCAGGAAAAATATTCTCCATCGGCTCCAAACATACTATGGACATTCTATTTAATTATTAAATTTGAAATGAGATTAATGGTAAATGTCTCACTTCTTTATGAGGTATTATTGAGGCCATATGATGACTCAAAAAAAGATACTTTCCTTCCATTAGATTAGCTTCAACACTCAGTGGAAACTTTGTAGCCTCACATAATGATTGGTATAATTTATTTTTTAGATACAATCAGATCCAAATATTAGCATATTTTTAGGAAAATCTATTCTCGACATTGCATAGAGGGATGTCTATATGGACCCAAGTCTCCTCCATGGTGAACACTAGCCAAAACTAGTATGAAACCATCATATGATTCGTAGATTGAAAATTAATAGGTGGATCACACTTCATCTGAACACATGGAAACTAATGGATAAACCAAAATGATTCATACCCATCACATATAAATTTCCCATCGATGCGTGACTAAAGGGATCCCTCCAGAATTGACATCATTTAAGACTGATTCTCATAGATTCCCCCATCATTTCAAACAATACTACTAGTGGGAATTGTACTACAGTGTTTGAAGGAGAAGAAGTCATGATTGATTTGGAAGACCCTAATCTATGGATCTGTTAGTGTAATTGTCCTCACCCCACTGATGCACTACAAAAAGTGTTGGAAATGAACATAGGGGGTGTTTTAGATGCTTAGGTAAGTCTAGCCTCCCAGATCAACCCCCATCCAACCCCATAAATCCTATAAGGGTCAAGATATTCTATATGGGTATTTTCACTATAAAAATTGCACTATGGGAGATACAGTTTTTCCATCATCAGAATGTATAACCCAATGTGATTCCATCCAATTATAGAGGCTTCCATCATAAAATTTGAGACTCTAACTCCACCATTATCCTTCATATGGAGAAGGCACCCTCTATTGTACATGGAATTAAATCCAGCCAACTGAATAGTCCATTCAACATGAGGAATTACCTCCCAACCCCATTTGGTGAATCAACCATCATAAACTATGATCTAATAGGTTCCCTCAGCACTAAACGAGTCCTTTTTAGGAGAATAATTTGGCCTATTGGATTTGTTCTTAGAATAAGATATCTTACTAAAATTCCCCACCCATTTATTAAATGGGATATCCACCCTAGGATGCAGGGTCCTATCAATGGAATTTTCAAACAATTTGATCAACTCCCTAGAAAGGGGAGGGGTCCTCTCCATATTATCCCATATAGAAGATAAGGGAAAAAATATTCTTACATATCTCCTAAAATGGGTGTTCCACAAATATACATGATTTCCAAGAGACTAATAACCACCTCTCCATGCTCTGGTAGAATGCATTTATATATTGACACTAGTAATGAACCAAATCATCCATCAGGCCCTTATTATAGTATGATAAGGATTGGGAGATCCATAGGGCCTTGTATATCCTGAACTACATTAGGTCAATGGAAAATTCAGAGGCGATATAATGCACCCAAAAGGGCTAAACCCAATCCATTCTAAAATCCTCCCGAATCAAAAGTCCTATTTTGAAAACCAGTCAAACCTATTGATTATGGATAATATCTAAATTATAAAGAGGTACATGTGTATGTTATAATCTAGTACATTATGGATCACTCAGATGTTTATGGTCATATATTTCAGTATATACTGATCTCTTCAATTCTCAGTGAGAATGAAATAACCTATATGAGAGACTCTTTCTTGGAAAGTATTTTGGGTTTCCATAATCCAAGTGGGAGGAAAAATTGATGACTATAGCTAATGGATAATAGAATAATTTGTTAGAAAAAACCTGAAAAGAGGAAGGAATTATGAGAGAGGATACTCCCTATGGTTCCTTTCCATCAGTTTTGTTATACTTGTCCAAGATGACTCAACAACATAAATACAACTAGCATTCAAACTTGAAATAATGGCATTCCAATGATCCATATCTACTATGAAAAATCTCTTGGATGAATTATGATTACATGAATCCATATTTACAAACCATGTAACACAACTTAGATGAGAGAAATTATAATTTCAAAATTGGTGCATGACTCTAGAAGCAGCATATGAATCTCATGAGCCGAGGAGGAATTTTTTAAAGCATAACTTTATACAGTTCTCTCCAAACACATGATCGTAGAAGACCACATAGATTTCTTGAGCCATGGGGAATCTCAAAATCACATAATTTATCATGTGACTCATGATCATGTGACCCTAATATGGACACCAAAAACAACATGGTAACCAAGAAATCATGTGATCGAATCAGTATATCATGGGAAGTATAAAAGAAAACAATAAAACCATGGACCTTGGTCAATATACACGAAATTACCAAAAATTATTTCATGATTTTTTTGAAAAATTACTAAGGCGAAGTAGAGTTCCAAATTAGATATCATGAATGAATCCCATGAAATAGTCTTACAGATAATTATTTCGGTCAATTATTTTTAAAATAATGTAGTGAATGGTTATCAAGGAGAGGTCTTGTGAATTAGATCTTGTGAATAGGTTTGGAGAACTAATTATGTGATAGACGAAATCATGAGAGCTACAGTGTTTTAGAGTCATCAGTGGAATGAGCCTCCCTATTACCCTAGTAATAGAGTACTCTCCAGAATACCAAATCCCATTGAGGAGACTAAACATTTCACAAGACACTAGTTCATCAATCCCTAAAGACATAGGTGGAAATTTAATCTCCTCATAACTAATTCCCTGTCCTTTGGTATATCTCTCCTGAGGGAGGCATTTTTTGACACCCATTAAATGAAAATTAGAAAATTCAGGACTAAAGAAATAATCAAAGAATATTTATTATTTATCATTGCAAAAGAAAAAAAGATAGAGTGTCCAAATCAATTGAATATCATATAATTTAGAAGGAAATGTGATTAAATTGACCTTTTAAGGTCACACGAATGGATCATAACTATTGTATGATATTATTATGATTAGAAAATCCCCATTGACAAGCAATCATGTTCTTATAAAGGTTCCCAGACAAGAATTGATGATCATGCAAAGGTCAGCAAGCAATTTCCATTGGCCATGTGACTTTTCAAAAGAAAGAAACCTAACAATAATATAAATCCTCTTATAAATTAAATGTTAAAAAAAATTAAGAATCGTCATGAAATGAAGAGTTACAATTGACATTTATGCATCATGAACATGTGATTTAGAAGACCCCCTGGAGCCCTTGGTGTCATGCTCACCATGTCATGAAATAGCAAGTTGTAATGTTACCTTCATCATGTGAAGGACCTGAGATATGTCCATTCAATATTATGATGCCCCTGTGGCTACATAAAAAGACATATAGATCATCCCTGGCAATGATCATGAATCATCATGAGATCCATCATTGATTACGCAATGCATCACAAACTAGTGGAGTGATTTTCCCCTGAAACACCCACACGATTTCATGAGATCTCATATCCATGTAAAAAATATAAAGGATATAAAATAGGAAAATGCGAAATATTCATATGAAGGAAGGATATGTTGATTATCATGTTGAAGGGTTATGTTCCTGAGTGATCATCATTGATCATGTGAACAACTTTAAGCATGATAGATCAGTCTCACGAAGACCCCTTAGCAGGTCTTCCCAATCACATTAGAGGCCCCTAACAAGCCATATTAGTCTCATTAAGGACCACAGACAAGATTTCATTGATAACATGGGAGCATTCCCCGGGCATCATAATCCGTGAAGGCCATTGGGAATTTCATATCAATGGAGAAAAGACCATTTTACACACCAACATGGTTATGAGAAATCCATTTGATTCGATGAGGTAAAATAAACAAGGAGATGATATAACTTTCTCAAAATCACTACATATCATGTAATGGCATGGATAACCCACAAAAAAATATCATATGAATCTTGTGATGAAAAAATCCCTCCACCAACCCCATATCATATTTTTCATGATACATGTCATGTACAGTAGAATATAATCAGGATGATGAGGCCTATAATTCCTTCCCCCTAATCATAGAGAAAACAAACACATCATGACAACAACTGAATATAAGTATAGGAGTGAACTTCTTGGAGAATAAGGTCACACAGTCGCCTGGTATTCCAGAAATTAAAACTTGGTGGGAAACATAAAGGATCACACAAAATGAATATGTGCTTCACATAATCACACTATAGATTACGTGGTGGAATTCCAACATGTCAATAATATTATTTGAAGGGGTTTCATCAATCCAACCAGGTCATGAAAAATCTAAAACATACAATTCTTGAAAATACATGGTTCACATAAGAAAAAAAATAAAAAATGTATAAATCTTATGTGAATATGGATACACTAATAATCATGCGAAGGAATCATGAACATTTGATGATCTATCCAAATCATACCACAACAAAATGACTTGTCAATAAAATCATGTGATGGTGTGAGAACATGTTAAGAATGTCATGTGATGCCCTCTGAGCGTTGAAATCATGTCATTGTATGCCCTCTAGGAATATCATTCATGTCTTTGGAAACCCTCCAAAAATTTCAAGAAATTAATATGATTCCATTTAGAAATATCATCCAAGTTGTGCATAGTCATTTGAACATATCTAGAAATTTTTACAACACCCTCCAAACATGTCGATTAAATCATGTGATTCCATTAGGACATATCATCCAATTCATGCAACACCCTTTCTTCATGTTGGCCAAGTCTCCCAATTCCCTCCGTACATGTTATTATCATCATGAGATTCACCTTAAACACATCTATAAAGTCCCTTGATGTGCACCCAACATATCATCCAGATCTTACGACGCCCTCTGGGAAATTCAAGTAGATCATGTGATTACCTCATGCATGTTAAGAATGTTTTGTGATGTCATCCAAACACGTCTTCATTAATCACGAGACATCCTCCCTGAAATTCCAACCAAATCATGCATTGTCCTCCAGAATAGTTAAATGAGTTATGTGATTGTCTTTGGACATGTCTATTAAAAAACCCTGACATTTCATGAAATATTCATATACATAATACAGAAACTCTAGTCACATTGGGAAGACAATCAGGAAATATTAGGAAGTCACCCTTTAAGAGATATAATAACCTTACTCGGTAAACAAATTAGAGAATACCCCCAAATTGAACTATGAGAACATTGATTATTGAAATAACCAAGAAATTTATGAATCCTTCCTAAGGATCTATCTCAAATGTGCATCCAACTCAGTGTTTTTACCTCAACATCTCAGACATTCTAATCCTTGAGACCCAATATATCTTATTGGGTTATCATTCATCATCATCCATCAACGGATCAAGGTTCTAATTGAACTATGAATAATTTAATTCATTCTATTAAAAATATATATTGGGTTCCCCCCTAAGGCGTGAGATCTATATCCAAAACCCTATCAGGGATACCCTAGTGTGCATGTACCAATTCCACCTGTGATGAGATTGATCACTTTTCCTTATTTTTCACACTATGAATGGATCATGAGGGATTATAGATATAAAGTGATCATATCATCCACATCATGAGTTTCTACCAGTAAGGTAAACCTCTATGTGTAATCCAAATTTCTCAAAAATAATATGACTGCCCCATTACATGGGAATCCACCTCAGGGTATGTTCCGATGGAACATCAACTATGATGACTCTAATTACTGTTTTATGAAGGATACATGGGATCCTTCCTAGGTATTGAATTCAATATATGGTGCCTAATTTCCATCTTATATGTTATTTCAACATGATGTTATATTGAAATGTTTCTACAAACTATGTGGGTTTTTATACTTATCATGAACAAGATATGTAGGGAGCCTCATAAACATTCAATCCCATCCTCATCATATTAATCACCTCACCATATGGAAGTAAAATCTAGAGTACCTTGTTATAAGTATTCACAATATAATTAGCAACCTATTTCTACGAAAAAATGATAAATGGATGAATAAACACAGATAAATATAGATGAACCCATTAATTGAACCCTCTCTACAGATGAAAGGATCAAACCCCTAATATTTATCGTCAGTTTAACCAGTTATATATTTAGATTACGAAGAGATTCACAAATATATATTCACTCTATTAGAGAGACCCAAAATATATGATAATTCCACAAAAACGTGTTTGATGAGCCTAACCACATATCCTATCAACCAAAGTGATTTCCTAAGATCTATTAGGTCTAGAACACCGAATGAATTCATACCATTGGAAAGTAGGTCCTTTCTCAGTTATGGATGTCAGAACCATTTTTTGTTTCTATTAAAGATTAATAAACGGTAAAACTGATATGAGTTATTATGAAACACATTCAACCCCCCAGAATCAATCGTCGGGCCCCAATAAATTTCAATGGAAATAGAAATTTCGAAAATGATGTTAAAGTATATAATAAATAAAATAAAATTATCATTAAAGGCATTGGGATCATGTCTCTTAAAATTTGAGAACCATATATATCATTCATGGAATCAATTACCATGATATTATAACTCTTAATGTTTCCTATTTATGTGTGACCTAAATATCACAGTGTGATTTAGTTAACTAAATCTTAGCGTTAACCATTTAAACTTTTTGCAACACAAGTTAATTCATGGGAACCCTACTTTAAAATATCTACATGGCGATCAAGGTTGTAACATGTGCTCTCTTGGAAAGGTATCAAGAACTTGTGTTTTAAGTGGTTTAAAAATATAACAAAAATATCTCATGTATGACCTTTTTTATATTCATGTTTCTAATGATTTAATTTTGAATTCCATTTATATCGAACAAATAATTATATGGAAATAGTATTGACATGTAAACCTTTAATATTTTCATAGTTTAGTGTTACTAACCAAAATTTAAAGTCATTTTTTACGCATAGTCAAATTAATGAAATTTAAAATGTACATAAATCTCTATCATGTGAAGACTTTTAATTATACGAATGAGAAAATACACATAATGGTATGAATGGTGAGACAATTATACATACCTGTAAGAACCCAGTTTTTACTGCGGAAGACTTTGTGGTATTCTTGATGTTATTCCAGAGCAGCGCCTTCAGACGGCGTGCGATTCCGAGCCACAGTGTGGCCATAATTAAATTTTCAGTGCGTTCAAACTGGGAACGCCAAATAAATGGTATAAATCCTAAATGGTGACTTGGATTAGAGATCCAAGTGTACAGATGGGTCTGTAATGTGGTGTTTACCCAAGGAGCGACATAAAACTTGTCGGCGCGGGAAGTTTGGACCCCTCACTCGCTTCCGGAACGTGAAACAGACAAATTAAATAATTGATTTATTCGTTTAAGGGTGAAACGAGATTATCTTTTAAATGGTTGCTCGGATTGGAAAACTGAGGGCACCGTTGAGTTTGGACCGTGATGTTTACCCTAGGAGGGGTGTAAGTTTTGCGGGCACAGCCCGTCTGTGAAAAATGGCCCCAGGGGCATTTTTGTAATTTGGTGGCCTCGGGAGTTAAGTTTAATAACTTTTTAAAGGGGTCTCAGATTAAAATTATGAGACCTCCGTTGCGCTCAGAGTGTGGTTTTTACCCTAGGGGAGGCTTAACCTCGACCCCGTCCGATGTTTCAGACGTGGGTTAAATTTGGGGGGTTTTAATTAATTTTCTTTTTAAACCAACCCCCCCTTCCCTTCTCCTTTGCACCCCCTGGTGGAAGGAACACACCAAGGAGCTTCCCCCTCCCTCTCCTCCATCTCCGATGAGGCGGCTCCGGTGAGGTAGCTCTGGAGGTCCGTCCGTGAAGCGTCGGGCGAAGCCCAACAAGGTTGGAGGTTTTTGTTGCGTTTTTATTCTCGAACCCCCTTTGAATCCAAATTTTAGCGTTGAATTGTTGCTTGATCCTGGAAAAAATTACATGATCGTGTAGTACCTTTTATGAGATTTCCATCGCTTCTTTCGGAATTGAAATCCGAGTTACAAGGAGGCCGCAACGGTTCGGAGAAGTTTATGGGAATTTTGGGAGGTACGGGGGTTTTCCGGCGGTTTGGCGGGCCCTGGCGCGGCGGCGGGTCAGTTACAGGGTGCTGGAGGCGCGGCAGACCTGGGTGCAGGCGGCGGGGGCTCCTCGGAAGGTGGAGGGCTTCGGTGTCGGCCGGGGCTCGCGGACGGCGAGCGGCGCCAGGCGGGGCGCTCCGCGGCGGAGCGAAGACCAGGGTCGCGCTGTGCGACCCCGCGGCTGGATAGAGACCCGCGTGACGCGGGTCTCCATGTGGAAAGCCGACAGGCCATGTCGGTCAGTCGGTGGAGGAGGCGCCCGCGCAACGCGCAGGCGAGGACCCCTCACGGGAGGCAGCGGACCGCTGTGCGGCAGCCCGCGGGTCCGGCTGGGCTGGCCCAGGCGGCTAGGCCGCGGTTCCAGTGGGCCAGCCCTAGCGGGGCAGACCGGCCGGACCGGGCCGGTCCGACCCAGGGGTAAACCCCCCTTAAAAACTTGGATTCCTGTAACTTTCTCTACGTGTGTTAGTTTTGAGCGCCGTCTACGGCAGCGCGGATCTCGTGTCAAGACAGAGTTTTTGAGATGGTTTCGGGAATTTTTAATTCCTGAAACAAGGGGCCTCGGAGGCGCGACACATCTTTAAGTGAATTGTCGTTTTTCCCGGGGAACTTGTTTTGGACGGCACGAACGCGTCTGATGCCTGATTTAAGCGCCGTCAGTGGAATTGGAACCCTGGAACCGAGGCAGAGCTTTCCAGGGTGGTTTCAGGCATTGAGGCCGAAGTTGAGGCACGAGCCCTACGACCCGTATTTCGAGCTGTACGCAGCGTTTCATAACTTTTTCATCGGATGTTCGTTCGGGGCGAGTGAATAGTCGATCCTGGATGTTTTCCTGAGGGGATTTCAATGGTGAAATTCTCCCACTCTAATTTGGCACGATGGTGTGTGGCCCATGAGGGTCGTTTGGGCATCGACGGTGATTTTCCATCTTTATCACCAGGCGACCATTTTGGACAAGTGAATAGTCCATCTTGTGTGATTTTTCGAGGGGATCGCAATGGTGCGATCTATTCATTGTGTTTTGGGACCAGTTTGCGGATCCCATGCAGCACCGCTCGTGAGCGGTGCACCGAAATGCATCTTTTTCTCCAGATATCTGTTGCGCTCAAGTGAGAAGTTTTTTTGACGTGTTTTTACGAGGAGATCACATTGGTGTGACGTACCCGACTGTTTTCGGGGCCGAGGCTCAGGATCACTGGACGCCGTTCGGGCATGAGGAGGTGTTGGTGACTTTTCCGTCGGATATCTATTTGAGGTGAGTAAGCTGTCTATCTCGTGTGTTTTTCCACGAGGATTATAACGGTACGATCCATTTGGTTGTGCGTAGCCTCTTGTGCGATCTTATTAAAGGTGGAAATATAAAAGGTGCCCCGGTGGCAGTTCTTCTACTGTGTTTGTAGCGGACCCTTGGCGTGTGATCGTGCGCACTCCCATGTGAGTGATGTAATGCTTGAATAGATGTGGTTGGCCGTGCGTGGGCCTTTGCGTTGGAGTTGATACGTTACGCCTTCATGTTGACGTTGGGTGTCGTGGGCATGATGGCCTTTAGGCTGGAATGTGGTATACACTAGGAGTATACGAGAGCGCTTGGAGGTACGTGTGGTTTGTACCTGAGACTGTTTGTGCGCTTGGTTGGGGATTGACTTGGGGCCACAAGTCGTGTGGGCCCCATGTGCGTGTCGTGTTCTTCTTTGTATACCTTTGACCTCTCACGACGTAAAGGGTCCCTCGGTTATCGTTTGTTGACTAGCGGGGTTGAGTTCCCCCCCCGGCTCTGTGCTCGATGGTTTAGATCAGCAGGGTTGATTGGTTTCCCTTGGTCTTGTTCTGGAGTCAGATGGTTACGCGATACCCACTCCATGATCGGTGGGCTAGTGTTGTACCATTCAGTAGAGATGGCCAGAGTAGTTTCAGGTCTACCCTCCAGCAGGGCTGTGCAGTGGGTCACCTGTCGACTTGTTAGGGTTTACCCTCCAGCGGGGCTAGGCAGTGGGTCACCTATTGGTTTATTCTAGGTCTACCCTCCAGTAGGGCTGGGCAGTGGGTCACCTGATGATGTATTATGGTTTACTCTCCTGCAGGACTGAGCAGTGGGTCACCTGATGATGTATTATGGTTTACCCTCCAGCAGGGCTGGGCAGTGGGTCACCCAGTATCTTATTATGAATTACCCTCCAGTAGGGTTGGGTAGTGGGACACCTGTTGGCATTTCAGACTCAGTCCATTCTACCAGGCTAGTCTGTAGCTATTCCTCCGTGACAACCGGAGTGGGACCCTTGGTTGTACGGGTCGGTGATGTGACAACTTGACTTTGAGGAGACCTATCGACTGCGGGGCAGTGACGAGTTGTGGTGTGAAGTTCCCCCAGAACTCTCAAGTACGAGGAGCACTTTACCCACTGAGACACGTCCTTGTGACGCGACCCAAAACCGTGCAGGTGAGTCAGTGCCGCCCAAAGAGGATAGTGTCGAGGTGCGGTGATTGAGCCCTTGACTTATAGTTCGGGGCAGATGCGCAGGATGCTGGGCGTTAATGGTGTCTCTTTTGGGACTGTTGGATACTCACTTTTCTTGGGCTGAGCTACAGGATGGAGATCCCCTTACGAGCTTGTTCGGGCTTCTTGATAGAGCATATATATGTATATACCTCGTACTAGTACCCACTCTTTTGGTTTTGGCTACTCTCCTTCTAGGATAGGCGAAGACGTGTGGGGTATGCCACGTGCTTTCCGTGTCTAGCTTCTCATGGTTGGACGAGTCTACTCTCCTTTTATAGGTAGCGAAGACTCGATGAGAAGTTCATCTTCTCACTATTTCCAGCTCCGTGTGTCTGGATGAGTCTACCTCCTTTCTCTTGTTGGGCTAAGCCGGACTCTCTACTGGACTCTCTACTGGACTCTCTACTAGACTCTTTACTGCACTCTCTGTTGTACTTCTATTCTAATCCATATTCGATTTACTGCCAACCCTTCGGTACCTCCTTTGTTCTCCCTCGAGCCTTCGAGGTATCCTACGGAATATTTTTATACTCACCCCTGCTTGGGATTTTCCCACACTTGGTGTGCCCTTGAAGATGATGGACAGGTGGAGCGTGGCCTCCGAGGAGCTTAGGAGTTTGGGATCTTGGATCGCGTGCGGTGGTTGGAATCGGGTTCCAGATAGGGGACCCTTCCAGTTGTTCTTCATTTGTTTACATGTTGCCGGGTTTTGGCACTTTTCTGGTTGGGAACTTGTTTTGTCCCTATTCTTTTCAGTGTACTTTCAGCACTTTACTTGTACTGTTTAGAGGTTGATGCACTCTTGCGGTTTATTTATAGCAGTTTCCCTTTACTTTTCTTTTTTACTCTTCACTTTTTCATTGAGTGTGATGAGTGTGTGTATGTACAGGTGCATAAGAAAAGGCCTCCCCGAGTTGTTGTGCCTTCGGCGCTGGTTGCCAGCCCCTGGCCTATGGAGGCGGGCTTGGGGTAGTTGCGGCTTGAGCTCGGGTAGTGTTGGGTCGTGACAAAGTGGTATCAGAGGTAGTTCGTTCCTTGGGATGTTGTTCAGACGTCCCTAAAATAAAAGGAATTGGTTGGGATTTAGGGGAACAATGTCAACGTGTCTCAAGATCGGCTCTCAGGCCAGGGAGTCCAGTGATGGTGCGGCGACCGACATATCAATTCACCAGGACCTTGATAACCCTCTTGTCGACTCGGCATGATGAGACACTTGTTGCAGGGAAATATGTTTGTACATCACATAGGACTGAGTGTTGACTGTCCTTCTTGAGTCAGCTCCCCTTCGTTGTTGTTATTGGCATATACATATATGCTCATTTGACCGCGTCACTCCTTGCTAATATTCAGGATTTCTCCATGAAGACAGCCATCCAGGATACTAGCTTTGGTTTGTGACGACGACCCAGTGATCTATGAGGCCTCAGTCTAGGACCCATCATACGATCCCTTTCTCTGGGTGGGCTGGTAGTAGCGCCCCCACCTGTTGAGAAGTAGACAAATTCAGAAGAGTAGGCTGAGCTTTAGCACAGGTTGAGCTCGCTCTGTGAGTTCCAGCAGTAAGGACCGTTGAGGTTCAGTGGTGAGCAAGACCCTCGGGCAGCAGAGGGTTGGCTAGAGACAGTGGTTCGCCTTTTCCGGCTTGTGCAGATGTCGGCAGATCTTATGGTGGCATTGGAAGCCGACCTTTTTCGTGGAGCAGGTCGGCGTTGGTGGAGTCTGGTGACTCAGTTTCTTGAGGAGTCGTCGCTTTCTTGGGGTGACTTTCTGTTGTCGTTTTGTGAGGAGTTTTCCCCTCCTGCTTGTGCTCCGTTCGAATTTAGGAGCTCCTGCAGTTTCAGTAGGGAGGGATGGCAGTGGTCGAGTACGCAACTAGTATTGCAGATCGTGCACGCTTTTACCCAGACTAGGTTCATGATGATAGCATCCGAGCGCGGAAGTTTGAGCAGGGTCTCCGCCGAGAGATTCATGTTGTCATAGTACCCTTGGGCATTTCCACATATGACGGGGTGCCAGAGCAGGCGTTGGTGACAGAGAGCTTCCTGTCATGTTTTGTGGTCGGTAGTTACAGTGGGTGGGACGGAGCTGGGACCTCTTCCATAGCTAGCAGGCGCCGAAGGACAGGACCTCGACGCAGGTGGCCTTTCCATTGCCGGTTTCGAAGATGTGGTCGTATACCACTGTGGCAAAAAAGTGCAGGGCCTCAGCCGAGGGTGCCCTTCTGTGAGTGGGCTCTGGGCCGTGGTCGTACACCACAGTGGCGCTGGAGAGCACCCGGACATCTCAGGGAGTGGCAGTGCTATCCTTGTGATGGGCGAGATCACCTGGAACAAGACTGCCTGACCTGAGTTGTTTAGAGCTTCGAGCAAGCAGCATGCGCACCACCACGGCAGAGGCAGCGCCATGATCGGAGTAGTACCCAGAGAGGTGGTGCTAGAATAGGAGCGGGAGGAGCTGGAAGTGGAGGACGACCTTACGAGGTCTTACCATAACCACTAGGAGGTCCAAGTCAGGCTCCGGGAGCTGACAGTTGGGACCGAGGACAGCCACGAGCTTTGGATGTCTACGATCCTGCAGAGCATGAGGTGATAAGAGGTACGCTCTACAACTCTTATACTTTTTGCAGTAGAATTTTTAGACTTCCTATGAAATGATTTTCTCCCTACTCCTTGCTTGGGTTGTTACCAGGGTGACACATGGCGTCGGGTTTAGCCATGTGTGGGTAGAGTATAAGGTGTGTAACCTTCCTCTTTAGTCGATGGTGGCGGCTCCTTCACTTCCGAGCGTGTAAGATGTCCTTGGATGTGAGACATCGACTGTGGAATTTTGCATGATTAGATATCCTTGGGTGTTTCACCATATGGATATTCTGATGGAGGGAATCACCGGGCCTTGTTCCAGGTGCGGGCGGTGATTCCAGTTACAGTGTACGACGTAAGGGTTCGGTCGGGGAGGGGAGCTACCCCCGAGAGCCTTCGGGACTTTTGAAACCGTGCAAAGGGATGGAAAGATTCCCTACCGCCTTTACCTAACCCCAAAGTCTGGAGTGGGTGAAAGACATCGGTAAAGGGCCGAACTCGCGTGAACAGATCAATCATTTGGTCTGTGTGCGATGGCGTAGAGCTGTGCGAGAGTTCTTCTGGGTACGGAAGAGCCGGGTGTGGGCTTAGTACCCTGTGTTGCTCCCTAGTTTTGTTTTTCAGGGACGAAAATCTTGATGGAGGGAATGATGTAAGAACCCAGTTTTTACTACAGAAGACTTTGGGATATTCTTGATGTTATTATAGAGTAGGGCCTTCAGACGGCGTGTGATTCCAAGCCCCGGTGTGGCCGGAATTAAATTTTTAGTGCGTTCACACTGGGAATTCCAAATAAATGGGATAACTCCTAAACGGTGACCCAGATCAGAGATATGATTGTATGGATGGGTTCGGAATGGGGTGTTTACCCATAGGAGTGACATAAAACTTGTCGGGGTGAGACGTTTGGACCCCTCGCTCGCTTCCGGAACGTGAAACGGATAAATTAAATAATTAATTTATTTATTTAAGGGTGAAACGCAATTCTCTCTTAAACGGTGGCTCTGATTGGAAAACCGAGGGCATCGTTGAGTTCAGACCGTGGTCTTTACCCTAGGAGGCGTGTAAGTTTTGCGGGCACAACCCGTCTGTAAAAAATGACCCTAGGGGATTTTTCGTAATTTAGCGGCCTCGGGCGCTAAGTTTAATAACATTTGAACAGGGTATCAGATTAAAATTACATGACCGCCTTTTCCCTCAAAATGTGGTGTTTACCCTAGGGGAGTCTTAACCTCAACCCCGTCGGACGTTTCATACGTAGGTTAAATTTGGGGGTTTTTAATTAATTTTCATTTTAAACCAACCCCCCCCCTTTCCCTTCTCCTTTGCACCGCCAGGTGGAAGGAACAAACCAAGGAGATTCCCCCTCCCTCTCCTCCATCTTCGGAGATGCGGCTTTGGCAAGGCAGCTCCAGTAGTCCGTCCGTGAAGCGTCGGGTGAAGCCCAACAAGGTAGGAGGTTTTTGTTGCGTTTCTATTCCCAAACCCCCCTTTGAATCCAAATTTTGGCGTCTAATTGTTGCTTGATCCTCAAAAAAAATCCCATGATCGTGTATTACATTTTATTAGCTTTCCATCGCTTCTTTCAGAATCAAAATTCGAGTTACGAGGAGGCCGCAGCGGTCCGGCCAAGTTTACAGGAATTTTGGGAGGTCTGGGGGTTTTTCGGCGGTTCGGCGAGCCCTAGCACGACGTCGGCTCGGTTCCAGGGTGCTGGCGGCGCGGCGGACTCGGGTGCAGGCGGCGGGGGCTCCTCAGCAGGCGGCAGGCTTCGGTGTCGGCCGGGGCTCACAGACGGCGAGCAGCGCCAGGCGGGGCGCTCCACGGCGGAGCGAAAACCGGGGTCGTGCTCTGCGACCCCGCGGCTGGACAGAGACCCGCGTGACGCGGGTCTCCGCATGGATAGCCAACCAGCCGTGTCAGCCGGTCGGTGGAGGAGGTGCCCGCGTAGCACGTGGGTTGGGATGCCTCGCAAGAGGCGGCGGGCCACTGTGCAGCGGTTCGCGGTCCCAGTGGGCCGGCCGGAGCGGGCCGGCCGGAGCGGGGCAGACCGGCAGGACCGGGCCAGTCCGACCTAGGGGTAAACCCCCCTTAAAAACTTGGACGCCCGTAACATTCGCTACGGGCATCCGTTTTGAGCGCCGTCTGCGGAAGTGCAGATCTCTTATTAAGACGAAGCTTTTGAGATGGTTTTGGGAATTTTTAATTCACGAAAAAAGGGGCCTCGGAGGCGCAACACATCATTAAGTGAATTGTTGTTTTTCCGGGGGAACTTGTTTTGGGCAGCGCGGACACGTACGACATCTGATTTAAGCATCGTCAGTGGCGTTGGGACCCTTTCATCGAGACGGAGCTTTGCAGGGTGGTTTCAGGCGTTGAGGCCGAAGTTGAGGCATGGGCCCCATGACCCGTCTTTCGAGCGGAACACAGCGTTTCATAACATTTTCATCAGGCATCCGTTTGGGGCGTGCGAATAGTCGATCCTAGATGTTTTCCCGAGGGGATTGTAATGGTGCAATCTGCCTGCTCTAATTTGGCACGATGATGTGGGACCCACGAGGGCCGTTTGGGCATCGACGGTGATTTTCAATCTTTATCACTGGACGACCGTTTTGGACAAGTGAATAGTCCATCTTTTGTGCTTTTTCGAGAGGATCACAATGGTGCAATCCGTTTGTTATGTTTTGAAATTGGGTTGCGGGTCCCACGCAGCACCGCTCGTGAGCGTTTCGCCGGAATGCATCTTTTTCTCCAGATATCCGTTGCGCTCAAGTGAGCAGACTTTTTGACGTGTTTTTCCGAGGAGATCGCAATGGTGCGACGCACTTGACTGTTTTCGGGGCTGAGGCTCGAGATCAAGGGACGCCGTTCGGGCGTGAGGCAGTCTTGGTGAATTTTCCGTCGGATATCCATTTGAGGCGAGTAAGTAGTCTATCTCGCATGTTTTTCTGCGAGGATTATAACGGTACAATCCGTTTGGTTGTGAGGAGCCTCTTGCACGATCTTATTAAAGGTGGAAATATGAAAGGTGCCCTAGTGGTGGTTCTTCTACTGTGTTTGTAGAGGACCCTTGGCATGTGATCACGTGCACTCCCGTGTGAGTGAAGTAATGCTTGGATTGATGTGGTTGGTTGTGCCTGTGCCTTTGCGTTGGAGTTGATATGTTACGCCTTCGCGTTGATGTTGGGTGTCGTGGGCACGATGTCCTTTAGGCTAGAATGTGTTATACTCTGGGAGTATACGAGAGCGCTTGGAGGTACATGTGGTTTGTACCTGAGACTGTTTGTGCGCTTGGTTGGGGATTGACTTGGGGCCACACGTCGTGTGGGACCCATGTGCGTGTCGTGTTCTGCTTTGCATACCTTTAACCTCTCGTGACGTAGAGTGTCCCTCGGTTCTCATTTGTTGACTACCGGGGTTGAGTTTTTCCCTCGGCTCTGTGATCGATGGTTTAGATCAGAAGGGTTGAGTGGTTTCCACTAGTCTTGTTCCAGAGTCAGATGGTTGCGCGATACCCAGTCCGTGATCGGTTGGCCAGTGTTGTACCATTCAGTAGAGATGGCCAGAGTAGTTTTAGGTCTACCCTCTAGTAGGGCTGGGCAGTGGGTCGCCTGTCGACTTGTTCAGGGTTTACCCTCTAGCAGAGACTAGGCATTGGGTCACCTGATGACTTTTGAGGGTCTACCCTCCAGCAGGGCTGGGCAGTGGGTCGCCCGTCGTCTCGTTCCGGGTTTACTCTCCAGTAGGGCTGGGCAGTGGGTCACCCGTCGACTTCTTCCAGGTCTACCCTCCAGCAAGGCTGGACAGTGGGTTCCCTGAAGGCTTATTCCAGGTCTACCCTCCGGCAGGGCTGGGCAGTGGGTCGCCTGTCGACTTGTTAGGGTTTACCCTCCAGCAGGGTTGGGCAGTGGGTCACCCGTCGGCTTATTCCAGGTCTACCCTCCAGCAGGGTTGGGCAGTGGGTCGCTTGTCGACTTGTTAGGGTTTACCCTCCAGCGGGGCTGGGAAGTGGTTCACCCATCGTCTTATTCCAGGTCTACCCTCCAGCATGGCTGGGCAGTGGGTCACCTGATGATGTATTATGGCTTACCCTCTAATATATCTGGGCAGTGGGTCACCCAGTATCTTATTACGAATTACCCTCCAGCAGGGCTGGGCAGTGGGACACATGTTGGCATTTTAGACTCAGTCCATTCTACCAGGCTATTCTGTAGCTATTCCTCCGTGACAACCAGAGTGGGACCCTTGGTTGTATGGGTCGGTGATGTGACCACTGACTTTGAGGAGACCTCTCGACTGCAGGGCAGTGACGAGTTTTTGGTTTGACATTCCCCCAGAACTCTCAAGTACGAGGAGCGCTTTCCCCACTGAGACGCGTCCTTGTGATGCGACCCAAAACTGTGCGGGTGAGTCAGTGCCGCCCAAAGTGGATAGTGTCGAGGTGCAGTGATTGAGCCCTTGACTTGTAGTTTGGGGCAGACACGCGGGATACTTGGAATATATGGTGTTTCTTCTGGGACTGTTGGCTACTCACTTTTCTTGGGCTGAGCTACGAGACAAAGATCCCCTTACGAGCTTGTTCGGGCTTCTTTACAGATAATATATATGTATATACCTCGTACTTGTACCCACTCCTTGGGTTTTGGCTACTCTCGTTCCAGGAGAGGTGAAGATGCGTAGGGTATGCCACGTGCTTTCCGTTTCTAGCTTCTCATAGTTGGACGAGTCTAATCTCCTGTTATAGGTAGAGAAGACTCGACGAGAAGTTCATCTTCTCACCATTTCCAGCTCCTTGTGTCTGGACGAGTCTACCTCCTTTCTCTTGTTGGGTTGAGCTGGACTCTCTACTGGAATCTCTACTGGACTCTTTACTGCACTCTCTGTTGTACTTCTGTTCTACTCCCTGTTCGATCTGCTGCTCACCCTTCGGTACCTCCTTTGTTGCTCCCTCGAGCCTTTGGGGTATCCTACTGAGTATTTTTATACTCACCTCTGCTTGGGCTTTGCCCGCACTTGGTGTGCCCCTGCAGACGACGGACAGGTGGAGCATGGCTTCTGAGGAACTTAGGAGTTTGGGAGCTTGGATCACGTGCGGTGGTCGGAGTCAGGTTCCATTTGGGGGACCCTTCCAGCTGTTCTTCTTTTGTTTACCTGTTGCAGGGTTGTGGAACTTTTCTGGTTGGGCGCATGTTTTTCCCCTTTTCTTTTCAGTTTACTTTCACCACTTTGCTTGTACTATTTAGAGGTAGATGCACTCTTGTGGTTTATTTATAACAGTTTCCCTTTACATTTCTTTTTACTCTGCACTTTTTCATTGAGTGTTCTGCGTGTGTGTATGTACAGGTGCTTAGTAAAAGTCCTCCCTTAGTTATTATGCCTTCGGCGCTGGTCGCCATCCCTTGGCATATGGAGGCGGGCTTGGGGTAGTTTCGGCTCGAGCCCAGGTAGGTTCGGGTCGTGAAAAAACCCCACTTTTCTAGACAGATCATTATCTCCTAGGCTAGTGAAAATTCTGACACAGATTCCAACTAATCTTTCTTTAGTACTTAATATAGACCACATTCCCATAATAAATCTATTACCTACTATGTTTAAACTATAAATAACTTCCAAATTCAATCTCATAACCCATTCATAATCCAAATTCAAGCTTTATGTAAGCGAAATCAACTATATTTCCTTGGATGAGACTCCCTAAATGCATGTAAGTTAAGATATAGAAGCATTTTAAACACTTTTATGCAAAATAATACATTAATTAATAAAATAATATATATATATATATATATCAATAAATTGGTGAATGGTTCTGATGAAAATTAATATTTCATATATTAATCCATGAGGTAAACATTTTTGAATAATTCATAAGTAAAAAAACTATAAACAATTAATAATTATCCATGACTTATATAAATTCCTTAAATAAATATATATTAATTTTATATTAATTAATAATAAAAAAAATTATATTAACATTATATATGAAAATTTTCTTAAATATATGAAATTTAATTGAAATATAATCATTTTTTATTTCATTTGAAAAAAAATATTAAGAAAACATTTTATGTAAACAAAATATCCCATATTTAATATTATTTAAACCTTGAAAATATCAATTATCAAAGGGGGAATTCATTGAATTCAAGGTGAAGTGAATATGGTTGAATAGTATTTAACTGGATTTTATTTTGAATGAAATAGTTATTATTTAAATTATATTCAATCACATGTGATTTGCATTTTTTAGGGTAAGATGAAGGTGTTTTTCAATATTGGAATAAAATCGAATTGGTTTGATTTTGGAACGATAGAGTTTTGGAGAACACAAAATGATTTATTTGAAATAATTCCATAATTTAGGAGGCCATATTGTACTGTATAATGTGTAATAGTTATCGAAATATTTATAAGATTAAATTCCTAATTCATAAGATTAAAATATTTTGGTGTAAGAGTTAATGACACAACAACCTAAGGGTTCAATATATGATTGATTTTTAATTTTGATAATAATTTATAATGGTATTATAGTAAATGAAATAATATTAAAATGTGAAGACAATGATACATTTATGATATTCTGTATTAGAGGTTTCTATGAATCATTTTTCATAGGTTTATCTCACACTATTAGGGACTTAGTTAAGGAGTTCAAGTAGATTAAATAGAAGGAAGGTGCATTGTGAATGAGGAGACCACATCACAACCTATCATGTGTAAGTGTTACAAGTGATTACATGAGAAAAATATGGAATATTTGATATATATTTTATTTTTAAGTAATATACCACAAAGTAATGTGTATTGCATATGTGTAAAAATCATGTTACGTAAGAGAAAATTCTTGATATTATTTTCATTATAATTGTACTATGAGAATTTGGTACATATATGAAATTTTTTTGAGTATATGATCACAATATAGTGGATATTTTCTCACCATAAAGGAATAGGTAGTTTTCATGAGGTTATTAAAAATATTTCATCATATTGTGAAACTATAGAATGCATATTGAAAGTAATAATCATATAATGATAGTAAGTATCACAATGTGATAAATAAAAAGTTGAAAATTCATGTTTTTTATTATGTGTCACATATAGTGCCACAAGGGTTTCTCAAAATAAAAATTTTGAGCCCATTTTTCAAATACAAGGGTGACTATGTGATTAAACAACTTAGGTAACCCTGGATCGATACTTGAGCCTAACTTTTACAAGTCCCAAAGTACCTTCCTGATCACCATTGGAAGGAAACTAGTGATACGGAATTAACCATAATTAGGGAGTGATTTATCTTGATAAATTATAAACGAAATGAATAATTTTCTCTCGGAAGGACTACATGATCATTCCAAAGATGGATCATCACAAAAAAATAAATAAGTAGTTTAAATATACATCAACCAAACCGGGTAGAATAATTATGAAATAAAACTCCAAAATTTACATATCCAGACATACCATAACATGCCAACTTAATATTATAAATCTAATGGTAAAAAGGATTTCATGAACAATTCTAATGTGATATGGAACAATAAGAGAACATAAAAACTTTAATAGAACCTAAAAAAATGAAACCATTGAACTATATACCCTATATAAAGGAAACAGACTTCACATTCCCCCTCCATTATACCCAAAACAACATCTTGGTCACTCCTGATATCCATAAAAGATTTCATTCCTATGTAAAATTATTATGATTACTTCAAAAACACATAAAATGTGTATTTAGGGTGAGGGATAACAATCCTAATATGATCCCACCAAGTAGTCTTTAAATTTACTTTTTAAAAATAATTCAATGTACACTAGTTTGAAATATCAAATGTGCCAAATTATCACTCTTAATTTAGAAATATAATAAAAAATATGCTTGTCACACTTCAAAAAATATGTTTTTTTAAAACATGGATGGATATAACTATATCTTCTCATGATGAAAACCGTGAATCTAAAAATTGAAAACATATTTCAAAATAATGGTTCCATGTATTCTTTAAAAACATAACCCCATTTTCACAGAGAATACCCATTTAAGAAAAAACTTCACATTTGGAGAGAACATTTAAAAACCATGAATTAAAAATCATAAAATCTTTTTCCACAAAATAAAATTTTAAAGAGGAAAACAGTTATATTTTTTTTTATTTTTTTTATTAGCTTTATGAAAATAAACCTAGATTAAGCGATTATAAGAACATATAAAATGATAATAATAATTCAAGTCAAAATAAAAAATTAACCATAGAAATATAAAATACATTGAGATCATAAAATTCATAAATAACAAGCATCATGGGATAACAAATAGGGAACTGAGAAGATGTTCTTTGATAATTCTCAATGGAAAAATATCACATGTCTAGTTTATGATAAAAAATATTCACTCAAACATGTTTTTCTCTATTATAACCAACATGAGAGGCATAGAAACTCAATTCAGAGCATATTCATAAAATAGGGTCACTAGTCAATGAAGAATCTGTAATAGAAAAGTAACATAAATTGAACACCCACCAAAATAACTATGGATTCTCATAATATCTAATGGAGGTAATTATTCAGGAAAAAATATATTTTTATCAATATTAATCCATAATAATCCATAAACAAACTAAAAACTCAACTTTTAACACCATTTAATGAAAAAACCCATCACAATATACAACCACTCTATATAAACACAAATATCGTGTCTATTCAGGTCACATTATAATATGACAATAACCAAGGGGCATGTAAACAAGGGTAAAACCATATATGGTGATTTTGTTTCATTTTTCTTAGAGGTATTTAAATATATAATTTTAGATTTCATTAAATACACCAATTTTTTTTTAAATAAATTAATTATGAATTAATACATCTTTAGTAAGGTCTAAGTTATAAAAATCGATAATAAAAACAATAAAACTTGTGGAAGAGTTATCCGTAAATGATAATTTTAATATCACATTGAAAAACCACTTTGGCCATTTCATTGAACACCTAGAGTGAAATAGTACATAAAAAGTGTAATTGTACACTTTAAATGTAAAAATATAAACTTGATGATAAGTGAGGTTTTATGGAACATAATAAGAAATATACACAATAAATTTATATCCCATAATACAGTCTTTATAATTGATAAAAATTATTTGATAGAGGTAAACATCTATAGTTTTATTATAACACCTCAATCCCACAATTTTTTTAATTTTAATTAAAGTTTTTATATTTTAAAAAATTTAGGGTTTTATATTAGTTTACTTAATTTTTTATATTTTGGGGTGTTTTTTGCTTTTATCATAGTTTGTATAAATATTTATAGGATTGTGCAACATGTTCTATAATTTTCACTGTGCTATTTTCCACAATTTTCACATGGTTACTCAAACTATAAAGAATCTCCAGGTGAACTACGTGTCTTGTTTTTGTGTGTGGGGTGACCAGAAAAATTGGTGCATTGTGGGGAAAATAATTTATCATTACTATGTGAGTGTGTTGTGTGTCTCTAGTGGATCCCTCTTTATTGGAACATGGATTATCACACCGTGCATCCAAACCCTATGGGTTTCCTAGGAGTAAGAATTTTGGATTTATAACTCTTCTTTGATTTTAATTTAAATGGTTTATATTTTATTTTACCTACCTTTGGTATTTTATAACCATGGTAATTTGATAGGAAGTTACTCTCTTCCTAGTTTATGGGTTTTTAACTAATATTCCTTGATTTAATGTATATTTTTTAGTTAAACCCCTGTTACTATTATTCTACATTCTTCCTTCCTCTTTCATCATATTTCTTTAGGAATCAAAACCATAATGGTTTTCATCCAAAATAATGGAATTATGGTGGTTCTAATTACATATTTTATTCATTTGGGGAATTGAGGGGTATATATATTTATTTTTTGAGATTTAACCTTTGATGTAGACTTGGTTCATCTTATCATGAGTGGTTACTGATTGGTTTATTGTAGGGGTTTTGTGAACTTCCTTTTATTGACATTTCATTATATTCTTGATGATTTTAAATTCCTTGTTTTTTATTTTTGTCTATATATTATAGTTGTAATGAATTTCATAATTGTTTTAAAGTGATTTAATATGTGCAATAAAGGGTATTTAATGGTGTTTTCTTTCCTCAAGGAATTTTTTGATGCTATATATCTTATAAATGTTGTAAAATATTTTTTCAAAATAATTTTTATTTGTAGAGAGATTTGACCCCACTTGGGACAAGTGATGTTATGGAATTTTAATAAGACTTATGAAAATGGGAGTTATTTCCCTAGTTTATTTTTAGTATAGATTTAAATTTATTTTTTATAAAATGTCTCAAAATGTTTCTGAATGGTCTTAAAGGACATGATATCATTATTAGATTTACAACAAGGCAAGTTTGACACCATTAAATGGTTTTCCTAATGTAAGGACAAGTGATTAATTATTAAGATCTTATTTAAATATTTTGATAGATGTGGTTTATTATTTATTAGTTTAGAGAGTAAAAAGGGTTTATTTATTTTTGAGGGAGTTAGAGGTGAGCTGAGATTTAAATTTACTTCTGATTGACTCATTGATCATATAATTAAATTTTATTATCAAATATTAGTGATTATATCTTTGGGAACCCGAGTCTAAGGGATGGGTTTATATATATTATATAGTAGATATTACACCAAATTCTAGTGTCCCTCTAATTGTTCTATATTCCAGGGGTAGTAGGGGTTCATTTAGATAAGGATGATGTGGGTTTGGTGGGTTGCTTATATTCTCTAGGATACAACATTTACTAATGATCAGTCTGCTAGTTTTGGTAATGTCTAAGGATATACCACCTTAGGACCTATTGTGTCTCCCAATATATTATTTGACACTATATTTGGGGATTCCATATGTCATCCTCATTTCATTCCCCAGACCGATTAATGTATGTTGTGATTTTGTGTGTGTGTGTGAGTTTTTCCTTCATTATAGATACGATCCATCTTGAGTGTGTGTGTTGTTCACTTCATGTGATGAGGATTTACTTTATTTAAAAGGTTTCTTCATAAATGGATTTCAATGTGGTATTTTGAAAGGAAAGAAAATGGTTTTATCAAAATTTATCTTTTTGTAAGAAAGATCCATTGAAATTTTCAATTTATAAAACAACCTATTTTATTAAATGAAAAGGAATATGTTGTATATAAATGAAAAATGGTATATTATTTATCTTATTATTAATTCTCAAGAGATACTATTTTATAATTTTATTTTAAACTAGAGAAATTTAATTTTCTTTAAATATAATTTTAGAAACTCCATAGTGAGACCCTAATTGGATCGTTTTCTCACACCATGCATAAATCAATAAGTGTATATACCTATTATAGTTTATTTTTTGATTATAATGATGATATTTCTTGGTTTATGATCATGTTTATTTGGTAGTGGTAGTATTAGATGGGTTTAGTGACCATGGGTTACATGGGGTTTGGTAATGGGTGTTTGGGTTTTGTTTCACTTTTTATTTAATGCTTATATTTTGTTTTTTTAATCTTCATAGGATATTTTATTTATTCAGCAACTAATGTTTATTATTTCATTATTCATATTATGTGACGTTGTTTTGAGTTATTTTTTCTGATGTATTATTCTATGATTGGATATATATATATATATATTATGTTTTTAATGATGTGAAACCATTATTAGGCGTGTTTACTTGATATCCATTCACTAATTTATAGACAATGGGTATTGTGAATTCCCTTCAAGCTCACTGGTAAATAAGATTATTTGATGTGTCAGGTTAACATGGATAACTTTTTTTAAATTATATTTGAGAATATGTTATTAAAAAGGACTATGTTATTGAGAATCTATCGTTTTATTTTTGGGTGTGTCCTGTTAAGGATTATAAAATGATATTCATCGAGACTGAAGAGGGAGATCATGGATGGGTGCTTAGTCACCTCCATCCATGGTGAAATATGAGTTTCCATTTTAATATTGGGTTTGAATACTGATTTCAAATTCATTTTTTATTTTTTATGGGTTTTGATGTGATATGGTGACATAATGATCTCCATTGAGTGTATATATGATTATTATTCTATCCCAATAATTTTAGTGTAGTGATAGAGATATAACTAGATCTTCTTGGTTAGTCCACACGG
This sequence comes from Viscum album, assembly GCA_963277665.1. Taxonomy (NCBI): domain Eukaryota; kingdom Viridiplantae; phylum Streptophyta; class Magnoliopsida; order Santalales; family Viscaceae; genus Viscum; species Viscum album. The sequence goes on from OY728119.1 coordinate 2,049,155,867, forward strand.
TTAGGAAAATTATGTGGTCGAATTCTATGGGGTCTACAAACTTCATAGATTTCATACGGTTTTACAACCCATGACTCGAAACCATGTAAATCTTTTTTTCTCCCCTTTGTGATTTTTTCCACCATCATCTCTCTAGGTTGACTCAAATGGTTTTTTACATTACCTTGAGGGTAATATAGGTTGTTTTTATTATAGAAGTGATTTTTTTAGATTTATTTTTGATTAATTTATATTATTTTATTTAATAGTTTACACTTTATGATCGGTTTTATATTGTATTTTTTTCAATAAGAGGAGGATTTGTTCAATTGGGTTTAGTATACTTTCAAAGAGAAAATATAAAATTGGTCATCAGACAAAATTTCAAGGGGAATTACATTAAGGTAAAATATGGTTGGTGTTTTCAAATGAAATTTCTTCTTCATGATTCAAATGGATTACAATATGTAATGGATTTTAATAAGAGATTTATTGATTTTAAAAGAATATGGTAGATATATTTTCGAAGATTATAGGATTTCAAATGAAATTGGAGATGTGTTTGAAAATGGGTTTTATTAAAAATTGTAAAGGAGATTAAATCCTTTGAAGAATAATTTTATTTCAAGGAATGTATGTTTTTGAAAAAAAAGTGGAATGAATTTGAAAATTCTACATTAAGTAAATAGTTTTGTAATAAATTTATATACACACATATAGAACCTTGGGTGAATTGTTTCAATGAATTATTTTCAGTGTAAATGGTGTGTGGGATTTGATTTGTGGAATATTGATTGATTTAGGGTCCTTGTTTAGTGTAGAAGGAATATTACTAACATAGAATGTTAAATGGAAATTATAAATTACATTTTTGATGATGATCTATAATGAATCTACTCTTGTAATCTAGTATTATTTTCATCACTTTCCGACTCCACCTAGACTCAGAACTGTGTGGAAGACCTGAAATCTTCCCACCTCATTGACCTCATGAAATACTTAAGGTATCTTCATCCACCTTTTTTACAATAAAATCGAGGTCCTATTGATGTAATGAAGTTTCTATATAGAATTTTGGTAAAATTTAATTCTATGGAATCCCCCAATGCTTCAATGGTAACTAATATGTCAATGGAGGTCAAGCAGGCTAAACTGCCAAGGTGATTAGTGCCTCAACTCTAGTTTTTTTGAGTTAGGATTAATTAATCCGTGAGATGAAAAGTTTTGTTGAGCTCAATATCAAAGGTATGATTGAATTTAGGACATTCATCATATATGAAAAGAGGCATCTTATATTCTTCTAGAGTGGGGAACCAAGTCATTCTAAGCCTTCATAATGAAAAACTATAACTTTTAATCTTTGATGTATGTTCTTTCCCTATATCTTATGGTTTTTAAGTGGATTTTCAGAATAAGTTTTAGAAGAAATTGTATTATGATGTGATGCTTTTAGGATTTACATTTAGTGAAAGTGGATGTTGTAGATATTTTGGGATTTCTATTATTTTATTCTCATGGTAGGTGATGAATATTTGTTTTGGGTTTTAATATTTATCCTTTTAGATCATTTTATCCTAATTTATATATCTATTATCATAGATTATCTATGTTATAGTTTGATTTATTATCGATGGATTATGGATAACTATTGGCTCTATTCCTAGGTAAAAAGGACCGATGATTTTTTTGTGCACTTATCAGTCATGGTAACAAGTTTTATTTAGATTGGGTTTCTGTGGGGTAGTATTTTGGTTAGGTCGTAGTTTACCTTCTTAGTATATGAGGATCTAATTATAGAACCCATGTTATTTTTTAGTGTATAATTCTAGAGGGTGGTAATATCTAAAGTTTGGTTGGGTGTGTTTCATGGAGTTGTGGATCATTCTTTCTTGGGACCCTTTAGCTTCTAAATATGGTAGTTTTCATTTAGCGTAAAGTCATGTCTAGATATTTTATAGAGGTTCGATATTTAAAAGCATGTTTATTTTATGTATTACCATTTTAGATGACTCTAAAAGGAGGGGAGACCTATGTTATGCATCTTGTTTCATTAAGAATTATTCTAGTATTGGTGGTGGTTTCATATAGGGATACATTTAGAATTGTTAATGAATCTATCTTTCTAATATTCTAAAGTTTTTTTTGTGAATGGTTAATTCATTTATTTAAGAATACAATAGTTAAACTTAACTCCCTTTGTGGGGTTTCATTTCTCTTAACTGATCACCTTCAAATTTGATTAAGGACAGTATTATTGTTGAAATTATTATGGTGGGGAGAACTATAACACCATGGTGTCACTATATTGTTTAGTTTTATTTAAAATTAGTATATTTAATTATTTTAATAGTATCTAGGATTTTCGATGATTTTTTAATGTTTTTGGGTTTTCCATGATTTTCACACAGTCAATAGAAACTATAAAGTTACAACAAAACATTTTTTTAGTTTTGATATATCCATTTTACATGATTGGAGTATGGTTTTTAAAACTATATGGGGTTTCCATATAAAATACACAACCTGTTCTTTGTATGTGGATTACCTATATGAATGTCGAATGGTTAAGGAAAACCATGTGACTAAGTAATCACAATGTGTAGTGTGATTCCAATAGTTACCACTAGATTGGAAGATAGTATACTAAATTGTTCAGCAAAACAAGGTGAGCTTCCAAGGTTTTAAAATTTTGGATTTCCAACATTATCCCTAATTTAATTTAATGGTTTTACCTTTTTTTTCTCCACCATTGGGTCCAACTGAGCTAGGGAATATAATAAGGAGTTCCTCCCATCATCCTCTAGGATTTTTGTGGTCCACAAGCCCGATTTTATGTTGATTCATTAAGTTAAACCCATATATTAATCTTGTTCTCTCTTCTTCATCCCTCATTCAACCATTTTCTCTCACTTTCATTTCCTCCTCAAAACCCTAGGCATTTTGGCGGATGTTATGGTATAGGGTGGTTTTAATTGAGTGTTTTGTTCAATTCATGGTTATTGTGGTTGTTATTTTGTTTATTTGATCTTTTTCTATTGAAGGATATTTGGTTTGGGTTATCTTGAGGATTTACCCCTTGGTTGAAGGTTGTTTGTTTTTTACATCCATTTATTGGCATGGAATTGGGTGCTTATTGATTTTTTGTCCTTGTTTGTTAATTAATTTCTTTTGGGGATAGTTGTACTAGATTTTGTAAATGTTTTAAAGTTATTTTTTATATTGAATAAAGAGTATTTAATGGATATTTTCAGTTTTTAAGGAATTTTTTTTCTAAGTGTCTTAGAATAATTAGTTTCCATTTTTTAAAAATAATTTTTAATTTTAATGATCTTTGACACCATTTGAACTACGAGATGGATATGGAAAGGACGTTTTGGAATTTTAAGAGGATTGGGGGGGGGTGGTTTCTTCCCTACTATAATTTTGTTAAATTTTAATTTATTTTTTAGAAAATGTTTAATAATATTTTAATTGGTCTTAAGAGGCTCGACAACCTATGTCATTTTTCAAAAGTGGTGCATTCAGTACATTTAAAATGGGTTTCATGATGTGTCGGTGTGTGGGACACTATTGAACCCTTATTTATAAGTTATGATGGATAAAGTTTATTTTTTACTTATTTGGTGTGGAAAATGGGGTTTTTCTTGATAGGGTGTTGAAGATGAGATGAAGTTTATATTCGTCATTGATTTACTCTTTAACTATATGATTTTACTATTTTTTTCAACACATGATGATTATCTCCATGGGATCCCTAGGATAAGAGAGTGGTCCAAATTTATGATAAAATATATATTATACATACATAAATTGTCTAATTAGTTGTTATACATGTCTGGCCAGTGGGAGGTTCTTCATAATGAGGATGGTTAGGGTTTGGTCGGTGGATTGTGTAGTTTAAGTAGAAACATTTATCAATAGTTGGTGCATCAAATTTTCTAAAGACTATAATCATCTCACCTTAGGACCTTGTGTGTAACCCATGATATTAGTTGACATTGTATAGGGAAATTCAATCAATTATCCCCTTTTCACCCCTAGATCAATTGACTTACATGTTTAATTTGTGCGTGTTGTAATTACCTTTAATTATTATGATGATCCATCATGCGTGTCTGTGTGGTGAAATTCATGTGATGATGTTATAATATATTGAAATGGTTTGTCATAAATGTATTTAAAGGTAGTTTATTCAATTTAAAAAGAATGGTTTTTATCAACATATGGAATTTTTTCATAAATCTCTTCTGATGTTGTTAATTTAAATATAATCAATATTTTTAAATGAAAAGTAAGAGTCTTAATTAAAAATAAAAGTGGCATATTATTTTAAGTATAATTATTACTCATCAAAACATAAATTATTTTTTTGATTAAGATGAAAATATGAATTGATATAACTACATGGTGAGATTTTGTTGATCTCATTTTCTCACACCCTACATACACCAAACGTTGCATGAAACTCTTATTTTTTATTTTATGGTCTCATTTGTGATCATTATTGGATGATGCTAATATTTGACTAGTAGTTTTAGTATGAGATGTGGTGAGTGACTGTGGCTTACATGAAGATGGCTAATAGTTATTTGGGTTTATCATTTTTACTATGGATCACATCTATCAATTTTATTGGTTTTGTTCTTCCTTTGAATTTTTTTTAGATTATGATGTTTATTATTTCATTTTATAGATAATGAGATGGTTATTTTTTGAGTTTTTTAGTTTATGACTAATGAATTAAATGGGGTTTTATTTATTCTTATGCTCTTGTTTCATTCCCTTGTGGATGAAAAATTCCCTTTAGTACAAATTTAGAATTAAGTTGCGAGAAGTAAATCATCCAATTCTATTTTTTCAAATTCATAAACAAAATAAATGTAACAAAATACCTATTGATAATTGAATATTTTATTGACATGGGGTGCTATCCCTCAAAATGACAAGGGAGTGATCCCTATAACACCATAAAAACCCTAAAAACATAAACTGATATTCAAAAATCATACAGTAAGAACCAAAGGTCTTAATTACTATCCTTGGAAAACATCAAGAGTCCAGAACAAATAAAATAATTGATGAGTAAGAAATCATGAAAAAATAGGGTTTACGTTGAAAAAATCCACTCAAAACCATGAAAAATAACCACGGAGCATGGGGGAAGAGGGATACATATTTTAGGATGATCTATGTAAAATAAGGGGGGGGATGGGAGTATAATTGGGGTTAAAAATTAAGTGGGGAAATTTTGAAATTTAAAATTTTAAGAATCCTAGTAAGCCCGTATGCTCAGACTGCATGGTTTGTGAAATTATATTCTAACAGTGTGGGTGTCACTTGATTGAACCCTATTTATAAGTCTTATATATCACTATAATATCACATTGGTTCTCAAAACTATAATCTAGTCATGTTACCATCTTTAAATTTAAAACCATTTGTATAATGGATTCAAACAATTCACATTGGAATCCATATTGTTGGAAGAACCATATTCCCACTGGGAATACCACATGAGAAGACTCCCCTATCACTTGAAAATTTTTGGGTCATGTTTAGTACTAATCATATGCTAAATTTTTTCATAGACATATAACTACCATTTTCATATTATTTCTTCCAACTCATTAAAACATCCAATGGTAAAATAAATCAAAGAAATAATTAAATGAAATTAATAAAATTGGACTGGGGTGTTACAATTCCCCCCAATATGCCACTTTATTTCTTTATAATGATTGTATGAATAAATTAATCAATATAGGAATATAAAAATATGACATATCCTTACGATATTGATGAAAACATACTCCTTATGAACCAACAACAAATAAACATCAATGGAAAAAATTTATAGGAACTGAACCACTCTTTCAGTAGTGGTTGTTAGAAAGAAGAGTTTACACTAATATAGTTTTCACTAATAGTTTGTAGAATCATCCAGTAATGGAGGATCCTGGATGAATGTACTACTGCCCAAATAAAAGAAGATTAACTTGATAGTCTCCCCACTATTTTCATATCTTATACCAGGATAAAGAGTTCACAAATCAATGATAAGAGGATATCATAATGTAAACCTCAAGATCCCATCATGATTCTCTAATAAGATAAGGATACCAACCATAAATAATATTTATCACCAATACCATTATAAAAATGATCCTCTAAAACTTGATGGAATTCCACTATTTTTAGATCTATATAAATACCATATCCAATAATTTTCATTGATAACCACAAGATACCTAAAGGTGACAAATACGCATGGAAAGTCACCTCTAAAAGGAGATAAAAATAAAAAGAACATGTTAAATAGATTAAAAAAACTATTACAAAACCACAATTTTTTTAAAAACCTCTAAAAACCATTTTAAATGACTTGGATAGACACAAATAAAAAATTTATTACGAGATTCTAGGATTTTGGGATTATTCTAAGCTAACCTCCAATATTGAAAGTAGACAAATGGTTTAATCTTGGTTGTTAGTGTAGAGTAAATTATAGATAATATTTTTATACTAACTTCAGTAGTATGACGAGGTCTGACCTGTTTCTTCTTTACAATTGTATATCCTTCTTGAAAAATCCAAGGTATATTGAAAACTACATTAGTTATTGAGATTCCAGAGGTAATGGAATATATTTCCAAGGATTTAGATGTTATTTTTATATAATTAGATTAACCATAAAATTAATACTCTAACTATATACTCAAATGAATGCCCTTTTTGAAACATTGTCATTAACATTTTTATGCAAGAAAAATTATAGTATAAAAAACACCAAATCAAAGAAACATCCACCATTTTCTAACGCAAATTGGTGACCCAACTGGAAAAAATAAAACTACATAGCCCTTATAACTTTCATAGATGTATGAAAAAACAATTGAATAAATAATTCCATGATGTTTTCTCATGACTAGTCATTCTATAACTTTTATCAAATAATAGACTAACACCATTTCCATAGAGGATCTTAAAGCAGGAACATTATAAATATAACCCTGAAAATCTTAGGAATCATGATCAGATATGATATTTCTTTACTATTATTTAACTATTCATCTAATTATATATAAACCCAATCCCATTTGAATATAATAAGACTATTCTCTTCAAATTATTTTGTCTAATATCATTATCAAGGTGGATAAGGTCTTACACCAATACCCATGATCTGAGAAATATATGTTATAGAACCAACCGAACAAGGATCAACTAGAGGATCAACTCATGGAAATTAATCTACGGTTATCTTTAAAGGGTTCATCTATACTTTCTTAGGTGGTATAAATCAGTCAATAAAAGATAAAAAAATAAAATTAATATATTATCTAATATCTAAACATGTTAAATCAAATCAAATGTGATGAAGGAACACTATTACATAATCATGATCCAAAATAATGTGCCATGAATAATGAAAATAATATCCCACCAAAATAAAAACATTCTTGGTGTAAACCAATTCTTTCAAAACCAATTTTTTTTAGGAACATTGAAATACCTTATTTAAGACCCCCAATTAAATATTTATAGATAAAATTTTATCTTTTAAAAATAGATTTTTTATAAAACCTAAATAAATAAAAACAGCCCTTTTAAAATCTATTAATATCCAAAAATAAATTTTAAATCCTAAAAAATTAAAAAAAGATTAAAATGTTCATTTCTTAACCTCACATGAGCTATGTTATGCAATAAGGTCACTCTAACATGGTCAAATTAAATAATATTAATTGAATACCTTACTTTCAAATGAATCAATTGAGTAAATATTTATAAAAACGAAATTATATTTTTTGAAGAACATACATTTCATTTTGAAAATATTATATATATTAATTAAAACCCCTTTGATAACCAAACAATTAAAACTTAAAAAACTCTTTCCAAAAGGGTGTTCGAAATAATATTATAGTTAATTAAAATTCACAAAACAAAATAACCCTAAAACATTTATCGCAATTTACACAAAACAATTCATAATTTTTTATGAAAATATGAAGACATAGTAAGGCTAAAAAAGGAAAATATTTGTTGTAACAACCCCAAATCCAGTAAGACGGAGCCAATTCATACTTTTTACATTTAAATTGAAAAAAGAAGGTGAAATACCAAAGGACCAATTAGTTAAGAAATTATTTAGAACCAAAAAAATATATAATAACCATTATAAATTTGGAATATAATATTAAAAATAATATAACAAAATCAAATTAGATACATCTTAGGAAAATGAATTAATGATTTATTCTTCATAAAATTAGGAAAAGAATCAAAATAAGGTATAGTTAATATGATCAGTAAGGGTTACATACATAAAAATCTATCATGAATCAATAATGAATATTTAATATGGAATTTTAAATAATTTTTCAAACCTTCCATTTAATTAATCAAATGGATATCAAAATTAAATAAGGAATAATAAGTAATTTTTGATAAATAACTGAATTCAGATGAAATTTAATAAATAAAATGACAATGTAATTCATCTATAGATAATATCATTATGAAAATATCATAGATTATTATTGTAATAGAATTCTAAATGAATTAAATACATGATTTTTGGATTTCATGATACTAAGAATCATGATACCTCTCCCTTTAAAACCTTTAATAAGATATTTTAAAACAATAAGTAGAAATATTCTTAATTTGTCCAACAAATTTGTCTCATGATACATGTCGATGTGTCAAGGGGCTATACAATTCGAGGCCCCACCCATCACTACATGTCCAAAGTATTCCTCATATATCAAATAATCAGTTTAGTTCATTATTAACATTCCTTATCAACAAATATCCTCATTGATTAATGAACATGTATTTTTCAATATTTCCCCTGTCAGTCAAATAACATTCAAGGAAACCATCGTATGTAATAATGGTTTAATATTTAGTAAATATTCATATCTATGATATAAAGAATATGGATATCATTTAATTTAAACATTAATAATCATGAATAAATAGTTTTTCATGTTATATATATCAAGGGGTAGTATATACAGTATATAAAATTTAATAGGTGCATATTAATAATTACGACTTAATGAAATGGAAATTGCATAAAATTCATTATAATGATCATATAATTGAAGTGAGAATTAATATATGAATATAGTATGTGTATAAATTTTAAATCAACATATAATAAGTGTAAATTAATAATAAAATAATCAAAAATAATTTTACACATAATCCTATAATATCAAAGGAAAATAAATAAGTAATATAACCAAATGAAAAGAAATTGAGTTATGAAAATCATTTTCCACTTGGTAACATTCATGAGAAATCCACTTGGTTTAAATGTTTCTATTTAAAACATAAAATACCAAAAACTGTGTGGGATTTGTAATTTTACATGTAAATGTGGCAGTATTTACACTATATAAAATAAATTAGGTTTACAACCACAAAATAAGCTTCAATGAACGAAAATTGAGACAAAGTCCCTTAAACCACACATTCCTTTTGGTGAATGTGATTTAAACATAGGTATAAGGGTTTTAGTTAGGTTTTTAATTTATAAAAGAATATATTCCTACTTATAATATCATATGTGATCTTTTTTTATTGTTTCTGCACATTTGTTATTAATATTCCATTGTTTTCGTTGTTTTGGGTACCAATTGACTTGTTTTCTCCTTCAAGTTTTGTCATGAATATTCTGGTTTTGAGAATAGGTTATAAATACATATTATAAATAATTATGTTAATGTTATAATAATATATTTACTAATTATATGCATTTTTATAGAAATTTATGAATGTTTTACATGGAAAATAAATCATATCACATTATATAGAGGTTAAGTTTTATGTATGCACCTGTGAAGATGTTATTCCCTTAGTGAATGAAAGGGTAAGAAATTGGTTTATGTATTAATTTTAAATAATCAATATCACCTCATATATATTATATATATTAATTAATTTTATCTTTATTACATTCCATGTAAATTTTAAGTGAAAATTGAATCACATCACTTTACGAGGTGCTAGTTCATCATGTACACGAACACCATTATCATATTTTAAACAGAATGGAACATAAAAAGTAAAATGTGATACTAAAATTAAATAAGTATAATAATATTAGAAATATAATATAAATGTTTTAAATCAATCGTTATATATATCCTTGACAGGTGGTGATGGAAAATGAATTAAATCTGTTTGTGAGGCGGTTGTCCATCACACACACGATCGATAGTTTCATTTCCCATTTTATAGAAACAGAGATATATATAGGTAATTACATAAATATAACAAAATATAAGTATAATTTAGATAATTTTGTTATTATAATTTAAATATTTAATAATATTTTTAGGAGTTGAAAGTATAAATAAAATAAAAACACTCGTTTAGGAACATTACCACTGATTTAGATGACCTCTTTAAGTTTACAAACAAATACTTCCTAGGATGGATTTTTTATTAAAAAAGTATTCTATTATGAGGGGATGTAATTATTGAGGTGATTTGGGATGTTTTTGGCTGTACCAAATTGCCATGTTTTTTTGAAGAGGGGAGGAGAGGGGTTTTCCTTTTATAAGTGGGGGAGAGGAGACACACAAATTTGTTGAAAACAAATAATTAAACCCACATTTTTATCACACCAAAAGCCTAAAAAATGGGTTGTTATCAAATATTAGAGCTAATAAGATCTAAATATGGACATAAAATTGGTTTTTTATAAGTTTTTATTTCATTTTAAACATTATATGGTTAGTTTAACCCTCGGTAAATTTGTTTTTACCCTAACCATAATAATGAAACTATACTACTTTTACTATTCATAATTGTCAAAAATCAATGTGAAATTATTAGATAATTTAAATTAGTGCGATTAAAAATATTACATAATTTTTTAAAAAATTCAATTAAATAAAGGTTAATGATAAAATAAAAAACCCCATACATGATAAAAAAGTGAGTTTCCAATGATAAAATTCTCAAAATTATGGATCATTTGTTATAGTATTTTGAAATTTTTTTTGATCAAAATGACCTAAATTAGTTAAAATTTAAAACAATTGGTCTAATTAAAATATAATACCAATTAAAATTTTAATTTAACTATGTATATAATTTAAACAAAAAAAATAAGTTTTTAATAAAAATAATTATTTTCCTATATTTATTAAAAATATGAAAATTTTCAAAATAATACAAACAATTCACCCTAAGATAAATATTATATGATATATTAAAAAAAATGTTAATTTTATTAAATAAATAACCAAATAGTTTGAACTAATAATTCAACCACTAGTGGACAATATGAAAAGAAACTATTTTCTTTGAAAAAATACAGTTATTCTGAAAACATTTCATTCACTTTTAAATGATTATTTTTTTATATTCAATAGTTTACTAATGAATTTGAGTAAACTATATTGTTTTTGTCATAATTTAGTAAATTATATTCATATCCAATAATTTATTGACTTGGTTATAATGGTCATGTTTAAATAATATTGTAAAAGTGTATAATGTTTCATTTAAACCCATCGTTATATGCATTACTAGATATAAAATAGAATGAATTATTTAAAAGGAAACAAACCATAAAGTCTAAATGACATAAATTATTCACTACTAAAAAAAATTATTCCAATTAAATTATTTTATATTACCTTATAAATAAATGAGGGTAGTTTTTCTTCTTAAAATGTTCTAGTTCCCACATTTCTTCATCTATTTTTTATTTCTAAAAAGTACCTTTACTATTAGTGTCATCTGATTACTCATTACTTTATCTATATTCTTAGTAATCTGGACGAGTTATTCATAGTAATATAGATATGGTTCCAATTATATTTCATCAAATATTAGCACATGCACTGGGTTTTCCTTATACATCCTTAAATGTGATATATGGTAATCATTATGTACTTTTGAAAGAATTTGTGGAGTTTCCAAATGATACGCCCCAATTTAAATTCTTTCAAAATTTTTAAAGTGTCTGATATTCCCTGGGATTGGATTTCACTTCATTCTAATCCTTATGAAATCCTTCCACGGAGAATCTTTTAATAGAATATTATCTATAACTTAAAATTAAAAATTATTCCTCTGATTATTAGCATGACCATTGTGCCTACTACAATCTAGAGTAATTTGATATTGGATAATATATATGTTTATTATCTTCTCTAAAATAGGTTTTGGTCTTACAAGTATCCGTTCACCCAGTTCATCCAAAAATTTAGATTATGAGATATCATTCCATCTAAAGATTCATATAAAACCATTGGAATACCATAATGGAAACTATTATTATAGGAAAATTATACCAATGGTTAATAATAATCCCAAAAACCATTAAAATAAAGTGACCATGACCATAGAATTTTTTTCATTTTATGAAATGCTCTTTCATACTATCCATCAGTTTTATATGGTTGGTGTTGCTCAAATGAAGCTCAGTATCATGATCCTTCTGAGAACCCTTTTACAATATTGATGTAATACTGGGATAATGATTAGACACAATAAAATAGTGTAAAAATTAAAGTCTTCAAACATCATTATTATATATCCTTATAAATAACTAAAGAGACAAATATTTTATTATAGTGTGAAAATGTATAGATTTGGTCAAGTGATCAATAATAACCCTTATTGAATCATTCTTTCTATGACTCTTTGGTAGTCCTAAAATAGAGTCCATAATAATATCATCCCATTTCCATATAGGAATTTAAAGCGGTTATACGAATCCTCTAGGATTCAATATCCCAGCCTTGGCTAGTTGAAAAATCAAACATCGTGATAAATAGTCCAAACATTCATGCTTTATATTATACCACTAATTTTTTTCTCTCAAATAACTATACAAATTGGTACTATTAGTGAAAATAGAGAGATTCTAGTGATATCCATGATAAAAAAAATTCTTTTTTAGCTCAAGTATATATGAAACAGTTACTCACTTTTCAAATTTTACGATTCCATCATTACAAATAATTTTTTTAACTTCCCATTATACAAACATTCAAATTTATTATGAAATTTATTATCATAAGAGTGAGAAATTTTTAACATTTACAATATATATGGTTTTTCAATTGTTGGAAAAATGTGTAATGTATCCCCTTCCATAATAATTCCCACATCCATCTTTACTAGATATTTGAACATAAGATCTCTCCCAATCATTATTTTGTTCGAAACTTCTGGATCTTTACAACTCAATGCATCAAATACCTTATTTTCACTTCTATGGGGGTAGTGTATTGGGAAATAATAATCATTGAGTAGATCAAACCATCTACTTTATCTCATGTTGATATCTTTGTATGAAAATATGTATTTAGGATTTTATGGAATGTGTATATCTCATATCCTTATCCATATAGATAATGTATCCATGTCATAAAATAAAGGATTATAGCTGGAAACGCAAGACAATGAGTTGGATACTTTTGTTCATGAGTTTGAAAAAACCTAATTCATAAGAAATAACTTTATCATTTTTCCAAAGGATACAACCCATTCCATTCATTAATTCATCCCTAAATATAAAAAATCGGCCATTTACTAGTGGTAAATTCAAGATCATATACTCAACAAATCTCCTCTTCAATTCATCAAAACATTTTTCACATTCCTTTTCCCAAGAAAAAATAACCCTTTTATGTGTAATCTTGGTTAACAAATTTTGCCAATCCGGAAATATTTTTATTGAATCACCAAAAGTAACCAACCAAAACAATGAAATTAAATACCTCAGTTATGTTCATTGGTGTAATCCATTCCATTCCTACCATTTTCTTTATGGAATCAAATGATATTCCATTCTTGGAGACATTATGGCCATTAAAAAACACTTCTTCAATATAGAAATCACAATTTAAAATTTTCACATATAACTATTTTTCAGTAAGTGTCTATAAATTTTTTTGAATGTAATTATCATGGTCCTCATATCTTTTATAATACACTAATATATCTTTAATTAGTACCACAAAAAAATCATCACAATATTCCTTGAATACATAGTTCAAAATATCTGTAAAAATAGAGGGTGCATTAGTCTATTCAAAAAGAATTTATATAAAATTGTAATGTCTATACCTTGTTTGGAAAGCTATCTTCACAATTACTTCCTCAATTACTAATAATTTATGATGCCCAGATATGGGGTCTATATTGGAAAAAAATTTGGCTCCATGAGTTTGATCAAATAATTCATCAATATGAGGAAGAGGCTACTTGTTTCTTATCACAATGGAATTGATTCCCCTAAAATCAATGCACAACCTCATGGATCTATCTATATTCTTAACGATGGGGACATGGGATCCTCATGGTGAAATAATAGGGTGTATAAATCCATTATCATAAAACACCCAATGTAGTTTCTTTAAATCCACTAACACCACAATGGTCGTTCTATAGGATTTATTTTATATCGGTATTTCATCTGGCAATAAATTATTAGAAAACTCAATATCATGTGCTAGTGGATGTCTAGGTAATTCCTCATTAAATAAATCAATGTATTCATATAAAATAGGTACATCAACAATTTTTTTATTACCTTCTCCATAAACATATTGTATTTATCTTCTTCCCTAATAATCTCATTCAAAATAGATACTAGGGGTGGATTTGAATCTGACTCAGATGATGAACTCTCCACTCTATAGATAAGGTATTCTACATCTTCATAGTGAATCATAATTTCCTTATCGATGAAATAAATTATTGCATCATATTTTGAAATCTATTCCATAAAAACTATTAAATCATAGTCAAGAAATAGTATTATGATAATTTCCTCAAATAGAGAACTTTTTAGTGTCATAATGGGGACTTCCTAACACATCTTTATTGTAGTGAGACATCTCCTATGAGTTTTTACTGAAAATTACCTCCTTAAATTAAAAGTTAAATGTCTAATTTCCTTAGAAAAATAAGTAGATATAAATGTGTTTGAGGATATAGATTCAAAAAAACATTATATTAATTTGAAGTTATGATTAATATAACTTCTACTACATCATTATGAACTTCCACCTCAGTTTTAATGAATTCATAAGCTTGGCCTTATCCCCTTGGCCACTTCTGTGTTATATTCCCTTGATTATTGGCACATTTGTGTGAATAATTACCCATTTAATTTCAACTAAAGTATTTTAAATCATTTAATTGTTTCATTACCTTGAATTAATGATCCATATGTCACATATCTATGCACTTATAATAATCTCCCATTCCCTTAAATAATTTGTTAGGATGATTCTTCTAATAGTTTTCTCATGGTTGAAATATCATAATTTTCTTCTACATCTCTAACACATCCCTTTTTTTACTTTTTTTCTGATGACATATTCTTCTCTTTATTTACCCTGAATATATGTGATCTAGAGAATTCATTTTCTATTTTGATAGCACATAAAAATATTTCATCATATGATGAAAAATTTTGAGAGACCAACACCCTTAAGATACTTGGATTAGGCACTTCAAAGAAATGGCCAATACTATAATTCATTTTTCATATCTAATTCATGTTATAAATATGTAACTTTGTAAAGGTTTGCTCATAAATAGAAAATAATTTTCTATCATCTTACTTTAATATGATTAAATTTCTCTTCATTTCATTATGTTTATCACGAGGGAAATTATAGTTAAATAATGTCTCTATAAATCATTCCATTCCTTGAGAATTATTTCCCATTCCTTCGTAGTATTCTAGATTAATGACCTCTATTGATTGACATAACCTTTGATTTAATACCCTCTTAGTGTAAAATTTTCCTTTTCATCACATGTAAAGGCTATAAATTTCTTCATCAGATACTTAATTTATTCTTCAGATGCCATTGGATTAATAGTCCAATGATATTATGGGGGCTTCCATCACATGAGGCAATCCAATATAGGATAATCATGTTATGGAATAGGTTTATCCATTTGGGGAATGGTACTTGTCACAACCTAATTAATTTTCCATAATATGGCCAGAATTTTCTAAGATGCAACATTAGTTGTACTTCCATCCCTAATAAGGAAATATCTATATTTTCCATCAGTATTAAAACAATAATTCCTTCCTATCATTATTTATAACCAACAGAATATACTACATTATCTCATAAAATTATAAATTTTAAAACCTAATGTATAACATCAAAATAAGGGGAAATAATTAACATAAAAAAATTTATGCATTGGAAATATCATAATTATAAAATTGGTTTCTTGGGGTTTATATTTATTTTCAAATCCGTCATAATGGTTTTCAGTGAAAATTTGAATTATCCTAGGCATATCCCCTTAGAGTGTCATATAAGGTGTGAAATAAGGGAAATTTTCATACTCTAGGTTATTATAGGGTCCATCCCAATGAGCCCTTTTCAGAGTTATTAATGATAGGTATATCCATTCAAGATCTCAGTCTACATGTAAATTTAATATCCAGAGAGTGATGTATTTCTAAGAAAAACAACATAATCACATTCTTACCAAAACATTAAGATATTCTTCTACAATTAAAATAACATTCTATCATAGGGTTATATTCCCTAATATATGTTTTGCTTAATCAAGTTCCCAAGGTTTATACTAAACTTATTTTGATACCAATGGTAAAAACCCTGACTCCAGTAACCCGGAGCTAGTGTTAACTTTATTACATTGGCATAGATACAAGGGGTCAAATCTCAATGGATGTACTGGTTTAGTAGTTTTATAGAAACAAATATATACATTATACCCATTTTACATAGGTAATATAAAATATATCATAACATATAACAATTTAATATGAACTACATCCTTTAAAACATATCCAAATATTTGTTCTTCATAAACTGGGGAAAGGAAACTAAATAAGGGTGAAATCAAATTCTCAGTAAGGGTTATGTACAATAGAATCGATAATGAGTCAATAAATAATAATAATTATAGAATATTATATAACTTAACAAAAATTTCATTTAATCAATAACATGGATATCATATTTGGTGATGCATAAAAATAGGTTAATTTAATTAAATGAAAACACATTACACTTAGTAAATAATCTTATAATGAAATACATCAAGAGATGATATCATTATGAAAATATCATGGATAAGAATAACCAAATTCTCAAATTATTAAATACTTAATTGTTGGTTTTCAAGATATTAGGAATTATAATACCTCTACCATCATGATTTTTCACAAGACATTTTATGACTATATGTAGAAACCTATTTAATTTTTCTAACATATTTATCTCATGAGAACTATCAATGCTTCATGGGGATATAATATTTAAGGCCCCACACATCAATTCATGTGAAAATAATTCCTCATAAATCGAATAATTTTTTTAATTCTTTAATATTATTCCTTATCAAAAAATATCTACATTGAGTAAACAAAATATATTTATCAATAGTTCTCTAGTTAATGAAATAATATTCAAAATGAACACCATATGTATGAATGGTATAATGTTCAGAAAATATTAATATCCATGATAAAAAAAATATATCCTTGAATTGTAAAATAATCCATAGTTAATAAATAGCTATTCTTGTTAAATACATCAAGGGGTAGTATATACATCACATTAAAGTGAATATGTGCATATTGACAAACATATCTCATTGAAATAAAAATTGATAAAAAATCTATAACAATGATCATAATATTGACGTGAGAATTAAGAAATGAATTCATTATGTATAAAAATTTTAAATCTATAAATAAAAATTCTAATTATAAAAATATAATAAAAATTCATTACACACATAATCTTAGAACATCATTGGAAAATGAAGAAGTGATACAACCCAATGATTAGAAATTGAGTTATGAAATTCTTCACCAATTGGTAACATTCATATCAAATACCCTTGTATGAAATAATTAAAATTGAAACATAAATAATAAAATTATGAAGGATTCATGATATCAAAAGTAAAAGGGAATTATTTACACCATATAAATAAATTAGGTGCAAAATAATATAATATGCCTGAAAAAGGTAAATTTAGTCGAAGTCCATCATCTCAAACTTATATTTAGTTGAACATTCTTTAACATATGTCATAATGGTTAAAATAATGTTATAAATTTATAAAAAATCCATATTTATACTTACAACATAATATATGATCATGTTATTTCATTTATCCAGCCTTTTATTACAATATTTCATTATTTTAATTATTTTTGGTGTTAATATTATTGTTTTCTCATGCTCATTTTGTCATAAAAGATTCAGTTATTATGAAAAGGATATATATTTATATTATATAAAATTAATATAATATAATATATATGATATATATTAATAAATATTATCATTATTACATTCCATGTAAAATGTAAGTGATAATTGAATCACATCTCTTTGTGAGGCGATAATCCTCTATCCACATGAGTGACTTTATTGTATTTTAAATGTAATGGAAGAAAAAAAGAGGTATAAGTTATATTAATATTCCAAAATTATAATGATATCATAAATATAATAAAAATCTATTAAATCTATAATTATATCTTACCTTGGAATTTGGTGATTGAAATAAAATTAAATCAGATTGTGAGGCTATTGTCTGTTGGGCACACTATTAACAATTTCATTTTCCATTTAAAGTAAGAAGAAATGAATATAAGTCATGAAATTAACATAATAACCTATAATTATATGTGATACAATATTTTTATTATAATATAATCATTGAATAGTATTTTAAATAGGTGGAAGAAGAAATAAAATAAAAACACTCTTTTAATAATGTTACCTCTTCTTTGGACGACCTCTTTAGGATTACACCAAAAGACATCGAAGGATAAATTTATTACCAAACCAAGGATTATTTTATGGGAGGAGGGAATTAGGTATGTTATTTTGGAATAGATTTTATAAATTAAATGGATTTTTTTAGTTTGGATATAAGAGAAGTGGGGTGACATTTTATAAATGAGAGGAAGGACATACATGGAATTTTTGAAAAGAAACAATTGCCCCTAAATTTAAATCACGAAAAGGCACCAAAATGGTTTTTATTCCCCCATAGAGGTTATAAGTTCAAAATATGTCTATAGAAAAGGTTTTTGAAAAGTTTTTATGCCATTAAACCCTAATATTTTTTGTTTAACCCCCCTGGAAATGAGTTTATACTATACCCACATTTATTAAATTATATTTCTTTTACTATTCATAGTGGTAAAAAATTATGATGAAATTATTTGATAATTTAAATTATCATAATTCTAAATATTTAATACATCTTTCAAAATTTAATTCCTAGAAGTGGAAGAATATAATTTAAAATTATACTTGTATATGCGACAAAAAAGTGGGTTTCCAAAGAGAATATTCTCATAGGTATTGAAACTTTTTATATTTTAATTGGACATAAAATTTATCAGAATGACATATATTTGTTAAATTTCTATATAATTTGTATAATTTTACAATAAAACCAATTCAAAATTTAATATAGCGCTATAAATAATTTACTCAAAAATGTAGTTTTCAATAAAAAATTTTATTTTTCATTATTCATTAAAAAAGTAAACCTTTCAAAAAAATACCAAAAAATATACATAAGAAAATTTTTATATGCTAATTTAGAAAATTATGTAATTTTTTTAAAAAATTATTGTAACGCCCCGACCCCAGCTACCCAGAGTCGGTGTATTAATTACATAACATTGGCATGATCACAAGAAAGATCAAATCCCGAAAGACCGATTGGTTTAGTATCCTTGGAAACACTAGATATAATCATAAAGTTTTACATTACATTTCAAAGTGAAAAACTACTACAACAACAAAGTCTTCATATCCACACTATTAACCCCTCATAATATCCCTGCAAGTCATTCATAATTTACTTCTTCACTACCTGGGAAAAATAAAACATAGAAAAGGGGTGAGCTCAAATTCCCAGTAAGGATAACAATATAGAGGAAACTTTCATAAATAAAAATAAACATTTAAGGCAATGTATAACTAAAAAAAAGCCTTTTAAACTTGAACATTTAACATAGTATGGCATAAATAAAATGAAATAATGCCATTTACTTATTCACATTGATATTCTACTAATCTAATAATCACATGCAAAAATCAATAACCAATTTCATAATGATGGAATGCATAATGCCAGACTATCATAACCACATAGCCAAGGCCTCGTGCCAAGACTACAAATAAGATTTTGTCAAGGCCTTGTGCCAAGACACTAGTTTGTCTCATGAGACCTACCGATGCATCAAGGAGCTATAGCGGGCTCCACCCGTCACTTATTAAGTCCAATGCATTCCCATATGAAAAGGTTTAAACATAACATAAACATTCGTATTAAAACTAGCATACGAAATGTCAATAATTTCACCATAAACTATGAATGGTATAAAAATAGCACATCCACAGTCAAACATATCACAAAACCTTCAATACAATATAGAAGTTTTGTATCATAATAAATCAACTTCAAATAATCTTAAAATCCATCAAAGGATGTTGACATAGATGAAATCAAAATTCTTTTTAAAGAAGTATCTCCTTTTATTTTGAAATCATTTAAGATCCATATAAAATAAAACATTTTCTTTGAAAATATTCTTATAAGCTTGTAAGGGAAGCTTTGAAGATTTTATAACGGCGTAAAATAACCGCACCCGCCGTATAAGTTAAAAAAAACATTCTTACCTCAATTCTGTCGAAAAGGTTAAAAAGGACCTTGTTTTGAAAACGACGGAAAGATTCCTTTATAAACCTATTATAAAAAGTCAAAAAAAGGGTATAAATGACTTTAACCCATATTCTTGTAAATAGTAAAAATGTTTTGAAATACATTTTTAAGAAACATGGATGTGGATGATAAAGAGATCCCAGTAGATTATTACATATAAACAACCTCGGATAATGAAGAGATTGTGAAATAACCCTTACCTTGTA
Source organism: Viscum album (assembly GCA_963277665.1). NCBI lineage: Eukaryota > Viridiplantae > Streptophyta > Magnoliopsida > Santalales > Viscaceae > Viscum > Viscum album. Next base: position 2,049,176,797 of record OY728119.1, read on the forward strand.
CTTTTCCTTGATTGGGGTAGGTTAACCTCCTGTATAATGGTGAAATAATTGTTATTAAATTATACAAGAATCATATATATTAATATGATATCATATATGATCTTTTAACATTGATTTATTAATAATATCTTAGAATTATCATCGTTTCGGGTGTTAACTTACTCATTTTCTTTTATATGTTTTGTTACATAAGCCATGTTTGTTGTATCTTATTCATATCCAGAATGATATCAAGTCCTTAAAAATCATTTTTAAATCATAAAACGATAATTATACTTGAATGGATACGATGGAGAATGAATCTCATCGCGTTCGTGGAGACGGTAGTCCGTACGTACGCACGAGCGACAATATCATTATTTTGATATTAAAATAATATATAAATGAATGGTATATCATATATAAAGAATCATTAACATGTTATATTTATTATTTACATGAGTTAAACATCATTATTATACCCATCCAAATAATATTATATTGAATAACAATTACACCACGACGTGGAGACGGTAAGCCGTACGTACGCACGTATGGTGACATGTTATTCAAAGGGTGGATAGAATACTGAATATGGTTGTACCATACTTATAATAACATCACAGTATATGTGAGATACTGGAGTTATTATTTTAGAATGGTAAGAACAAAGGAAGAAGAAGTGGAAGAAGAAATGAACTTAGAAAAGGGTGGTGAAATCATTACCTCTTCTTCGGGTTCTTCCTTTTGATTTGATCAAAAGGGCTCCTTAAGTTGGCTTTCTGATCAAAATAAGGCCTCTAGGTTGTAGTGAGGGATGTTGGGAGATTAGTTGGGCAGAGTTTGGCCGATCAAAAAGGCTTTGAAGGTGTGAAGAAATGAGAAGGAGGAGTGCCCTTTTATAAGAGGGGTGAGGGGCACCTTTGGAAAAGCTAGAAATATTAATTTATAATAAATTCATATTCGGTTTCCAAAGGCTCCAAAGTTGACTATTCAGAGGATGAGGTAGGGATAGGTCGAAAACAACTCATCCAATAGAATTTAGACAGGTTTGGGTACTTATATTAACCTTATCTTTAAGTATTAACTCTAAGTTAATTAGTTTCACTTTTACAATGTCTCTTTGTATTTTTATATAATATGGTTAATAAACTTACTATATACATCCAAGCGACCCCCAAGTGGTCCATTAATTATTAACCTATCATAATATAAGTCTCTTGGCCGAACCGTAGATTTTTAGGAATTTAATATCAATTAATAATATAATATTTGTTTTAAGAACTCTTTTATGTCAATTTTGACACTATTCAATAGTTGATTTTTGTGAAACTCATAACAGATTGATTACTTCGAAAAAAGTCCATTAAATCAATCCTAATATATCATATTATCCTAGAAAATTAGTTTAATTCATTAAAAGTTTCATATTATATTTATTTGGGTATTTATAATATCAATTATTTTAATTTTTCACTATTTTAGTAATTACTCCATCATCATTGTGTCATAAATAAAATAAATTATTTAATGTCTAAAAATTATAAATAAAATATCATTATGTAGGAAATCTTTTTAGCTTTCTAATGAATATTTATAATCTAAAATCCAACATATATAACCCTATGTAAAAATTGTTGTTCTAAAAGATATATGCTTGTGTCATTTTTGTATTCATTTTAACTAAATTAAAATAAAGTGTCATTATCACTTACAAGTGGATCCATGGGGTCCCAAAATAGACCCAAAGATGCCCATGGTCGACTATGTATCAACCAATACGGTTAAGACACGTTTTAGGGTAATTTAGTATTATTATAATATTATTTTTTAACCCTTATTTACCGTATTTACCCTTAACCATGGTAAATAAAATATTTACCGCAGTAATTATTCAAAATGTCTAAAAATAAAAGTTACCTATTTACACAATTTGAACATCCTGATTCCAAATATGGAATCAATTTTTCTAAATTCAAAACACAGAAGTGGCAGAAATTAATTTAAAATTAATTCCCGCTGTCAAAACAAAAAGCGTGTTTTTAAGAGGTAATAACTATCAAAAGATTGACACTTGTTTATGTTCAGTTTAATTGTAAAATTATGTCCAATGAACAACATTATATTAAATGGTAAAAATATATTCTAAATATACTTTAAAACTACTAAAATTCATAATTTATCACTATTAATTATTTTGATTAAAAAAGTTGTTTTTAATTAAAATTTAGTAATTTTCACTATTCATCAAAATATGAAAGTTATCCGAAAAGTACCAAAATTTCACCTTAGGATAAATTCGATATTCCGAATCCAAAAATGAAGTCCATTTTAAAATATAAAATATATATAATTTCAAAAAGTAGTTATTACTATTCACAACAGCTAGTTTAATTAGTTGTGGTGTGTGTTAGAACTCGAGGTTGCGTACCACACACGCTATCGCATTATTCGAAGGGAAACGTACCATAGAAGCTTGGGGTGTTACATTCTCCCCTCCTTCAAATAATTGCGTTCTCGCAATTTCTAGGGTATTAATGCATAAAAAGACTCGGGTGGTTCTTCATCATAAGTTCCTCGGGTTCCCACGTTGCCTCTTCCATCTTATGATTTCTCCACAAAACTTTTACCAGACGCGTCGTCCGGTTTCTCAGCACTTGTTCTCTTGTATCAAGAATCCTGACGGGCTCTTCGCAATAAGACAGATCGGGTTCCAGTTCTAATTCCTCATAGGTGAGTACATGCGTTGGGTCAGGCATGTATTTTCTCAACAGAGATACGTGGAACACATCGTGAACTTTGGAGAGACTTGGCGGCATTGCCAATCGGTAAGCTACAGCCCCAATTCGTTCTAGAATTTCGAAAGGTCCGATGTACCTGGGACTCAATTTACCTTTCTTACCAAAACGTATGACTCCCTTCCACGGAGATACCTTCAGGAAAACATGATCATCGACTTGAAATTGCAAATCCTTCCTTCGATTATCGGCATAGCTCTTCTGCCTACTTTGAGCTGCTTTAATGTGATTTTGGATTACCTTCACCTTTTCCACCGTTTCCTCCACCAGTTCTGGGCCTACAAGTTTTCTTTCACCAACGTCATCCCAACAGGTTGGTGTACGACATCTCTTTCCGTATAATGCTTCATATGGTGCCATCTGAATACTCGAATGGAAGCTATTGTTATAGGAAAATTCTACTAGTGGTAAATATTGATCCCACATACCCTGAAAATCAAGTGAGCAAGATCTCAACATGTCTTCTAAGGTCTGAATAGTCCGTTCTGATTGTCCGTCTGTCTGAGGGTGGTAAGCAGTGCTCAAATGAAGTTCAGTATCCAGGGATTTCTGAAGACTTTTCCAAAATCTTGAAGTAAAACGGGGATCACGATCAGAAACAGTCGATAGGGGTACTCCATGAAGTCTCACAACTTCATTAATGTATAGTCTTGCTAGACGTTCCAGGGGTAGATCTTCTCTTATAGCAAGAAAATGTGCTGACTTGGTAAGACGATCAACAATAACCCATATTGCATCGTTCCTTCTAGGAGTCTTTGGTATCCCCATGACAAAGTCCATCGTAATATTGTCCCATTTCCACTCCGGTTTGGGAAGAGGTTGCATGACTCCTCCAGGCTGTTGCCTTCCAGCTTTCACTTGTTGACAAACCATACATCTTGACACAAAATCAGCAATCTCCCTCTTCATGTTGTCCCACCAAAAATGTTCCTTCAAATCTCTATACATTTTGGTGCTCCCAGGGTGTATAGAGAAATTGGAACTATGAGCATCATCCAGCAATTCCCTTTTTAGATCAGGTATATTGGGAACACAAAGTCTCTTCCCGAATTTCAAAATTCCACCTTCATACGCAAAGTCTCTCAATCTCCCATCATTCACAGCTTTAATCTTCTTCTGAAATTCTTCATCATTGGTCTGAGAACTCTTAATCCTTTCTAGTAAAGATGGTTTGGCAACCATTTGAAAAAGCATTGATGTTTCACCTTCCCTGGTTATTCCCATGTCCATCTTCACTAGCTCCATGAAAATTGGATCCCTTTCAATTCTCATATTGTTCAAAACTCCATGGTCTTTTCTACTCAAAGCATCTGCCACCTTGTTTTCCTTCCCTGGGTGGTAGTGTATCGTACAATCATAATCCTTGAGTAATTCAAGCCATCTCCTTTGCCTCATGTTGAGTTCTTTTTGTGAGAAAATATACTTCAAACTCTTGTGATTAGTATAAATCTCACATTTTTCACCATAGAGGTAGTGCCTCCATATTTTCAAAGAAAAGATCACTGCTGCTAACTCGAGATCATGAGTAGGATAGATTTGTTCATGAATTTTCAACTGTCGTGATGCATAGGCAATAACTCTATCATTCTGCATAAGGACACAGCCAAGTCCTTTCTTTGATGCATCACTATAAATAACGAACCCATCATTCCCCGATGGTAGAGTCAATATAGGAGCATTGACTAATATTCTCTTCAGTTCTTCGAAACATTCCTCACACTCTTTTGTCCAAACAAATTTAACCCCTTTACGTGTGAGCTTCGTTAATGGGTTAGCCAATCGGGCAAAATTCTGGACGAAACGTCGATAATAACCTGCCAAGCCAATAAAACTACGTACCTCAGTTATACTCGTAGGTGCTGGCCATTCTTGGATTGCCTTGGTCTTAGAAGGATCAACAGAGATTCCATCTTTAGAGACAATATGTCCAAGAAATGAAATCTCTTAAAGCCAGAATTCACACTTGCTAAACTTTCCATATAATTCATGCCTCCTCAGAGTCTTCAAGATAATGCGCAAGTGATTTTCATGATCTTCATAGGTTTTGGAGTATACCAATATATCATCAATAAATACTACCACAAATTCATCGAGATACTCCTTGAAAACTCTATTCATCAGATCCATGAATACAGATGGTGCATTAGTCAATCCAAACGGCATTACAGTAAACTCGTAATGCCCATACCTGGTTCGAAATGCTGTTTTCGGAATGTCTTCCTTCTTCACACACAACTGATGGTATCCAGATCGAAGGTCAATCTTTGAAAAGTATTGAGCTCCATGCAGTTGGTCAAATAAATCATCAATACGAGGTAGGAGATACTTGTTCTTTATTGTTATAGCATTGATCTCCCTGTAGTCGATACATAACCTCATAGATCCATCTTTCTTTTTAACAAAAAGAACAGGGGCTCCCTATGGAGAAACACTAGGGCGAATAAATCCCTTATTACTCAATTCCTCTAGTTGTTTCTTTAGTTCGACTAACTCTACAGTGGCCATTCTATAAGGGGTCTTTGATATAGGCCTTGATCCAGGAATCAAATCAATAGAAAACTCAACTCCTCGTTCTGGAGGATGTCCAGGTAAATCTTCCGGAAATACATCTACAAATTCTTTCACAATAGGTACATCCTCTATTTGAACATTCCTTTCCTCACCGACAGTTATTTCATTCTCTTCCTCCCCGATAATTGAATTAAGTTGAGCTACAGGGGGTGGATCTAAATAAGAATTAGGTGGTGACGATTCTGCTCTAAAAATAAGGTGCTCCTTATCATTATCATCAAGAATCGTAACCTCTTTCTTCTTACAATAAATCTTCGCATCATAGTCCGAAAGCCAGTCCATACCGAGGATTATATCAAACTCAATCATAGGTATGACGATGAAATCAGCAGATAAAGAAAATTTATGTGCTCTAATGGGGACTGATTCACAAAACATTGTTGCAACGATACTTCCCTTAGGAGTTTTAACTGACAACTCCCTTATTAAATCAAATTGGAAATATCTAAGTTTATTAGCAAACTGGGAAGATATGAAACAATGCGATGATCCAGAATCAAATAATGAATTTGCTAAACTTGAGGAAACCATTAAATTACCTGCCACCACGTCCTTCGGAGCTTCTACCTCAGCAGTAGTGATAGCATAAGCCTGACCTTGATCCCTTGGCCTTTTCTGAGGTAAGTTCTCCTGACGCTTAGGACATGCATTTGCATAATGCCCCATCTCCCTGCAATTGTAGCACTGAATGTTGGTAGCTTCCTTCTTCCCCTTGCAATCATGAGCTTGGTGGCCTTTTTCACCACACTTGTAACAGACTCCCATTCCCTTCAAGCAAGTACCAGGATGTTTCTTCCCGCATTTACCACAAGATGGATATTCAACCTTTACCTTCTTCCCCTTATTTCCATTCCCAGATTGATCAGAAGGTCTCTTCTTCTCTTTCTTTTCATTAAAGTCATAAGACTTAGAGAATTCCTTTTCGGTCTTGATAGCACATGGGACAATGTCTTCGTACGATGAAAAGGATTGTGAGACTAATGCTCGACGGAGAAATGGTTTTAACCCATCAAAGAAACGATCAATCTTACTTCTTTGGTTGCGAATATAATCTCCAGCATACCTCGCTAACCTTGTAAAGTTAGCCTCATACTTTGTGACATTCTCATCCTCCTTCTGTCTCAGACTCAGAAATTGCCTTTCCATATCTGCTCGATGGTCGCGAGGAAAGTATTTTTCTAAAAACAGATCTTTGAACTCCCTCCATTCCATGTTTGATACTTCATCATCTTCCTTCATGTTTTGAATCAATGACCACCATTGATCAGCATCTCCAGTGAGGCGGTAAACTGCCATGGTAACGTTTTCCCTTTCACTACTCCCCAAAGCCTGAAATATTTTCTCTAGGGAAAATATCCATTGCTCAGCTACTAATGGATTTGTACTCCCATTGAACGTTGGTGGTTGTTGTCTCATGAATCGATCTAACATTGATCCTCCATGCTGCGGATCAGGGTGCTCCATACGGGTAAGGTTATTATTCATAACCTGAGTAAGTTGTCCCAGTACGGTGATTAGCTGATCAGCACCAGTTGCATCACCAGCCCCACTATAATTATCTTGAGCAGGAGGGCAATCCCTACATGGAGTGCGTGCATTGATACGGTTTCCATTTCTTCCACTAGGCGCCATTTCTAAACAATGGCATAAACTAGATCAGTTTATGAATCAAAATACATAATCCCATACTTATAAAACACTTAACATAAATTGAACTATTTATGGATATAATCCATAATCATAAAAATGTTTTCTTTGAGGAAGTATATACTCATAAACCCTTCATAATGATTTGTAAAGAAAATGAGAGTTATCCTAAGCATATCCCCCGGGAGTGTCGTAACCAAGAGTGCAGCAAGGCCCGTTGTCGTGCACCAGTTCCCGTTCGAGTCTAGCTCAAAGCGGTGTTTTCGGGTTTTACCCCTAGGTACATCTGTGCCAGAGCCGCCTCTACCTGCTCGTATCCAGACAGGGATGTATTGCTCGGAAAACTCACAAAATCTCTACAATACCAAAATTCTAGGAAGTTCTTCTATACTAATCCTCAAAGTTCATCTTAAGTCTACGTGCTCTAATCAGAGTTTATCTAAATCTAGCTTCCAAGGTTTGTACTAAACTTCCTCTGATACCAACTGTAACGCCCCGACCCCAGCTACCCAGAGTCGGTGCATTAATTACATAACATTGGCATGATCACAAGAAAGATCAAATCCCGAAAGACCGATTGGTTTAGTATCCTTGGAAACACTAGATATAATCATAAAGTTTTACATTACATTTCAAAGTGAAAAACTACTACAACAACAAAGTCTTCATATCCACACTATTAACCCCTCATAATATCCCTGCAAGTCATTCATAATTTACTTCTTCACTACCTGGGAAAAATAAAACATAGAAAAGGGGTGAGCTCAAATGCCCAGTAAGGATAACAATATAGAGGAAACTTTCATAAATAAAAATAAACATTTAAGGCAATGTATAACTAAAAAAAGCCTTTTAAACTTGAACATTTAACATAGTATGGCATAAATAAAATGAAATAATTCCATTTACTTATTCACATGGATATTCTACTAATCGAATAATCACATGCAAAAATCAATAACCACTTTCATAATGTTGGAATGCATAATGCCAGACTATCATAACCACATAGCCAAGGCCTCGTGCCAAGACTACAAATAAGATTTTGTCAAGGCCTTGTGCCAAGACACTAGTTTGTCTCATGAGACCTACCGATGCATCGAGGAGCTATAGCGGGCTCCACCCGTCACTTATTAAGTCCAATGCATTCCCATATGAAAAGGTTTAAACATAACATAAACATTCGTATTAAAACTAGCATACAAAATGTCAATAATTTCACCATAAACTATGAATGGTATAAAAATAGCACATCTACAGTCAAACATATCACAAAACCTTCAATACAATATAGAAGTTTTGTATCATAATAAATCAACTTCAAATAATATTAAAATCCATCAAAGGATGTTGACATAGATGAAATCAAAATTCTTTTTAAAGAAGTATCTCCTTTTATTTTGAAATCATTTAAGATCCATATAAAATAAAACATTTTCTTTGAAAATATTCTTATAAGCTTGTAAGGGAATCTTTGAAGATTTTATAACGGCGTAAAATAACCGCACCCGCCGTATAAGTTAAAAAAAACATTCTTACCTCAATTCTGTCGAAAAGGTTAAAAAGGACCTTGTTTTGAAAACGACGGAATGATTCCTTTATAAACCTCTTATAAAAAGTCAAAAAAAGGATAAAAATGACTTTAACCCATATTCTTGTAAATAGTAAAAATGTTTTGAAATACATTTTTAAGAAACATGGATGTGGATGATAAAGAGATCCCAGTAGATTATTACATATAAACAACCTCGGATAATGAAGAGATTGTGAAATAACCCTTACCTTGTACTTTTCCTTGGTTGGGGTAGGTTAACCTCCTGTATAATGGTGAAATAATTGTTATTAAATTATACAAGAATCATATATATTAATATGATATCATATATGATCTTTTAACATTGATTTATTAATAATATCTTAGAATTATCATCGTTTCGGGTGTTAACTTACTCATTTTCTTTTATATGTTTTGTTACATAAGCCATGTTTGTTGTATCTTATTCATATCCAGAATGATATCAAGTCCTTAAACATCATTTTTAAATCATAAAACGATAATTATACTTGAATGGATACGATGGAGAATGAATCTCATCGCGTTCGTGGAGACGGTAGTCCGTACGTACGCACGAGCGACAATATCATTCTTTTGATATTAAAATAATATATAAATGAATGGTATATCATATATACAGAATCATTAACATGTTATATTTATTATTTACATGAGTTAAACATCATTATTATATCCATCCAAATAATATTATATTGAATAACAATTACACCACGACGTGGAGACGGTAAGCCGTACGTACGCACGTATGGTGACATGTTATTCAAAGGGTGGATAGAATACTGAATATGGTTGTACCATACTTATAATAACATCACAGTATATGTGAGATACTGGAGTTATTATTTTAGAATGGTAAGAACAAAGGAAGAAGAAGTGGAAGAAGAAATGAACTTAGAAAAGGGTGGTGAAATCATTACCTCTTCTTCGGGTTCTTCCTTTTGATTTGATCAAAAGGGCTCCTTAGGTTGGCTTTCTGATCAAACTAAGGCCTCTAGGTTGTAGTGAGGGATGTTGGGAGATTATTTGGGCAGAGTTTGGCCGAACCAAAAGGCTTTGAAGGTGTGAAGAAATGAGAAGGAGGAGTGCCCTTTTATAAGAGGGGTTAGGGGCACCTTTGGAAAAGCTAGAAATATTAATTTATAATAAATTCATATTCGGTTTCCAAAGGCTCCAAAGTTGACTATTCAAAGGATGAGGTAGGGATAGGTCGAAAACAACTCATCCAATAGAATTTAGACAGGTTTGGGTACTTATATTAACCTTATCTTTAAGTATTAACTCTAAGTTAATTAGTTTCACTTTTACAATGTCTCTTTGTATTTTTATATAATATGGTTAATAAACTTACTATATACATCCAAGCGACCCCCAAGTGGTCCATTAATGATTAACCTATCATAATATAAGTCTCTTGGCGGAACCGTAGATTTTTAGGAATTTAATATCAATTAATAATATAATATTTGTTTTAAGAACTCTTTTATGTCAATTTTGACACTATTCAATAGTTGATTTTTGTGAAACTCATAACAGATTGATTACTTCGAACAAAGTCCATTAAATCAATCCTAATATATCCTATTATCCTAGAAAATTAGTTTAATTCATTAAAAGTTTCATATTATATTTATTTGGGTATTTATAATATCAATTATTTTAATTTTTCACTATTTTAGTAATTACTGCATCATCATTGTCTCATAAATAAAATAAATTATTTAATGTCTAAAAATTATAAATAAAATATAATTATGTAGGAAATCTCTTTAGCTTTCTAATGAATATTTATAATCTAGAATCCAACATATATAACCCTATTTAAAAATTGTTGTTCTAAAAGATATATGCTTGTGTCATTTTTGTATTCATTTTAACTAAATTAAAATAAAGTGTCATTATCACTTACAAGTGGATCCATGGGGTCCCAAAATAGACCCAAAGATGCCCATGGTCGACTATGTATCAACCAATACGGTTAAGACACGTTTTAGGGTAATTTAGTATTATTATAATATTATTGTTTAACCCTTATTTACCGTATTTACCCTTAACAATGGTAAATAAAATATTTACCGCAGTAATTATTCAAAATGTCTAAAAATAAAAGTTACCTATTTAAAAAATTTGAACATCCTGATTCCAAATATGGAATCCATTTTTCTAAATTCAAAACACAGAAGTGGCAGAAATTAATTTAAAATTAATTCCCGCTGTCAAAACAAAAAGCGTGTTTTTAAGAGGTAATAACTATTAAAAGATTGACACTTGTTTATGTTCAGTTTAATTGTAAAATTATGTCCAATGACCAACATTATATTAAATGGTAAAAATATATTCTAAATATACTTTAAAACTACTAAAATTCATAATTTATCACTATTAATTATTTTGATTAAAAAAGTTGTTTTTAATTAAAATTTAGTAATTTTCACTATTCATCAAAATATGAAAGTTATCCGAAAAGTACCAAAATTTCACCTTAGGCTAAATTCGATATTCCGAATCCAAAAATGAAGTCCATTTTAAAATATAAAATATATATAATTTCAAAAAGTAGGTATTACTATTCACAACAGCTAGTTTAATTAGTTGTGGTGTGTGTTAGAACTCGAGGTTGCGTACCACACACGCTATCGCATTATTCGAAGGGAAACGTACCATAGAAGCTTGGGGTGTTACAATTATTCATTATAAATTACTTCTAAAATATGTGCAAAAAAATCGATGAAACTATTTTCTTTAAAAAAATATGGTTTTTTATTAAAAAATTTCTTTTAATTTCAAATGATTCTTATTTTTATATATTATCATCATATAACCAATGAATGAGAGTAAATAATACAAATTTTTATTTATATAATTTTTTTCATATTCATACCTTTCAATTTAACACATATGTTATAATTGTATTGTTTAAATAAAATTTTAATAATGTGTCATGTTTCATTTAAACCTAGTGTTGTGTACATCACAAGAAATCAAATGGATTGAATTTATTTATGAGGAAATAAATTATAATATCGTATGGTGTTACAATGTTTTTTCACAGTTATCAAGATTTTTTTTTCAAAACTATGTTGTATCCATGTTGAATTCCCTTGAGAGTTCTTAGATCAATATTCATGGTCACCACATAATATAATGAATTGTGATAAGAAACCATATGGATCTTGTATTATATCTATTTTCTCTATGATCCCAAAATTATCATCAAAACAGAAAAAATTGAATCATTAAGAAAACATTAACAATTAATTTTGATAATAAACACAAGAACAATGATAATTAAAATGTCATACTAAAATCTCATATCTTGAATACCCATGGAATCTCATAGATCGAAATATATAAGAGTTATCCATAAAATCTCTATCACTTACCTCTTGGACCTGAACAATCTTATATCTTGTATACATGTAATTCCCAAATAACAAATTAGAATTGGGATTTGATACCATTTTTTGATAAACCAACCCATTCTACACTGACCTGTTACCCAAGCACACCATCCATAAGGCCTAAAGTGCATTGTTGATCACCAAGATATTGAATATAGTGTTATAGAATAAACCATACACAATTAGGGATAAATTTCCCTCAATAAAATTTGAAATTAAAGAACAACTTCCACCCAGAGGTTTTGAATAACCATTCAAGGTTATAAATCATCATCATTATAAATTACCAACTTAAAAATTTACATTAACATATAAATGAATACTATAAATGAATTAAAAATCCAAAATTTAAATAAAAAAATACAATAACCTGAACATTTAATTCAATTAATCCAATTTAAAAAATTATGGCATGAAATGGAGGAAACCGATATAGAACTATATAAGATGACACAGATTACTCTACGAAAACATAAACAAAAAATGAAACCAAACCACCAACCATCATAGAGTTATAACACCCACCTGACTTTTCCCAACCTTCAAAATTGATCAAACTTCCTGATTACTCCCAGGATCCAAATAACCTATTAATATTATATAAAATGATGTATAAAAATACATATATTCATAAAGTGTACTTATTGGATGTGGGATAACATGCCTTGTAAGATCCCACCAAACTCTCTTTACATTTTATTTTGATAATAATCCTACCAATAATATTATGAAATATAGAATATATCAAAGTATCCATCATCTAATTTAGAAATGAAATAATTGAGGATGCTTCATTCATTTTAAAAAAAAGTTCTCTCTAAACAAGGAATAGTGGAACTACAATATATTATAAGGAAAAAAATTGAATCTAGAAATTATAAGCCAATTTTAAAATAATGGTTCAATGTATACATTAAAATAATAATTAAATTCTCACATGAAATATAATTTTTTTAAATCGAATCACTATTTTCAGAGAATATTTCAAAATGAAGGTTTATGTATTTCAACATATCTTCCCCAGAAAATATTAATTTAATAAGGTAGATCATTTAAATTTAATCCCTATTCATTTTTCTAAATAAATGAAAACATTGAAATAGGGATAATAAGAACCTGAAAAAAATAATAAAAAAAGGTAATATAAATAAGTAGTCATATAAAGCTCAACTATAATGATATCATACATCTTATCAAAAAAATTCATTATAGGATAACATTTAAATAACTAAGGTTACATTAATTGAAAAATGTCAATGTTAAAACATAATATATATACATAATGATAAAGAAATACACTTATAATCATTTTTCACTATCTTATCCTGCTAGAGTAGCATGAAACCAGTTTCCAGATCCCAAAAATACACTATGGAAACTAGCCAAGGTATAATATCAGCTAGTATAGTAATGTCCCTAAAACTCCCACTCAACTAGCCATTGTTTCCCATCATATCAATTGGTTGTGAGTAATCAAGTTTATATATTTTTTTATCATTATTAAGATTTAACAATCAAAGCATAGATTCACACCTCAACTTCGAGTTCCCTTTAATGAAATAACCCTATAACAAATATATGACAACTAAATATAGAAAAAAATCTCATATCATATCACATTGTATAACTATATAACATAAACCCAATGGAATTAAAAAAAGTGTAATTCTATATAGTGGATAATGATACTTCTTTTTCTAAACAAGCCTTTAAATATAAGAATTAAATTTTTCCAAAAATAATACCAAAAATATCTATGAAAAAATTCACTACTGAATATAAAATTATTTACCAATATAAAAGTTATCAAAATATATTATAGCACCTTGAAAAGTAATAAATAGTTATACATAAATTATATTTAATATATTTCATTTGAAAACCACTATAAGAAATTTCAACAAAAACCTATAGTGAAACAATATATCTAGAGTAGCATTTTACATATTAAAAGTAGAATCATAACATGATTAACAATGAGGTTTTAAAAAAATAATGGAAAATTGATATAATACAATCATGGTGACAAAATATAGTTTTCATAACTGATAAAAAAATTAGTTTTTATTGAAAATAATTATTTTATTTTTATAAAAATAAAATGTAAAGAGTCACATATCAGCCATCATCAATTAAATTTAAAAGGTGTGTTATTCCACTAAATTATAAGGGAATTAAACAAAAAAATACCATATAAATCTCAAAAATAATGAAACCCTATATCAAAAATCATGACATAAGAAACCCTAAGCCTCCATGATCATTTTATGTAAAGGATTAGAGAGAAGACTAGAGAGATGTGGAAGAAATCATGATGAAGATTGGGTTTACATGAATTAATCCACCACTAACCTAATTAAACCCACCAAGGATATTGTTGGAAGCTATATCTATGGAAGACGGTGGTTTAGAACAAAATATTATGAAAATATAAGGGGGAGTGGTTTAATAAAATGATGGGGAAAATGAGTAAATACACATTTTATAAGTGATTTTAGAAGACCATGATGTTTGGTAGCATTGTTTTGTAAAACATGATCCATATGCGTTGGGGTCACTGGATCAAACCCCATATGCAAGGATAATATTTCTTGATTTTATCATGTGGTTTCCGCAAACTATGAACCAACTATTCACCCCTACAAAATGTAAAAAACCATATGTATAAGTGAATCTCATAATTTACATGGGATGTTTCATTATTTAGACAACAATGTAACAACCATGAAAACCATAGTAGAGGATTCCTATACCTCTACATGGTTTGGGAGAATTTTTTGTACTACTTATGTTCTAACCATGGACTAATACCTACAACATCCATTTTCTTTTTTTTTCAACTTCCATCTCATGAAACATCCAAAATAAATTAGTCAAATTAAAAAATAAAATCTAATGAATAATAGTGACTTGGGGTGTTACAGACTAGAATTATTGGATAAATTTAAGTGTTGAAAAAGAAGAAACAATAGTAGATGTTGATGTTCTCACACAAAATAATGTCAAAACCTAGTTTTTAAGTGACAGAATTGTAGAGAACCTTACTATGTGAAAGTGCCGAGAGAAAATGATTGTAATTTCTTTTTTGTAAGTAGAGAGGAATGAAGATAAATAATAATAACAACTAGATAAAAACTATATGAATAATATCAATAGTAAATTGATAGTGTTTTATGAAACGTGAAAACTCTCTTACTCTTACGATTATGGTCTATATATTGTTGTTTGTCTAGGATCACATTAAACATGTTTCAATCCACCTTATATATCATTGGTTCAATGATAATCATTTATAATTTTTTATCAACATGGTTATTATAGTGGAATTTCTATTCATCGTTTTTATAAAGCCATACCAAGTTTACAATTTCACTTTTTATGTTGTGAACCCTATAAAAACATATTTCTTATATTCTGTGTGTGCCTTAGTTATTGTTTTTTTCATATATAATTATCATTTTAAATATAACAAAAGGTTTTTAATCTAGTTTTATGGATAAGTATAAGAGTAATTAAATTCAAGGATTCAATCCCCTATCAATGAATTCCCACTATTCACATGGGACGCATTTCAAGTGTTTTTAGATAATTATGGGTTCTCTTTGAAGATGATTTATTATATTTAGTTTAAATAAATATTGAAAACATTTTTTTGTGTTTATAGAATAATGTTCTGAAATATTTTTATACAATATAGATCACATTAATTATGTTCATATTTACAGGATTAGAAATTTTGAATGGATTATTTTTTATATTTGTAAGGATTGAATATTTTTATATCATTTTTTATCTATATAAATGTTTTAGATGCTACTATTTATTAGTTTTCACCATATTCTAATGGTTCTATGGTGATAATAGTTAATGGAATGAATTTAGTGAAGGATGGATGTACTTGGAATTAAATATTGTTACATCATTAAAAAATGAGTTTCTGAAATTTAAATGGATTATGGAAACTAAATATATTTGATATAAATTTTAAAAAAATTATTATGGAAATAAAAAATTAGAGCATACAATGATTCATGTATTGAAGATAAAATATGATAGTCTCACATTGAGTGTTTATTATGACAACCATTTATCATTAAAATATTTTATTTCATGATTTATTATATAAAAGCATAGTTAGTATAACCCAAAATATCGAGAATCCTAATGTAATTCAGAGATCAGGTACATTTCATATAAAATTGAGATATGGATAAAAAAATTATTGATAACATCTTTAACATGTTTATAAAATTCCAAAATTTTTAAAACTAAAAGGGATAAGAAAGGGACATACAAAAGAAATGGGTGAGATATAAATCACTGTAATGTAATAAAAAATCATAACATGAGGAAAGTATTATATTTTGGCCAATAATAATTTCAATGGAACATAAAATGGTTGATAATTATAAATATTAACATCAATGTATGATATATTATAATAACATAAAGGTAACATGGGGACATCACAACTGGAAAATGGGTCTATAACCAATGTTTTCAAGAACCATTGGTATAAGTGACATTTTCTAACCTATACCCATGATTCTTGCTAAAGCCTATGTATATGGTACCCACATAAGAGTGTAAATCCAAAGCATCGCATGGGAATGCCGTGAGAAAACCTATACCCATGGTTTACATTGAACTGTGGGTATAGCCTTCGGTATATAAGCCTATACCCACAGTTTATGAAAATCATGGGTATAGATGTCACTTATACCCAAAGTTTAGTGTAAACCATGCGTATATAGTCCCTTATGTTTTTCATGTGAATATATATAAGATAATATATTTATATATAAACATAATTGAAATTGGTGTAGTGTTAAGGCAGTTCAACCTTAAAACAATAGCATAGGTTTGAAACTCATACTGTAAATTTTATTTATACAATGTTTTAAAAAATATATATAATATAATAAATACATATATATGTATAACTATAATTGGTGTGGTAGTAAGGGGCTTTGGTGGTAGAGCAGAGACCCGGGTTCAAAACCTGCACGAAACATTTTATTTATCTACATGTTTTATAAATATATATTACATAATATATATATATATATCAATATAAGTGAATTTTCTATAGTTTTAGGGGCGTTTTGCGGCTTATTAAGGGGTAGAAACTCCTGAGTGTCATTTATTATAGACGGTTTTGATAAATATATTTACCTAAATATAGAAATACATTTATGTATGTTCAGTATCTTGGTTGGTGAGGCGTTGTCTGTTTATAGTGTAGGTCGCAGGATCGAAACACGTTGAGGATTTTTTTTCTATACAGGATATTGGAATTAATATAATTAGGCAGATATAGTTATATATAAATGTAAATGGAGCATCTTGGTTGGAAAGATTATTTGTGATTGAATAGAATGTCGCGGGAATGCAACTCATCCCCTTTATTTTTCTAATATTTATACCCACAGTTTTCAAACCATGGGTATAAGGCCATGAAACGGTGGAAAGTTTGTCTATGACATGGTGGAAAAAAACTATACCCACAGTTTGGTATAGGCTGTGGAGCTATAAAGATGCATCAGTTTCCCATTGTTCCAAAAACCCTGGGTATAGACTATACCCATGGTTTTGGGGGATATAGACATGGTTTTGAACCATGGGTTCATGTCATTTTTTAGTAGTGTTCGGAAAAAACATTAAACATGATGTCATAAAAAAGGTCAAAGATAACCGCTGAGAAATCATAACAGGACAGAAAAGGTCCTATAATGGATAAGGTTTACTCCCTAATCCAATAGATGATGTATCATGATATTAAAACAATACCCAATGAATTGGATCCTTATATAATTATGAGTACCCATATCACTTTCATATCATGTATACAGATAAGTGTTTCATATAGATCATTAAACAAAAATTCATATTTTATCACATTTAATCCCAAGATAAAGGATTTTTGGAATATATAAATATAAGTAACCAATAACATAATTATTTTTATGGCTAGGTGAATACAAGTGAATGGAAATGGAAATGGAAATGGAAAAGGTATTCATAATAAAAAGGGTTGGTATGTAAAAATCACAGGATAAATTGAAGGGAATAATGGGGAACATAATGAATCATGTGAGGGATTAATTATAGAGAAAGGCTTCTATCATCACATTTACATCACATGGAATGTAATATGGATATGTAAGAATATAATACAACTTGAATAATTTGTAGTTAAAAGGCATAATGAAAAAAGGGGGATAGAATAAAAACTTTTCATTGAAAAATCATTAATAGTTTCTCCAGCATAACATGGGTAGATAATGAATATTATAAGGTATTAATGAGAATGAAAGGGGTATGTCATAAAATTTAATTAATAAGTGTGGTAAGATTGATGTGTTACAACATACCCCAATATGAAAAAGTGGAAAAAATCTTAAAAATGATCTACTTGAATAAAGAGGAAAAGGGGAGGATCCCTTACCTTGAAAGGGTTTTTCCAAAATCTTAGGATGAGCTTATTGAGAGCATGGAATCACATTAGGTGGGATCTTGAGATGAAATGGAAGATTATATTCATTATCTTTGTATTTTTAATGAATAGAAATAGGATATTGGATAAGTTTATATAGAATATGATAGGGGTTCTTAATTATTTTCAAGATTTTGGTTTTAGAATATATACAAAAGGCAATAAAAACCAAAAAATTTACAAAGGTTTTTGAACATGGTTTCTACCAAAAAGGACTAGTTTTTATTGTTTTATTGGTACATTAACCGAACACATTAAAATATTAACCTTGTTTATGTTGAGGTTAGTCATGTTCATAATGAATTGATTTTAAAACCCTCATATATAAGATATGTTTTTGAGGATTTACAAATGCTTTATAAAATTAATAAAATAAGATAAAAACATTATTTTTAAGGGAAAATATATATTTGGTTCTGGATTCCTTTTATTGAACATATTACATCACTTTTGAGTCATTATGATGTCATAATATATATATCGTATATTTATGTAGTATTTAATTCTTACCTACAACAATTGAATTTGTTAGAAAGATAAGAAAAATTCACCATTAGATAATTTTGACCTAATGAATCCAAAAATAATATTTAATTTATAAAAATTATTTTCTAAATATTAAAAATTATTGTTTGAAATTAAAATTACACATTTATAAATAAAAAATGGTTTTTTGGCATTAAAAATTTTTCAACCCTTTTAAAAATTATATTTTCACTTCATAAAAATATATTTTAATTTTAATTATATATATATATTATATAATTAAAATATTTTATTAATATATCATTTACTTAAAAATCATTAATTCATAAAAAGTAATTTCTTAATTCTAATTGAATATTACCAAAAAAATTCAATTTGTGTTTAATCATATCAAAATATAATTTATATCAAAATAATTTATTTATAAATTATTGACGTTAAAAAATAAGAAATAAAAATAATAATAATTTTAGTTATATTTTTTATGTATTCATATTTTTTGGTCGGGATACATCTCCCTTTATTATTCTAGAAAATGCTCTAAGGGTAAGGTGTACGATGGTTAAATTTTATTTGTGTGGTTTAGTGAACATTTTTTGGGTTGTGATGTTGATAAAAATAAACTTGAACCATAAATGATTTTTTCTCATTCTTTATTTTTTAAATCTTGTCTTGGTCTGGGTCAAGTAAAAATCCAAAAGATGATATCTTTCACAGAATCTTTGATAAATATAATTCATAGGGCACACTCCTACTAGTCAAGACATTCATTTCATCGGTCTCTATCAAGAGGCCTTTATCATAACCCTATATATATAATAATCATATAGTCACTATTCAATTTCAATATTATAAATGGTTAGGATTCTTAATGGCCATTTCAATCTAATAGGATATAACCAATTAAGTTCATGTGTTTTCAATAACCACATTCCATAATTGGGAAATTAATACGACCAAAAATGGATTCTTTTTAAAGTTTATGTAGTTTCATTATTAACCTATTCAATAATTTTACCCTATAAATTTTAATTCAGTACACTAAAATAGTCTATGGTACATTTTTTTTCACCTCTTCTAGTACCCATTTCTCTTACTCCTACATGTGGTTCCTCCACAACACTTTGACCAAATTAGTTATCATATTTCAAAGAAATTTGTCTATGTGATATAATATCTTCATTGGTTGATTCTTATATGAAAGAGCATTAATCAATGTTACTACCTATGGATTTTTTACATGTGAGGGTTATAATATATACTTTATCAAAAGGGATATTTGGAATCAATCATGTACTTAAGATTGGTTAGGTGGGAGTACTAGTAGATATTCCACTACTCTGATGTGATCGAGGATCTCAAAGGGGATGTTGTATCTTGGAATAAGTTTTAAGTGCTTCCCAAACCTCATGAATTTCTTCTATGGTGATATATTAAGGAACACTTTGTCTTCGAACTCAATCCCCAGATCACATTTAATATTTTATTCATAGATTTACTACATACTTTGTGTGGATTTCATATGAAATTAAATGGTTTGAAAATTTACCATCATATATTTGAAAAAATTAGGTCCCATAATATTTAACTCTCTAACTTCATCCCATCAAGTCAGAATATGACACCATTTCCCATACAGATCCTCATAAGGAGCTATATGAATTCTAGAATTGAAATTGTTTTTATATGATGACTCCACAATGGGGAGGTGTTCATCCCAACATCCTTTGAAATATATTGAACATGATATCAGCTTATACATATGATTTTTAATGGTCCTTTCTGACTATCCATTTATATAAGGGTGATAAGTAGTGATGAAGATCAATTTATTATTCAATGTTCATTGATGGATTGTCCAAAAATTTAAGGTAAACCGCATATCTCTATAAGATAAAATAGATATTATAACTCCATGTAGTATTACCACTTCTATTATGTATATCATAGGGAATTGTTCAAGAGATAAGTATTCCATAATATAAATGAAAATCGCCAATGTTTTTAGGTAATAGACAATATCCTAGATGGAATTATTTCCTTTAGATATCTTATGGAGTCTTAAGAATAAATCTAAAGTTATTTTTTCCCATTTCTATACTAGTATATGAATTTGTTTCATCATACCCACAGACTTCTATCATTAATGATTTAATTATTATAATACCAATCATCGATATATTAATTCAACATTCTATCTCTTCATGTTAACCCACTATAAATATTTCATCAAATCTCCAAGCATCATAGCGATTCCTAGATGAATAGAGAATGACCATCTATATTCATAATCTTGAAGTTACCTCATCCATTCTGGATTTAATGTGAAAAATATATTGGTTCCAAACCTTATAACTCCATATGTGTCAATTTTTATCATTAGGATATTCTCTACCTTTTTCATTAGAAACTCATCATAATTTTGGGCCTCATTGATTTTATCAAGAATAGATTGTTGAGTTTTTATTTTAGTATGGTAGGCTTATTATCCTTTTTTTGTTCCCATATCTATCATTTTCATGTCCATGATTATTGTATCCCTTGTAATCCTCATTATGGATAGAGTTTAATGAGCCTTTCTACTTTGAGGATCAACAAATTTATTTTCATTCCTTGGATGGTAATATATTTATAAATCATAAATAGTGATCAGATATAACCACCACTACTAGTTCATATTAAGCCCACTTTTCTATTTATATAATTGAGAATTCTGTGGTGCATATATATGTATATATATATAACACTTCTCCCCATAGAGATGATGTCTAAAAATCATTAATGAAAATAACAATTCTACTAATTCTATATCATATGTTGTCTAGTTATTTTCATGTGTCATTAGTTAGTGTGATTCAGAGGCTATAAATTTATTATTTTTTATGAGTAAACAACCCAAAAACTTATTGGATGCATCACCATAGAACAAAAATCCTCCCCCACTATTGGTTATTGTGAGTACAGGTGTATTTTTTTAAATTCTTTATCACCACTTTAAAACTCATCTAACATTCACCATTTATCAAAAATATGACTCATATCTCATTTATCATGGTTAGGGTACATGGAAATCATGAGATTTTCCTCAAAAATTGAAGATAATACCCAGCTAATCCAAGGTAACTATAGATTTCTATCACAGATGTTGGCCTAGGCCACCCTTAATCATCTTAGTTTTAGAAGGATCTATATATATCTCTTTACTGGTGATAACATTCCCTTGGAATTTTTATTCTCCAACCAAAATCCTCATTTATTCATCTTTTCATATATATTTTTTCCACAGGGTCCTCAATACTGTATTAAAATTCTTATCATGTGCCTTATTGATTTTGGAGTAGATATGAATATCATCAATAAATACTACTAGAAATATTTCAACATAATCCCAAAATAATATATTAATTAAATACATGAAGTCTTTTGGAGCATTAATGAGTCCTACCGACATTACTGTGAACTCCCAGTGTCCATAAATTTTATGAAAATTGGTCTTGGGAATATCCTCCTTCTACAACATTACTTGATAGTATACAGACCAAAGATATATCTTAGTGAAATACTGGGATCCACATATAACATCGAACAAGTCATTAATCCATGGAATACTATAATTATTTTTTATTTTGATATTGTTGAGTTAAATATAATGAATGCATAGACACATTGAACCATGCACATTAATGATCTAGTGGAATGGTGCACACCATTGTGAAGAACATTGGAAAATAAACCCCTTATCTAAATTCCCCTGTAGTTTCTTCTTTAGTTCTTCTAGTTCAACAAAAGCTATTCTATATAGATAATTTTATATTGGTAAATCCCCATCTATAATCTCTATTGAAAATTCATTCTCTCATTAATGAGGAAGATCGTTATTTTTTTGGGAAGTACATTAGGGTATTTCCTCCCCATGGGCATGTCTTTAAGGATGATATTTTCATTAGTCTCAACAATTTGAGCTATATATTCTTTCTCATTGGGAAATAATATTAATGACTAAGATTATGATACTAAATAATATTCATCCTACTCCTTTCAATTGTTTATAATTAAATGGAGATTCAGTATATGTAAGGTAATTTCCTTAATGAATTTTAGTTTGTTTTATATTAGGAAATATAATAAATACATAGAATTTATTCAAATTTTTATAAAGGGGGTACCAATAGATACTTTGTGAAGTTCATCCTATAAATTTTTACATCAAAGGAGTTATATTCATAGGTTTTTATAATTTACCCATTCACTATTTTCACTGATAACTCTACCTCAATGCATTTTGGTGGTGTTTAAATAGATATACTAAACATATGAGATATGAAAGAACACACATAACTAGAATAACAAATTACAATTGCCATTTTAGAAGGAATAACTTTCTTACTAGTTAGCACTTCATTTTTGGGATCTTTTTCCAAAATTGGGATGGTATAAGACTGTGCTTTCTCTCTAGGACTTAGGGGTTTATGTTTCCAATTTTTATTGACAACCCTTTTTTTATTTCATTGACTCACATAGTTTTCATGTCCCTTGACATTTATACATTGTAAAATGGGTTGAAAGTTTAGTTGTGTCTTCTTTTATTCTATCACATTGGTGTGTTTCTCCCATAAAAAATATCTAGCTTGGTATAGTTCCTTCATTTGCGTAAAGCAATTCCTAACCCCCTTTTGTTAAATTATGATGTTCTTATCCCCACACATTAGAAAAGCGGGATGTTGATATTTATATGCACCGTTAGATTTCAAAATTTCCCCACCAGAATTAAAATCCACATTCCACTTCAAATCCTAATGACATCCTAGAGATTCCATTATCTCCATTTCAACTTCAAGGGAACATATGAAATTTCTCCATAACCATCAAATTAATTAATGGATAAATATTTTTGTATAATCTCCTAGAGTCCCCCAATGAAGTGGTCAGAATTACAGTTAGGGGTAATGAAAAAGTCAGAGGTGTATCATGTTATTCTTGTGAATTTTACCATGTACATGCCAATATATTTATTAACTTTTTTCTTAATGTTAAGTAAGTTCATCTCTATTTATATCCATAGTGTGTTAGGAAAATATCTATTGAAACCCATTATAAAAAATTCATTCCACTCCATCACATTTATCTCCACATCGAGCTTCGTATTATTGACAAATGTCCACCATTGATCAATTTCTCCTTTAATATGATTAATTTATAGCATGTAATTCTTTTTCCTTTAGAATTTATGGATAGAGAATATCTATTCATTAGAGCTTATTAAAAGTTCCGCAATTAATGGATAAGAATATGCACTGAAATTTGAAGGCCTTTGCGACATAAAGTTTTCAATTGAAACATTTTTTTATACGGGGGATTTGGGTACTCTTCATGATTTAGGTTTTGATTCAAAACATGGGTTAATTGAGAAAATTATTATCACAATGATAGTGATTCCTACTCCAATTGAGTTTGGAATCCCATTTATGAAATTGTCACATTAACCCTAACACTGGTTATTGACTCAATTCATCTTATTTCCAAACATTGAATAGAATAGTGGGTATATTTATGATGTTTTATTTTATATTATTAAACACATAATATAAGGACTATGAATATTAAATAGATAAGTCATAAATAATGTATATTTCCTATCCTTTGAATTTCATGGAATCAATCTTTGTTATCCATGATAGGTTTCCTAATTTAAAATATTAAGGTTATTTTTTATCCCTTAATAATGGTTTGTAATGAGATTATGTATTTAAAAAATCTTATCCCCTGATAGTGTAAAACAATGTGTGTAGTATGGCCCATTTCTGTGCCCCATTTCCCTATTTATTCTATCTCAATACAATGTTTTCAGGGTTATTACCCCTTTGCATTTCTGTGCCTGTTAAACATCCACTTGTTGTATCTACACAGGGATGTATTTTCTTAAAAAATGCATACTATTTACTTTAAAAAAATTATTATTTTTTACTATTTTTAGCATTATACCTAACCCATTATTTAAGGTTTTCCAATCCTAATCCCAAAAATAACTAGACTTTCCATTGATGCCAACTATGACAATCCTTGTCTTTGAAATGATTTAATTCATGATTTGTTACATGAATGAACACTTAAAAAAAACCTGAAGATCAATAATACTAGTTTATTTATAATATTGTGTATATATCACATCAACATGATACATGGATAGAAAAACATTATTAAAAAAATTACTTAACATGATTTTAAAATTCCAAATATTTGAAAATGAAACGCATCCGTTCCGGACTTTCTCAAATCCCGATCTCCTTCATTATTTTCCGAAAATCAATTTATGACCGAAGGTCCTGGAACTCATCGAGGGTTTCCCGAATTTACAAATTTCGAATTCAGAGTTCACTGAATCTTCTGCTCTTCTATAGCTCACTATGGTTGCATGTTTTAAGCAGAGAAGGTTGTCTGTTGATTCCTTTGATAGGTTCATCTTCGACACTTGGGATCTCAAGGAGCGGGCTACGGTAGGCTTTCTCGATAACAATCATATCATGATCCATTTTTCTTTAGAGGAGGATCTCACCCTCGCTTGGTCAAGGGTGACCCGGAGTTGCAATGACTCTTGCTTCTTCATGTTCCACTGGTTGTTTTAGTTCCACAAGAAATGCGACCCGCTATCTGCAGCGATCTGGGTTAGTTTGTTAAATCGTCTGTTACCGTTTCAAAACCCCTAAATCATCAATATTCTCGGTAACCTCTTCAGAAAATACCTCTGTTTAGATAGTCGAACGGAATCGGTTTTCCATCCTATTAATCCGAGAATATGTGTTGAGATGGATGTGTCGAAGTTCCCCTTCAATTTTGTCTAGATTACGATTGGTGAGGAATATAGGTGTAAACAAAAAGTTGTCTATGAGGAATGGACGGACTTTTTTTCTTCATGCAGGAGGCTGGGCCATGTCCGAGTTAGGTTCCGATAGGGGTCTTCATCGATGGCGGGTAAGAGAGTTAGCCTCCAATCAAATGAAGTTGGGAGCAAGGGTGGACAGGTCGAGAATTAGATGGCAGACAGTGGAAAGGGTAAGGAACCAGGGGTTTGTGAGGTTATGAACTCCGGACAACAGACCATGCCTCTGTCACGGTGGCTGGTTGAGGGAGAACGACCTGCGAGAGAGGGAGTGGACTGCATTGCAGTGGAGGATGTGTTCAACAGACTGAGGGGGGATCTCACAGGTCCATCAATCTATAGGGTGCAGGATGAAGATGGGAAGGCCCATCATGTGGAGGTTCAGGTGGAATCCAAGGGGAATAAGGGAACCCATGCCTTGGATTGCTCGTCGGGTAGTGACGTAGTGGACTTGGCTGGATTGGCTGCTGATAAGGCATGGAAGGGAAGTGATGATGCCAGTAAGGGGAGCCAAGGGGATGATCAGGATACACCTTTTACAACTAGAGGTGGGCAGAAGGGGGACTCTGGTTCGTTTCAGATGATGGTACTTTTGTGAAACAGGTTTGAAGGCCTCTGAGAGGCCAATTTGAGTTCTGATTACACTTTTACAGGTGAGGATTTCAGGGTCAATGTGTTGATGAATAGAGTTCTTGAACACGTTCACTCAACAGATGAGGACTCATGTCAAAAATGTGATAGGAAATCTAAGAGAAGGAAGGGGAGGAAGTACTACTCCTTGCTACCTCCTCTTATGGAGACCCGCTCTGCAATGAAAATGAACAACAAGAAGATGGACATGGAGGCTCTGAGACACCAAGAAGTGTGAGGTACCGGATGATCACACCCTGGTCCTACTATTAAGTTCCGAAGACCAAGTGATATAAAAGACTTTATTACTCAACGCTACCGATGAGGAGACAACTAAAATGATGGGGTGGTCTCTTGGGGTGCCCCTCAATGCGGAGAAATATACATGGATTGACAGACATGATTCAATTTTGGTTGGAGGTTTCAAACATGGAAAGATCAGTGTCGAGGAGTACATTCAATCTTGGGACTAGTTGGCTTTAGAATTTGAGACGCTGATATTAGAAGAGGCTGATTTTCAAATGGCTTCCTTATCGTGGGAATTATTTAGAGAAACTGATTCAGGTAACATCAGGTTCATCTTTAAATATTCTGTTTATGTTTTTGGTCCCATGTGGTTGGATCAGGGTAATGCTTGTGTGAGATATGCAACTCTGGGTTCCCCTGTTTTTTGACTTTGTTGTGAGTTTTTTTTCTCGTTTCCATCAGTCTTCTTGGACCTTTTCCAGAAGTGTATTAGAGCATGAAGTCTTCATTGGTGTAGGCCTTTTGGATTGGGATGTTGAGATGGTATGGCATTTCCATCAGTTCGGTGCCCGTGCATCTCTGCACGGGACTATCTGCTAAGGGGTCCTGCATCGCTAAAGGCTTCTCATCATGGCACAGGTGCTAGGGTGGGGTAGGGCCGGTTTATTTTTTTTGGGTGTTTTGATTGTCCAGTTAACTTTTTTGGTTTCTCACTTTTTCCTCCAAAGTGTTTTTTTCTTTATAATAAAAAAAGTAATTTTAAGGAGAAAAAGCATAACATAAATAATTTATTACATTGTAGTCAATAGGCATTTTAATGGATCATAAAATTCAAGATAATAATAAACATGAAAATTAAAGTATGATATATGATGATAATATAATGTCAACATGGTTATATGATAACAAAATTAAATAAGACATCATAAATATATGTCAAGGATAACGTCATAGAAATCGTAACATGGTGTAAAAGTCCCATAATGGGTTAGGTTTACTCCATAATCCCATAAATGATGCCCCATTACAATAAAACACTAGTCAATTCTTTGGAGCGCTGTATAATTTTTGGATAACCTATCACATTCATTTCATGTACATGCATAAGGGTTCCACAGAGATCATTCAAAATATCTTCAAACCTCATAAAATGTAATCCCTATATTATGTAATATATAATAAATAAACTATACTTCCATATAAAATAAGTATAGTTATGTTTATGTGAAATCCTTTGATTAGAAATGGTAATTGTATTCCAAATATAAAGGGTTGACATGGAAAAATCAAAGGATAATTTCTGCAACATAATGAGGTACATAATGAATCTTGGGAGGGATTAATGAGAGTGAATGGGGAAAATAATCACTATAAAATCATAAGGTAATTAATAGGGATATATAATAACAAGTTCAAACATAAAAAAGGGTTCTTGAATAAAATTTTGGCATGGAAAAGTCACCAGATGATTTCAAAAGAATAAAAGGGGTACATAATGAATCATGGATAGTATTAATGATAGTTAAAGGGATATAAAACACTTTTGAATAATAATTTTTGTATGTTTTATGTTTTATAACATACCCCAAAAAAGGAAAAACACAACAAAGGTACTTGAATAAAAAGGAGAATGAGATAACCATTTACCTTGAGGGGGTGTTTTGAAAAGCTTGGGAGGAGTTTCATGAGAGGTTGGGGGAACCATTTGAGGGATATAGAGAGGAATGTGGATATTGTAGTTACGTTCTAAAAACATTTAGTGAGGATAAATGAGATATTATCTGGGTTTATATAGGAAAATAGAGTAGAGTTTCTTCTTATTTTCCTAACATAGGTTTTGGAATCTATATAATAAATTAATAAAAACCAAAAAGCGTAAAATTTTATCTAAATTTTATTCTAAAAAATAAGAGTGGTTTTAATTATGTTATAAGTTCATTAAATTATTACAATAATGTATTACCCTAGGTTCTGTGGAAGTGAGTCTCGTTCATAAATAATTGATTTAAAAACCTTAATATATATTATAGGTTCTAAAGGATTCATAATGTCTTTATAAAGTTTATAAAATAACCTAAATACTATATTAATGTTTAAATATATATTTGGTCGTTTATACATTTTATGAAACATATTAAATCACCTTTATATTCTTATGATGACATAATACAAACTGTATAGTTATACTATATTTAATTTTTTTTCCGAAAAGATGAATATCTCAGAAAATTATGAAAATTTACCCACTTAATAATTTTGACATAATGATCCAAAAAAATAATATTAATTTTAATCAAAATCATTATTTAAATTTGATAAATTACACCTTGAAATTATAATTTCACATTTGTGAAACATGTTGGGTTTTTTGACTATAATAGATTTCCAACCCTTTTAAAAATTTATATTTTCACATTGAACAATTATATTATATATTGAATTTAATATATAATATTTAACATATTATCTTATTAAAATATCATTTATTTTAAAAAAAATCAAGCATTCTTCAAAAGGATGGTCTTAATTGAAATTGGATATTACCAAAAATATAATTTGTGTTTTATTATATCAATATATTATCAAAATTATTTATTTAATAATTTATGAAGTAGAAAATAATGAATAAATATAATATTTTTTTATTAAAATTAAAATATTCATATTCATACTTTTAGGGTTGATATATGTATCCCTTTTTTATAACAATGAATTTTGTAAGGCTAACATATTGTGAGCTGAGATTTTTTTTTGTGATATCATTGATCTTGAAATTCGTCGATAAATTGTATTCCCATGATTTAGTTGTTGAATATTATCTTGGTCTAGATAAATGGATATTTCTAGAGTTTCTATCTCCGTTGGAAGCTCTGATAAATGGGATTCATAGTAAATGATCCCACTGGTCGAGGCCATCACTTCTTCTATCTATGTCAATTGGAATTTATCAGAAATCCTATATATAAAGTAATCTTATAAGAATTATTAAATTGATGTATTATCAATTTTTATTATCTTTAATAGTATTCTAAATATAATAGGATATTACCAAAGAAGTGAATGTGTTTTCTGTAACCACATTACATAAATAAGAATTTAATTCAATCACAAAGGGAATTTTATTTATAAAATTTATAGTTGTTACAATAATGAATCCTTGTATTAATTATTCAATTGAGCATATTTAATTTTTAGAATAATCATGGGGATTTAGTGGCACATTAAACTACTCGACAAATATGGAAGATATAAGTCTTCTATTTCTGGAAAAATTTTACAAAATGATTTTAGAACATGAAAACCATGATCAAGGTTTACTTCCATTAGATGAATTCTATTGAATTTTGATTACATATTAATTTAGGGAAGGGTGTGCTTTCAAGAATAATATAAATCCTAGTAGGTAATTATCTATTAATGAATCAAAACAAGAGAACAAAATAAAATAAGATGCTATATAATAAGAATATTCTTTTTAATAGGAAGATATTGAAATTAATGTTATAAAAAAATTAAATTATTTAAAGAAGCGTGAGATGAGAAAAATAATATATCAATTAAAGATAAAATTGAAATGAGTTATTTGTGGAGTTATTAGAAAATTTCCGATAAATATTTCATGATTAAACGTGTATGAAGACTGTGAAGATGAATATGTAAGGAAAATATGTCCATTCAAGAACCAATATTTAAAATACAAAAGTCAATGTTTTCTTCAAAATTGATGCTAAAGTGGGATCTAAATGAATTATCTTAAATTATTTCAATACTTGAGAATGAAAATATGAATATGAAGAATGTTGATCAATGTAACACTCTGAATCATATCCTCATAACTAGGATGAATTTCCACATGACCTCATGGTCACCACCCTATAAAACAGTTCTTTCCAACCTATAGTGATGTTCTATAGTATGTTTATGGGGGACTATACCCTCCTACCACTAATTATCCAATGGGTCAATCATAAGCACCAGATATAACTAAAAATAAAACATGAAGGAGACTTAACAATAAATCTAATTCCCAACCAATGTCATTTTCCACAACCACACCGATATACAAAATCTAAAACAAATAAAAATCATTATTCTCAACATGAAAATAAATATAAGGACTGCACGTACACATAGGTTCCCATATATGGTGGGAGTATATAAACTATGTAGGGTCTCACTAAGTAGCTGTAATAAATGCATCCATATAATTTTTTATGTCCAAAAATTAATAGTTCCAGTAAATATAAAAACACAAAAATTCCATGTTACCTTCGGTTAACCAAGACGACATGAACCGTGTCTCCACCAGATTAGACATGATGGTAGTAAGGGCGTTAATTCTCGTCACTACACATTACAAGTTGTTCCAAAATTTCCAGCATTGGTTGGTACAATTCTCTTTTTATTCCTATACCCTTGTTCTTACTTTAAGGAAAATCCCACACCCCACACCGATGATGTCCATTAACATGATAACCACACAAACCCGTTTTGAGGGTATTTTTTCAGGAACAACACATGTCCCACACTGATTGCGATTATTATCATTAGAAGATGGTCTGTCCAACTAGACATGTTTGCCACATGTGTATATGAAAATTACCAAATCATGGAAATATTATATATCAATTTATAACTAAAGGTTACTGATAACCCTTATACGGTATAATCCCATGTTAGCTGATGAGACTATGATCAGACCCATATCATCAATGTGCCATTGTCTATATCCTATGTCACATTTCCATTCTGCCCTACTAAGGGGTCATCGAAACAAAAATGAGAAACGTTTTCATCGTGATACCAAAATCATGATTATATA
This sequence comes from Viscum album, assembly GCA_963277665.1. NCBI lineage: Eukaryota > Viridiplantae > Streptophyta > Magnoliopsida > Santalales > Viscaceae > Viscum > Viscum album. Next base: position 2,049,208,323 of record OY728119.1, read on the forward strand.
TGATATAAAACACAAAAAATAATACATTTAATAGTAATGAACATAAATGGATATCAAGGACATCCCTCAATAGTCTACACACTCAACCACATGAAACACACATCATGGATGGGTCTCAAAGTATATTATCTAAAAACATCAAGACACACAAACACGCAATCATATGCAGAGACTAATACGAATATGTCCCCCAAGACACCTAGTTTCAAGGAAAATAAAATTAAATGACAGATATAATGATCAATCAAAACTATCCCCCCTTTTCATAACATGAAGAAGGTCAAATGGGTAACACACACAAGTCGACACATGTCACATCTACCCACGGCCTCTTGGAAAATACATTCATACAATGTGTATCACATCCATCAATTATTAAGGGAAGAAACACACGCAGACAGACACTATATCATTTAACATCTATAACACCCATCTATTTTAATGAAATATATTTCTAAATAATTTGAATCTTTGATATCTTGTATTAAATGCAATAAGAAGTTTAGATGAATCGTTAAATATTATTAAAATATTATATATCTGTTATAAATAAGCTGTTAAATTTGAGGGAATGAATATTAATAACAAATTAATGGAAGAAATATCTAACTTATATAACTGTGTCAGTATGTTCTTAGAAAATGATGACATAAATTTTTTAGTAATGAATTTTATTCTTCAAAAATAGATTTTCTTCAAAAATTAATTTTTCTTCTTTTTATGAGGGAATATTAATTTCAAGAATTTTTTGTAATTTTATATGACAAAATTAGTTTTGTTTTTGAATTCATAATTTCAAAATTGTCTTAAGACGTTTTTTTGAGAATTTTTTTAAAGCATTTATTTTTCAAAGAATATGGGAATGTAATGATTTTTATTAAATGATTTATTCTCTTTTAAAGTTATTATAGGGTAAAATTATATTTTGTATTTATTTTAAAATTTAATTAGTTCATTTTTATTTCATATAAACCAATTATTATTTTTCTGTGGACTTTATACATTAATATTGTATAAAAACATTGTATGTTTAAAATAGGAATTTTTTAAAAAAATGATTTATCTTAATTTTTTTATTATTAAATTTCAAATTAAATAATAAATCATCTGTATTTTTTAATATAAAAAAATTGTTTTTTATTTAGAATCAGGTGATCATTTTTTTAATCGTACCCCTTTCATTTTAGTCAATATGAATAGAAACTATATTAAAATTTACTATATTAGTAAAGGGTAAAATGGGTTAATATAGTTTAAAAATAAGTGATAAGGCTATAATTTTTCATCCTATTTCTTTTTGGAATAATTTATTTAAAACCGTAATCCGTATTTTTTTTTAAATTATTTTTTCTAATAGGATGTTTTCCATAAAAACTAGTTATATATTATTTAAATCAAAGAAAGTCACAAAATGTCACTTTCTTTTTACTAAATATCACCTAAGTGTCTACATGGGTAAAAAATAGTTTATGAATGAATATATGTGTCCATTTTGAACTTAATAGGCATAGTTTCATGATATAAATTTATTTATGAAATTTTGGGGTCACATAGATGAGATTATAAACTTTATAATATTTTATTTAATGAGAAGTCAAAGATGTCACATCCATGTTTTTAATAAATATAGTTTTTTAACACGAGGTTATTCAGAAGTTATGTTGGACTGTAAAGAGTATTTTAAAAGTTAATAGATTTATATTAATCATGGTAATTTCTTTATAATTTTCAGGAATTAAATAGTTAACCTAAATTCATACACAACGTTTATGGGCTAATTATTCAATGAGCATAAAAATAAAATAAATGATATTAAAAATGATAAAGTAATATAATTTGAGATATTTATGGTGATACATGAATTATCATGATTATCATGACGTGTTAGTGATATAATAATTATTTTTTCAAATTTTACATGTTTTCTTGATATTTTTGAAAATAAATGCATTGAATAGTATCAAAATTAACAATAATGATATTTTCTAGGCTTAATATTTTATTAAATTTGTTTATAAATGTAAAAAAATTAAAAATTAAAATGATTATGATATTATCTAAAATATCATTAATTTTAAATTTTGGTAAAATTGACACTTTATATGTAAAAATTACAATCTTTTGATATTAATTTTTGGTCGTATTTAAATTGAAATTTGTTAACTAAGTATTAATAAATTAGATAAGGTTTAAAATAATGCAACAAAATTGTATAAAATATATTTTTATTTATTATTTTACAATATTATATTATCTTAGGTTTGAATACAGGTTCATTTGGTGGTATTTGGATAGAAAATTAATTTATTATAATTTAATATTTGAGAGATTCCAAAAGTACCCCTCACCACATTTATAAAAGGGAACCTCCTACCTCACTTATTTACACCACATTGATCCTTCTAGCTCCGTCATACCATAAAGTATATCTTCTTAACATGACTATACACATTATAGGGGTTGTTTTGTTCTCAAAATACCAACCCTATATCCCATTAGAGGAGATCTAAAGTTGAAATATTAAACAAGAGGTAATTTCTCTAACTAATCACTTTCTTTTTCTACTATATCTTAACTCATATAAATCAATGATGTTTATAATAAAATAATAATTTTTTATACTAAATATTGTTAAATTTAATTACGATTATGAAAACACCATTGTACGCCATCTTTCCCATTAAAAATGAAGTGAAACTATCACTCATGTGTACATAGAGAATATCGTCTCAACATGACAATAAAATTCATTTGTCTGGATGATCATTTATTGATGTTTAAGATCCTGGATCTTGTAAATGAATGTTCTCATTTTTTTTTGGTTTGAATTACTTGGTTTGGTTAATTTAGTGCATAAAAAAAGTCCTAGAGGAGGCTTGGGGTGTTTTGGGGGTTCAGTACATGGAAAGTAGAGAAAATGGGGTTTTCTGGGTAGGCCACATGGTCTGAGCACAGTTAGTACTAACCTTGCAGACAGCCCAGGAAACTATTCCAGAATTGTGTTTTTGGACAATGGCGTCTGCATAGTTTGTGCAAGGTTTTGAAAACAATGTGGGTAAACTGTGCAAGTAGGGTCTTTTGGGATAGAATCCTCCACACAACTTGGGCATGGATTGGCGAACTCTTTGGGAAATCTGTGCATCCAAAAAACCATTTAAAAATTAAAATTTTTCCACTCTGGGATTTTTAACCCCAACTTGGTATTTCCTCCCATTTCACCCCTCTTAACCCTAGGAGCGAACCAAACCTCTCAAGGGCTCCAAGAGATCAATCTCCCTATTTTTTGAGGAAATTTTAGTGTCGTTGGTTGTGGATCAAAGCTCTAGGTAAGGCTAATCCCATCCTTGCCTCTCTTTTTAGATTAGGGTTTGTATCGTCTTCTTCTCTACTTCCGAATCTCTAAAACCCTAATCTTTGGGTGATATTTATGTTAAATCATCAATGTTTGCTTGATGTGGAATCTAAGGGCTCAATTAAGAGTGCATTCATCCAATTAATTGAGGTAGGGGTCTATATGTTATATCCCATGGTTTATTTGTGGATTTGAGCATGTGTGGTTTTGTTCTTGGGTGTATCTTGGTGTGTTTTGATTACCCATGGTATGTTTTGGTAAAATGGTTATTAAAAGGGTAAATGGGAACCTCACGATCCCAATGGGATTCATTGAGGGTGATGAGACTAAACTAGTTCCACCTATGGGGTGAGACAACTTTTCCGGACCAAGGGATTGTGAAGAACGAGAAGGATTGTTGTGTGTTTATTATGATCCCTTGATAAACATGTTGATGAGATTAAAAGTGTTGGGGTAGAAGTTAGGTGTTGCACCTAGTCTTAATCATAATAACATAATGGATGTTGGGTTGAAATGAAAGTGGTTTATATGGGAGAACATGGCAACGTTAAATGAATTCTGAATAGTATTGGAACATGTAATGGGTTAGTATGTGGAAATAATGAAAGACCATAATGGAATGGATTATGAGTCTAGTAGTGAATATTAGTGAGATAGGCATAATGAACTATGCTAAGTGCGATAAGAAAAACAAAAGGGAATTGGGCTAAAGGCCGATGATGGGAAATGTGGTAAAGGTGTTAATGGGCTAAGCATGGTATTAACTCATATGTGTTGTTATGATTTATGTTTTCCTTTTTCAATCATTGTGATGTGGTGTGAATGGTTAGTGGATACATATATATATTGCATATGAACATTTCTTGGTAGTGTAGGGTGTTGGCTGAGGTTCTACGCCCACGGGTCAAGTTCGATAGATGCTCTAAACTCCACCCCAATGCATGAGTTAGGTATGAGGACTGATGCTCTATTCCCCTAATGGGTGCATCCATCTAGACTAATGCATCGAGGCGAGGATATGGTTGAGGGAGAGTTGGGCTGAGGCTCTAAACTCCACTATGTGTTTTCCCTTGGGGTTAGGATTGTGTACTTGAGCCCGTGTAATTTTTTGTGTTTGATGAACCCATGTTAAATTTTTTGGAAATGGTAAGTAATGGTAAATGGGATGAAATGGTAAGATGTGGAAATGGTTATAAATGTGGGTAACGAACCTAAACTTTTTAAGGGAACTTAATCATTTACTTATCATTTGTTATTCATTTTCCTTTTCATGCACATCTGTTTATACTAAATATTTTGTAGACATAGTTGGTGGTGGCCTACTGTGTTGTACTCACACCCTGCTCGGGCCATCATTGGGTACCCGAGAAGACTTCATGTTTTCAGATCCGGAGAAGGGAAAATGTCCTTTCTAGGAAATTGGGTTGGAACGAGTTTGCCTGGAGGAGGACCCGGACGTGGTGTCAGGACCCTTTTGGGGATTTTGCAGTTATCTTCATTTTTGGGTTTTGTTCACTTTTTCACTCTATAACGGCATGACATATTTACTGTTGGACTTAGTTGTACCCAGTTTGGGGAATGGTTTTTTATGCATACTTTGGTATTATTGGTTATTAATTCTGTTATTTTATTTATCTTCAGTTGAGGCTTACTCTGATAAAAAGGGGGTATATATCCCCAATTCACTATTCATACCCCATTGCTAGTCGACAACCTTTTTCATACAGGGAGGCATTCTTAAGGTCATGTAACCACCCTACTCAGAGCATCAATTTAGTGGCTTCTGGGTCGGGTACATTACAAAGTGGTATCAAAGGAGGTATTCCTTCTCCTTCCTAGAAATATTGTTATTTGGGATGGTAGATGGGAGTTAGGATGTTTTTTTCCTTGGTAATGAGCTCATATTTGGGGGTATCTAACCCATGTGTTAGTGGAAACCCAAGTCACCCAGGGTGGAAATTTTTTTTCTAGATTTTGAAATGTTACAGTTGATGATATTTCACCATTGGGTGATGAACATGTTTTGTGATGTGATAGTTTAATGATATTTGACTCATGGACTCAATGGAATGAGGTTATACATTCATGCATCATTTTAGTCACCTACAGAGGTAGGATACATGCATCATGGTAGGCAGGCATGGGTTGGGTGTGTGAGGCATGAAATATAGAATGCACCTTGCATTTGACAATTAAAAAGGGAAAATGTGTAAAAAGAAACAATATAAATATGTGAAGATAAAAAATAATAAGTGATGACTAATGAAATATGTATAATTAAGGGTTCGTAATGAATTGAAAATGTGGTTTGTAACATGTTGTGTTAGCCTTGTGGTGATACATGAAGGTAGGGAGTAGTGGTTTTGAGAGAACTTGGCGTGTTTTATGCAGATGATGGATCAGGACCCATGGCGGGTTGCATAGAGTATGTTTGAGTTGACTTGTGAGTTTCTGCTACAACACCCTCTGACCTTTACAGGAGAGGGTGGGCCAAAGGTAGAAGAGTTCTGGATAGAGTCTGTCTAGATGATACTTGATCATCTGGAGACTCCCGATGGGAAGCGGGTCTAGTAGGAAGCTTATATGTTGTGTGGCCAGGAAAAGTGATAGTGGGACATCCTAGCTCGGACTGATCAGGTTGAGGGGATGTTGTGGAAGGATTTCCAGAAAAAGTTTCTAGATCACTTTTACCTAGAGACTTTGAGGCAAGAACAAGATACATAGTTCATGGGCCTGACTCAGGGATCGATGTCGGTGATGGAGTATGCTGGCATGTTCACTGACCTACGACGTTTTGTTCTATTATTGGTAGGGGAATATCCAGTAGTGGCGAGACGTTTCCTAGATGGGCTGAGACACAAGATCAGGTCTCAAGTGAATATCTTTCACTTGAAGAGGGTTACATAGGTAGTGGATCAGGCATTGATATCATAAGGGAACCTGGAGGGAGATTCAAGTAGTGGGATTTTTGTGCCAGCTAGGCAGACAAGTGGTGAAGCATCCAAGGGTCATAAGAATCATTTTAGAAGTTTTTAGCAGGCAAGAAGTGTGCAATGAGGTTAAATGAGATAGTCATTATCTAAGGATGGTTATCATGAGTTCTTCTATCAATGTGGTAAGCCATCACACTTGTATGGCTAGTGTCCTTGACCTCCAGTTGAGTGCTGATCTTGCGGTAGATTGGGACACATGTAGAGGTTCTGCAGGAACCCTCAGTAGGTGAGTATGAATGTTGGTGATAGGAAGATTCCAAGTGGAGGAAAGGAAACAGTTTCTCCATATCACATTGGAATTTAGAGCTCCACAGGCCGTACTGGCAGGGGCGGTGGGCGTGGAACACCAGGGCAGGATCACCCACATCAGCAGGGTAGTGCAGTGCTAGGCACATAGGTTGGAGCCCAGGGTAGAGGGTCAGGTCAGTTTCACATAGTTCATTCTGCACATGGTGATGGTGATGCCGAGCCATCGACTGTTCTAGGTATAATCCTTGTATATTCTACTATATCTAGTGCGTTGATTGACACTGGTGCCACACAGACTTTTATTTCTTCTCATCTTACAGTAGTGTTAGTTTTTTCTATGGTGTGTTTGTGCAGGTTTATGTCGATTGATACTCCATTGGGGGTACAAAATGAAGATATCAGGCAGTGTAAGGGATGTGCTATGGAGGTCAGTGGGTATCGTTTCCTATTGGAATGGTTCATTCTCGAGATATCGGGGTTTGACCTGATTTTGGGTTTAGACTGGTTGGTGTTGTATCAGGTAGACATAGATTGTTATCATCACAGGGTATCGTTCAGGTCACTTGACGGTGGCAGTTATGTCCATCGTGAAGTGTGGGATGTTTGAGCAGGTCATATGAAACTTTTCTATCCGTAGTTGGATAGTCTCGCAGCCCAATTATCATGTCACGTACTTGATGAAGAAAGAGGGGAACAATATGTCGTTCCTCTAGTAGTGGATTAGTTTTAGAATGTGTTTCTTGAGAATTTCTCAGGGTTTCCACATGAGAGGGATGTTGAGTTCACAATTGAGTTACTGCAGGGATCAGAGCTAGTTTCTATTCCACCATACCAAATGACACCGGAAGAAATCCAGGGTTTAAAGGTTTAGCTTTAGGAGTTTGAATGTAATGGGTTCATACGTCCTAGTACATCTCCTTGGGGATCTTCTGTGCTTTTTTCAAATAAGGCTGACTGGTCATTAAGGTTGTGTGTTGATTATAAGAAGTTAAATCAGACGATAGTGAAAAATCAACACCCTCTTCCTTGAATTTATGATCTATTTTAATAGTTTATGGGCGCATCAATTTTCTATAAGATTTATCTGAGATCAGGTTATCACCAGTTGAGGGTGAGGCCTTCTAACGTACCGCTAACATCTTTCAAGAGTCAGTACGGGTTGTTTTAGTTTGTAGTGATGCCTTTCGTCATGACTAATGCACCGACATTGTTCATGGATTTGATAAACCAAATCTTTTATCCTTATTTGGATCCGTTTTTGGTTGTATTTGTTGATGACATCTTGTTGTACTTGAAAAATCTATATGATCATTACCAACATCTTGACATAATTATGAGTACCCTAAGAGAGCATTGGTTATATGGCAAGCGATCCAAGTGTCAATTCTGGACTGGAGAAGTGAATTTTCAACATCAAATAATCTATAAGGAAGGATTGTCGGTGGATCCAAAGAAAGTGCAGGCTGTTGTATCTTGGGAGCATCCCAAGAGTTTTTCATATGTTCAGAGTTTTTTGGGGTTGTCCAGATATTACCAGAGGTTCATCCATGATTTTTCCCACATGGAAGCACCATTTTTGGGATAGAACAAGAAGTGAATCAGGTTTGAGTGGTATGAGTCTTGTGATAATTACTTTCAAGATTTGAAAAAGCGATTGACGACTACACCAATCTTGATCTTACTTGATCCAGGTAGGAAGTATGTCTTCTTTTGTGGTGTGTCTGGTATCAGTCTTGGGGTAGTGTTGATGAAAGATAAGTATGTTGTAGGTTATGGTTTGAGGTAATTGAGATCCCATGAGTGAAATTATGCCACTCATGATATTGAGTTCACTGTAGTAGTGTATGCCTTAAAGTGATGGAGGCACTACTTGTTGGGGTAATAGTTCAAGGTGTATACCAATCATAAGAGATTAATGTATATCTTTTCGCAGTGGGATTTGAATCTAAAGCAGTAAAGATGGGTTTAGGATCTCTAATCATTCTACTTTGAGATGGTATATACAATGGGAAAAAGGAACAATGAATATGATGCTTTGAGCAAGAAGGCTCAAAACCAAGTGGCTCTGGAATCTAGTATGGAGTGGAAGGTGGTGGATTTGTTAGCAGATATGAACCTGGAGGTGCGTGAGGAAAATGGTAAGGTGACACTTACTTTCGTGGTGGTTGATTCGATGCTTCTGAGTCATATTAAGGAAACATATCTCGACGATCCTAAAAGTTTGTCCATGAAGGAAATACATAAAGGTGGGGATTGACCTTTTGGTTGGACCATTGGTGTGGACGAGATTGTTTCTGTTCATGGTCCTGTGGTTGTGTGAGTACGCTTTCGAGAAGAGTTGATGTGTGAGTTCCATGCATTGAAATGGTTGGCACATCCTGGTTTGACCAAGATGTATCATGATCTTTGCAGAAAATTTTGGTGGTCATGAATGAAAAGGGAAGTTGTGGGATTTGTGGCACAGTTCCTTACCTGTTAGCTAGTGAAGGATGAGCATCAATTCCTAGGAGGATGGTTACACCAATTTCCCATTCCGGAATAGAATTTGGATGATGTGGAAATGGATTTTATAGTGGTTCTTCAAAGGATTCCTTGGAAGAATGATGAAATCTAGGTGTTTGGGGATCATCTAACAAATCTGGACCATTTCTTATCGATTCAAGAGACTTATACAATTGATCAATTGGGTGAGTTGTATGTCCGGGAAATAGTATGGTTTCATGGTGTAACACTGACTATAGTTTTGGGCCATGATCCTCATTTCACATCGCGTTTCTGGAAAGGGTTATAGAAGGCACTGGGTACAAAGGTTCTTTTGAGTACGGATTTCCACACACAGATGGACGGGAAGTCGGAGCATACAATCCATGTGTTGGAAGAAATGTTGAGGGCCTATGTCTTGGATGTTGGTGGTTCATAGGACAAGCACCGGTCACTTTTTTAGTTTTCCCACAACAATAGTTTTCATGCTATAGTTCATATTTCACTATTTGAGGCTATTTATGGGATTATGTGTTGATCTCTATTGTGTTAGTTTGAGGCTAGTGAAACTGAGATGTTGAGACCGAGTCACGTGTGGGAGACTTCATTAAAAGATGAGTTGATTCAGAAGAGGATGAAAATGGGTCAGAGAAGGCTTAAGTCATATGCAGATCAGAGGCGTAGACCTCTTGAGTTTAGGGTAGGTGATAGTGTGTTCCTTTAGGTGTCACCAAATTTTGGTCATCGACGGATTCAGAAGTTGGGAAATCATTCTCCTAGGTATGTGGGTCCGTTTGAAATTATGGAGATGATCGGGCCGGTGGCGTATCGATTGGATATTATAAAATGGTATAGTGGGATACATGATTTATTTCATGTGTTGTAGCTTCAAAATTATCACCCTAACCCAACTCACGTGGTGGATGTTGAGAATGTTGAGCTTCAGGCTGATGTGTCCTTTGAGGAGCATCCAGTTCATGTCATGGATCATAGAGAGAATGTCTTGTGGGGTAAGGTTGTGCCATTGGTTTGAGAAATACGGCTGCATGGAAATGTTCAGGAATAAAATTGGGAGCATGAATCATATATGCAGGCTTAGTGGTCCGGTCTCTTTTCCTTGGAAGTGTAGTGAAGCTTTGGATCTCGGCTTGAGGACTAGCCGTTATAAGCTGGGGAGGTTGTAAGATCCAGATCTTGTAAAGATATATTCACATTTATGTTTTGGTTTGAATCCCTTTTTTGGTTAGTTAAGTGTGTACCCAAGACTTAGAGGACGCCTGGGGGAGTTCTTGGGGTTTGAGACATGACAAGTGGAGAAAAGGGGGTTTTCTGGGTAGGTCGCACGGTCTGCGCACTGTTAGTACTAACCATGTGGACAACCCAAGAAACCATGCAAGAATTGTGTTTTTGGATAGTGGCCTCCACACGGTTTGTGTAAGGTTTAGAAAACAGTGTGTGTAAACCGTACGAGGGGGTATTTTGGGATAGAAGCCTCTGCACATATTCTGCATGGTTTGGAAAACCATGTAGGTAAACCATGCGGCCAAGAATCCTTTATCAAATTACAATTTTTCAACTATAGGTTTTTAACCCCAACTCAGGATTTCCTCACATTTCACCCCTCTTCACCCTAGTAACGACCCAAAAATACAAAAGGATCCAAGAGATCAATATCCCTCATTTATAAGGAATTTTTAGGGCCGTTGGTTTCAAATCGAATCTCTAGGTAATGCTAATCCCATTCTTACATCTCTTTTGAGTTTAGGGTGTGTATCTTTTTCTTATCTCTTTCAAAAGTTATAAAACCCTAATATTTTGGTTTTATTTAGGTGGAAGCTTCATATTTTGGTTGAAGTGGAATATGAGGGATTGATTAAGAGTGTGTTGACTCACGGAATCGAGGTAGGTGGACTACATGTTTTATCCCATTGATTTTTTTGTGGATTTGAGCATTGGTGGTTTTGTTCTTGGGTGTCTCTTGGTGTGCTTGGACTACCCATGGCATGTTTCGGTAAAATGGTTATTAAAAGTGTAAATAGGAACCCTCACGATCCCCATGGGATGCGTTGAGGGTGATGATACTATACTAGGGACAGCTATGGGGTGAGCCGACTTTTCCAGACCTAGGGATTGTGAAGAACAAGTATGATTGTTGTGTGTCTATGATGAGCTCTTGGTAAACATGTTGATGATATTGACGGTGTTGGGTTAGAAGCTAGGTGATGCACCTAGGCTTAATAATAATAACCTAATGGTTATTGGGTTGACATGAAAGTGGTTTAAATGGGCGAACATGGCTAAGTTAAATGAATTTTGAATAGTTTTAGAATATGTAATGGGTTAGTATGTGGAAATGATGAATGATGATAATGGAATAGATTTTGAGTCTTGTAATTAAGCCTAGTGAGATAATCATAATGAACAATGATTAGTGAGATAATCATAACAAAAAGTAATTGGGATAAATGGCTAATGATGTGAAATGTGGTAAAGGTGTTAATGGGTTAATGCATGATATTAACTCATATGTGTTGTTATGATTTATGTTTCCCTTGGGAAATCATTGTGATGTTATGTGAACGGTTAATGTGTGTGTGTGTGTGTGTGTGTATCTATATCATTTGTTCATTTATTGGTAGTGTGGGGTATTGACTAAGGTTCTATGCCCATGGGTTGAGTTGGACTGATGTTCTAAACTCCACTCGAATGCACGGGTTAGGGATGAGGACTGATGCTCTATTCCCCTAATGGTTGCATCCACCCGTACTAATGCTTCGAGGAGAGGATATGGTTGACGGCGAGTTTGACTGAAACTCCAAACTCCACTGTTTGTTTTCCCTTTGGTGTGGAATTGTGTACTTGAGAGCATGTAATTTTTTGTGTTTGATGAACCCATGTTAAATCTGTTGGAAATGGTAAGTAATGGGAAATAAGATGAAATGGCAATATATAAAAATGGTAATAAATGCGGGTAATGGACCAAAACTAGATAAGGGTTTTTAATCTTTTACTTATCATTTATTATTAATTTTCCTTTGCATGAACATATGTTTATAAATGATATTTTTTAGACACCGTTGGTGGTGTCCTACTGAGTTATACTCCCACCCTACTCGGGCCACTGTTGGGTACCCGAGCAGACTTCATGTTTTCAGGTCAGGATAATGGAAAAGATTATTTCTAGGTAGTTGGGTTGGCACGAGTGTGCATGGATGAGGATCTAGACTTGGTGTTAGGACCATTTTGGGGATTTCGTAGTTGTATTCATTTTTGGGTTTTGTTAACTTTTTCACTTGTATCATGGCATGACATATTTACTGTTGGAAATAGTTGTACCCTATTTGGGAAATACTTGTTCATGAATACTCTGGTATTACTGGTTATTAATTCCTCTATTTTATATATATTCGGATGTGGCTTACAATGATAAAAGGGGGTTTAGTCTCCCCAATTGATTATTCAGACCCCTGCTGCAAGTCGACATCCTTTGGCATATGAGGAGGCGTGCTTATGGTCATGTAACCACTCGACTTGTAGAACCAGTTTAGTGGATTCTGGGTTGGGGATGTTACATGATGGTTTTAATTAATATATATGATATATTTTATAAAATAATGATTCTATGAATATAAATTTTTATTTACCTTTCTTTTATTCCATCATTCAAAAAATGAAAACTGAATTCATGCGTACATATAACAAACCATCCCCAATAATGATGTAATTAATTTTTCTAGATATAAATTATATGAATTAGTATAAATATGTATATAATTATTATATATAATTTTTATACCATTATTAACACTCAAGAAATTATGATACCAAGATCAAATTATAAGGACCATGACCTCCAAACTGAAACATTCCTGGAAAACAAAATAGTTAAAATCCAGAATAGATATTTTAATAACAAATTGTTTATAAAAGGGTGGTAAGATGTTATAAATAAATATTAAATGGTATGACATAAATAATTTTATTTAATAAATTTATAATAAATCCATATTTCTTATATAGTAGGTCTAAATATGGATGAAAAAATGGAAGACTTTATGTACACGATTTTTTTCACACTTTTATTTCAATTGTAAAAATTCCTTATACACTACCTATTTATTTTTTGTGGTATATATACTTACTATGAATGTGTTTTAGAAGTATTATCATGAAAATTATGGATTTAAATATCCATATATTCTTATTTATTTAATGGTGTTTATTATTTGACTGATTATAAGTGGTACGTGTTTATTTGACAATAACATAATTATTTGGGATTGTTTACATTCCAGTCTTCACAAGGGAATATTTATATTCCATTCCCTTGATTTCTAAAAATTTTATGTAACATATTTTTCATATTCTATAATAAGTTTAAAATTTCATTTTTTACCCATCTATGAATTTATACTAAACGGTTTGGAAGGAATCCTCTCACAATTTTCCAATTAGGTTACTTTGTTACTTTTCCAAAAAAACTATGGAAGGATTGTTTTTTAACTAATATGAAATTATTAGATTTTCCCTCCATCATGATTCCTTAATTCATTGAATATTCTTTTATAATCTCACAACTTTATTTTCAAAAAAAAATCATTTATAATTGTAAATCTTAAAAAAAATATTTCTAAATGGGAATTATATTTTTATCAATAACCGTTTCATGAGATCTTTCAAAATCATTTTCCATGTAATATAATATTATTCTAAGTTACTTATGATTTAACTATAATATGATATAAGGAAACAATCCTTAATATTTATCTAGTTGTTTTATGTTTATGATGGAATAATTTTTATGAAACCTATTTATTTTCATGGTTTATGCTATGATGAAATGTTTATGAAACCCATTTATTTTCATGGGCTCATATTTGATGAATTATTTATGTTCTTATGGAAAAAATATGTATTGTTTTCATTATTTGATAAATGGGACCTATATATCCTTCTAATTAATTGGATAAAGCTTTATATCTCTTTAGATATAAAAGGCTACAATGAAGAGTGAACCCTATTGGCAAAGCGAGGGATGTAATGAGGAGTGAACCCAGTTCAATAAGACAGGGCTCGAAAGGGGAGTGAACCTAGTTCATTATAGTACATTATCCACTTTTATGGTCATGGAAGTGAGCCTTTAATAATAAGTAAATTATTTTTTATCCATATGTGCATGCCACAAATTCCATGTCTTTTGTCGATGTTATGCTCTCATGGATTATTTTCTTTGATTTCATTATTATTCATTTCTTATGAACTACCAGGATTTATTCATTGAATCAAAATTATGATATTTGATATACAAGGTATAATTTTAAAATGTTATGTAAATGTTGTTATACCCTCATTCTCATTTTATTCTTATAAAATATTTGTTATCTCTCCTGTTTACCCTTACTGAGAATCCGAGTTCACCCATTCTTATGTTTCCCTCCCCATGTGATAAATACTAGTTTAGGATGTATAGGACTAAGAGGAGTACTATGTGATAAGATAGTCATAGGATATGTTGAAGATATTGTTTAAATAAGAATATTTTATATATAATATCAAAATAATATAAAACTTCACGGTTCTGGCATGGACAATATTGTTATTTTAAACTCATCTAATTAGATATAATATTTGGGTTAGAAAATCTAAAGATGTTATAACATCTAATAAGCTATATGAGTAATGTTTTCTACCAAATTTTTTCCAATAACTAGACACTAGAATAATTCAACACAATGTGGTTTAAAATCATATTTCTACTCACCTTCTTACTTATTTTGGTCTAGAACTATCCAAAAACTCATGTCTTAGCACTGCACGAATCACACGATAGAATCCTACTAGAGATCTCAAAACATGGTCTTGTCTTGACTGATTCAGTCTCAATAGCCCCACATGGTGATTATACATCTCACAAGAACATACATGCATTTTCCCCCATAGAAGGTAGTCTCAGCCAAATTTACCAATGTTTTTAGGGTTAAGCTGTCGCTTATAGTTTAGCTTGGGTTTTCGAATCCTCATAGACCTAATAAGTAACCTATATACATGTACATTTTATGGATTATTTTTCGATATGAAGTGGAAAAAATGGGTAGATTTTTGATGGGTTTAATTGAACACTAATATACATAATCAAGTTCAATTTAAAATAATGAGTTGATCCTAGGTTATCAATTGGGGTGGATTGGATGCTTTTATTTTTCAACTATTTCAATTTCTTATATTTGTTATGATTTATCTTAAGAAGATCAAAAAAAATCATCACATTATAGTTCAATACATACACACATTAATACTAATAACCTATACCCTTCAAGGATCAATTTTTTGATCACTACATGGTTAAGGTTTGTATTAGCACTTGAAGTGCGTGGCCTTAAATTCAACAAGGATGAAGGAGTTTAAAGATATTTAAACAAAATTCTCAATTAAAAGAAGTGATTATACATTAATAGAGTGAGAAATAAAATCCAATAAAGCCCATTTCTACTCCATTAGATCAACCCATAAGTGGGTTATCCCTCCATTGATGTTATGTTTTCAATGGAAGTGGGATGTAGACTCATGGGGGAGGAATCGAAGAAGTAAGAAAACAATGAAGTAATGATCACTCCACTATTGTGTGATAATTTTACAAGGTTTCGGGTGAATAAATTCACACCTTGAGACAAATATATCAGTTTGGTATGAATAAGAACAAAATAAGAATAGAAAAAGAATTTTTATTAAGAAACTAAGATGAATTTGAACAACTTACATGTGAAAGACAAACTCGAGACAACAAAAATACAGCATAACATTACAATGAAATAAAGCACTATAGATGATAAAATCCAACACCAAAACTGAATTAAATAGTAATTTAAAGAGTATTGGGTCGATCCCCTAGTATTTCATGTCTTCTCACTTGAGTATGGTATGCCTAGGGTGGTGGTATGTTTGTGGAAGTTAGAATTTTCCACCCTTGAGCAGTAATGGCATCCAGCTTTCATCCACAAAAAGAGGTGAAAAAAGGATCTTCCTGATGTATGAATTAGAGTGGAAAATTGAATAATAAAATTAGGCTCATTATTTCCCCTAATGTTATGTGGAGTTTCAGCCCAAGTGGATTACTTAATTTCGAGATAAGTTCAAAATGGTGGGATGTTTTTCTAGACCGCAGAATCTGTTACAAAATTTTATATCCCAATTGGGCTGCATGGAAATCAATTAAAAAAATCAAAATTATCACTTTTAACTCTTTGATAAAATGTTCCTCTAGTTGTACTATTTATTTAGTTGAATTTTTAGAGTCATTTTCCACGGACCTTAGCTGATACAATCTCTTTATTGGGATGTTATCCAGTTTACTTTTCCTAGAATGTGTTGCCATGAAATCCCATTTTAGTGGTATTCCAATGTGAACATTCTTGTAATACAAAATTATTAGTTCTTCCCAATGTAATTGGGAACCTGAAAATTAAATATGAAAATATAATCAAGATCATTGGGTGTTTTATATGGTGCTAAAAAATGTACCATGTAATAGTGTATTTTAAGAAGGAATTACAATTATAATATGAAATAATTCTTAAAGTGTAAAATTAATTACAAATGGTGTTTATTATTAATAAATAACATGAATACTATAATAGAAACAATGAATAATAACCTCTTTTATTGGATAATCACACTCACAACTTGATTTTTACTAGTCCCAAGAAAAATACATCTCAAAAATGTGAAATTCAAATTTCCTTTTCCGAAAACATTTTAATACCCAATGATCACCAAAAACACTTATACCAAAAAATCATGAAACCCATCAAAATATATTAATACAATATATTTTCATAATAATATCCCAATCCCAAGACAATTACTTTGTTCAAATTCATCACCATATTTCATTGAATATCATTTAAGTGTGATGATGTGTTGTGCATCACAATACACATGTGGGTTTATCTTTTTTCACGGTGGAACTAATGGAAGCACTAGGTGGAATCACCTTTCAGTATTTATACGAGTATTCAAAAAAATTATTGAATAACTTTTTTTTTGTTTTTGTTTTTGCAATTTTTCCATGGTAATTGAAATTGCACTCAATAGAGTCAACCCATATAGAGAAACTTAGTCGATGACTCCCAAGCTCACAGTCCATAGGGAACCAAGTGAAGCCCATATACTTGGTCATAATCTAGAGCTAAATCAGTCAAACGAAAAGTCAAATTAGCACAAATTGAGATAAAATTACTAACTCCAGGCCAAACAACTCTGGTGTCACAATCCTGAAGTGCTGAAAGAAAGGAATTTGGTCATTTCATTGCTCTACGTGAAAATATATTTTTTTTTCATTTTTTTTTCTTTATTGTATACTCATATTAAAACTATAATCATAACCAAAACTATGATATTTATTTGTGGGAACCCATGTCCTCAAAATAATACCCCACTATCCAAAGGATATGGGTTGTGATTTTTTTATTTGGATGAAAATATAAATGATGAAATATCACATTAGGCAGCCACACATTCCAAAATCTATTCTCCTGAAATTACACAAGGATTAAAATCATAATCATGGAATTCTAAATTATTTTATATTTAGTTTGAATTTGGTCAATGTGTGTTATAGTGTTCATGGTTTAAGGAACTCTTCCTTCCATTAAGGCACACTTTTATTTCAAATCTATTTTTTAACACAAAAACAATTTTTTTATTTCATCTCCCAGCCCAACATAAAATAATATTATCCCTAGTGTTTGATGAAAAGAGTATTTATAAGGTGGTAGAGGCAGATAAGGAGAGTTCAAAAAGGAAATTGAAATTGAGGATCATTGAATGAAGTCACCTAATGGTTGAAGTTGATGTTCTTGCTACTAAAATTTAATACATTGACATCTATGTCACTCACAGAGATCCATGCTGGAAAGGAAAACACAATGAAATAAAAAAAACAAAACAAATATATATATATATTTATATTTATATAGTAATGATAAAAAGTAAATTATAAGTATTTATTAAAAAATTACAGAAGAATGAATCAAAATAAGTTGTAGGTTAGTGGAAAGCACATTCCTATCTCTCCCTTCGGACCCGAGTTCAGGTCCCCACAGCTTTTCTGGTTGTGATAGGGTTTTCCCCATGACCTACAAAATGTCCTTTTAATTTTTTTCAATAAATAATTTTTTTATTTTTCTTTAACCTCCAAATAGGTATAATAAAATAAACAGATGATACAATGTATTCTTTTTAAATTTTTTGGTAAGTTATTACTCAAGGATCACACCACATGACACAAATGAATATGGAGATCCCCTTTCAAACCCATTAATAATCATAATATAAGAACAAGTAAATAGTATATGGTATTATCATATTCAAAGTTGATTAATTAAGTAATTTTTTTAAATATAATAATGTTTCATTAATCCTATTTGAAAAATAAAGATGATTCAAAAATATTGGAAACATGAAAGCCAAAGGTTTCCTCCAATGTAACACTTTTTTTAACATCATTCTCCCTAAATTGATCCTAAATCTATCAATTTTTTCCTGGTTCATAGGTTGGTTGTGCTATCTCAACTTCTGTCTCCTGTTTATTAAATGAATTAATGAATGGTTTTAACCTATGAAAATTTAATTTTAAAATGTGAACACTTATAGGATCCTAGATCTCTAATTCCCCATGGGGGTACAAATGATGCACTATAAATGGACCTGGCCATATAGACCTTAATATAACTAGGTATAAATGATGTTTTTAACTATAGAAGAGTATGAATTTTCCATTCATTAAGATCTAATTTCCTCTTTGATTTGGCCAAAGAAATGTCATAATTTAATTTTTTTTGATTTCCCAAAATTCTTTATGCTCAATTTCAATAGGTAAATGGATTGGTTTTCCATAAAAAACCTATTTGGAGACAAGCCAAGGTTGGTTTTTAATTTTTTATGATATTCCCCGATAGTATCCAAGAGTTCGTAGACCATTCTTTCTTAGAGGGAATGATAGGTATTTCATGTATTTTCTTAATCTCCCTATTCAATAACTTAGCTTGACCATTGGTTTGAGGATGATACTATGCGTAAAAATTATGTGAAACCCCATAAATAGACATGAGTTAAGATAATGGGTGGTTAAAGAAATGGGTTCCTCGATCACTGATTATAGCCCTAGGAATTCCAAATTGAGAAAATATGTGCTCTTTCAGAAAACAGATCACAACATGATTGTCATTGGACTTGGTGGGAATGGACTCAACTCATTTCTAGACATACTAAATAGCTAATAAGATTTATAGGTTTCTCCAAGAGTTTGGGAAGGGTCCCATGAAATCAATTCCCCAACAATCAAATATTTCAACGGCCGGAATGGGGGTGAGGGAGATTTGATTCCTTTTGGTAGTGGATCCTAATTGTTGAAACTATGGAGAACATTTTCAGAATTTTAAGGAATCATTAGTGAGGTAAGGCTAGTAGAAACCAAATTAGAGGACCATTTAAGTGGTTTTATTTGTAGAAAATTGTCCTCCACATGAATCTACATGAAACATTTCTAGAATAGACTATTTCTCAGACATAGGAACACATTTCCTAATGATTTGATTAGGATAGAACTTGAAGAGGTAAGGATCATCAAACACAAAATGTTTGACATTATAAAATAATTTACTCTTATCTTGGTTCCCTAAGAATTTTGGAATGTCACCTATCACCAAATGGTTTTCTATGTCAGCATACAATGGTAAATCACTCATAGAATATAGGTGATCGTCAGGAAATAAATCATACACAAAAATGTGTTGTGAGTTATCATTTAATTCCATCCAAGAGAGGTGGTCAAACACAACATTTTCAACACCCTTTTATCCATAATGGTTAAATAAAACTCTTGAAGAAGAAGGACCCACATAATTAATCTATCCTTGGCATCTTGTTTTTGGAAAAGGTATGTTAGGGATGAATAGTCAGTTAAGACAATGATGGGTTATTAAAAGAGATAAGACATGAATTTCTCTAAGGAAAAGACAAAAACATGTAACTCTTTATCCATGGGGGAGTAGTTGATTTGTCATCATTTAATGATTTTCTTACATAACCAGTGACATAAGGAGTTTTCTCACACATTTTTCCTAAGACTTATCCTATAGCTAAGTCACTCACATTACACATGAGCTCAAAAGAATGTTTCTAATTTGGATATTTCATGATATTTGGAGAGATAAGAGATGAATTGAGTGTAAATAATGATTTCACACAGCTTTCTGTCCATAAAAATGGAGCATCTTTCACCAATAGAGCACAAAGTGGTTGAGAAATAGAGCTAAAATTCATAATGAAGATTTTATAGAAACCATCATTTCTTAAGAAAAACCTAACTTCCTTAACAATTTTAGGAGGGGGAAGGTAAAAAATGATGGAGAACATAGATTTATCAACATCAATCCCTCTACCAGATACTAGATGGCCTTGAACAAGTCCATCTTCTACCATGAAATTGATTTTTTCACAATTTTGGATGAGATTCTTATACTTTCATATTGAAAAAACTCTTTCAAAATTTAGAAGGATTCCATCAAAAGTATCCCCAAAGATGGAGAATTCGTCCATGAAGACCTCTAAACAATCCCCCACCATGTCCAAGATGATTCCCATCATGCTCTACTGGAAGGTACCAGGAGCATTACATAACCCAAAGGGCATGAGTTTGAAGGTAAAAGTAAAGAATGGACTAGTGAATGTTGTTTTTCATTGATATTATAAGGAGACCGTGATTTGATTATACCCTGAGAATCCATCTAGGAAGCAATAGCATTGATGACTTGCCACTCTCTCTAGGACTTGATCAATAAAGGGAATGGGAAAATAGTGTTTCATAGTATAAGAGTTGAGCTTACTATAGTTAATATAGACTCTATATCCACTACTGACCCTTGTGGGAAGAGGTTCACCATCCTCATGGGTGATCATAGTGATTCCATCTTTCTTTGGGACAACATGAATTGGGCTTACCAACTCACACTCAGCAATGGGGTAGAGGTTACCTGCTTTCAAATAAATAAAAAGTTCTTTCCTTACCACATCTATAAGATTTGTATTGACTCTCCACTGAGGTTGACAACCAGGATTGGATTAAAATTCATGAACAATCCTTTGAGTTCCAATTATTGGGATTATAATTGGAATATCAGAAAGGATCCATCAAATTTCTATCTTATTCTTTCTTAGGACATCCAGAAGCATCATCTATTGATTGGCTTCAAGAGAGGAAGAAATGACAATAGGAAAGTCTTGATTGTCCCCTAAGAACACATACATTATTGATAAAGGTACGACGCTAAATTCTATATAATATTGGTTATCGCTTTCAAAGGAATTATGGGTATTTGTATTGAACTCAATTTATTATTTCATATTTCTTGACAGAATTTGTTCCTTGTAAATATAATTTCCTTCTTCCAAATTAGCAAAACTAGTTTCATGAACGAGTATGGACTCAATTTTATCGATTTAATCAAACGCATCATTGATTGGTAATTTGAGAAAATCATCAATAGATCTATTTTTAAGAGATTCAATACAAGGATGTAAATTTCCCTCATGTGTACAATGAAAATCAATATATTCTTGAATTAAACATCCATTCGTAATTCCTTAATGTTCCTAGAGTTCACTATCAATACTAACAATACAATTAACCTAATGGATCTCTTCATCTCCCCCAATTTGGGAGTTTTCATTATAGATGATCAAGTTCAGACTCATGTTTTCAAAGGTAATGGTCATTTTCCCATTTCAAACTCAGATAACAGAGTTGATTATTACAAGGAAGGGATGACCAAGGATAATTGGTGTTTTCTCCTTAGGAACTAATCTTGGATGATTATCAAGGACAATGAAGTCATATGGGTAAATTAAATTTTCAACTTTCACCAAAACATCCTTTAAAATCCCCTAAGGAACATGAACACTATGATCATTATGTTGATGAGTGATATATTTGGTTTGGAGTTCTTAGAGCTCTAACTGACAATACATGGCATAAGGAATGAGATCCACACCAGCTCCCAGATCACAAAGGGATTTGAAAACTTTGTTCTCTCCTAACTCAACATTATTGTATGGACATCCTGGATATTTCAACATTGGTTGAATGGTCCTTTGAATGGTGGTACTCACATTAGTAGCCCAAAGGAATTTGTTTTTTGTCTGAAAATTTACTTTTAAAAGTTCACAAGTCCTTAAGGTACTTTGAGTAGGTTGGAATGGTTTGGATTTCATCAAGAAGTGGAATGTTCAACTTAACCTGAGGGAATACTTCCATTAATGTTTTATTCAGTTATAATTTAGATTTTTATCTCATGAATTGTGGGAAGGGAGTAGGTTGTTTGATTGTTTGGTGAGGTTGTAGTTCCTCCACATTATCATTGGGTTTTTCAAAATTTGTTGGTGGTTCTTCATCATTTTCAAGCACTGTTGATTCTTTTAATGGTTCTAGATTGGTTTGTTCAGTTTTCTCAATGGATTTCCCACTTCTAAAAATAGTAACTACTTTGAGTTGTTCATGAGAAGTTTGTGTATAACTATATTCTACCGTTAATATTGAGGTTGGTACTGTGTGATTAGTCATGGGTGCCATCCCAATTTTTATGGGTTGCAATTCATGTTAAAGGAATGATACTTTTGAGTTCATTTTCACAATTTTTTACAAAACTTCTCAAGGATTGGAAGATGGGTTGATTGAGTATGGGCTTGTGCTGTTTGGTTTATCCCAAGAGGACACATTGGTTATTAGATTATTTGTTCCATGGGTTTCTGGATAGGGATTTGGTATTGGACTTGTTGTGGTTGGAACTGGTTATGGTTTTGAAAATTTTGTGGAGGTAGGGGTTTGGTCCTTTTGGCTGACTAGGTTGTTGGTTTGGTTGTTAGTTATCTTGACAACAGAATCCAAGATGGTCATTGTACCTTGGAATGAAAGTGTTTTATAACATGGATTCTGAAAGTTCATAGAATTGACCTCCGCTGGTGGTACTCTGAGAATAACATCTTCAATACAAGAGATAGTTGTGTAGTTTTCAATCTTGTGGTCATGTTTGTCACAAATTGTGAAAACAGGGTCAACAATTTTAATTTCATGGACCCTTCTAAGATCGATCTCCTCGACCTTCCTAGTGAGTGCCACAAGTTTCACCATAAGGCTTTCCTCTTCCCTTGGTGTGATAATTCCACTAGATTTGGTTGGCTTATAACAGTACGTTGATGTCCCCCATGTTTGGTTTTGTTCGTCCAATCCTTTTAGATACTCGTAAGCATCATTCGGGGATTTGTTTTTTAAGGTTCTACCACACCTCATGTCAATGAATTGTTTTTTTCCCATACAAAAAACTTCATAGAAAACTAGAACTTGTTTGGTGATTGAAAATACATTGTGAGGTACTATGTTGAGTGTGTCTTTGAACCTTTACAACGTTTCATTAAATGACTCCCCTTCTTTTTCAAAAATGTTTTGGATACTCTTTTTGAGAGAAATTTTTTTGTGATGGGGGAAGTATTTTTTGTATAATTCTAATTGAAATTGGTCCCAAGAGTGGATTGATGTAGGTATCTAATTTTTTAACCAATTATTTTCTCAATCCTTCAGTGAGAATGGAATGAGCCTCATCTTAGCCGACTCAAGTTGATGTGATGGGCACATTGTTTCAACAATGTCATTGAACTCTTTGATATGAAGGTATGACATTTCCGACTCCATCCCATGGAAGGATGGAAGGTGGATTAGTAAATGCGTTTTAAAGGCATAGTGGGATTTTCCTAGGGATTATTTCCTAATTCAAGAGGGTGTATTGGTCAAGGAAGGTGTAAAGTAGTCATTCATGGTTTGATCGACTACATTCCCCAAGTTTGGGGCAGCCTCATTTGGATTTCCATTTGGGTTCCCAACCGAGTTTATGAGTTGATTTCTTTGAGAAACCTCCATTTAAATTGGATAAATATTTTAATATAGAGTATTAGAAATATTTGTATCTAATGGGATGAAACCCCAATGTGTGCTTGACTCCCAAACCCCAGGACTTTCCCCCTTTACAAATCTGTTTGAGTTACCGTGGGTGTAGGTGGACATGTGCCAAAATAAAAAAAAGTGAGAATGGGAAAAGATAAGATAATTTTGGGTAGGAAAAGTGAAATTGAGGAGAATATAATGGGTGTTGAGATGAATTAATTGGTTCCCTAGAAACGGTTCCAAAATTTGTTCTTACCCTAATTTACCCATGTTTTTAGGGCTAAGTAGTCGCTTGTAGTTTAGCTTGGGTTGTATAATCAGTAGAGACCAATGATGTAACCTGCAGACATATACATTCTTTGGATAGTCTTTATCTATTAAATGTAAAACATGATTTTATTTTTATATGTGATTATGTGAACACAAATATACATAAGTTAATTCAATTTAAAATAATGAGTTGTTGCTAGGTTATCATTTGGGGTGGATTGGATGCCTTCCTTTTTCAACTATTTCAATTACTTATATTTGAGATGGGTTCATTTAAGAAGATCAAACAAAATCATCACTTATTGGTTTAATACCTATAAAGATTAATAATAATCACCTATACACTTCAAGGATAAAAGGTTTGAGAACTCCAAGGTCATGGTTCATATTACCACGTAAAGTGTGTGGCCTTAAATTCAACATGGATGAAGGAGTTTAAATATCATCAAACAAAATTCTCAATTAAAATAAATGATTATAAATTAATGGAGTGTGAAATAACATCCAACAAATCCAATTTATATTACCTTGGATCAACCCATAAGCGGGTAATCCCTCCATTAAAGCCATGGTTTTAATGGAAGTGGGAAGTTGACTCACAAGGGAGGAATTGAAGAAGTAAAAAAACAATGAAATAACGATCAATCCAACCTTGTGTGATAATTTCACAAGGTTCCGTGTGAATAAATTCAAACCTTGACCCAATGGTATCAATGTTATATGAATAAGAAAAAATAAGTGTATAATAAGAACTTTTATTAAGAAAATAAAACGAATTAGAACAACTTACATGTGAAAGACAAACTTGAGACAACAAAAATTTAGCATATCATTAAAATGAAATAAAGAACTAAAGATGATAAAATCATACACCACAACTAACTTAAATATGAATTTAAAGAGTCTAGGGTCAATCCCCCAATAGTCCAAGTCTTCCCTCTTGAGTATGGAAGGCCTATGGTGGTGGAAAGTTTGTGGAATTTAAACTCTTCTACACATGACCCAAAATGACATCTACCTTGCCTCGACAAAACAAAGGTGCCTAAATGATCATCTATATGGAAGAATTGGAGTGGTGAATAGAATAAGAAAATTAGTCTCAGGATGTACCCTAACTGTATGTATAGTTTCATCCCAAATGGATTATTTAATTTCGATATGTGGTCAAAATGGTGTGCTATTTTTCTGGACCACAGAATCTGGCCCAAATTTTATCTCCAAATTGGACTGCATGGAACTCAATTAAAAAATCCAATTTCTCTCTTGTGACTATTTTATAAATGGTTTCTCATGATTTAATATAGCTTCAATAGTAGTTCGAGAATCATTGGTCTTGGATCTGGGCCGCTACATTCACATTATTAGAATGTAGTCCAGCTTACTTTTCTCAGAATGTGTTTCCATGAAAGCCCATTTTAGTGGTCTTCCAACGTGAATCTTCAAGAACTATGGATGTATTAATTGTTCCTAATGTAATGAGGAACCTGAAAATTAAATATTAATTTTAGCCTCTTTTGGTGGCTAGTCAAAAGGGGTTAACTCCCAACCAAGACCCACTTTGTTCCCAAGGAAAAATTTTAAGGAATCACTGAAGAACTATGCCAAGTTCTCATACCACATATTTAAGGAATACTAATCAATGCTCAATAGTATCACCATGAAAAATTACTAGAAACTCTATGGTTTACCCATTAAATACCCTAACCCACAACCCACAATTGATCACCTCACATATCTCCCAAGGACGACTTCTCAAATTCCATAAGGGGCTACTCCCCTTCATTCTTGCCACAATGTCGAAAAAAACCTATATGATTTAGGTCACACCAACTAGGATAAATGAATCTCATCAATATCACAAGGAACTACCATTTTTTTCTTTTATGGTAAACTAACATTATCTCCTCATGGAAACCTATTTTCCAACATTACTAGAAATTACAATGAGCACAATCTCGTTTGTCAAGGTTCTAGAGCCTCATGGTCACTCCAGTTTATCGTCCAAGGGTCACTCAGTCTATCTCCATACTACACATACCAGAGAAATCATAAAAGCACCGAAAAATATATAGATGCAAAGACATATAAAAACATACTTTTAATATAGAATTATACATTAAATTCTATCCATATATACATATCAGATTGAGTATCAAAAGAATCACCTACCTATAAAAATGAAACCATAATCATCAAGCTCATACAACCATTGAAAATGGTCATCCAAGATGTATTCTTCCTCATCAAAACTAGTTCATACCAATGATTCTCCATGAGAGATTCCATCAGTGCTAAATCAAAAATTTTATGAAATGAAGAACCTACAACACACTAAATCCATACCGATCTATTATAAATCCAAGAAGAACATATTAAATCAAGTATACAAGTCTTGATCTCACCATAAAATTCTAGATATTATGCTCCTTTCATATAATGAAGTGACAATTTAACAGGAACATGAAAACCTAGAATTACCATGCTCCAATCTCTATAGATCCACCTAGAATAAAATAGGAATGGGGTGTAATTAGATTAGGAATATTTAGGGTATAAAAGATTGATATTCTTATAGAATAGAAAAGATGAAATTAAATTCAGAGGGTTAATGTAAAATTAAAGTAGTTTCATATCATTAATAACATCATCACACAATTTGGTCACCTAAATTTTCAAACTATGGGCCAACCATGCGAGGAATTATTCCTCTACTGATCACTCATAGGGTTTAGTCACATGGTCTATCAAACCATGTTCTAATGATTTTTTCCCAATTGAACATGTTATATGGATTTTCATGTGTGGCCTCATGGTTTGATAAACAATGTACCTTAAGAGCGTGCCATCCAAAGATCCTTTTCCATTATAGGCATGGTTTCTTAGAGGATCAGCATGGTTTGGGAAATCAATGGTCCAACCATGAACCTTAAAAAATGCATATAAAACCCTACCAAATTCCATTAATCAACCAAAAAATATTCCATGAAACCAAGGATCCAAATAAACAAGAAAAGATCAAAATTTCTAGGGAATTTCTAGACCTAAAACACATGTCATTACAATATCCCCACCATAATGCTTCCCTACCTTGAGAAGTATTTGTATTCATCCATCACAAACTCCATATCAACCTCAATCATCAAAGGTCACAATCCATAATCAAATTACAAAAAATATTTATCTATGAAACATTAATTATGAGATATGTTATACCAGACTGTCCATCAACAATCGGCAACAAATATTGTAACACTCCGAGATTTTATGAAAAATATTCTTTTAATTTCATTAATGTCTTGTGTTGTATGCTACACCAAGATTACCTTGCGCTATACGCAACACCGTATTAGCTTGCAGTATACGCAACACTATTCATGGATCGTGTCACACACAATTTTGATAATAGTTATTCTACGCAACATTGAGTATATATATATATATATATATATATTAAATATATAAATGAAATATGGTTGGATTATGTTATACGAAACAACTAAGGATTCTTGCACAACACGCAACCCAGACTTGGCTTGCATTACACGCAATCCCGACCTTCCTCGATAGCGTGTGTTGTAGGCAATACCAGGTTTTACTAAACAACGATATATTATAATAATGTTATTATGAACCAGCCATTATGAATAGTATTAACTAAATTTTGAATTTTATAACATTATTATTCATCTTACACATTTTCTAGAACATGGTATAAGAACAAAATAAATATTTCGGGTAAAATAAGTATTTTTAAAAAAATGCAGTTTTACCACCTTTTGATGGCGCACCCACATTAAATCTTGTTTTTGACATTTTTATAAGTTCAATTTTAAAAAATAAAATTATTCTTTGGAATCAGGATATAAAATTTTACTTTGGATAAATTTTTCATATTATTCAGGTAACTTTCATATTTTGATGAATAGTAAAAACACGCTATATTTTAATTAAAAACAACTTTTTTCATTGAAATAATTTATATGGTTAAATTATAATATTTAATGGTTTTAAATTATAAATGGAATATATTTTCACCATTTAATATAATTTATGTCATTAGCATTGATTTTACATTAAATTCGTAGGTTAAATCAATTCAATCTTTTGCAATGTTTTAAAGAAAAACCCGTTCTCTTTCGACAACTGGATTAATTTTAATTTAATTTCTGCAACTTTTGTGTATTGAATTTGGAAAAATGGATTCCATATTTGAAATCATTGGGTCCAAATTATGATAATAAGCTACTTTTTATTTTTGGGAATTATGAATAGTAACTACGGTAAATTTTATTTACCATAGTTAAAGGTAAATCGGGTAATTAAGGGTAAATATAATATTATAAAATTACCCTAACACATTCCAAAATTCTATTGGATGGCTAAAAGTAGACCCATATAACCTAAGGGTCGGATTAGATTCATTTTATGGACTTTTGACCATGAAAATAATTTAATTAGTATTAAAACCAAAGAAAGTGACAACATGTCACTCTCTTAAATCTTATAAGTATAATAATTTTAATATAGTGATAAATATCATAAAACACCGAAAATTAATATTATCCAGGAAGCTAATAAAATTATCTACATCATGATAATTTATTTAGAATTTTTAGGGATTAAATAATTATCATTAACGGTGATACATTAATGATGCATAAATTATTTATTAAGTGAAAAATCAGTAATATAGTTTTTATTGAAATAATAATACCCATTAAAAGGACCACAAACCGGACCGAAACATATTGGTAGTGTATATATACACCTTAACCATCCAATGACCTAATATATAACCTTTTGGTGTCTTGTAAAAGTGATTATGACACTTATATTATTTTATTTTAAATGATGCCAAAGTTGTCAGCTTCATAATTTAATAAATATAACAATTTAAATATTGTGATTTTAAGATGATAAATTCGAGTAAAAGTTTTATTGTGAAAGGTAATAGATTGATATTTATTATAGGATTTTATTTTTAATTTTTATGCAACAAATAAGTATATTAAATAATTATACAAAAATGTTGTATTAATTATTTTATTAAGAGATAAACCAAATAAATGGTTTTAAAAATAATAAAATAAATATTATATGAACTATTTAATGTTCTCCACAAATTTTTTAGATACATATGACCTTTTATGAATCTATTAAAGCTTTTAGTTAGAACATATCTTCTGTATATATTTTATTTAAATTCAAATAAATGAATAGTGTCAAAATTGACACTATTGTTATTTTATAAAAATAACATATTATAAAATTGATTAAAATAACAAATATATTTAAAAATTATAAATTTAAATTTATATGGTATAAAATTTTATAAAGTATCCAATTATGGACACTTCACAACAAATAAGTAATTATTTGTTATAATTTAAAATTTAGAATGTTATTACCACAAATAATATTAAATTGATTAAATAAGGATAAATCAAGTTGATAATGTTGAAACAAAATTTATAACATATCTAAATTTTATTGGTTGATGAGATTACAACCCTATATCATATTATATTCGAATATTAGTGATTTTTGGAGGTTTTTAAGTGGGGTTAGATTTATTATAAATTAATATGTTTAAGAATTCCAAAGATGCCCCTCTCCTCCCTTATAAAAAGGAACCTCCTCCCTCGCTTCCTCACACCAATATGAGACTTCAAGCTCGGCCAACCCCTGCCAAATTCTCTTCCCCGCTTCTATAGAAACAACCTAGAGGTACTTGTATTCTTCAAAGACCAATTTTAGTGCCCTAAGAGGAGGTCTCAAAGAGGTGCTTCAAAGAAGAGTTAATGTCCGTTACCGATTCTTTCAACTTTATTTCTTCTTATACTTATTATTCATTAGTTGTTTAATTATGAAGTAATAAAATCAGTATAAATAATATACTGATATGTTATTATAAGTATGAAACAAACCTATTTCACCATCTATCCATCCTATGGAAAACAAAATCACCGCGCGTACGTACGTACGGAATACCGTCTCCACGCCGTGGTGTAATCTGTTTTTCCAACACCAGCTTACTTGGATGGGTATAATGGTGTAAATAATAACTATATGTAGTTATTATACCATCATAATGATTTTGATATATTGTATCATCCACTCCAATTCAATTCAATAATTATGGAAACGATATCATCGCTCGTGCGTACGTACGGACTACCGTCTCCACGACGCGATGTGATTCATTCTCCATGTTAACCATTTAAGAATGATTATAAAGTATATATAAGAAATAATAATGAAATATATGACATTACAAAGCTACTGGATTTATGTATATATATATATATATGTATGTCATCTACTTAATTCCATTCAATTCAATGAGGAAACGAAAACAACGTTCATGCGTACGTACGACCTACCGTCTCCATGAACAGTGTATTTCTTTCCATTTATCGATCTATTATATATATGTATATTCTGAATATATATTATATATAAATCATGTTTTACATTCTGGATGTAAGTAATCATGATCTAAGTAATCATATAAATAATTACAAGTCAAAACACGGACGACAAATGAAACCAATTTACCCAAAACACTCTTTAACATGGAATTTACAAATGAACGGGTAATATAAAGTCATAAGTGAACCATATATGATATAATAACAATTAATATGATTCTGTAATAAGTCAATAACATTATTTAAATCATTATACAGGAGGTTCGGATATGTATGAAGCATATCAGACCTAAGGTAAGGGATTATTTTGCAAATCTCCTTTTTATCCGAGATTGCTTATTCGTAAGTATTTACTGGGGTTATTTCTATCATCCATGTCCATGTTTTATAAAAGTGTTTTCATGTATGTTTAAATTCCTTTTCACCCATTTTTGACTTTTACTACATGGTATGTAAGGAATCTTTTTTTGTTTACGTTACGAGGTACTTTTTGACTTTTCCGGAAAAAAGTACGAGGAGAATGTTATTTTTAACTTATACGGCGTGAACGGATTTTTACGGTTTCATAATGCCTCATTTTCAAGAAGCTTCCTCTACAATATTGCATGATTATTTTCAACAAAACCCTTTTCTTTTAAAATTTAATTGAATTTTGTGAAAAGAAAATGATTTTAAAGAAGAAAGGATATTTTCCTCAAGAATTCATTTCAAGTGTTCTGCCAAAACTATTTTCCATCTTAGATGACATTATTTTATATGTGTATGTTTCAAGTAATATGTATCTATGATTTAAATGGTTTCAATTTTCTTATGATGAAATGATATCAATCTTTTATGGATTATGTTATGATGGCATGATGTTTAAGAATCCCATTTTATTACATGGGTTATACTATGATGTATGATTTATGATTTTGTGGCACATGAAAGAATGATTTCATTATGAGATGGGTGGGACCTATATCTCCCTCCAATTCATTGGGTAAAGATTTATATCTCATGAGATAGAAATGGCTGGAATGAAAAGTTAAACTGGTTCAGTAATACAGGACTGGAATGAGGAGTGAACTCGATTCAAAAAGGGACTTTGTCCACTAAGATGGTCTTGGTAGCAATGCCTTGGGTAATATGGAAATAATATCATGTGCTTAATGGTTTCCACAATTACATGTTTTATTCCCATGCCATCTTATCATGCTTAATGTTTCTTTATAATCTTTTCCTTACGTACTTCCATGTTTTATGTCATTGCTCAAGATTTTGATGTTTAAACATTATGTTCATGTTTTTAAGTTCAAATGTGTATGGTATGTTTTATTTTATCCATGCTTACCCTTACTGAGCATTTGAGCTCACCCCTTTTTATGTTTTATTTTCTCCCAGGATCAAAAGAAATGTTTTAGGTAAGGAAACAAAAAGTGGAAGATCTTTATGGGAGATGTTGAAGATCTTTCACCACGATTAGAAGATTACGTTCCAAGTTTCCAAATACACTAAACTATTACGGTCCTTGTGTGTCTGTTTTTTGTTATGTATTAAGTATTATGAAAAAGTAATGTAACGTCCATGTACATCAAGATTCGGGTCTCTACAGTTGGTATCAGAGGAAAGGTTTAGTCAACCTATGGAAACTAGGATGCGATAACTTTAGTGAGACCCCTAGAGATATTTCTAAGGTATTTCTAGGGATGTCCCTAAGGATAAGTATACATATAGCATATAGTCCTAGAACTACGGTAATGATCTTTGAATTTAACCTAAGATGTTAGATATTGAGGGTACTCCCCCTTTACTATGTTGTTTTCCCTAGCATGATTTTTTCCTCTCACACTATTCTTTTTGGGTTTTAGAAAATGGCTGGAAACAGGAAGATTCATGATAATGGAGAATATGAGGGACAATGGAATGATATTCTTCAGGAGAAACCAAATGAAACGGGATTTGGAAGTCCAAACATCATTATTATGCCTAATCAAAAATCTCATAATATGATCAATAATCTCAGCTTTGGTTTGTTTCCTGACTCGGCTAATAAGAGAAAGATGGAGTTTCCTGATGATCATAGAAGAAAAAAGTTCAATTTCCCCTATGTAAATCATGTGGGAAGAGGCATCAAGGAGAATGTTTCAAAGGAACTGGAAGATGCTTTGGGTGTGGAAAAGGACACAAAGCCAGTAAGTGCAAAGGAAAAGGTTCGGTTAACACAATGGACAAGGATAATGGTATTGCTACGACATCAAGAATGATTAGATGTTTTAAATGTGCAATGTATGGGCATTATGGAAACCAATGCCCTAAGGGAAAATCTCATGAAGAGAATCAGCATGGTCATACGGGTAGTATTTATGTGGATGATGATGAAGAGACTACAAATGAAATATGAGATGAAATAAATGATGAATCTCAGCTAGTGGTTTAAGAAGTTAGTGGAATGATTGTATGTTTATAAAGAATAATGTATGGTACTATGGAATAAATAATCATCTATGGATTGTTACACTATTGTTTTTCGTAAAGTATATGAAAGTATATGTTGAATGGTACTGGTAACCATAGAAGGTTATTCTGATATTTTTGGAAATTAGATGATATGCGCATAATGAAGGGATAAGAAGATAATGATATGTTTGATTCTATTCATGAGCTCATGACTGATATAAGGACTAAGTGATATAATGATTTTATTATATAGAAATTTTGGGATTTTGGTATGTGGAAAGAGTTAACTTTTGACAGTATTCATGTTTTTACTAAGGTTAAATGGGTATTCATTTTCAAGAGAATGCATGATTAAGGTATTCACATTTTTGTAATTTGACCAACAAGATATATCTTATGATGTATGGGGGATAAATGATGGAATTCACGTGATTGTTATGTGCCATTTCAAGTAATCATTTTCTTTACACTATGAGCTTGGACCAAAGTATTTTAGATAAGCCTAATGATTGGAATGTATTATGTTGGACATAAGTTAGTATTGTTTAAGGATAGAACTTTTTTCGATATTATTTATGGGATGTTATAGTAATGAAGTTTTAGAAAAAGGACAACCTGCAGGACGGGCGACAGAACATCGCGTCAGACAATGCTGTGGGAATCAAACCCACAACCGAAGTGCGACTGGCCTTTATCGCCTATCACTGGCCTATAGGAAGTCCCTGGTTAGTAGAAACTAGTTTTATCTTATTAAGCTGTATGATATATGAAGTATAAGTTCATTTTTGGAACAATATACGATTAATCTAACCATAAGATGGACTTATAACTTTTGCTAACCTTTTCTTTGAAAGAGATGGAATGACCCATCATTCTATCACATGATCTTCTAACACATCACGAATAACAAATTCAACTTCATTTCTTTAAGGGATGAAGTGGAAATTGTTCAATTCATGAACACCAGTGTGATTGTACGAAAATCATGCAAGTATTTCTTTTAATTCATCAACTTTAGGGAAATGATCTTGAAAACCAAAAATGTTGTCCTAGTTCCCTTATATCCAATGAATCAGATGGTACCTTAGATCATCACAAATCAATAGCTTTGTGATTGTTTTCTTTTTCATATCCATGTTCTCTACCACTCTCCATCAGAACATGATGGTTAGATTTTTCTTCCATATCCATATTTTCACCTATGTTATTCTACGTGGAAACCCAGTGATTAGTTAATTTTGGTAATCGTTACATTTCATACTTTAGTTTTTAAATCCATGTTTTGGTATTCCTTTTTATGATGTGGGTTTCTATTAAACAAACTTTCGAGTAGTAAACCATTTATAACGCCGACGAATTTCGAGTGAAAAATTCATTTTAAGGGGGTTAGAATGTAACACTCTGAGATTTTATGAAAAATATTCTTTTAATTTCATTAATGTCTTGTGTTGTATACTACACCAATATTACCTTGCGCTATATGCAACACCGTATTAGCTTGCAGTATACGCAACACTATTCTTGGATCGTGTCACACACAATTTTGATAATAGTTATTCTACGAAACATTGAGTATATATATATATATTTATATATTCAATATATAAATGAAATATGGTTGTATTCTGTTATACGAAACAATGAAGGATTTTTGCACAACACGCAACCCTGACTTGGCTTGCATTACACGCAATCGCGACCTTCCTCGATAGCGTGTGTTGTACGCAATACCGGGTTTTACATAACAACGATATATTATTATAATGTTATTATGAACTAGCCATTATGAATAGTATTAACTAAATTTGGAATTTTATAACATTATTATTCATCTTACACATTTTCTAGAATATGGTATAAGAACAAAATAAATTTTTTGGGTAAAATAAGTATTTTAAAAAAAATGCAGTTTTGATGCCTTTTGATAGAGCACCCACTTTAAATCAAGTTTTTGACATGTTTATAAGTTCAATTTTACAAAATAAAATTATTCTTTTGAATCAGGATATAAAATTTTACTTTGGATAAATTTTTCATATTATTCTAGTAACTTTCATATTTTGATGAATAGTAAAAACACGCTATATTTTAATTAAAAACAACTTTTTTCATTGCAATAATTTATATGGTTAAATTATAATATTTAATGGTTTTAAATTATAAATAGAATACATTTTTACCATTTAATATAATATATGTCATTATCATTTATTTTACATTAAATTCGTAGGTTAAATCAATTCAATCTTTTGCAATGTTTTAAAGAAAAACCCATTTTCTTTCGACAACGAGGTTAATTTTAATTTAATTTCTCCAACTTCTCTGTATTAAATTTGGAAAAATGGATTCCATATTTGAAATCAGTGGGTCCAAATTATGATAATAAGATAATTTCTATTTTTGGGAATTATGAATAGTAACTACGGTAAATTTTATTTACCATAGTTAAAGGTAAATCGGGTAATTAAGGGTAAATGTAATATTATAAAGTTACCCTAAGACATGCCAAAATTCTATTGTATTGATAAAAGTAGACCCATATAACCTAAGGGTCGGGTTAGATTCATTTTATGGACTTTTGACCATAAAAATAATTTAATTATTATTAAAACCAAAGAAAGTGACAACATGTCACTCTCTTAAATCTTATAAGTATAATAATTTTAATTTAGTGATAAACATCATAAAACATCGAACATGAACAGTCTACAGGAAGCTAATAAAATTATCTAAATCATGATAATTTATTTAGAATTTTTAGGGATTAAATAATTGTCATTAATGGTGATACATTAATGATGCAGAAATTATTTATTAAGTGAAAAATCAGTAATATAGTTTTTATTTAAATAATAATACCCCTTAAAAGGCACACAAACCTGACCAAAACTTATTGGTAGTGTATATATACACCTTAATCATCCAATGACCTAATATATAACCGTTTTGAGTCTTATAAAAGTGATTATGACACTTATATTATTTTATTTTAAATGATGCCAAAGTTGTCACCTTCATAATTTAATAAATATAACAATTTAAATATTGTGATTTTAAGAAGATAAATTCGAGTAAAAGTTTTATTGTGAAAGTTAATAGATTTAAATTCATTATAAGATTTTATTTTTAATTTTTATGAAACAGATAAATATATTAAATAATTATACACAAATGTTGTATTAATTATTTTATTAAGAGATAAACCAAATAAATGGTTTTACAAATAATAAAATAAATATTATATGAACTATTTAATGTTCTACACTAATGTTTTAGATACATATGACCTTTTATTAATCTATTAATTCTTTTATTTCAAACATATCTTCTGTATATAGTTTATTTAAATTCAAATAAATGAATAGTGTCAAAATTGACACTATTGTTATTTTATAAAAATAACATATTATAAAATTCTTTAAAAATAACAAATATATTTAAAAATTATAAATTTAAATTTATATGGTATAAAATGTTATAAAGTATCCAATTATGGACACTTCACAACAAATAAATAATTATTTTTTATAATTTAAAATTTAGAATGCTATTACCAGAAATAAAATTAAATTGATTAAATAGGGATAAATCAAGTTGATAATGTTGAAAATAAATTTCTAACATGTCTAAATTTTATTGGTTGATGGGATTACAACCCTATCTCATCATATATTCAAATATTAGTGATTTGTGGTGGTTGTTAAGTGGGGTTATATTTATTATAAATTAATATTTTTAAGAATTCCAAAGGTGCCCCTCTCCTCCCTTATAAAAGGGCACCTCCTCCCTCCCTTAATCACACCAATATGAGCCTTCAAGATCGGCCAAACCCAGCCAAATTCTCTTCTCCACTTCTATATAAACAACCTAGATGTACTTTTCTTGTTCAAAGACCAATTTTAGTGCCCTAAGAGGCGGTCTCAAAGAGGCGCTTCAAAGAAGAGGTAATGTCCGTTACCGATTCTTTCAACTTTATTTCTTCTTATACTTATTATTATTTAGTTGTTTCATTATGAAGTAATAAAATAAGTATCAATCATATACTAATATGTTATTATAAGTATGAAACAAACCTATTTCACTATCTATCCATCCTACGGAAAACAAAATCACCGCGCGTGCGTACGTACGGAATACCGTCTCCACGCCGTGGTGTAATCTGTTTTTCCAACACCACCTTACTTGGATGGGTATAATGGTGTAAATAATAACTATATGTAGTTATTATACCATCATAATCATTCTGATATATTGTATCATCCACTCCAATTCAATTCAATAATTATGGAAACGATATCATCGCTCGTGCGTACGTACGGACTACCGTCTCCACGACGCGATGAGATTCATTCTCCATGTTAACCATTTAAGAATGATTATAAAGTATATATAAGCAATAATAATGAAATATATGACATTAAAAAGCTTCTGGATTTATGTATATATATATATGTATGTCATCTACTTAATTCCATTCAATTCAATGAGAAAACGAAAACAACGTTCATGCCTATGTACGGCCTACCGTCTCCATGAACAGTGTATTTCTTTCAATTTATCGATCTATTATATATTTGTATACTCTGAATATATATTATATATAAATCATGTTTTAAATTCTGGATGTAATTAATCATGATCTAATTAATCATATGAATAATAACAAGTCAAAACACAGACGACAAATGAAACGATTTTACCCAAAACGCTCTTTAACATGGAATTTACAAAAGGACGGGTAATATAAAGGCATAAGTGAACCATATATGATATCATAACAATTAATATGATTCTGTAATAAGTAAATAACATTATTTAAATCATTATACAGAAGGTTCGGATACGTACGAAGCATATTGGACCTAAGGTAAGGGATAATTTTTCAAATCTCATTTTTATCCGAGATTGCTTATTCGTAAGTGTTTACTGGGGTTATTTCTATCATCTATGTTCATGTTTTATAAAAGAGTTTTCATGTATGTTTAAAGTCCTTTTTACCGATTTTTGAATTTTACTACATGGTATTTAAGGAATCTTTCTTTTGTTTACGTTACGAGGTACTTTTTGACTTTTCCGACAAAAGTATGAGGAGAATGTTATTTTTAACTTATACGGCGTGAACCAATTTTTACGGTTTCATAACGCCTCATTTTGAAGAAGCTTACTCTACAATATTGCATGATTATTTTCAACAAAACCCTTTTCTTTAAAAATTTCATGGAATTTTGTGAAAAGAAAATGATTTTAAAGAATAAAGGATATTTTCCTCAAGAATTCATTTCAAGTGTTCTGCCAAAACTATTTTCCATCTAAGATGACATTATTTCATATGTGTATGTTTCAAGTAATATGTCTCTATGATTTAAATGGTTTCAATTTTCTTATGATGAAATGATATCAAACTTTTATGGATTATGTTATGATGGCATGATGTTTAAGAATCCCATTTTATTACATGGGTTATGCTATGATGTATGATTTATGATTTTGTGGCACACGAAAAAATGATTTAATTATGAGATGGGTGGGACCTATATCACCCTCCAATGCATTGGGTAAAGATTTTTATCTCATGAGATAGACATGGCTGGAACGACAAGTTAAACCAGTTCAGTAATACAGGACTGGAACGAGGAGTGAACTCGATTCAGAAAGGGACTTTGTCCACTAAGATGGTCTTGGAAACAATTCCTTGGCTAATATACAAATCATATCACGTGCTTAATGGTTTCCACAATTACATGTTTTATTTCCATGCCATCTTATCATGCTTAATGTTTCTTTATGATCTTTTCCTTACGTACTTACATGTTTTATGTCATTGCTCATGCTTTTGATGTTTAAACATTATGTTCATGTTTTTAAGTTAAAATGTATATGGTATGTTTTATTTTATCCATGATTACCCTTACTGAGCATTTGAGCTCACCCCTTTTTATGTTTTATTTTCCCCTAGGATCAAAAGAACGGTTTTAGGTAAGGAAACAAAAAGTGGAAGATCTTTATGGGAGATGATGAAGATCTTTCACCATGATTAGAAGATTACGTTCCATGTTTACAAAGACACTAAACTATTACATTCCTTGTTTATCTGTTTTTGTTATGTATTAAGTATTCCAAAAAAGTAATGTAATGTCTATGTACGTCAAGCTTCAGGTCTCTATATTTGGTATTAGAGGAAAGGTTTAGTCAACCTTTGGAAACTAGGATGTGATGACTTTAGGGAGATACCTAGAGATATTTCTAAGGTATGTCTAGGGATGTCCCAAAGGATAAGTATACATATAGGATATAGTCCTAGAACTACGGTAATGATCTTTTAATTTAAACTAAGATGTTAGATATTGAGGGTACTCCCCCTTTACTATGTTTTTTCCCTAGCATGATTTTTTCCTCTCACACTATTATTTTTGGGTTTTAGAAAATGGCTGGAAACACGAAGATTCACCATAATGGAGAATATGACGGACAATGGAATGATATTCTTCCTGAGAAACCAAATGAAATGAGATTTGGATGTCCAAACATCATTATTATGCCTAATCAGAAATATCATAATATGATCAATAATCTCAACTTTGGTATGTTTCCTGACTCAGCTAATAAGAGAAATATGGAGTTTCATGATGATAATAGAAGAAAGAAAGTTCAATTTCCCCTATTTAATTCATGTGGGAAGAGGCATCAAGGAGAATGTTTCAAAGGAACTGGAAGATTCTTTGGGTGTGGAAATGAAGGAAACAAAGCCAGTAAGTGCAAAGGAAAAGGTTCCGTTAACACCATGGACAAGGATAATGGTATTTCTATGACATAAACAATGATTAGATGTTTTAAATGTGGAATGTATGGGAATTATGCAATCCAATGCCCTATGGGAAAATCTCATGAAGAGAATCAGCATGGTAATATGGGTAGTATTTATGTGGATGATGATGAAGAGACTACAAATGAAATATGAGATGAAATAAATGATGAAGCTTAGCTAGTGGTTTAAGAAGTTAGTGGAATGATTGTATGTTTATAAAGAATAATGTATGGTACTATGGAATAAATACTCATCTAAGGATTGTTACA
The DNA here is from genome assembly GCA_963277665.1 of Viscum album. NCBI lineage: Eukaryota > Viridiplantae > Streptophyta > Magnoliopsida > Santalales > Viscaceae > Viscum > Viscum album. The sequence continues at coordinate 2,049,248,604 of OY728119.1, forward strand.
CTATTGTTTTTACTGAAGTATATGAAAGTATATGTTGAATGGTAATGGTAACCATGGAAGGTTATTCTGATATTTTTCGAAATTAGATGATATGCGCATAATGAAGGGATATGAAGATAATGAGATGTTTGATTGTATTCATGAGCTCATGACTGATATAAGGACTAAGTGATATTATTGTTTGATTATATAGAAATTTTGGGATTTTGGTATGTGGAAAGAGTTAACTTTTGACAGCATTCATGTTTTCACTAAGGATAAATGGGTATTAATTTTTCAAGAGAATACAAGATTAAGGTATTCACATGTTTGTAATTTGACCAACAAGATATATCTTATGATGTATGGGGATAAATGATGGCATTCACGTGATTGTTATGTGCCATTTCAAGTAATCATTTTCTTTACACTATGATCTTGGACCGAAGTATTTTAGATAAGCTTAATGATTGGAATGGAATATGTTGGAAATAAGTTAGTATTGTTTAAGGATAGAAATTTTTTCAATATTATTGATGGGATGTTATAGTAATGTAGTTTTAGAAAAAGGACAACCTGCAGAACGGGTGACAGCCCATCGCGTCGGACAAGGCTGTGGGAATCGAACCAACAACCAAAGTGAGACTAGCCTTTATCACCTACCAATGGCCTATAGGAAGTCTGTGGTTAGTAGAAACTAGTTTTATCTTATTAAGCGGTATGATATATGAATTATAAGTTCATTTTTGGAACCATATATGATTAATCTAACCATAAGATGGACTTATAACTTTTGATAACCTTTTGTTTGAAAGAGATGGAATGACCCATCTTTATATCACATGATCTGGTAACACATCACGAATAACAAATTCAACTTCATTTCTTTAAGGGATGAAGTGGAAATTGTTCAATTCACGAACAATAGTGAGATTGTACCAAAATCATGCAAGTATTTCTTTTAATTCATCAACTTTAGGGAAATGATCTTGAAAACCAAAAATGTTGTCCTAGTTCCCTTATATCAGATGAATCAGATGGTACCTTAGATCATCACAAATCAATAGCTTTGTGATTGTTGGCTTTTTCATAGCCATGTTCTCTACTACTCTCTATCAGAACTTGATGGTTAGATTTTTCTTCCATATCCATATTTTCACCTATGTTCTTCTATGTGGAAACCCAGTGATGAGTTAATTTGGGTAACCGTTACATTTCATACTTTAGGTTTTAAAGCCATGTTGTGGTATTCCTTTTTACGATGTGGGTTTCTATTAAACAAACTTTCGAGTAGTAAACCATTTATAACGCCGACGAATTTCGAGGGAGAAATTCATTTTAAGGGGGGTAGAATGTAACACTCCGAGATTTTATGAAAAATATTCTTTTAATTTCATTAATGTCTTGTGTTGTATGATACACCAAGATTACCTTGCGCTATACGCAACACCGTATTAGCTTGCAGTATACGCAACACTATTCTTGGATCGTGTCACACACAATTTTGATAATAGTTATTCTACGCAACATTGAGTATATATATATATATTAAATATATAAATGAAATATGGTTGGATTCTATTATACGAAACAACGAAGGATTTTTTCACAACACGCAACCCTGACTTGGCTTGCATTACACGCAATCGCGACCTTCCTCGATAGCGTGTGTTGTACGCAATACCGGGTTTTACTAAATAACGATATATTATTATAATGTTATTATGAACTAACCGTTATGAATAGTATTAACTAAATTTTGAATTTTATAACATTATTATTCATCTTACACATTTTCTAGAAAATGGTATAAGAACAAAATAAATTTTTCGGGTAAAAGAAGTATTTTTCAAAAAATGCAGTTTTGCTACCTTTTGATGGTGCACCCACTTTAAATCTAGTTTTTGAAATTTTTATAAGTTCAATTTTACAAAATAAAATTATTATTTGGAATCAGGATATAAAATTTTACTTTGGATAAATTTTTCATATTATTCTGGTAACTTTTATATTTTGATGAATAGTAAAAACATGCTATATTTTAATTAAAAACAACTTTTTTCATTGCAATAATTTATATGGTTAAATTATAATATTTAATGGTTTTAAAGTATAAATATAATATATTTTTACCATTTAATATAATGTATGTCATCATAATTGAGTTTACATTAAATTCGTAGTTTAAATCAATTCAATATTTTGCAATGTTTTAAAGAAAAACCCGTTTTCTTTCAACAACGGGAATAATTTTAATTTAATTTATGCAACTTTTGTGTATTGAATTTGGAAAAATGGATTCCATATTTGAAATCAGTGGGTCCAAATTATGATAATAAGATACTTTTTATTTTTGGGAATTATGAATAGTAACTACGGTAAATTTTATTTACCATAGTTAAAGGTAAATCGGGTAATTAAGGATAAATATAATATTATAAAATTACCCTAACACATGAAAAAATTATATTGGATAGTTAAAAGTAGTCCCATATAACCTAAGGTTCGGATTAGATTAATTTTATGGACTTTTGACCATGAAAATAATTTAATTATTATTAAAACCAAAGAAAGTGACAACATGTCACTCTCTTAAATCTTATAAGTATAATAATTTTACATTAGTGATAAACATCATAAAACATCGAACATGAATAGTCTCCAGGAAGATAATAAAATTATCTACATCATGATAATTTATTTAGAATTTTTAGGGATTAAATAATTGTCATTAATGGTGATACATTAATGGTGCAGAAATTATTTATTAAGTGAAAAATCTGTAATATAGTTTTTATTGAAATAATAATACCCATTAAAAGGCCCAAAAACCTGACCAAAACATATTGGTAGTGTATATATACACCTTAATCATCCAATTACCTAATATATAACCGTTTGGAGTCTTATAAAAGTGATTATGACACTTATATTATTTTATTTTAAATGATTCCAAAGTTGTCACCTTCATAATTTAATAAATATAACAATTTAAATATTGTGATTTTAAGATGTTAAATTTGAGTAAAAGTGTTATTATGAATGGTAATAGATTTATCTTCCTTATAAGATTTTATTTTTAACTTTTATGCAACAGATAAATATATTAAATAATTATACAATAACGTTGTATTAATTATTTTATTAAGAGATAAACCAAATAAATGGTTTTAAAAATAATAAAATAAATATTATATTAACTATTTAATTTTATCCACTAATTGTTTAGATACATATGACCTTTTATGAATCTATTAAAGCTTTTAGTTCGAACATATCTTCTGTATATATTTTATTTAAATTCAAATAAATGAATAGTGTCAAAATTGACAGTATTGTTATTTTATAAAAATAACATATTATAAAATTGTTTAAAAATCACAAAAATATTTAAAAATTATAAATTTAAATTTATATGGTATAAAATGTTATAAAGTATCCAATTATGGAAACTTTACAACATATAAGTAATTATTTGTTATAATTTAAAATTTATAATGTTATTACCACAAATAAAATTAAATTGATTAAATAAGGATAAATCAAGTTGATAATGTTGAAAATAAATTCCTAACATGTCTAAATTTTATTTTTTGATGGGATTACAACCCTATCTCATATTATATTCGAATATGAGTCATTTGTGGTGGTTTTTAAGTGGGGTTAGATTTATTATAAATTAATATTTTTAAGAATTCCAAAGGTGCCCCTCTCCTCCCTTATAAAAGGGCACCTCCTCCCTCCCTTCCTCACACCAATTTGAGCCTTCAAGCTCGGACAAACCCTGCCAAATTATCTTATCCAATTCTATAGAAACATCCTAGAGGTCATGGTCTTCTTCAAAGACCAATTTTCGTGCCCAAAGAGGAGGTCTCAAAGAGACTCTTAAAAGAAGAGGTAATGTCCGTTACCGATTCTTTCAACTTTATTTCTTCTTCTACTTATTATTCTTTAGTTGTTTCATTATGAATTAATAACATCAGTATAAATCATATAATGATATGTTATTATAAGTATGAAACAAACCTATTTCACCATCTATCCATCCAACAAAAAACAAAATCACCGCGTGTGCGTACGTACGGAATACCGTCTCCACGCCGTGGTGTAATCTGTTTTTCCAACACCACCTTACTTGGATGGGTATAATGGTGTAAATAATAACTATATTTAGTTATTATACCATCATAATGATTCTGATATATTGTATCATCAACCCCAATTCAATTCAATAATTATGGAAACGATATCATCACTCGTGCATACGTACGGACTACCGTCTCCACGACGCGATGAGATTCATTCTCCATGTTAACCATTTAAGAATGATTATAAAGTATATATAAGAAATAATAATGAAATATATTACATTACAAAGCTACTGGATTTATGTATATATATATATATATTTATGTAATCTACTTAATTCCATTCAATTCAATGAAGAAACGAAAACAACATTCATGTGTATGTACGGCCTACCGTCTCCATGAACAGTGTATTTATTTCCATTTATCGATCTATTATATATATGTATATTCTAAATATATATTATATATAAATCATGTTTTAAATTCTGGATGTATGTAACCATGATATAATTAATCATATGAATAATTACAAGTCAAAACACAGACGACAAATGAAACGATTTTACCCAAAACTCTCTTTAACATGGAATTTACAAAAGAACGGGTAATATAAAGTCATAAGTGAACCATATATGATATCATAACAATTAATATGATTCTGTAATATGTCAATAACATTATTTAAATTATTATACCGGAGGTTCGGATACGTACGAAGCATATCAGACCTAAGGTAAGGGATAATTTTTCAAATCTCATTTTTATCCGAGATTGCTTATTCGTAAGTATTTACTGGGGTTATTTCTATCATCCATGTCCATGTTTTATAAAAGTGTTTTCATGTATGCTTAAAGTCATTTTTACCCATTTTTGACTTTTAGTACATGGTATGTAAGTAATCTTTCTTTTGTTTACGTTACGAGGTACTTTTTGACTTTTCTGACAAAAGTACGAGGAGAGTGTAATTTTTAACTTATACGGTGTGAACGGATTTTTACGGTTTCATAACACCTCATTTTCAAAAAGATTCCTATAAAAGATTGAATGATTATTTTCAAAAAAACCCTTTTCTTTTAAAATTCCATGGAATTTTGTGAAAAGAAAATGATTTTAAAAAAGAAAGGATATTTTCCTCAAGAATTCATTTCAAGTGTTCTGCCAAAACTATTTTCCATCTAAGATGACATTATTTCATATGTGTATGTTTCAAGTAATATGTCTCTATGATTTAAATGGTTTCAATTTTCTTATGATGAAATGATATCAAACTTTTATGGATTATGTTATGATGGCATGATGTTTAATAATCCTATTTTATTACATGGGTTATGCTATGATGTATGATTTATGATTTTGTGGCACATGAAAGAATGATTTCATTATGAGATGGGTGGGACCTATATCTCCCTCCAATGCATTGGGTAAAGATTTATATCTCATGAGATAAACATGGCCGGAACAACATGTTAAACCGGTTCATTAATACAGGACTGGAATGAGGAGTGAACTCGATTCAGAAAGGGACATTTTCCATGAAGATGGTCTTGAAAACAATGCCTTGGCTAATATACAAATCATATCATGTGCTTAATGGTTTCCAAAATTACATGTTTTATTCCCATTCCATCTTATCATGCTTAATGTTTATTCATGATCTTTGCCTTATGTACTTCCATGTTTTATGTCATTGCTCAAGCTTTTGATGTTTAAACATTATGTTCATGTTTTTAAGTTCAAATGTATATGGTATGTTTTATTTTATCCATGCTTACCCTTACTGAGCATTTGAGCTCACCCCTTTTTATGTTTTATTTTCCCCCAGGATCAAAAGAAAGGTTTTAGGTAAGGAAACAAAAAGTGGAAGATCTTTATGGGAGATGTTGAAGATCTTTCACCAAGATTAGAAGATTACGTTCCATGTTTATAAAGACACTAAACTATTACGGTCCTTGTGTGTCTGTTTTTGTTATGTATTAAGTATTCCGCAAAAGTAATGTAATGTCCATGTACATCAAGATTCGGGTCTCTACAAATATGATATTCTATTGAAAAAAATTTCCACATGAATTTTTTGAACACTACAACCAGAACCCAATCACAAATCAATGTTAATATTAACTGGCTAGAGTGTAGACCACATTGGATAACACTCATGATTTCTTTTCGAGATCAGAGCATGAACAAACTAACTAACTCCCTGAATCATAGAACATCATCTCAAGTCTAATGTTTATATCTAAACTCCATATAACACAACATATGAACCATAAATTTGGTATTCATTATGGAACCAAATGCATTCGGTTCCACCAACACACCGACTTTCTAATGCTACAATGATCATTGTTCTTAAAAAATAAATTCCTCAACAAAACTTTCAAACAACGTTCATTCGCCCATTACTCATCTAATTCTCCATAAAAAGGAGTATCCTTATCATTTTCCATGCTAGTGAATTAATATTCATCATCTAATGAAATAAACTGGCATAACCACCCACTAATACCTGAGACAAAAATATCATCGACCACTATTTCTCATAGACCACACTATGAGTGGAATTCATGATAGTAAACATCCACAGGAGATAGATTATATCCTCTAAATTATATAGTGTATTTCACACTATAGGAGTATCCTAACACTACACCTCAATATCAAACACCCACTATCCAAACAATGCACGTGTGTCACTATCTCGAGTCAAGATCATATACCTCATCATCAGTTGACTCTCCTGGAAAGGTTTACATTTAGGATAACCATGCAATGGTACTCTAAACCAAACTGCTATCTCCATCCACCATAGTAATAGAAATATTTCTTATTTATCCTACCGAATACATTGATTCCTTACCCAAGGATTATCTAACACCAAAAAACACTAGCACTCAACTACTTTTGCATCATTTAGATTCATCTAAACGAGACGAACAATGTAATATTCACACAACCTACCTACAAAATATTTCATTCCTTAAGCTATTGTATGAAATCTATCATGGAACTACTCTTTCACATAAGACAAATTGTTTTTTGTTGAACTTTACATAATTCTGTTTCCTAAAAACCAAGTTTGTCTTACACTCTCATGAAACTAGATCATAATCCCAATAGACATACCCTGCTAAGACTAAGGTTTATGCTCCAAACCTGGAATCCAGGGTTAATAATGGAATTTCTTATATCTAAAAAGATAATTCTTAGCGTTAATCTCATAAATGAGAATATTTTCATAGCCAAAAACATATAATCCGCATGGAAGAACTAATAGGACTTCACATAAGTATGATCTAGATCACTCACTGGAATTCATTTCCCATGAACATAACACACTAAGAATCAAAAGATAAAGGCATATCTCTGGAGCTACTAATCCACCCACAAGGGTTTTCTCGACTATTGAGATCCATGTGATTTTCCCCAAAGCACATATCAATAATTTCTTCCCTCACCCATTTTTAAACGTGGCATTGAGTTACCAATTTGGTCATAGTGGATTTTTATGTCTGGGATTCAATGAATGGATTTTCACCACCACCCAAATTATCCACCACCATAAGTTCAACATGAAATTACATTAAAAAATACTCCCAATGAAAATACACATAATAAATTACATTCTATATATGTCCTACATTCATAGTTTAAAACATGATGACAGGCCTCCTTCCTACGGTCCTAAAACCCATCCATTAAAATCAAAACATAGATATGTCATCAGTTAGAAAATATCTCAATATTAATAGAACATAGAAAGAAAAAAACCTAACCTTGTATCTAGAAATTACCAATGGGAAAGTTTTTATAACTCATTAGCATAAGGTCTATCAAAATATTCAACACAATACATGATCATTGTTATACCATAATCCCAAATAAAAAATAAGGGAAAAATCATTTGATACTATTTATAGTACCCCATATGGAATCAAAGAGTCTAGAGAGGATTTACACAGGACCTCATGTGAACTTCCCAATATTTCAGAGGTTCCTCACTGGAAATGATGATATATAGTAAGTTGAGGGGAAATTATAAAAACCCATTAACGTATATAAATCTAGAAATAACCATACCATATATGAAATTACTGGACATTATAGTTTATAGTGTATCAGTCATAAAATTCTATAAAAATAGTACTTTCAAATATAAAATAACACTGATCATCCAATGCTTCGATCATATGAAAAATGTATAACTAAAAGTGAAACCGGATGGGGACTGGATGATGAAATTAAGTCTCAACCTATCCTATTCTCAGTGACCAAACTAATTTACATCATATCGAACAACTGTTCATTCATATGCTTTAATAGAAATAAAATATATAGTTTTCAAATTTACTAAAGTTACCATGCAGGACGTGAGAATATAAAATCAGTAGGGTCTCACTAAGAACCCATAATCAATGCATCCATAAAATGTTTTATTCAAAGAAATTTTGAGAGAGTAAAGATACATCCATATAAACATCAAGTAATCATGAAGATGGTTATTAAGAGGATCACCACATGCTCCACCCTAATCGTGTTCATTATTAGGAACACTTCACACCAAACCCCAATTTTAGTCTTTATCCTTAGATAATGGTAAGTTCCTCCTCACATGTATAACATAATTGAATAGTAACATCACCCTTATATGGAAATATCCCATATATTACTATATCCAAATTAAAATCACCACCCCCTATAATTTATACTCCCATGTTGGATGACATGTCTATGATCTAACATATACCATCAACAAGACATACATTGTAACCTCAATCAAATCACCACACTCTCCCACCAAGGGGTAATATAACAAAAAATGATAAACATTTTAATCTTGATACCTAGATCATACTTCCATTGGATGTACAATACCAAAAAAAATACATATCATTGAATGGATAAAAAGGGAGTATCAAGAACAGACCTTAAAATTCCACACACAAACACTCACCCATATATAATACCCCTAAAAATGGGTCTTAAAGCATATAAACACAACACAAAAAATAAAGTATATGTCACACAACCACAAACACCAATATTAATACATTCACATAAGTAAAACCATAATAATTAATCGAACTCCCAGTTTTTTCACACCAATGTCTCGTATATATTACATGACTAGGTTCACATTGGAAAAATTCCTAAGACAATGCATGTCCCATCCACCAATGGTCTCATGGAAAAAAACCTACTTACAATGCATGTCGCATCCCACATGTTCTAAGGGATACACACATACACACACTGATGTTTGTCACATACACAATAGACTAATGGTAAATTTCTTTACCACGCTAGTACCAATTACTAGGAACTAGCATAACAAAACTGAATGTGGGTTTAGCTAGACCAACCAGTTGAATTCACACTTAATGTGGTCCAGCCCTAGCCGATGACTTATGTTGCATCACCACATAATCCACTTGATGAAATCCCACAATATCTATTTAACAAACCATATTTTACAATAACTAATACTCTATCACAATATCACCAAATGGTGATCCTACAAATTGAAATATCATCTCAGCCATTGGACCACAACATACAGAGTTAACTTCCAACCAAGAACCACTTGGTTACCAATGACATGTTTCAAGGAATCTCTCAAGACTGGTTATAAGTTCTCATTTCATGTATTCAAGTAAAAATGATTAATTATTAGCTATAAAACCAATAAGATAGCCTAAAAACACTAGGTATTACCTATACATGACAGTAAAGAACACCCATGATTGGGCACCTGATACAACTCATAAAGAAGACTACTAAAATGATATATGGGGTTACTCCACTTAATCATAACCAAAAAGTACTAAAGAATATATTATGATTTAATTCACACTATCTAGGATATAAAAATCTATTTACTCAGTCTATGACATAATAGTATCCCTCTCCCAGCAAACTAACATCACACCTCATGGTGATCTAGTTTCCAACATTACTAGAATACCCTGTATGCACAAGTGGACTCTTTGTGGATATAGTGCCTAATTTTCACCCAATTTCATAGTCTAAGGGTCTCTAAGTAAATCCATGTACTGCAAAAATCCAATAAATCAAGAAGTAAAATATGAAACACATAGGGGCACAAAATAAATGTATTTTTTTGAAATATAAATGTATACAATAAATTAGATACATGGATACATATATGATTGAGTGTGAAAGGGAAAACCTACCTAAAACAAGGAAACCATTATCATTGATCATGCATAATAATTCAATAAGCATTGAAATGATTCATCTATGAATAATTCTTCCTCATCAAAGTCCATTAGTACTAATGATTCCCCATGATATCCATACAAGCGACATACATTAAAATTAATAAAGGAAGAACACCAAACATGCTATATCCCATACAATATATCAGTAAAACTAGAAGAAAACATTATATCAGGACCATGAACCAATATTTGATCATTATAGATCAATTATAAAGATCTTATTTATTGAATAAGATAGGATATAATAAGAACACAAAAAAAAAGGAAAAAAATAAAATACCATAAATTTATATGATCTTATCTCATTAGATATTCCAATAAGGCACTATAAAGGGGATAAATTTTCATATTAATCCTTTTTAGTTAATAATTTTGAGATTCCTAGAGAATATAATAAAGAACTATTGAATTAGGTGGTTTAGAATCCAATTAAACGAGTTTTTATCAGTAAAAATACACACACATGGTTTCGTTTCATGGTTTCTCAAAAAGTGCACCAACCATGTGAATCCTTTTTCTTCTCATAGGGACCTCAATAGTTTTGGTCAGATGGTTTTTCAAATCATCAACCAATCATGTTTTTACAAAATAACTTGTTTAATGGTTTCTCAGTTGAGGATGTTCAGTTTTCTAAAATGTGTGTCTTAATTGGGCACCATCAAAAAAGCCTCTACAACTAGCTGCACTATTTTCTAGGGGAACATCACTATTTTAGAAAATCATTCTCCAGCCAAGAACCTTAAAAATGTTCTATAAAACCATAAAAACAGCCTCAATCATTTCAAGACGTTCTTCGAACAATAGGGGATCCAAAAAAAGAATAAAATCTCAATTTCCTTAGGATTTTTCATACATTAAAATTTGGGTCAATATAATAAATCATCATTAAAAAATTACATTTTACAAACTAAAATTATTCATATTTGATAAATAATATTTACATCATTAATATGACTCTCACAAAGGATAATAATTTGATTATTGACATGAAAGAGCAGTATAATGAGAATGAAAAACAATTATGGAAATTGTTTGAAAAAAATTGATGGAAAGAGAGTTGGAAATGATCATTTTGAAATATAAAATCCAAAAAATTATTTAAAAATTTATAGAAATATCAAAGAATAAAATTATTAAAAATTTGATGTCATAAAACTTTTAGAGAAATTCAAAATTGTGTACAAATAAATTAACGCTTAGAGATTAGTAAATTCTAGGAATATTGATTGGAATGTAAAATCTTCTATAAATGGTTATTTGAAATGTTTAGTGACTAATAATTGGATAAATAAAATTTTATGGAGTCTACCATACCTTTCATTGAGGTAAAATATATAAAAATGATGGTCATAAGTTGAAAGAGGATCACACATCTACTTAATCACACTGACTTGTATTCAATGAGAAGTACTCATTTTATGGCTACTACTTGTATTGTATAATATTTAGGCACACATAATTAAATTTTTGGTTCAATTTAAAATTTTAGTTGAGATTAGTGGATATATGTTGTATTGGTTGAGTGGAAGTCAACCCACTCAAATAAAAAAGATTCAAAACCATCTTCAATCAGTAGAATAAATTTTAAAAACAAGTTTCAATATCTGGAAGAAGTATACCGACTATGATAACAGGAATGTATCTATTATAATCATTGTCTCATCATAATACCAAATTAATTGAGTATAAACTAGAACTATTAAAAATTTAATATTAATAAAGAAAACATAAAATATAAGTCAATGATTGTTGAAGGGATACTGAAGGAATATATGAAGAATCACCACAGGATATTGGGTAGTGTATTTTAAAAATATATGATTTGTGATTTTACACACTTGAATGATTCTTAATTGTGAAAGGTTGAATCAGTGATCATTGAGAATTATAGGTAAATAATGATAGGGGTTGGTTCAATGGTCATTAAAGACGAAAAGATAAATTTGAAGAAACTCCAATTTAATTATTGGTTGAAACATGGCATTTTATGTTTTCCAAAGCTATTGAATTAACATAATTATGTTATTTTTAATAAAAATGTATTATTTTAAAATAAAAAAAATTAAAATTTATTCAAATGAAAGGAAATAGGATATGAAGAAACTTATTTTATACTTTTATTGCTAGAAATTAATTCCACATAGGCTTGATGGAAAAAAAATTAATTTTTGTATTTATGTCTTGGAATCATTAGTCTGATTAATTTGAGCATGCTTACCCATGGAAAGAATACACAAGATGTTCAAATTATTAAGATATAAATAATTTGGATGTTCTATACATATAAAAGGGAGAATATTGTTAACTCATTTTAATAAAAGGAGGTGATTCCAACATATCAACCAATAAAGATCATTTACATAGATGTTTATGTTATTTTAAGGAAGAAATAAAATAGTGGTTAAAGGTATTTTATTTCCATTATTAAAAAATTCAATTAGATCACCTAAATTATATTTATGAAACATAAGTTAGAGTCCTTGATTATTTTTAATTTTTTAAAAAATATGTATATGAAAGGGGTGTGTTTTCTCCTTGAAGAAATTAAATATGTATAATGGTGTTGAATACAAAAGTGTAATATTGAAATCAAATATTTTAAATCGTGGAATAAATCATGAAGTCAAATAAACACATACCAAAAAATGGAGTTTTTTAAAGAATAACGTGATCCTAGTAGAAATGGATCACACAATGTTGGTGAAGCATGATAACTCATTATGTTTCATGGGTGAAGAAATGATTATAATTGTTAAAATTAAAAACTATTTTTTTAATACTAATTTAGATATGAAAACATACGTGATATATTTTAAAAAGGGTTCGGGATTGAAATACATAAGTGTTTTTAAAATCCCCTTTATTTTAAAAGTTGAAAGTGAAAATTTTGCATAGTTAGGGTAAAGAAGAGTTGATGTTATATTCTTTCATTATCCTACTAATATTAGAGAATATCGTTACTACAATAAAGTGACATGGAATATTAGGGATTACTAATAGTTTTAAGGTACTTGAATATTCAAATAATGACTTTTCACATCATGAAAAAAGTTTCAAATGTGAATAATATGAAATATATTTTTTTTGAGTAGTATGGAGTTTTATAAATGATGTGATTTCAGAAGATGAATTGGTTGAATATCATGATTTAGTCAACAAAAGTGATGAAAAAAATCTAATTCAAAACATATATAGTTGAGAAAGTAGGTGGAAGTCCAAATTTTTATTAGATATCAATGATTTATTAGTCCAACTAGGTTAACGTTGAGTACAATGACACATAAATAATTTTTTTCTTAGGATTAACAAATATATGTTAATGAGGTTTATGAGTATCAAGAGTTGATAAATGAAATAAACAATAAGTTGGATTATATTTAAAAGAGTGATATTTGTGATTTTGTACATTATCCATAAAAGAATAATGTTATTAGGGTAAAGTGGTCATTCCACAGCAAGTTGAATAAAATGGATGACTCGTGTGAATAAGACATATTTAATTAATCAATTTTGATGGAACCCTTAGATCGATATCATGGATTGAATCCATCATTATTTTAAAAAACATTTAAATAAAAATGAAATAAAGGATCTTGTAAATATTTGATATATTATCATTCCTCAATGGATAATTTGAAGTGGAACTATATTATGGGATGTGTTGTGTCATATTAGAGTTTATTTTATGTTTATTTTCATGTGTTCGAAGGTACTTTTATTTTCACAAGGCATTTAACCTAATAAATGGATTTTTTAATTTTTATTTAGGTAAATGGATTTCATGCATGTTATGGAGGAATATAAAACTCCATGAAATTTAATAATATGTAAATTATATTTGATAGTGTTTTCAACATGTAACGTTGATCTTCAACAACACATGAAATATTATTATTTAAATATGATTGTTATAACCTAGCCACTGAAGTGGAAGGTATGAACAAGAATAAATATATTATGATATATATATAATTATTTCACAATAAAAATTTATTGATTACTTTTTAGGAAATAATCATTAATTTGTTTAGTAAGGTTATATAAATCTTAAAAAATATTTTCTTCAAAAATGATTTTTACTGATTTTTTAAGAAAATATTATATGTAATTGCTGAATTTTTTAAAAATTATATTTTATAAAACTAAATTAATTTTTTAAATAAACATGTTGACATTATCTTCAAGGGAATTCGTATTTATTTTCTAAAAACATTGATTTTATGTGGAATAGTAAAAAAATACTGATTTTCATTGAAAATTTCATTTTTAAAATTCGAATATACAAATATAAATTTTGTTTTAAAATTGTTTCAATGTAAAAATTGTTCCCATATATTATTTTTAATCCAGTTAAGTTCATTTTAATCAATTTTAGGGTTGATTCTGGAATAAGAATATTTTTCTACTTAAAATTATTTTTTTGAAAAACTATTTTTCATTATATTATATGTTTTTATATTAATTTAATTTTTAACACTTATAAAAATTGAATCATTAAAAATGGATTCAATATTTCAATATAGAGTTCTAAATATAGTAAATATTCCCATTTTAGTTTTGTTCAATATGAATAGTAACCATAGTGGATTTTTATTTCCACAGTAATGGTGAATTAAGTTAATTATGGTTAAAATTAATGTGATTAGGTTTCATGATTTACAAATAACGTGATTTTATTTCATATTTTGGGATATATTCTAACCAAATAATCATAATTTTTAATATATGGAATTTTTATCTATATTTTCTCTGTAACACCCCAAGATTTCATAGTGTGTTATTTCTTCAAAATAATTCAATACTACATGCAACACCGAGTTCAAGCGCACCATGACTTACCAAAAAAGCCATTCAAAAGAGGTTATGAATTGTATTAAGTAAATTTTAAACTTTATATAATCCTTATAATTTTAGAATCCATATTATGAGTTTCTTAGACATAATGTAAGAACAAATTTATTTTTAGTATTCCACTTTTACCAACTTTTAATAGTGAACCCTATTTAAATACAATATTTTAAACTTTTTGGATAAATTGGGACATCAAAAAATTTAAAATGAAACATCCCAAGCTTCCATGGTACGCTTTCCTTTGAATAATACAGTAGCGTGTGTTGTACGCAACTTCGAGTTCTAACACACACCACAACCAATCAAACTAGCCGTTATAAATAGTAATGCCTACTTTTTGAAATTATATATATTTTATAATTCAAAATGGTCTTCATTTTTGGATTCAGAATATCGAATTTAGCCTAAGGTGAAATTTTGGTACTTTTTGGATAACTTTAATATTTTGATGAATAGTGAAAATTACTAAATTTTAATTAAAAACAACTTTTTTAATCGAAATAATTTATACTGATAAATTATGAATTTGAGTGTTTTTAAAGTATATTTAGAATATATTTTTACCATTTAATACAATTTTGTTCCTTGGACATAATTTCACAATTAAACCAAACATAAACAAGTTTCAATCTTTTGATAGTTACTATATCTTAAAAACACGCTTTTTATTTTGACCGTGGGAATTAATTTTAAATTAATTTCTGCCACTTACGTGTTTTGAATTTGGAAAAATTGATTCCATATTTGGAATCAGGATGTTCAAATTGTGTAAATAGGTAACTTTTATTTTTAGACATTTTGAATAATTACTTAGGTAAATATTTTATTTACCATGGTTAAAGGGTAAATCCGGTAAATAAGGGTTAAAAAATAATATTATAATAATACTAAATTACCCTAAAACGTGTCCTATAATTATTGGTTGATACATGTTTTAACATAGGCATATTTGGGTCGATTATGGGACCCCATGGAGCCACTTGTAGGTGATAGGGACACTTAATTTTAATTAAGTTAAAATAAGTACAAAAAATGACATAAGTATATATCTTTGAGAATTTTTTTTTACATAGGGTTATATATGTTGGATTTTCTACTATAAATATTCATTAGAAAGATAAAAGGATTTCCTACATAATTATAGTTTATTTATAATTTTTATACTTTAAATAATTTAATTTATTTATGACACAATTATGATGCATTAATTACCATAATAGTGACAAATTAAAATAATTGATATCATAAATACCCAAATAAATATAATTTGAGACTTTTAATGAATTAAAATAATTTTCTAGGATAATATGACATATTAGGATTGATTTAATTGACTTTTTTCGATGTAATAAATCTATTATGAGTTTCACAAAAAATCAACTATTGAATAGTGTCAAAATTGACACAAAAGAGTTTTTAAAACAAATATTATATTATTAATTGACATTAAATTCCTAAAAATCTAAGGTTCGGCCAAGAGACTTATATCATGATAGGTTTATCATTAATGGATCACTTGGGGGTCTCTTTGATGTATATAGTAAGTTTATTAACTATATAATATAAAAATACAAAGTGACATGGTAAATGTCAAATTAATTAACTAAGAGTTAAAACTACAAGATAAGGTTAATATAGTAACCCAAACCTATAGAAATTCTATTGGTTGAATGTTTTGTGACCTATCCCAACCTTAAACTTTGAATGATCAACTTTGGAGTCATTGGAAACCGAATATGAATTTATTATAAATTAATATTTCTAGCTTTTCCAAAGGTGCCCCTCACCCCTCTTATAAAAGGGCACTCCACCTTCTAATTACTTAACACCTTCAAAGCCTTTTTGTTCGGCCAAAATAGGCCCAAATACTCTCTCAACTTCCCTCACTACAACCTAGAGGAATTAGTTTGATCAGAAATCCAACCTAATGAGTCCTTTTGATCAAATCAAAAGAAAGAACCCGAAGAAGAGGTAATGATTTCACCACCCTTTTCCAAGTTCCTTTTTTCTTCCACTTCTTCCTTATTTGTTATTACCATTCTAAAATAATAACTCCAATATCTTTTCTATTCTGTGATGTTATTATAAATATGGTACAACCATATTCAGTATTCTATCCACCCTTTGAATAATATGTCACCATACGTGCGTACGTACGGCTTACCGTCTCCACGTCGTGGTGTAATTGTTATTCAATATATTATTATTTGGATGGGTATAATAATGTTGTGTAACTCATGTAAATAATAAATATAATATTTTAATTATTATTTATATAAGATATCCCATCCATTTATATATTATTTTAATATCAAAAGAATGATATTGTCGCTCGTGCGTACGTACGGACTACCGTCTCCACGAACGCGATGAGATTCATTCTCCATCGTATCCATTCAAGTATAATTATCATTTGATGATTTAAAAATGATGTTTAAGGACTTGATATCATTATGGATATGAATAATATACAACCTATCCATTACTAACATGGCTTACGTAACAAAACATATAAAAGGAAATGAGTAAGTTAACACATGAAACAACGATAATACTAAGATATTATTAACAATTCAATGTTAAAAGATCATATATGATATCATATTAATGTCTATGATTCTTGTATAATTTAATAACAATCATTTCACCATTATACAGGAGGTTAACCTACCCCAACCAAGTAAAAGTACAAGGTAAGGGTTTATTTCGCAATCTCTTCATTATCTGAGATTGTTTATACGTAATAATCTACTGGGATTTCTTTATCATCCACATCCATGTTTCTTCAAAATGTATTCTAATTTTTTTTACTATTTATAAATAATATGGGTTAAATTCATTTATAACCTTATGTGTTTTTAAAGTAATCCTTCTGTCGTTTTCCAAACAAGGCACTTTTTACCTTTCGACAAATTTAAGGTAAGAATGTTTTTTTTAACTTATACGGCGGGTGCGGCTATTTACCGCCGTTATAAAATCGTCAAAACTTCACTTACAAGATTATAAGAATATTTTCAAATTAAATGTTTTATTTTATAATTATGTGACTTTTAAATGATTTCAAAATGAATATTTTAATAATTTTTGAAAGGTACACTATGTCACGATCATAATTTTAAATGTTTTAAAGATTTATCTTTCTAAATATTTTAATTAATGTCCATGTTTTCAAAATGATTTTAAGGAATTATTTTTATGGACATGAAGGTTTTGAAATGATATTTATTTTCAAAAGTTTCAAAGTGGTATGGGACACTTTGATTCAAAAATCTCTTTTAAATTAATTCCTTTATAAATGTGTGACTTTTCAACGATTTCGAGAAAAGAGATATTTCTCTCAAATAGTTTTGATTTCATCTATGTCAACAATCTTTTATGAATTTTAAGCTTATTTGAAGTTGATTTATTATGATACAAAACTTCTATATTGTATTGAAGGTTTTTTGATATGTTTGACTGTTGATGTGCTATATTTATACCATTCATGGTTTATGGTGAAAGTATTGACATTTCGTATGCTAGTTTTAATAAGAATGTTTATGTTATGTTTAAACCTTTTCATATGGGAATGAATTGGACTTAATATGTGACGGGTGGAGCCCGCTATAGCTCCTCGATGAATCGGTAGGTCTCAGGAGACAAACTAGTGTCTTGGCACAAGGCCTTGAAAAAATCTTATTTGTAGTCTTGGCATGGGGCCTTGGCTATGTGGTTATGATAGTCTGGCATTATGCATTCCATCATTATGAAAGTGGTTATTGATATTGCATGTGATTATCAGATTAGTAGAATATCCATGTGAATAAGTAAATGGCACTATTACATTTTATTTTTTCAATACTATGTTTAAGTTCAAGTTTAAAAGGCTTTTGTTTTAGTTATACATTGCCTTAAATGTTTATTCTTATTTATGAAAGTTTCTGCTATATTGTTATCCTTACTGGGCATTTGAGATCACCCCTTTTTTATGTTTTATTTTTCCCAGGGTATGAAGAAGTAAATTATGAATGACCTGCAGGGATAGTATGTGGGGATATGAGTGTGGAATATGAAAGAGAAGATGTTATTGTAGTTTTCATTTTTATGATGTAATGTAAGACTTATGAATATATCTTGTATTTCCAAGGCTACAAAACCAATCCGTCTTTCGAGATTTGATCCTTCTTGTGATCATGCCAATGTTATGTAATAATGCACTGAATCTAGGTAACTGGGGTTGGGGCGTTACAGTTGGTATCAGAGGAAGTTTAGTACAAACCTTGGAAGCTAGATTTATATAAACTCTGATTAGAGCACATAGAACTAAGATGAACTTTTAGGATTAGTATAGAAGAAATTCCTAGAATTTTGGTATTATAGAGATTTTGTGAGTTTTCCGAGCAATACATCCCTGTCTAGATACGAGCAGGTAGAGGCGGCTCTGGCACATATGTACATAGGGGTAAAACACAAAAACACCGCTTTGAGCTAGACTCGAACGTGAACTGGTGCACGACAACGGGCCTTGCTTCACTCTTGGTTACGACACTCCCAGGGGATATGCTTAGGATAACTCTCATTTTATTTACAAATCATTATGAAGGGTTTATGAGTATATACTTCCTCAAAAAGAACATTTTTATGATTATGGATTATATCCATAAACTATTTAATTTATGTTATGTGTCTTACAAGTTTGGGATTAGGTATTGTTATTCATAAACTAATCTAGTGTATTCCATTGTTTAGAAATGGTGCCCAGTAGAAGGAATGAGAACTCCAGCAATGCGCATGATCCAAAGAGAAAGAAGGATCATATCTTTCATGGTCTTAAGCCAGAATTTATAAGAGAAATAGTCTCCCATGTATTATCATCATATGAAGAAATAATATCATGTGTTGATAAGATAAGTAAAGATTTTACTGAGTCCTATGGCTTTGAAGGGAAGCAAGAGAAGAAAATGATGTAAGAGATAAAGATAGATAAAGGGAAGAGGGAAAAGAAGAATTTTCCCATATGTGATACTGTGGGAAGAAACACCCTGGAACTTTCCTGAAAGGAATGGTAGTTTGTTATAAGTGTGGAGGAAAAGGGCACAAATTACGTGACTGCAAGGGTAAGAAAATGGTTTCAAATGTACAATGCTTCATTTGCAAGGAGTTTGGACACTACGTGAACCTATGTCCCAGTAATCAGACTATGTCGCAAATGATGCTATTAGATAATAATCACGTTATGATACTACCACAGATGAAGAGGAATGATTAGAGTTCTTGTGTTGATTATGTCATTTGAGTTTGTATCAACAATTTACTTGTTATAATAATTATGGAGTATATAAGGATTTTACTTCAGCACTATTTCATTAAGGACTTGAGATTTGTGGATCAAAGAAAAGTGACTCAATAGGAGGATAAATTTTTGGAAAATATATGGTTGAGAGAATGATAAACCATAATATTGTTCTGATACTGAGGTAGTGATTTTGGAATAATACATGATTGATTTGGATAAATTATATTGTATATTATTGACTACCTTGAAACTGATTAATGATTTGTATATTCCATCATTGTTGGGGTTTAAAACATTTTTGGATTGAAGGAGTATATCTATTATTCTTTAAGGAATATGGGATCATTAATGTAATCAATAAGGTTTTATGGTAACTTAGGATGTCGTAGTCTTTTAAAAGAATACATGATGAAGGTGTTCACATGTTATTACGTGGAAAAAAGGATCTTTATTGTGTTTACCTTCCTTATAAATTTTGGACTGAAGTATTTTGGATAGTTCTAGTTTGGATGATTTTGGATTTCCATAAAATGACAACCCAGAGGTCGGGTGGCAACCCGTCGCGTCCGACAAGGCCATGAGACTTGAACTCACAACCGAAGGGCGACAAGGGTGTATCACCTACCACTGACCCACGTGATGTCCGGGATTAAATAATCTTGTTTTTTAAAAGATCTGGTGGATGAATTATAAATTCCTTTTTTTGTAACCCTATACGAATAGGATAAATAGAATATTTTTTAACGTTCTATTATCTTTTAGAGTAAAAGATCAGTTTGTGGTAGAAATTAGTTAAAGGAAGGAACTCTACTTTTCAAGAATATATTTTTCTTCTTCTCCTATTCTATGAAGAAATTAATTCTTATACTTTATTTAAGGAATCATAAAACCAATAATGTGTTATCATAATACCCTATGTTTTGTTGAACCGATGGTATTTCAAATCATCATAGATTGATGAATTTAAGGACATCAATTTTACACTTGTTTGTGATTTATGACCTCAATCACTACCTATAAATATTTACGTTTTTCCTCCAATTATATGTCTCTAATTTCCACCAATGTTCTCCTAATTGAGATCATAATTTGGTGGTGACCCTTTCATTTCTCTTTTCCTCATATTAAGACTAAATTTTAGTAACCCAATTTCCGATGTGGGTTTTCCCATAAAAATATTTTCAATTTTCAACCTTCTATTTTCGAAAAACAATTTCAAATTGCTAGGACGCAATTTATTGAAGGAGGGGAGAATGTAACACCCCAAGATTTCATAGTGTGTTATTTCTTCAAAATAATTCAATAACTTGCACTACATGCAACACCGAGTTCAATCGCACCATGACTTACCAAACAAGCCATTGAAAAGAGGTTATGAATAGTATTAACTAAATTTTAAAATTTATATAATCCTTATAATTTTAGAATCCATATTATGAGTTTCTTAGACATAATGTAAGAACAAATTTATTTTCAGTATTGCACTTTTACCATCTTTTAATAGTGAACCCTTTTTAAATACAATATTTTAAACTTTTTGGCTAAATGGGGACATCAAAAATCTAAAATGAAACATCCCAAGCTTCCACGGTACTCTTTCTTTTGAATAATACAGTAGCGTGTGTTGTATGCAACTTCGAGTTCTAACACACACTACAACCAATCAAACTAGCCGTTATGAATTGTAATACCTACTTTTTGAAATTATATATATTTTATATTTCAAAATGGACTTCATTTTTGGATTCCGAATATCGAATTTAGCCTAAGGTGAAATTTTGGTACTTTTAGGAAAACTTTAATATTTTGATGAATAATGAAAATTACAAAATTTTAATTAAAAACACATTTTTTAATCGAAATAATTTATACTAATAAATTATGAATTTGAGTGTTTTTAAAGTATATTTAGAATATATTTTTACCATTTAATAAAATTTTGGTCATTGGACATAATTTCACAATTAAAACGAACATAAACAAGTATCAATCTTTTGATAGTTATTATATCTTAAAAACACGCTTTTTTATTTAGATAGCGGGAATTAATTTTAAATTAATTTCTGCCACTTCTGTGTTTTGAATTTGGAAAAATGGATTCCATATTTGGAATCAGGATGTTCAAATTTGGTAAATAGGTAACTTTTATTTTTAGAAATTTTGAATAATTACTTCGGTAAATATTTTATTTACCATGGTTAAAGGGTAAATCCGGTAAATAAGGGTTAACAAATAATATTATAATAATATTAAATTACCCTAAAATGTGTCCTAGCCTTATTGGTTGATACAGTTTCTACCATATTCATCTTTGGGTCGATTTGGGGACCCCATGGAGCCATTTGTAGGTGATAGGGACACTTAATTTTAATTAAGTTAAAATAAGTACAAAAATAACATAAACATATATCTTTTTGAAAAACAATTTTTACATAGGGTTATATATGTTGGATTTTAGACTATAGATATTCATTAGAAATATAAAACGATTTCCTACATAATTATATTTTATTTATAATTTTTAGACTTTAAATAATTTAAATTATTTATGACACAATTATGATGCAATAATTACCATAATAGTGACAAATTAAAATAATTGATATCATAAATACCCAAATAAATATAATTTGAGACTTTTAATGAATTAAACTACTTTTATAGGATAATATGACATATTAGAAAGGATTTAATTTAATTTTTTCGAAGTAATAATTCTGTTATGAGTTTCACAAAAATCAACTATTGAATAGTGTCAAAATTGACATAAAAGAGTTTTTAAAACAAATATTATATTAATAATTGACATTAAATTCCTAAAAATCTAAGGATCAGCCAAGAGACTTATATCATGATATGTTTACCATTAATGGACCACTTGGGGATCTCTTGGATGTATATAGTAAGTTTTTTAACTATATAATATAAAAATACAAAGCGACATGGTAAATGTCAAACTAATTAACTAAGAGTTAAAACTAAAAGATAAGGTTAATATAGTAACCAAAACCTGTATAAATACTATTGGTTGAATTTTTTTCGACCTATACCCACTTTAACCTTTGAATAATAAACTTTGGAGCCATTAGAAACCGAATATGAATTTATTATAAATTAATATTTCTAGCTTTTCCAAAGGTGCCCCTCACCCCTCTTATAAAAGGGCACTCCCCCTTCTCATTACTTCACACCTTCAAAGCCTTTTGGTTAGGCCAATCTATGACCGCGTACTCTCTCAACTTCCCTAAATACAACCTAGATGAATTAGTTTGATCATAAATCCATCCTAAGGAGTCCATTTGATCAAATCAAAAGGAAGAACCCGAAGAAGAGGTAATGATTTCACCCCCCTTTTCCAAGTTCCTTTCTTCTTCCACTTCTTCCTTCTTTGTTATTACCATTCTAAAATAATAACTCCAGTATCTTATATATATTGTGATGTTATTATAAATATGGTACAACCATATTCAGTATTCTATCCACCCTTTCAATAACATGTCACCATACGTGCGTACGTACGGCTTACCGTCTCCACATCATGGTGTAATTGTTATTCAATATATTATTATTTGGATGGGTATAATAATGATGTGTAACTCATTTAAATAATAAATATAACATGTTAATTATTCTGTATATATGATATACCATCCATTTATATCTTATTTTAATATCAAAAGAATGATATTGTCGCTCGTGCGTACGTACGGACTACCGTCTCCACGAACACGATGAGATTCATTCTCCATCGTATCCATTCAAGTATAATTATCATTTGATGATTTAAAAATGATGTTTAAGGACTTGATATCATTCTGGATATGAATAATATACAACCTATCCATTACAAACATGGCTTACGTAACAAAACATATAAAAGGAAACGAGTATGTTAACACCCGAAACAACGATAATACTAAGATATTATTAACAAATCAATGTTAAAAGATCATATATGATGTCATATTAATGTATATTATTCTTGTATAATTTAATAAAAATTATTTCACCATTATACATGAGGTTAACCAACCCCAACCAAGGAAAAGTACAAGATAAGGGTTTATTTTGCAATCTCTACATTATCCGAGGTTGTTTATACGTAATAATCTACTAGGATTTCATTATCATCCACATCCATGATTCTTTAAAATGTATTTCAAAACATTTTTACTATTTAAAAAGAATATGCGTTAATGTAAATTATACCCTTATGTGTTTTTAAAGGAATATTTCCGTCATTTTCCAAACAAGGCACTTTTTACCTTTCGACAAATTTAAGGTAAGAATGTTTTTTTAACTTATACGGCGGGTGCGGCTATTTACCACCATTTTAAAATCGTCAAAGCTTCACATACAAGCTTATAAGAATATTTTCAAATTAAATGTTTTATTTTATAATTATGTGACTTTTAAATGATTTCAAAATGAATATTTTATGAATTTTTGAAAGGTACTCTTTATCAAGATCATAATTTTAAATGTTTTAAAGATTTATCTTTCTAAATATTTTAATTAATGTCCATGTTTTAAAAATGGTTTTAAGGACTTATTTATATGGAAATGAAGGTTTTGAAATGATATTTATCTTCAAAAGTTTCAAAGTGGTATGGGACACTTTGATTCAAAAATCTCTTTTAAATTACTTCCTTTATAAAAGTGTGACTTTTCAATGATTTCGAGAAAAGATAGATTTCTATCAAATAGTATTGATTTCATCTATGTCAACATCCTTTGATGGATTTTAAGCTTATTTGAAGTTGATTTATTATGATCCAAAACTTCTATATTGTATTGAAGGTTTTGTGATATGTTTGATTGTGGATGTGCTATCTTTATACCATTCATGGTTTATGGTGAAAGTGTTGACATTTCGTATGCTAGTTTTAATATGATTGTTTATGTTATGTTTAAACTTTTTCATATGGGAATGCATTGGACTTAATATGTGACGGTTGGAGCCCGCTATAGCTCCTCGATGGATCAGTAGGTCTCATGAGACAAACTAGTGTCTTGGCACAAGGCCTTGACAAAATCTTATTTGTATTCTTGGCACGAGGCCTTGGCTATGTGGTTATGATAGTCCGGAATTATGCATTCCATCATTATGAAAGTGGTTATTGATATTTAATGTGATTATTAGATTAGTAGAATATCCATGTGAATAAGTAAATGGAATTATTTGATTTTATTTTTTCCATACTATGTTTAAGTTCAAGTTTAAAAGGCTTTTGTTTTAGTTATACATTGCCTTAAATGTTTATTCTTATTTATGAAAGCTTCCACTATATTGTTATCCTTACTGGGCATTTGAGCTCACCCCTTTTCTATGTTTTATTTTTCCCAGGGTATGAATAAGTAAATTATGATTGAACTTCAGGGATAGTATGTGGGGATATGAGTGTGGAATCTGAAAGAGAATATGTTGTTGTAGTTTTTATTTTTATGATGTAATGTAAGACTTATGAATATATCTATTATTTACAAGGCTACTAAACCAATCGGTCTTTCGAGATTTGATCCTTCTTGTGATCATGCCAATGTTATGTAATAATGCACCGAATCTAGGTAACTGGGGTCAGGGCGTTACATTCTCGATAATGACATTTATATTATTTTAAGTAAAGAAAATTCCAAAATGTCATTCTCTTAACTTAAATATATCTAATATATTAT
Source organism: Viscum album (assembly GCA_963277665.1). Classification (NCBI taxonomy): domain Eukaryota; kingdom Viridiplantae; phylum Streptophyta; class Magnoliopsida; order Santalales; family Viscaceae; genus Viscum; species Viscum album. Next base: position 2,049,274,715 of record OY728119.1, read on the forward strand.
AATGAGGTTACAAAGAGGTTATGTTATATTTATTTATTTTAAAGATAAATTAAATTTATTTAATATCATTTTTTTGAAATCTTTATTTATATAATATTCTTCATAAATGATTTTTCAATTCCAATTGGGTATTCCTTTAGTTAACAAAAAAATAAAAAATTGATTTAAAAAATGTTTTTTGTTATAAAATTTTGATGAATCAATGAGTTACATGAATTTTTAGATAAGTGTGACATTTAGGTATGTGTGAAATGGCTATCTTTTAATTCCATATTTGTCTTGTATTCTTCAATTCCTAATTAAATGAATAGTATTAAAAATGATAGTAATTATTTTTCACGTTAAATAAATTTTTATTAAATTAATTTAAAATTAAAAACATCTTGGAAGAGGACAATGTGGAAAATAAATTCTCTACAATTTCACCCCCTTGTCCATTTATGATCTAATTTTATCTCATAAGTTAAATTATAACCTTATAAGAGTGAAAAATCCAATACTGTGGTTAAGGATAATATTTGTTAACTAAGGTGTTTAACCAAAAGATACTATTAAAAACACAATTTAAACCTATCCCAATATCATTGGTTTTTGGAATTTCAACCAAATACAAAATTTCCTTCAAATACCTTTCTATTTTGAATAATTTTTCAAAATAATGCCATTATTATATTTTCAATCTATTAATAAATTCCTAGAGTTCCCATCCCTTCACTTATAAAATGGAACCCCGCCTTTCTCTTATTTAAACTATATTGATCCTCCTAGATCAACGAAAACATAAAAATCTATATTCAAAAAATAATTAATCAAATTTTAGAGGTTTCAGTATTCCAAAACGTCTAACCCTAGTATCTTTAAGAGGAGATATAGAGGAGTTATTTCAAATAAAAAAAGCTTAGAATATGTAAGAAGGAAGTCAGAATAGAGTTAAGGTTTTTATCATAAATCTAATTTATTATCTAGAATATTTAGGATAAAATTTATCATGATGAAATATTATAATATAACTCTGAAGAAACTCATGAATTTTGTTCTCTTATAGTAATTTCTTGAGAATACATATTCTAATTTAATTTTCCTCTCTTAATGTAATCAAGAGAGAAAAAGTATTTTTTGAGGAAAATATAAATGTATTTGACTCTTCAGTTGAAAATAATTTTCCCTAAATATCTATGTTTTCTAAAAATGATTTAATAAGATTTATAATATTATTTTATGATTGTTTAAAATATTTATTACAAATTATTGAGTTTTTAAAAAAAAAATTTAAAATGAATCTTCTTGTTATTTTTTGAATGATGCATTTTTTAACTTTTTATAAATCTGGGAAAGAAATGATTTCTTTTAACTTATACAACATGAACTGAATTACCCACTATCATGATAGCTTAAGGATTTAAAACTTCTTTTAGAATATTTCAAATTTCATTTCAAAGAAAAAAAATTTCTTAATATTTAGGAAATTTATTAATTTTAAATAAGTAATTTAAAAATTAAAAATGGTATTTTCCTTATGGAAAACTCCAGTTTTTATTTTAAAGGAATTTGTATACAAGGTTAAATAATTTTATTTTACTTATTTTTTAAAGGGTGATATGAACCAATGATACAACTATTTTTCTTTCAGTTTATGGTCTATGATTGTGATAATAAGATGTTTATGAAACTCATTCCTTTTACATAGGTTATTCCATGATGAAATGTATATGAAAACCATTTTTCTCGTGATTTTTGATATGATAAATATTTTATAATATGGTGGCACAGATATTTTTTATTTTTATTTTTTGATAAGTGGAAAAAAAATTATAAATCCCACTAATTGACTAGGTAAAGATGGATATCTCATGATATAAAGATGACTGGAATGGGGAGTGAACCTAGTTTAATAGGGTACTCTATCCACAATGATAGTCTTGCGTGTGAACTCAGACTACTATGATGGTTTGTGGATTGAATACATTAAACAATGATAGTATTGGAACATGATCCTTGACTACTAATTTAATAATTTTCTTGGATCAGGTGTATTCAATAAATTTTTTTATACCTATGATATTCTTACATTGCTCATGTTCTTTGATTCCTTTGTGATACATTTATAATTAATTAACCATATTTATTCCATGGTTCAAGATTATGATCTATAATATAAAATGTATGGTTGTTAAATGTTATTATCTTGTATTAAAAACCTAACGCTCACATTTTTTTAATATCTACCATGTTTACCCTTGCAAAGAATCTGAGCTCGCCAATTCTTATGTTTCCTTTCCCAATGTTAAGAAGAATGGTATTGAGTATGATATGTATAATAATAGTGATAGTTATAAACAACTAAGTGGTAGATAAATTATTTCACTTTTGAACTAGTGGTTTACTTATCCATTTTTACATGATATGAGACCTATGGTATTATATCATGGATCACTATGTTATGGAAGGAATATTGATCCAATAAAATGTAATATCTGTGTAAAAAATACTAGGTCACTATAGTCGGTATCAGATATGGGTTTTGTAAATATTTGGAAACAAAGGTGAGAAACTTTAGTGGGATCCCATTAGATAATTTTAATTAAAGTATATCATCCAAAACATTTGATAAGGAATAGATTATGTGATTTTAATATAATAACATCATTTTATGGATACTACAAGTGGAACTGGTTTTGGCATAGAGCATCTAGGGGTAATAATACCAAAATTATTTGGTCGAGTATTTGTCATCCATAATTTTGGTGAATAGTGAGTGTGCCTTAATATACACTTGGTTTAACACTCCTAGGATATGTTCATTGATTAAATAAAATTTTGTATATCATCTGTTATAAATAATTTGAATAGATATGATCATGGACGTGGTAGGTGAAAAGTATATTGTATTAGATAAAAAACGAGGTGTCATGATTTATATATCCTATGAATTATATTTCTTGATTTACCAATATTATATTGATTTCTCACACATTACATTTGGGGTTTAGTCAATGTCTAAAACAATGTGTAACTATGTTTACAAGGAATGTGATAGAAAATAGAATATTTTTCCTTATTGGAAACCAAGTGAATGTTGAGATGAAATGATAAAGCATGTAATTATGTGTAAATACCCCAACCCTAGTAGCCCAGAGCCAGTGCATTAATTTATTACATTGGAACATAAACAAGGATGATGTATCTCAAAGGACATGCAGTTTAGTAGATATGGGAAATAGGATACATACATAAGTTCAACATTACAAATTTGAAAGGGAAAACAATGTATGTATTTCATTTGGAAACATCCATAAATCCAAGATTATCCCTACATGTCATTCATAATATTCAACTTCACATAGTAGGGAAAAATAAAATATAATAAAGGGGTGATCTTAGGTTCTCAGTAAGGATAATACAGTGTAATAATTATTAATAAGTCACAGTGAATAAATAAAATTCCACTTTCCATTAAAACATAATATTGAGCATAAAATGGAAGGAATAAAAGTTGACTAAATGATACCATAATAAAACATAACCATGGAAATTATACTGCTAGAATAATCAAATGGAATATCAATTATTATATTCATAATGAGGTAATTTATAATGCGGGATGTCATAATCTTATTTTCATGGCCACATTCCAAGACCATACAGAAATGGGTAAAAACCCAAGTAGTTTGTCTCATCATACCTATCGATGCACCGAGGGGATATAACAGGAACCATACAACACATACTAATTATAATACATTCATAAAATGTAAGGGGTGAAACATAATCAACATATACATTCATACTAAAACTAACATATGAAATTTTAATAACTTTCCCAAACAAGTAAAAATAATTACTAACCATTCATAGTAATATGGTTAATGGTATCAAGATAGAACATCCACTGTAAAACTAATCATAAAAAATAAATAAATAATGATATATGATTTGATAAAATATTATTCCCAATTAAACATAAAAATCTACAAGGGGTGTTGAAAATAGTTGAAAATACTCTTTTAAAATCGTCATGGAATTATTGAGAGAAATAATCTTTTTTACTTTGAAAAGAAGAGTTATTTTGGAAAAATATTTACATAGAATTAGAAATTAACTAAGACAGTTATTGGATAATAAAATTATTTATTTTATAATAATAATTTTGTATTAATAAATATTACATAGTGAACATGAAAATGTGTATGAAATTGTGGCTTAACCCTTAACCAGGCTTGTGTATTAGGAATAAATGAGAAAGGAAACATATAAAACATTTGTTATCCAATATAGTAATGATGAAATGGCATGGATATATGATTTTGGGAAATAAATATAAAATTTAAAATATTTATTTAAAATAAATTAATAATTACACTTGGGTATAGAGGAAGAAATCATATCCTAAATGAATCTAGGGGTTCGCTAAGAAAAACCATACCTTATATACAAAAGTGTTCTTAACTTGACCTTAAGGTATTGGAATATGAAATTAGACTCATATATACATTAATTAAGAACCTATTATACATTTATTTAGTTTATTATAATTTTATTATGTTTATTTATGGCCTTTTTATTAAGATATAAGATTGAATTATATCGTTTCGGAGTGTTTGTTTCATTAATTTCATGATCAGTTTGCCTGATTATAAGTAATGAAGTTCATGTAAAATAGGTTTAATTCTCAAAAATTGGAAATAAATGTTATTAATGAAAAATATTTGTGTAATTGGTTTTATTTATTATTTGTTTCTAAATATGAGGATGAATCATTAATGACAGTCATTTAGCTTAATTTTAGCGGTTTTTCGATCACAATGTCATAGTTTTGTTCTATTATTTTATACCATATATATAAAATGATGTCGGAACCTTAAATAATATATAATACTTACTTTATAGCCTTTTTCATCCATTAAAAATGTTTCATGACAATCCATGAAGGAAAAATTAAGGAATAGATGTTTGTCGTCCATTAAGGTTGTTAATCGGCACATCCTGGATGATGATTTCATTTAAAAAAGAGAGATAATGGAGATTTATAATTAATATTCCATTAACATGATACCATTCCAGATTATAGATTATACTATAGTTATCATGATAGTTTTTATAGAGGAGGTGATGAGAGGATACAGAATGAAAATAAATTTAGATGAAATTAAAAGAAATAGGAAGTGGGTTTACCTCTTTAATTATCCACCTTGAGTACTTCCTTAGGTGAAGGGGTTTTAGTCTTTTGGAAAGATCAAGGGAACTTAGAATTGGGAGAGAGACTATATTCAAGGATTTGGGATTAATTTTGACATGATTTAAGGATTAGAGTGTGAGGATAATAGGGGGTGATGGGTGGTTTTTATAGCAGAGGAGAGGGGTGATTTCTCATTATTGTATTCATTATTTTATTCTTTGGATAAAGATAAAAAATATAAGTGACTATTGTGACTAAATAATGTAATTAGTTCATGTGAGTTTTATCAAATGGTGCTTACATCATCCAAACATCACCCATTACTCTATAATTAATGTATTTAGTATTTATCATAAATTTTCGTATTTTTCTATTCACCAAAAATTCAAGTATTTTATAGAATATAAAAAAACCTAACCATTTTTTGACATGAAGAATAAAAAAATGAAATCTATTTTTTGAAAATAATATTCTAAATATAATATTTTTAATTATTTTTTAAAATCATAATTTACGCAAAGTATACATTTTTTAAAATTAAAACAGATTTTATAACATCAATAAAAATTAACTAAGGTCTTATTAAATTATCCTAAAATCATAATAAAACAAAATATTGATTTATGAATAAATTTTATGAAAATTAATTTTCTTTTAAATCAATTTATTAATTATAAAGTTGTAATTAAATTTTTATTACTCACAAAAATAGAGACACTAAATTATTAATCTTTAAATTATTCACTTACTTATACAATGAATAATTATATCATACTTTTTTTTATATAATACCTAAATTTTATTTATGAAAACATGGGTGAGGTTACTATTCATTCGGTTGATGTACTATTCAAAAGGGTCATATTACTATTCCTAAGGTCAAGTTTCTATTTCTTCAGTATAGGTTTCTTAACTTATAGAAATTTCTCTTATTTCATTAATTATTCATTTATGATGTTTTTATTATGTCATCTAAGTGATTTTATGTGGTCTATACTATATGAAATATACATAGGAAGGGAAATTTCATTGATAGGGTTTAGGGTCATTACAATCTCCACACCTATAGTAATTTACTCTTTAAAATTTCTATATTGTTACCCCATAAAAAGATTTGGGTAGATCTTCATCATATTCTCATTAGGATCCCATATAGCCTCTTCAATTTTAGAACATTTCCAATGTAACTTTACCAGCCATGTTGTCACATTCTACAATATCTATTCTTTAGTTTCCTGAATCCAGATATGTTTTACATAGTAAGATAATTTAGATTCTAATTTTATTCCTTCAGAAGTGAGTACATGTGTTGGGTATGGCATGCACTTCTTTAACAATGAGATGTGGAACACATTGTGTACCTTATAAAGGATTGGCATCATTGCCCAATGATATTCCACTGCTCTAATTCTCTCTAGAATTTCAAAAGGACCGATGTATCTGAGGATCAGTTTCCCATTCTTCTTAAATCTTATAACACCCTTCCATTGAGATACTTTTAACAAAACATGATCTCCCACTTGAAATTCCAAATCCTTCTGTCGATTATTTGTAGATCTCTTCTTCCTACTTCTAGCATCTTTTATATGGGTTTTAATAGTCTTTACATCTTTTGTTTGTTTCCTTCACAAGCTCTAAGACCACAAGATTCCTTTCACCGCCTTCATCCCAACAAGTTGGTGTGTGAAATATCTTTCTATACAATTCTTCATATGGTTCCATTTGAATACTATAAAGGAAACTATTAGTTTGTGCAAAATACATGAATGTTAAATAAGAATCCCACATACCTTGAAATTCATGTGAGCATGATCTCAACATGTCTTCTAAAATTTGGATCGTTCTTTCTAAAATCCCATTAGTTTGAGGGTGATAAGCAGTACTCAAATAAAGTTCAGTATCCAATGAACTATAGATAAAATTCTAGAATTTTGATATAAATCATGGATCACATTCAGACACAATTGATAAAGATGATACATAATGTCTTAAAACATCAGTAATATAGATTTATGGAAGGCACTCAAATAAAAAATCCACTATTATGCTAGGAAATGTGCATATTTGGCAAGTTGATCAACAATAACCCATATTACATCATTCTTTCATGGGGTTTTTGGTAATCCAATGAAAAACTACATAGTGATGTCATTCCATTTCCTTGTAGGAATAGGAATGGGTTGCATGAAACTTCTTGGATAATGTCTTTTAGACATAACCTATTGACAGAAAAAACGTCTTGATATATAATTATCAATTTCCTACTTCATATTATCTCAACAGAAATATTCCATCAGATTTCATTACATCATAGTGCTACCAAGGTGTATAGAGAAATTAAAGCTATGTACATCATCTAATAACACTATTTTTCACTCAGTTATAGAGGGAACCCATAGCCTCCTCCAAAAAATTATAATTCCATCCTCACACATGATTTATGACAACATCCCATCATTCATAGCTTTAATTTTCTTATGAATATTTTTTTCATCACCATGAGAAATTATATTCTTTAAAATAATGATGCTTGGGAAAACAATAGAAATAGTAATTATGTTTAACCTTACATAATAATTACCATATCCATCTTTTCTAGATCAATGTGCTCTAGCTCTTTTTTTATCCTCATTTTGTTCAGAACTCCACAATACTTCCTACTCAAAGAATATTATTCTATATTTTGCTTCCCTATGTGGTACTATATTGAATAATCATAATCCTTGAGTAAATAGATCAATCAACTTTTCCTTATGTTATTTCTGTGAGAATATATATTTCAAACTCTTGTGATATGTATATATCTCACACCTTTCCCTATATAAATAGTGTCTCGATATCATCAAGGAAAATATTATAGCTGAAAACTCAAGATCATGAGTTGGATAGTTATGTTCATGATTTTTTAACTTCCTTGATGCATATATAATAATTATTTCATTCTGCATGAGGAAATAGTTAATTCTTTTCTTTTATGCATCACTATAAATAAAAAACACACCATTTCCTGATGGTAGATTCAGGATCAAAGCATTCACCAATATCCCCTTTAATTCATCAAAACACTCTTCAAACTATTTTTTCCATACTAACATAATCCCTTCATGAGTATGCTTGGTTAACATTTTAACTAATTGGGAGTGGTTCTGAATGAAATGATGATAATAACCTTATAAACCCATAAAATTACATACCTTAGTTATGTTTGTTGGTGTAAGACCTTCCTAAAATGTCCTTTTCTTTGATGGATCAAATGAGATTCCATCTTTAGAGACCATATGGACAGCTAAATAAAAAGATTAAAGCTTAAATTCACACTTTCTAAAATTTTCATAAAATTCATTTCTTCTAAGAGTCTTCAAAACAACCCATAATTGATTTTCATGGTATTTGTAGTTTTGGAAGTATACCAATATATCATCAATAAATACCCCAAAAAATTCATCAAGATATTCCTTGAAAACTCTATTCATTAGATAAAAAAACACATTGGGAACCAGGAAAGCTGCTAGGTAGACCTCTATTTGAAGGAAGAATCACCTTGAGGAGTGTTTCTGTGACCATAAAAGGGCTTCATGCCAAACTGGAATGGGATGCAATGGAAGTTCAATCAGTTTTGGGAATTATGATACAAGATAAATATGGGATGAATGCGAATGAGTCAAGGTTGCAGTCCTTTAAGATCTAGAATCATATTTACCCTTACATGTAGTTGTTGTATCAGCACTCTAACTGGTTGGTAGGTAGAGTAGACATTAATTTCTGGCTTCATGACTTGGGGCATGCAGTTTGTAGTTCCCAGGGTGCCCCACCCCAAACCTTTCATTTCGTGAGGTTAGTGGCCAACTGAGCTTTATTCAGTATATTCCAGATGAGAACCAACGATTTATTTTCAAGTCTGTGGTTATTAATGATGAACCTAATAACCTTGTTTTTATAGGAAGCTCATCTGGGGAGTTCTCTTTAAAGGATTTATCCTAGATGAGGAGGGATAATTCCATTGTTGATACGTGGGGCTGACATTGTGGTGTACGGAGGTCCCCTCTAAAATTTCCTTCTTACTGTGACATGTTAGGAACTGTGACCTACCCACTGATGAAAACATCAAATGCACGGTGCGCACTTCACCTCACTGTTCTAGTGCTGTCACAACCCCTAGAAAGGAATTGTGGATCATCATTTCATTGATATTTAGTGGGATAAATGGATTTGGAAGGCCTATGGTGTTTTTACAGGAAGGAATGGTCATGGAGGAATGTTGGAAGTTTTTATTAGCACCAGGTTTTAGGGAACATGGGAACATGGTTCCGAGAGGAAGGTGAGGGTAGTAATTGTTTTAGTAGGGTGTTGGAATATCTGGTTGGTGAGGAATGATTCACTTCACAAGTGTTTCTGTGGTTATTAATTCGAATACTATTAAAAATGAGGAATCTATTTCAGTACTTGGTCCTGTTATGCACTGACTATCATGCTGCACCATGAGTTAGTGGCCTGGTCCCGCACCAGTTTCTTTCCAACTGGGCTTGCAACTAAGGGCAGGAACACATGGTTCGTTAGTGTTTGATTCACTCTGGGGTCAACCTTAATATAGATGGATCTCTTATTGGGGGGAGATGGATGATAGTGGTGTCATTATGAACCTAGAGGGATCAGTGATTGCAGCTTTCTCATCTTTCTATGGTAGGTGTGACACCTTAAAGGCTGAGGTTCAAGCAATTCTCACAGGGCTGGAGTTGTGCAGGCAGCGACACATCATGCTGGATGCGGTGGAAATAGACTCTCTTATTCCCTTAAAAACATTATTTGGTACTTTTTGTTCTCCATGGAATGTTTCTTACCTCATTCGGATGTGCAGACAGCTCCAGGGTAATCTTGTTGAGATCACTCACACATGGCGGGAGGGGAACCAAGTTGCATATTTCTTGGCATCTCTGGAATCACAAAATTAAAGTACATCTTCCTTCTTTAGCATAGGCTATTTTCCTCATGAGGGGGTGAGTTTTGTAAATAATTATTCTTTTGGACTACATTATTTTAGACCCTCATGAGTTCTTTTGTTACTCAGTTTTTTGTATTTCTGTGTTCTCCATTGAATTGATAAAAATGTAAGTTTTCAGTCAGCCAGTTCAACTAAAACAAAGGGTTCATTAGTTAGCGAAAAAGTAAATATTGTAAACTCTTAATGCCCATACCTAGTTTGAAATGCTATCTTTTTAATATCAGCCTTCCCCAAATGGAAAAACTAATATCTATATTGAAGGTAAATCATAGATAAATATTGGGCTCGATGAATTTGATAAAATAAATCACCAATTCAAGGAAGAGGATACATGTTATTTATTGTAATGAGATTTATTCCCCTATAGTCAATACACAACCTCATGGATCCATCTTCCTGCTTGACAAAGAGAAAATGGTCTCCCCATAGAGAAATAATAAGGAGAATAAATCCATTATCACTAAATTCATATAGTTTTTTCTTTGTCTCCACTAATTCCATTATTTTCATTATATAAGGAGCCTTTGATATAGGCCTTTAACCAAGAATTAAATCTATAGAAAACTCAATTTCCCACTCCAGTGGATGTCAAGGTAAATATTATGGGATTAGATAAACCTATTAATGCACAAAAAGTAAATCCTCAATTTCAATATTTCATTCCATGCACATAGATACTATTTTCTCTACCTCCTAGGAATTTCCTTCATAATAGCTAGAGGGGGTGGATCTAGATAAGAATCACATGGTAAGGTTTCTTCTCTAAATATAAGGGACTCTGCATCATTTAAAAAAATTGTAACTTCCTTATTGAAATAGATTTTTTCATCGTAATTTCAAATCCAATCCATACCAATAATTATATAAAAGTCAATCATAGATATAATGATAAGGTTAGTAACTAAAGAACATTTATATATCACAAAGATGACGGATTGTCACATATTTGTTGCAATGATACATCCCTTAATTATGTGTTTTAACTCACTACTCCTTTACTCAATAAAATTGCAAATGTATAATTTTATTGGAAAACAAGGAAGATAAAAAGAATGCGATAATCAATAATCGAATAAATAATTATATAAGATTGAGGAAATGATTAAAGTACCTACCACCACATAATTTTTTCTCCATTAGCCTTATTAGGGTGAATTTATCTTGATATCTAGGAAATTAATGTGAATAACGTATCATATCTTTAAAATTATTTAATTCAACATTGGTAGGTTATTTATGTCCCTTGTAATCATGGGCTTGGTTGACTTTTTCTACACACTTGTAATGGACTCCATTCCCTTCCGAAAAGTATCAAGGTTTTTCTTACCAAAATTACTAAAGTGTTTAAAGTCAAACATTACCTTCTTCTCCATTCCATTATTTCCTTTTCTGTAGTGTTCAAAAACCATCTTATTCTCTTATTCAAATATCAAATCTTGTGAATTTGATAATTATATTTTAATCTTGATAGCATATAAGACTATATCATTATATGATGAGAAGTTTTGGCTGATCAATGCCATTTAGATTAATGGTTTTAAAATATCAATGAATCAATAAATATCTATACTTATATTATGTACGTATTTAGTGTAATTATAGGTTATCCTAATAAATTTTGCGTCATACTTCACAATATTTTTATCCTCTTTCTATCTCAGACAAATGAATTTCTTCAACATATCTGAAAACTATTCATGAGGAAAATATTTTTCATGGTAAAATTCCTTATAATCCTTCCATTACATATTTTATATTTCTTCCTCCTCATTTGTGTTCTGAATTACTGGCCACCATTTATCCGCATCTCCCGATAGACAATAAACATCCATGAAAACATTCTCCCTTTCGTTACTTCACAAAGCAAGAAGTTTCTTCTCTAAGGAACTTATCCACTCCTCTATTACAAATTATTTTTTAGTCCCATTTAATGATGGAGTCTATTGTATCATAACTATTACTAAAATTTCTCCCCCACATTGTGGTTCATGATGTTCCATATATGTAAGGCAACTGTTCATAATAAGATTTAGCCATCCAATTATAGTTATATGTTTCTCCGCACCAGTCGCAGCATTAAAACCAACATCATTATCTTATATAGGAGGAATATACCAACATGGGATACATACATTCATACATTTTCCATTCCTTCCAATATGATCTATTTCTAAATAATGGCATACAATAAATTAGGTTATGTATCATAATGTTTAATGTCGAACTAGAGAAATACATATCATAAATTGAAAATTTATACATGTCTAATATCATATTCATAAGTATGGTTTCTATGGGGACATATTTAAATTTAAATCCTTAATAATGGTTTATAAAAAAAATGAATTATCCAAATCATATACCCAAGGAGTGTAAAACTAGGTGTGTATTAAGGCCTATTTTCGTGTACCAGGTTACCCCAAGTCAGGCCCAAAACACCATGTCTGAGTTGTTACTCCAGGGTAAATATGTTCCAAAACCACTACCACTTATAGTATCCAAAAATGGATTTATTTCTATGAATATCCACATAATATCTATATGAACAAAATTCTAGAACGTTCTTCAATTATTATTTACAATATCTATCTTTGGGTTATATTCCCTAATATTTGTTTTCTAAATCTATTTTCCAATTTTTCAACTAAACTTCCTCTAATACCAACTATAAATACCCAAACCCTAGTGACCTCAAGCTGGAGAATTACTTTATAAAATTTTCATATAAATAAGTAAGATGAATCCCAAAGGACGTATTATTTTATTAGAATTGGAAAATAAGATAAATACATTAGTTCAACATTACAACTTGGAATGGAGAAATAACACTGATATTTCATTTGGAAACAGCCACAACTCCTTGATTATCACTATAATTCATTCATAATATTCATATTCATATCTAGGGTAAAAATTAAATATAATAAAGGGGTGATCTTAGGTTCTCATTAAGGGTAAATAACACAATAGAATCATAAGTAACAAGGCATGGTGATAAAATAAAAGTACACATGCAATTAAAACATAATCTTGAGCATAAAATGATAGGAATAAAAGTTGATTAAATAATTCCATAATAAAACATAATCATGGGAATTATAAAAGTGGAATAATAACATGGATTATCAATTACTAAATTCCTAATGAGGGAAAATATAATACAGGATGTCATAACCATTCATTAAAGGCCTTAGTAAAAGACCATACATAAATGGGTAAAAACCAAAAAAGTATATCTCATGAGACCTACCGATGCAACGAGGGGATATATTGGGCCCCTATCGATGCATACAATGTCCAATTCATTCCTCATATGAATGTGGTAAAACATAATAAAAAATATTAATTCATATTGAAAATAAAATATGAAATGTAAATTACTTTCCCCAATATGTAAACATAATGAGAAACCACTCATAGTAATATATAAAATGGTATCAAGATAGCACATAGGCAATAAAAATAATCATAAAAAGTTCAATATAACATGGTTGAATATATAAATAAATATTAATCGTAATTAAACATACTAATCAATTAGGTTTTTGAAAATAGATAAAAACACTTTTATAAAATTGATGGGGAATTCTTGAGATAAAATCTATTTTTACTATGAAAAGAAGTGTTCTTTTGGAAAAATATTTGTATAAAACAAAAAATTAACTATAATATTCCTTAAACTATATAATAATTTATTTTATAAAAATAATGGTGTCTTAAAATATATAATAGAGGGTACTTGAAAATGGGTAAGAAATGGAGACTTTCCCTTTAATCGGGCTTGCATATCAGGAAGAAATGAGAAGGGAACCTTGTAAAATATTTATTATCCAATCAAAGAATGATGAATGGATCAGGATATATGATTTTGTAAAACACACACACATATATAATTTAATTTTTTTTAAAAGAATTAATTATTACATTGGTGTGTAGAGGAAGAAAGAATAACACGAAAGAAAATGGAGGATTGGGAAGAAATCCCATACCTTATGTCTGAAAGTGTTATTCACTTGACCTTAAGGCCCTGGAATATAAAATTATACTCATAAATAATTTAATTCATAATGTATTAGACATATATTTATTTTATTATAATTTTACTATGTTCATTTATGACATTTTTGATTAGTTATAAGATTGAATTTTGTGGTTCTTTAGTGTTCATTTCCTTGATTTCATGATCGATTTGCTTGATTATAAGTAATGGAATTCATGTAAAATGGGTATAATTATTAATAATTGTAATTACATGTTATTTATAAACAACTAGATACTTAATTGGCATTATTTATTATTTTTATTATATATATGATGATGAATCATTAATGATATCTGTTTAGATTAATTATAGCGGTTTTCGATCACGATGAACTATTTTTATTATAATATTTCACACCATATATATACAATGATTATATATCCTTAGATAAGATATAATACATATTTTATATTCTGGTTCAATAATAAAAATGGTTTCATCACCAACATTGGAGGAGAAATTAATGAACGAAAGTCTGTCGCCCACGAATGTTCAGTATAGGAAAACAGAATATTTACGACAGGAGATTTGCGACGAGATCCCGTCGCAAAAGACCTTTTGCGATGGGGCGCCGTCGCAAATTGCCCATTGCAGAAAACGACATCACAAATAGTTGTTTTTGCGGTGGTCCTGTCGCAAAAACAGTATTTGAGACTGTATTTTTCCCCCATCGCAAATTGGTTTTCGTTTATATATAAAAAAGGTATGTGCGACGGGCCGTCGTAGATATATTAGTTGCGACGGGTTTCTGACCCGTTGCAAATGGGAAATTTAAAAAATATTTGCGACGTAGGTATTTGCGACAGACCGTCGCAGCAATAGTTTTTACGATGGGTATTCTTCCCATCGCAAATGGGACAGTAAAAAAAAATTTACGACGGGACACCCCATCGCAAATACTCCCGTCACAAATACTAAAAAAAATAGAAAAATAAAATAATTAATACAAATCGTATAATACTATATAAAAATAATAATAATATTAATAATATAAAAAAATTCTATTATTATAATATAAAAATATATATATATATAACATAATTATGAAATGTTAACATAAAATAATAATAATATGAATATAAATAATATTATATTATATAAAAATACTAATATTAATAATATAAAAAATTAATATATTATTATTATTAAAATATGTATATAATAATAATTTTAATATTAATAATATAAACATATTATATTATTATAATATTAATAATATAAAATATATATAATATAATTATAAAATATTAATATCAAATAATAATAATAATATGAATATAAATAATATAATATTATATAATAATAATAATACTAATATTAATAATATAAAAAATTAATATAATATTATTATTATTAAAATAAACGTACATATTTATGAAAAAATAATATTAATAATGTTAATATTATTAAAATTATAAAATTATAAACCATTCAATATTAACAAAAAATATAAAATATTAAAAGTAATATTACTAAAATAAACAGACATTATAAATAATACTAATAAGTAATAAAATATTAGAAAAAATAAAAACAAATTAAATCATGAAATATTCATACCAATATGAGAGAGGAATTGTAAATAGTTAATATGACAATAAACTACGAACTCAAATGTTTGTTACTTGTAAAAAAATCACTGGGGGTGGATAATCTAGAGGACCTGGATGAGGTGGTGGAGGAAACTCCATTCCTAAACTACGAGTCAGACGATGCATGTACTCCATCTTCTCCTGATGTTTCTCCTCATATCAACGCCTCTCCTCATCATGCTGCTGACGCACCTGCTCCTGCCATCGACGCATCTCCTCATCGTGCTGCTGACACATCTTTGTCCTTCCCCTGACGCAAATCCTCTATAAGCTGACTCTTAGCACGCAGCTGCTCCTGATACTGTGTGGAATAAGATGATGCCTCTCCACAAGATCCTATCGAGCCAGACGCCAACATCGCATCAGTACCATAATAAGCTGCAGGAGTCAAATGAGAGCTGATACTAACTACTCGGCCCTTATCGAGGCCATACTGGGTCGCCTGCATCCATGTCGTCTCATCAAAATGGTGGGCACTAGTCTGATCACCCATCTCGTCTTGACTCTCAGCCTGTGTCTGAGATGTCACAGCCTCATATGACTCCTTAAGTTTCAATTAGAAATTAAAATAATGAAAATATTATATGCATTTAATTTGCAAACTGAAAAGAAAATAATACTGACCACAATCTGACGCTAGTGGTCACCTCTAATCTCTCCAGTATCCGGATCAGTGTACATCCTCCGATAAACACCGTACGTCGTAATACCGGGCTGCTCGGATTCCTATATGAATATAAAATAAACTATTTATATTTAATATTGTATAAAATATTAAAAAAAAGTACTTACCAGACTCTCTCTATGCGCATGGAATGTACGCCTACCGGCTCGATGCGTCACCTCTTGTCTCCCCTGATTCTGTCGACCCAATGCAGATATCCTCTGAAACCCACCACCCAACCAGTGTGTACATAATCCATCCCAAAAGTGAGATTAAATTTACTCTACTCAGTGGGCTCTACAGGACTCATCAAATTCTGTCACTCTGGCTTTCCTCATAGCCACCTTTCTCAAATTATGCAAAAACTGACGGAAACGGTCATGCATAGACACCACCCATGCCGCGTGGATAGTGGCATGCATGCTCTTGTAGATGGGATACCATAAACCCTAATATATAGTTATTAATGAATTAAATTTCAAAATAAAAAATATTTAATTATGTACCAGCCAATGATCGAACATGGCGGCCTTCACATCAGCGAGAATCTGATCCCATGTGAGCCAGGGATGAGAAAAATAATTGTGCAAGATAGCGCTCCCCTGTCCAATAGCTATATGTGTAAAACTGTGGAAAAAGAAAAAATAATCAAAAATTTAGAATATAAATAAATTATAATGAAACATAAATAAAATACACAGGTTACCATAAGACCGCATGTGTGCATCGAATCCAAGAGGTGGACGTCGCTCGGGGATTGGATCTTGAATCATCAATCTGGAAAGACCGTGCCCCCTCCGAGTGCTCACTGTAGTGCCAATAGCCCGAGGATCAGATGACTCAAGATCCTCATCATCCATAGGTAGCTTAGCCTCCAGCAACTGACGATACGTTTCTGAGTCCATCTAAAATAGGAAATTATTTTTATTACAAACAGTTGAAAATAACTATTATGTATAGATATATATTTGTTATGATTATAACCATCATTTTACTATGTCAATGTTCATCTTCATAATCATCTTCATAGTTTTCAATTTCAATGTCTTCATCTTCCTCATCAACATCATCAATTTCCATATTAGTTTCACTTTCATCATCTCTTGTCATTTCAAATTCAGTTGTAACATCATTGACAACACTGTCAATATCGACCCTTAACTATCTGGTGTCATCCTCGATATTCATGTCACTTTGTGAAAAAGATGTGTTTTGAGGAGTGTCCTGAAAAATTTCATTTCCTTTCACTTCAGTGGAACTACATTCAGTTTGAGTAAACTGATTTTCTCAAGATTTAACGTTAATTATACTCCACCAATCATCCAACTCTTTTGCAGTAGCACATTATTTTGCATAATAAATTTGATATGCCTGATGAGCCAATAAAAATGGTTCATTTACTGCAAGAATAATTTTATGTTTAATATCAACAATTCAATGAGTCGGATGAACACGCAAGCCTCTCTCACTATCCATCTATCGACATTTAAACATTTTTACATAATTATGTCCCAAATAACACAGTTTAATAATTTCTTCACGCATGCCGTAAAAGTCAACTTCAATATCTCTATGATGTGACCCCTTCAAAAAAACACCACTATTCATTGTTTTCTTTGATTCCCCATATGCACGTGTATGAAAGCAATAACCATTCACCACATATGCATTATATGATTTAACCATTTTGGATGGTGGGCTACTCAATATATGCAATCGACTATCAATATTATCAGTATGTACAAATACCTGAAAATTTGTAAAACATTTATCACTATTACAAGTAATAAATTGATTTTATATGTAAAACCAAAAAAGAATGTATGTTACCAGTTTTTGAAACCAGTAGGAAATTTTTTTTTGCCGACGTTCTTCTAAACCAGCTACTGTAATTTGTGGAAATTGTTTCTTGATATAATCATCATATAACCTAAAAATACAATATGATTAATTTACTGTAACAAAATTTATATAGTAAGGGATAGGAGCACTCACTGTACAATTGGTGACATTTCTCCGCAGTTGAGTAGAACATATGTATGAGCTCTATGATGTTCATCATGTGAAAGCCATCTATCATGAACTCTAACAAAGCCATGTTCGGGCTGATTGACAACTGATAATTGATTTTTCATATCATCATCAACATTCAACTCGTTCTATCCCATGTGGTTAAATTTTGAGGGATATTCAGATTCAAAATATTGAGAGCAGAATAAAGCAATTTCCTCTTGAAAATAAGCTTCAGCAATTGAGCCTTCAACTGATGCTTTGTTACGTACTTTTTTCTTCAATTTCTACATGCATCTCTTAAATGGGTACATCCATCGAAACTGAACCATACCTCCACATTTTTCTTCATGTGGAAAATGTAATATCAAATTTTCCATTGATTCAAAGAAAGCCGGTGGGAATATTTTTTCTAGTCTTCATATAATTACAACAACAACTTCTTCCAGTTTTCTTATTGCATCGTAGTCTGTGGTCACTGCACACATGTCTCAGAAAAAATATGATATATCTGTTATCGAATCCTAAATCTTATAATTCAACAAACCTCTTAATCTGATAGTCATAAATATTTCTATTTTAATATGACAATCATGACTTTTTAATCTGGTAATATGACCATTTTTAACACATCTGCCCAAGTTAGAAGTATATCCATCTAGAAGTCTCAAATATGCAATCCACTAACAAAATAATAAGTGAATCTCTCTGGTCAGTGTATAAGCTACTTTTGGCTTCATTAATCTCTGTGATCTGACATTTTCAAACAATTCAAGTTCTGGTTGCCTACAAATTTGGGAAAGATCTAATCATGCCATTACATTATCTTTGGTTTTACCCGGTGTATCCAAAACTGTATGAAATAAATTATCAAAATAGTTCTTCTCAATATGCATGACATCCAACATGTGTCTGACCAACAAATCATACCATTATGGAAGATTCCAAAAAAATCTCCATTTTTTCCAATTGTATTCTTTCCCAAAGCCATGAATTTTCTGTTGGTTTATTGTTGGTCCAAAAGTGATGGAAGGTAATGAAAATTCAACTGATTGTAACTCTGTACCTGAGATCATTTTTGGAGGTTCATCTCTTTCAATTCAACCTTTTCTAAAAAATTATTTATTCCTCTGAAAAGGATGATCTATTGGAAGACATATACGATGAAAGTCAAAATAGAAAGGGTTTTTTTCCATTCACGAGCATAAATGCTTTGTTGTCTCCCATACAGTAAGGACATGATTTTGGACCGTGTGTACTCCATCCAGATAACATGCCATATACTGGGAAGTCACTAATTGTCCACATCAAAGCAGCTTTCATTACAAAATTCTGTTTCATAGTAGCATCATATATACCAACACCATGACTCCACAATGAATTTAACTCATCAATCAATGATTTCAAATGAACATCAATATTCTTTTTTCGGATGTACTGGGATTAATAAAGTCAAAAAGATATAAGGCTCTTTCATCAACATCCATGGAGGTAAATTGTACGGAGTTATAAAGAAAGGCCAATAGGAATACTAACTACCAAAAGATCTAAATGGACAAAAACCATTAGTAGAGAGACCTAATCGCACGTTCCTGGATTCTAAAGAAAAATAAAGATGCACTTGATCAAAATGTTTCCATGATTCACCATCATATGGATGAATCAAGCTTTTACCAATTGAAATATTGGTTTTGTGCCATGAAATCATTGTCGTTGTATTCTGAGACATAAATAAATGCTGCAACCTGGGTGTAAGTTGGAAATATCTCAACTGTTTTACAGGAATCAATCTAGGCTTCCCAGATTGAGCTTCTTTATACCTCGATTGTCCACATGTGTGACAACTATCCAATGACTCATTTTCACCAGAATATAAGATGCAATCGTATGAACATGCATGTATCTTCTGATAAATAAGGCCCAGATTATGAACCAGTCTCTTTCTCTCATAATAATTAGCAGGCATCACATTTCCTTCAGGTAATAGTGCTTTAACCAAAGAAAATATCTGATCAAAATAGTTATTTGACATTCCATTATCTGATTTAATAGCCATAAATTTTGCAACTGTTTCTAATTTACTTATCTTGCAACCAGGATATAATGCATCCTCAGTAGACTTGAACAACTCAGCAAATTCATATGGTGCCAACTTGAGAGTTAAATCAACATCATCCTCTATTTCAATTTGTTGAACGGATGACCCTGCAACATCATGTACTAAATTCTGAAACCGTAATGGATCCAAATCAAATTATTAGTATCATCTCTGGAACTACGTTCACCGTGTTGATACCAAAAAATATAATCTGATTGAAAACCCTAATGCAAGAGATGTTTCAAAATGATGTCAAATGTCTCAGACGTTCTCAGAGAATTTTTTTTAAAAGGACACTTAATTGTCCCTTCTGAAACAAATTATGAGATTGATGATGCAAATGATAATAAAGCTTCAACACCATCAACATATACATGATTTAAACAAGAACCCTTTGGATTTCAGTGATGATTTATCCAAGCGTGGTCATCTAATAATGATTGATGTTGACTTCCTTATTCTATATTCATATATATGTTTCTAAAAAATTTAAAATCATTACTATTGTTAATAATTTTATATAAGAAAAACAATATCCTAAAAAGAGAAGATACATAATTACAGTTATTTCTTAGTAATTACCAATAATTATAGGCGACGGAGTTAGTCTGTAATCATCCCCACTAATTATTATTAATTTATCAATAATTAGAAATACTTGGAAAAATGAAATATGCTTGAATAATGAAATAAAATTTTGTAATCATCATTGTGGAAATTATTTTACTAATTATTCTTATTTTTTTCCAGAGGATTAGCGGCAGCTCTTTTTCCAGACGACTCATCTCCTTGCAAGGAGATGAGTCGTCAGGGAAAAGAGCTTCTTTTGTCCGACGACTCATCTCTTTTTATCTTTCTCCCGACTGAAATCAGTATGAAAAACTTGCTCTGAAATACGTTAGAGCACATTTTTCATACTTATTTCAGTGGGAGAAAGTAGCAAAGATATAAGACGTGGAGAAAAAGGTAGCCACCAATCTGCTAGAAATTGTGGCAATTTATAACCATGTACTCTAATTTATTTGATTTTTGATTAATTTTTAAAAATTATTATTAATTATTACTAATTATTCCAAATCTCAATATTTCCAACAGATTTTTCTCTATTCTTAACATGTTCAAATCTTAAAGGCTCGTCAATTTTCAGGTCATGCCCAATAAAAATTTTGCATCAGCCATGTCCAATGTAAACTCTATAATTGTCCTCACATGGTTGATCGCCTCACAGGTAGTGTTTCAATAGGATAACACAAGTAATGTCGTTCTCGTCTTTAAGAATCATCTTGCATTACCCTTTACATAGATCATTCTTCCTTGAAAAATTAAGAGAACTTTAGTATCTTTCCCTTAAATTTTCAAGAAATAATGGTCTATGTAAAAAAGTCATTTGATATGATTCTTATAGATGAGAAAGACATGACTTGGGTTGTCCTATTGAAATGCTACTTGTGAGGTGATCAACCAAGAAAGGACAATTATAGAGTTTACATTGGACACGGTTGATGCAAACTTTTTATTGGGCATGACCTGAAAACTGGTGACCATTTAAGATTTGAACATGTTAAGAATAGAGAAAAACTTGTTGGAAATATTGATAATTGAAATATTTTATAAATATTTTATAATTTTAATAATATTAATATTTTTTTTTATAAATATTAGTCATTTAATAATAAAATAAGTATATTATTAGTATTATTTAATTCTTAATATTAGAGTAATATAATATTTTATATTACGTTACTATTTATGTTACTAATTATATTACTAATTATGTTACAAATTAGTAGTGCGAAGATATGCATATAGGTCGGGTGGTTAATCAATCATTGAATAGAAAAACAAACGTGGTTGACCGCTCATCTACCTCAATTTTCTTTTCATTTGTGTGTTGAGGCTTGACAGGAAAATTCTACCTCCACATGTAATATTTGTTTTTAATGTCAAAATTATAAACCTCCTCACCTCTATGCTGGCAAGGAGGTTGATAATTTTGACAGTAAAAGAAAATATTACATGTAGAGTCAGAAGTTTCCTGTCAAGCCTCAACACACAAATGAAAAGAAAATTGAGGTAGATGAGCGGTCAATCACGCTTGCTAATTATACTAATTGTAGTTTCTAATTATACTAATTATAGTTTCTAATTATCATAATTGTCGTCGCTAATTATCATAATTGTAGTTTCTAATTATCCTAATTGTAGTTGTTAATTATCGTAATTGTAGTTTCTAATTATCCTAATTGTAGTTGCTAATTTTCCTAATTGTAGTTGCTAATTATCCTAATTGTAATTACTTCCTAATTATTTTAATTACTTCTTAATTATTTTAATTGCTTCTTAATTATTTTAAATGATTCCTAATTATATTAATTGCTTCCTAATTATTTTAACTGCTTCCTAATTATTTTAATTGCTTCCTAATAATTTTAATTTCTTCCTAATTATTTTAATTGCTTCTAAATTATTTTAATTTCTTCTTAATTATTTTAATTGCATCCTAATAATTTTAATTGCTTCCTAATTATTTTAATTGCTTCATAATTATTTTAATTTCTTCCTAATTATTTTAATTACTTCCTAATTATTTTAATTGTTTCCTAATTATTTTAATTGTTTCCCAATTATTTTAATTGTTTTCTAATTATTTTAATTATTTCCTAATTATTTTAATTGTTTCATAATTATTTTAATTATTTCCTATTTCTATTGATAATTCTTTTAATTATTTCTAATTATTTCTAATTAATTAAATCTAATTATTTCCTAATTATTTGATAATTATTTTAATTAAATCAAATTAAATTTATTTATTTCTTAATTATTTTAATTAAATCTAATTAAATCTAATTATTTCTTAATTTTTTTATAATTATTTTAATTATTTCTAATTAATTTGATAACTATTTATAATTAAATATAACTATTTCTAATTAAATATAATTATTTATAATTAAATATAACTATTTCTAAATATTTATAATTAAATATATTTAGTTCTAATTATTACCAAAACATACCCCGGGAGTGTCGAACCAAGAGTGCAGCAAGGCCCATTGTCGTGTACCAGGTTACCCCGAGTCAAGCTCGAAATACCTTGTCAGAGTTTTCACTCTTAGGTACATCTGTGGCAGAGCCGCCTCTACTTGTTCGTATCCAGAAAACGATTATTTGGTTCAACCAAATAATCTAATTATACAATATAGCTACTAAAAATTATATTAAAAAAATTAAAATTAACAATTAAAAATAAAATTAACAATTAAAAATAATTTAATAATTAAAAATAATTTAAAAAATAAAAAAAATATAAATACATTAAATATTTTGAAGCAATTAATGCCTTCTAACTCCTTCTCTCCTCTTATCATAAGAAAAAATTAATCCGAAAGAAATTTTGAACTTAGAACTGGAAGTTAAAGAGAGAAAAAAAAAGAGATTTGAATGATTTGGAAAAAAAGGGTGGGGGTATATATAGGATAGATTATTTCCAACGGTCTTATTTGCGACGAGATACCGTCGCAAATACCTTTACCCGCATTAATTACGTGCGGCGGTTAAAAGTGTTTTTGCGACGGAGCCGTTGCAAATAGCTGCCTTCCGACATACCATTAGTGACAGGTGGATATCCCCATCACAAAATCTTATTTACCGCCGCCGGTATTGGCGATGGGCCCCGTCACAAATAACACCTGCCGACAAATTTTTTGCGACGAGACGATTTACCCATCACAAATAGTATTTACCGCCACAGGGTAGTTGCGACGGGTAGAAGGTGACCATCACAAATAGGCTTCCTACGTTTTGGCGCACAAACCGCGCCATATCTATTGCGATGGGTACGGTATTCCCGTCACAAATAACTGACCATTTGCGACGGGAATATATTCATATCGCAAATATTCTTTTAGTCAGATTTTTTTCGACGGGAATAAATCCCATAACAAATAACCCGTCGCGATAATCGGTTTCTCCCGTAGTGGTTGTTAATCAGCACCTCTTGAATGATGATTTTGTTTTTCAAATAAAAAAAGAGAGTAAAGAAATTGATATTGGGTATTCCATTAAAATGATATATTTCAATTATATAGATGATAATGGAGTTATCATTATCATTTTGATAGAGGAGATGAGTAGAGGATAATAAAATAAAATAAATTTAAATGAAATTAAAAGAAAAAGGAAGAGGGGTTGCCTCTTGAATTATCTTCCTTGAGAACCTCATTATGGGAAGGCGTTTTGGTATTTTGGAAAAACCAATAGATCTTGGACATGGGGATATATAAGGGAAGAGTATTTTTATATATTTTTTACCACCTTCAAGGCTTATAGGTGTGAGAAGAAGAGGGGTGGGGTGGTTTTTATAGTGGAGGAGAGGGGGGATTTCTAATTATTTTATTAATAATTTTATTATTTTCCTCAAGACCAAAAATAGAATTGATTCTTGTGACTAAATATAGTAATTTATGAATTTTTATATTAACCAATGGTTCTTATATCATCTAAACAACATCCATGACTCTATAATTCAAGTATTTAACATTTATCGTAACTTTTCATATTTTACTATACGTGAAAATTCATGTATTTTAGAAAAGTCTCAAAAAATAAAACTAACCATTTTTTGACATGTATAATTAAAAAATGAACTCCATTTTATGAAAATAATTTTCCGATTATGAGAAATTTAATTTTTAATTAAAATCATCATTTACTTGAAAATTACATTTTTTAAAATTAAAATTTAGTTTATAACACCCTAAAAAATTAAATAAGGTCCTCTAAAATTATTCAAAAATCTTTGGGAACCAAAATATTTATTTACGATTACATTTTATGAAAATTATTTTTCTAAATAAATTTATTAATTATAAAATTTTAATTAAATATTAGTTTCTCCAAAAAATACACACACTTAATTATTAATTTTTAAAATATTCACTTACTTATACTATGATATAATTATATCATACTTTCATTTAAAAGATTCCTAAATTTTTTTTATACAAACATGGGTGAAATTTCTAATCATTGATCTGATTTACAATTAATAATTGTCATATTACTATTCCTATGGTCAAGTTTCATTATTCATTGCTATATTTTCCTTAACTTCATGAAAAACATCTTATTTCAACCATTTTCACTTATGATGTTTTTATTATGTAATCTAAGTGATTTTATGTGATATATACTATATGAAATAAACATAAAATGTGAAATATCATTGAAAGAGTTCTGGGTCATTACATTATGACTATTCAATTATCTCATAATATTAATAACAACATCAATATGGGTGAGTTTTTGTACCCACCTAATAAGAGAAAAATGGAATCTCATGAAGACCTTTGATAAAAGAATATTTAGTTTCCAATATGTTAAGTATTTGGGAAGGATAACTCATGTGGATATATAAAGGTAATGTGATGGTGGTTTCCATGTTAAACTGATGTTCATAGAGAAAGTGATTTACAAGGAAAAATGAAGAGTTTGATATAGGGACATGAATTTCATAATATGGTACCATTTCTATTTCAATTTCATATGTGTTTGGAATAAGGGAATTATCTTATCCATTCCCAAAATATAAGGGTTAACTTGTAGTCCAGGAAGGACCCATTTTAGGCCAATTTTTATATTGTAGAAGTCTTATATCAATGATTTAATAGATATAGGAATCATGAATAATATAAGTAATTTTCCCTGGGTGTTTTTCTTTAAGGATCAAAAAACATATGTTGAATGTTACCAAAAAACAAAAATTTCATTAGGGGTAAATTGATAATGTCTAATTAGGAAAAATAGATTATTAAAATTATTAAATTAAATAGGATAGTAGTGGTGACCATGAAATTGGTCAGTGATTTGATAACCTAGTTATTTGTGTCATTATTAATGAAGTTTATGAGTTTTTATAAAATTATTTTATTTGAGTAATAAATATTGTTGAATAATATATGATTTCATGTGAGGTTAGATTAATATTTATAGAGTCATGTATGGGTTTACACGTTTAAGGCTATCGAAACCCCTTTTAAGGTTTTAAGTGATGGGATTTTGTGGCGATTTGAATCATTTACTAGGTTTCAGAAAAAACACTATATGAAGGTTTAAATATCCCTTTGGGTGGGTATATTATTGGACTTTAAGTTAATTATGGTCTATTAGAGAGTGATATATATAATATTTTTATGGTTTAAAAGCGATTCATTAACAAGAAATTATTTTTAGAGATATTTTCAGTCAATCTTATGTTTACATTTCAATTTAGAATCTAATGTTCATTCATGATATTTTGGTGATGTTAAATACATTATAATATTTATCACAATGATTAATGATATTTTGTGACATGGATAATTGGGTTATGATATATTTCACATATAGGTTAACATGTTATTTTACAAGACAATTTACATAGGAAAATTAAATTGTATTTTTGTAGATGTAAGGTAAACGATATGAGATCATCTTTGATGTTAAAAAATTCATTATTATAGAGTTTCTTGATGTTATTTGGGATATAGTTTTATTTATTAAATTATCTATGTTGAACAGTTTTTGCAATTGTTGAAATTTTTGAGGTAAATAAGATATTATATACCCTTTGGATATTATCTTAATATATCCTTAATATTCAGTTTTGGTTAGTATGTAAGTATATGAGGAATAACATAATATCATTTTATAGAATATGATATTTATTTTAGTGATATAGGTGTGAAAAATTCATCATGAATACTAATTATTTGGTGAAAAAGATGATTTTTTGTGGAAATGTATTAATGGATGAAATTATAATTATCATGTAAATATATTTTCTTATTTTTTATTACAGATGGTAATGGAATTACCCAAATCTTTGAAAAATATAGTCAAAAAAAAATTTATCCTATTAACTTCAATTCAAATGAATTTATGGGATTTTCACACATCAAATATTTATGGTTTTTTTGACCTCAAAATTCACCTAACCATGTTCTATATCACCCTCTAATAAGCCTTGGGTGAAATGTTTCCCCATTATGTCCATATATTCACTTCTTACTAATGTTATCGTATTTTTTAATATGGTTTCTTGTTATTCTATATTAAATTCATATTTTGATTTCCATATTTTTATGAGGATGTTTTATTAACCTATTTTTTACTATTTTTGTTTTCAAAAATATAATTGACAAATTTCAAACCATTTATCCCCAAGAAGAATCTCAAATTGTGAGGAAATGTTTTGTTAATGGTGGGAGAATGTAACACCTTGAGTTTTTATAATAATAACAGAATGTTAAATAGGAAATACAACATGTAATACTGAGTATAAACAAACCATAAAATATTGTAATTTCAACATGACTATTATAACTTAGCTATTGAGTGGGTGAGTATGAATAGGAATAAAAACATTATGAAAGATTTATATAAAGTACCTACTAAATATAAATGTATTGATTAATTCTTAATGAATGAGCATTCAATATTTTTAAAAGTTATATTATTCTAGAAAACAATATTTTCTTTTAGAACTGATTATTATTTCTTTCTTGGAGAATATATTATAATTAATTATTGATTTTTTTGAAGGTTTATTTTATAAAATTATGTAAATATTTTTAAAAAAATAATTTAAAAATTATAGTATAATTAATTTTTTATATTTTTTTTGAAAATATTTATTTTTTTGGAATATTTAATGAAATATCAATATTTATTAAAAAATTATTTTTTACATTCAAGCATTTAAAAAAAACTATTTAAAAAAATGTTTTCAATTCAAATTAGTTCTCTTATTCTATAAACAATCCAATTAAGTTTACTAAAATAAATTCTATGATTGAATTTTCTATGAATGTATTTTTATACTCAAAATTCATTTTTCTGAAAAACAATTTTTCATTGTGTGCTTTTTTTTACCTTAAATTAGTTTATGTCACTTATAGAAAGAGAATCATTAAAAATTTATTGCAAATTTTTAATTAGAAGGACCATTGTTGGTAAATATTCCCCTTTTATTTTTCGTTAATATGAATATTAATCATAGTAAATAATTATTACCATGGTAAAGGTAAAATGGGTTATCAAAGGTTAAAACTAATGTGATAATGTCTCAATATCAAACCACAACTTTCAATTATTTCATTTTAGGGGATGAATCCAACCCCTTTCATCTGAAATTTGAATATATATAATTTTGGATCCATTTTCCTTTCATATTGGAATTTTGATTTTTTTAAGAGAAGAAAATTGCAAAATGTCATTCTATTGACATTAATACCGGTATTATTTTATCGTAAGGGTAAAATGATGTTATTTTTAGTTATAATAATTTATTTTAAAGATAAACTTATTTTTAATAATGGTAATTATTTTTTACTTTTTAGTGATTGAATAATCAGGAAAAATGCTTACGCAATGTCGATGCATCATTTATGAAATTAATTGTTAAATAAAATAAATGATTTTAAAAATGTTAAAAGTAATACATTTTGGATTAAAAATTTAGTTATATTATTTTTTAGAAAAATTTAACATGTTATGGATGCGTGGAAGGATTATATTTTAGTTTCATCTCTTTCTTGATGTCTTTAATGTCAAAGAGAATAAATATGTTCCAAAATGACATTAAGGATATTTTATGTTGAATAATATTTAATTTAATTATTTTAAAATCTTATGAATATTAAAATAGGACGTGGTGGATAAAAAATGGTCTAAAATGTCATACGTTGGACCTTTATGATCAAATTGTTTCCTTATAAGTAAAATTATATACCTCTAACAGTGAAACATTTGTAACCATATTAAAGGATAAAATTGGTTAACTATGGGGTTAAACCAAAAGATAAAATTTGAACCCCGTGTACATATGTAAAAATTCAATGGGTTGATGGGATTTCCATAAAACCATAGAATATCTTCAAATCTATAACTGTTTGGTATAATTTTTCTATAGAATTATTTTATTATATTTTATTCATTTAATAAATTCCATCATTGGACCACTCATTACTTATAATTGGGAACCCATATTTTATCTTCTTTACGCCACCATGAGCCTTATAGCTCAACCATACCTTGCCAAAATGTTTTCTCAGCATCGTTTTCCACATTTTAGAGGTCTTTGTTTCCCTAAATATCTACCCTAGTGTTTCTAAGGGGAAATATAAAAGAGTTATTTCAAATAAGAGGATGTTCAATCACATACAAAGGGATTTAGACCTGAGGTAAGGATTTTATATCACAATCTCATTATAAACATGGATTTTATAATATCATGTTTTTATGATAATGAAAATTATGTTCAACTTATCAACAAAACTCATGATATTTCTTATCTACTAGAAATTTAATAGGAATGCATGTTTTCCTTTCAATTTCCACTCATTAAGTAATCATAAGGCTAAAAGAATATTTTTATAGGAAAACCAACTTTATTTCACTCTTTAGTTGAATATAATTTTTCATACATATACATGTTTTCTAAAAATGTTTAAAACTGTATTTATAATATTCTCCAATGATTGATTAAAAGAATTTTTAATCATGATTAAATTTTTAAGAAATGGTTTAAAATGAATCTTTTTGAATTATTATGAATGAGGTACTTTTGAATTTTTGAATTTTTGTGAATAGAATGTTTTGTTTCAACTTATACAGTACAAATGGAATTTCTTATCATCAAGGCCAATAAATTATTTGAGGATTTCTTTATAATTTTTTTAGGTTCTTTTAAAGAAAGTGTTTACATAACTATTGGAACTTTTTAGAATTCAAAATAAGTAATTTCGAAATGAAAATAGTATTTTCCATAAGAAATATTTCAATGATTATTTTAAGGGGATTTTCATATAATATCACATAAATTTATGTTAATCTTGTTTTACTATGGGATATTGTTCAAATAAACCACTATTATTCTTAATCTATATAGTTTTTATTATGTGGACAAGATGTTTTTGAAACCCATTTCTTTTCCATGGGTTATACCATGATGAAATGTTTATGAAACTCATTTATTTCTCATAGGTTATGATAATATGAATAATTTATTTTCTTTTGGAATAAATATTTATGGTTTTCATTATGCTATGGGTGATCCCAAAAATATTTATCTCTCCAATTATTTGGATAAATTTATATATCTCATAAGATAAATTGGGATGGAATGACGATTGAACCTAGTTCAATAAGAGATTTTATCCAATATGATAGCATTGGGAGTGAACTATTAATACTATTATGGTTAGGGGAGTGAACCACAAACAGTACGATAGTTTGAAAGTGAGCCTTGTCTACTAAGGAAATTATTTATTTTGTGTATGCCACTAACATATGTCTTTTCCCAATGTTATTCTCTCAAGGATCATGTTCTTTGATTTCATTGTGATTAATGTCTTATGAAATACCAATATTTAATCCATGATTAAAAATTATGATTTATGATATGAATGGTATAATTTTGAAATTTTATTCATATGATCTCATGCCATTATGATCATGTTATATTGATATATCACCTATTTACACTTACTGAGTATATGATCTCACCCTTTCTTATGTTTCATTTCCAAATGTTGTGAATAAAACATTTATGTATTATAAGTAAAATAATTTTTCTAGTTGTGGAGAAATTATTTTAATATGATGTATTTCACTTATGAACCATCTCTTTACGGATCCATGATTACAATGATACTAGGACTATAGAATATTATCACGGATCATTATGTAATGTAATTATTATTATTATAATAAGATGTAATATCTATGTATGAAAATAATTGGTCACTATGGAAACCTTATGTCTACCCTTACATGCCTCCAGGAATCCCTTACTTGTAGTTCATTTTTGAACATGCATGATTTGGATGCACAGTCAGTCCATGGTTGAGTCTAGAAACATGTGGGTCCTAGGATAAACTATGTCAGAGCTTTAGTGAGTTTTTCCTACAGCTTATGTATTTCACTTGGTTTGATAAACGTAGAAAAAATTTTGATGATTGACTCTGCATTCTGAAATTGTCATTTGGAATGGTTTGAACATGGATTGTCTAGTTATGTAGGGTATCCAAGTAAGCAGTGTGATTATTTTTTGGAAATTCAGTGGCCTACACGTTGTTGGCACATAGTTTTGGAAATCATTCAGCCAAAATATGATACCATACATGATTCATTGAATGAATAAATTCCACTTTTACCATATATGTTTGTATACCTCCAACCCTTATCTTATCCACATTTTTCTTGAACGTACCAGGTTGATCCAATGAAGCTCACTCCCAAAATTATCCTTTAATTTTGGTGGTCTCCTCTAGTTTTTATGTGGTTCTATTCATGTTATATCCTTTGAAACATGTTCATATAATTTATTTTTCTCCTTCCATTAATTGAGTTCCTTTATAGGAAAACTATGCCTTTTTGTGACTTTAGGTTCAGAGTTAGTATGAATTTTGGTATTTTTCTCATCCAAGGGATATAGAGGGAACATCCTGGCATGAGGGAATATTCTCCATCAAATTCGATGACACACATCTTGTTAATTTTTGAACTATTGTATGATACTCTTTGTCATTGATTTCTAGTAATTTAATATAATTTATTCATTATTGAGAATGGATTTTTATTTAAATTATTCCCATATGTATGACCCATGAGGGGCCAAATTGATTTAAATGGGATTCTAAACTAGATCATGGGATGAGATTCAATTCCATGTCCTTTTGAAAATGAATACAATAATTTAAATAACATGATTAGATTTAAAAGTAGTTGTGAGAACTAACTTGTGGTTTCCAAAAGAGTCGTCAAATTAAAAGACCTTGAAAAAAAGTTTTTTAGGTTTTGAAAGTGTTTAAAATGTTTTCTATGCATTTTTTTCTTGTAATGGGAATGTTAATTATGGTTATCTATGTTAAAAACTTTGAATTCCTTGGTTGACTTTTATATCCAATATATGAGTATTTTAAATATTTTGAAGTGATCAATGTGGGTTGGTTGCTTCTGAAATGGACATTCATCCCTTGTGGATTATATTTTGGAACTAATTAGTGTAAGTGAATATTTTCAATGTATTTTTTATTGGAAGTGTGAGTTCCCATTGAATTTTAGTTATTTTTTAAAAGTGTTCTCAAGGGTATAGTGTGATGGACATTTTAACTTCTTAATGGTCTTGAAATTCCATAAATGTTTCTAAAAGCGATGTCATATTTAGAATTTTATGGAAAATTGGTTTTCAGAAATGTTCTGAGACCCTCTTGAATTCCCTAATATTATTTTATGCCTTCAATTTCTTGTGGTCTCATAAAGAGATGTTTATTATTGATGCATTGTGTGTGATTATTCTATATTTATTAATGTGGATTCTTGTTGTGGGGATGTGGGAGGTGATGTGTGAGTTATATTAATTTATTTTATATTTTAGATATGGAAAGTTTTATTATGCTCACATCTATTTGACTCATCATGGGAGTCTTAAGTAGATAGTAGTTGACTTGTGTGAGGGAAAACCCTAGTGAAGATATTTGGTTTACAAGGGAGTGTATCATTCTTCCTATGAGATGGTTAGATTGGAAGGAGTGGCACTGCCATATCCTATAAATATTTTTTTTATTAAATGTATGAAATAATTATATGAATGAAATCATTTTTATCATATATATGATGGAATACTAGCGATGTTATCTATCTTGATATTGTGGATGAAGTCATTCTTGGGACACCAATTTCCAAGTAGTTTGATTGGGATTAGGGGATGTTAATAGGTATAGTAGTATGGCCCAAGGTTCTTTTTTTGTTCAAGTGTATTATTATTTGATCTATAAGATGATTACCATGACACTAGTATACTATTTAGGTTCATTTATTGGATATATACTTATAGTTAAATTATATTCTATTCTATTTATATTATTTATTAGAACATATTTAATTATTTTTTATCATTATTGTATGTTTTGAAATAGTGGTTCTTGAATTATTTCTTCCTTCCTTCAATATGTGTCTTACTTTATAAATGTTTGAGAAGGAATTATGAAAATTTATTAATGATTTATAAATGGATCTGTGATTTTAATGTGATTTAAAATTGTTTTGTAAATGTGTTTGAAATTGAGATTTCTTTAAAATGTAAAATGTTTTTTTACAAAGAGTATTAGAATAGTTTTAATTTAATATCATATGTGTATTTATATAAATTAGAGAGTGTGTGTGGGTTTCGAAACCATGATTTCAGGATGATGTTCCTGGTTCTATGGAAATTTTGGTTATTCAATAGAGATTTGGAAAACTGTGTGAAAATTTGAAAAATATTTATGTTGGATGTTTGTATTTAAAAAATGGGGTTGTTTAGAAAATAGTTTCAAAGTGGTAAATGGAAAAGAAAATTTATCCAAGAGGCACTATTCAATGAAGAATGTTTTTTAATTGGTTGTTTTCATTTAAGGATAATTCTATAAAAATACTTTGAACACTCTTTTATTTGTTTATTTTTATTATAAATTTTTTTGAAAAATGATTATTGATAAATTTTATTAAAAACTAGCATATAATAACCCTGTATTTTCATACATTGATATTACATCTTTTTATATTAATATTTCTTAAATTACAAAAACACATGGTTGAGGATTATGAAGGTATAATTCCATTGGATACTAGACACAAAATATTTGTATTTATGGATTTTTCATCAACATATCCCATTAATTTTATCCCACATATTACTCTTCTTAGACATACAATACTTAAAACCATTCTTTATAACTCGGGAAAAGGAAACATAAGAAAGGGTGAGATCTAATTCATTGTAAAGGTAATAGAGGAGATATATAAACATTACATGCATATAAAGGTATCTGCACATGATAATTACATTTGAAAATAATTACATATATATAAAAGATCATAATCTTGAGTCATGGCATAAATATTGGATGTTCATAATACATGACTCATATGGAAATTAAATAACATGATCTATTAGGGAATAACATTGACATAATACATGAAATTATGGCTAACACATTCGTATAAATAATCATTTCCATAGTATTCAAGGTTCAATACCAAGGCTATCATGGTGGAATTAGTTCACTCACCAAACCATCATAATAGTTAAGGATCGCTCCTAAAACCATCATATGAGACAAATTCCATTATTGAAATGGATTTACCCCCAATTCAAGTCTTATTTGTAATGTCATGACCCCAGAATCCAAGATTCAGTACATTATTTTATTGAATTGGAATTGATTTAATCTTAAAATCCCAAGGGACTGAACAATTTAGTAGTTTTAGAAAACCAGATTACTTACATGATACCCATAATTCCTTGGGAAAAGAGAATAAAAAAATTATACATAATAAAATAAAATATACAGCATCCTTGAAACTAAGTTAAGGGAATATTATTTATAAAATGGGGAATGGGAACATAATAAGGGTGATCTAAAATTATTTTTATGGGTATGTAAAGTGGAATAAATGGATAATTTAAGATAATAAATCAACATAGAATGTTAAATAACTGATAACACATTCAACTCATAAAACTATATAAGATATAATATATATGGCAAGAAAAATAACTGAAACACATGTCACTTAATAAATTAATTGAGAATAAAATGAATCCATATATATGTCAATGAAAAATATCATGGCAAAATTAAAAATTAAATGAATTAAATTATTAATTATGGGACATCATGTATCTGGTACAAGAACCACTTCTACTAGGATCTTTCACAAGATAGTTCAAGTCTATGGGTGGAAACCCATATATTTTTCTTAGAAACAAACTCACAGGGGTTTTCACTGACTTATTTCATCTCAAGAGACTACCAATGAATCGAGTTTCTTTCATTAACTATTCGCCAAACCATGTATTACATGTCCAAATAATTCCTCATATATTGGACAATAAATTTGAAGTTATAATTTTAAATCAATGTGTCCAATACCATTTTGATATATTTAAATCATAAGCCACATATAAGTAAATAATTACCAACTGAATCATTTAATACCAAAAATATAAATAGATTCCTGATATTATATATCAAAAGGGGTAATATATAAAAATAAATAATGAAATAAGTGGTCAATATGGCATTTATCTCATAGATGTAAAAAGTGAGATGAAATTCTCTTACCTCACACTTCTGTTTAAGTTTTACATACTTTAACCTCTTGTATAATGGTTTATATCATGTTATTAATATATATGAGAACCTTATTCATAATTTTGATAAAATATATGATCTTATTATATTATTTTATCACCCATTAGTTAGTAATCATTCATCGTTTTAACTATTTTATGCAGTAATTGCCTAGTTTCTCAAGCATGTTTTGATTTTTTATTTGTAATTATAATTACTTAGATCACGATTTCATCATATAAAGAATATAAAAGAAGTGTTAAATATCATATATATTCAATATAACTATATTTATAGTAATCCATAAAATTTTGGAGATAGTAAATGATGTGCATCGTTCATGGAGACGGTAGGCCATACGTATGCATGACAACTACTTTCAATTCATTATTTTATTTAAATAATGAAAAGTAAATGATATATATATTATAATTAAATTATTATATATATGAATTTTATGTCAGATATTTTTTTTAAAACCAACCTCTATGCATCCAATGTATTTTTTGAACAAATCGCATCACATTGAGTAGGCGGAAGTCCACCCTTCCACAAATATTGTTATTATATATACACAAAATAGAAATCTTGAGGTATATATTATATAATAATTCAACAAGTATGATGAATAATAAATTATGGAAAATATATATATCATATAAAAATATAGTGTCCATCATAATTCCCAACGATGAGAGATGGTAAAGGAATAACGGAAAACATCATTTCGTGAGTCGATAGTTCACCATACACAACTTTTAAGTTCATTACGGATTTCCTAGAAGCGTGTGTATATGCTCATAAAAAACATAAGAAAAAACCTATAATTAAATTTAGAATACTAATTTTGTTATATAATCATGGAATAATAAGAAATGAAGGAGTGGGGAAATAAATAATACTAAAGTGATCATTGAAGAACATTACCTTTTCACTAGGTAACTCCTTTGGGTTTATACCAAACTCATTTATTGATTTTCTATATAGATAAAGTTAGTATTCTAGAATGAGAGGTTGTAAATTAGAAGCTCATTTGGGCTGGTTTTGGTCAATATAGTAGGCTAAAAGTGGTGTGAGGAAGTGAAGTTGGAGGTTCCCATTTATAATTGAGGCGAGGGGTACTTTTGGAATCTATCAAACTATTTAAATGATATAAAAAAAATTTCTATAAAAATGGTTAAAAAGTGATTTACTTAGAATATAAGATGATAAGAGGTACACATCCACCCAAAATATAATTTTTATGCATGTTTAGTTAACATTATTTCCATTTTCTTTTGGATCTAACCCTTTGTTAAACCCTTTAACTCTTACTGTGAAAATTTGGGGTTTTTAATATTTAATGGTTAATATAGTTATTATAAAATGGAAAAAACCATAACTAAGTCATGAATGAAAATTTCAATTTTAAAATAAAAATTTGTCCATTTTTTAGATATTTTTTGATTTTTATATGATTTAATAAATGATTATTTATTTTATAATATCATTAATGTTAGTTTTAAAACTAATCATTTCTTCACCTTTTAAAAAATATCAATACACAAGATAACTTCAATAAAAATCCTTTAATACATACCTATGTAGTCTAGGTCATGTATTAAATTATTGGGTGACATTAATAATATTAAATTATATTTATTTTAATATATTTAATAATATTTATTTGATATGTCCATTAATTAAATAATTACTGGATGATCATTGTGAAATCCTTTATTTTACTTATTTAATACCTAAAAATTAAAAATAAAATTTCATGTCTAAAATAAAAAATTTAGATTTAAAATTTAGATTTATAGTATAATATATACTCTAAAAAACAATATATAAAAACGTAATACTCCTTAAAAACAGAAGTGTGATATATTGGACATTACTTAAATTAAAATATTAGAAAAGGCTTAAAGTCATCCAAGTGGATATAATAGGCCATAAAATAGGCCCAAGGATTATTTTGGTCAACCACATATCATAAAATAAAATTATTAAAAGTTTTAGGGTAATTTTATAGTACTTATAATATTAATTTTACCATTAATTACCAGATTTACACTTAACCGTGGTAATTTTAAAAATACAGAAGTTACTATTCATACTTCACAAATATAAAAGAAACCTATTTATATAATTTAGACTCAGAGATTCAAAATATGGAATCCATTTTTAAAAATTCAAATCACATAGGTTTGAGTATTTATTTTAAAATTAATCTCATTGATGGAATGAGGAAATGAGTTTTTAAAGTAAAAACATTAAAAAGATTGAAATATTTTTATATCAAAATTCAATTTAAAATTTGTTCCAATGGAATAAATGAGATTAAATAATAAAATTTATATGTAATTATAATTTAAGACCAATTACAAATATAATTTAACATAACAAATTACTTAGATGAAAAATCTATTTTTGATTAAAATGCAATATTTTATCAATATTCATCAAAATAGGAAAATTATTTGAAAAATGAATAAAATTAAACCACAGTAAATTTTTATAATATAAATTAAAATAATATGGTTAATTCATCAAATAAAATATATAAAATTTATAAATTTGGGTTTAAAATAAGTTCTCCGTTAAAAGGTTGTATAACTACCTTTAGAAAAATATATGATCTTTATCGACAAAATTAGGTGTTTTCTTATCTTATGACTATTAAATCTATTTTATTAATTTAAAAAATATTTTATTGAATATATGTTACATTAATATCATCCACTAATTGAAATTAATTTAATTTATTAATATAAAACATCATTGTGAGCATACAAATAGTTCATTATAAAAACATTTCCTATTTATTCAACAGGTTCTTATATGTATTTGCAATTAATTTATAACCAATAAACCAAACCATATATTTTCATATGTTATTTTATACTATTCATAACCACTAAATTAATTTCTTTGTTTTACCTTATTAGATTAAATAATAATATTTTGATAATATGTTGTTGTTTGGTAATACTCAACCTTGTAGGAAACACAAGATAACTCATTAATGTGGGTAGTGTAAGATTATCATGGTGTTGAATACAAAAAAAAAGATATCAAAAAATTTATATTTAGTCAAAATTGAAAATATTGTAAATTCATGGTGTGTTACATTCTCCCCACCTTAATTAACTTATATCCTGACAATTTAAAGTTAATTTCAGTATTCTAGGGGTCGATATTTAAATATAAAAATTGTTTAAAAAACACATCATAAATATTTTTAATAACACATCTTCTTAATAACAGGGAAAATGAAATGTGAAGATCACCACAAAACTGGGATTTCAAATTTGGGAAAATCAGTGAAAACATGGATATGGAAGTGGAATATGACCATCATGTTCTGATGGAGAGTGATAAATAATTTTTCTATGATAAGGTTTTTGACCAAAAAAACATAATCTAGAGGTGTGA
This sequence comes from Viscum album, assembly GCA_963277665.1. Lineage (NCBI taxonomy): Eukaryota > Viridiplantae > Streptophyta > Magnoliopsida > Santalales > Viscaceae > Viscum > Viscum album. Next base: position 2,049,313,874 of record OY728119.1, read on the forward strand.
ATAAAATTCATTAATATCATAAAAAATTATGATAATAGAAAAAAATTAGAACCACTTTCCTAGAGTTGAGAAATTCTTTCACCCTCAAATGATATAAGTAAATATGAATATTTTATTTTATATATACAAACATTCTTATCATTGTGTCATGAACTGTTTCAACTTCTTTTCAGAGAACAAGTTTCATCACATGGTTTAGTGATACAATAATTACTAAAACCTCATCTAAAGTTCAATTTAAACAATTTCATAAATGGTTAACCTTATGACCCTTCCATGTATTAAGATCCAAAACATTATACTTTGTTCCAAGGTACATAGTAATATCCAATTTTATTTATACATATCAATGATCTCTTTATCCTTCATCATTATCTCAACATAAGTAACATATTAAGGCTTACCTTTCCTTCAACCACATGTTTTTTAGAAAGTTTAACTTGTTACTGAATCACTTTTCTTAGTTATTGGTACCAATCAACACATGATTTTAAATAATTGATGAAAAATTACTATAGTAAAATCCTTATATATTTCAAAATTCATATGATGATACCACTGACCGCGTTGTTGAACACGTCAAATTAGTTGTTTAATTTTGACTAGAATTTCTGCAGTATAGCAGCAACCCTAGGTCGTCTCTTGACGGAGCCTTAGATCATTGATTTAAAAAGAGGGTTATGATTATGAAAGTAGAAGGTGAATTAGGTTTTGTGAAACTTGGTGGTTTTATGATTAATGATGAAAATAGAAAATGAAAGCGATAAAACAAAGTAGAAATGAACAAGATTGATTAAGCGTGATCAACCCAGGGTACTCGCATGATGTTTATCCTTAAACGCTTCATGATATAAGGTTATGATCTTTTAATCCTTGGTTTGTAACACATATAACTAGAATGTTACTGAGTTTATACTAGGATACCTCCTATGGTTCATTCAAGAACACACAATGATTCACCGGACACCGCCAATGATTGGGTGAATTGTGTTTGACTTCATAACCAAAACTCAACAAGGCAACACACGAAAAACTCGATGCACTGTCCATATTTGTATGTTATTTCTTTGTGATACCATTAAATAAATTTACATAGCCTTGATAGTGCTTTTGTGAGTTCAATTGACCAATATAAACCACACAAACACCGCAATTGAAAGGGGGAAAGAAAGTGGTTAACGGTGTGTGAAATATCACATGAATGGGTACCCCCAAACATGATCATATGAGTTGAGAATGACATACCAATACATAACTCAATAAAATAAGAATAGAATATGATGAAAAACAACACAACAATCTTGAATTTAAAAGATCATTCAAATATTACAAACATGAAGCTCGGGATGTACATCACGTTCCTCCCCGGGTGATCACAAGGGGTTTAGAAACCCATGGGGGAGGAGGAAGAGAAAGATGTTGGGGTAGAAATTCCCATAGCCTCCAGAACATCAAGGGATGTTGAGAAGTCTCCTTGGGGACTCCAAAATGGAAGCACCTTGCCTCCTGTCCGAACTTCCAAATGGGGAGCCGAAGGTTCCATTTTATAGGAAAATTGGAAGGTGGTTTTAGGCACACAGATTTATTCAATCCACTTGTACCATGAGTTTCGGCCTTAATAATGTCTTATCTCGCTTTGGAGAAAATATAAAAGTTGTATCTATGCCTCTTTACTATCTCCACCGAAAGTTTTGCACCCTTTGGACAATTACAGCTCACATTATTGATAAAATACAGAACACCACATTTGACTTGGTCCAAATTCGGTGGCTTCAACAGATCAGTTCAGATGGGCCCCATAGAAGCCGAATCAGCATTGTGTTCCTTAATATGAAATGTATCCTATTAAATTTTGGACAGGTCCACAAAGGTTAAGCCCATTTGGATGCACGGATTTTTTTTAATATGAAAAACAGTGGACAGATGTCCATGGATCCATGCAACTTTGGCCCATTCTTCTTCCACTTCATCAAAGGCCCTCCAAATCACCTCCACCTACATTGAAACAATAAAAGAAGTAACATTTACCATTATAATATTTATTAACATTAATTGATTTATTAAAACATGAAGTTAAATTTATTATTATATTTGGAATATTCATTACAAAACTAGTTTAAAACTGCGGTGTAAGGGTGGAATAAAACAGTGAATCGTGCAACGATCACAACCCCACACCTAAACATTTGCACTCCTGGGAAAAGTCACATATCCAAATACAATGATTCATATATATATATTTCCAACATCATAAATATTTATCATTTGAGGAAATTTTATTTAAAGTAAAGTGATCAATGCACGAACTACACCAAGGAGTTCTTCTTAGTGAAAATAGAAAAAGATGTCTCATAAATCATATCATAGCGAAATTCAAAAAGATTCATGATACCCAATTGAGAAAGAAATTCAGAAGTAAACCATGACACTAAATCTCCATGTGTGTGTGTGAAAACCATTCCATGCTATTCTTTCCACCTGCTATCTAGTAAATATATGTTATTTTAACATTTTTCATCTTAAATGATTTTGTCACCGAACCTGTCCTACATCCTTTGCAATAATATTTCAAGACCCACTAATTTAAGCATTCCCAGAAGTCAAACCATAAGCTCCCAGCCTTGATATCCCCATATTTTTCACATTTCATCACTCCCCTCATTTAATTTTTTTTAAGATGCAATTGGAACAAATCTCACACTCATCTCTCAGCCCTTGTTTGATCTCATCACAACACTAATTGAAATAGTTATAACAAGATCAAAGGTTGATGAGGAGTGGTTTTTGACCTGCCCAAGACACAACAATTTTTTTTGAGGGCGTACAACAGTCAGAAATTAGGTACACATGCATAGGTCAATCTGGTACAGTAATGAAACAGATCGGATAAGGAACAAAAATATGAAAATATCATTTAAAGCTAAAAAATATTAACCCAACATATATTTACCTTATATTAAGTGAGAAATAATCACACTTTGAGGTTTGGTTCAAACATTTGTGGAGATATTAGTGACATAGTTTTCCAAAAAAACTACTCACACAAAGGGCATTAATCATCTCAAAGGTTTCACATAGATACGGCCATTTATATCATTGACAGAAAACCAATTCACTAAAAATCACTCCTTGATGGTAAACTCACACACAAATTATTTTTAGCCTTCGTTATGGTATTTTTACTTTCCCCACTTTATGGTCGCCACATCATGTAATTTTGAAATTGTTGATGGGGAAAAATAAAAATACCATAAAGAAGGCCAAAAAGAGAAAATAAATGGAGAAAACGATGAAAATCCTAACTAACCCAGGAATGTATCCACCCCCCCCCCACACCTAGAATGTGTAGTGTCCTCATTGAAATAATTGAAAATGTGATAAGGAAGGATAAAACCTGGTGTGTTTTATTGGTATGATGCGACGAGAAGGTGGATTTCCTCCACCAGATTATTTGGAAAATCCTCATAGAAGTGTTTAAGTTGCTACCCATTGACGGTAAGACTTCGTCCACTCTGCTCATGCAAAACATGTATTGCACCAAAAGGGTAAACATTATTAACAATATAAGGACCGAGCCATCGGGAACGAAGCATACCGGGGTGGAGCTTAAGCCTGGAATTGTACATGAGGACCTTCTCACCAATATGGAACTTCCGCTGGTGAATCATGCTATCATGAATAGCCTTTTTCTTCTCTTTATAGATTCGGGAGTTTTCATATGAATCACGTCGAATTTCTTCCAACTCGTGAATATACAGCTTTCTTTCCTCACCTGCATCTGAAAGGTTCATATTACATTGTTTAACAGCCCAATATGCAGGGTGTTCTACCTCCACCGGGAGGTGACAAGATTTTCCAAACACAATCCTATATGGTGAAATTCCGATCGGTGTTTTAAAAGCAGTACGGTACGCCCAAAGTGCATCATCAAAGCGCAAACTCCAATCTCTCCTATTGGGTTGTACCATTTTCTCTAAGATTCGCTTAACTTCCCAATTTGAAATTTCTGCTTTTCCGTTAGTTTGGGTATGATTTGAAGTGGAGACTTTATGAACAACCCCATACATATGAATCAAGTTTTTCATGTTACGATTGCAAAAATGTGAACCCTGATCACTAATGATGAATCTTGGTAGACCAAACCTACTGAAAATCTGGGACCTCACAAAATCAACAACCACTCGAGAGTCATCCGTCCTAGTGGACTTTTCTTCCACCCATTTAGATACATAGTCAACATCCAATAAGATGTACACAAAGCCAAATGAATTTGGAAAATGCACCATGAAGTCAATGCCCCATGCATCGAAGATCTCACAAAATAACATGGGCTGTTGGGGCATTTCATTCCTCTTGGAGATATTCCCTGTGAATTGACATCGAGTACATGATTTCCAAAACCTATGGGAATATCTATACAATGTTGGCCAATATAATCCTAAGTCAAGGACCTTTCTAGCTGTACGTTGAGAGCCAAAGTGGCCCCCACATGCCAAGGTGTGGAAGAAGGTCAAAACAGAGGTGAACTCATGGTCAGGGACACACCTACGAACAACCTGGACACTACAAATTCTCCAAAAGTATGGGGCATCCCAAATGTACCATCGAGAGTCATGTTTAATTCTCTGGGATTGTGAAGTGCTAAAATCAGTGGGGACCCTAGATGTTGCTAGAAAATTCACAATGTCCGCATACTAGGGGGTAAGGTCCACAACATCACGAAGGTTCTCATGAGGGAAGAATTCTCCAATGGGTAGGGGTGAGTCAGCATGATGGTCCAATGGTGGGGAAATCCTAGTAATGTGGTCAGCTAAAACATTCTCCACTCCTCTCTTATCTCTAATATCAAGGTCAAACTCTTGGAGGAGGAGCGTCCACCAAATGAGGCGGGGCTTGGATTCAGGTTTCTTTAGGAGGAAACGAAGGGAAGCATGGTCAGAAAACACAATCACTTTTGACCCAAGAAGATATGAACGGATGTTTTCCAAGGAAAACACAATAGAAATAAGTTCTTTTTCTATGGTTGTGTAGTTTACCTGGGCAGGGTCAAGGGTACGCGAGGCATACACAATGACATGATGAGCCTTTTCAACCCTTTATGATAAAACGACCCCAACTGCAAAGTTAGAGGCATCACATATAAGCTCTAAGGGGAGATCCCACCTTGGTGGTTGGATTATGGGAGGTGATTTGAGACTCTTTTTTAGTGAATTTAATGCATCCTCACAATTTTTATCAAAAACAAATTCAGAATCCTTTTGTAACAACCGAGATAAGGGAAGTGCGATCTTACTAAAGTCTTTGATGAATCAGCGGTAAAAACCAGCATGACCCAAGAAAGACCGCACCTCACGAACACATTTTGGATATAGAAGGGATGAAATTAGTTCAATTTTAGATTTATCAACTTGAATTCCCTTATTTGAAATGATATGACCAAGAACTATCCCCCGCTCAACCATGAAAGGATATTTTTCATAATTTAAAATAAGATCTTTTTCAATGCAGCGGCGGAGGACAGAACCTAGGTTTTCATACAATCATCAAAAGAAGAACCATAAACCGTGAAATAATCCATAAAGACTTCCATGAAACTCTCAAGGTACTCAGAAAAAATACTCAACATACATCGCTTCAAAGTACCAGGAGCATTACATAGACCGAATGGCATCCTTCTGTATGCAAATGTGCCAAATAGACAGGTAAATGTTGTCTTTTCTTGATCCTCAGGGGATATATGGATTTTGAAATAACCCGAATAGCCATCAAGGAAACAATAATGGGACTTACCAGCCAATCGTTCTAACATTTGGTCAATGAAAGGTAAAGGAAAGTGGTCCTTCCGCGTGGCTTGATTCAGTCGACGGTAGTCAATACAGACTCGCCAAATGTTTTGCACACGTGTTGGAACCAATTCATTCCTTTCATTTGACACAACTGTTATTCCTGTTTTTTTAGGCACAATTTTCACTGGGCTAACCCATTTACTATCAGATATAGGATAAATAATCCCTGCAACAAGTAATTTACTGACTTCTAATTTTACCACATCAAGGAGAGTGGGATTCAACCGGCGTTGAGATTGTCTTACGGTCTTAGCCTCATCATCCAAAAGTATATGGTGCCTACAAATAGATGGGATAATTATGGGAATATCCGCCAATGTCCATCCTATTAACTTTTTAAACTCTCTCAAAAGTTTGAGCAGTTTGAATTCCTGTTGTGGAGAGAGGATATTGGCAATATTGATGGGAAATTGGTCAATACCCTCAAGATATGCATATTTTAAATTAGAAGGAAGTTGTTTAAGTTCAAACACCAGTTGTTTCTGGATTGAGGGAGGGGATTTAGGGGGAGTGAGGTCCATGAAACTATCTATCTGCTCATGTTTATTGTCAAAGGAAAGAGAATCTATTGAAATGAGATTTACAGAATCCTCGATAGTCATAGGTACCTCAGAATAAACACACTCATCAATTAAAGCACAAAATTTGCATTTTTTTAATCCCACACAACATTCAAAAGAAGAACCAAAACTCAAATCATCCAAGGGTGAAGAAAAAAAAAGAATCAGAGTTTGGGTTGAGGAGAGAATTGTGTGTGTGTGCATCGTTTGAGAGCACTTCCATCAAATAGACAGGAAGAGTGGAGTGCTCTTCAACGGGGTGTTTCATAGACTCAAGGATGTTAAAAATTACCTTTTCTCCTCCGAATTCCATTGACAGCATACCATTGTGAACATTGATGATCGTATTTGCTGTTTTTAGGAATGGCCTCCCAATTATGAGAGGGGAATGTCCTTGGGATCAGGTATCTTCCATCTTAAGAATATAGAAATCAGTGGGGAAGATGAGATTCTTCACTCTAACAAGGAAATCCTCAATCACTCCTTTTGGATGTGTTGTACTCCGGTTGGAATGTTTCACAACAATTCCTGTTGGTTTAAGCTCTCCAACCTGTAGAGAAGTATACACGGAGTGAGGCATTACATTAATGGAAGCACCTAAATCTAGAATAGCATCAGAAAAGAAGGTCTCCCCTATGGTACAAGGTATGGTGAATGTGCCGGGATCCTTGCATTTGGTTTGCATTTCTGGTTGAATCAAGGTCGAGACATTCCTTCCTAGGTTGACTCTCTCATTCCCCTTCAGCCTTCGTCGATGGGTGAAAATCTCTTTAATAAATTTGGCATAACAGGGAATTTGCTTGACTACATCCAACAATGGAATATTAACATGAACTTTTTTAAATGTATCCCTAATTTCATTTTCAATCTCATTATAAAAGTTTTTCATAGATTTAGAGAGTCTTTGATGGAATGTAAGAGGAATGGATTGTTCATTTGAATCATCAATGACTATTCAATTACCATTTTTGTCTTATTTTTCTTTACATGAAGTTTTTGAGGGTTGGGAAAGAGAGTTTTCATGAGGGGGACATACCCGCTGTACAGAATTAGTAGAAGGAGAAACTTCTTTACCACTACGAAGTGTAACTGCACATACATTACCTTTGTCCTTTCGATTGGAAATGGGTTTGGATGGTAGTTTTCCAGAACCTTGCATCTTAAGCTCACCGATGGTGTTTTCCAATTTCCCCACTTGGGTTCGTAGGTCATGAATAGCTGATTGTGTGGTCTGTTGGAACTGAAGGTTCTGGGTTTCCATTTGTTTCACCATGTCCTAGAGGCTTGGTTCAAATTTTTTAGGAGGAGGAGGAGGATGATTGTTTTGAGAAGTTGAAGGATAAGAAGGTTTCATACCTTGGACATGTTTATACCAATTCTGCTTTGGGTAGCTTGAGTTTCCTCCTTGTCGGTATTGGGGTTGTGCTTGCCACCCTGGATTTGGATTTGTCCTGAATTGTTCTTGCTTTAAGGGTGGCACTTGTTGGAATGGACGCCCTGGGAACACAGCTGCACAGGACTCAGATGAATCTTGAAGTTGTGGGCACTGGTCAGAAAAATGAGTGTTATCAGAACAAATCCCACAATGCAATGGAATAGAAGTAGAGAGTGAGTTACCTTGTGCTTGAGACAATTGCCTTAGAAGGGTATGCATCTCATCAAGTTTAGTATCTACCTTTTGTTCTCGGGCTGAATGACTTACCTCATGAACTCCTCAGGTTGGTGCAATGGCTCGTGTACCAAATTGTTGTGCATTTTGAGCCATGTTGGTTATTAAGTCACGAGCGGCAAAAGGAGTTCTGTCAACTAGGGCACCACCAGCCGCAGCATCAATCATTCCATGATCCATGGGGATAAGTCCCTCATAGAAGTATTGAATTAAAAGTCGTTCACTAATCTAGTGGTGGGGGATGCTTGAGCAAAGTCTTTTGAATCTCTCCTAGTATTCATGAAGGGTCTCTCCTTGAGATTTCCTAATTCCACATATTTATTTCCTAATTGATGCAGTTCGGGAGGCAGGGAAGAACTTCTATAGAAAAAGTCTTTTTAGGTCATTCCAGACCCCAATTGTGGAAGGCAAATAGTATAGCCAATCTTTGGCTACACCATCAAGGGATAAAGGGAAGGCCCTAAACTTAATGAGGTCCTCAGACACATTTTGGGGTTTCATGGTGGAGCACACTATGTGAAACTCTTTTAGATGTTTGTGAGGGTCCTCTCTGAGAAGACCATGGAATTTTGGAAGAAGGTGGATGAGACCTGATCTAAGCTCAAAGTTTGATACTTCCTCGGGATATTGTATGTACGCAGGTTGGTACTCCACATCAGGGGTAGTAAGTTCTTTTAAAGTTCGATTATTTGCAGCCATGTTTTCTTCGGTTTGACTGGGTTTAATTTTGGGTTGGTTTAGAACCACTTTAGGTTCTAAATTTGGTTCCAAAATGTTACTTGATTGACCTTCTCTAGATGCCTTGATTTTTGTGTGAAGTGACTTTTCAATTTCAGGATCAAATTCAAGTAGTGTTCCTTTACCAGATCTTGTCATGCAACAATGATGTCCAGTTTGATTGATTGATTGATTGTTGTGTTTTTTTGGTTTAAGATGGATAAAAGAGAAAAATAATAAGGGTGAAAGAAGAATAGAATTTTATACTATAGAATTAGAGAGGGAGATGTGGAAGAAGAGAGAGAGAGAGAGAGAGAGAGAGAGATAAAGAACACACCAAAAAACAACCAAAAATAAAGACAAAACCCAAAACAAAAAACAATAAAATGGGAGTGGGGTACTTAGAGGAGTAATAATTAAGAAGTAAAATAAATAAATAAAATGAAATAAAGAAAAAAAATGATCTTGGCTCCGTGGAACCAGCGCCAAAATTTGACAGCGTTGTCGAACGCGTCAAATTAGTTGTTTAATTTTGACTATAATTTCTGCAGTATAGCATCAACCCTAGGTCGTCTCTTGACAGAGCCTTAAATCATTGATTTAAAAATAGGGTTATGATTATGAAATTAGAAGTTGAATTAGGTTTTGTGAAACTTGGGGGTTTTATGATTAATGATGAAAATGGAAAATGAAAGCGATAAAACAAAGTAGAAATGAACAAGATTGATTAAGCATGATCAACCCAGGGTACTCGCATGATGTTTATCCTTAATAGCTTCATGATATGATGTTATGATATTTTAATCCTTGGTTTGTAACACCTAGAACTAGAATTTTACTGATTTTATACTAGGATACCTCCTAGAGTTCATTCAAAAACACACAATGATTCACCAGACACCGCCGATGATTGGGTGAATTGTGTTTGACTTCATAACCAAAACTCACCAAGGCAACACACGAAAAACTCGATGCACTGTCCAGATTTGTATGTTATTTCTTTGAGATACCATGAAGTAAATGTATATAGCCTTGATATTTCTTTTGTGAGTTCAATTGACCAATATAAACCACACAAACACCGCAATTGAAAGGGGGAAAGAAAGTGGTGAACGGTGTGTGAAACATCACATGAATGGGTACCCCCAAACATGATCATATGAGTTGAGCATGACATACCAGTACATAACTCAATAAAATAATAATAGAAGATGATTAAAAACACACAAAAATATGGAATTTGAAATATCATTCAAATATTACAAACATTAAGCTCAGGATGTACATCACGTTCCTCCTCGGGTGATCACAAGGGGTTTAGAAACCCATGGGAGAGGAGGAAGAGAAAGATGTTGGGGTAGAAATTCCCATAGTCTCCAGAACTTCAAGGGATGTTGAGAAGACTCCTTGGGGACTCCAGAATCACAGAACCTTGCCTCCTGGCCGAACCTCCAAATGGGGAGCCCAAGGTGCCATTTTATAGGAAAATTGGAAGGTGGTTTTAGGCACACATATTTCTTCAATCCACTATTACCACGCGTTTCGGCCTTCCGAAAGTCTTATCTCACTTTTTAGAAAATATAAAAGTTGTATCCCTACCTCTTGACTATCTCCACTGAATGTGTGGAATCATTTGGACAACTACAACTCATGATATTGATAAAATACAGAACACCACATTTGACTTGGTCCAAATTCGGTGGCTTGGCAGATCAGTTCATATGGGCCCCATAAAAGCCGAATCAGCATTGAGTTCCTTAATATGAAATGTATCCTATTAAATTTTGGACAAGAACAAAAAATTTAAGCCCATTTTAATGAACGTATTTTGTGTAATATGCAAAACAGTGGATAGATGTCCATGGATCCATGCAACTTTGGCCCATTTTTCTTCCACTTCATCAAAGGCCCTCCAAATCACCTGCACCTACATTGAAACAATAAAAACAAGTAACATTGACCATTATAATATTGATTAAAATTAATTGATTTATTAAAACAAGAAGTGTTATTTATTATTATATTTGGAATATTCATTACAAAACTAGTTTAACACTGTGATGTAAGGGTGGAATAAAACAGTGAATCATAGTACGATCAACCACCATCAATAAAATAATTTTAAAAAAAATCTCTTAGATCCAAATTTAGAAGCCCAATAATTATCCTATTTTAGTTGTGTCAATATCATATCCATGACCTTGAACCTTATTATTTTTTTGATGTATATTTCCTTGATGCTTGTGGGATTTTTTGTATAGTTCCCCATCTACTTAGAGTTATAACAATAAATCAAAGAATTTTCATTATTACCATTGCAATATTTTTCATTTTAACCTTTCTTTACACACTTATAATATACTACCAATCCTTTTAAAAAATTTATAGGTTTATTATTACCACGGTTATCAAATTTTGGAAAATCATTCATTCCCTTCTCCCATTTATCTATTATTTTCTCTTTCTTTCTATTCTACTTTTCTTTCCCTTTCAAGCCATAAGTATTGGACAATTATATCTCCATATTAATGATAAAAAAACTTTTCCATCATACGAATAAATGGTATAATACACCATAACCATTCAAACAATTGTCTTAAATCCTTCAAAATATAATCAATCTTATATTTTGTGCTTTGTATGAAATTTGTAGCACACTTCTCTATCTTTGTAAAGGTAACTTCATACTCCGTAATGGTTTCTCCCTCATTTTTATTTAAAGTATGGATACTTCACTTCATCTTAATTTTTTGATCATGAGGGAATTATTTATTAAATAATTTCTTCATAAAAGTTCTCCATTATGTGTGTTCTATCTTATATTACTCTATATTATTCTTAATCAATGACCACCTTTGATCTGGATCTTAATTGATATAATACACATTATTTTTCACCACATCCCAATTCCATAAAAATCCTCTCAAAATACATAATCCACTGCTCTGCCTCTATTAGTTATGCATCCCCACAGAATGATGGAGTCCTTTGTTGCATAATGTGATCCAACATTGAAGAATCACATTGTGGAAAAGGTTTCACCATTTAAGAATAGTTATATTCCATAACCTGATTAAGATGAGCTAGTATGGTCATAACATTCTCCATTCCAAAACCAGTTATATTGTTTTCCTCAATAGAGAAATCTCTATATTTTCTACAATTATTGACACAATTGGTCCTTCGAGGTGCTATTTCTACACAATGGAATACACTATATTACATCATATCATTTTGAAAGATAATTTATAATCCATCTAATAGTTTAATACTTAACATAAATTGGTAATTTTATATGAATCTAATATCATAATACTAAGAATGGTTTCTTGGGGGATATCTTTACTTTAAAATACTTCTTAATGGTCTGTAAAGAAAATGAGAATTATCTTAAATGTATCCAATGGGAGTGTCAAACCGGGTGCACAGTAAGGCTCGTTTTCATGTACCAGGTTACACCAAGTTAGGGCCAATTCACCTTTTTAGAGTTGTTATCCCTAGGTACATCTATGAAAAAACTAAATCCACTTGTATTATCCAGACAGGGAAGTATTTTTATTAAAATCCACATAATCTATACCTTACAAAAATTATTGTATTTTTGTATATACTTATCATAAAAGTCTATCTTAGGGTAATATTCCTTAGTATTTTTTTTTTTAAATATTTTTTCCATGGTTACTTCAAAATTCCTATTATACCAATCCTAACACCCAAATCCTAGAAGCTTAGAAACAATGCATTATTTTATTGCATTGGCATAAATACAAGCTTCAAATACCAAGGAATCGAACATTATATTAGTTTTAGAAAACCATATTACATACATGATACCCATAATTCATTGGTAAAAGAGAATTAAAACATTATAAATAACAAAATGAAATAAACAACATCCATGAAACTCAGTCAAAGGAATATTCTTGATAACCTATGGAAATGAAACATAATAAGGGTGAGGTAACATAATCATTAAGGGTATGTAAATTGGAAATAATAATTAATTTAATAGAATAAAAACATGGAAACATAAATAACTAATAACACATACCATTCAAAAAACTGGATAATTCATAATCAATATGGAAAAGAAAATAATTAAAACATATGCCATTTAATAAATTAACTGGGAATGAAATATATCCATAGATGTTTTCACACAAAGTCTCATCGATAAATAATAAATAAAATGAAGTAAATTCTCAATTATTAGATGTCATGTATCTGTAACATGAACCTCTACTATGATGACCTTTCAAAATATAGTTTATGTATGTGCGTAGAAACATGTATATGCTGCTTGGAAACAAACTTGAAGGGTTTATTTCCAACAGATTTATTCTCATGATACTACCAATAGAATCAAGGGGATTTCATTAACTGGTCCCCAATCCATATATTACATTTCCAAATGATTCCTTATATATCTAATAATTAATTTAAAATGATATTCATATATCAAAGTGTGCAAACCACATCTAAATATTTGATTAGTAATCCCCATAAAAGTACATAATTATCAATTGAAACATTAAATACCATGAATATAAAATGATTAACGATATGATATATAAAAATAGGAAGTTGATACACAACAAAAATTATTAATTAGTCAATATGACATTTATCTCATGGGTGTAAAAAGTGTGATAAAAATCCCTTACCTTACACATACTTTTTAGTTTTACATGCATTAAAATCTTGTATAATTGTTTAAATCATGTTATTAATTTATATCATAAAATTATTCATATTTATGGTATCATATATTATCTTATTATAATATTTTATCAGCCATTTGTTTGTAATCATTCATAATTTTCACTATTTATGGTGTTAATTTACATGTTTCTCGAGTATGGTTTGACATATTATTTTTTATTCCAATTACATAGATCATGATTTAATTATCTTAAAATTTTAATCCATGATATAAATATCATTTATAGTAAGTATATATATATAATGTAAATGTTTGGATATAGGAAATGAAATGCACTGTTCATGGAGACGGTTGGTCGTACATATGCAAAAACACCACTTCCATTTCATTTTCATATTAAAAAAAATGAAAAGTAATTTATATATTTATATAATAATTATATTACTATATATATGTCATATATTTAATGTATTTTTTATAAAACTATCCTTTAAAAGTTCCATGAATAGTTTAAATGAATCACATTGCATTAAGGAGGTGGTAGTCCACCCTTCCACAAAGGATGTTATCGTATTTACAGAAAATGGAATGCATGAAGGTATGTGATATATAATAATAAATTAAGTATAAAGAAAATGTAAATATCACATAATCACACACACACACACACATATATCATATAAAAACAGCATTCCCATCATAATACTACACCCTGAGAGGTGGTAAAGGAAAAGCGAACTATATCGCTTTGCAAGGCGGAAGTTCTCTGTACATGAATGATAAGATAATTACCCATTTGATGGAAGTTAGTATTGTTGTAGGTCCAAAACCAGACATAAAAAAATATTAGTATATTTATGATTCTTATTTTATTATATAATCATGGAATATTAATAAAATAAGGAGTGGGGAATTAAATAAAAGTAATGTTATTGTGGAAGAATGTTACATTTTATTTGGGTAACTACTTTTGGTTTATACCAATAGCCTTCCATGGTTTTATTTTTGACCAAATTGAGCCCTATATAATTATGTGAGGGTAGTTGAGATCTTATTTGGGTAGTGGTGGTTGAGATAAAAGGCTCAAAGTGGTGTGAGGAAGTGAGGGATGATGTACCCTTTTATAATTGAGGTGAGGGGTACTTTTGGAAACTATCAAACTATTACATTAATATAAATTTATTTTCTATTAAAAATGAAACCAAAGTTATTTATTTAGAATATAAGATGATTATTGGTATAACTAATATCATCAAATAATTTTTAGACAAGTTTATGTCACATTATTACCCTTAGTTAACCTTTTAACTCTTATTATGGCAATTTAAATTTTTATTTTTTAAGGGTTAATGTAGTTCTTATGGAATGCCAAAAAACCCATAAATGATCCATGGAATAAATTTTATCCTTTATCCCAATATTTTCGATGATTATTAAATTTTTATTATTTTTATATTATTTAATAAAATATTATTTAATTTAAAATATCATTAATGTCTATTTTTACACTATTCATTTATTAACTTTTAAAAAAATATCAATACACAAGATAAATTTAAAATCCATTCATACATCACTAATATGTATTTATCATATATAAAATTTGTGGGTGACAAAAATTATATCAAATTATATATATTTTAATATTTTCAATATCATTTATTTGATATGTCCATTAATTAAAAAATTACTATATCATCATTGTGAAGACCTTTAATAAAATTATTTCTAAACAAAAAATTAAAACGTAAATAGAATGATGAATATAAACATTTAAACAATAAAATTACTATTTATAGTCAAATATATACTCTAAATAGCCTTATATAAAAATGTAATACTTTTTTAAAAAAGTGTGTTCCATATTGAATTCCCTTAGATTAAAATATTATAAAACAATTAGAGAAATCCATGTGGATCTAAGAGGCCAAAAAATTGTCTCAAAGATGTTTTTTTTCAAAAATAGCTCATTAAGTAAAATTAGGATAATTTCAAGGGTAATCTTATAATATTTTTAATATTATATTCACCCTTTATTAGCAAATTTACCATTAACTATGGTAATTAAAAAATTTATTGTCACTATTCATATTACCCAAAAATAAAAGGAACCAATTTAATTAAATCATACCCACTGAATTGAAAACATAAAATCTTAATCAATAAATTTAAAATTAATCTTGTTGGCAGAACGTGAAAAAGTGTTTTTAAAATGAAAACATTCTCAATGTTGAAATGTTTTTATATCGATATTCAATGTGAAATTGATAAAAATGGATTAAATTAGATTAAATTATAAAATATTGATCTAATTATACTTTAAAACTAATTATTAATATAATTAAACACTATAAAGTATTTATAATTTTTTAAATTTAAAAGCAATATTTTATCATTATTCATCAAAACATGAAATTAATTAGAAAAATGAAAAAAAATTAAACCAAAGTAAAATTTAAAATTACTCATTATAATAATAAGTTAATTTTTTCCAATAATATTTTAAAATCTTTCAAAAAAATTATTTAAAATAGGATCTCCATTAAAAGGTGATAAAACATCCTTTAGAAAAATATAGGGTTTTTAAGCATAAAATTGGGTTTGTTTTTAACTTATACATATAAAATCTATTTTATTACTGTAAAAAATATTTTATTAAATATATATTAAACTAATATAATTCACTAATTATAATTAATTGAATTTATTAGGATAAAATGACTTTGTGAGCATAAAAGTAGTTCTTTATAAAAACACTTCCTATATATTCAGTTCGTTCCTATATTCATTTCTAATTAATTTGTATCCAATGAATTTGACCATATATTTTCTTAATAGTGTTAATACTACTCATTACCAATAATTTAATGGATTATTTATTTCTTATTATATCAAAATAAAAATATTTTAATAATATATTATTGTTTGGAAAAATTTGGTCTTCCAAGTAATGCAAGCCAACTCATTATTGTGTGTAACATAATCTTATCATGGTGTTACGTATAAAAAAATATAGAAAAAATATATATTCAAAATTTAAAATATTGTAAATCCTTGGGGTGTTACAATATTCATCTAATAAGATATGAATCTTTACCCAATTCATTGGAGGGAAAAACAGGTCACACCATCCACGTAATGAAAATAATACGCATGTATAGCAAAATTTCACAAACTATTAATCACATCAAAACCTATAAAATGAAATGGGTTTCATAAACATTTCATCATATTATAACCTATATAAAATAGACATGTTTCATAATAATTTCATTATTTCACCCCAACATAACCCATGAATTTAAGAGGGTTTCATTAAAATTTCCTCAAGGTATAACATGTGGAAGAGAAAAAAGTTTCTAAAATATCTTTCCATCATAAACATAAACCATTCATAGAATGAATTATAAATTTATCCTCAGATAATATCCCCAGTAATTCAAAGGTAACATTAATGGATGTCATCTTAAATGGAAAATTATTTTGAAAATACGCCTGGAACATTTATGGAGGAATCTAATATTTTTAAATAAATTTATTAAAATAAAAATTCATGAGAGATTTTGGAAATCACTTTATTTTAATATTAACATTTAAACTTATTAGGTATTGTTTAAAAATATTTTAAAATATTTCTTTACTAAAATTTTCATTCCTTTTTAAAAGAAAAATTTGTAATATAAAACAGTTGACAATAACATTCTTTTAAAATTACCTTGAAAACTTATCAATGATTCATTAAGCCCCATTTAAAACATTTATTGGGAAAAATATCATTTCCACATTGAAAAAATTTAATACATAAAACATTTTAGAAAATATTCCATTCAAAAATAACCTTGAAAACATATAAAAGATGCTTCAATGTCATTTAAAAAAATCTTAAGGAAAATATCATTTTCGCATTGAAAAAAAATTAAAACATTAAAAATTAATAAAATCCTTCTAATTTAAAATAACATTGAATAATTTCAAAGTAACATTTAAATAAAATAATCTTTATGATGGTAGAAAATTCTACTCATTTCGTACATGTTATAATAAATATTACATTCACATTTTCTGTAAATATAAAATGAGCGTTGTTTAAAAAATGACACGAAGATCATTTTAAAATAATTTGGTAAAAATTAAAACACAAGAAAGAATTTATTTCAAAAATAATTTTAATAATGTTAATAAATTTTTAAAAAACATTTCTATATTACATGGTTTTGGGTAAAAAGGGGTTTTCCACTGAAGAATTAAATAATGATGATTTTTATTAATAGAATTATTTTAAACTATTGAGTACTTAAAGATTGGAATTTTTTTGAAAACATATATTCTAAATAAATAACCATAGGAGAAAAAATTCACGATTTTACAGAGATATAGATCATGATATTTCATCATTGGATGTATAATCATAAATAATCTTAATAAATGACGAGATTATATAATTAAACGCTTAACAATTTGGTAAATATGAATCATAATCCTGAAGAATGAATATTGTTAAATTAAACTTATCATATCATGATAAAAAATAATTCATGATATTACATGTCAATGGAGTTTTATATTCAACTCAAAAAAAAATATATGTGAAAAACATAACATTTTTCTCTCGAAATGGAAAATTGACACAAAAATATCTTACCGGTTTGGTAACTTTTTAACCATAAACCCCATGAATAAGAGATCCTAAAATGGATATTTAAATACCCATAATATTAATGATAATAATCATAAAATACATTCATGGTAAGTATATAAACCACATAAAAGACACTAATGGTGAATATGGCTTTTATCTCACTTAAAATAAATGTGGCATGGAAATCCCTTACCATAAGTCTAAACTTTTGTCAAATATGTTTTAACCTCTTTTATAATAAATATATGTATATTATAAAAATATTTTAGAACAAAAATCATATTTACCATATCATATATTATTTACTTATGAACTTCTCTTAAATTTTATTCAACAATTCATTGTTAAAAATGGATTTCACGTAATATCTTATTTGTTTTTTAGATTTTTTTGGATTTTTTATCTTTAGACCTCCTAATTTGATAATTGTTCCATAATATAAATAATTTCAACCAAGATATAAATATAATATATATTAATTATATAGGACTTTATATAAATCGATAAAAGTTAGAGATAAAAATGTAATACACCGTTCATGGAGATGGTATGTCATATGTAAACATGAAAGATGATTCCATTTTCTCGACGGCTTGAATGAATGGAAGGTAAATAATATATTACCATCCCAAATTAATTTTTATGTCATATAAATATCACATATTTTTGTTTAAAAATGTATGTATTTTATTTTAGTTAAATTATTTATGAATAATGAATCACATCACTTTGCAAGGAGTTGGTCTGTTTTACGCACAAATAATGTTATTTAATACCAAAATAATGGAAAGTAAGAATGTAAATGTGATATTATTATTAAATATGCATAATAATATCATAAATATCATATAAAAAATAATAATTCTATCCTTATATATCCATGATATCTAGTGATGTAAAATGAATAACATCAGTTCGTGAGGCAGTAGTTCGTTGTACACATGAATGATAATTTCATAACCCATTTTATAGAAGTGGGGGTGGATTTAGGTTATTCCATAAACATAATAAAATATTATTATATATAATATACATATTTTATTTTATCATCATGTATTTATATTAATTGAAAGAGGTATATTAGAAAATAAAATCAAACATTCATTTATGGATGTTACCTCTTCTTCAAACAACATCATTTTATTTTCACCAAAAGAATTATTCAGTTGTATTTCTAAAAAAATCAAGGATTCATGGATTATTTTATGTAATTAAGGAAGTTATTTGGTTAGGATTTGTTCAATCCAATGTTTTTTGGAAGAGTGAAGTGGAGAGGAGTAGGGGTGTCCTTCTATAAGTGTGGTGAGTGGAACACATGTAATTTTTGAAAAGAAAAAGGTGCACACTCATTTTTCAGGTAAAAAAGGCATCAGAAATGATATATTATAGAACCTATAAGATATAATGTCAATATGGGGCCACATAGTGGGAGTTGGATAAGTTTTTATTCATTTTTAATCACTATCTTTTTAGTTTAACCCTTAGGTAAATCCTTTTTAACCATAACGACAATAATTAATTTTTACCGTTTTCTCTATTAATTATAGTAGAAAATTAATTTTAACTTATTATATGATATAAATTATTATTATTTAAAATATGGATTCAATTTTCCAAATTCCATTTATTTAGCAGGTAAAATGAAATTTAAAATTAAACCCACATATACAGTGATAAAGTTGTTTTTCACAGAGAAAATGTTAAAAGCTATAAAACGTTTTTATATAAAAAATAATAAATAAAAATGAAAATGAATAAAATGACCTAAATTGGATTAATTAATTTATATTTTAGTTTATTTTACCATTATACACATTTAAAAATAATAAACCAGAAAAAAAATCTTTAAAGGAAATGCAGTTCTCAATAAAAAATTGTCTTTTCCCTATTCATCTAAAAAATTTATCATTTCATAAAATTATTATTAACTCACTCTATGATAATTTTTACATTATGATTTCAAAAATAAATCTTAAAATTAAGAATCAATTTCTAATAAAATATTTTTAAAAAAATATAGTCTAAAGAAGAAAATTTGACTAATTCTTATATCTTGTTTTAAAAACACATAAGATGAATACTAAACATTAGATTAAATATATAATATATATATGATTAAAATAATTCAAACAAAAGTTATTTATTTAAAATATTTAGGTAAAAAATGTTTGCGTTGATGAAAATAGTTTTTTAAAAAAATATATCTTTTGTTTTCAAAATGTTTTCATTTTCATTTAAATTTAATTAGACAATAATGAAATCATTATATATAAATTTGGAGACAAAATATTTTCATAAATTAATTAATCATATTCAAAACATAAATTCCAATGTCAGGGTGATTAATATTATTTTGAATTATTATAATTTAAAGTATGTTAGGTTTCATTTAAACCCAGTGCATCTATCATATGTTACACTCATTGTTGCATGTAACGAAAGAAAAACATCGTGTTTTATATAAAAAAATATATTGAAAAGATGAAATTTATTTGAAAGAATATATTTTAAAAAATCTTGGGATACACTCTACCCCAATTAAATAAATTTCATCCTTAAAAATTGAATTTTTTCTTGGTAAATAAGTGTTTAAAATTTGATAATCCCTTCACGGGAAACCCACATCATAAAAAATGTTAATAAATCTTTCTCATTAAAATAATGAATAGTATGTGTGATGGTTATCTGGAATAACACATACTAGGTTTTGAAATAGGAGAACATAAGTGGGAAGTGAAAACATAGACATTGAAGAGAAAACTAACACCAAAATACTTGTGGAGGCTGAGATAAAATATTGTTAGAAGAATGTTAATAACCCAAAAATCCAAAAATACATGATTGGTTAAAATCCATTCATACATGAGAAATGAAAGTAAATTTTTAACATTTTTTTCTAGATTATTTTCCTAATGTTGAATAATTTTCATTAAAATATATACTTATTATTTTCATTCAATTTCATAAGGTCAATCTAATCCTTTGGATATGATTTGATAAATTTAAACTACCTCTCTTTAATCTGAGAGACGATTTGTTCATTCTTGAAGCACCAATAGAAAATAATATCCATAAAATAAGTATAATTTATTCCTTTTGTCTCTAGATATTCTCAAAAATATAATTGTTATAATAGGTTATCTAACAACATCAAAAGTTCAACTTAATATATTACATGAATTGTTATCCATAAGTCTCCTCCATTTATGGGCCAAATTGAAACAAAAAAATTGAAATAAGGTTACTAAATTTCCAAATTCATCTTATCATTAGTCCCCCAAAGAAAATGAATCATCTATTCATGTCACATACCAAATATGTGAATACATCTATCATATATACTCTTAATATATGTAAATATATATAAGTACCATATACCTATAATGAAAATATTCCTTATTTAAAAAATTAGCAGTTTCCTCATTCCTTAAATAAGATTACATAAAATTGAATATATTCCATAAATCCAAATATGTTGTTAACTCCATAATTGGAAACATAAAACACATTTTCATCAAATTAGTAGTCATATAAATGAAATCAATACAATCCAATTTACTTTATCCATTTCAATCATCTCTTTATCAAAACTAAAAACCATTTCCTCAACCTCAAGAACATATTAAGGGTCATCTTACCCTAATAAAAATATTTCATTCCTATTAAATCACATTCCTAGGGGATCAGTACCATTTAATATATTATTGATACTCTATAATGAAAATATCCTTTGGAAAAATCCATTGATGCTTTATGATTCTAATAACTAAAATACCATTAATAAAAATATAATTATTTGAATCACAATACAT
This sequence comes from Viscum album, assembly GCA_963277665.1. Taxonomy (NCBI): domain Eukaryota; kingdom Viridiplantae; phylum Streptophyta; class Magnoliopsida; order Santalales; family Viscaceae; genus Viscum; species Viscum album. Next base: position 2,049,335,780 of record OY728119.1, read on the forward strand.
ATATACATTAATCCTTTTACTTTATTCATACAAAAAATTTCCAAGATTCATCATCTTATTAATTAACTATAATTTCTTTATAAATGTCAGTTGTAGTCTCTTAATCATCTTTAATATTACCATTACTCATATAACCTTGTTTCTTTTCTTCATGAACTTTCTATTTTGGACATCAATTTGAATATTTCCCCTATCTTACACTTTTGAATCCTTCAACCATTGATGACATATTAATGAGAACATAATTCTCATCTATTAGGTTAATTAAAATTTTCATTTTTCCATTATAATTACTTACTTTGTGTCCTTATTTTTCATAACCAAAATATTTTCTTATTCCTCTAATAAATCCACTTAGGTGGTTCTTCCCACATTCTCAACACATAGGAAAATGAATTTTCATTCCAAAATGATCTCCACCACTAGAAACATAATGAACTCTACCATTATCCTCTTTGGAGAGTCTCATAGTTTTTATGGTGTATGTCATTAATCAAATATCATTATAACTAATTAGTAATAATCAAAATATTCTTTAATCCAGTCATACCCTACATTGTTTCTCATTAACAAATTTTATATTACAATCAATGTTAATCTGGTTCCATTTTGTTTTGGAAATTTATTACAACCATGAATCATAGTGTGAGAAATAATATTCATAGTGTGAAACCCCATATTCAATTAAAATAAATTATAGGATGTCTAATTCAGGAAAAAATATTTTCAATCAATGAAACCTTAGGCTTAACCTAGGACATTCCTGATCATTATTCAAATAATTCATGATGGTTCATAAATAGTTTGTGAATTTTCAAAGCATATCCATCAAGTGTGTTAAACCAGGTTTACAGAAAGTCCTGTTTTAATTCACTATATGATGATCGAGTCATGATCAATGCTCCCTTTCCTTGGTTATTACCACTGGGAACCTCTATTCCAATGCAACATCCACATTTAGTATCAAAAGAGGAATTTAATTTCATTGAAACCACTCACTCCAACATTTACCAAAATTCCAGTACATTTTATGATTCTTTGACTCATCTATAGACTTATGATTATACATTTAATTAGATATTTCACTAAATATTTAGCACCCAAGTTTCAAAAATTCAAATAAAAAGATCCTTTGATACCAAAAATAGGGACCCTAGATTTTCATATAGATATATTATATAATTTTGGACTAATATTAAATACATTACACAAACACACACCTATGGATTGTAAAGGTATAGTATGTGTAGATACGTGGTAGAAAATAATTTTATTTTTTAATAGATCTTCCACTTCTCCCATAAAAGCACTACCCACAAATTACTATTCTTAGACATACCATAACTAAAACCATTCTTTATAACCTAGGTAAAGGGAAAATAATTAAGGGTGAGATTAGATGGTCCGTAAGGTTAAACAAGGGAGATACATGTACATAACATGGGCATACATTTACGATAACCTGATAATATCATTTTTAAATTATACGCTACAAATCAATGATCATAATCTTTAGTCATGGAAAAAATATTGGTAGTTCATAAGACACAAATCATAAGGAAATCAATGAACATGATCCATGTGAGAAGAACATTGACATAAGACATTGAATTTTGGAATACGAATAGGCCTAAAAAATCAGTTCTATTGTAGTTATGGATAATATAGAAGGTTATCATAGTGGAATGTGGTTACTCTAAAAACCGTCATAGTTGTCATGGTTATCTCACAAGACCATCATTACAAACAAAGTCCCTTAATAAAATGGGTTTACTTCATATTATATCCAGTCTATCCAAAATGATATTAATCTTTACCCAATTAATTGGAGGGGGTATAGTTACCACTCTTCATACGATGAAAAGAACACATATATTTTCCACATGATCCAAACACTTTTATCATATCGTAACCCATTAAATAAAATGGGTTTAAAAAATATTTCATTATATCATAACCTTTAAAAAATGGATAAGTTTCATTATATTTTCATCTTTTAATCATAACATAACCAATTAAAATAATTTAGTTTCATAAGACTTTTTTCATTGTGTAACCCATTTAAGAGAAATAGGTTCAATAACCATAATTCCATCATAAACATAAGCTTTTATATGAAATAATTAGAATGGTATCCTTGGATCATATCCCCATTAGGGTATAGGTAACTTCAATAGATGTCATATTAAAAGAAAAATTATTTTGAAATGAAACTTGGTAAATTTCATGAGGAAAATAACTTTTTATTAAAAATAAAATTTTAAAACTAAAAATTCATAATTTTTTTTTGAAAAACGTTTATTTTAAAAGAATGTTTGAAACATATAATACAAGATTTAAAAATCTTTAAAATAATTTCTTCAAAAATATATTTGTTCTTCTTTGATAAAAAACTTTTTGAATCACAAAACATTTTTTAAAATAAATATCCACGAAAATAACCTCGAAAACTTATAAAGGAAGCTTTAAAACTATTTAAAACATTTTAAGGGGAATGTATCATTTCAGATTTTTTTTAAAAATATAACATATTTGTTTTGAAAATAATATTCTTTTAAAATAACCATGAAAACTTATAAGGGATTATCTGAAAATAATTTAAAACATTTCTTGAGAAAAATATCATTTCCTCTTCAAAACAGTATTTTTGTAATATTTTTTTATAATAATTATCATTGAAAATATTCTTGAATAATTGGAGATTAATATTTAAATTAAATAATGGTAATGACCACAAGAAATTACATTCATGTAAAAAAAATTAAAATAAATATTCCTTTCACATTTATGAAAAATACAAATAAGATTAGTTTAGAAACAAACATGTAGTTTCTTTTCACAATATTTCATAAAAAATAAAACATGTGTATAAATTTAATTACTAAAGAATTTTATTTATGTGAAAAAAGTTTTTATTTTTTTAGAAAAGACGTTTTTGGATGAAAAAATATTTTTTGGCTGAAGAGAGAAATATAAATGATTTTTCTAAAAAACATTTATTTAAACTATTGAGTACATTATAAGATGAAAATTAAGGTAAAAATTTTATTCTCGATAAATAACCATATTAGAATACAATTAATGAGTTTCTTGAGGGATTGTTCATAATATCTCAATATTGGAAACATAAACATAAAAAATCCCGATAAATGATGAGGTAGTTTTATAAAAACCACACAACTTTAATAACTTTGAATTATAATAACCATTAAATAATAAAAAAAATGAAACATAAAACATAATTAGAATAAATAAATTCATGATATTAAATTTCAATGGGTCTGTCTATACAGATCATTAAATAGGATAGATGTAAAATATAACATATGTCTTAGAGAAGTAAAATTGAGATGAAAATATCTTGCTTCTCTGGAAACTTTTAAACCTTGAATCCCTTGGAAGAGAGATCATAAAATTGATTTATAAATACCAATAATTTTATTTATAATAATCATGAAATAAAATTTTGGGATGTATATATACCTTATAAAATAATCACAAGGTGAATGTGACTTGTATCTCATAGAAAATATAACTGAGATGAAAATTTGTTACCATAAGTTTCCACATCCTTCGTACAGAATAAAACCTCAATTATGAAATATAATTTTATTTTAAATATTTTAAAGAACAAGAATCAAATTTATCAAACCAAATATAATATATTTATAACCTTTTATTACCCATTTATCAACAATTCCTTGTTAAAATATATTTCAGGTAATAATTGCATTGTTTTTCATGTAAGTTTTAATTTGTTATTTTTGGTCCTCTTACATTGATAATGGATCCATAATCTCTCGAAAATTAACCATGATTAAAATATTATATATATTTAGTATATATTTATTTGTAGTAATCCATAAAAATTAGATATTGAGAATGAAATACAAAGTTCATGGGGATGGTATGTCGTACGTATGTATGAAAATTATTTCCATTTTGTCAATGGATTGAGAGAAATAATGGTAAAGAATGTTTAACCACTATAAAATAATTTTATTTCAAATATATATATATAATATGATTATTTAAACATATATTTATTACCTTATAGGTAAACCGTATGTGAAGAATGAATTACTTCACTTTGCGAGGCGGTTTTCCGTCGTATGCACGAACAATGTAATCATATTCCCACAGAATGTAAAGTAAGAATTAAATGTGATTTAATGAATCTAGAATAATAAAAATGTCATAAATATAATATATATAAAAAAAGTTTCATTATATCGTGATGTGAGAGGTGGTTGTGGAAAAAAATAACATCAATTCACGTGGGGATAATCTGTCGTACCCACAAATGATAATTTCATATCCAATTTGATAGAAAAAGATAAGAATTTAGGATATTATATTAACATAATAACATATTTTTATGTGTCATAAAATTAGGATACTATATCAACATTTTTTATTATTAATTTACAGAGTTATAGGATGAAATAAAATAAAACTCTATGTTAGGGACATTACCTCTTCTTTTGAAAAAAAACATTTGCTTTGAAAAAAAAGCTTCAAAGGTAGGGTTTCTGACCAAAATATTATTTATAAGATGATAATAGGGAATTAACGAAATAATTTGGGTATGTATTGGATGAACCAATGAGTTTTGGATATCTGAATAGGAGAAGAGAGTTGACATCATTTTTTATGTATAGTTACTATTACACTTATTATTTTTGAAAAGAAAGTGTTCCCACAGTTTTTTATAAGGAAAAATCAAAAAAATGGTCCATTATCTATCATAGAAAATAAAATTTCTATATATGTCCATCCAATTGGTTTTGGAATATATTTGTGTCAGTTTTCATCCTTATATTTTTAGTTTAACCCCTGATAAACACATTCTTACCTTAAACATGGTAAATGTTTTTTTTTTACTTTTAATTATGGTATAAAATTAAGTTGAACTTATTATAAAATATAAATCATTATTATTATAAATATGTAATATTTTTTCTACATTTCTTTTATATTGGTGGAATATTTTAATTTAAAACAAAACCAACATATGAGATAAGAAAATTGTTTTCCGAAGAGAAAATTTTCAAAATTTAAAAATCTTTTTATACAAAAATACAATATAAAAATGTTTCCAACGACTTCAATTGAATTAATAGATATATAATTAATGTAATTATACTATTACACCAATTTTAAAACAAAAATTAACTATATAAATTCTTTAAAAGAAATAGTCATTTTTAATAAAAACCAGTATTTTCACGATTAATGAAAAAAAACATCATTTCATAAAAATCCCGAAAAACCACTCCCAAGAAATTTTGACATGTTGATTTGAAAAACTATGTTTAAAATATTTTTTAAAAATATCGCATGATTTTTTTTATATGTAGTTTTAATGCGAAATGTTTGGATTAATCTGTATCTCTTTTTTATAAAGAATTTAAGAGGAAAGTTAAAAATTTGATAGAATATATAATTTATACCATAAAATAAAATACATTTCAAATTTTTTTTTCATTTAATATTTTTATGGAAAATTAATTAGTGTGCCTAAAAAATGTTTTTTAGAAAATTATTTCTTTTATTTTAAAACAGTTTTTATTTACATTTCTAATTAATTGGCTACCAAAGAATTAATTTCATATATATGTGTAGACAATATATTTTCACAATTTAGATAATTGTATTCATACCTCCTATTCCTATGGATATGTGATAACTATCATATTAAATTATAATAATTTAATATTATTTCATGTTTCATTTAAACTTAGTGTTGCATGTATCACAAGTTACATATAGTGATGCATGTAATGTAAGACAAACTCTGTGTTTTTTGTAATGAAATATATTGAAAAGAATAAATTTATTTTAAAAAATATACATTTCAAAAAAATAGTGGTGTTACATATCATTTCAATTATGTGATACGATATCAACTACTTAGATTTGTATAGTTTTCATGAGATAATGTGTTGTTTAGATGATGTCTATATTTTATAGGTCCATGTTCATTCAAGTTAGATTTAACTTGATAGATATTTCAGAGAACATTTTAGGTTGGATGGTGTCATTGGGTAAATAAAAATCTCCTAGGAATTGATTTTGGGATTCACATTAAGTTAATTTTTTATTCAATTATCATGTTCTATCTTTTACTCTAATTTATTTGTATTTTTATAATATTTGTTTTATCATGTATTAGTTGTAAAATGTTTTTTTTTCAGTTATGTTTATTGAAACATAGATATTTATAGATTTTTTATACTAATTTATTATTATTCTGTAATGGTGAAATCATTACCAAGGTATGTTCATTGATTCGCAGTAAATAGTTTCCGTTCCATGGGGATTGGGATCACCATTATTACTGTGTGGCAGATCAATTTGGATATTATGTTAGATATCACCCTCAGTTGGTTCATTATATATAAAATTAGAAACTCATTGAATTATTTTTTGTATAATTTTAAGTGTAGATTGTCATGTTTAAAATGGAATTATGTGGACTAATAATTTTCTAATGGAATGGTAATCAAATAATAATTAATGCATGATGGTCATGAAATTTTATAATTGGGGATTTGAAAAAATTCAAAATAAAGTAAGGTAATGAGGTATATTTAATTTTTATGTTTTATATAAATGAAATTATATTATATTGAAATTTGTATATAATTTATGAAGTGTTTTCATTGAAAATTAAGAATATATACGAAAAGTACATGTTTTTAGAGATATGGTATTTCTGGTGTTTTCTAATTTCTTAAGAGAGGGATTACATTTTCTATAACATACCAAAATTTTAAAGTAAGAACTTTTTATTCAATAGCATGTATGCCATTCAACACCAAGAACATAAGGGAATATAATATCCCAAGAATTAATAATATATTTACTATTTTAAAGAAATTTTATCTATGATATAGATTCTAATTTATACAATACTAAGTCAGCTTATATCACACACAACAATGAATTTATTCGATGAATTGGGTTACACCAAAGGAAAAGTTTTATTGAACAAAAATATATCAATAAAACATTATTATTTAATATAATAAGACATAACAAATACATTAAATTACATGTTATGAATAGGATTAAATAACATATGAAAATATCTAGTTTAATTCACTGGTCACAAATTAATTAGAAATGAATATAAGATCCAATTGAATAACATATGAAATAATATTGATGTTAAATATTAAATAAAATATTTTTTATATTCATCCAATAGATTTGATAATCATAAGATAAGATCAAACCTAATTTTATGCATAAAAACCTATATTTTTATAAAGACAATTTTACATCCTTTGAATGGTGAAGATATATTAAAATTAATTTTTTTAAACTTTTATGATTTTAATATGAAAAAATAAAACTCATATTTGAATGTGGAACAAAGAAATTATATTAGAGTGAATTTTTTCTTTTTTCTGTGATGATTCATTTTTTGATTAAAAATAAAAAAAACTAAATTTTATTTCAAAACATATTTTCCATATAATTTATTCATATGACTAAATTATATTTTTAATTGGTTTTAAAGTATAATTATTTCAATTATACCCAAATTATTACAATTTAGTTCGTTATAAATAATTTCAATTAAAATTTAATATAAAATCATAGAAAATGTTTGAACATTTTTACATTAAAAACCCACATTGTCGTCCCGTATGCAGGATTAATTTTAAAACATTTCTGACAGTTATGTGGATCGAATTTTGAACAAATGATTAAATATTTTTAATAAAAAAATGTATAATCTATAATAAGTTCAACATATTTTTTTACCAGAAATATTTGTGAAAGTGATTAAAATTAATTACAGCAATGAAGAGGAAAATTAGATTAAAAAGAGACCCACCCTTAAAATTAAGGGAAAAATGACCTAGAAACATGTCCAAAATCTATGTTTTTGGACATATTTATACCATATACTACCTTTTATCTAATTTTGACCATTATTCGTGTCACTTATAATATGAATAACATGGGTGGAATTCCCATTCCAAAAAATTAAAAGAATGCCACTTCTCCTCATCTATAAAAAGGCACTCGTCCCTCCCACATAATCACACATAGAGACAAACTTTGGATCAACAAATATCTTCCCAAATAACTCCTTGAAATACCTCATATAATACTAGAATCCTTATCTTGGTCAGAAATCTTACCAATGAACTTCTTTGTTGTAAACCAAAAGCTGTTACCCGAATAAGAGGTAACATACTTATTCAGGATCTTTATTTTTATATCCTTCTACAATATTTTAACTATAATTATTCAATTATTATATAAAAACATATTTATCATAAATATACTAATATGTTTCTACTTAAATTTTTTGTCATACACTTACACACACTTCCATATAATGGGTAAAAAACAAACTTTTCTTGTGTATGGTGAACTACTACCTCATGAAATAAAGATGTTCATTTTCTATTTACCACCACTAATGGGTGGGTAATTAGATGGAAAAGATGTTTGTATATTATATATATTATTTTAATATTGTATTTAATATTATTTAACTTTTATACTGAACATAAAATTATGTTTTTCATTTTTTTCAAATATGATAGAATCGTTTGGAGAAGCGTTGACTAACACCTCCTAAAAGAGAAGTGATTAATTCACAAGATACATGGAATGTAAGAAGGATGTATTTAATTAAACATAAATGAAATAAATGAAATATACATGATATTAATTACATAATTAAATTTCTATAAGGTTAATATATTGTTCTATTTATTACCCTTTTCACACACTAAAAAAGGATAATGTCAGTTATGGACATGTGGACTACTGCCTCCTAAAAATGATGTGATTCATTTTATATAATAATAATTATATATATAAGTATATATGATTAAATAACATAGTTTTATTATATATTTATCACTCTGTTAGGATATAATTTTACTTACCTTCCATCCATAATGATCATTGAAAAATGGTGTCGTTATTCATGCATATGTACGACCTACCATCTCTATCATTGTTACATTGGTTCATTTTTCTTAAAAATATTTAATTATAGGTTTTAAATTATAATTAATTTATAAATATGATAATTATTTAAGGATTATTATTATGAATTTGTTAACATAATGACCTCTTTGACCGTAGTTGATCTACCAATGTCAATTTTTACACATAAACTGAATATGGCCAAAACACCCAATGTAAAACTAATAAAAAGGTGACATGTTAGACTAAGGGTAAGGGATTTTCATCTCACTTTTTACATCTGTGAGATAAATTTCTCATTCACCACTTACTTCTTTTGTGTGGTATATATATTAACCATTTTGATATAGTATATCATGTAACCTTTTATCTTAAATCAATAAAAAACATTCAATTAATGTTATTTACTCATAAGTATTATGATTCAAATGTTTTAAAGTGGTTTGAGACACCTTAGAATGTTTAGTGATTATTTTCCTCAATATTGGTTTTAATGATTGCCCATGCAATCTAACATTGTTTTTTGATTCTTAACATTTTTTTTGAAAACTGACTTTCTTATAATCATTTTAATGGTACATTACATTTTCATTAAATATCTATATTCTCCTAAAATGGATATTATTATTGCATAAACCATATACCATTTTAAATATGGTGTTCACCTTGACAGGTATTTGATTAACTGGGGAATTATTGATAAATCCATATCTTTTATTAAATACGGATATCTGATAATGAACATTGTTATTAAATTAAATTAATTATTCGATATATGTTGAATTCTTGGGACATGTATGACATTAGGGGGGGGGGGCAGTTTTAGATAAAACCTTAATGTATCAATAGTCTCATGAGAGAAATAAGTTGTCCAAATCAGAATAATTTATTCTATCTTGAGAATAAATCTTGATAGAAAAGGTACCATGTACCTAGGAAACATGGATTCCAATAGTTATGAATTTACCTCATTTATAAGCATTTATTATTTATCCATGATATTATTTCATTGAAAAATATATGAAAGTATTTTATTCTCTTTTTATTGATTTAATGGCATGTGTTTCAATTTTTTAACTTTTCATGTTGATATTTTCTTATATATCTATTTTAATGGCACGTGTTATCTATTATTTACCTTTCCATTTTTATTATTATCATTAATTCATTAATTATATGGATTTATTTGTCTTTATTGATCATTTTATCCCACCCTTATTTTGTTCTATTTCCACAGGATATAATGAATACATCTTTAACTGAGCTTTCAAGGATACAATTGATTTAATTTTATTTTATATCATTCTTTATTTTGGTTTCCAAATGTATTATGGTAATTATGTGTGTAATAATGTTTTCCAGAACTGCTAAAATTTTCAACCCCTTTTATTTTGATGCATGTATTTATGCTAATCAAATAAAGTAAGGCATTGGCTCTATGCTTCTAGGGTCTAGGAAATACAGTTGGTATTAGAGTAGGTTTAATAGTAACCATGGAAATAGATTTAGAAAAATCTTATTAGAGAATATAACCATAAGATAGACATAAAGTATGATTATATAAAAACATCCCAGATTTTGGGTATTTTATAGATTATATGAGTGTTCCGGGAAATACATCCCTATTTAGATACTACAAATGTGAGTAGTTCTAGAATAAATGTACTTAGGGGTAACAACTCTAACAAGGTGTGTCAGGCCTGACTCTTCGTGACATATTACATGACAATGACCCATACTACCCACCTAGTTTGACACTCCTAGGGGATACACATAGGATAATTCACATTTTCATTACAAACCATTAGGAATGATTTAAATGTAAAAATTTACCCCAATAAACTATATTTATGATTATTAGATTAGATATGTTTTTTAAAAAATTTATTATAAGGATTTCATAAGTTTTTGGATTATAAATTTTCTTTTATAATAATTTGAATTAATTTAGTGCATGTATTCATTTAGAATTAGAACCTTGTAAAAGGAACATTAACCTCACTAATATACATGATCCATAGAGTAAAAAGGATCATATCTTTTATGGCCTTAAGCCAATATTTTGAAGGGAAATAATCTCCCAAGAATTATCATCATATGGGGACACAATATCATGTTACAATGATTTGGGTTAAGAATTATACAAGTCCTATGGATTAAATGGAAGGAATGAAAATAAGAGGATGAACGTTAAATGGAAGTTTTAATAGAGTAAGGGAAATAATTATCTTCCCACATGTGAAAATTGTGGAAAGAAACACCCCGATACTTTCTTGAGGGGAATGAGAGTTTTTATAAGTATGGTCAAAAATTCCACGTTGTTCGTGATTGTAAGATAAAGAAAGAAAATTCCAATGTGCAATGCTTATAATGCAATTATATGGGACTCTATGAAAATAAATGTATCATGCATCGAAGGAATTTACACCAAAATAGGATAATGGATCATGGTAAAAAATATGATACTACCATTGACGAAGAGGAATGATTAACATGATTTTTTTTGGATTCAAGAATTATTTAATTTGAGTATTTTTTTCAATGTTTTACTAATTATAATAATAATGGAATATATAAGGATTGTACTTGTAGTAGGGGTTTGGCTTAGTGGAAAGCACCCCGTAATGCTACATGAAAAATGGGGGTTCAAAACCCATGGGGCACAGGGGGACTGTAGTAATACTGTTGCGGTACTATAGTAGCAGTGGTACTGTTGATCGGCGGTACTGTAGCGGTGGTAGGGTACTGTAGCGGTGGTAGGATACTGTAGCGGCAGAGGGTACTGTAGCATCCGGGTTACTATTCACAGAATGGGGCTTAGGCCAAAAATTTGGGCCTACGGGCTATGTAATGGGCTACATGACCACTGGGCCTTCGGGCTATGTAATGGGTCTCCCTAAACCCAGTTAAATGAGGTCTTTTCTTTGATTTAATAAATAAAATGAGGCTTTAGCCCCAACCTTTATAAAGATTGTACTAAATTAATTTACTGTTAAGGATTTGATATAATATAAATAATGGTATGAAGAAAATTTATTCAATAAAAAGTAAAACTTTTTTAAAAACACATGGATGAGGTAAAGGTAACCATTAATATGTTCCAACTCTTAAGGAAATGATGTTTGGATAAAGAAATAATTGGATAACGTAAATTGGATAATTGTTGACTACCTTGGAACTAAGTAAAAATTTATTAAAAGAGTGGTTTATGATATAATTGATGGATTTTACATCATTTTTGATTTAAGGAATATATTTTATAATCTATTTTTTATTTAAGGGATTATAATAATGCATGTTATCAATAATTTTTTTATAATAACTCAATTTATTACCATATTCACATGTTTTTTATGTGACAATGAAAAGACACTTCATGTTATTTGATAAGTTAATTTAGAAAATTTGGAGACCTTACTTATAAATTTGTCGATCTTGTTATTTTGGAAAAGTTAACCATTTATGAATTGGTCTTCAGACGGGGTTTTAGAGGTTAATGTATTACGTCACAATTTGATTAAACATGTGTTAGGAAATGAAGTAGAAAGAGTTCTCGGAATAAGCAAAGGATAAGATTAGGATTATTAAAAATACACATATAGTGTAATTATATTTCATTACATTCCTATAGAGTGAATTAATTCATCCAAAATAGTAAAAGTATCTAAAAATAAAATGTTATCATAATACAGTAAGTTTATTTGAACTGATGGTCTTTTAAATCATCACAGGTCTATGAATTTGAGGACCTAAACTTTCTATTCAATGTGCACATATTTTTAATTGATGACCTCAATCACTCTATATTAATATATATGCTTTTCTTCTACGTATTTATCTACACTTTTCACTAATTTTCTCCGACATGGAGACATAGTTATTTGTTAGTCCACAGAACCTTTGTAATTCCCATTTTCTCTTCTCTAGTGGTTGTTTTAAAAACCCTTTTTACAATGTTGGAATTCAACATAGGAAATATCAAAAAATATATTACTATGTTAATTTTAATTTTATAGGATGCATTTTAATTTCGGTGGGGAGAATGTAAAACCCCAAAATTCTAAAGTAAGAACTTTGTATTGAATAGCTCGTATAACATGAAACATCATGCACATAACGGAATATAATATCCTATGACCTTAAAATATATTGACTATTTTAAATAAATTTAATCTATGATATGTCTTGTAATTCACCTAGTAATTTGTTAGCCTTCTTCACATGCAACAATGCCTTTTTGGATGAATTGGGTTATACGTAAGACATAGTTTTACTGAACAAAAATATATTAATTAAAAATTATTTTTGAATATAATAATTAATAAACTTGTAATTAAATTAGCGGTTATGAATAATATTAACTAACTTATAAAAATATATGGTTGAATTTATTGGTTTCAAATTAATTATAAATTAATATAACATCTAATTGAATATAAAGGGAATATTTTTATAGAAAAAATTTTTATGATAAAAATGATATTTTATCCTAACAAATTAAATTAATTAAAATTATTCAATGATATTAAAGTAATATTTATATTATATATTCAAAAAAATTTATTCTCATCCAATTAAATTTATCATCAATAGATAAGAACAAAGCTAATTTTATGCATAAAAACCTATATTTTTATGAATATAAATTTACCACCTTTTAATGGTACACCTACATTAAATTTTATTATTGAAACTTTTATTAATTTAATATGATAAAAATAACTTCATATTTTAAATAATAACAAGAAAACTATCTTAGGGTTATGTTTTTTATTTGTCATTGAAGTTTCATTTTTTATGGAATAGTGAAAAATAAGGAATTTTAATTCAAAAATACTTATTATTTTATTTAATTTATAAGGTTAGATTAGATTTTTAATCCGTTTAAAACTATAATTATATAAATTATCAATAAATTAAACCAATTCATGTCATTGTAATAAATTTCTATTGTATATTTAATATAAAAACATAGCGAACATTTGAACAATTTTTACTTAAAAACATGTTTTGTTATCCTGTTTGTGGGTTTAATTTTTAATAAATTTATGCCACATCTACGATTGAAATATGAAAAAATTTATTAAAAAATTATAATTAGTATAATTTATAATAACTATTAATTTCAATATATTTTTTACAAAAATATTACGGAAGTTGATTAAAATTAATTATAGTTATTAAGAGGAAAATTAGCTTTGAAAGGGGCTAAGTATTAAAATTAATAGCCAAAGTGTCATAGAAAGTTTTCCAAGAAATAGAGTAAACCGAAAAGTTAATGGTAAAAATAACATATATACTTTTAAAAAATCCATTGGATGGAAATATTTCAACCCTATTCTCCTTTGTATCAAATGTGGACTATTATTCGAGCCTCTTTTCAATGAAAAACATTGGTCGAATTCCCCTTCCAAAAATTTACATCAATGCCACTCCTACTCCCCTATAAAAAAAACCACCACTCCCACTGCATCACACCTCTCAAGACACTGGAGATCTACCAATATCTTCCCAAATATCTTTAAAAAATACCACCCCTCAACCTAGAATCCTCAACATGGGATTAAATCCATCAAAGGAATCCATTTTTTGCAAACCAAAAGGAGTTACCCAAATAATATGTAAAATCTTTCCTCAAGATCATTAGTTTTATTTTTTTCACCACAATTTGAATTCTTATTATTCCACGATTATATAAAAAAACAAGTATCCTAAATATAATGATAATATTTTTATGTTAAGGGTTTTAACTATACCTAAACACACTTCTATCTAATGGGTAATCAACATATTTTTGTTGTGTACAGTGAACTATCGCCTCACGAAACTGATTTGTTCATTTTTCCATTACCACCTCTCATGGGTGGGAATTATTGTGGAAAAATGATTATATATGATATTCATAATGTATCTATTCTTCTGTAATTTTTATACTTAACATACCTTTATTCTCTATATTTTGTGGCAATATGATAACATTATTTGTAAATGTGTGGACTACCACCTCTTAAAAGCAATGTGATTCATTCACATGATACATGGAATGTGAAAAAGGATTGATATAGTTAAACATATATGAAATAAATGAAATATATATGATATTACAAAAATAATTTACTTTATTTTAAAATAATACATAATTTTCTTTATTACCCTTTCCACACTATAAAAAGTGACAATGTCAATCGAGGACGTGTGGACAACCGCCCCCTCGACATGATGTGATTCCTTTTACATCATAAAAATTCTATATATAAGTATATATTATTAAATAATAGGGTAATTATAATATTTTGATCATTATTGAAAGGTATAATGTTACTTACCTAATTTCCATAATGATCATTGGAAAATGGGAAAGTTACTGCTGCGTACGTAAGACCAACAATATTCCTGATTTTAACGTTGGTTCATTTTTCATAACCATAATTCAATATTGGACAGAAAAGTATAATTGATGTTTAAATTTGACAATTTTTTCAATATTATTAATCTATAAATATTTGTATAATAACCCCTTTAACCATATTAGACCTACCAAAGTCATTTTTTACAATAAAATGAATATGGTCAAAACACATTATATAAACTTAATTGTATAAGTAGTTGTTTTCAAAAATTTAATAAGTGGAATAAAAGTAATGATGAAAATGAAAATGTTTCTAAATAAATTGAATAATCAACCTATGTTTATTATTTCATAATGTAAATACACACACAACAAGCTGGACTCAGGGTAATGGATTTTCATCTCTCTTTTTATATCTATGAGGTAAATATCATATTCAACCCTTACTTCTTTTGTGTGGTGTGTCTAATTCACCTTTACATATATTATACCATGAATAATTTTACCCTAATGGTATATGAAACATTAATTCAATTTAATTCCTTCTTGGTGATTATGATTGAAATGTACCTATGTGTTATGGGACACCTTGGAATATTTATAGATTATTTTTCTAAAGAATGTGTTGAATGATTATCTTTGCAGTCTCAGTTTACTTTTATGATTGTTAAATTTCTCTTGAAACAATCAATTTCTTCTGATCATTTTTATAGTCCATTATATATTACATAAATATTCATATTATCATGCAATTAATGTTATTATTTTCTTAATCCAAAGACCATTTTACATGCAATGTTCACTTTGGTAGTTATTTGTTTAACTAGGTAATTATTGATAAATCAGTATTTTTTATTCAGTACGGATATTTGATAAGTCATGTATTTCTTAATACAAATCGATTATTCGATATATGATATATTATTTGGATATGTATAAAATGGGTGGGTCCCATTAATATATTTCCCCTCAAAGCATCGAAGGTATCTTGAGATGAATTAGATGGAAAAATCAGTACAGTTTAAAATTTCTTAAGAATAATTCATGATGGTAAAGGTACCATGTAGCTAGGAAAAAAATCATTAAATAAATATGTATTCCATCATTTAGAGTTAGTTTTTATTTATCCATGAGATTTTTTAATTGACATATCTATGGATTCATTCTATTCTTAGTTTATTGATTTAATGTCGCGTGTTTCACTTTTTTAACTTTCTATATTCATATTACCCTATCTAGCTATTGGAATGAAATATTTTATCTATTATATACCATGAAATGTTTATTATTCTCACCAATTCGTTATTTATACTTCATTACATACCCTTACATAGAATTTTAGATGACCCTTATTTTGGATATTTCCCCAGGATATGAAAAATAAACATTTGAATGAGCTTTTAATGATTCAATTCATTTCATTTTTTTGTGCCACCCTTTATTTTAGTTTCCTAAAGTATTATGGGAATTATTAATATAATATGGTTATCCAAAACTACTAAAATTTTTGGTCTCTTGGTGTTTTAAGCTAGTATCTATACTAATGAAAAACTTAAGGCACCGACTCCAGCTTCTAGGGCCGGGGTGTAACATTTTCCTTTCTCAACTGATTTATACATGGTAAATTTTGAACTATCCCAGAATGGAAAATTCAATTTATATCTATACCCAAATTTTAGGGGGATAAAATCTATTAAATGACTATTATTGAATGGATTTTGATTCAAGAGAATTTATAATACTTATTTAGAGTTTTCTCTACTTTAATTCTTCATGACTAGCTATTGTGTATATTATTACACATTGTGCCAAATTTTATAGTGAATCCTAAGAAAACAAATCATGTAACTAAAAAAAGGAATTCTTAGACAGCTCAAATTAATAGTGAATTCTAGGTAAAAATGTTATTGTAATTTTATTCTCCATATTTATGGATATGTCAATCCATATTGTGCTATAAATATAGAAGATAAAAGAACAAAATCCAATAGAGTTTTCATTTTTTTGGAGAGAGGATGTGGCATCAATGTAACACCCCGACCACAGTTACCCAGAGTTAGTGAATTATTACGTATCATTGGCATGATCACAAAAGATCAAGTCTCGAAATACCATTTTGTTTAGTAGCCTTGGAAACACTAGATACATTCATAAATGTTAAATTACATCATAAAGTGCAAAACTAAAATAACATAGTCTCCATAGTCCACACTCATATCCCCTTCAGACTATCCCTGTAGGTAAGTCATAAAATATTTATTCACATCCAGGGAAAATTAAAACATAGAAAGGGGTGAGCTCAGATACTCAGTAAGGATACAAATATAGCGGAAACTTTCATAAATAAACATAAACATTTAAAGAAATGTATAACTACAACAAACGCGTTTGGAACTTGAACTTCAGTATAATATGGTAAAAATAAAATGAAATAATTCCATTTACTTATTCACATAGAAATTATACTAGTCTAATAATCACATGAAATATCAATAACCACTTTTTTATTGATAGAATTCATAATATCCGACTATCATAACCACATATCCAAGGCCCCGTGCCAAGAATACAAATAAGATTTTGTCAATTCCTCATGCCAAGACACTGGTTTGTCTCATGAGACCTACCGATACATCGAAGAGCTATAGAGGGCTCCACCCATCACATATTAAGTCCAATGCATTCCTCACATGAACATGTTTAAACATAACATAAACATTCGTATTAAAACTAGCATATGAAATGTCAATACTTTCTTCATAAACCATGAATGGTATAAAAATAACACATCCATAGTTAAACATATCACAAAAAATTCAATAAAATATGAAAGTTTTATATCATAATAAATCAAATTCAAATACGCTTAAAATCCATCAAAGGTTGTTGACATAGATGAAATCCAAACTATTTGAGAGAAATATCTCTTTTATGAAATCATTGAAAAGTCACACATTTATAAAGGAAGTAATGTAAAATAGATTTTTGAATCGAAGTATCCCATACCACTTTGAAACTTTTGAAAATAAATATCATTTCAAAACATTCATGTCCATATAAATAAATCCTTAAAATTATTTTGAAAACATGGAAATTAATTAAAAAGATTTAGAACGATAAATCTTTAAAACTTTTAAAATTCTGATCTTGATAAAGTGTACCTTTCAAAAATTCTTAAAATATTCATTACGAAATCATTTAAAAGTAAATTAATTATAAAATAAAACATTTACTTTGAAAATATTCATATAATCTTGTAATGGAAGCTTTGAAGATTTTATGATGGCAGAAAATAACCGCACCCGCCGTATAAGTTAAAAAAGACAATCTTACCATAAATTTGTCGAAAATGCTAAAAATTACCTTTTTTGGAAAATGACGAAAATATTCCTTTCAAAAAACATAAGGGTATAAATTACTTTAAACCATTGTCTAGTAAATATTAAAAATGTTTTTAAATACATTTTTTAGAAACATGGATGTGTATGATAAAGAGGTGCTAGTAGATAATTGCGTATAAACAACCTCGGATAATGAAGAGATTGTTAAATAAACCCTAACCATGTACTTTTCCTTGGTTCAGGGTAGGTTAACCTCCTGTATAATGGTCTAATAATTGTTATTAAATTATACAAGAATAATATACATTAACACAATATCATATATGATCTTTTAACATTGATTTATTAATAATATCTTAGTATTATCGTACTTTCGGGTGTTAACGGATTCATTTTTATTTATATTCTTTGTAATGCGAGCCATATTTTTTATAGATGGGATGTATATTATTCATATCTAGAATGATATCATGTCTCTAAAATTTATTTTTAATCATCAAGTAAAATTTAGTCCTGAATGGATACGATGGGGAATGAATCTCATCGCGTTCGTGGAGATGACAATCCGTACGTACGCACGAGCAACAATATCATTGTTTTGATATTAAAATAATATATAATTGGATGGTATATCATATATAAAGAATAATTATCATGTTATCTTTATTATTTACATGAATTACACATCATTATTATACACATCCAAATAATAATGTATTGAATAACAATTACCCCGCGACGTGGGGACGGTAGGCAATAGGTACGCATGTATGGTGACATTTCATTCAGAGGATGGATAGAATACTAAATATGGTTGTACCATATTTAAAATAACATGAAAATATATAGAATATACTATAGTTATTATTTTAGAATGTAAATATCAAAGAAAGAAGAAGTTGAAGAAGAAAGGAACTTGAAAGAGGGTGGTGAGAACATTACCTCTTCTTCGGGTTCTTCCTTTTGATTTGATCAAAAGGGATCATTAGGTTGGCTTTCTGATCAAACTAATTCCTCTAGGTCGAAGTGAGGGAAGTTTAGAGAATATTTGGGCAGGGTTTGGCCGAACCAAAAGGCTTTGATGGTGTGAATAATTGGTTTGAAATGGTGTCCATTTATAAGGGTGAGGAGGGGCTCTTTAGGAAAAACATAAAGTAATATTTTTTAATAAATTCATATTCAGATTCTAAGGGCTCCAAACTGGATTATTTAAAGTATAAGGGGATTATGGGTCGAGAACTACCCAACCAATAGGTTTTAGACTGGTTTGGGTCACCATATTAACCTTATCGTTTATTTTTATCTCTTAGTTAATTAGTTTAACATTTATCATGTCTCTTTATATTTTTATATTATATAGTCAATAAACTTACTATAAACTTACAAGAGACCCCCAAGTGGTCCATCGATGACACACCTATCATGATATAAGTCATTCGTCCAAACCTTAAATTTTTAGGAATATAATATCAATTAATAATATAATATTTGTTTTAAAAATTCATTTTTGTCAATTTTGACACTATTTAATAATTGATTTTTGTTAAAGTCATAAAAAGATTATTAATTCAAAACAAATTCATTTAAGTAATCCTAAAATGTTATATTAACCAATAAAATTCGTGTATGGTATCAAAACATTCAAATTATAATTATTTTAATATTTATAATACCAATTATTTGATTCTTTCATTAATAAGGAAAATACTACATCATTATTATTTCATAAATAAATTTAATTATTCAATATCTAAAAATTATAAATAAAATAAAATTATGTAGGAAATTGTTTTATCTTTCTAATGAATATTTATAGTCGAAAATATAACATATATAACCCTATGTAATTTTTTTTTCTAAAAGATATAAGCTTATGTTATTTTTGTATTTACTTTAACGTAATTAATATAAAGTGTCATTATCACTTACAAATGGATCAATGGGGTCCCAAAATATACCCAAAGATTTCCATGGTCGTACATGTATCAACCAATAGGGTTAGGACACGTTTTATTGTAATTTATTATTATTATAAAATTATATTTTTTCCCTTATTTACTGGATTTATCATTTAACCATGGTAAATAAAATATTTACCGAAGTAATTATTCAAAATTTCTAAAAATAAGAGTTTCCTATTTAAAAAACTTGGACATCCTGGTTCCAAATATGGAATCCATTTTTTCAAATTCAAAACACATAAGTGGTAGAAATTAATTCAAAATTAATTCCCACTGTCAAAACAAAAAGCGTGTTTTTAAGAAATAATAACTATCAAAAGATTGACACTTGTCTATGTCTGGTTTAAATGGGAAATTATGTTCAATGACCAAAATTGTATTAAATGGTAAAAATATATTCTAAATATACTTTAAAACCACTCAAATTCATACTTTATCACTACTAATTATTTCGATTAAAAAGGTAGTTTTTAATTAATATTTAGTAATTTTCACTATTCCTCAAAACATAAAAGTTATCTGAAAAGTACCAAAATTTCACCCTAAGATAATTTCGGTATTCCGAATCCAAAAATGAAGTCCATTTTGAATGATAAAATGTATAAAATTTCAAAAAGTGGGTATTACTGTTCATAACGACTAGTGTGATTGGTTGTGGTGTGTGTTAGAAATCGAAGTTGCGTACAACACACGCCGCTGTATTATTCAAAGAGAAGCATACCGTGGAATCTTGGGGTGTTCCATTCTCTCCTCCTTCAATAAATTGTGTCCTCACAAATTGAAAATGTCCTTCGAAAATAAATGGTTGAAAATAGAGAATACCTTTGTGGAAAACCCATATCAGAAATAGGGTTAACAAAAATATAACTTTAAAAGAAAGAAAGAAAAGTAAAAAGGTCACCCGAGATAGCCCATAGTAGGATTCTATGAAAACATGGATATGGAGGAGAAAAAAACCATCATGTTCTGATGGATTGTTGTATAAAAATGGATTATGAGAATGTTAACTACAAGAAAATCACAAACTTGTGATTGGTTAAACGGTCTTTGATTCCCCAGTAGTAAAATTTAACTGACAATGTTTTTGTTTTATCTTACCTTTCATAAAGTTGAGGAATTTATTTATGATATTTACTAAGAATGTAAGGAAATATACTTACTTTTCATGTAGACATTCATTCTTTAATAAATTTTTACCTCAAACCCATCTTTCACTCCAAAAGCTAATAGAACTAAAAAATATTCTATTTATCCTAACCGTATCTGGTTCCAAAAATAAATTTATAATTCATCGATCAAAACTTTTAAAAAATGAAAACTACATTATACACTCCAGGGACTTCATTTAGTCTATTGGTAGGCGATAAATCCCAATTGCTCTATGTTTGTGGGTTCGATTCCCGCAGCTTTGTCCGACGTGACAGGTTGTCACATGGTCTGCGTGTTGTCATTTTTATAAATATCAAAAAATAACATTAACATTAGTATCCAATGTAAAATATAATCCATTCCAACCTTTATAATTATCCAAAATACTTCTTTAAACCCCCAGTCCAAAATTTATATGAAAGGTAAACATAATGTAGATCCTTTTTACCCCATAACAGCATGTGAATACCTTCATCATGTATTCTGTTAAAACACTGAAACATCATGAATTACCATAAAACCTTTTTGATTACATTCGTGCTCCCTCATTACTTATAGAAAACTGGATATACTTCATCCATCCAAAAATGTTGTAAACTCCAACAATGATGGAATATACAAATATTTAATAAGTTTCAAGGTAGTCAAGAATATCCAATATAATTTACAAAAATCAACCATATCTTATTCCAAAATCAGTTCCTCAATATTAGGGCCATATTAAGGTTTATCTTTACTTCAACCATGTAATTTCCAAAAAATTTAACTTGATGTAGAGTTACTTTTCTTAGTACCATAAAATCTAAAATCCTCAATGTAATAGTACTGCAGTACAATCCCTATTTATTTCCAGTACATCAATGATACAACACTTAAATAGAATAATTCCAAAATAACAACATAAGAACACTAGTCATTGCTCTTCATTTGTGGAAGTATCATAACTTGATTATTATCCAATGGCATCATTTTTGTCATAGTCTGATGACTGGGAAATTGGTTCGCGTACAATCCAAACTCATTTTAGATAAATCATTGTACATTTGAAACCTTTTTCTTACCCTTACAGTCACGTAATTGGTGTGCTTTTTCTCCAAACTTATTACACATTCTCATTCCCTTCAAGAATTTTCCAAGGTGATTCTTTCCACAGTTATCACATATGGGAAAATCCTTCTTTACCTTCTTCCCTTTATCTGTCCTTCTATCTACCATCCTTTCCTTCTCTGGATTCCCTTCAAATCCATATGATTCTGAGAATTCTTTACTTATCTTATCAACACATGATACTATTTCTTTATAGGATGATAATACATGGGAGACTATTTCACTTCTAAATTATGGATATGACCATGAAAGATATGATCCTTATTACTCTTTGGATCATGCGTATTGCTGGAGTTCTCATTCCTTCAACTAGGTGCCATTTCTAAACAATGGCATACACTAGATTAGTTTATGAATATCAATATCTAATCCCATACTTGTAAAACACTTAACATAAATTAAATAGTTTATGGATATAATCCATAATAATAAAAATGTCTTCTTTGAGGAAGTATATACTCATAAACCCTTCATAATGGTTTGTAATGAAAATGAGAATTATCCTAAGCATATCCCCCGGGAGGGTCGTAACCAAGAGTGCAGCAAAGCCCGTTGTTGTGCACCAGTTCCCATTCGAGTCTAGATCAAAGAAGTGTTTTCGGGTTTTCCCCTAGGTACATTTATGCCAGAGCCGCCTCTACCTGCTCGTATCCATACTGGGATGTATTTCTCGGAAAACTCACAAAATTTATACAATAGAAAAATTCTAGGATGTTCTTATATACTAATCCTCAATGTCCATCTTAGGTCTATGTGCTCTAATCAGATTTTATCTAAATATAGCTTCCATGTTTTGTACTAAACTTCCTCTGATACCAACTGTAACACCCCGACCCCAGTTACCCAGAGTCAGTGCATTATTAAGTATCATTGGCGTGATAAAAAATGATCATCTCTCGAAAGACCGATTAGTTTAGTAGCCTTGGAAACACTAGATACTTTCATAAATGTTACATTACATTATAAAATGAAAAACTAGAATAACATAGTCTCCATAGTCCACACTCATATCCACTTCAGAATATCCCTACAGGTAAGTCATGAAATATTTATTCACATCCTGGGAAAATTAAAACATTGAAATGGGTGAGATCAGATGCTCAGTAAGGATAAAAATATAGTGGAAACTTTCATAAATAAACATATACATTTAAGTCATTGTATAACTAAAACAAAAGCCTTTTAAACTTGAACTTCAGTATAATATGGAAAAATAAAATTAAATAATTCCATTTACTTATTCACATGAATATTATACTAGTCGAATAATCACATGAAATATCAATAACCACTTTTATAATGATGGAATGCATAATGTCAGACTATCAAAACCACGTAGCCAAGGCCTTGTGCCAAGACTACAAATAAGATTTTGTCAAGGCCACATTCCAAGACACTAGTTTGTCTCATGAGACCTATCGATGCAAAGAGGTGATATAGAGAGCTCCACCCGTCACTTACTAAGTCCAATGAATTCATCGTATAAAACAGTTTCAACATAATGTAAACATTCATATTAAAACTAGCATATGAAATGTCAATACTTTCTCCATAAACCATGAATGGTATAAAAATAACACATCACAGTAAAACATATCACAAAACCTTCAATACAATATGGAAGTTTTATATCATAATAAATCAACTTCAAATAATCTTAAAATCCATCAAAGGATGTTGACATAGATGAAATCAAAACTATTTGAGAGAAATATCTCTTTTTTGAAGTCATTGAAAAGTCACACATTTATAAAGGAGGTATTTTAAAAGAAATTTTTGAATCAAAGTGTCCCATAGCACTTTGAAACTTTTGAAAATAAATTTCATTTCAAAACATTCATGTCCATATAAATAAATCCTTAAAATCATTTTGAAAACATGGACATTAATTAAAAAGATTTAGAAAGATAAATCTTTAAAATATTTAAAATATGGATCTTGATAAAGAGTACCTTTCACAAATTATTAAAATATTAATTTTGAAATCATTTAAAAGTCACATAATTATAAAATAAAACATTTAATTTGAAAATATTCTTATAATCTTTTAGGGGAAGCTTCGACGATTTTATAATGGCGGAAAAAACCGCACCCTCCGTATATGTTAAAAAATACATTCTTACCATAAATTTGTCGAAAAGGTTAAAAAGTACCTTGTTTGGAAAATGATGGAAAGATTCCTTTCAAAAAACATAAGGGTATAAATGACTTTAACCCATTGTCTAGTAAATAGTAAAAATGTTTTTAAATACATTTTTTAGAAACATGGATGTGGATGATAAAGAGGTCCCAGTAGATAATTAAGTATAAACAGCCTCGGATAATGAAGAGATTGTAAAATAAACCCTTACCTTATAATTTTCCTTGGTTGAGGGTAGGTTAACCTCATGTATAATGGTGTAATAATTTTTATTAAATTATAATAGAATAATAAACATTAATACGATATCATATATGATCTTTTAACAATGATTTATTAATAATATCTTAGTATTATCATCATTTTGGGTGTTAACAGATTCATTTTTCTTTATATTATTTGTTATGTGATCCATATTTTTTATGGATGGGATGTATATTATTCATATCCCGAATGATATCAAGTATCTAAAATTTATTTTTAATCATTAAATAAAATTTATTCTTGAATGGATACAATGGGGAATGAATCTCATCACGTTCGTGGAGACAATAATTCGTATGTACGCACGAGCAACAATTTCATTCTATTGAAATTAAAATAATATATAATTAGGAGGTATATCACATATATATATATATAGAATCATTATCATGTTAAATATATTATTTACATGAATTACACGTCATTATTATACCCATCCAAATAATAATGTGTTGAATAACAATTACACCACGATGTGGAGATGGTAGGCCGTACGTACGCACGTATGGTGACATTTCATTAAAAGGATGGATAGAATATTGAATATGGTTGTACCATATGTATAATAACATCATAGTATATAGAATATACTGGAGTTATTATTTTAGAATGGAAATATCAAAGAAAGAAGAAGTTGAAGAAGAAAGGAACTAGAAAGAGGGTGATGAAAACATTATCTCTTCTTCTGGTTCTTCCTTTTTAATTGATCAAAAGGGATCCTTAGGTTGTATTTTGTATCAAAAGAAGGCCTCTAGGTTGAAGTGATGGAATTTGAGAGAATATTTGGGTAGGGTTTGGCCAAACCAAAAGGTTTTGAAGGTGCGGAGAATTGGTTATAAGTGGTGTCCTTTTATAAGGGTGGGGGAGGGGCTCTTTAGAAAAAACTTAAAGTATTATTTTATAATAAATTTATATTCCGTTTATAATGGCTCAAAAATATATTATTTAAAGTAGAAGGAGGTTATGGATCTAAAATCACCCAACTAGTAGGTTTTAGACAGGTTTGGGTCACGATATTAACCTTATCTTTTAGTTTTAACTCTTAGTTAATTTGTTTCACATTTACCATGTCTCTTTTTAGATTTATATTATATAATCAATAAACATACTATAAATTTCCAAACGACCCACAAGTGGTCCATTAATGATACAAAGATCATGATATAAGTCATTTGGTAGAATGTTATATTTTTAGAAATAGAATATCAATTAATAATATAATATTTTCTTTAAAAAACTCATTTATGTCAATTTGGAAACTATTTAATAATTGATTTTTTAAAGTCTTAACAACATTATTAATTCGAAACAAATTAATTTAAATAATCCTAACATGTCATATTAACCAATAAAATTCATTTAAGACATCAAAACATTCAAATTATATTTATTTTAATATTTATTATATCAATTATTTGATTCTTTCATTAATATGGAAAATACTACATCATTTTTGTGTCATACATAAATTTAATTATTCAATGTCTAAAAATTATAAATAAAAGAAAATTAAGTAGGAAATCGTTTTATATTTCCAATGAATATTTATAGTCGAAAATATAACATATATAACCATATGTAAAAAATTGTTTTTCTAAAAGATATATGCTTATGTCATTTTTGTATTTACTTTAACTTAATTAATATAAAGTGTCATTATCACTTGAAAGTGGATATATGGGGTCCCCAAATCGATCCAAATATGACCATGGTCGGACATGTATCAACCAATTGGGTTAGAACATGTTTTCGGGTAATTTATTATTATTATAATATTATATATTTACCCTTATTTATCGGATTTACCTTTTAACCATGGTAAATAAAATATTTACCGAAGTAATTATTCAAAATGTCTAAAAATAAGAGTTACCTATTTACATAATTTGTAAATCATGATTACAAATATGAAATCCATTTTTCCAAAGTCAAAACAAAGAAGTGGAAGAAATTAATTTAAAATTAATTCCTGCAGTCAAAACAAAAAGCATGTTTTTAAGAAATAATAACTATCAAAAGAATGACACTTGTCTATGTCTGGTTTAAATGTGAAATTATGTCCAATGACCAACATTGTTTTAAATGGTAAAAATATATTCTAAATATACTTTAAAACCACTCAAATTCATAATTTATCACTATTAATTATTTCGATTAAAAAAGTTGTTTTTAATTAAAATTTAGTAATTTCCACTATTCATCAAAATATAAAAGTTATCTAAAAATTACCAAAATTTCACCCTAAGCTAATTTCGATATTCATAATCCAAAAATGAAGTCCATTTTGAATGATAAAATGTATAAAATTTTAAAAATTGGGTATTACTATTCATAACAGCTAGTTTGATCGGTTGTGGTGTGTGTTAGAACTCGAATTTGCGTACAACACACGCTACTGTATTATTCAAAGAGAAGCGTACCATGGAAGCTTGGGGTGTTACAATCAATCACAATGAAATGTTATTTTATAACCTTGAGTAATTTCAAGGTAGAGTATAAAATATCCACTCAAGTAACATCCCAATCAAAAAGGATTAATATTCAATTGGAAGATCTCATGATGGATGGGAAGTTTCCACTACTCATGGAATGAGATAATTAATGTTCTATAAATATTTTTAGAAATAAATTTGAAAATACATGATCAAAGAATATTAATATAAAATAAAACTTATTTAAGGAGGTGGTAGAGAAACAAATGTTGAGTTATAGTTTTTTTCAACAAGGGATAAAATTGGGGATGTGTTCAGTAAGATTCTAATAAAGGATTGATTTTAGGAAATAAGGTTGATGATGGGGGTTTAATATTATTACATTCAAGGAATAGGTATAGTTATTATTTTACATGTATTCCTTCCTTTATATTTTTTTATTCTAAGGGGGTAAATTTTAAATTACACATTTTCTCTTAAGGGGTATATATTTAGAGGAGTTTTTAAAATGGGAATGCTAGGAACTCAGTGTAACTGTGCGAGTTTGTGAATTGTGAAAATAGTTTCAATTCCTCTTATTAGAAATCTGTATAAAAATATTGTGTTTTTAAAATGTATGAGTGGTTTTAAATATGAAATATGAAATGAGAAGGAAATTTTTGGAAGAACATTTTAGATGAGAATGTAATTTACCTTGATATAAAATGTTTTTATTATTACTCACACTCATTATTTCTTTAAAAAGTTTACTTACATAATTTTAGAATGATTTAAGGATGATTCGTTTTTTAGCTGAAAGGGTGATCTATGGTCAGTGGTGAAAAAGGATTTTTTTTTAATTTGATATATTTTAGGATTAAAAAATAAAAAAGGGGAAATTTTTTAGACCATCTTGAAGGATATTATTAAAAGAAGTGTGTTGGTGAAGTTTGTTAGAGTTGAGGAATTATTTTTTCCCGAATGGCCCGAAGGCCTTATTTTTTATTTTATTATGGATAATCCCCCTTTTAAGGGTTTAAGGGGAACCCTTAAATGACCCATAGGCCTAAGGCACAAGGCTTGACAAGACTTGCAATACATGACCTGAAGGCCCAGAGGCATACTATGCCCAATACATGACCCGTAGGCCCAACCCACTGGAACTACCCCTCCCTAGCTTCTGTATCATTGATCACCTAGCTACCTACCTAGAATTTCTGATCAGATAGCATTTCATCATACAAAGTATCATGGTTCCTGGTCCCGATGGCGATTTCCATACCCTCTCATTCTTCCAATCCATTTAGCTCTGCTTCTGGTGACCGCTATTCTTTTTGATCTGATCCTCTTCTGGGGCCTGATCTGTGTGAATCGGGCCACTATATAGTCTCAACGGCCCAAAGGCCCTATGGCCCGAAGGCCTTTGATGGCCCGAAGGCCCTTGAGACACGTAGACCCAAACCAGTGGCCCGAAGGCCAAAATCTGGTGAATAGTTTCAATTGGAACAGTACCATCTTCAGTACCTGCTACAGTACTGCTACAGTACCAGGAAATCTACCTCCACCCGATTTTGAACCTAGATCTCTTGGATACCAAGCAGGATCCCTTACCACTTAGGCACGGGCTCGTTAGAAAGAGTTGAGGAATTTGAATACCTAAACATCGAAGTGATATTTGTTAAAGGTGGTATTATTGTATTTAGTGTGAATGGAATATCATTAATTATCCATGGATTTTTTTTTCAATGATTTATTCATTAAGTTAATCATATTATTTCTCTAGTGATTCATATTGTTTCAGTTGAGGTGAATTTTTTTGGCATGTTTGGAAGAGAATGGAAGGTGTTTGATTTCGAAATGTTAATGTTATGGAAATGTTTTTCTATGGTAAATGAAATCATGCTTATAAGAAATGATTTATACTATAATGAATACTATATAAGATTAATTGAAAATTCATACTATTAAATTCATAACGAGTAAGATTAAAATATTTTTGTGTAAGTGTAAATCACATGGAAACCTAAGGGTACATTCTGTGTTTCATGATTAAATATGATGATGTTTTGAAGTAGATTTAAAGTTATGGAAATAAAATTGTAGTCATGATTTATCTTCTATGTTATTTATTCTAATATTTTACACTACATAGGAGTTACATAAGAAAAAAATCAAACTGATGAGTTGGTCAGGTGGAATGAGTGGTTGGAAATTCGGCTATGTAAGAGGTTTTTGCTCTATAACCCCCAGATCTTTACGTTTCCACCCTATGGAATATCATTTGTGGCATAAGGTTGGGAACATGATGTAATATAATGAAACATGAATTGCATGCACTCCCACTGTAATGACCCATGAAATAGATTTTGGATCTTTTATGGACTCCATTAGTCCATTTAGTAGAACATAATAGTTTATTTCTCAACTTTATTTCTACCATCTCTACCCATATAGACTATATCATTATTATTTCACCACTTCTAGAATCAAAGGATTTATCTCAGCTTAACACACAAGAAAAGTGAAAAAATAATACTTTTTTATATGCAACCAATATCATTATCTAGTTGGTTCTTATAGTTCGAGCAATATTTTATAATCAAGGATGTCTCTCTACTCTATCTTGGAAACCACTGTATTTCTTTCCAACACATAACTTAAACTTATGATCCCTAGTGAATAGTTATATTTGATCTTTTGTGGGCCTACGAAGATTATATTGTGGGTGTTTGAAAACCAAGGTAAATCATTTTTATATTTAGTGTTACTATAATTTAATCCCTTGAAAAATCCAAAATCACATATTAATTTATTAGACATCATTTTATGGAGTCAGTTATCATGAGAATTTCACCACTTCCTCCAAAAAACATTAATCTACATGAATATATTCATATGTTCATAAGTGGATAATACAATTTTTATGTGGATATAGAATATCTCAGTTCTTGTAAAATTTCATCATGTAAGTCTAGTATAGATCATTTGTAAAATTTATCTTCTAGACTATAAAACACATAGTTTTAAAATAATTATTACACTAAAACACAACAATCTCCCACATGAGAATTGTTTTCTTAGTTAATCTAAAAAATTTCCCACATAAATTATTTTCTCATGGTTCGCACCAAGTCTTGAAGACACTATATTCCTTTCTCCCTTTTTCGCAACAACAGATTTGTCTAAACTAGCTTTAACTCCCAATTTCATTAACCAAGACATGAAACATTACTCCAAATATCATGAGAAATTCATCCATAGAAAACCAAGGATCTAAATTCACCTTTAGTGACCCAAAAAAATTTTAGACTTTGACCACATGATTCAATTTCATGAAAATATTATAATTACTCAATAGTATTTACTTAGTTTCAATAATTTTTTGAATTTCTAAAATTATTGATTCACCATTAATAAGGATTTTCCATATACCATTTATCCACTCTATATTTTTTCACAAACTTATAGTCCCTTTGTTTTGATATTCTCTTTTACTGATAGTTTTTATTATATCACATTTATGAACTAAATCCCATGGTCTCAAGCCACTCAGAATTATTCTACATGGGGATTTTGAGAACTCCACTATTTTATAGAAAAAGAGATCATATAATGGTTCCAAAAACATTCAATAAGTGTGGATCCCCATTAGAGCTCTTAATCCCTTGACAAAAAACTTATTTTCTTATTTGATATCAAGAATATTCCTCATGATTATTCAAAGAATATATATAAATAAATCATAGAGGTGACTCTAAGGAAATCAAATTATGTTTAAATATTACCCTTGTAGAACTTATGGTGTCATAAAACTGATAAATTCCCCAAAAAATATTGATTTTTCTATATAAGTTCATCTTATATGGTCCTCATCATGAATTTGTTCTTTGTTCCCACTACATGATATTTATAATTCTATTCTTGCATAGGACCCCCTCACCATATATGAAATTTTATAAATCCTGTTACAATCTATAAGTCTCTTCTCTTGATCTAGAAACCATATTATTCATCTCTATAAGAAAAATAAGAACATCCCACATCCCTTACTTGTACTAGTGTGGTTAGGAAAGAAAAATCCTAATTTTTTTATAGTGTTTCCAACCATCCTTTCAGAATAAATTCAAACCCCTATAATAGAGATCAATCATAATCAATTCCTTTAAGAGAAAAATATCATCTACTCTAGGAAATATCAATTTGGTATTCCATGTAAAAACTTCTCAACCATATAAATTCACTACCAATAGATCCTATGAAATTTCACTTATCTTGAACTCTTAACCAATAAACCAAACAAAAATTAGAATTGTATTACATTACACTACAATTATTCAAGTTATAAACATTATTAAATCACCATGGAATTTGTGATTGATATAAAAACACCCACATATTTCATGATGTATGTATGATTAACCTAAAATTTATATTTATATTCTTATCAGAGAATCATGATTAGTACCCATAATTTCATGTGGAATA
Organism: Viscum album; assembly: GCA_963277665.1. Taxonomy (NCBI): domain Eukaryota; kingdom Viridiplantae; phylum Streptophyta; class Magnoliopsida; order Santalales; family Viscaceae; genus Viscum; species Viscum album. The sequence goes on from OY728119.1 coordinate 2,049,367,948, forward strand.
ATTTATTTTGATTCATGGTTACTCCAACTTATAAGGGTTAAGATAACCATTAAATAATATTAATTATGTCCCCGAAATATGTTTTATTCTCAAATTTTTCAAGATCTATCACTCTTTACAGTCGTAATTTTCTTCCACTATTCAATCTAGTGAACACGATTCCCATTATACACTGCCATATTTTAGGAGTATCCTTCCCAATTTTTTCTACTCCTTTCGACATCCATGTTAGATGAAACATTTTGTATGACACTTTTCAAAAATAAAAAAACCTCAGTGTAATGTTTCACATTCTACATATAAACTAGAAGTATAAAAACCAATATGGTTTGGCTATTATACCATGATTTGGAACGTTTGAAACCCTAAAATTTATCACATCCCTTAAAATCATAGAGTATATTCCATGGTGTAGAATGAAACATCACTCATAAAAAATATTGGGAGTAGTACCATCAAGAATGTAATATCATACAAAAAATTATTTAGATATAATCACCATGAATCCTCACTCTCAAACATGGGGGGAAACCCCTATATTCAAAGGCCCAATACTCAAGAAGATTTGAGACACTAAAAAATATGTAGTTCATAGTATCTCGAAAGGGTTTTTTGAATGAAATATTTGTTAAAAAATATATCCAAAATAACTATTTCATCCCAGTTGTCTATATTTAAACTCCTCATTCATCTTTTATACTAGATACATAAATGCTCCCAAGAAAATAAAATTGATTCATACTAGTTAAAGAAGTTACAAAATGTTTTCCTCAAATCCACTGCTAATTTATCCACATGAGTTATATAGGATACCCTCTGGGCCTAAAACTTCTGAAAATCACTCCAATTTCCATCTATTTTTTTTATTATAAATTTACATTGATTTAGTTTAAAACCCATCAATCTCAATCGTACCTTCTCTAATGATATCAATATGAAATAAGACCACCATTAATTAAAAGATGTATAAAGTTATAAATTGGATTCATGAATTATTATACAAGGATAGATTCATAATTCCACTAACCATGCTCTGAAACACCTGACTTGGATTAATACAAATGACTTTACAACCATGCTATAAAATAACTTATTTTTTCCGAACCACGTAATGTTTAATATTCCATTCTCCATAACCTGCTTTTACAAACAATGTCTAAAACATACCAAAATTCAATGACACATGAATTAAATAATTATGGAACTGATAATATCATGCACCCCGGTGACCATATTGAATCTTTACCACACCTAATAAAACATTACCAAGATCAATGAAATTGAATAACAAAATCATCAAAAATAGAAGACCTGGTTTAAAGTGGTTTGGAACTTAATCCCACATCATGAGAAAACACTATATATTGATAAATTTTTGGCATAAAATAGATATAAAACACTTATATTATAATGGTAAACATAAACTAAAAACCTTTACAAACTCTATGTTACATGGGATCCTTCTCTGAAACCCTAACCAAATATAGAATAAAAATTATTTGATAATTTTATGACAGAAATATGTAGTATGTAATAATACATTAATTTCCAAGGTTTTAGATTATAGATCACTCATAGACTCCACCAATCCATCTAGTAGCACATTATATTGTCCTGTTAGTATTCTAACATTTAGGCTATAGCTTTACAGCTTCTTGGAATCTAATATCACAACCATTACCAGAAATCATCACACCAGAAATTCAACCAACACCCCCAAATTTATAGGGAATAATATGATGTAGCCAACTGTTTCTTCTAATTACACCTCTATTTAATCTTCAAAATAATCCATCCATTAAATCACAGAAAATGATAGCTTCTATGTAAAGAACCCACCATAACTTTTGATACAGGATGAACAATTTCATTTGATCTCACACATCCATTTAAATATCTAAATTTATTCTTTTTAAAATCCCAGGTACTCTTATATATCTTTAGAGTTACTAATAAATAATACATTAAATATTCAAGAATCATATCCCCCGCTTCCACACATTATCATCTAGTATAAGTATTTATTAACAATTAATCACTTCCTATAGAATCCCATTCCACATTACAAACGTCACCAACATCACTTCCGAGAGAATTTTTTATTTCTACTACTGCCTGGATACAATATTTTCCAATTCCAATGAATCTATTTTATTTTGATTCATATATTTTAGAATATATACCTTCATAAATATAAAACACATATCCAAGAAACTTTTATCACACCAAATCCTAAAATAGGTAACCACACTGTAGTCAGTCCTGTATATTAGAAGAAATAGTGTATGAAATAACATTATTGATTTTTAGATATAGATTGTTCTATAAAAAAAGTTATCATACCAAAAAGGGTTTTTATGGAATTAAGACTAATCTTATGTAATATTTACTTCCTAAGAATCATATATAGTAATTAGTCTATTATAGTTTTTATATCTCTTAAAATGAAGGATTAGATGGAAACATTTGAGTAATTATTGTCACATTAAAATGGAAGGGTTGGTTTTCAAGAAGTTAATGAAAAATTATATATAATTCTGTGAAAATATTGAATTCATTTTCAATGTTATAATCATGTAATAATAGTAAGAGAAATGATATTAAATATATAATTAATTTCTAACTAATGTCTCCCACTTGGTGATTCAAGGGATACACCAACTCAAACCTCTAATCCCACCAATAATATCCATGAAATATTGGTATTAATGGAAACAATTATTAGATATAAAAAATATGTAATGGTTAAATTTGATGATATCACCTAAAATCATGTGAAAATTCAATTTTAAATTTGCAGGAGGGTATAAAATGTTCTTGTGTGAATGTTTGGGGAGAAAAAATTACTTTATAGAACATGTTGTTGTGAATGCAGAGAAGGGTGAAGATGATGAATAAGAGTAATAATGAATAGATGATAACGAAGAAGAGGTGGAATTGGCGGAGGAGGAATCATAACAACTACCTATGAGAGATTTATTCTTGGTGAAGACTCTCTTATAGTTTTGATTTAAGATTTAATATCATTGTGTGGGAGAATAATAAAAAATTCAAGTTACATATTTTGTATAATGGGTACAATTATAATCACTACGTGATTATAATTTAAATTTTGATTCTAATAGAAAGTGTGATAATGGATTTTACTCGATTATACCAAGGGTTTTACTTATCATTTTGAGTAGTTAACATTTTAAAAATATATTATCTATGTTGAGGTTTTACCTTTTATTTTATATGGTGTGTGTACAATGATATTTTAATTCATATTAATAGGTTCTAAATTTTTTTAATAGATAAATGTAAAAGGATGTGAATTTATGGATTCACACCCCTCCCATTGAATTATCATTGTTCGTGCAGGATCCTTATTCATTATAAATAAATTTTACTTTTTATAAATCAATTCACAATAGATAGAAAATATTAATTTTTTCTCTATATAGTTTTTATGACACAATTTATATCATAATCCCTCATAGATAAAAACTCTTATTTTAATTCATGATTGATTTTCAGAAGCCATGTTATATTATCCAGGAAATATATATAAAATTCTTTTACTTACATAATCAATAATAATGTATGATATAGTGTAAAAAATAAATCATTGTTTATGATATGTATACCAAGGCCTAAAAACCCCTTAGAGTTATAAATGGTTGCATAAAACATGCCATATATTGACATGATGATATAAGGATCTATTTTATTAAATGAAAATCGTGTAATTTTTTTCTATCTCTTAGTATGATTAACACATATGGTTTGCTATAATATATATAAATGAAATTAATTACCCTTTTTCATGATCTATATCATAATATATAACCATATCATATCTTATTATTTCTCATATCATAATATAAGAGACATTAAAAAACATACATCATGTTTACGAATACTAAAATTGATATATATTTTTATAAGGAAAATACATATAATATTCTATGATTAAAATATGATATCCATTATTACTTAATTTTAAAAATTATTTCATGAATAAATTAAATCATGGAATTTCTATTACACCAATGTATGGTTGATAGAATCAAATAAAATTTATTCAAGCTTCTAAAAATTGAAAACTGTAAACCAAGATCATCCATTATTTGAATGTTTACCCACATTTAACATAAAATAATTAATATATTATGCACTAATGATAACCAAGCTCCCTTATTTTTTCATTAAACTTTTTTATGATCATATAAAAGCATCGAAAAAACTTATTCATTATAGGGTGTACATAGGTTGATGAATCACCAAATACTTGATATGGGTTATCTTTTCAACCTTTATATGTTAGTACCTTGAGTGTAACAAAAGGAAAATAGGAGTGGGATTGGATTAGGATATTTGATTGGATGTATACACACCACTCCCATGTAATTTTAATGTTCTTATAGGCTTAGGGGATACTCCTAAAGCCTTCATACATTAACAAAAAATTTACACAATGTCTAATTTATGTTATGCTTACAAATTATTTATAACACTTCATATAAATGTAGAAGCATTTTTTCCTTTAAAACCATTCACTCAATTCCCCCATATGCTTCATCATAATAAATTTCAATAATTAGGAATGCCGATGTGGAAGGAAATGTAATTATTAATTTTTAAAATTTGGAAACCTTTATTTCTCATGGAACATGATTAACATATTTCGCAACACTTGTGATATAAAAAAATACAATCCAATATCTGTAAGGAAGTGGTACATTATCAGCAAATACTACCCTATGATATGTAACTCTAAGGAATATGATATTCCTTGGATTCATGGATATCATAGAATACATTATACCAAAATTTTTAAATATCATATATTCAAAAAAAGAGCATATGTTATATTAGATATATAGTATATCTCTATCATTAGTATGGATGTCTCAAAGGTGGGTGATATAAATAATTAAAAATTATTCTAAAAAATTATTCTAAAAATATTATATTTTGGATAGAATATATATTAATAGAACAAAATATAATTTAAAAAATAAAAAAGCAACATAATAGATATAAAATTAGATTCTGATTGTAATGTCACTTCTAAAATAAAACTATATAAGAAAAAATAATAATATATAATAGAGCATTAATTAATATATGAAAATCAATGCAAGTGGGGGTTTGGATTAAAATATGTGGTACACCTAATTTTTTTATGGATAATTTGAATTTTGATATCCACTAATATTTTTTTAATTTAATGTAGGAAAGGTGGATTAATACATTGAACTAGGTACATAGGTTTTAAGTAAGAACCTCTTTGATCGATGATCATAAGTTATATTCTATTCTCAATAGAGCTTCTTTGATATGCATGATTGGTATCACCTTGTCATTTAACATGGAATTCTTCATTTAAAAATTTCAGTGTTATGTAAAACAATTATAATAATAAAAACATCATGAATTTATAATTAAACTACCAGGACTCAGTCAAAAAACTAAAATTTATCAAAAAGGAAAAAAACCTCTTACACTCAATCATTGATATTGTGATTAGTAATTAAATTGTTATTTATATCTCAATATTCGAACTTTATTTATTGATATCTATAGTGATGAAAATTTTATCGACCATTAGGGTTCCAAAATACTTTTAATAAAAACTATAACTACTCTCTAAAAATCATTGGTTCCATTATCATAACTTTATTTCTTTTTAATGGAATTGAAATATATCTTCCTTTTAGACTTACATTGATATAAATTTGTGAAAATACAATATTAATATAGTTAAAATGCTATAAAGTTCATAGTATAAGGGGTTATGGTTGTTGTATCCCCTATAAAATTCATTAATTAAATATTAGTTGATTAGATTAAGTGTATAATAAGTTATCAGAAAAAGGGTTTAAAACCTAGTAATTGTAGAATTACACAGCAGACCTCAGGATCATCTACTGGCCTGGTAGCCTTGTGAATTTTTTTGTAGTGCATGATGGACTCTATTTTGGTGTCTATATATGAGATAAAATAAACAAGACCTAGTATATTCTATTATGAACATATTATAAGGTTTTAGAGAGTTTAAATTGTTCTGTCAATTTCTTGAAGATGATTTTCCTTATGGATTGAGTTTTGTAATGGGGGAAAGGAGTGAACATAGGGCTAAAGTTATATTATATAAGCGTTTGAGTAATATAGTGTGGGATTGAAAATGAAGGTCCAAGAATACATTGAATATGGAAAAAAGGTTAGTCAATATGAAGTGAACGGGTGTGTTGATTGTTCAGTGAAAGATTATCTAAGGGGGGATTAAGTATGAGAAGATTAGAATAATGGGCTAACGGAGAAAAAATCACTTTAGATGTGATCAAGTGAATGGTATGAGACCAAATGTTTTTTTATGATACTTTGCAGTATGACTTATTGAGAGTAGGATTGTTAATGAAATATTTATCCTGGTTCAACTTGAGGGTCTAGTTGTTTGAATGATGAGTTTTTTCTAAAAGGTGTATTAATCACTACAGTGGTTATCATTTGGGAAAGATGTCTGATTCTTAGAATGATGGATTGTCATGTATAGTTTACCAAATGTATGTGATACATGAGATTTGACTGGTTATATAAAATTTATAAGATATTGGGTTATATTAACCATGTTATTTTTTATGTTACAATGATTTTATTTCAATGCATGATGTAGGTATGGTGGAATTACTTAGGTTGTGACTCTAAGGAAGGAGGATATTTGTGGATGTTATATTTACTGATGGACAAAAAATTTGTTGTTACACCCCATGTATGTATTTGGAGTAAGGTGGTGGTGGCCTTCTGAGATATACAGTGGTGTAGATTATGAAAAGTCAACTACACTGGTTTTTATGGAACATTGTGGCATGTATTATGACATTGGAGGTAGTTTCATGGTGATATGTCTTATGGTGTGGATTGTGACTAGTGGGTTGATACTTGATTGTGGTGCACAATTTTTGTGGGTAGTGTCACTATAACTAGGAGACTGATACAAGTGTGTAGTTCCCAACATTATTGTTGCAACAGTAAATAATGGTCTTCTACTCATGTATAGTCCTCCAAAATGTTAATAATACGATAAATAGGATGTTTCGCCAATACTAGTACATGTAGGTATCATTGTGTTTCATGTGGTCCTGGTAAAAGTATTATTACTCAATGTTATATTTATATGTTTATTGTTGTGAATTGAATATTATGTTTTATGTTAACATATATGTTTAAATTGTTGTATATCTTAGGGGGTCCAACGGTGCTGGCCTATTGAGTTTCATACATAGACAATTCATGTTTGACTATATGATTTTTCATGACTTATGATTTTTTACAGGCTATAATATATGAGATTTAGTTGGATTAGCTTGATAAAATATTTGAAGATATTTCTAAAGTGAGTCTAGGACCTTATAGTGAGATTTCATATTTAATTTTTTGTCTTTCATTTATTCCATGTATATGAACCTTCCTTGTAGTGATCACTCATTTAGTGGATTTTAGGTATGACATAACATGGGTTAATCTATTATTACAAGGTGTATACTAATTTTTATTGTATCATAATCACTAAAAATCCATAATTTCATTATACTGTTACATTTTTCTGATTTTTATCTATTTATTGATATTATTTGGATATATTAATATGTTTATAGTCATTATAAAAACAATTATAGACCCAATTAGTTAATAGAAATCCTTTATCATACAAGGAGGATCCCCAAATCTCACATTCCATTCTATTGGGATGGTCCATGTAGATATGTCTTGGTTAAGGGTTTCTTTAAAAAATTGTATAAGAGATTCATTTTTATTATTTTAAAATAATTATAGGGCATAGTAGATTGAGTTATATTTGTTATAACAGAGGATAGATTCAATGTTGGTGTCTTTCCAACACTAGTTTCGTGAAATACAAAGTTTCCATGTTTAAAAGATTAATGTTATTAGTTTCACTTTCCGTAATTTTTTGTTTTTATATATCATGATGTTTAGGAGTTGTGGTTTATTGGTTTTATCTTTGAATTTCTTGATAATAGGTTGTGTGTACATGAATCTTACTTGGAACATTTGTATAGATTAAAAGTCTATGGGTGTTTGTGACATTAAAAATAGTTTTAAAATATTAATTTTTTAAAGGGATTTAGATTATGGTTTTAAAAAGGATTTTAAAAAATAAAATTCTTTTTGTTAAATAAAATACAAAAATATCTTATTCAGTTCTTTCAAAAATAAATTTTTAGGGGTGCATTATTTAATATAAGACAAAAATGATGTTTTATGGGTGTAATTAATTTTATCATGATTATATTATTGATATGAACATGTGGTATGATATCTATCCTAGAGTCTATAGTGAAGGAATTGGATGTATTGGGTGTGGATTAGTGTGGAATTAGGTTCCTTTGGGTGGATTTCTACTAGAATTTGATGACTCAATTGGGAATAATATTTATTCGGATGGTAGAATATGCATTTTTATTTCATTGAGTGTATAATAGAACATGATAACTTGTGCTACATTGGGAGGTCTGTATGATATATGTGAGCTGTTGGATTTTTTGATTCATAAGCTTCCTGATTAATAATATGAGCATAGTGATAATGAGATATAACTCACTCTATCATGGGTCAGATATGTTATTAGGGTAGTACAAGAGTGTATGCCACATAGTATAATGGTTTTATTAATTGGGAATAATTTTGATTTTTTCTCAAATATTATGGAGGAATGTTAGACTGTATTCATGAGACCTATGATATGTGATGGAAGGTTTTAGACAATTAGGATAATGAAAAGTAATGATTTTATCTTATATTGAATATGAGATACTGTCAACAAGACATCATGTGATGTATATATAATGGTGGGATGGGAACTTGACCATATTCCTATTTTCTATGTAAATGTCATTTGGATTGAATTGTGTGGGAAATATTTAATGTATATGGATTCTAAAGGTATTATTCCTAATAAATAGATATTTAGTGTTGAAAAAGGGCTTAGAGCCATTCATTACAGCTTCAGGTTATGTATCCAATTGAAGTATGGATGTGGGATGCTTAGTCGAAATGATACACTATTATCTTATTGGATCACTTAAAGCTTGATGGCTTAAATAAGTCTATGAAGTATTGAATGTGATATGAGAGTTGAATGAGTATGTTTTTAAAAAAGTAAAAAGGTGCTTTTAAATTGATAATAATTTATTTTTTCATAAAAGATATCTTATATATGTTAAATATTGAGATATTATTTCATAGATATTATTTAGGAAACGAATAATAGAATTATCATTAGGGACATTTCATTAGATGAGTAACCATGGGTTTCATGACCAATGTAAGAGAATAAATTACTAATGTAGTGTTGATCAAGGATAATGGAAATGTATCTCATGGGTAGTATCCTAGTAGAACAACCCTTTTGCAGAAAATGTACTATAAATCATTAAAAGTATTAAATAAAATGGGTTCAATAATGGATAAATAATGACACTTAATGCTTGATCATAAATATTAAAATCACAAATTAGTGTATGGGTTCAATGATGGAGAATAAGGTTAGTGAGCTATAGATGAATTTACAAGTGAGTATTATATATTATAGAGGACCATATAAGAAAAAAGTAAATTCAAGGGGATGTCATCAGAGTAATGAATCGAGATAATTTTGGGAGATGAAAATTATATATAGTGTTCCAAATGATTAAGTTTAGGTAATGAATTATGAAATTTTTTCTAATTCGTTTTTTAAATTTTTTTCCCTATTAACTCTTGGTGATGTGTCATTAGGGACTTTCATTCATAATGCATGATCACTATTTTCATGAATAGTCTTGAATGTCATACATTGGTAGTTCCATGCACCATGATGTATATTTTTCATAGAATGAGGTATATGGGGTGGGTTTATCAAGTAATATCAAGTTATACTCAGGAGAACAATTCATTATGTGAATCTATAATTTGAACATGTTTTTATTAAGATGAAAATTATATGTAGAAATTATATTATGGGGATTATCCTACCATTGAAATGGTATTATGAACCTTTTTTGGAGTGAATTACTTTGAACATAGATGATTATGTTCCTTGATAACTTTGGTAGTTTTCAATTGAGATATCATAATTGATATCAGAAGGTAATTTCATAAGTTATTTCTAGTTTTTAAAATTGTATAGATTAGAAAATTACTATATGGTTTTTAAGAAATGAATACTTTTGTATTTATTGATATAAAATTAATTTATTATTATCATTATCATAATTCCCATTTTTAGGGAAAGGGGAAACCCAAAATTACATCAAGACATAAGACAATAAAAACCACGCTCCAATAGTCCAAATGCCATAAAACCAAACCAATCTACAAAAGACAGCTCTTCCCTAACATCAAAAATGTTTAGACTGATTGCATCTTCTCATCCATGATTGGCTAGAATACCATTCAAAAATTAATCGGTCTGGTACTAATAGAAAAACCATACCCTATCAAACATCCAATTCTAAAAAATGATGATCAGATGAAAAACCAGACAGTTCTAAACCTCATCTAGAGCATCCTTTAAAGAAGATCTGGTTACAATCCCCTGATTCACAGACCACAGTCAAACAATATAATATCGCACCAAAGTAGATTAAAATTTAATTAAATAAACAATATAATAGATTAAAGACAAACATAACCAATTCCAATTTGTGAAGTCACCAATTCAAGGGAAACAAACCATTATTGCATTGGCAGGCTTCCCAGACACCAAACGATGCATGGAGGAGACCCCGCCGCAAAACAAACCAGTCCAAACATATAGAGCCTGTCACCACCACAAAACCCAGTCAAAAAGGTCATTACAATCCACCCAAAGCACTCTAGAAGGTAGAGACTGAGGATTCCACCCATCCTACTATGGAAGGAATGAAACACCGTGCCCCCATAAATCCACAGATCCCATGAACCCCTGACGAACCTTTAACTCCACAGATGAAAAATAATTGCACCCACTACCGTAGAAAACACCCTAAGGATTTCCAAGAATCCACAGGGTAGGGGAAGCACTAATGCACCCCTAGGCCATTAAGATATTATACCGAGCAGTGAGAAGACCACCGAGGATGAGCCAAGAAACAACCCAGTATGGAGGCAACCATCGAGGTCTTGACCTCAAACCAGGAAAAAAAATAGTGAAACGAAGATGGTTAGAGATCTAGAGAGTATAGAACAGAGATGAGAAAAAAAACATCTATCAAGACGTGAGCAGAAGATGAATCATAACTGGTTCTCGAACAGTCAATTTCACCATAGGTAGAGGATCCACACATAATGATCATGCTATGAAGAATCGCCGAAGGAAGGATCTGCGACCAACTTGGGATTTAGAAGAGGGTAACAACGATAGGGGGAAACCATAACTTAACTGAGGCAATTACAGGATCATCATTTTGGTTTTTATTGAAGGTATTGAAAATTTTATAAAAGTTCTATGTGAGGATTAGGAAGGGAAAGTTGGGTACTCATGAGAATTGATTAAAGATGCAATTGGTGAATTTTGTATTTATATAGTCTATTTTACTATAAAAATGAGATTTCATATCAAACATAAATGACCATGATATGTGTGTGTCTATCTATGAGTTGATGGTGGTCTAACATAAATCATCAACATAAAAATTTGGGGTAATACATCAGTGGGCATGTGTTTTTAATAAATTTCACTTTAGTATCATCATCATAATGAAAGTAGAGATTCATGATTCCATAGTGAGTAATATCATTATTATTTTGGAGGGAATCAACATTATGAAGAATCATTGTATTATTTTTAGGTAGGGTTTGGGATGTGGCATGAAGATTTAATTAGGTAGGGAATTTTATAAATTATAAATGAGAAATTGGATTAGCGTGAGATTTTTTATAGAGATAAAATATTTATTATAGTTCAGGTGCAGTGACAACATATTTGTAATAAATTGGAAGATAAAGAAGAGGTGAAATAGAAATCTAGATGATTGATTGTATTAATAAAGATTCATGGGAATTATTCTTGGGTATGTGAATATATGCGGTGGAGAGTTTGTAATGATCAAAAAAATTAAATGTTCATTTTAGATTTAAAATTTTGCACAAAAATTTTATGTTTCAAAAGAAATTATTATATTATAGAATTTTTAGAAATAAATTATTGATTTTTTTGAATAAAATTGGATTGATAGTGTTTCGTGCTATATAAAATTCTACAAATAACTTGGTGGGGAGTAATTAATTTCCTATTGTGTTTATAATTGAATGGTCGAACCCCATGTATTACCAATGGGTTCCTAATGGTCTATAAATTTATTTTTCACTAATGTTATTTTTTAAAATTAGAGGGGGATATTATAACAACACCCATTTAATTCCCTCTTAACACCCATACTAATTATCACCCTTAAATATGCAATTATCTTGTGGTTTTAGCTATGAATATTTATTCTTTTCAGTTATTCGTGAACTTTTTTTTGTTATTAGAAAACTAGAGGTAAGAAAAAATTGATGCTCACTAAAGTAATGGTCATTTTTTTTATTCTTATTCTCTCCCAAATCTATAATTTTTGTGTTTTCATAGGAATATATACATCTCGTTATTATGGACTAATTGGAGTGAAATATTGTTTTGGTTAATTTCTAATAGAATAGGGTTGGTGGTAGCAAATTAATTCCACAATAATTTATATATTTCACATGTGATATGATATGTGAGTGTGGGGAATTTAGTTTCAGAAAATTGAATATGGATCGAGATGGTCCATGAATTTGTAAATAGACTTATAAGGTACTATTTTCTATAGATTTTTTTAAAAAATGTATGATGATTTTAGGAATATATTGTGATTAGGTATCATGGTGTTCTATTTCATTTTGGTGGGAAATTGACCCTAATTTGGGAAATGGGAATGAGATAAAATAACAGAGACAACTTATAGGGAACCAATAATTTCTTATATAACTATTGTATAATTTTAATGAAAAAAATATAATAGATATACTATTCGAGATCCATATTTTTAGCATATTTAGAAAATAAGTCGCATACATAAATTACTCATAATAAAATATAAAAATTATATAAATCACATATTTTACTTAGTACATGTGATAACCTATGGACATAAATCAAATAAATTAGTGATCTAAAATCCATGTAAGGGGAGGGATAACATATAATGATTAAGGTAAATGTATCAAAATCAAAAGGGTGAGATTAATCAATATCATCACATCATAAGCATATGATCACAATCATAATAATGATATAATAATTTGATAAAGTAATAGAATGTGGAATATTAATAACAATGAAACATTATAACATAGTATTCAAACACCAAATAGAGTTGTGAACAAATATATCAACATGTTTATGTATAACATATGTGAATAAATCATAGCATCATAATTACGAAGAAATAAAGAATAAAGTTCCTATGTAATAAAAATAATCTAATAAGATATATCACATTACGAGATGCATTTGAGGGATATAAAATTTTGGGTCCACTCGTCACATTATAAAATTCTAATAATCGTGCATCCCACATTGAAAAAAATAATCATAGTCATGAAATTAACCCATGGAATGAACTGAGTTTCATAAATTATTTGTGAAAAACACATTCATAAAAAACCATTGTGTTTTAAAAATGAATAATCGGAATATTTATTTAGGTTAAAACATCATAGTTATTTATTATAAGAAAAATAGATCAAGTTGAGTCGATGTGGTGTTTTGGTAAATAAATTACTTTTGAAAAATACCTTTATTTTTCATTAAAACAATTTTGAATATACAAAAACATGTATATCACATAAAAGAGAAGTAAAAGGTTATTTAAAGTAAAATATAAGTATATTATATGTTTTTTACATTAAAAATGTATTGAAATATGAAACAACCCCAACAAAAGATTTAGGTTTGACAATCCCCTAAACTTAAATCCTGCTTTATTTCAACTCTTTTGTGCCTCATGAATAATAACACAATGAGTATTTAAACAAGGTTCTAGAAGTTAATTATGTTAATTTTGGTGATTTTTTATAATTTATAATAATTTTATTTTATTCCTTAATTCCCATTTAAATTGTGAGTGTTTTGATATCATATTTTTTGTTAAAATGTCTAGTTTTTTTTATAATTTTGATAAAGGTCAGTTCTAAATAAATAAAATTAATTATAAAATAATAAAATAAAAATATATATACATTTATATATCATAAATAATTTATTATTACCATCCATAAAGTTGGGGATAATAAAAGAGTTGAAAACGTCACCATTGGCAGTTATCCAATAGTTAATGGGACATTGTCCAAAGGGGAGAAAGAGAATTATGAAATACAAATAAATTATCAATATTATCATTTTTATGTTTATATAATTAACATAATATTAACATACTTATTAATTAATATTATAATATTTTATTCTGAATGAATTTGAGAAAAAGAGGAAGAGAAGTGGAAAGTGAGAGAATATTTGATGAAAACATACTCTTTACTCAATGTTACTTCTTTTGTACGACACCAAAATCCTTTGATGTTTGCTAAAATTTTTCAACAGAATGTTTCGAAGGATTATAGGGGGATTATTAGAATGGAATTTGGTATAAATATGGATTTAATTAGTGTAAGTGAAGAATTTTTCCGTAGGAGGGGTAAAGGTTATTTATACTTTAGGAGATGGGTCTTTTAAGGATTAAACATTTAATAGAATACTATATCCAAGGAAAAAATTTCAATATTTAATTTTTTGACATTTTAAATCATTTTACAAAAAAATAATTTAATACTTTAAAAACGTTTATTAAATTAACTCCCTAGTTTATTAAAAATTAATGTTTGAAAAATTAATTTTGTTTTATATTGATGGAATACTATGGACTATAGACTTTGGAAAAATTAGGTCTGGAAATTAAGTTTATTATTTTTAAATTAATAATTTATCTTATTAAATTTACTTTGGTATGAAATAAAAATTTTATTATAAATTAAGTAATTATTTCATCACAATTTGTTATAAAACATATAGTATTCAAAAACTTTTTTTTACTATTTATCTAAAAGTTGATGTATTTCAAATAAAAACCAAAAAACACCCTCTGAAAATTTTGACATGTTGATTCAAAAAATTAAAATGATTTCATAAAAATAGTTTTCTAATAAAGGTAATTTTAATTTTAATTATAAAAATTTGAATTTTTATGAAATATCATAAAATACACTTTATTAAAAATTTGTTTTTTTCCATGAGTTTTTAATCTTGATATTTATTTTATAGAATAATAATATTTATATTTTATTAAATTACTCATGATAAATACTATTTACATTACATTTTATTATATTATGTGAAATTATAGTTCTAATAGCCAATTTACAATTCCCAATGGTCAGGTTCCTACTCCTAATAGTCAGGTTACTATTCCAATAATCACATTTCTCCTATAAATACCTCTTAATTAATTCATAAATAATTAACTATAATTACTCAAAAGGTTATCTGTTATCATTTTCTGCAATTTTTATTGGTTTATTAATATTCTATTAATTTACAATAGTATTTTCATGGGGGTGATAACACTAATAGAATAGAATAATTCATGTTTTCCCTATTAATTGATGAAATAACCACAATTTATGAAATAATTTTTTTTGTTTCTATGTGTTGTATGGGTATAATGCAATATAGTATAACCCACATGTATTCATTAAACTATTATCATTTATACTATTTGGGTCATTACATTCTTACAGATTTAGAAATTTTTTCATCGATATTCAAACTCATATTCTCAGTTGAGAATAGACGAGGGTACATTTCTTTCATTTTTTCCTTCAATTACCATATCTCCTCATCATATTTTTTGTTATCCTACAACACATTGATATGGTGAATAGTTTTATTGTACTTAAATTTGTCTCTAGAGTCCTATATCTTTATCATATACTCATCATAAGAGAGGTCATTCTCCAGTTATACCAGCACTAGATTCAATACATATTAGGGATTAGTTATGTACTTCCTCAAAAGATATATGTATAAGACATCATGATCTTTATCTATAAATGGTGGATGTTTTATGTCATATACCTCTACTCATGTAAAATCAAGGATCTCAAAGAAGTTGTTGTACCTAGGGCTAATCATTCCTTTCGTTACAAAAAACATTACTCTCTTTCATGTTGATATTGAAAGGAATATAGTGTTTCCAACATCAAACACCAATTAAATCTGATATTTTTCATCATAAATAATTATCTAACATTAATATATTTTTATATATTGTTTGATTTCTTGATACTTCCCTATCATCTATTTCATAAGATTAGGTTCAAGTATATTTTTCTCACCAACTTCATTCGAACAAGTAGTAGTTATACATAAATTCCCATACAAAGATTCCTATGAATCCATTTGAATACTCTTGTGGAATATGTTGTTGTTTGAGAACACAAATAATGAGTAATTTTTATCATACCCACCTTTAAATTCCACTCATAAGGATTTTAGCATGTACTCATGTTTCTGAATGGTTATTTTCTGAATGTCCATCAATTTTGGGGTGACAGGTCGTACTAAAATTCTATTAAGTAATCAAAGATTGTTAAATAATATGATAAAATATATAAGTCTACATTAGATCATAATTATATATTGTAGAAATATTTTCCCCATGTACCCTCACCACTTCCTTTATGTATATCATAGCATGTTTTTCTTGAGAGAAATCTTCTTTAATTGTGATGAAGTGGGTAGTCCTGGTGAGTCAATCCACCATAACCCATATCAAATTTCATTCTTAATATATTTATGAGAGGCTAGTGATAAGGACCATGGTGATGTTCTCCCATTTCCATGTGAGTATCAGAAATGGTTGCATCATCCACTTATACATTTGTAGCTTTGTTTTAACATTCTGACAAACCCATCACGTTGATTTGTAGTCAGTGATATCTTTGGTAATGTTATTCCACTAGTGGTTACCTTTATGATCACTATACATATTAGTACATCCATGATGGGTGGGGAAGGTGAATCATTATTCATTATGAAATATCTAATTCATTATCTTTGGGGATATGGGGACAAATATTCTAGTTCAAAACTAAATGACACCATCTTCGACAATTTATAACCCATGAATCTTCCTCTACATTATTGCTTCCACCTTCTTTCAATCCACTATATCATCCCATTGTTCCAAAATAATAATATCTTGGTTATTTGGTTGGGAAATCATTTTGGAAAGGTAGGATATATTCCCTAACATATGATTTCTAGATCTATCCAACACATTTCAATGGTGATTGGGCCTTTCTCAATCCACATCATGGATATATTAGCAGGTTCTTTTCTAAAAAGAAAATCAGCCACCATGTTCACCCTTATATGATGGAAGTGAATAGAGAAACTGTAGTCCTTGATCTTCCCTAACCACCTTCATTGACGCATGATTCACATTTTTTGACTAAATAATCTAGACTATATTGATTGGTATATATATACCACTTCTCACCAAAGAGGTAGTGTCTCATAATAATAAAGGATGAGATCATAGTTTTCAACTCTATATCATATTTTAGGTATTACTTATCATGGATCCTCAAATATAACGAGGCATAGGCTATCAAATTCCCATTATGTATGAGTATAAAAAATAGTCATTTACTTCAATAATAACTTTATATCAAATAACCACACCCAATTAAGGGTGGTAGGAGTACAAGCATGGTGATTGGCATCTTCTAGAGCATAAAAATGATTTAATCACATTCTTCAATCAAGATAAACTTTACCACATTCCATGTGAACTTATTTTGTGGTATAGATAATTTATATATATATATATATATATCAAAAAATATTGGTACTGCCCTACTAATCGAAGATGAATATGGATTTCCATGGTAATGTATGGTATGGTTCATTCCTGCATCCTCTTGTCTTTGAGGGGTCCATAAAAATTCATTATTTAACTCCTCCAGTTAAATCAAGGCCATCCTATAGGGTAATTTTAATATAGGAGTGGATCTTGTAATAATGTATGTTGAAAAATCTACCTCTATATACAATTGAAGACTGAGTAACTCATCATGAAATAGAATAGTATATTCCCTTAAAATTGTATTTACTCATGGTAGATACATTCCTTTAACTCAAATACTTTGGAAACATATGCATCTTCACTAGGTATCAACACCCAAACCATTTAGGAATTTTCCAATGGAGATTCAGGATCTTAATTATTTTTGCATAAGAAAATGTGATATCTTTGAATATAGAAATATATTTCCTCTTCATGATAGTGAAAGTGATATCTATATAACAAGATCCAATACATTCCTAGTATAATATAAAATTCTTCCAAGGGAAATATTATAATATTTAATGGAATAATATTATCATATATTTTAACTGGATAAGTTTCCAAAAATTGAGAATCATTGATCACACCACTAGGTATTTTTATAGATATCTCTACATTAATGTATCGAGGCTATGATTTTATAGTTCTAGAAAACATTCAGGATATAAAGTAATGTTTAGTACTAGAACAAAATAAATATTTTTCCATTCTTGAGATAATATGAAGTTTACATTTCATGAAATCTTTTTCAATTTTCACCTCCATAGTAGTAATGTTATATAATTTCCCTTTCTCTTTTGGATTTAGTGTTTGTTGAATTGATCACCCTCGATGGCCCTTGGTTTGGTGAACCAGATTGTATAGTGTATTTTTTCTCTATATATGAATCATTAATTCATAGGTGGTGCCTTCCTTTCCTCCATGACATTGGTCAGCTTATTAAGGTCTATTCGATATTCACGAGCTTGGTGGCCTTCTCTACCATTCATAAAGCATTTCCATATCACATTGATGAAATTCCCATTATGATTCATCCCACATTTTTCACATGTTGGTTTTTTGATATTATTTCCACTTATTAATTTGATCCACCAACTTAAGACTCCATATTTCATTTATTATTTCCATAACAATGGGAACATTGTCCAAAATTCGTCTTTACTTTGATAGAATCTAAAACTAATTCTTCGTAACTCACAAAGTCCCTGTGGATGGATCTATTTAATGGTTTTTTTAAACTTCTAAATAATCTACCTACTTTTCTATAATTATTGAAAAAAAACCTAAGTTATATCTCGTAATCCTTGTTAAAATTTCATCATAAGTCATTACAGACTCACCTTCCACTTTCTTATGATCTATATTTATCAATATTTCTTTGAATAGTTGTAGGGAAATAATTTTTTTTATGAAATGGCCTCTTAAATTATTTCAAATCAATTTATTCCATTTAATCATTGATCTCCACATTCTATATCAATTGGCTCCATTAATCAGACTCTTCATTTAAATTATAGATGGACAGATTAACCTTCTCCTTTTCAAAACACCAGATCCTTGAAAATATCTTTCCCACTCAGTTCACCCATTATTTAATTAAAAGAGGATTATAAGACCCTCTAAATGGTAGTGTTCATTTCTATATAAAATCATCAATTGTTAGTTTCCAATTATGGGATGAGGTTAAATGTTATACATGGGTCAATATATCATTTATAGATACATTCAATTGGGAAAGCATAAAAAATAAGTTCTGAACACCTCTTATTATGGAATTGGGGTGTTCTATCCAATAAAAATGGTTTAAAAAAATATAAGTGAAAAATCATGAATAGATAAATTATTATTATATAAAAAATAGTTCTAATGTTAGATATCATTGTATCCCTATGTTCAATATTATTTTCAAACAATTCTTCTAGGATCATGTACATTAATCCTTCTCTAAAATTAAGATTAATAATTTCATTAGTTATTTATCCATTATAATAGATTCTATAGAGTTTGGGATTAATTGACAAATATACCTTGGGAGTGTTAAACTAGATTTATAGAAATTCCACTGTGGCATGCACTAAGTGATGATAAATTCAATACCCAATCCACCCTTTTGGGGTTATTACAACTATGTACAACCGTGCAAGAGACACATACACTTATAGTATCTAGACATAGATTTCATTTTTCTGAAATCCGATACTCTTATAATTTACCAAAACAAAGGATGTTTCCCTATATATACAATTACCCTTATGGTTCTCACTAATGTATTCAAATATTAATTCATAAATTAGTTAAATCATGCTCTGATACCACCTATTGTGACCCAATATTTTCTTATATAACTATTACATAATTTTTAAGATAACAACCTAATTTTTAAAGAATCAAGGATACATAAGTTTAGTATCTTGAGAATATTAGTTTCATACATAACATGCACATAATAAAATGAAATACCTATTTAAATTCTTCTCCATTGTCCTCCTTAAATATCTTATTTCCTTGTAAGTATAATTAATCACAATATTATACAAATCAAAGAAAGGGATGATCTAAAATCCTATTATAGGGAAGGATAACATTGGAGTAAGTACATGGGTGATCTTAATCAATATCATCATATCATAAGAATATGGTTATAATAATAATAATGAGGGAATAATTTAATGAAGTTGTTAAATATGGGTTATTAATATCACTAAAACATCATAACATAGTGTTTAAATTCCACACAATGTTGTAAACAATGATTGCCTTATTTTTATGCATAAAATATGGGCATAAATCATAACATTATAAATTAGAAAAAATATATGATCATTTTGTCACATACTACACATAATAACATGATATATATAACATTACTAAATTCATTGGAGGACTATATAATTTTTATCCTGCAAGTCCCATTATAAAATGCTCTTAATCATAAATTCCATATAGAAATTAAAAAATCATAGTCTTGAAATAAACTAGTGGAAATAAAATGATTTTATAGCAACCCTATCCTTTTACACAAACCATTACATGATTTTAAGGATAATATAACATTACACTACAATCCAAGGATCGTAAATGCTACTGTATTGGAGATTTGGTACATAATTAAACAACATAAAAACAAATATAAAAAATCTTTCATTTAATATCCATAATGATCTCCTAACTTCTGTTTTGCTCATACATCTTCATAGGATAACCTCAAGAATACATGACTAGATGGATTAGCTAAAAAACACAGTAAGGAAATAATCCTTTGAATAAATCATAGAACATAGGATAGAAGGGATGGAACATGAATAAAAGGAACAATAACATGTATAAATAGGAACATATAATCCTATAATCATGGGAATTTGGAAATAACATATAACATGGAAAAACGTGAGTCAAGGATAACTGCCAAGACTATATTGAATAGTGGAAAAAGTCCCATAAAGGAATTAGGTTCACTCCCCATCCTAACTTGACAACTCATGAGACTAAACATCAACCAATTCATTATAGTTCTATCTAAATAAACCCATCATAAAATTTTCATGAATATCTGTTCCACATGATGAATAAATATAAGGGTTACCCTTAGAAATAAATGAGTATCATAATCATGTCACAAGGCATAACAAATGAATGTATCAAAAATGTTTCCATAAAATAATGCACAAAAAACACACATGGACATTAATAAGGTAAAATAAGAATGTATGATGATATTTTTTTCCCATTTTATGTGGAAACATGTAAAAGGTGTGTTTAAGAAACTTTAGAAATGAAACATTTTATTACGGGTTAAGGAAAATATTAATGAGAATTTAAAGCTGAAAAGAAATATTTTTATTCATAAAAACATAAATGGACCAATATAATTTTTTATGACAAAATTATTTATTTTAGGAAAATAATTTTGGAATAAAATGGATTATGGAGTGCACTTTTAAGCGGGTAAGAAATTGGAATTTTCCCTTGAATCATGCTTTCTTACCGAGAATAATTTAAAAAAGAACCATTCAAAAACACATATTACACCCTCAAAGAGGTATTATATGATCTAAACACATGATTTTGGAACAAAAAAACATAATTTAAAAGAATTATATAAAAATAAATAAGCATTACTATGGGGTAATGAGAGAGAAACAGTAATCCAAAGATAAAATAGAGGTTCAGAAAGAATCAATAATTTTATGTCTAAAACTGTTCAATACATGATCATAATGTCTTGGATAATACAATTAAATCCATTTATTAATTAAGTCATAACCTTGTCTATTTTTAATTTATTAATAATGATTTTATTATGTTTTTATGAGTTATATTTTTCATTTTAATTGTTTTGGTGTGCTTGATTTTTTTTTCACGATCAGTTGTCTGGTATAAGAGTATGAAACTTCATGTAAAATAAAAATAGAATACCATAATTTAAGTAATAAGTCACTAATTAACATCAAGAGTGTTAAATATTTATATAATTACTTTTTTTTATTTTGGGTGAGGATGAATTATTAGATATGCTTTTAGTGATAATCGTTTGTATTATATTGAGCGAGTTTCACTCCCAATGAACTAGTTTTGTCTTATTATTTAACAACATGTGCCAATAAGGATTCCAGATAAATACAGAGTCTTTAATACATATATTATAAATTTTTTAAACATAAAAATGGTTTTATCACAATATTTTTAAGGGGTTAATAGAAAATAAATTTTTCTGTCCGTGAAGGCGATAAATTAACACCTTAGGAACAAAGTTTTCATTTTTAGAATAAAAGGGAGAGGATATGGGTTTTAATGAAGGATTATTACATTATCATAATATAATTCTAACATATATGAGGTATGAGAGTTTTAATACAATTTGAATGAGTGGAGGCGAGGATATAAAAATAAAATAAATTGAAACAAATTAAAATAAAAGGAAAGAGGAATTTACATATTGAATTTATCCTCCTTGAAAACATCCATAAAGAAATTGGTATTTGTCTTTTAATGATGGAATGTTCTCCAGGAAGCGGGGGAAAATATTTGTAAGATTTTTTTTCACAATTTGGACAAGTGTAAATACATGTAAGTTGTGAAGAGAAGAGGCAGTGCGGGGTGATATTTATAGTGGAGTAAAGGGGTGTTTTATCATTACTTTTTTCATTAGTTTTTTATTTCGGCTAAAAAATATGAATATTTTGAAAATTTTCAAAAAAAATATAATAAAATTATGATTTTATTTTCTATATTATGGTTTTTACATTATATATGACTCAAGAAATATTTTAATTAACTTTTAATGTATATATACCAAAAATTCGTATATTTTACTATTCACAAAACATAACTATTTTAGAAAAATAAAAAAAATTCACAGTAACAACTTTCATCATGTTGAATTTAAAATGTACTTCATTTTATGAAAATAATTATCTAAATATAAGATATTTATTTCTAAATTTATTTTATTATACTCTTTGAATTAATTATAATAATGGAATTTTTAAGAAAAAAACGGTGTCGTTACATTCTTTAACCCTTTGGAAATTTTACCCTTAAAATTTCACATTACGAACTATGGGGAAAACAGGTACAGGTACATCTCCTTCATCACTTCCTATGGTTCCCATGTTTCCTCTTCATACATATGGTTCTGCCATAGTACATTGACTAGGTGAGTAGAATTATTGTGTTGGACTTTATCTCTAGAATCCTATAATATCACTAGCTACTCCTCGTAGGAGATATCATTGGCCAACTATAAAACATCTGAGTTCAGTACAATTGATGGATTTGGTATGTAATTCCTCAATAAGGTTATGTGAAATACATTGTGTACTTGAGACATGGTATTTGGAAGTTCCAATTGATTGGCCATAGCTCCAACATAATCAAGAATCTCAATGGGAATTATGAATCTAAGAATTAGATTTCCTTTGTTCCAAAATATCATGATCCTCTTCCATAGAGATATGTGGAGGAGTACCATGTCTCTATATTTAAAACCAGGGTTTCATCGACGATTGTCTACATATTTATTTTTTCATCTATTGTCTTCCTTGAAGTACAAGTGAATGATATTCACTATTTCTTCCATTTATTCGATCATTTATTTCCCTAGCATATTATGATCACAAACTTCATCCCAACACACTAGTGTTCTATATCTTTTCCCATAAAGGGATTCATATGGGGATATTTGGATAATTGAGTGGAAACTATGGTAGTAAGACAACTCAAATAGGGGTATAAGTTGGTCTCATATTCATTTGAAGTACATAACACATGCTCTCAACTTGTATTATAGTGTCTAAACAGTCCTATAATATTAGACATTAGCTTTCTGATGAAAGGCCAAAATGAAGTTTTGCTTAGTTTATAGAGCATGATGGATAACTTTCCATAACATGGAGGTGAATATCAGATCTCGATTAGATACAATCGATAGTTGTACTCCATGCAATCTTACCACTTCTTTGATGTATATTCATGCATGTTAATCCAGTGGGAAGTCCTCCCAATATTTTATAAAGTGAGATATCTTTATAAGATGATCCACAACAACCCATATAGTATTGTTTCATCTCGATGTACTTGGAAGTATAGTGACAAATCCAATGGTAATGTTCTCCTACATTCATGTTGGTAGGGGTAGTGGTTGCATCATCCTATAATACTTTTACTTTCATCCTTCACTTTCTGACATACCTGACAACTTAATGTATATTCAAGTAATTCCTTCTTTAAATTTTCCAATCAATAGTTCTCTCAGAGATCACTATAAATCTGTGTGCTCTCTGGGTGAATAGAGAAGGATGATCTATGTACATCATTTAGAATATCTTTCATTATATATGGATTTTATGGTACACATAGTCGTGACCCAAATATTTTGACTCCATCCTCATCAATCATGAACACAGAGGATTTCCCATTTCTAATAGCATCCACCATTTTCTAAATTTCCACATATTTCCTCTGTGAATCCTTTGTTTTCTCTTTAAGGGATGGTTGTGTAACATTTGGGACAGGGTTGATGATGTTCCTTAATTAATGATTCTCATTTAAATCCTTTAAAAATATAATATGACTGGATCCATCACAATTCCCATCATTGATAAAGGTGTAGGTTCATTTCTACTTAGAGCATCTGTTATCTTATTTTCTTTACCAGGATAGTAGTGGATTGAGTAGTCATAATCTTTGATGACCTCCAAAAAATTTCTATGGTGTATATAAATTTCCTTCGATGTTAATATATATTTGATACTGATCAGTTTATATTTCACACTTCTTTCTATAGAGATAATGCAGTAAGATTTTCAATTCAAATATCACAGTTACCAACTCCATATCAGGTGTGGGATATTTTTCCCCATGAATTGTCCACTAAATTGTGGTGTAGGATTTCAAATTATCAATTTCATTAGTAAAAAATCTTGATCCTTCTCTGAATCATCATTGTACACAACAAAGAGTTCCCCACTTTTTGGTAGTGTGAGAACTGGGGCAGTGATAATCCTCTTTTTTATCTCTTTAAATAGTCTTCACATTCACTATTCTAGAAAATCTTTAACCCTTAAAATGTCATCATGGTTACTAGGTTTGAAAATCATGATAAGTCCCACACAAATCATTGGTAGTACCAACATGGACCATCAAATTTATGGATCTCCATTACGGATGTTGTCTTGGGCCACTCATCGATTGCCTTTATCATGGAAGGGTCTATAGATATTACTCTATTGGTGATAACCTGTGCCAGAAATGATACGTCCTTAATCTAGAACTCACATTTACTATACTTTTCATAATTTTCACCATTCTAAAAGTCTTTATCATAGTATTCAAATACTCCTCATGTTCTACCTTTCTCTTAGAGTATATCAGAATATCATCAATAAAGAATTGCACAAATATTTTAAGGTAATCTATATTGAATTGATTACCTAAATCCATGAATATTTTTGGGGCATTAGTGAGCCTTAGGGGAATTATTATGAAGTCATTATGTCCATACTTCATTCAAAAGGCATTACTGGGATTATAATATTTTATCATCCTTAATTGGTGATATCACAACCGAAGGTCCATCTTAGAGAAATAATTGGCACCACATAGCTGATCAGACAAGTCACTTTTCTACAGTAGGGGGTACTAGTTATTTATCTTGAGTTTATTGATCTTATGAAAATTAGTGTAGAGGAACATTGATCCATCCTTCTTCTTGACAAAGGGGACTAGTTCACCCCATGGTGAAGCACTTAGGGGTATATAATATTTTTCCAGATTCTCCTATGACAATTTCATCAATTGTTCCAGCTCAATAGTGACCATTCTATAAGGTTTCTTTGGTAAACGTAGAGATACCAGAATAATTTCAATTGATAAATAAACATCTTGATCTAGAAGAGGGCTATGATTCTCTTTGGGGAACACATCAGTATAGTCCCTCACATTGGGCATGTATTTGAGGATGATTATCTCTTTCTCTCAATCATTTGATATAGAAATCATTTCTCATAAGGAAGCAATATCCACACATGATATGATGATTCTGAAAGAAATACACCATCCCCTAACCCTTTTATAGAATTGGAGGATGCTTTGGATGTGAAGTGTGACCTCCCTTTCCCAACAACTGATATTGGCTTTATGTTATTATAGATAATACATGCCCAAAAGAGCATCAAATTCTTCCAAAGGGAGTATGTTAAATTTTTTTGGGAGGTTGAGTCTATACAAATTAATTGGGGTGGAGTTACATAATTTTTATGCAATAATTTAACCATTTTATGTTATCACAAAAAACTCATCCTCTATATTTTGACATAGTGTTTGAATAATTTCACTAAAATTTAAAGATAAGAAAGACTGAATAGAACTAGAATCAAATAGTACATTCACTATTCTTGAATGAATTACCAGTGTATATTTCACCACATCATTTCGGGATCCACCATAGTAGTAGTGAGAGCATATTCCCTTCCTTCCTTTATTGTATGTTGATGTTGTTGATTTTCTCAAAAAACCTCGGGCTTAGGTCAATGGAATTCCTAATGTCTATGATCCATGTCGTTGAAACACTGCACTACTTACTGAGTGTTTATTTGGACCATAATTCCTTATTTCTAATTATTGGGATTCTTCATATCCCTTTGACATTTATTATCCATATTACACTCATTTTAACATTTTAAGAATCACTTGGTTACCATTTAGCAGTTTCCAAGATTCTTCTTCACACAATTATAACATGTGTGATGTAGGTTATTATTTCGAACGTTATAACAGCCCATACTTTACATACATTGTTAGTACTTCAAAACTGAAGTACACTTATTACAACATATAACAACACCATGAAAGGGCCGTATAGGTATAGTGTCTTTAGAAACTGGGAAACATAAACAACTGGTTCATAAAGCGTCTACATTGTCTC
The DNA here is from genome assembly GCA_963277665.1 of Viscum album. Taxonomy (NCBI): domain Eukaryota; kingdom Viridiplantae; phylum Streptophyta; class Magnoliopsida; order Santalales; family Viscaceae; genus Viscum; species Viscum album. The sequence continues at coordinate 2,049,395,266 of OY728119.1, forward strand.
CCATTTATTTCATCATATCTAGAGTCCCTTTTGGAATATCCTACTTAATAACCTTATTCCTGACCTGGGGAAAGAAAACATACAAAAGGGTGGGCTCAAATCCTCAGTAAGGATATACAACAGACATATCAATCACATCATAAGAACATAAAATTTTGGAAATCTTACCCTGCAAAAGAGATCATAATTTCCTAACATGGTATAAATCATGGTAGTGAAATGTAATCACAACAATCAGAACATAAAACATGAAACTTTGTGTCATACACACATAATAATAGAGAATCATTTCTTAGTAGTCAAGACTCATTTCCAAGACTATGTTAGTGGACAAAGTCCATTTCTGAACCGAGTTCACTCCTCATTTCAGTTTTTTTTTCACTGAACCGGTTTAACATGCCATTCCAGCCATGTCAATATCATGAGATATAAATCTTTACCCAATTAATGGGAGAGAGATATAGGTCCCACCAATCTCATAATGATACCATTCTTATTTGTTCCACAAAATCATAAACCATACATCATAGCATAACCCATGTAATAAAAATAGGATTCTTAAACATCGTGACATCATAAAACAATTAATATAAGATAAAGGAATTAATAAAAATAATTCCATCACAAAATAATCAAATAAATGTAATAATAGGGATAGAAACATAACCCTTTATTATCTTATATGGAAAACAATTTTGATAAAACACTTGAACTCCATTCTTGAGGAAAATATCATTTCTACTTCAAAAAAACTTTTCCTTTCTTAACATGTCATACAATTCTAAACTAAAAGAAGTTGATTAAAAATAAATTTGAAAACTTGTAAAGGATGCTTCTTTGAAATAATGTTTTAAAAATCCATTCATGTCGTATAAGTTAAAAAACATTCTTCTCGTACTTTTGTCGGAAAAGTCAAAAAGTACCTCGTACGAAAAACGACAAAAGATTCCTTTCATATATTTTACTAAAAACTCACCTAAGGGTAAAATTGGATTTAAAAAATTGTAGGTGAATGGAAATAATATTACTTATTGAGGAAACCTGGATGTGGATAATAAAATACACCCCAGTAAATTCCAAAGTATAAACAATCTCGGATAAAAATGAGATTGTGATATTTCCCTTACCTTAGGATTGATTTTCATCGTCTGAACCTCCTGTATAATGATTTAAATAATGCCATTGACTTATTCCAGAATCATACTCATTGTTATGATATCATATATGGTCATATTCTTATCTTCTTATTAGTAATATTTCATTGCTAATTGTTATTCGGGTGTTTATTACTTTTTGTTCTTATGTGTGTTTTGTCGAATAAATTCTTATTCTTCTCTTTAGGTTATAGATACCTCATTTCCAGAATGGTATAATTGTAATATATATCATATTTATTCATTCAATTCATTTATATAATCATTATGCAATTAAGATCATGTAGAACGAGTCGTATCACATCGTGGAGACGGTATTCCATACATACGCACGAGCGATGATATCGTTCCCATGATCGTGGAATTGTATTGGAGTGTATGTATACTATTTCAGAATAAATATAACTTTACAATAATCATATATATTCATTTTTTACACCATTATACCCATACAAGTAAGGTGGTGGTGGAAAATAGATTACACCACGACATGGAGACGGTATTCCGTACGTACGCACGCGTGGTGATTTCGTTTTCCGTAGGATGGATAGATGGTGAAATAGGGTTGTTTCATACTTATAATAACATATACTTATATGAGTGATACTTATGTTATTAATTCATAATAAAACAACTAAATAAGAAGAAGTGGAAGAAGAAATAAAGTTGAAAGCATCGGTAACAGAAATTACCTCTTCTTTGAAGCGCTTCTTTGAGACCTTCTTTTAGGGCACTAAAATTGGTCTTTGAAGAATACCAGGACCTCTATGATGTTTATAGGGAAGTGGAGAGGAGAAATTGGCAGGGTTTGGCCGAGATTGAATGCTCAAAGTGGTGTGAGGAAGAGAGAGAGGAGGTTCCCTTTTATAAGGGAGGAGAGGGGTACCTTTGGAAAAACTAAAAATATTATTTTATTATAAAGCCATATTCGGTTTTAAATAGCTCCAAATTGATTTATTTCGAAGATAAGGTGGGGATGGGTCTAAATCCTCTCATCCAATAGAATTTAGACAAGTTTAGGTATCAATTTTAACCTTATCATTTAGATTTAACTTTAAGTTAGATAATTTAACTTTTACCATGTCTTCTTGTTTTTTTACACTATAAGGTTAATAAACTTACTATAACAAGCCAAAAGAACCCCAAGTTGTTTATTATTAGTATATATAACCTTATCTAAGTCATTTGGCCGAACCTTGGATTTTTAGGAATAAAATAACAATTAATAATATAATATTTGTTTTAAAAACAATTTTATGTCAATTTTAAAACTATTTGATAATTGATTTTTGTGAAACTCATAACAGCAATATTAGTTCGAAACAAATACATTAAATCCATAATAACATGTCATATTAACATATAAAATTAGTTTAATTCATAAAAAGTCTCATAATACATTCATTTGGGTATTTATAACATAAATTATTTTAATATTTCATTAATAATATAATTACTGCATCATCATTGTGTCATATATAAATTAAATTATTTAATGTCTAAAAATTATAAATAAAATACCATTATTTAGGATATCTTTTTAGATTTCTAATGAATGTTTATAGTCGAATTTATCTTATTTATAACCCTATATTAAAAATTATTTACTTATTAAACATTGATTTTAACTATTTTAACCCTTCTTTAAATAAATTAATAATAAATGTCCTAATCTAATCCAAGTGGGCCTAAATGGTCATATTTTATTCATAAGGTTGTTTACGGTCGAATTACACTTATCAAATAGAATGAGGACATGTTTTAGGGTAATAATAATAACATTTTTACACTTAATTACCCTATTTACATTTAATAGTGGTAAAAAAAGTAAAAAGTTACTATTCACCAAAAATTATTTTCATCTCATTGAACCAAATTTTAGTCCTTGATATTAATCGTGTCTCTCGGATTTTCGAAATTCCACTCACAGAAGCGGTAAAATTATGTTTTATGTAAATTTTCAAATTCTCCTAAGAGGTGGGTAAAAGACGGTGAAAAGTTCAATAAACTTTTTATATATCTAAAATTATTATAAAATTATTCCAATGAATTAAATTGAACTTATATAGGTATTATGTTTCAATTTTGACCTAAAATTAATTTAAATAAAATAAATAATTATTTAAATAAAAAGTCGGTTTTTAAATAGTAACCTAGTGTTTTCACTATTCATCAAAAATTGAAAGTTTCCAGAAAAATACCAAAATTTTACCCTAGGCTAATTTCGATATTCTGAATCCAAAAATGAAGTCCATTTTGAAAAATAAAATATAAAAAATTTAAAAAAGTGTCTATTACTATTCGTAACGGCTAGTTTTAATAATATTTTAATAACATATCGTTGTTTAGTGAAACTCGGTATTGCGTACGATGCAAGCTATCAAGGAAGGTCTTGATTGCATGTAAAGCAATACAAGCTAGTGTTGTGTGTATTGAAAGATTTTTTTGATGATTTATATAAAATAAAAACAAAATATTTCTTATAAAAGTCTCGGGTGTTACATTCTACCCCCCTTAAAATGAATTTCGCCCTCGAAATTCATCACTTGTAACAAACAGATGAGGATACCTCTCCCTCATCATATCCTCAATCTCCCATGTATCTTCTTCTAATTGGTGGTTCATCCATAAAACTTTCATGAAGCGAGTGGTCTTGTTCCGTAGGACTTTTTCACTACGATCGAGAATCTCTATCGGCTGTTCTTCATAAAAAAGATCTTGTTCCAGCGGTACAACTTCTGATCTGAGTACATGTGATGGATCAGGTATGTACTTTCTTAGGAGAGATACATGGAACACATCGTGAACTTGAGAGAGATTCGGTGGAAGTGCCAATCGGTAAGCTACCTTCCCAACACGATCCAGTATTTCGAAAGGACCGATATACCTAGGGCTCAGCTTTCCCTTCTTTCCAAATCTCATTACTCTCTTCCAAGGAGATATTCATAAGAAAAATTTATCACCCACTTCAAACTCTAAGTCTTTTCTTCGGTTTTCGGCGTAACTTTTTTTTCGACTCTAAGCTGCTCTTATGGGTTGTTGAATAGATCAGACCTTTTCTGCCATCTCATCAACAATATCAGGTCCAAATAGCTTTCTTTCCCCAACATTATCCCAGCAAGTTGGAGTCCTGCATTTCTTTCCATAGAGAGATTCATAAGGATCCATCTGAATACTGGAGTGAAAGCTATTATTATAAGAAAATTCCACCAAAGGTAGGTGTTGATCCCAACCACCTTTGAAATCCATAGAGAAAGATCTCAACATATCTTCTAGAGTTTGAATTGTCCCCTCAGACTGACTGTCTGTCTAAGGATGATAAGCAGTGCTCAAACTCAACTCTGTATCCAGAGTATGCTGAAGACTTCGCCAGAACATTGAGGTAAACATCGGATCCCGATCAGATATAATAGAAAGTGGTACTCCATGCAATCTTACCACTTCCTTTACATATATCCTGGCAAGCTGATCCAGAGAGAAATCCTCTCTAATATAAATGAAGTGTGCATACTTTGTAAGACGATCAACTATGACCGAGATAGCATTATTGCCATTGGATGTTTTAGGAAGTCCTCTGACAAAGTCCGTAGTGATGTTTTCTCATTTACATTAGGGTATGGGTAATGGTTGTAACATCCCCTTAGACTTCTGTCTCTCAGCTTTAACTTGCTGAATAACCAAGCATTGAGAGACATATTCAGCAACATCTCTTTTCATGCCATCCCACCAGTAGTACTCTTTCAGGTCCCTATACATCTTCGTGCTTCCCGGACGAATAGAGAATAAAGAACTATGAGCCTCATCCAGCAGCTCCTTCTTTAATTCGGGGATGGGAGGAACACAAACCCGATTCCTGAACATTATCATCCCATCACAATCAAGGTTGAATTCAGGAATGTTTCTCACCTTCTTTTGTAACTCTACAGCTTCTTTCTGTGCCTCTTTAATCTTAACATGTATAGATGGTTGAACATTCATTTGAGAAAGATACGATTTCCTATTTCATTATAATTACAAGATCCATCCCTTGTAAATCCATAAATATTGGATCTTTTGTGATCCTCATCATGGATAAACTGGCATGGTCTTGGCGACTTAATGCCTCTGCCGCCTTGTTTGCTTTCCCAAGGTGGTAATGAATTGAGGAGTCGTAATCCTTAATCAGCTCCAGCCATCTTCTTTGGTGCATATTCATCTCCTTTTATGTGAAAATATTCTTTAAACATTTATGATCATTATAAATGTCACACCTTTCTCCATAAAGATAATGCCTCCAAATCTATAATGTAAAGATTACCGCAGCTAACTCCAAATCATGAGTTGGGTAATTTTGCTCATGGATTTTCAACTGTCATGAGGCATAAGCTATCACCATATCATTTTGCATAAGAACACACCCCAATCCTTTCTTGGATGCATCACTATAGATCAAAAACATTTCTCCACTACAAGGAAGTGTGAGTACAGGTGCACTGGATAACTTTATTTTCAACTCCTTGAAATTCCCTTCACATTCCTCCGTAAAAACAAACTTAACTCCTTTACGAGTCAACATGGTGAGTGGATTAGATAATTGTGAAAAATCATTCACAAAACGTCGATAATATCCAGCCAAACCAAGAAAACTTCGGATCTCAGTTAATGTTGTTGGTCCCGACCATCTTTCAATAACCTCTGTTTTTGCTGGATCCACAAATATCCCCTCTTTTGAGATTATGTGACCCAAAAATGAAACTTTTTGAAGCCAAAATTCACACTTGGTAAATTTGGCATAAAGCTTCTCCTTTCTCAGGGTCTTCAATATAATTCTCAAGTGATATTCATGTTCTTCCTTTCTCTTTGAATATACAGGAATATCGTCTATAAAGACTACCACAAATTGATCAAGATAGTCTCTAAAAACTCTATTCATCAGATCCATGAAGATAGCAGGGGCATTAGTAAGACCAAATGGCATCACTATAAATTCATAGTGTTCATACCTTGTACGGAAAGCCGTCTTTGGTATATCCTCCCGTTTGACCCTTAATTGATGATACCCTGAACGAAGATCAATCTTGGAAAAGTATTTAGCTTCACATAGTTGTTCAAATAAGTCATCAATGCGCGGGAGATGATATTTGTTCTTGATAGCGATCTTGTTAAGTTCTCGATAATCAATGCAGAGTCTCATTGATCCATCTTTCTTCTAAACAAACAGAACAGGTGCTCCCCAAGGTGACGCACTAGGGCGTATGAACCCCTTATCAAGATTCTCCTGGAGTTGCTTCTTCAATTCCTACAACTCAATTGGGTCCATTCAATAAGGTTTCATTGAAATAGGTAAAGCACCCGGTACGAGTTCTATTGAAAACTCAACTTCACAATTTGGTGGAAGACTCGGCAATTCCTCCGGAAAGACATCATCAAACTCCCATACAATGGTTATCTTCTTAATCGCGAGTTTCTCACCAAACATTTGAGATAAATAACCTTAATTTAGTGGAATCAAGACCCATAAGATGGAAGAAATTTCCACTGGAAGGTTATATTCATCCTTTCAACGATATACAATCAAAGATTTATCTGGAATATGAAATGTGACTTCCCTTCTTTGGAAATTGATATGAGCTCCATATAGAGAAATCCAATCCATGCTAAGAATCACATAAAATTTCAATATAGGAAGGATCACAAGATTTGTAAGAAGCACTTTCCCACAAAATTTAATCGGAGAAGAATTATAAACTTTTGATGTGACTGTTGTTCCATTAGGAGTTGTCACAGCTAACTCAACATCTAATTGTTGAGGTAATATGGTGATACCCTTAGAAAAATCTTCAGAAATAAAAGAGTGCATGGATCCAGAATCAAATAAAACATTTTCTACTTTAGAGTGGATGGTAAGTGTACCTCTCACCACTTCATTGTCATACTCCACATCGCCGATAGTAATTGCATGTGACTTTCCTTTGTCTTTAGCCTTTAGAGTTTGTTGACGTCGATCATCATCATCAACCCTTGGATTTGGGCATTGATTGGAATAATGCCCCATCTCCTTGAACTTGTAACATTGAAGCGTATGAGGTGCACTCTATGTATCATTTTAATTGTTCGCATCACTAGACATCTTCTTCACATCATTGCGACATTAAAATTCCCAATGACCTTCCTTTCTACATTTGAAACATTTACTTGTCCCTTTAAGACAACTCCCTCTATGTTTCTTTCCACACATTGAGCATAATGGACAACTCATCTTCTTTTCAGTGTGCTCTTTATATTTTCCTTTGAATTCCATTTTGCTCTTCTTATCAAACCCATATGACTGATGGGTTACTCCAATCTCCATCTCAACTTTTAGAGCACATCGAACGATTTACTCGTAGCTATTGAAGTCCCTTATGGATAACGCCCTTCGAAGACTTGGTTTTAAGCCACTAAAGAATCGATCGATCTTACTCTCAGGTTGGATAATAATACCAAAAGCGTACCTTGCAAATATTGTAAAATTTTCTTTGTAGATACCAACAGATTCATCATCCGTTTGCTTTAGTTCAAGAAACTCCTTCTCCATCTTTGTTTGGAGAATACGAGGGAAGTACTTATTGAAAAGTATGTTCTTGAACTCGTCCCATTCCATGGAATCAATTTCATCCCTTTGCCTCGTATTATTAATAAGATTCCACCATTGATCATCATCACCTTCCAAACGATAAATTTCTAAGATGACTTTATCATGTTCAGAACATTGAAGAACTGAAAATATCTTTTCAGTGGTACTGATCCATTTTTCATCCACTAATGGATCAGAAGACCCGCTGAATGAAGGTGGGCGCTGCCTCATGAAGGATTCAATAGAATGTTGCTCCTTCCTTTGCTCGTTTGGAAGTCCTGCATGATTCATAGCTTGAGAAAGTTCTGTGAGCATGGCTACAATATTTCGCATTCCAGCTCCCATAACGTTTGGTTGCTCATGGGGACAATCATTGCATTGCCCATCACATTCCGCATTAACACGGTTCCTTCGGGTTCCGACCATTTACTAAAACCAATAAGAATAGTGTGAGCAACAATAATTATAATAGGAAAAACACATAATCAAGAATAAAATTTTACACTTAAGGTCTTATCATAGGTTGTTCATTTCCATTTCTAAAACACTAAGATTGTGTTCTATGCTTAGACTTATCCTTAGGGTTCTTACTAAGGATTTCACACCCTAGTTTCCAAAGGTTGACTATACCTTTCCTCTGATACCAACTATAACGACCCATACTTTACATACATTGTTAGTAATTCAAAATTTAAGTACACTTATTACAACATATAACAAATCCATGAAAGGACCGTATAGGTATAATGTCTTTAGAAACTGGGAAACATAAACAACTGGTTCATAAAGCATCTACACTATCAACCATTTATTTCATCATATCTACAGTCCCTTTTGGCATATCCTACTAAATAACCTTCTTCTAGACCAGGGGAAAGAAAACATACAAAAGGGTGAGCTCAAATGCTCAGTAAGGGTATACAACAGAAATATCAATCACATCATAAGAACATAACATTTTTGGAAAACTTACCCTGCAAAAGAGATCATAATTTCATAACATAGGATAAATCATGTTAGTGAAATGTAATCACAATAATCATAACCTAAAACATGAAACTTTGTTTCATACACACATAATCATAGAGAATCATTTCTTAGTAGTCCAGACTCATTTCCAAGACTATCTTAGTGGACAAAGTCCATTTCTGAACCGAGTTCACTCCTCGTTTCAGTCTTATTTCACTAAACCAGTTTAACCTGCCATTCCAGACATGTCTATATCATGAGATATAATTCTTTACCCAATGCATTTGAGGTAGATATAGGTCCCACACATCTCATAATGATACAATTATTATGTGTGCCACAAAATCATAAACCATACACCATAGCATAACCCATGTAATAAAAATGGGATTCTTAATCATCGTGACATCATAAAACAATTAATATAAGATAAAGGAATTCATAAAAATAATTCCATCACAACATAAACAAATCAATGTAATAATAGGGATATAAACAGAACCCTTTATTATCTTAGATGGAAAATAATTTTGATAAAACACTTGAACTCCATTCTTGAGGAAAATATACTTTCTACATTAAAAACACTTTTCCTTTATTAACATGTCATACAATTATAAAATAAAAGAAGTTGAATAAAAATAAACTTGAAAACTTTTAAAGGAAGATTCTTGGAAATAATTTTTTAAAAATCCATTCATGTTGTATAAGTTAAAAAAACATTCTTCTCGTACTTTTGTCGGAAAAGTCAAAAAGTACCTCGTACGAAAAACAACAAAAGATTCCTTTCATATATTTTACTAAAAACTCACAAAAGGGTAAAATTGGATTTAAACAATCATAGGTGGATGAAAATAATATTACATATTGATGAAACATGGATGTGAATGATAAAATACACCCCAGTAAATTCCAAAGTATAGAAAATATCGGATAAAAATGAGATTGTCATATTTCCATTACCTTAGGTCCGAGTTACTTCGTAAGTGTCCGAACCTCCTGTATAATGATTTAAATAAAGTCATTGACTTATTCGAGAATTATACTCATTGTTATGATATCATATATGGTCATATTCTTAGCTTATTATTTGCAATATTTCATTGCTACTTGTTATTCGGGTGTTTATTACTTTTTGTTCTTATGCGTGTTTTGTTGAATAAATTCTTATTCTTCTCTTTAGGTTATAGATAAAACATTTCCAGAATGGTATAAGTGTACTATATATCATATTTATTCATTAAATTCATTTATATAACCAATATGAAATGAAGATCATGTAGAACGAGTCGCATCACAACGTGGAGACTGTATTCTGTACGTACGCACGAGCGATGATATCATTCCCATGATCGTGGAATTGTATTGGAGTGTATGTATACTTTTTAAGAATCAATATGACTTTAAAATAATCATATATATTAATTCTTTACACCATTATACCCATCCAAGTAAGGTGGTGGTGGAAAATAGATGACACCACGGCATGGAGACGGTATTCCGTACGTACGCACGCGCGGTGATTTCATTTTCCGTAGGATGGATAGATGGTGAAATAGGGTTTTTTTCATACTTATAACAACATATCTGTATATTAGTAATACTGATGATATTAATTCATAACGAAACAACTAAAGAAGAAGAAGTGGAAGAAGAAATAAAGTTGAAAGAATCGGTAACATACATTACCTCTTCTTTGAAGCGCTTCTTTGAGACCTCCTTTTAGGGCACTGAAATTGGTCTTTTGAAGAATACCAGGACCTCTAGGACGTTTCTAGGGAAGTGTAGAGGATATATTGGTAGGTTTTGTCCGAGCGTGAAGGCTCAAAGTGGTGTGAGGAAGAGAGGGAGGAAATTCCTTTTATAAGGGAGGAGAGGGGAACCTTTGGAAAAACTAAAAATATTATTTTATTATAACGCCATATTCAATTATAAATAGCTACAAATTGATTTATTTCGAAGATAAGGTGGGGATGGGTCGAAAAACGCTCATAAAATAGAATTTAGACAAGTTTAGGTATCAATTTTAACCTTATAATTTAGATTTAACTTTAAGTTAGATAATTTGTCTTTTACCGTGCCTTCTTGTTTTCTTACACTATAAGGTTAATAAACTTACTATAACATGCCCAAAGAACCCCAAGTTGTTTATTATTAATATATATAACCTTATCTAAGTCATTTGGCCGAAACTTAGATTTTTAGGAATAAAATAACAATTAATAATATAATATTTGTTTTAAAAACAATTTTATGTCAATTTTGACACTATTTGATAATTGATTTTTGTAAAAATCATAACAGCAATATTAGTTCGAAAAAAGTTAATTAAATCAATAATAATATGTCATATTAACATATAAAATTAGGTTAATTTATAAAATGTCTCAAATTACATTTATTTTGGTTTTTATAACATTAATTATGTTAATATTTCATTAATAAGATAATTACTGCATCATCATTGTGTCATATATAAATTAAATTATTTAATGTGTAAAAATTATAAATAAAATACCATTATGTATTAAATCATTTTATATTTCTAATGAATATTTATATTTGAATGTATCTTATGTGTAACCCTATATTAAAAATTATTTAATTATTAAACATTGATTTTAACTATTTTAACCCTTCTTTAAATAAATTAATAATAAATGTCCTAATCTAATCCAAGTGGGCCTAAATGGTCATATTTTATTCCTAAGGTTGTTTTTGGTCGAATTACACTTATCCAATAGAATGAGGACATGTTTTAGGGTAATAATAATAACATTTTTACCCTTAATTGGCCTATTTACATTTAACCGTGGTAAAAAAAAATAAAAAGTTACTATTCACCAAAAATTATTTTCATCTCATTGAACCACATTTTAGTCCTTGATATTAACCGTGTCTTTCGGATTTTTGAAATTCCACTCACAAAAGTGGTTAAATTATTTTTTATGTAAATTTGAAAATTCTTCTAAGAGGTGGGTAAAAGATGTTGAAAAGTTCAATAAATTTTTTATATATCTAAAATTATTATAAAATTACTCCAATGAATTACATTGAACTTATATAGGTATTATGTATCAATTTTAACCTAAAATAAATTTTAATTAAATAAATAATTATTTAAATAAGAAGTCGGTTTTTAAATAGTAACCTAGTGTTTTCACTATTCATCAAAAATTGAAAGTTTCCAGGAAAAATACCAAAATTTCACCCTAGGCTAATTTCGATTTTCCGAATCCAAAAATGAAGTCCATCTTGAAAAATAAAATTTAAAAATTTTCAAAAAGTGGTTATTACTATTCATAATGGCTAGTTTTAATAATATTTTAAATGCATATCGTTGTTTAGTGAAACTCGGTATTGCGTACGACGCAAGCTATCAAGGAAGGTTGTGATTGCGTGTAAAGAAATCCAATCTAGTGTTGTGTGTAGTGAAAGATTCCTTTGATGATTTATATAAAATAAAAAACCAAATATTTCTTATAAAAGTCTCGGGTGTTACAAACGTGGGATTTTCTCTCATATTAAACTCCATTTTCCTCTATTTGTTCCCAAGACCTCAAGACCAATGAGAGTCCTTGATCTCCATTTCAAACGTAATAGAACAACATCCAATATCTTCGTTGTTGTCATTGTCTCGAATCCTGAATGCTTTTCATAGGCCCTATTTTAGTCTACTAGAGAAGTGATAAACCTTACTTTCAATCCCTGAGGATAAAGATAGAGGCATATCTTTCAAGACTTGTGATGTTTGTTTAATGTGACCTGATATAATTATCTTCCCTTTTCTTCAGTCCAAGGAACTCCCTTTCCATCTTAAGATGGAGGGTTTAGGGAAAATATTTTTTGAATAATCATTTCCTCAAATCATCCCATTCTATGGAATCAATTTCTTCCTTGAACTTTGTGTTATTGATCATTCTCTACCACAGATCAGCTTCCTTATCAAAATGATAAACTACCATTACAACATTATATTCTCTAAGCATTAGAGTATAAATAATATATTCTCCAAGGACTTAATCCAATGTTTGGTGAGGAGGGCATCATAAGACCCACTAAATAGGGGCATCCTTTCCCATATAAAGGATTCGATCAAAACATTTTCTTTCATAGGAGAAGGAATAAATTCCACACAATTCATTTTATTATTCATAACTTCAACCAGTTGAGAAAGTTTTTTCCTGAAGTATTGATCTCCCTTTCCTATCATATTTGGAATTCCATTAGGAAAATAATCATGTTTCCTATCACATTGATTATTGGCACATATTCTTATATATATACACAGTAACTTAGAAAAATAAAGTACAACTAAAGGGCTTGAATACTTATCCAATAATTAGATAAAAAGAAAATATTGAACATAAAGGGATACACTTGTAAATGAAAAGTATAACCCAACTAGTGATACCCTATGTTTCAATCTAGGTTATCCATTATATGTTTCCAAACATATATTCATATAGTAATTTTTTTCCCTTGAAAATGGTTCATAATGAGCTTATGAATTTACCAAAGCCTATCCCATAAGAGTGTAAACCAGGTTCACAGTAATGCCTGGTGTCATATACCAAGTCACCCTAAGTTAGGCATAGAATACATTGTCAGATTTTTCACATCTAGGTTCATCTATCCCAGCACCATGTCCCATTATAGTATCTTAAGATGGATATATTTTCATGTTAAAAAACATACTCTATACTAACCAAAATTTTGGAATGTTTTCTCATACATAGTTTTATCACAATAGATTTCCCTAGAGTTTTGTATTCTTAATCCCAAAAAATAACTAAAAATTTCCACTTATACTAACTATAGAGACCCAATCTATTTAGAAACTAGTACTCGCCCATGCGAATACATGGAATTATCAATAAAGTTTTATATTCAATAATAAAATATTAGTTCTGAAAGTTAATAATGAGAAGTAATATTGAATTTTTTTAAAACACAAAAATACGGTACACAATATTAGAATACATGTGGAGGAACTATTGAGACATCATGAAAATAGTATAAAACATTAAGGAAAACATTAAAGGATTGAGAATTTAATTTGAGAAACAAGAATTGAAAAAATAAGTGAAAGTAAATTTCATCTAGCATTCACAAAAACATTGCATCTTACAGTGAAATAAAAAATGATGTAAAAAATATTGTTCTCTCTATTTCTAGAATTTTATTATATGTTGACACCATAATCCAAAATAGAAACATGATTCACTGATAAAATGGTGGAAGATGTCAACCTTTTCAAAATGTAAATAATGTCAACAGCACATAAACCATGGTTTTTATGGAAACATTATGTTGTAATATTTTAAAATAGATTTGATTGTTTCTACATGAATGGTTTAAGATAGATTCGAAAATACATATTTTTTATTCCATAAAATACTAATTGTAATCCTGATATACCATGTTATAATACCTAAACATGAAAATTTAAGCATCATCATTAATCAAATTAGTTCTACCATGTTTTATGAACCAAATATTTCACATGTTATAAAGACACATCAGAATACCATCAAAGAATATATTTCTATATACAAGAACTATATTCCTATTCTAAATTCATTTTTTAATGAATATGTAATAGACTATTTTCGAAAAAGAATCTATATGAATTTAAAAATAATTAATAAAAAATTTCTATGCTAAATATTCCAATATGATGGCATATGTTTTCTACACGCTAAAGTGGGATATCATGGAATGTTCAAATGCTATAGGAAGTTGTAAATGGGGAAAATTGTTTAGGGAATAATGTGGTTAAAACTGAAAATGTATTTCAGCTAATGGAATACTTGGTACAAATTTAACTATCAAATTATCAATGATAGATATATCTATGACAATGAAGTATGATGTTAATGGGATTATATTTAAATGAATAGAGCCAAAAATATAGGAAGAAGTGAGTACCTGATGTAATGCTCTATAAAATTATTTACAAGTCATATTTAAAGGTAATAAGGATTAATTTTTCATATAAGAATGATTTGGTGGTGTTGTTACCATCTAGTTTTTAAGACATCATTTCAATTCCAGTGAACCCTATAATAGCAGCCACACTGACTCTTCGCTATACATACACAAAATATGTATTAGATAAATTTTTTTGAATCCATTTGAAAATATTTCAGATGAATCAGGAAAGAAATTATGAATTAAAAAACTCAATGATTCAGTGAATGGCGCACCTTAGAAGATCTCCAATATATAACTTGAGTACCTTCTTCAGTTATCCTCAGATTATCTCTCCCTAATATGCTTATTTGATCAGTTCTAGGCATCATAGTTGTCAGTAGGCTGGAAAGGCAGATCCCCTCCAAATTCAGTGTACTTGTCAACAGATGGTAGAGGGGTGGGGTAATGGGATGATATAAGAATTAAATGAACTGATGAGAAACAAATTTATGAAAATATCCTCAACTCATGAACATGAAATATTATTAATGTACCACCCACTCTAGGATTATTTCTAGAAAATAATTGACTTTATTGATTAAGTAGAAATTGACAGTGACAGTGACATGTGAAATCATGGAAGAAAAAATATGATGTTTAATAGTTGTAAGGATTAAAATTGAACAATAATCATGTTGGGTTGAAATAGAACCAGAATTCCTGCAATTCAAGGGATTTAATATACCTGCACTATATAAAATATGAGTGTGGATTTGAAACATTCTATCATCGAGATTGAATTGTAATGAAAATTTATTTTTCACTAATAAAAAAATGCATATTAACTCAACAGTTTTAAACATCTTTGACGATTAAAGTATGGAAATTCAGTTGGATACTGAGGGTTAAACTCCTCTAATTCATTGATTTTTCTACGTAAAAACTGTTAAAAAAGTAATTACCAGTAATGAGTGGTTTTTAATTATGATAACATGCTATGATTCTATGATTCATAAAAATATAATTAAAAAAAGGCCAAATTTATAAATATTGTGATATGAAAAACTCAAGAAACTTGCAAAAAGTTGTAACTAATACAAAGATTCCTCTACAGTGTACAATGCTGCCAAATTATATATAACGTCAAGATTTTTGGTACCCATTATAGTTTTTTAAGGAATTAGTACATGAGTAGAATTAAATGGTTGTTGCAGATACAACCAAGAAAAGACAATATTTCTTGTGATGAAGTATCCAAACCATGTGCAGAAGGATCCTTACCAGGAAAATGTTTTACCAACACAGCTCCCTGGAATAGTTAAGAACAAAGGAATTAAGGAAAAAGTGCATTGGGAGAACATATAAGACTTGAACAAAGGAAAGAAAATAAATCCGCATTCAAAACCATGGTATCATAAAAAAATAATGTATAATTAGAACCTACAAGAGCTCATTTAGTTGCATGTGATTATTCCATTCAAAAAGTAGTAACTGATACAGAGATTCTTCTACAGTGTACAATGCTGCCAGATTATATATACCATCAAGATTGTTGGTCCCTAGTATAGTTTTTATAAGGAATTAATACTTGAGTACCATTAAATGGGTGTTGTAGCTACAACCAAGAAAATACAATATTTCTTGTGATGAAGTATCCAAACCAAGTGCGGAAGGCTCCTTACTGAGAAATTTTTTTACCAACCCAACTCCCTGAAATAGTTAAGAACAAAGGCATTAAGGATAAGGTGCATTGGGAGAATAGATGAGACTTGAACAAAGGAATGAAAATAAAGCTACATTCACAACATTGGTATTATCAAAACAATAATGTATAATTACAACCTACAGAAGCTCATTTTGGTGCATGGTATTATTCCATGCATGTGACTATCATGCATAATTTTTATCAGGCATAAAAGACATAAAATGAACTTCTATGGGAAATTATCCCTCCAAGTCAAAAAATGACATTTATGATACATTCATAAATTAAGAAAACCGTGTGTGTTCTATAAACTTAGATAGAGAACCAATTTCAATCTCATCTCAACGAAGTGAATCCCCCTCATCAATAACAATAAAGAGTATACTCGATGTGTGAAACATATGGTTTGGTAAACTAAAAATAGAAATACCATGTCATGCTGAAATTTTTATCAAAACAAATAGAAAATGGAATCACAGTGTTTCAAATAATTTTAAGAAATACTATAGTAAAAAAAATCTTGGATGTGGTATGTGTTCAGAAATATAGCATACCATTATAGTCAACATTTCTAACTATTTGAACAACATTAGAGTTTCATAAATCTAATTTTCAGGGGTAAACAATATATATAGTAGTATTTTAAATATAAAATGAATAAAGAAATGGAAATGGAAAGGGATAGGTAGAAGTTGATGTGTCGACCGTATTTTCAATCACATCCCCCAGTTTGCTATCAAGACACTTCTCAAGCTACTTTAAATGGAAATGATCAAGTCCAAAAGATCCTCCCCATTATTTTTCTAGTGTATATGATTCCTAGGAGTTATCATGGTAGTCAGACCATAGTTAGATTTAAAGATATAATAATGGTTGATAGATATGATTTACACTATCTCTATTGAATTAATTCTTAGTATGGTAGAGTGATACGACTCTAATTGAAATGGATGATTACACTGACCTGCTTACATGAAACTCAAGAGTGGGTTGTTATTATTATTCCTGGTTCCCCGATCACAAATCATGACTTTCAAGTATCTATCTCAAGCTTCATGGATTCCAAAATATAAATAATAGGAAAAGGAGACAAAAATGGGTGGCTGGTTTGCAAATAGTGATCTATTTTAAACATGATCTAAAAATTAATTCATGTATCTGAACTTATATAATATATAATATTTTTATATTTCATGTACATCAATATTTATTGTTCTAAAATTTATAATATCTACCATATTATTATTACCTTCCACTTTTAGATTCTATAGTAGCTCATCCTCCACAGGATTCCAAATCAAATTGCATTTCATTGAAATATAACAGGATGATATTTTGCCGTTTTTAAATATCTAGTTATTTACCCTTCAACTAAACCAACTCTGTCTGCCTGGCTGCATTCAGCCCAACCACCAATTCTGGCAATTCCTGCATCCATCTTCTATGATTTGTACTTCAGCTTCTCCCCTCCTACTCTCATATCATTTCTTCAATCCACTAGTGCAGCCTTGTATTATGTATTCGTAGTAGTTGAAGATTTTCTCTCATTACATCCTCTAACTTCTTCCCAAAATGATGCTTCACCTCAATCACGTCCTGCAAACAATTAACAGTACTCTCATTGCATCCTTCATTGATCTTTTTTTCACTGAAACCATTTTTTACACCGATCTTCAAACAAAAGTTCACCAATCTTCAGTCAACAGTTCACCGAAACCATTTTTTCCACCAATCTCGAGATAGTGGTTCACTGATCCATTTTCTCCACTAAAAAAATATTCATCCATGTAGAATTTATACATAATTTTAACAAATATATTAAAGATAATGAAACATAGATTTATCAACATTCAAAAGATATTATGTTGCCTAACGTGATTCATTTTCATTGTGACTAAAGAATACAAATCTATACCTCTTGTTTCAATGAAATTCCGACAAAAGTACAGGGAAACAATTTACTTAATGATTTTTAAAAACCCTTCATATAGTTAATATAGATGCATTTTTTGTGGAATAAAAAATACAACTAAGGGAAATAATACCACTACAGGAAAAATGGCTTTTTGCGACGGGTTATTTGCGACGGGAATAAATCCCGTCGCAAATAGTCCCATTAGAAACTTATTTGCGATGGGGGCATTTTCCCGTCGCAAATAACTAGTTATTTGCGACGGGAAAATCTCACCCGTCGCAAAAGGCTTGGCGCGCATAGCGCGCCAATCCGCGGGAAAGGTATTTGCGACGGGTGGTTACCACCCGTCGCAAATAGCCGGCGGCGGTAAAAACTATTTGCGACGGGAATATACCCCCGTCACAAATAGTGTGTCGGCAGGTTGTTATTTGCGACGGGACCCGTCGCAAATAACTATTTAACCGTTGACCGTGATAAATGTGGGTTAAAGTATTTGCGACGGGTCCCGTCGCAAATAATATTATTTGCGACGGGTATACCCGTCGCAAATAGTCCCGTCGCAAATAAGCTAACCTATAAATACCCCCATCCGGTTTTTTTTCATTCATTCTCAACTTCTCTCAAAACTGTTTACAGTTTATTAAGTTTAATTTTTTTTTGCAGAGTTGATATTGAAGTCTTCAACAATTATCGGAGATCAACTTCAAATCCATTTTAAAGGTACTTATGTTATTTTTAATTTAATATTTATTTTAATTTTTTTATTAGTTTTAATTATTTTTAATTAGTTTTAATTAGTTGTAATTTAATTATGTTTATATTGTTTTGTTATTTAATAAATTTAAGTTATTAGTATTCATAGTTAATGGTAATTAGGTGTAATTAATAATAATTAGAAATAATTAATAATGATTAGGAATAATTAATAATAATTAGTAATAATTAGGAATAATTATAGTTATATATATATATAGTTATATATATTTATAGTTATATTTATTCGTATATTAATATAGATTTATATTAATATAAATATATTTGGTTATATGAATAAATATATATATATATATATATATTTATTCATATATTAATATATATATTTATTCGTATATTAATATATATTTATTCTATTTATATATATATATATATGTAGTTATAAGTTTTTATTCGTATATTTATTTGTATATTAATTAATATATATTTATAAGCTTAGTTTTAAATAAATTTATAAAATATGTGTTTTTATGTGTATTTATAAATAAATAAATAAATAAATACATATATACAATACAGACACACACACATACACATACACACACACACACATATATATATATATATATGTATAGTTATGAATGAATACATAGAAATGAGGGGGTGAAAATCCTCTGAGAATGTTAAAACGACTATAACTTCTAATCCGTAAGTCCGTTTCAACTCCACAACCAGTCAAATCGAAGAACATGAAACGATCTTCGATATGATATGCAGTACAGTCCAAACGGACATCCGGATCGGAAGTTATAGTCGTTTGAATGTTAAAAGGACCATAACTTCTAATCCAGGAGTCCGTTTCAGCTCCACAATCAGTCAAATCGAAGAACATTAAAATATCTTCGACATGATATATGGTAGAGGTTTATCGGACATCGGGATCAGAAGTTATAGCTGTTTGAACGGTGAAAAACTGGGGTGCCCCGACTAAAAACTCAGTTTTGGAGGCCTTCGGGGCCTTTTTGGGCCTCGAAAAAACCTTGGACGGGTTCCACCGGTCCATAGGGCTGTAGAGCTCTTCGCAAGCTTCGATTTGATATGCTGTAGAGCTCAAACGGAGTCCCGGATCAAAAGTTATGGCCATTTGAAGTTTGGGTTTCATTTTCTTCTTATTTTCCATCTTTCATTAATTTTTTTATTTTTTTTATATTCAAAGAGTTATTAAATGACTATTAATTGATAAAAATTAGGTAATTATTAATTAAAAATATTTTTTAATTTATTTTATAACCCTCTTTTACTAAACATCTTATAAATTAATGTTATATTTCCATAGATCCTTTCTAAAACGTATTTATAAAATAAATATTATATTTATATCAATATAAATACGTTTATTAATTTATATATTAATAAATATTTTTTTAATTTTTTTAATTTTTTTTTAATTTTTTTTTAATTTTTTTTATTTTTTTTATTATTATTTGCGACGGGCCCGTCGCAAATAGTTGATTCGAGGCAACTATTTGCGACGGGAAAAGGCCCGTCGCAAAAACTTATTTGCGACGGGCCCGTCGCAAAGGTTTTTTTAAAAAAAACCACAAAAATATTTGCGACGGCGTTTTCCGCAACGGGCGATTTGCGACGGAGCCCCGTCGCAAAAGGCTATTTGCGACGGGATCCCGTCGCAAATGACCCGTCGCAAATGCCTATATTTCCTGTAGTGTACAGCCACATGAAAATATAGAATCAAGATAACTATGATTTTTTTAATAGTGAGAGTGAAGGGAAATAGTACCGCCACATCAAATTTTTTAACATACTATCATGAATATAAATTGACCCACAAAATATAGACCAAGCATGGAGGTGTCTATTGCTTCTCACTCACAATTATCCACCCATGAAAAATACAACATTTGACATTGTATCTGCATAAACTAAAATGATAAACCATGTTTGTATTCCAAAAGAATTGAATGGAATTTAGTGAATAATAGATGTTGAACCATAGTACTGAGAAATGCCAGAAGGATCTCCTAGATCTAAATGTGATGAGGGATAAAAGGAACACAGTATTCGATGTTATTTGGGAAATAAATAGTAGTCTTAAAAAATTATATTCATAGTAAATGTAGTAATATAATAGTTTAGTAAATGCAAATAACATGTCTGTTTAGCTGTTTGAAGTTATACTTACTTATCTGCAACATTCAACCTCATGTTATATTTTATTGATGAATATTTAGTAATAAAAAATAAGTAGTAAAATATTACAATGTTGAAAATATAATGTCCACATTGATAAACCTGTGAAGTTGGATGCAAGATCTATGTTAGAGTTTCTTCTAGTAGTAGTCTCCATCAAGGCATGATTCATTTAATGTTGTTCCTCGGGCGGTTGTATAGAACCCGCAAGCATATCAATCCCTCTATAGATTAAAATCATAGTTATCAATGTTATTAAATATTATAAAGTTTATATATATATAGAAGAGAAACATGATATGCTTGTTGGAATGTATAACATACCTTGGATGAAAAAGATTTATGTTTCTAATAGAATTATAAGGAGAACTATTGATCATAGTAGATACATGACTAAGAATCATTATTCAACTGACAGTGAAGAAATTTCATACTGGAGTATTTTTTTCTTACTGTCATGAGGAGGCAATGACTGACTCCGTTAAAGTATGAGCATTTTATTATTACCTAGACAAATTAATAATGGAACAGTTAGTTGTCAAATAGAAGCGTAACATTTAAACCATATATGTAAAAATAGCTCAATGACAACATTCTCATAGAATGAAATTGTGTTGGATAATGGTATTCATTCATTGTCTTCCCCTGTTTGATCTAACAGATTTTGTTGACAGATTTGAACATTGTTGATGGACTGTAAAATAAGGATATGAGAAATTATAGCAAGACATGGTTATCTTTTTTGCAGTATGAAATCAAAGTAAATAAATTTTGAGATTGTAAATGGAACTAACCATTAGTGGATATCGGTGATAATGGAAGGCATCAAAGTCTTTGTATTCTATTAGTTGGTGTAACCAGTTAGGTTGTACAACATTTTCCAATAGTTATTATTCTCATAAAAGTGTCAATACAGTAAAAATATACATTTTCACGCAGGAAGATAATATATTACAGAGTTATGATATTTCAGTTTTCAATAAGGTAACAATATAATAAGTAATGGAATTTTTAAAATAACTTACCATTACTAGGTAGTGATGACAAATGCATAGATGTTCTTATTTGAGTGATTCCTGTTGGTGTAAAATGTTCATTTAAATCAATGTTTTGAAGAGATATTCTTCCTATATAATTGACAATATAGTAACTATATAATCCTTTGATTGATAAACAATTGAAAAATATAATGATTGTAGAATAGAAATAAGATAACCTTATTAAATTTGTTTATGTAGTAGGATTATTTGAAATATTGCCTCTGTAGATCTCTACGGGGAGTGCATGTTTTCGTTCTGTATCATTTTATTTAATTTTAATGGAAATGAATACAAACATGGATTGCAGTACAATTATCTGAGTTTAGAAAAATGTATATTCTAAAGATAGTCAAACATTAGAATGTGCATGTAATCACTGAATATTCTGATTAATGTAATGTAATCTCTATTAAATCATTAGTAACATCACTCCTAGAGTTGTATGTCTGAATGTGACCAGTTACAGTTACTATGATGAATTGAATGTAAACCCAGCTAGTAGTGAGAGGTCAATAAACAATGGCCGAGCAGATTAAACATGTGAACTTGAAGTATTCAAATAGAAAATATTAGTATGAATGTATCATTACTTTTTGATAACCTTTAAAGTCTCAAAGATGCACAAAATGGATTGGTATTGATGGATAGAAGGAGAACATACATGTTGTGGAGATGTTGCTCTGTAGGTTGTCTGAAGAATGTATGGGTGATGGATAAGTGGTCCTCCAAGAGGTTGTAAATCATCTAAAATAATGGTTTTCACTATAGTAGGTAATGGAAGGGGTTATTTGAGAGGTGAACTAAAGGAGAATCCTAGGGTTCTCATGGGCAGGTTAGATGAGTATGGTTTGTAGAAGAAAACGGAGGACGAGTAGGTGGTCACTGAGAACGAAGGAGTTGAATACCTAGACTGTGAAGACCGAATGGAGAAGCTTGACTGGGTAGAATGAATGGAAAGGCAGAGAAAACCCTTGATTGTGGTTTCTAAAGGAGGTGAAGCCGGATTTAGTAGTTATTATAGGCGACGATGGAGGAGTAGGTTATCATCAATAACTCAGATGCAGAGATAGAGGAAGGAGGTGAAAGAGGTGAAGGTGGTCAATGGAGAAGGAGAAGTGGGAGGCAAGCATGAAGGAGTTGGAACCTAAATTGGGGAGACTGATTAGAGAAGCTAGTTTGGGGAGACCAAATGGAGATTCCTAGGAAACCGTCAATTGGGTATAATGAAAGAGGTGAAGGTGGGGTATTGAGAAGCAGCACAAACCCTATTTTTGTGAGATCGATGAAGGTGAAGTCGACGGACGTCGAGGAGGTAAAATCAGTGGAGTTGTGAAAATAAGAGATTAGGGATATAGAATTCATGGAGGAGCCATAGGATCTAGATGCGGAGTAGATGGAGAAGGAGGCATAGAATCCGGAGGCACCGAGGGTTGTTGCCGAGTTTTTGCATTTAGGAGAGCTTCAAGGAGACAATATTGTTCGGGAATTGTAGCAGTATGTGATGAAAACCGTGAGTAGGAGTGGTGCGGGATGGGGGGATAATTGGGAAGTGGAGTAGGAGAGGGGAATCATGGAGGGGATCAAGAAACCTAGGGGATTAGGGGAGGGGATCGAGAACTAGAGAGCATGATAGGGGTTTCGTGGAGTGGTTTTGGGGAGGGGTGTGCGGGTCGAAGGAAATTCATGAGCGGGGGATGGATATCGTGTTATTTTTTAGGGGTTGGAGGGATGAATAGATAAATAAGGGAGACATGGAATCATGTTAATGTGACACGTAAGCAAGGAGAATCCAAGTTTAGTATAGATAATAGATATCATTACATGGGTTTAATCATAATTAATTATCAAATTACAAGTCAAGGAACGTAAATATAGGGTCTTTAAAGATTAGATACACAATTAAATAGTATAAAAACATAATAAATAAACATTTATTTAATCTACATAATATTTTTATAACTTCTATTGAGATTATAAATCTTCATAGGATAAGCAAGGGAAGACCTAATAAAAGGGATGATCTAAAAACACAGTAATAAAATAAGCGTAGGAATAAAACATAGCACATGGGTTAGAAGTCATAACATGATGGAAAAAACCATGGAACATGAATAAAAAATTAGAATAATAACATGTATAACATGGTAACACATAATCATGGAATCATATGAATATTAAAAAAACATATAACATGTAATAAACATTATTGATAGCTAAATGCCACGACTATATAACAAGGTGGACAAAGTCCCATAAAGGAATCTGGTTCACTCTCTATCCCAACATGAAATCTCATAATACTAAACATTACCAAATGAATTGTATCTCTATCTAGGATCACCCATCATAACTTGTTCAAGAATAGGGTTTCTATATGGAGGATAAATATAAGGGTTACCCATGGAATGAAATGAGTTTCATAATTGAGTCACAAGGCATAACAAATGAGGATATCATAAATGTTTCCATGAAAGAATTGATAAAAAACATAAATAGACATTCATAATGCAAAATAGTCCTAGATAATGATAATTTATGTCCAATTGAAGTGAATAAATGTAAAAGGAGTGTTTAAGAATCTTTATAATTGAATCATTTTTATGCGCTTTAACAAAAATATAAAAGAGAATTTAATGTTGAAAAAGAATATTTGTTTTCATAAAACTAGAAATGTGTGTAAATAGTTCTTAATGAAAAAATGAGTGATTTTATGAAAAACATGTTGTCTAAAAATGGATTATGGAGTGCACTTGGAAGCAGTTAATAAATCATAAAGTTCCCTTGAATCGAGCTTGGTTATCAGGAAGAATAGAAAATGGTACCTTTCTAAAACATGTATTACCCCATCAAAGAGGGAAGATATGATATGAATATAGGATTTTTTAACATTTAACTAAACATTAAAATATTTATATAAAAATAAAGTATAATTACATTGGGTTAAAGGGATAGAATGTGTACCCTAAATGTAAAATGGAGGTTTAGAAAGAATTCTTTAATATATGTATGAATCGGTTCAACACATGATCTTAATTTCCATGATAGTAAAATTAAATACATTAATTAATTATATAATAACCTTTTTAAAATTTTATATGATTTATTATAATTTTATTAAGTTTATTTATGGTCTTTTTATGAGTTATTGTGTTAAATTTCATCATTTAGGAGTGCTCGTTTTCTTTGTTCACTTTATTGGTTCTCTTGTATAAGAGTATAGATGTTCATGTAAAATGGAAATAGAAACCAAAAATTGAAATTATATGTTATAAATGAACAAAAAATGATAAATTGTAAATTAATTAATTTTGTTATTTTGGGTGAGGATGAATCATTAGATAATATGTTAGTGATAATCATTTTGATTGTTTTTGGCAGTTTTCACTCACAACCAACATGTTTTGTTTTATTATTCAATATTATGTGTCTATATTGATTCCATAAAATCACATAGGATATAATACATATATTTTATTTTTCATCCATCAAAATGGTTTTATTACTAGACTTTAATTCATTAATTGGAAATGAAAATTTATCATCCTTGAAAGCGATACATTAACAGCTCACGAATGATGTTTTCATTTTTAAAATAAAAGAGAGAGGATATGGGATTAATTATTAATTATTCCATTTGAATAATTAAATTACAGAATATGGGAGGTAATGTATTTATCATACAATTTTTATGAGGGGATTCAAGGAGATAAAAATAAAATAACTTGAAAAGAAATTAAAAGAAACGGAAACAGGAATTTACCTCTCGACTTTCTCCTCCATGAAAAACTCCCTAGGGAAAAGGTTTTTTTGCTGAGGATATGTGATCAGGGACATGGGTTGGGGATTGGAAAGATTACTTGGTAGAATTTGGAAAAGTCTCAATGCATGGATTATAAGAGAAGAAGAGGTGGTGAGGTTGGTATTTATAGTGGACAAGAGAGGTGTTTTCTCATTTATCTTATTCATTAGTTTATTATTTAGTCTCAACACTATGAATAGTTTTAGAATTATCATGAAAGGTAATAAAATAACGATGGGGAGTTCAATATTATGTTTCTTACATCAATAATGAATCTAGTAATAATGTATTTGACTTATAATGTATATACCCTGTAAATTACCTTATTTTACAATTCACGAAAAATTCAACAACATTGGAAAAATCCCAAAAAATCACCCTAAATTTTTTTAGACATATAGAATTATAAAATTAACTGCATTTAATAAAAAATATTTTATAAATATGATATATTTATTTTTTAATTAAAATCAAAATTTAATCTAAAAATATAGATTTTGAAATTACAAAAAATTTTATAACACTTAAAAAAATTAAATAAGGTCTCATAAAATTATATTAAAATAAGAAGAAAAAAATATTGATTTAGAAGTAAATTTTATGAAAATAAATTTTCATTTAAATCATTATATTAATTATGAA
This sequence comes from Viscum album, assembly GCA_963277665.1. NCBI lineage: Eukaryota > Viridiplantae > Streptophyta > Magnoliopsida > Santalales > Viscaceae > Viscum > Viscum album. The sequence continues at coordinate 2,049,421,923 of OY728119.1, forward strand.
ATTTAATTAAATATTTATAACTTACAAAACTACCAAAACATAATTAATCAATTTTGAAAAAAATTATTTTCTAGTAATATGATATAAGTATATCATACATTCATTTATAGGATGTCTAAATTTTATTTATACCTCCATGGGTGAGGTTACATTTTTATTTCCCAATTTACTATCTATAATGTCATATTACTATTCCTAACATCAAGTAACTATTTTGTTTGTACGGGTTCATTAACTTTTATAAATGACTCTTATTTCATTAATTACTCATTTATAATGTCTTCATTGCGTTATTAATTTGATTTTATGTGATTATACTATGTGGAATAATTATAAGAAGGGAATTTCAATAGACAACATTTTGGGTTGTTACAGAATATATAATGGATAAATAAACAGAAACTTCATAAAAACATTATGGTTAAAAAATGAGTAATTTAATAATACTTTTTCATAAAACATCATCATTATTGAGTTGAGGAGATGTATCTCAAATGTTGTCAATGCGGTGTTTTGGGAAATAAATTATTTTTTAAAAACCATTTAATTTGGATTAAAAATATTTTAGAAACGGTAAATATTTGTATATAAGTATAATTATAAGAGAAATAATATTTAATGTAAATTTTAAAGATATTATAGTAAATTTTTTATTGAAAAAAATATGTAATAGGATATATCCCAAAGTAAAGTGTTGGGATTGATAATCCCATTACCATAAATCATGATTCACTTTGTGATTTTACTACATCTTGAATGATAAATATTGGTTTATTATAACATAGAAAAAGAAGTTAGTTATGATCATTTTTTTTACCATTTACCAATTATAATAATTTTATTCTATTATTTAATTCCCTTTTGTTAATGTTGAGACGTTTATATATCATATTTTCCTTAAAAATTATCCAATTTTTTTGATATTGTTATTTTTGTTCAATGTGATTTATTCATAAGTATAATTAATTAAAGAATCTTAAAATAAATATATTTAAAAATTTATATTTAATAAATTATTTATTATAACCAAATATATGGGTGTTAAAAATAATGGAGTTGGAGACATCCTTGTTAGTGGTTTCCCGTCCATCAACGAGACATTGATCAAAGGGGGGAAGAGAACTATGAAATATAAATAAATTATAAATATGATCTTTTAAATAGGTTAAAATCATTATTATAATGTTAAAAAACTTATTAATTAATCTTATATGATTTGGGTTTGAATTGAATTTGGAAAAAGAGGAATCAAAGAGGAAAATGAGAGAAGAGTTGATAAAAACATACCCTTTTCTCAATGTTTCTTCTTTTTTACAAAACTAAAATCCCGTAATTAATTGTGTTGGTTTACTCCATAACCTCTATAAGGATTATAAGGTGACTAAGAGAGAGAATCTAAGCATAAAATCATCTATGGTAAGTAAAAGTGGTGTGGTTTTCCAATGGGAGGGGTGAGGGGTTATTTGTTCTTGAGGAGGTGTATTGTAAAGTTAAAATGTTTAATAAAATTTTATATACAAGGTACAACTTTTAAAAGTTAAAATTTTTAAATTATGAATAATATATCAATAAAATAAATTTAATTTTTGGAATTTAAACACTTTTATAAATATAATTTATGTTTTCATTAAAACAGAATGTGGAAAAAATGATTTTTTATGTCAATGGAATGCTTTTAAATTTAGAATTTGGAAAACACATCTAATATTTATAAATTAAATTTATTTTTTTTAAATGACTAATAATTAAATTCTTTTTTGAACTAATTATCAAATCATTCATTTATTATGATATTATTGAATCATTATTATGTCATAAATCTTGTGGTATTTGAAGAATATAATCTTTACGATTCACACTAAAATAGAAGTATTTCAATAAATAATCAAAAAATAACCATTAAATAATGTCAAAATACTATTTCTAAAATTAATATTAATTTTATAAAAATAATTTTATTACTTAGTTAATTTTAAATTATAATATAAAAGTTATGATTTCAATTAAATATTTCAAAATACAGTTTAGTAAAAATGTCCTTATATTTTCTTTGAGTTTTTAATCTTAATATTTTTATGGAATGATAATATTTAGATTTTGTTAAATTATTTATAATGAATATTATTTGAATTACATTTTACTATTTTTTGGCGAAATTTATATTCCCACGGTTAGGTAACTTCTCCTAACAGCCAAGTTATTAATCCCAACATTTAGTTTACTATTCTCAATGGTCAAGATATTATTCCAATGGTCAAATTGCCTTCAGTAAATACATATTAATTCCTTTAAACATTGTTTTCTATAATTCCATTCACGATAATTTATTTTTATTTTCTAATATATTTATTTTTTTACTAATATTATGTTCCTTTGTAAGTGTTTTTGATGGGGAAGATAACTTTGATGGATTAGAATGATCTATTTTTTCCCATTCTGTGTTTTCTTTATAATATTTTTTCCCAATTGTAATATTTTGAATTTTCTTGGGTTTTTTTGAATAATGTAATGAACGCATTTAGATAAATAAATTAATGTTCATGTTTTTATGTGTTGTATGTGTATAATACTACATAATATAACAAACATTTATTCAAAAAAAATATATTTAATAAAGTAAGGTTTGTTACACCAATAATGATCTCATGTATGTATTTTTTTGATATTTGGTTATTGTGTATTATTTTTCTAATATTTTAGATCCTATTTAGCCTTTGGATTATGTTTTTTAAATGAGAAACAATATTGTGATAATACTTGAATTACACCTTTGTGATATATGTAATGTGTATCATGGGTTGGAACCTGAGAGATTCTTAGTGCCAAAACATTCCCATTTTTCATACTTAAATTAAATTTTAAAATCTACATTATATTTCAGAAACTAAACATTAAACATATCATTTTCCCATATTTTTAGTTTTAGGAACTTAATCATTGAACACAATATAATTTGATGATTCTGTAAGTTTATTTTTAATTTTGTGACTATATTATAAATGGATAAACTTATAATATTTTTTCCATTATATTAATGATAAATAAGTACAACCAAAACCTAAATAGAATAATGATAAATAGGTTTATAATGTTTAAATTCACATAACAGGAAGTTAAAAGAAGAAAATATTTCCATGTCACAACCTCAAAGGGTGACGACATCCAACATTATCTATTTTAGATCTAAAGAGACTATCATTTTGTGACTTTTGAATGTATTTATAAAGTTAAATATGGTATATTAATAATCAAAGAGGACTGAAAAAAAAATATACAATGCCAACAATATCTCACTATTTTGGTTACACCTTAATTGAGAGTTAAGATTCCAAATTTTTTACATTAATATTAAAGTCACCATCAACCAAAAGAATTATCTACATCCTTACATGGGATTTTGATAATATTCTTACATATATAGTTATTCATCAACACCTAAAAAACCCTATCTAATGTATCTAGTATTGTGAGAAACTATTTTCTAGGTGATGTATAACTAGTTTATTGTAGCTAGGGATGTTCCAATGCCATAATAAATTCCATTGATCTCTCCTTCAAATCAATTTAAATTTTATATGTTATTCATATATAATATGAATAAATGGAAAAAATTTCATTTAATCTAGTATATTCATCAATCGAAATGTAATTTATTCTTTAATGGCGACATAATGTAAGAAGGAAGTAATATATTTTCTATGATATTGGATAAATAATGGTTATTGATAGAGATAAAATCCACATTGAGAGAATTCATAGAATTAATGGATCATCAATAATTAAATGTACACGATGTTTGACTGAATCAATAAATTTATCAATAATAAACAACATAAATATTTATCTTGGAAATAAAAATAATGATATAATGGGATTTACTCCAATAATTTCTCAATGATTGGTGATCATGTCAGGACACATCAAATATTTTCTCTCCATATAGAAATATCTCATAAAAACCCCAATGACACATGGAGAAATCTTCTATTACTAGAGGGAGATTAATGGTACATCAAATAGAGGACTATTATAAGGGATATTGGATTTATTCTCTTGAATAAACAAGATTTAGTAAGGATTTTCCTATTTTTATATTTCATTATGCAGTGTTGTGTTCTTATGCCATTTTAATCAAACCCTATTCCAATAGAGGGCCAACTAGTTATTGATATTTTTATAGAGAATTATAGTGTACATAATTTTGAATAAATATATTTTTATTGAATTTATTTTTTATTACTATAAGTAATCACTATGTAGTATCATGGGGGTTGATGAAATTTTCCAACTATCCAGTTTCACAAGTGACCATTCTATAAATTTCCTACACATTCATGATTCCCCTTAGATAGATATACAATGTATGATTGGTGAAACATGTGCTAATTATGGTAGCAATGTATTCTAGAGGAAATTTAATATAGGTTACCAACATATGATTTCTTTCCAAAAGAATACATTCTTTGAGAGAGGATGTTTTGGTTATTTAGTCATATGTTACTATTTTGTGATCTTTTAATGTGTTAAAAATTAAAAATGGAAGAATTAATCAATGTAATTTTGAGATAAATGCACATTTTTTTCATAAAAATTGTGGACATGTTATTGTGAAAGAATTTCATTTATGAGGAATAAAAAAACTAGAATAGTAATATAATGAAATTGTTAACATCCTAAAGAAAAAAACCAAACTTTCCTCCTAACATCATTCATCTAAATCGGTAATATAGACATTTATTTGAATAATGAAAATAAATACACCTTCTACCATGTATTCATATTAATAAAAACACTAAAAATACAATAAAATAATCATCATTTTGAGATAACCTTAAGAATAGTCACTATGAAAAATGATTAGGGGGAATAAATGTTTTAAGGAATACACAATATTTTTATAATTTCATTAATATTTCTTTGGAACCATTAAATTGGAGTCCAAGAATGTCGCACTGTGATCTCATTCCATTTTTCTAATTTTCTAATTTTATTTTATTAATTAATTTAAATTTCACATGTTCAAAAGAAAAGAATATTTTTGGAATATTTATAGAGTTTTTTTATTTACTATAATGAATATGGTCACTAAATTGGGTTATGGATATTAATAAGAAAATATGTACACATTCCATGAAGATTAATAAGGTTAAGTTCTTTAAATAATCCTTTTATAATTTCTAAAAAGTTAGAAGAGATAAAATAATTACATGATTGGATCGATTATCAACATAAAAACTAACCAAAAGAATCTTTAAGAACCCATAGTGTTTGAATTATTAATTTTTGATGATTTCAATTAATATTCAGATTATGAAGTTATGGATATTACGAGGTAACTATAAGTAGAATTAGCACTACCCAATTCTTTCACAACATGAATTCTAATGGCTTTGCACATGAAAAAATAGATTTATGTTGAATTATAGGAGATGCATTTTTATTATTAAAAATCATATATTTGTTATTTCCTTTAAACATTAATATCTAATTAATTTTATTCTATTGAATTTATAACATTATCATAAATGAATCTTTCATTAAATTTTCAAGAAAAAGATACAAAATATTTCATCACTTTTGAATAATGGATGGAGGTTCCAATATTCCTTATTCACTAATATAACTAAGGGAGATGAAAAAAACATGTAGGATTATACAGAATATATTTCTCATTAAAAAGATGATAATACCCTCATTATCTTAAAAGAAGAAGTTAGTAAACACAATATCACACCTCAGGATGATAAAGAGAAGAACTCAAACCTTATTTCACTTCCCCATTGAATGTTATTTTGTTACTGAATATGGGATGGAAACACTAATTCTCAATCAAGGGAACACAATATCATGTTTATATATAAAATATCTAAAACTAAAAGTATTTAGTGGTTCATATCATAAAAATTAAATCCATCATTAGAGCATGGATTACACACTAACACTATTGAGTTGTAGATATTAAAAAGGAAAAATCACTTGGATATTTAACCGATGCATTTATTTTGTCAATTAAATATTTAATTTTCTTCTATTTCAATATATTATTTATATTTATGTGTAATTATTTATAGGTTTTATAATTAATTTTTATTATATATCTATTAATGTTTCTTCCTTAAAATAAGCAAGTTGTTTCACTCTTTCTCATTTATCTACATGTCAATAATTATCAAATCATTATTTTACTTTATTGATAAATAATTCTAAATAAGTATAAGGGGGTTGTATCTAATTGTTTCTACTATTGTGTGTTTTGTTTTGGTTTCTCATTTTTGATGTATTTTATAATGACAAAAAGTAAAAATAATATGTCTGATCAAATTCATAATTCAGTTTGACTCATTTAGTAAAGTATTACATACTAATTTTATTATGATATATAAGATTTAGAAGATTGATGATGGGTTTTTTCATTTTATGATTTACATTTTATGAATAAATGTACTTCTATTATAAATGTAAATTCATATTAGAAGCACAATATTGGAAATTTGATAATCTTTTTTAAAAATTGTTTTATTCCCCTATTTCTCAAGAAAGCATAATGCATTCTATGATTACATACAATTATGTTACTCTACTTTGATGATTTATTGGAAATTTTGATTATATGTCTAAATGATTGAGGAATCATATTTCTAATTCTTAAAAATTTCCCTATATATGAACATACCAATGTAGATGAACTTTTTATAAGCACCTCAATGCCATAACCATGTTTTTAGGTTTCTAAATTACAATAATATAATTTTAAACTACCATATGCATGAATATTTTTTCATGGTTATGATAGAGAACATGTATGGGGTAAAATGGATTTTTCTAGTATCCATGGGAGATTTTATTAGTTTCTAAAAAATTTATATGGTTTATCATAATATTATAAATAGGGGATTACACTACATTTAATTAAACTAGAGGTGGATTTATTTCTTAAAATGGTTTAATAGGGTATGTATAAATCATCAAAAAACATCTTTCTTGAACCTCTGTGATGAAAAGATAAGAGTACAGACTTATGAATCATTTTAAATTAGAACGAGTTTGGTATAATAAATATTTTACACACTTGAAAATATTTTATTTTGGTTTAAATATGAAAAACCATAATTATAAATATTTTTCACATCTGAAACACCCACCCTTTCCCACTAAATTACCATGCTAAGACCTCAAAATTAAAATTTATCCTAAATTCTTTATAATAAAATACAATAAAATTATAATTCTTATGGTGATTCATTCATGAGTTTTATATCGAGAAAAACTTTTTAAATTGAAACATTGTGGGAAAAGAGAAAAGTATAGAGAAAGGTTAGTGAGATTGAGAACGTGTATTAATTGATGATTATATATCAATTTAATGGGAAAGAGTGAATATCCTGAATTTCAGATCTTATAAGAGTCAAGATATGTGTAAGTATTCCTGTGTTTGGAAGTCCTTCCATTTTTAGCTATTGAAATTTAATTTAATTGAGTATATATGATTTATCTGAATATATTTAAAATATTTATTTTGAGTGTAATAAAATATTGATAAAATGTATTAATTTCTTATATTATAATAAATTTTAAAATCCCTAATATATTAATAAATTCAAGGGTAACTAATTTATTTTTATATATTTTGTATTTTTTTAACACAATTGTTAAACATGAACTAATTTGTTGATTTCATTGGTGTATTTTATATTCTATAAATAACTAATAAATGGATAACCATTAATTTATTATCATGATTCCTTTAAGAAGAAGGAATCCTTGCCATTCCCTAATGAGAATAAAGAACAATAGGGATGTGATGTTAAAAACATATCAAAATTTGGTAAACAGAGGAAACGCTTCAAACATCACAACCCCACGGGGAGATAACATCTGGTATTATCTAAACCAGATCTCTGAAGTGTGTCTATATCTGGCCTTTGGTTGTTTCTATAATGTTAGGTATGAAAAAACAAGAATAAAATATGTATATGGATGAGAATTAAATACTATTAATTATAATGTATAAAACACCCCCAATAAATCATTATCTGTAATACATATCTAGATGGAAATATGATTCCCAGGTTATCTATATCCATAATTGATGTGTTGTCAACCTAAAATATTTTCATCATCATTATTCAAGGAAAAAACACATTGTGATTCACAATTTCATCTAGTGAATCTAATGAAATCTCAATCATGAAATATTTGGAATAGTAATATTTTTCCAATATATTCCATGTACTTTAGGTTTTGATGATCTGAAATACCCTTCATATATTACTAATTAATTTTTTTTAAGTTATTTTCATTTGTTTTTAAATTTTTTTTATTTGTTTATACTATTAGATTCATCAAATCTGAAATTCTACACACACTGGTTGAAAGTTTCCAATGTTTGAAAAAAATTAGCTACATGAGGATTTTTCTACATAGATAATAAGCTATGTAGAGAATTTAGATATGGGAATCAGTTATAAATTGATGTTGTAACAAGTATTTTCTACATTCACTCATTCATATAGTCCCTAAAAAAGTGATGGTTTACCCTAAAAAAATGTCTAGTAAAAATTTCCCAAATCATGGTGAAGTTTATAGGTGGAGTGTACGAGGGGATTTTTATTCACTGACCACTATAAATATCTATGTGTTATTATTTTATTTCTGATTTAATTTAAAATTTTCCTTTTATAAATGAAAATACTATTATAAATTCATATCTAAAAGGTGATGTTTTTATTTGTGGAGTAATTTTTATAGAACTCATTGATCCCCCTCTTGAGTAATAGTGCAGTCCTATTGGGAGAATAATTGGTATCAGATATTATGAATTCTGAGTTCGTATATTTCAAAGGGTAGTGACTAAATATATTTTTTCAAATGGATATAGTAACTAATAATATAGGTTTTTCAATGGTTATAGGTCCCTAGTTAGTGGTGATAATTGAGGTTCTTGGAAGGAATGTAAGATCATCTATATAAAGAAACATGGTCTAAAGGTTTATCATAAATATGATAAACTTTTAAAATTCTAAAAAATAAATATAAATATATAATTCAAACATAAAATCTAGTAATTATTTAAATTCCCTACAAATGAACTCTATTATTCCCGTACTAGTTCCATAAATTTCTAACAGGGTTTCTCAATGCCAAAAACCCATAAAAGTTATACTATTATACATATTTATTATGAATGAATATATCATGTGTGATCACTTTGATATAATATTGAAAATTTAAATTTTGATACTTTATAGATGTTAGAAGTAGATATCATCACTCAGTTAAATAAAATACGTAATAAAGTGGTAATAATGTTGTTTCCTTAGGAGGAACCATTAATGAACCTAATCAAAATTTAAAAATTCTTATAATTCTACCACCATGGTTCAGTGGGATCATGGTTTCAATTATACATTCAAAATAATTTAATAATTTAAAACAAAAATATTTCACTGAAACATTATTTCTATATGAGAAACTGATAGAAGACAAAGATAGAGTGAAAATATTAGTGAATAAGTAAAATTTTTCTTATAAGGTATCAACATCAAAAGTTTAAAATAATTGGAAAGAAATTAAAATAGATGAGTCATCCAATAAATATACTTCAAATGATCCTCTTCAGATAGTGATCTTTTTAAATATACCAGAACATTCAAAAAATATATAAAAATAGTATTGCCTTTAATAACCCCTTCAACAAGTATAAGAATTATTATTGAAATTATAGGGAAGAGATTTTATATGGATGAAAAAATCATGGACATATCAAATGTTATTTTCACAGCTGGAAGATAATAAAATGTTAGTGAAAAAGTACTTCAAGAAAGTTGGCTATAAAAATATATCCAAAAATCCATTAATTCCACATGGATTTATTCATACAAATATATTGATGTTTCATCTTCAAAAATCAGAAGTTGAACACTATAATCAGAAGTAAAACATGTTCCTTATGGAACACTCTAATGAGTTAAATTCATATTATTATTTTGTGAAAGATTATATATAAGAAAATGAAAACTTCTACTATTAGGAATAAAATGATCATTTTTCCATGATAGTGACTAAGGATGAATCTTTCCAAAAGAGAAATACAACTCTTAAAATATCTCTTTATGACAATTCTATTGAGAAATAAGGTATAAATAAACAAATTTAATATTTTAAAAACCAATATGGAGAATTAAATAAAATCAATTAATGAATTTGGAAGTATGATTGAAAAACTGTAAAAAGAAGTTCAAGTTGTTAAAATTCTCCATGTGTTTTCATATAAGGGGTGAATTATTTGAATGAAATTATTAAAATAATAAGCCTCTTAGAAATATGTTTAGAATTATAATCCATGGGGATAATAAAAATATTTACAATACATATTTTATTCCTAGTACCAAGAACCAGAATATTTCTGTAAGTACATCTTTTATTTTTGGAGTTAAGGTATTATACTAACAATTTTAGTTTGATAAACCCACAATTCAATAGAGTTAGGAATTCCATTCTTTTATTTAATTTTTATAATTTTCAACCATGATTTATGTATCGAACAAATAGATTTTGTTTCCTAAATTTTTAGTTTCTGACCTTTCTGGACCCAGGCGAATATGGGTTCCAAAACAATTTCATGTTTTTTTTTATTTTTTGGGAAAAGGGTCCAATAGTATCAATGAAAAATGGCACATTGATAGTGAATATGGAAGATATATTAGTGGATATTCATCTATCTTCCTTTCCATATCAAAAATATATATATCATATTTAACCTTTTCTAAAGATGACCAATTAAAAATCATTATAGTTAGGTTACTTGGTAATCTAAGATCAGTCCTCATCAATAAATTTCATTATATATAAGGATTAAAGCATAATATGATAAGTATTTTTCAAATTTGGGGATATTTTTTTTTTGGTTTTTTAAATAAGGTTTTTTATTTTTTAAAGATAAAATTATTAAATATAATCCACCTTGAATAGATAATGTATGTATTATAAATCCAAATTCATTGAGTAGACAAAACGTGCATTGTTTAATTGTTGAATAAAAAGGAATCTTGGAATTTGAATATAATATTGGGACATTATAATATTTATTCATTGATAAAATGGTCTAAAAGGAATAGAGTTTCTGATTTAACTTAAATTAGATTAAATAAAATGAACTAGTTTGGTTAATTCCAAATGGGCTTGAAACACATGTCATATTTTAAAAAAATTAAATAGGTTTCTACTTATAGACCCTGGAACTTGTTAATATGGATTTTTTTGGGTGATCTATAATTTCAATCCTAAGAGGGAAATATTTTTTATATATTTTAGTTGATGATAATTCTATATTTACTTAGGTTTTCTTTTTTATGTGTAAAAAGTGAAACATGTAATATTTTTATAGTTTTTTCTAAATTATTTCAATAAGGTAATGTTGCCAAAATTATTTTTTTGATAAGTGAAAATGGAAGAGAATTTTTAAAACCATGATTATTAATACTATTACACAAAACATGGTATCAAAAACACTTTTTATATCCATTAGACACCTCAGTAGAATGTTGTTGTTAAAAGGAGGAATATAGCATTTTAAGAAATCTCTAAAATAATGTTATGTGAATCTAACATGTGTTCTCATTCATTGGATAAAGCTATGAATATAGAAAATTTCATCATTAACAAAGTTATAATTAGACTTATATTAAAGAAACCACCCAATGAGAGTTGGGTTTTAGCTATGTAAGAAGAATTAAATTCGTTCAACATAAAAAAGGTATGTAAATTTTTTAATAGAACTTATGGAAATTCAATTATAAGAACAAAATGGGTCAATTGGAATAAATAAGATGATCAGAGTATGATCAACGAGGAATAAAGATATACTAGTTGTTAATGTTTATATCTATTAGGAATGCATATATCTTAAGATACATTTTCACCTGTATCTAGAATAGACAACATTAATATTTTTCTAGAATATAAATCACATATGAATTAAAAATTATATTTAATTGGTTTAAAATACTATTTTTAAATGTTTTTATCCCAGATGATGTTTATGTTAAACAACCTCATGATTTGGAAAATCCTTATTTTCCAACATTAGTTTTTAAACATACCAAAGCTTTTATGTCCTTAAAAAAGAAACTAGATCTTGGTATGAGTGATTTTGTTCATTCCTTTTCAGAAATAATTTTTTGTATGAAATTAATATTATAATATATTTATGTAAACCTTTTCTTTATAATTTTTTTAAACATAGATATATATTGATGATGTTATTTTTTGTTAAATAGATTGAAAAGTGTGTGATGAATTTTCAAAAATCAATCAAAAAGAAAAAGAAATGACCAATATAGGTGAGTAAAATTATTTTCTAGGATTTCATATTTATAAAAAAAATGGTAATGTACTAAATCAAATAAATACATAATTGAATTACTTAAAACGATTTAATATAACTGTGGTAAAGCACATAAAACTCTTATAGTTCTAATGAAAGTACTGACTTGGATGAATCTTGGAAACCAGATGAATTTTTTTTATAGAGGAATATTTAGAAGTTTATTTTATTTGATTACAAGTATAACATAAGATATTTTTAAATTTTACTTTTACTAGAGTTCAAGAAAATCACAAGGAATCTCATTTAAAATATTAAAAAAGAATCTTAAGGTATCTAAATAGAACAATTTATATTTCCATAATTTTTACAAAAACATAGGATATTATTATATATTCTTATTCAAAATCTAAATATCATAGTTATATACGATATTGGTAGAGTAACTCCTGAAGATACCATTTCTTAGAAATCTAGGCATCCTAGTATAGTAAAAAAAACACTATGTTTCATTATCTTTTGTGTAAGAGAGATATATTACCACTAGTAGTTGATGTGAAATGATATTTCATATTAAACAAGCCTTAAAAGATTTAGAATTAAATTACAATCATTCCCTAATAAAATTTGACAACACTAGTGCTATCAACACTTCAATTAATCTAGTAAATCAACACAGATCAACCCATATAGATTTAATTCAACATTTATTAGGTGATAATTCTTTATGAAATGATATTATACTTCAGTTTATCTCTACTAATAACAAGGTAGGAGAAATTTTTACTATACCCCTTTCATGTGAACATTTTGACATAATTAAAAGAAAATTGGTTTTATTTGAATTTAATTGAATTATTTAATCATATTTTATGTTAAATTAATAATTAAAATTATATTGTGTATTCTACTTCACTATTTAAAAGTTTCACTTGTAATAAAATAAAAAATTCGTTCTTTTAGATTTTATCTAATTTTAGTTATTAGTTGTTATAATTAATAAATATCCATTAAGCTACATAATATTTTCTGTTTTCTGGCATGTAACCTAAAATATGATCAACCCACGACCCTTTTTCAATTCACATTTATATCATCTCCCAAGAGCTGAAATGTCTCCTTGAACCTCAAAATATTCTCTCTATATACAACTGGCCTTTATTCCCATGGAAAATAATGTGGATAAATAATGCTCAGGTTTTTCTTAGAAAGAAATAGGAATTTCACTATGTAGTGTTCTCTCTAGAATGGAAGTAAACATCATATAGTTGAGGTTGACTTAAATTATTCTAAAGATGGTTTTTCTATTGCAAGTTTTTGACATTGTTTTTAATGATAATAATAATAATTTTATATTTTAGAGATAGGTTATATTATTTATTAGGAATATCAAGTTTTAGTACAATAGAACAAATGATTTCATTTCATCAAGAATTAATGGTAAGTATGTGCTTTTTTCATTGGTTGAAATGGATAAGATATTTCATTATCCCTATGAGGGGGAGTATAATGTAAGTTAAAAATTGCATTCTACTAATTATTTTAGACCAATATATTTGTTGAAATATTTATTTGGAGCCTCTTATTCTAGAAAAACTAATTAAATATTAAAATCATGAGTGGAAGGACTTGTAAAAGTTTTTTCAAACTAGGATAAACTAGATAACTTGAGAAAAATAAAGAGTATTGTTTCAATATATTTATTTTTTATTTATACTAATCAATAATTAAACACTTAACCTACCAATATACATGATTTTATTTTTTCATCACCACTACCATGGAAAATACAGACTAAATCATTACCCTTGGGGTAGACTGATATCCTTAGTTTTAATGAAAAAGGAAATTGATTTTAATAAAGGAGAGGAAATAAAATTATATAAAAGTAATACCTTATCTAATGTTTTGTTACATACTATTGGTTACAGTTTGGATTATATTTAAATCTATTAGAATCCTTTTAGTCAGGAGATTAAGGATCAAGTGGAGTCGTCTCAGACAATTCTATCTAGGGATGTAACCCGCATTAAGATGGTGTCTACTAGGAAGGTGTAGGGGATAATGGATTTCAGATACAAACCTGAGTTTTCTGTAGTAAGACCAGAAGGGAAAGATACTACTCAGAGCCCCTTTACTAAAGTGTATCAGGTATGAATACATGATGAGATATTTGTTGACATAAATATTCTTATTCCTAAAGAAATGATATTTGAGACTATGATTTTTGTTTTTGATGCTCAAAAGTGATTAGTGGCTCAGGTTGAAGCTTAAATAGGGGATTCAATTATTCCTAGATCACATACTTATGCGGAATGAGAAATTAGTGTGGTTACATAATTTTCTAACCATTCTCATACACCTCATGTGGCAACACCACCTCCTATTAAGCATGGATATATACCCTTATTCAGTAAAAGTTCTAAAATATCAAATATGCAATATTTTTCTTATAATAAATGGTTGAGTTTGAAAATAATTGAGAAGAATATAATGATCCAAAACATTAGTTGAAATATTATAAGGATGAAACCATATAAAACATGTATTCCAATATTTCAATGGATGTTTTTTTTCAAGTTTCATGGGTTAATGACTTAATAGACATATATGATAAGTGATATTCAGACTTTCCTTCCTGTAGGGAATGAAAATCCTATAGAAAGATCAAAGGAGATTGAGGAGATGAAAATTCTTATAAGGTAAATTAAACATGTTTGCCCTATAAAATTATAGTTTAATAATCTTGGTGTAATTATTTCATCATAGAAGGATATATTCCAAAATAATATATTTGTACAATCTAACTTATCTCAATAAGTTATTAAAGGGAATAAATCATTTATTATTAAACTAAATGAATGAAAAAAAACATTACGATGTTTTTAAACAAGAAAATATGATTTCATCAATAAGTTTCAGCACTTTGTAACTACAACCTCAATACCATCTGTTGATCCATATTTTCATAACATAATTGATAAAATTCATATAGACTAAAATGTTCTGTCTTCAAAGATTCAATCCTTTTAGTGTGAAATGTTCACACTATTAATGATGAAAAAATTTAATAGATATATTGTGGGAGAGTTACAGGATACTAGGGATTTTATTAGGAATATTTGTATAGGTACGAATATGTCCTTGTACGTGATAGTGGGATAATATAAGGAAATAGATGGGGAATTAAAGGAGATACTGAGTATCACAATAGATACTCAATGTATGGTTTTTAGATCTCTTAGCCTATTATTTATAAACCATTAATAGTTTTTAGCCTTAATAAATATGGTTTATGAAGAAGTTCGAAGGCTTTATTATAAATCAACAAAATAGGAATCAAGTTCAAAATTATAGGAAGATATAGCTATTTTATTTCTAGTTCTAGGCATGGAGTTAGTTGTCTGAAGACCTCCAAGTCTTATCCCATCCATTCTGATTTTTTGGGTTTGATTTATAGAATAAGCACCAATTATTTCAATCAAAATTGTTATTATTACTCATGTTCCCCAACCTCAGTTCAATTATCTTCAAGGAGTAGTTAAAATCATGATATAGAAAGTTGAAATTATTGATAAAAAGATGAAATATATACATGGAAGAATGATTAGTATGAAAGGTTATACGGAATTATTTATGAAAAAACAACTATAGAAAGATATATATGGTCAATCTACTACTGACCATTCCTTGGGTCACATTGCACCTTCATTTTTTTCATCTATTAATCTATAATTATTAAAAGGGATTATGAGTAATGGTTTCTCCTATATTACTCAAATTCCAAGAAAGGAATATATTATTATACCTTATTTATGCAAGTTAGACTTAATCATATGGATTTAAATGTGTATCATTTCCCTATATTATCTAATTGGTAAAAAAACTCTAGAAATTTATCCTCCATATACATATATAGGTGCTTGAGATGAAGTAAATATTGATTATTATCTAACCTTGATCTATCATAATGAAAAATCTAAAGTGGATGATGCTCTAGCTACTTAGAAATATTGAGAAGGAGCCTCATATTCTAAACCCCTAAATAATGTTCATTTCTATGATTCTAGAACCTATGATTTCATTATAGCTAAAGGTAATATTGAAAGAGTTCTTAAAGCCTATGATCAGTTACCTAGGTCAGGTTAGGTATTGGTAGTGGAGAACAAACTATAGTAGATATTGGAAGGTTTTTACCCCTACCTCTTGTAGAAACTCTGACTACCCTTGGAAATGACATTAACATTAAAAATACATCCAACCAAATGACCATATCAGTTTGAAACTATTCATATGATCAAATCATCTCACTAATTTATTTCATTTTTGTTTTTTGGGGTGTTGAGTGGACGTAATTTTACACATGATTTGAAATTAATGAAATATTTCGTAATTTACTTTCTAAAAGTTTATTAGTGATTGTTTTCATTTAATGTTTTTATTTTATGTTTTTTTAACTAAATTTTATTCTTTTAATTATTCCACACTCAGTTTTAACACTAAAATTGAATAGTTTTTTAACCACTACTATTTTTGTATTTTTATTAAAAACCACTTTTTGGGTAAGTGATAACCATACAAAGGAGACACCAGTACATGCATATCCCGCCTCCACAAAAGCCACTTCTCACCACATTCAATGTTTAAAAATTAAAACATTCATATTTCAAAATATCAAATACAAAGGAACCGCCCCATCCACCTCGAACCATGAGTAAACCCATCTCGATCTACAAACGATCGTCCATCATGAGGAGACCTCAATTCAAGAGAGCGGTCATGTCACTACCTTTTCCATCATCATAGTCATGGTCATCGTCGTCGTTACCACCAAAGAATAAACACTCCACCATTTCCAACCAGACTGCTGTCGTCGAAACCAAGCATCACACTGGTCGCCAAAAAGACCTTCGTAACCACCGTAAAACAACAACATGCCATCGGAAAATAGGAAAATTTGAAACAATAGTACATTTCGAACTCACTTCATTTTTAATGAACAAAATATGGGGTATGTTAGAAATTTTTTCCATGAGGTTAATCAAAAGGGGAGAATTCCAAATTTTTAAAAAATCGGAGAAGTAACCTACTAAGGGGGAGAAATGCAACATTTTAAATGAAATATATGAATTATATAGTTTTCAAAAAATCATTTTAATCCATAAATAATTTACATTTAATATCTTATGTGTTTGTTGATCATTAAAATGGAAGATATTGTTGGATTACTATCTTTTTTACAACATATCCTATGTACTTTAGTATTTGATGATATAAAATAACCATAATACATTACTGAGGATAGTCTTTTATATGTTTCCATCATGTATCATCTTAATTTAAGTGTTTTTACTGTTTTATTTGTAAAATATTAAATTCAATACCTTTTGGGTGAAATTTACCTATTTTCGGAAAAATCAGTTGTGTGAGGTTTTTGGATAGGAGGAGAATTTGATACAAATTGAATTCAGTTAAATAAATCAACTATGTGAATTATATTCCTTTGTAAATAGGGTAAATCATTGAAATGGATATGTATAAATCATCTTTTTTTGTAAGTCAACTATGTATGAAATTAGCAATGTAGATCAATCAGCCACAAAAAGCCGTTACATAGAGTAATCATCTACGTATTAGAGATACATTGTCAAAATTCGATATACAGTTTCAAATGGATATGTGATTCAATTTTCCAATTTCAGAATTAGGAAACATGATTAGAAAACCTACGTGATGAAGAAATTATACATAAAATAAATCAGTTATATGGAGAAGGCCTACAGAAATTCGACTACATAGATAATTGACTACATGGATCAGGTTGGTTATGTGAATTCCATTGTGCAAAATTATGCTATGTATTTATCTATAATTGCTTGTGTCATAATAAAACTAGGTATTTTTTTCCATTGATGCACTTCAATGATATTTTAAATCTTCTATGTGACCATTGATTACTAATTACCTCATTATGGTAAAAATTATTATAATAAGAACCATCTATTGTGAATGGAAACAAATAATAGGATAATGTATTACTATTTACTGTTTCTAAGGTATTTCTAAGAAAAAGACATGTGTTTTTTAATTAAGAACCATGGATTTTATGGATATGATCTTTTTGATTGAAATATAATTTTTTGAATTCATTTTTTAAGAGGTTCTATGTAGTGGAAAATAAATAGATAAATGATTTTAACTTCCTGGAATATTATAAGAATAAATCATTCTCTCAAATCTTTTTAACATTTTTCTATTTTAATTGAGAATAATAATAATCATCACAATCTCTAATATTTATTTCTAGTTTACCAATGCTATTATTCAATAAGAATCTACTTGAACTGTAATCATTTTCTACCATCTACCAAGGAGATTTCATCATTATATTAGTTTCATTTCATAAATATAGATTATATATATAAACACATCATTTTATCTCATTCATTGTGAAGTATCCTTGTGAATTAACCTTGAATGTTTGTTATTGGTAAATCCAGGATGGATCCTGGTTTACTAATCTTGTACTATTATAACATGTATCAGTTTCTTGCACCCAGTCATGTAGTCCCAAAAAAGAAAATGTCTCATAAAAGTCCCCAAACTCATGTAGAATAGTGTTTCTAGATTGTAATAGTATATTTTTTTCCCTGAACCACTATAAATCTCAATGTTTGATTATTTTCATTAATATTTTATTTATGTTACTTATTGTGTTAAATAATTGACCATTATTTATTAATATCTAAAATAGGGTGGTTTCCTATGAAAATAAATTTTTAAATAACATAATTCAACCCCCAACCCTCTCTTGAGTATCAGTGAAGTCTTGTTGGGACAAAAAAATATTCACAACATATACCATTCATGTAAAATATGAAAAATTACCAACCCTTCTTACAATCACGCCACTAGTAGGGATTGAAATAAAATGCATTTACAGTGGATGATGCATAATACAACATACATAGTATATTATCTATGAAATCAGTGATTTCATGGTTTTTCTTAAAGATGAAATATATATAGTGAGAATGAAAATCATAGGGTACCGTAAAATATTACTTACACACTATCATTCTGAATTAGTTAATTTCTCAAAAATAAACTATGTTTATATTGATCTAGGAAATAGAAAGAAGTTAATTATTGGTATTGATTCGTATAATTTTCCAGGTGTTTTTGATTATGACAATACCTAAGGAGGATTTCCTTTACATTTATAAACATTTAAGGAAGAATCTATTTCATATGAAGTAGTCATCTGTTACCATAGAGAGATGAATTACACATTTAAAAGGTGAAAATCCCTAGGGATAAAGGAGCATAGATTTTGATAAAATGATTTCTAGTTAGGATTATTTTTTCAATTCATTTCAATATTTAGTTTTTTATTCTCTCCTGTAAATTAAACTCTATTACTATAGAGGAATAATTTCTAGTTGTTAGTCTAACAGATAATATTACTGTAATTCACGTGTTTGAAAAAATATATTTTTATTATTTCTATCTCTATATTATTACACAGAAAAAATCATTATACTATTTAATATTATTTTGTGATAGATTCCAACCATTTAATTTCACATGTGATATTTATCTAATAATATGTCCATTAAATCATCACATTTCTTAGTTATATTGAATACGATATATGTGTACCTAAGATATAAATGAACTATTTTCACATTATAAAAGTTGATTTGTTATTATGATAGATTTCCATAAATAAGAAATAAATATAAAACTCCACATTTATAAAAATGTTAGAATATATCTAGAAATATATTATAGACTAATAATTAATTTATTTATAAAATCATTCAACTTTATCTATCTCTCATGCATTTATCCTTTAAATTAATTAATTCAAATCACTAACTCTTATTTCCTAGTAGATTGAAAGACACTAAAATTATAATAGTTTCCTATAGATGGTCACATTTGTTTTTTCAATCTTCTTTTGATACATACTTGAGTTCATCCACTATGATTCATTCTTAGGAGTTAAAAATTATAATGTATAGTGACCCCAATAATAAAATTTCACTAATCAAGAGGCCCAGTGAGGATGAATGTGACCAAGAGAATTTTCTATAAGAAGTTAATGAGTGTGATGAAATACTAATGAATATTTATCTAAGGGAACATTATTTGGGAATTTTTTAAGAAGGGAATAAGAGATATGATATCCCTATAGTGGTTATTGAATGAATTTTAAAATATCAATCATGCATCATAGTGACTAAAAAATATGATCTTACATGGGAATAATATATTGATATCTATTGACTCGGGTTACTATCTGCATTGAGGTGTAAGGATGATGATATATGGTATACATGTCAAGCGATCAGAGAATATATAATTATTATGAATGATAAGTGTTTCATAGGATATTAGAGGCTAATTTATAGTGTCTCCTATGTGTGTGATGGAAGAGATGAGTTGGGATGAATTTGAGGGTTATGATATCGGGGTTATGTGATAACATATGACTAATTATTTTGAACAATTAGTTTTGTGATATGGTATTTATGTATTTTATTAATATTAAGGATTTTTTTGGGAGGAAATATGGTCGGCTACATATCGGTTCCTCTTCATGTGTATGTTATTACAACTAGAGAATCATCCATGTAACATGGAACCCTGAGTTGTGGACTATGATTAGAAGGTGGTTTCATGTAAAAATATTCTTTGAGGTGTATTATGATAGGGGTAATAAATAAAGTGTCCCGATACCACTCTATTTGGATTATGACTAGTGAGCCAGATATATACATAGATGTCATATAGTATGGATTTTGTCTTTAGGAATAAAATGTTTGGGTGGTATCCCCTAGTGTGAATAAATATATAATATGAGGAACAATGAATGTGCATGGTAAACTATGGCATGGATAAAATGTTAACTGGAGGATTTAACATGTTTGTAGTACCCCATAGTATGGATATTATGAATATTCGCATGGTTTACAAGCATTATCCTAAATATGTATAAAGAAGCCTTATTGTAGATTGTCTTCAACATGATGAATTGACATTGCTATTATATGGTGTGTGTTATGAATTTCAAATTATGTTATCCATGTTCTCAAATGTTTATATTTGGATATATATTGATGTAGCACTAATGTTTCCCCAAGAGACAAACAATCCATTGATTATGGGGGAAGTTGTTTATTATGGTGAATAACCTAAATAAACTTATAAAAAATAATAATTTTGAGTTGATCTTAATTGAGGCACAGTCAATATTAAATTATTCCTACACTAAAAGTTTTATTACTCATTGAGCACCATAATATTATATTATGTGGTGTATTTATAACCTTCAATTCAAATTCATGTTATTACTATCTACTTGAGGCAATTTATTCATGTATTTTTTATGATTTATTTATGGGTGACATTCTCATGGATTTGTTAGAATCTCAATTGAGTGGAAAAATATGAATATGAATAACGTTCTACTAATATATACTGCAATAAAACATGAATTTTTTTCTTACACTATGACATGAGTGCTTTTTATGAATATTTTCACTCCGATATGGGACCCCATGCTACAGATGGGTCGGTTGTACTATAATGGATTTTAGATGAATGAATGGTACCCTATATCCAGATACATTATGTTGTCAAGAATTTTTCTGAGTTATTTTATATATCCAAATTTATTTTCAATCCTAACATAGTAATAATCAGTGATTTACTGGTTTTGGAGACAAATGGCATCACACTATAATGGCATGATTGGAGACATAAAGGGTAAGATCATACCTTGCTAGATATTCCCTAATATTTTTATGACTCAATGGAATAATATGTCAACATTATCATATAATAAGATCTATATCTATAAAAAATATTTCTTCCACCATTATATATTGGTATGATTAAATATATTGATCATAATACAATGAGGTTAAACATTCCAAAAATTTTTGGATGATATTCCTGATTCTAATTAAATATCTTTTTGATATGAGAATCACAGTATAATGGAATAATTCAAAATAAAATTCATGGATATTATATAAATTTAAGGGTGTATCACCCAGAACATAGATAAATAGATTATAAAAAAATATTAGGCAAACTTTTATGCCATAGAGAGTTACAATGATGGTTTGAATGTGATTTTAGGGGAAGAATAAGGGTGTATAAATGATCAAAATTTTAAAGGTTCATGAGTTTAGGGATGTGAATATCAACTAACTTTTTGATTCTAGTTATTATTTCATATACACAGTAATTCAGGTCTATCTACCTACTCCATTCCCTATTGTAATTGATAATAAAATTGAAAAATGTGATGTGAGATCACAACCATTTCCTAATAAGGATTGGGAAATTGATAGAATGTTTTAGTAGACCTTGTATTTTCCATTATATCATGGGTGTTATTTCTATATCATACCCTCATAATTTCATCATCTACATCAAGATAATTTTTTGTATTAATAGTTTATAGTTTTGAGTTAGTGTTTTCAACAACAACAGATTCACCCCTCCTCAGTGGTGTTCTTATCTAACTTTTCATTTCCCTTAGAATCAGAACATGTTATATACAATGATTATTCTTATTTTTCATTTCATACCATCCAATTTATTTAATTTTTTTTATCATTATTTTAAGTTAGAACCATAATAAAAATATCATTGTGATTTTATCACCTCAAGACTACAAACATACCATTGGGTCTGATTTTCTTTTCATTGATATATATTTTATAAATAATATCTACAATCTCTATAAATATTTCATGCAACAAAATATTTTTTTGTTTAGTAGAAATGGATTCCATCATTATATATAGAGAGCGAATGGATTTTATCACATAACATAGACATTAATTACATCATTAATGGGGGTTTTTATGTACCCAAATCTATGTTAACAAATACACTATTGGAAAAAAAATATTATTTAAGTTAATGAGAGAGAGTTTAATTAAGTACATTCATCTATTTCATCGAAATATTGTACATTTTTTATGGGATAAAATATTGCATTGAATATAGGTGGAGATCAATAATATCCCATAAGGAGAAGAGAAAATGATGGATTGTTGGTTATAAACATGTAGAGCTCAAATATATGATATAGGACTTTGAGAATATGAAATGGTGGATGAGTTCATCATTCGAGTAAAAAAATTATGATCGTAATTCAATTTTATATAGATGTATTGGATATTATAATATATTGGAGAATATTATGAGAATCCATCCTAAATAATTTGATTATAATATAGATTATCAAAACCATGTTGAGAGGACTATTGAAAAAACAATAATGTATTGATTTCATATGGGATGATAAGAGGTTAAACCTTAAATAGAAGAGGGAAATATGATAATGAGACATTTAAAATATCAAATGGCTCAAAATATCATGATCCATGAAAATCTCATAAATAGGAAACTGATACCAATGTTGATGTAATGTATTTCAATGATATTATATAGTTATTTAAAAAAATATTGAATCTTAAATTTTTATATAAGGGTAATATTTAATTTATGTTCTTAAACTATAGATTTATTAACTATTTTTAGAATATTTCATTATATTGAAATTATAAGATTAATATATTAACCAATATCAAAGGTTTTGAGAAGAAATAAGATATCAAGAAATTTAAGTGAGAGAAATTTATTCAAGTGAAAATTAATGGAAAATAACAGAAGGTATTTAAATTTATTTTTTAAAACATGGTGGCACATATTATGATAAGGAAAATGAAAGAGAGTAATAAGAATCCTAGGATGAAGGTCCTATGAATTTCATAGTTGAATGACATCATTCCTAATATTTCTCTATTTAAGATGAAGAAGGGAGTGGTGGAGAGGAAGAAAGTGGTGAGGAAAAAACACTAAATGACATTTAATTATAGATTGATATATTTTTATTCTCATGGGGAAATAAAAATCTTGATAGAAAAAAATAATTAAAATTATAGAATGATTTATGAAGAAACATTCTTGATGGAGGAAAAGAAAAATATATTGTTGAGATATAAGAAGAATACACCTGAAAAATGGGAGTTCTTGATGAAATCATTGAATCATGGGATAACATTATTGATATTATCATTTAGATTATCATTAAAAGGAAATAAGAAGTAAAATATATTAAGGTGAAGTTGGTTGATATTGAAAATTTATTTAGGATCCCTCACCTTATGTTATAAATTTATACTACGGAAGTTGATGAAGATCGAAAGTAAGGAAGAAGGTTTCTAATACAACTTAGAATATTGGAGGATTTCTCATGGTCCCCGAAAATATTGTTTTGAATATTAAAAATAAAAAATTTAAATGGTGTAATTTGAGAAATTGGGAAGAAGTTTTGGGACGAAACAAGGAAATAACAATGTAGCACTCCATCCACTAAACCCAAAAGAAGTACATATCAAGGGACATGTAAATTTGATAAAAGTTTGTCTGACCACTCAATCCTATATAATAAATAGATCCAAAATATTACCTAACAATGGTTTTTCTAATAACTTTAATCCTCTATATTTCTTATTCAAACTAAGATTAGACCCCACCTAATCATAAAACTAGACTTCACATGCACAATTTACACATAAAAATAGTAAAGAAAATAAAAAAATAGGGTTTACATGGTTTCGAGAAGTTTTACACTTTAAGGGGAGGACACTGAAAACCTTTTTCATTTAAGGATATATGACAAAATATGACATGAATACTCTAACCATATGTACTTTAAAAAATATCAAAAAAATCATTCAGAAACATCCATTCATCAACATAAGAATCATAATACCTCAAATATATGCCATCATATACAATTATAAAGGTTTTTATTTGGTCAACTAGTTTCACTGACCTCCAACATTTCTGACCAATCACTTGTTGCATGTGAAACCTCTAATATACTATTAAACCATATGACGAAACAACCAATAGCTAGTCACTACGAATAAAACCTATGCATTGTGTCATCTCCTTTGGGGAGAACACCAACTGTGAAAACATTGAATAATGATCAACGTTAGATGATCTATATCAAATGGAAATTAAAACATCACTGTAGGATTCACCCATATTGTTATCTATGTCCAATGAAATTCTATATGATGAAAACATTCTTATGTGACCCCGATAAAGCTATATAGTAGAAAAAATATCTTTGGTGGCCACTATATGAATATATTTAACTAGAAAACTCATTCTTGTGAAACTAAAGAACTTTATAAAAAACACAATGGTAACCAACTTGTAAATAACTTTTCAATTTCATCATTCTTCAAAATCATAATTATAACATCCTCCATCAATTTCATATGATAAATTACACTCTATATAATCATCCAAGTCCTACTAAGGAAAGTATCTCCCTATAAATTCTTGAACTATCACCGTTATTATCATATCCATAAGAATATACTTCCAAATAATGTTTTTTATCTCAACACATTATCTTTCACTAAACATATTACTAATTGATATTTCATGTCAATGTGTTTAATTATTGAATGAAAAACTGGATTGTGATCAATATAAATTGAAATATGATTGTAAGAGAATATTATTCTTCGGTCAAATAAGATTGTACATTCCATTATTAAGCATTTAAAGAATATTAAATCCTTCCCTACAATAGTAGTAATAACATACTCATCCTCTATAATAAAAAAATTAATATATGGATTCAACTAATACATCTAATTGACTACTATCCTACCAAATTTAATAACATAGTGTTTAGTAATTGTCCATGAATCCATTTCACCAAAACAATTTACATCTATAAATACTTTTAATTTATCATCATATTCAACAAAATAAGTTTCACCCTCACACCCATTCAAGTATTCTAAGATCCATTTATAACAATCTGATTGTTTCCTTCAAGGATTCCACTTGAAACCAATAATAACTCCCACTATATAAGAAATATCAAATCTCATTCAAACCATTACATGCATAAAACTTAATATAGTGAAATCATATAAAGTATCTATCATTTAATGAAATTATAAATTATATGTTGGCGATTATTCTTTAGAAAGTATGAATTTCTTTATGAGGGGGTTGAGATGGGTTTACAACTAATCATTTTGAATCTTTCAATGACCTTTGTTCAATATTACTTCTAGGATAAAACTAAAGATCCGAAATTCCTATCGCCCTCAATTCATATCCCAAATAACTTTTTAGATTCTCATAGGTTCTTTCCTCAATCCTTCTTGACAGCATCCCCTTAAATTCCTCAATCAGATATAAATTTGGAGTAACAATTAACATTTCAACCATATATAATAATTGTGTGAGATATGTACGATCATTCCATCTCTTTTTGTAACAATAATGATTCGAATCATATCTTTAGAAACATTACACAGTCATGAAAGTGTCAAGATTTAAAATATATTGTCACAGAGATTACATCAATCCATAAGTAAATCATTCTAATTTTTAAACCAGAGCCTATTTCCGGTAAAATTTATCACTCTTAGGTTGTAAAATATAAATATTTTCCTCTAAATATTCTTATAGAAAATATATCATTACATATATCTAGTATATTTATAGATAATAAAATGAAACAATTATGGGAACATGTCAAATAGTTTTGTTCTCCCTTACTAGTGAGAAACTTTTACAGATTTCCTTGCCATCCTTTTCATAAAATCCCTTGACAGCATGAAAAGTGATTAGCCACTAAATGATGCTAATATTCATTGGTAATATATATAATATTCATGTTCTTTATTATTCAGAAACACCATTTTAGTGCATTTTACACTTTGAACATCATTTCACATTATGATTGTAATACCTCGGTAAAATGCACTATTATGTGGTACATTTTTTAACATCATTTAAAGTACCAAATGATTCATCTGATATTACATATTATAATTTGATAATTGATCTACACTCCAATATGAACATGTTTCATTCAGGTATCAATGGATAATTCATGGAGGGTGATGGAGATATTTGGAAATGAAAGGAAGCAATTCTAGAGAAGACATATTGGACACCAGCCCACTGATGAGACTGTTGGGCCCAACATACATGCCTAATTAATCCCAAATTTCATGGGGTTCTAGAAGACATGTATTGGAATAAATCACGCTTCATGATCCAATGCTAATTCGGCTTCTATGGTGTTCATTGAGGCGGCCCAATTTAGAGATACAATTCTGGGCCAGATTCTGCGGCCCAGAAAAACATACCACTAATTTGATCATATCTCGGAGTACATAACTCCAAATGGACCCAAATGTTACAGGCGGTTAGAAGACATACGGAGCTCGATTTTCTTCTTCTATGGCCCACTCTGATTCGGCCGTCTAGAAGGTCTTCCAGACGTGTCTGTTCGGTGAAGGAAAGATGGCTGCCACCTCGGGTCAAATGTGGAAAAGTTCAAATTCCACAAGCTTTCCACCACCTATGGCCTACCAAAATTAATTGAGATGCTTTGTACTGTTGGATTCTCGACCCAAGGCTCCCAAAATTCCTATTTAAGGCAGTGTTGGTGAAGGAGTTTGTGATCTTTGGTGCTTTGTTCAATTGTAATGTTATGCTGCAATTTTGTTGTCTCGAATTTGTCTTTCACATGTAAGTTGTTCAATTCACTTTAGTTTCTTAATAAAAGCTATTCTTATACTCTTATTCTGTTTTTATTAATATCACTTTGATACCGTTGGATCAAGGTGTGAATTTACTCACACCAAACCTTGTAAAATTATTCACACAATGGTGGAGTGATCATTTTATTTTTGTTGTTTTCATTACCTCTTCATTTCCTCCCTCATGAGTCTACTTTCCACATCCATTGAAACCATGGGATCAATATAGGGGTTACCCACTTATGGGTTGATCCAAGGGAGTATCAAGGGGCTGGATTGGATGTTATTTATCACCTCATTAATGTATAATCACTTCATTAATTGAGATTTGTATTTGATGATTTTTAAACTCCATCGTCCTTGTTGAATTTAAGGCCACACACTTCAAGTGCTAATACGAACCTTTACCTAGAAGTGCTAAAAACTTTGATCCTTCAAGTGTATAGGTGATTAGTATTAAAGGGTGTAGGAATTAAACCAGTAAGTGATGATGTTGTTTTATCTCCTTAAATGAACCCATCTCAAATTTAAGAAATTGAAATCATTAAAAAAGTAATTCATCCAATCCACCC
Organism: Viscum album; assembly: GCA_963277665.1. Classification (NCBI taxonomy): domain Eukaryota; kingdom Viridiplantae; phylum Streptophyta; class Magnoliopsida; order Santalales; family Viscaceae; genus Viscum; species Viscum album. The sequence goes on from OY728119.1 coordinate 2,049,450,443, forward strand.
CGAGCGATAACCTAGGATCAACTCATTCTTCTAATTTGAATTCACGTAAGTATCTTAGATTTCACTTAAACACATCTAAAATCAACCCAAAGTTGGCCACTTCATAGCCAAAAACAGTCCTTAGAATGTGCATGTCTATAGGTTACTTCTTAGGTCTCTGTGGATTCGATAACCCAAGCTAGACTACAAAGACCGTTCTACCTTCATCTATTGGGTAAATTTGAACGAGAATCAAATTTTGGCGCCGTTTCCAGGGACCTAAGTAAGTTATATTAGACATTATCATTATTTTTCTTCATCCATCTTCTCTTTTCTCACCCCTCACTCCTATGGAAGTCAATTTTGAATAAGTCCAAACATGGGAAACCTATCCCCACTTTGATCACCCAACCCCATGTGTGATGTACAATGACCATCCTAATTTCTACATGTGGGGTCATAAACAACCTAATGAACCACATTGTTTTTACCCCTATTATCCACAAAACATCCCAACATATAATGAGTTTCAATCACCACAAAACCAATATGAACACCCTCCTGTGAAATTCCAACAACTTAATTATCCACCTGGAATAGACCATATTTCTCAACCCCTTGTCCATAATGATCCACAAACATTACTTGAAAAATTGTGTCAACAAATGGAGATAATGAATTTTGAGTTTTCATCATTGAGGTTAGAACTACAAAGCATTAAACATTGTGAGGAACCTATCCCTACACAAACTGTCCCTTCCATAACCTTATGTGAATTGTCTAGTTTCCCACAAACCTCTCATGAATTTACTGAAGAGAAAACATTTGGATTTGGGGAAGATGAGGAGGATCAAGGAATTTTTTATAGGTGTTTAAATCAAGATGAAACTGATTTTTTATATTCACAAGAGGAGAATTTGACATCATGTATTGAGTGTCCTGAATATCACTCCATTGATTCTTCAGAACAAAAAATTACTGAACCATTGGGAGAAATCACAAACATTGATTCCATACCCATTCTTAACACCGATCTCTCCAAATTTTTGGTTGAATATTCTATTCAAAAGGAACCAATTTTTTGAGAAATTTGGAAAATGAAACTGGTTTGGATTCAAAATCTCAACATGTGTTTGAATGTACTATCCAACCTGAGATCAAAATTATTGTCCTTCCTTCCATGATCAACTATCCCTTCATAGGATATAACCATGAACATTTAGTTGGAATTAACATTGTTGTCTTCGGAAAAACTACAGTGGAAACTGGATGAACCACTTCAAACATTCCTTCGATTTTCCCACTCTTTGTAGAACATAGGATTGTGAATGAAACAAATTATAAACAAAGAATCCACCCCAACCTAGTAGAATTGGTGAAACATGTGTTCCTGAAAATATTGAAAGTTGGTATTGGATAAGTTGGGGGGTTCATGCCGGGCTAACGACGTTAAACAAAGCGTTGCATGGGAGGCAACCCATGGTTTTCAAGTTTCTTATCATTTTGTTGTTTGAATAAAATTTATATTTTAATTAATCATTTTTATATTTAAAAAAATAGACTTTGGACCTGTTCTTATATTATGAGTATGGATGGGTACGAAAGGGGAGCACCATATTCATCTGTGTCACGTGGTGTGATCCTTGAGTAATACCTTACCCAGAAATTTAAAAAGAAGACAATGTATCATCGGTTTGTTTTTTTAATGTGTTTTTAGGTTAAAAAAAATTAAAAAAAATAAATAATAAAAATAAAAATAATAATATAATAATTAAAAAGAGACACGCCATAGGCCGTGGGGCAAACCCCGTCACAACCGTTGAAGCCGCGGGGACTCAAACCCGGGACCGAAGGGAGACAGGGGCGCGCGCCTACCACTAACCTACGGCTTAATGTGATTACTTATTCTATAATTTTTATATCTATACTTATATTTTACTTATATATATATATATATATTGTTTTGTTTTGTTTTCTTGTTTTGTTTTTTTTTCTCCACTAGGAAACTTTTCAAGCGACATGGATATCAAAGGACTAAATTGGAGCAGCAAGAACTTCAAACTTCAACCACCAGTTGACTTCATTCCATGACCCTCATTTTAAATTTCCTTTTTGAACTTTTATTCTCAACCTCTACCCCCTTCTAAATTTTCTTTTCTTTAAACACTAGGGACAGTGTTATTTTATGTTGGGGGGAGATAAAATAAAAAATGATTTTGTGTCAAAAAAAATGATAAATGATTTGGAAAAAAATTGTGAAAATGGAAGGAAAAAATTCCTTTAACTTTAAACATGGTAATACACATTGCACACTTCGAAACTGATTATCAAATAATTTATCATACCCTGATTCTGATTTTAATCCCTGTATAATTTCATGAGCATATATTTTGGAAAGTGTGGTTGTCCAATGTGATATTTCATCGTTTATATTTTCATCCAAATAAAAAAATATCAAAATGCACGTACCTTGGATAGTGGGGTATTAGTTTCAGTTCATGGGGTCCCCTAAATAAATAGCATAGGTTTGGGGATCATTTTAGTTTAATATGAGTATTCAAAAAAAAATTAATTAAAAAAAATTGCACGTAGAGGAATGAAATGACCTAATGCGTGGCTTTCGGCACATGGGGATCGTGACTCCATAGCTGTCTCGCCCAGAGTTAGTAATTTTATCTCTATTTTTGGTAATTTGAATTTTTTTTTGACTGAGTTAACTCGAGATGATGCCTGAGTATGTGGGCTTCACTTGGTGCCCTAAGGTCTTTGAGCTTGGGAGTCATCGGCAAAGTCTCACAATAGGGGTTGACTCTTTTGAGTGCAACTTCAATTACCATGGCAAAATTTCCAAAAAAAAACAACAACAACAAAAAACAAATTAAAAAAAATGAATACTCATCTTAATATTGAAATGAGATTCCACCTAGCGCTTCTGTAATTTCCCCCTTGAATAAAGATGAACCCCTATGTCTATTGTGATGCACAACACATCCTCATACTTAATTGATACTGGATGAAATATGGCAATGAATTTGAACAAAGGAATGGGCTTGGGATTGGGATCTTCTTATGAAACTATCTTGTATTAAAATATTTTTATGGGTTTCATGATTGTTTGGTATAAGGTTTTTTGGGGATCATTGTGTATTAAAATGTTTTTTGGAAAAAGGAATTCGAATTTCATATTGTTGAGATATATTTTGCTCGGGACTAGCAAAACTCAAGTTGGGGGGTGTGATTAGCCACTAAATGAGGCTAATATTCATTTTTAATATATATAATATTCATGTTCTTTATTATTCATAAACACCATTTTAGTGCATTTTACACTTTGAACATCATTTCACATTATGATTGTAATACCTTCTTAAAATGCTGTATTATGTGGTACATTTTTTAACATCATTTAAAGTACCAAATGATTCATCTAATATTACATATTATAATGTTATAATTTATCTACACTCCAATATGAACATGTTTCATTCAGGGATCAATGGAGAATTCATGGAGGGTGATGGAGATATTTGGCAATGAAAGGAAGCAATTCTAGAGAAGACAGATTGGACACCAGCCCACTGATGAGACTGTTGGGACCAACATACAGGCCCAATTAATCCCACAATTCGTGGGATGCTATAATACATGTATAGTAACAAATCACTCTTCATGATCCAACGCTAATTCGGCCTCTATGGTGGTCATTGAGTCGGCCCAAGGTAGAGATACAATTCTGGGCCAGATTCTGCGGCCCAGAAAAACATCCCACCAATTTGATCATATACTGGAGTCCACAACTCCAAATGGGCCCAAATGTTACAGGCGGTTATAAGCCATCCAGAAATCCATTTTCTTCTTCTATGGACCACTCTGATTCGGCCGTCTAGAAGGTCTTACAGACGCGTCTGTTCGGTGAAGGAAAGATGGCTGCCACCTCGGGTCAAATGTGGAAAAGTTCAAATTCCACAAGCTTTCCACCACCTATGGCCTACCAAAATTAATTGAGATGCTTTGTACTGTTGGAGGATCGACCCAAGGATCCCAAAATTCCTATTTAAGGCAGTGGTGGTGAAGGAGTTTGTGAACATTGGTGCTTTGTTCAATTGTAATGTTATGCTGCAATTTTGTTGTCTCGAATTTGTCTTTCACATGTAAGTTGTTCAATTAACTTTAGTTTCTTAATAAAAGCTCTTCTTCTACTCTTATTATGTTTTTATTCATATCACTTTGATACCGTTGGATCAAGGTGTGAATTTATTCACACCAAACCTTGTGAAATTATTCACACAATGGTGGAGTGATCATTTTATTTTTGTTTATTTCTTTACCTCTCCATTTCATCCCTCATGAGTCTACTTTCCACATCCATTGAAACCATGGGATCAATGGAGGGATAACCCACTTATGGGTTTATCCAAGGGATTAGTAAGGGGCTGGATTGGATGTTATTTATCACCTCATTAATGTATTATCACTTCTTTAATTGAGTTTTTTATTTGATTATTTTTAAACTCCATCGTCCTTGTTGAAATTAAGGCCACACACTTCAAGTGCTAATACGAACCTTTACCTTGAAGTGCTCAAAACATCGATCCTTCAAGTGTATATGTGATTAGTATTAAAGGGTGTTGGAATTAAACTAGTAAGTGGTGATGTTGTTTTATCTCCTTAAATGAACCCATCTCAAATTTAAGAAATTGAAATCATTAAAAAAGTAATTCATCCAATCCACCCTGAGCGATAACCTAGGATCAACTCATTCTTTTAATTTGAATTCACTTAAGTATCTTAGAGTTCACTTAAACCCATCTGAAAGCAACCCAATGTTGGCCACTTCATAGCCAAAAACAGTCCTTAAAATGTGCATGTCTATAGGTTACTTCTTAGGTCTCTGTGGATTCGATAACCCAAGCTAGACTACAAGGACCATTCTACCTTCATCTCTTGGGTAAATTTGAGCGAGAATCAAATTTTGGCGCCGTTGCCGGGGACATAAGTAAGTTATATTAGACATTATCATTATTTTTCTTCATCCATATTCTCTTTTCTCACCCCTCACTCTTATGGAAGTCAATTTTGAACAAGTCCAAACATGGGAAACCTATCCCCACTTTGATCACCCAACCCCATGTGTGATGTACAATGACCATCCTAATTTCTACATGTGGGGTCATAAACAACCTAATGAACCAAATTGTTTTTACCCCTATGATCCACAAAACATCCCAACATATAATGCGTTTCAATCACCACAAAGCCAATATGAACACCCTCCTGTGAAATTCCAACAACTTAATTATCCACCTGGAATAGACCATCTTTCTCAACCCATTGTCCATAATGATCCACAAACATTACTTGAAAAATTGTGTCAAAAAATGGAGATAATGAATTTTGAGGTTTCATCATTGAGGTTAAAACTACAAAGCATTAAACATTGTGAGGAACCTATCCCTACACAAACTGTCCCTTCCATAACCTTATGTGAATTGTCTAGTTTCCCACAAACCTCTCAAGAATTTACTGAAGAGAAAACATTTTGATTTGGGGACGATGAGGAGCATCAAGGAATTTTTGATAGGTGTTTAAATCAAGATGAAACTGATTTTTTATATTCACAAGAGGAGAATTTGACATCATGGATTGAGTGTCCTGAATATCACTCCATTGATTCTTCAGAACAAAAAAATTACTGAACCATTGGGAGAAATCACAAACTTTGAGTCCATACCCATTCTTAACACCGATCTTTCCAAATTTTTGGTTGAATATTCTATTCAAAAGGAACCAATTTTTTTGAGAAATTTGGAAAATGAAACTGATTTGGATTCAAAATCTCAACCTGTGTTTGAATGTACTATCCAACCTGAGCTCAAAATTATTGTCTTTCCTTCCATGATCAACTATCCCTTTATAGGATATAACGATGAAAATTTAGTTGGAATTACCATTTATGTATTTGGAAAAACTACAGTGGAAACTGGATCAACCACTTCAATCATTCCTTGGATTTTCCCACTCTTTGTAGAACATAGGATTGTGAATGAAACAAATTATAAACATAGAATCAATCCCAACCTAGTATAATTGCTGAAACATGTGTTCTTTAAAATATTGAAAGTTGGTATTGGATAAGTTGGGGGGTTCATGTTGGGATAATGACGTTAAACAAAGCGCTGCATGGGAGGCAACCCATGGTTTTCAAGTTTCTTATCATTTTGTTGTTTTAATAAAATTTAGATTTTAATTAATTATTTTTATATTTAAAAAAATTGATTTTTGACATGTTCTAATATTATGAGTATGGATGGGTACGAAAGGGGAGCACCATACTCATCTGTGTCACGTGGTGTGATCCTTGAGTAATACCTTACCCAGAAATTTAAAAAGAAGACAATGTATCATCAGTTTGTTTTTTTAATGTGTTTTTAGGTTAAAAAAATTTTAAAAACAAAAATAAATAAAAAATAATAATAATAATATAATAATTAAAAACGGGACAAACCATAGGCTGTGGGGAAAACCCCGTCATAACCGGCGAAGCCGCCGGGACTCGAACCCGGGACCGAAGGGAGACAGGGGCGCGCGCCTACCACTAACCTACGGCTTAATGTGCTTACTTATTCTATAATTTTTATATCTATACTTATATTTTACTTATATATATATATATATTGTTTTGTTTTGTTTGCTTGTTTTCTTTTTTTTCTCCACTAGGGAACTTTGCAAGCGACATGGATATCAAAGGACTAAATTGGAGCAGCAAGAACTTCAAACTTCAACCACCTGGTGACTTCATTCCATGACCCTCATTTTCAATTTCCTTTTTGAACATTTATTCTCTACCTCTACCCCCTTCTAAATTTTCTTTTCTTTAAACACTGGGGATAGTTTTATTTTATGTTGGGGGGGGAGATAAAATAAAAAATGGTTTTGTGTAAAAAAAAATGATAAATGATTTGAAAAAAAATGTGAAAATGGAAGGAAAAAATTCCTTTAACTTTAAACATGGTAATACACATTGCACACTTTGAAACTGAATATCAAATAATTTAGCATACCCTGATTCTTATTTTAATCCTTTTATAATTTCATGAGCATAGATTTTGGAAAGTGTGGCTGTCCAATGTGATATTTCATCGTTTATATTTTCATACAAATAAAAAAAAAGATCACAATGCACGTCCCTTGGATAGTGGGGTATTAGTTTGAGTTCATGGGTTCCCCAAAATAAATATCATAGGTTTGGTGATCATTTTAGTTTAATATGAGTATTCAAAAAAATTAATTTAAAAAAAAATTTGCGCGTAGAGCAATGAAATGACCTAATGTGTGGCTTTCGGCACTTGGGGATCGTGACTCCATAGTTGTCTGGACCAGAGTTAGTAATTTTATCTCTATTTTTGGTAATTTGAATTTGTTTTTGACTGAGTTAACTCGATATGATGCCCGAGTATGTGGGCTTCACTTGGTGCCCTAAGGTCTTTGATCCTGGGAGTCATCGGCAAAGTCTCGCTATAGGGGTTGACTCATTTGAGTGCGACTTCAATTACCATGGCAAAATTGAAAAAAAAAACAACAACAACAACAACAAAAAATTACAAAAAAAATGAATACTCATCTTAATATTGAAATGAGATTCCACCTAGCGCTTCCGTAATTTCCCCCTTGAATAAAGATGAACCCCATGTCAATTGTGATGCACAACACATCCTCATACTTAATTGATATTGGATGAAATATGGAAATGAATTTAAACAAAGGAATGGGTTTGGAATTGAGATCTTCTTATGAAACTATCTTGTATTAAAATATTTTTATGGGTTTTATAATTGTTTGGTATAAGGTTTTTTGGTGATCATTGTGTATTAAAATGTTTTTTGGAAAAGGGAATTCGAATTTCATATTGTTGAGATATATTTTGCTCGGGACTAGAAAAACTCAAGTTGGGGGGGGGGGTGTGATTAGCCACTAAATGAGGCTAATATTCATTGGTAATATATATAATATTCATGTTCTTTATTATTCATAAACACCATTTTAGTGCATTTTACACTTTGAACATCATTTCACATTATGATTGTAATACCTTCTTAAAATGCACAATTATGTGGTACATTTTTGAACATCATTTAAAGTACCAAATTATTCATCTGATATTACATATTTTAATTTGATAATTGATCTACACTCCAATATGAACATGTTTCATTCATGGATCAATGGAGAATTCATGGAGGGTGATGGAGATATTTGGCAATGAAAGGAAGCAATTCTAGAGAAGACAGATTGGACACCACCCCACTGATGAGACTGTTGGGCCCAACATACAGGCCCAATTAATCCCAAATTTCGTGTTATGCTAGAAGAAATGTATAGGAAGAAATCACGCTTCATGATCCAATGCTAATTTGGCCACTATGGTGGTGATTGAGGCAGCTCAAGTTAGAGATACAATTCTGGGCCAGATTCTGCGGCCCAGAAACACATCCCACTAATTTGATAATATCTCGGAGTACACAATTCCAAATGGGCCCAAATGTTACAGGCGGTTATAAGACATCTGGAGCTCCATTTGCTTCTTCTATGGACCATTCTTATTCGGCCGTCTAGAAGGTCTTCCAGACGCGTCTGTTCGGTGAAGGAAAGCTGGCTGCCACCTCGGGTCAAATGTGGAAAAGTTCAAATTCTAAAAGCTTTCCACCACCTATGGCCTACCAAAATTAATTGAGATGCTTTGTACTGTTGGAGGCTCGACCCAAGGCTCCCAAAATTCCTATTTAAGGCAGTGGTGGCGAAGGAGTTTGTAATCTTTGGTGCTTTGTTCAATTGTAATGTTATGCTGCAATTTTGTTGTCTCGAATTTGTCTTTCACATGTAAGTTGTTCAATTCACTTTATTTTCTTAATAAAAACTCTTATTATACTATTATTCTGTTTTTATTCATATCACTTTGATACCGTTGGATCATGTAGTGAATTTACTCACACCAAACCTTGTAAAATTATTCACACAATGGTGGAGTGATCATTTTATTTTTGTTATTTTCTTTACCTCTCCATTTCCTCCCTCATGAGTCTACTTTCCGCATCCATTGAAACCATGGGATCAATGGAGGGATAACCCACTTATATGTTGATCCAAGGGAGTAGCAGGGGGCTGGATTGGATGTTATTTATCACCTCATTAATGTATAATCACTTCTTTAATTGAGATTTTTATTTGATGATTTTTAAACTCCGTCGTCCTTATTAAATTTAAGGTCACACACTTCAAGTGCTAATACGAACCTTTACCTTGAAGTGCTCAAAACTTTGATCCTTCAAGTGTATAGGTGATTAGTATTAAAGGGTGTAGGAATTAAACCAGTAAGTGATGATGTTGTTTTATCTACTTAAATGAACCCATCTCAAATTTAAGAAATTGAAATCATTAAAAAAGTAATTCATCCAATCCACCCCGAGCAATAACCTAGGATCAACTCATTCTTTTATTTTGAATTCACTTAAGTATCTTAGAGTTCAATTAAACACATCTAAAATCAACCCAAAGTTGGCCACTTCATAGCCAAAAACATTCCTTAGAATGTGCATGTCTATAGGTTACTTCTTAGGTCTCTGTGGATTCGATAACCCAAGCTAGACTACAAGGACCGTTCTACCTTCGTCTATTGGGTAAATTTGAACGAGAATAAAATTTTGGCACCGTTTCTGGGGACCTAAGTAAGTTATATTAGACATTATAATTATTTTTCTTCATCCATCTTCTCTTTTCTCACCCCTCACTCTTATAAAAGTCAATTTTGAACAAGTACAAACATGGGAAACCTATCCCCACTTTGATCACCCAACCCCATGTGTGATGTACAATGACCATCCTAATTTTTACATATGGGGTCATAAAAAACCTAATGAACCACATTGTTTTTACCCCTATGATCCACAAAACATCCCAACATATAATTAGTTTCAATCACGACAAATCCAATATGAACACCCTCCTGTGAAATTCCAACAACTTAATTATCCACCTGGAATAGACCATCTTTCTCAACCCCTTGTCCATAATGTTCCAAAACCATTACTTGAAAAATTGTGTCAACAAATAGAGATAATGAATATTGAGGTTTCATAATTGAGGTTTGAACTACAAAGCATTAAACATTGTGAGGAACCTATCCCAACACAAACTGTCCCTTCCATAACCTTATGTGAATTGTCTAGTTTCCCACAAACCTCTCATGAATTTAATGAAGAGAAAACATTTGGATTTTGGGAAGATGAGGAGGATCAAGGAATTTTTGGTAGATGTTTAAATCAAGATGAAACTGATTTTTTATATTCACAAGAGGAGAATTTGACATCATGGATTGAGTGTCCTGAATATCAATCCATTGATTCTTCAGAACAAAAAATTATTGAACCATTGGGAGAAATCACAAACTTTGAGTCCATACCCATTCTTAACACTGATCTTTCCAAATTTTTGGTTGAATCTTCTATTCAAAAGGAACCAATTTTTTTTGAGAAATTTGGAAAATGAAACTGATTTGGATTCAAAATCTCAACCTGTGTTTGAATGTACTATCCAACCTGAGCTCAAAATTATTGTCCTTCCTTCCATGATCAACTATCCCTTCATATGATATAACCATGAACATTTAGTTGGAATTACCATTGATGTCTTTGGAAAAACTTAGTGGAAACTGGATCAACCACTTCAAACATTCCTTGGATTTTCCCACGCTTTGTAGAACATAGGATTGTAAATGAAACAAATTATAAACATAGAATAAATCCCAACCTAGTAGAATTGGTGAAACATGTGTTCCTTAAAATATTGAAAGTTGTTATTGGATAAGTTGGGGGGTTCATGTCGGGCTAACGACGTTAAACAAAGCGTTGCATGGGAGGAAACCCATGGTTTTCAAGTTTCTTATCATTTTGTTGTTTTAATAAAATTTATATTTTAATTAATCATTTTTATATTTAAAAAAATAGACTTTTGACATGTTCTTCTATTATGAGTATGGATGGGTACGAAAGGGGAGCATCATATTCATCTGTGTCACGTGGTGTGATCCTTGAGTAATACCTTACCCGGAAATTTAAAAAGAAGACAATGTATCATCAGTTTGTTTTTTCAATGTGTTTTTAGGTTATGAAAAATTAAAAAACAAAAATAAATAATGAAAATAATAAAAATAATATAATAATTAAAAAAGGGACACGCCATAGGCCGTGGGGAAAACCCCGTCACAACTAGCGAAGCCGCGGGGACTCGAACCCGGGACCGAAGGGAGACAGGGGCGTGCGCCTACCACTAACCTACGGCTTAATGTGCTTACTTATTCTATAATTTTTATATCTATACTTATATTTTACTTATATATATATATATATATTGTTTTGTTTTTTTGCTTGTTTTCTTTTTTTTTTCTCCACTAGGGAACTTTTCAAGCGACATAGATATCAAAGGAATAAATTGGAGCAGCAAGAACTTCAAACTTCAACCACCAGGTGACTTCATTCCATGACCCTCATTTTCAATTTCCTTTTTGAACTTTTATTCTCTACCTCTACCCCCTTCTAAATTTTCTTTTCTTTAAACACTGGGGACAATTTTATTTTATGTTGGGGGGGGAGATAAAATAAAAAAAAAATTTGTGTCAAAAAAAATGATAAATGATTTGAAAAAAAATTTGAAAATGGAAGGAAAAAATTCCTTTAACTTTAAACATGGTAATACACATTTCACAATTTGAAACTAAATATTAAATAATTTAGCATACCCTGATTCTGATTTTAATCCCTGTATAATTTCATGAGCATATATTTTGGAAAGTGCGGCTGTCCAATGTGATATTTCATCGTTTATATTTTCATCCAAATAAAAAAATATCGCAATGCACGTACCTTGGATAGTGGGGTTTTAGTTTGAGTTCATGGGGTCCCCTAAATAAATAGCATAGGTTTGGTGATCATTTTAGTTTAATATGAGTATTCCAAAAAAATTAATTTAAAAAAAATTTGCGCGTAGAGCAATGAAATGACCTAATGCGTGGCTTTTGGCACTTGGGGATCGTGACTCCATAGTTGTCTGGCCCAGAGTTAGTAATTTTATCTCTATTTTTGGTAATTTGAATTTGTTTTTGACTGAGTTAACTCGAGATGATGCCCGAGTATGTGGGCTTCACTTGGTGCCATAAGGTCTTTGAGCCTGGGAGTCATCGGCAAAGTCTCACTATAGGGGTTGACTCTTTTGAGTGAAACTTCAATTACCATTTAAAAATTGCAAAAAAAAACAACAACAACAAAAATTACAAAAAAAATGAATACTCATCTAAATATTGAAATGAGATTCCACCTAGCACTTCCGTAATTTCCCCCTTGAATAAAGATGAACCCCCATGTTTATTGTGATGCACAACACATCCTCATACTTAATTGATATTGGATGAAATATGGCAATGAATTTCAAAAAAGGAATGGGCTTGGGATTGGGATCTTCTTATGAAACTATCTTGTATTAAATTATTTTGATGGGTATCATGATTGTTTAGTATAAGGGTTTTTGGTGATCATTGTGTATTAAAATGTTTTTTGGAAAAGGGAATTTAAATTTCATATTGTTGAGATATATTTTGCTCGGGACTAGCAAAACTCAAGTTGGGGGGTGTGATTATCCACTAAATGAGGCTAATATTCATTGGTAATATATATAATATTCATGTTTTTTATTATTCATAAACACCATTTTAGTGCATTTTACACTTTGAACATCATTTCACATTATGATTGTAATACCTTCTTAAAATGCACTATTATGTGGTACATTTTTGAACATAATTTAAAGTACCAAATGATTCATCTGATATTACATATTTTAATTTGATAATTGATCTACACTCCAATATGAACATGTTTCATTCAGGGATCAATGGATAATTCATGGAGGGTGATGGAGATATTTGGCAATGAAAGGAAGCAATTCTAGAGAAAACAGATTGGACACCAGCCCACTGATGAGACTGTTGGGCCCAACATACAGACCCAATTAATCCCAACTTTCCTGGGATTCTAGAATACATGTATAGGAACAAATCTCTATTTATTATCCAATGCTAATTCATCATATATGGTGGTCATTGAGGTGGCCCAAGTTAGAGATACAATTCTGGTCCAGATTCTGTGGGCCAGAACAACATCCCACTAATTTGATCATATATCGGATTCCAAAACTACAAATGGGCCCATATTTTACAGGAGGTCATAAGACATCCGGAGATACATTTTCTTCGTCTATGGAACACTCTGATTCGGCCGTCTAGAAGGTCTTCCAGACGCGTCTGTTCGGTGAAGGAAAGCTGGTTTCCACCTCGGGTCAAATGTGGAAAAGTTCAAATTCCACAAGCTTTCCACCACCTATGGCCTACCAAAATTAATTGAGATTCTTTTTACTGTTGTAGGATCGACCCAAGGCTCCCAAAATTCCTATTTAAGGCAGTGGTGGTGAAGGATTTTGTGGTCTTTGGTGCTTTGTTCAATTGTAATGTTATGCTGCAATTTTGTTGTCTCGAATTTGTCTTTCACATGTAAGTTGTTCAATTCACTTTAGTTTCTTAATAAAATATCTTCTTCTACTCTTATTCTGTTGTTATTCATATCAATTTGATACCGTTGGATCATGGTGTGAATTCATTCACACCAAACCTTCTGAAATAATTCACACAATGGTGGAGTGATCATTTTATTTTTGATGTTTTCTTTACCTCTCCATTTCCTCCCTCATGAGTCTACTTTCCGCATCCATTGAATCCATTGGATCAATGGAGGGATAACCCACTTATGGGTTGATCCAAGGGAGTATCAAGGGGATGGATTGGATGTTATTTATCACCTCATTAATGTATAATCACTTCTTTAATTGAGATTTTTATTTGATGATTTTTAAACTCCATTGTCCTTGTTGAATTTAAGGCCACACACTTCAAGTGCTGATACGAACCTTTACCTTGAAGTTCTCAAAACTTTTATCCTTCAAGTGTATAGGTGATTTGTATTAAAGGGTGTAGGAATTAAACCAGTAAGTGGTGATGTTGTTTTATCTCCTTAAATGAACCCATCTCAAATTTAAGAAATTGACATCATTAAAAAAGTAATTCATCCAATCCACCCCGAGCGATAACCTAGGATCAACTCATTATTTTAATTTGAATTCACTTAAGTATCTTAGAGGTCACTTAAACCCATCTAAAATAAACCCAATGTTGGCCACTTCATAGCCAAAAATAGTCCTTAGAATGTGCATGTCTGTAGGTTACTTCTTATGTCTCTATGGATTCGATAACCCAAGCTAGATTACAAGGACCGTTCTACCTTCATATCTTGGGTAAATTTGGGCGAGAATCAAATTTTGGCCCCGTTGTCGGGGACCTAAGTAAGTTATATTAGACATTATCATTATTTTTATTCATCCATCATCTCTTTTCTCACCCCTCACTCCTATGGAAGTCAATTTTGAACAAGTCCAAACTTGGGAAACCTATCCCCACATTGATCACACAACCCCATGTGTGATGTACAATGACCATCCTAATTTCTAAATGTGGGGTCATAAACAACCTAATGAACCACATTGTTTTTACCCCTATGATCCACAAAACATCCCAACATATAATGAGTTTCAATCACCACAAAGCCAATATAAACACCCTCCTGTGAAATTCAACAACCTAATTATCCACCTGGAATAGACCATCTTTCTCAACCCCTTGTCCATAATGATCCACAACCATTACTTGAAAAATTTTGTCAAAAAATGGAGATAATTAATTTTGAGGTTTCATCATTGAGGTTAGAACTACAAAACATTAAACATTGTGAGGAACCTATCCCTACACAAACTGTCTCTTCCATAACCTTATGTGAATTGTCTAGTTTCCCACAAACCTCTCATGAATTTACTGAAGAGAAAACATTTGGATTTGGGGAAGATGAGGAGTATCAAGGAATTTTTGATAGGTGTTTAAATCAAGATGAACCTGATTTTTTATATTCACAAGAGGAGAATTTGACATCATGGATTGAGTGTCCTGAATATCACTCCATTGATTCTTCAGAACAAAAAATTACTGAACCATTGGGAGAAATCACAAACTTTGAGTGCATACCCATTCTTAACACCGATCTTTCCAAATTTTTGGTTGAATCTTCTATTCAAAAGGAACCAATTTTTTTTGAGAAATTTGGAAAATGAAACTGATTTGGATTCAAAATCTCAACCTGTGTTTGAATGTACTATCCAACCTAAGCTCAAAATTATTGTCCTTCCTTCCATGATCAACTATCCCTTCATAGGATATAACCATGAACATTGAGTTGGAATTACCTTTGATGTCTTTGGAAAAACTACAGTGGAAACTGGATCAACCACTTCAAACATTCCTTGGATTTTCCCACTCTTATTATAGTATAGGATTGTGAATGAAAAAAATTATAAACATAGAATCAATCCCAACCTCGTATAATTGTGCAAACATGTGTTCCTTAAAATATTGAAAGTTGGTATTGGATAAGTTGGGGGGTTCATGTCAGGATAACGGTGTTAAACAAAGCGCTGCATGGGAGGCAACCCATGGTTTTCAAGTTTCTTATCATTTTGTTGTTTTAATAAAATTTATATTTTAATTAATCATTTTTATATTTAAAAAAAATAGACTTTTGACCTGTTCTTCTATTATGAGTATGGATGGGTACGAAAGGGGAGCACCATATTCATCCGTGTCACGTGATGTGATCCTTGAGTAATACCTTACCCAGAAATTTAAAAAGAAGACAATGTATCATCAGTTAGTTTTTTTTAATGTGTTTTTAGGTTAAAAAAAATTAAAAAAACAAAAATAAATAATAATAATAATAATAATAATATAATAATTAAAAAAGGGACATGCCATAGGCCGTGGGGTAAACCCCGTCACAACTGGCGAAGCCGCGGGGACTCGAACCCGGGACCGAAGGGAGACAGGGGCGCGCGCCTACCACTAACCTACGGCTTAATGTGCTTACTTATTCTATAATTTTTATTTCTATACTTATATTTTACTTATATATATATATATATAGTTTTGTTTTGTTTGCTTGTTTTTTTTTTTTTTTCTCCACTAGGGAACTTTTCAAGCGACATGGATATCAAAGGACTAAATTGGAGTAGCAAGAACATCAAACTTCAACCACCAGGTGACTTCATTCCATGACCCTCATTTTCAATTTCCATTTTGAACTTTTATTCTCTACCTCTACCCCCTTCTAAATTTTCTTTTCTTTAAACACTGGGGATAGTGTTATTTTAAGTTGGGGGGGGAGATAAAATAAAAAATGCTTTTGTGTCAAAAAAATGATAAATGATTTGAAAAAAAAGTGAAAATGGAAGGAAAAAATTACGTTAACTTTAAACATGGTAATACACATTGCACACTTTGAAACTGAATATCAAATAATTTAGCATACCCTGATTCTGATTTTAATCCTTTTATAATTTCATGAGCATAGATTTTGGAAAGTGTGGTTGTCCAATGTGATATTTCGTCGTTTATATTTTCAACCAAATAAAAAAAAGATCACAATGCACGTCCCTTGGATAGTGGGGTATTAGTTTGAGTTCATGGGGTCCCCTAAATATATAGCATAGGTTTGGTGATCATTTTAGTTTAATATGAGTATTCAAAAAAATTAATTAAAAAAAAATTTGCACGTAGAGAAATGAAATGACCTAATGCGTGGCTTTCGGCACTTGGGGATCGTGACTCCATAATTGTCTGGCCCAGAGTTAGTAATTTTATCTCTATTTTTGGTAATTTGAATTTGTTTTTGACTGAGGTTACTCGAGATGATGCCCGAGTATGTGGGTTTCACTTGGTTCCCTAAGGTCTTTGAGCCTGGGAGTCATCGGCAATGTCTCGCTATAGGGGTTGACTCTTTTGAGTGCAACTTCAATTACCATGGAAAAATTGCAAACAAAAAACAACAACAACAACAAAAAATTACAAAAAAAATGAATACTCATCTTAATATTGAAATGAGATTCCACCTAACGCTTCCGTAATTTCCCCCTTGAATAAAGATGAACCCCCATGTCTATTGTGATGCACAACACATCCTCATACTTAATTGATATTGGATGAAATATGGAAATGAATTTGAACAAAGGAATGGGCTTGGGATTGGGATCTGCTTATGAAACTATCTTGTATTAAAATATTTTTATGGGTTTCATGATTGTTTGGAATAAGGTTTTTTGGTGATCATTGTGTATTAAATTGTTTTTTGGAAAAGGGAATTCAAATTTCATATTGTTGAGATATATTTTGCTCGGTAATAGCAAAACTCAAGTTGGGGGTGTGATTATCCACTAAATGAAGCTAATATTCATTGGTAATATATAAAATATTCATGTTCTTTATTATTCATAAACACCATTTTAGTGCATTTTACACTTTGAACATCATTTCACATTATGATTGTAATACCTTCTTAAAATGCACTATTATGTGGTATATTTTTGAACATAATTTAAAGTACCAAATGATTCATCTGATATTATATATTTTAATTATATAATTTATCTACACTCCAATATTAACATGTTTCATTCGGGGATCAATGGAGAATTCTTGGAGGGTGATGGAGATATTTGGCAATGAAAGGAAGCAATTCTAGAGAAGACAGATTGGACACCATCCCACTGATGAGACTGTTGGGCCCAACATACAGGCCCAATTAATAACAAATTTCGTGGGATCCTAGACGACATGTATAGGAACAAATCACTCTTCATGATCCAATGCTAATTCGGCCTCTATGGTGGTCATTGAGGTGGCCCAAGTTAGAGATACAATTCTGGGCCAGATTCTGCAGCCTGGAAAAACAGCCCACTAATTTGATCATATCTCGGAGTACACAACTCCAAATGGGCCCAAATTTTACCGGCGGTTCGAAGACATCAGACGATCCATTTTTTTCTTCTATGTCCCACTCTGATTCGTCCGTCTAGAAGGTCTTCCAGACGCGTCTGTTTGGTGAAGGAAAGTTGGCTTCCACCTCGGGTCAAATGTGGAAAAGTTCAAATTCCACAAGCTTTCCACCACCTATGGCCTAGAAAAATTAATTGAGATGCTTTGTACTGTTGTAGGCTTGACCCAAGGCTCCCAAAATGCCCTTTTAAGGAAGTGGTGGTGAAGGAGTTTGTGATATTTTCTGCTTTGTTCAATTGTATTTTTATGCTGCAATTTTGTTGTCTCAAATTTGTCTTTCACATGTAAGTTGTTTAATTAACTTTAGTTTCTTAATAAAACCTCTTCTTCTACTCTTATTCTGTTGTTATTAATATCACTTTGATACTGTTGGATCAAGGTGTGAATTTATTCACACCAAACCTTGTGAAAGTATTCACACAATGGTGGAGTGATCATTTTATTTTTGTTGTTTTCTTTACCTCTCCATTTCCTCCCTCATGAGTCTACTTTCCGCATCCATTGAAACCATGAGATCAATGGAGGGCTAACCCACTTATGGGTTGATCCAAGGGAGTAGCAAGGGGCTTTATTGGATGTTATTTATCACCTCATGAATGTATAATCACTTCTTTAATTGAGATTTTAATTTGATTATTTTTAAACTCCATCGTCCTTGTTGAATTTTAGGCCACACACTTCAAGTGCTAATACGAACCTTTACCTTGAAGTGCTCAAAACTTTGATCCTTCAAGTGTATAGGTGATTAGTTTTAAAGGGTGTAGGAATTAAACCAGTAATTCATGATGTTGTTTTATCTCCTTAAATGAACCCATCTCAAATTTAAGAAATTGAAATCATTAAAAATGTAATTCATCCAATCCACCCCGAGTGATAACCTAGGATTAACCCATTATTTTAATTTGAATTCACTTAAGTATCTTATAGTTCACTTAAACCCATCTAAAATCAACCCAAAGTTGGCCACTTCATAGCCAAATACAGTCCTTAGAATGTTCATGTCTATAGGTTACTTCTTAGGTCTCTGTGGATTCGATAACCCAAGCAAGACTACAAGGACCGTTCTACCTTCATCTCTTGGGTAAATTTGAGCAAGAATCAACAAGTTTTTTAATTCATACTTCCATCATCATCAATTTCAAAAATTAATACCATTTGTTTTATAGATATCTCTGTCCTTTTAGTTTATTAGCTAACTCTTAGGTGTTATTGAAATTTATGTAATTCATTTTATCATCCGTAGATGAATCACATTATTTTGAGTCTCATATAGTAGTTTCATCTTCCATAATCTCATTCCCCTGCATCTCTTAGAAGTAATAAATTTGTATCATCTTAAAACATTTGAACTAGTTTTTTGATATGAGTGGACATTCTCATCAAAACAATGGGCTCTTCCTTTCGAACCTCACTATAAGTAAATCATTTTTTCAGTCATTCTATATCTGGAAGATGTTTTTACAATAGTTCCTCATATAATACCTATTTATATATAATTTCAATATATAGTAATAGTATTTATAATCATTCTTTATCCGGTAGTGATCAATTTGATCATCCTCTCTCAAGTAGTATGACTATATGAGTGAAAACCTATGATTTTTTACATTGAAAATTTTAGATGGAAATTTTTTATGGTATCCTATATCTAATATACCTGAACATCATCATTAAATCTATTTTTAACTTCATGCTTATCCAAATTTTAATCATTCCATATAAATTCTTTATTTAAAATAATACCTCTACTCCATATGACTTGTTTCTTACCATCATCTCATATGTTATATCCAATGATCTCATTACCATACCAGACTAAAAAACAAACCTAGGATTTCACATCCAACAAATCCCAATCTTTAGCATTAATATCTAAATATGTGATACTTCCCATCATTATGATATGGTTAACCTATGGTCTCTTATGATAAATTTTTTTCATGGGATGTTCCTATCTGATAGATGAAGTTTTAATTCTAATTAATAAACATTATTTTGTAGTTAATTACTCTACATAAAATCCATTGGGAATTATTAAGTGAAGTACAATACTTATATATTTCCTTATCAAAAGATAATCCATCATTTAATCTCCTCCATTTTGTTTTTATGTTCTTGGAATATTATTCTCATGCTTAATTCTCTTACTTTGACAAGTTTTATAAAAGTTGTGTCTATTGTATTCCCCACCGTTATCTATCCCAATAAATTTTAACTTTATTTAACATATGTTCCTTTAAAAAAGTTTCAATTGAATAGATTCCTAAAATATAAGATATTTATTAATTAGGACATAAAATAATAATTTTTTAGTGGAATCATCAATTATGGTCAAAAAATATACTGATCTTATATTTTATTGAATAGGGGATGGTCCCAACACATCTAATAGAAGAAGTTCTAAAATTTTATTCACTAGACTTAAAACATCCATGATTAAGGAAAATATGTTCTATTTACCAACTACTGAACTTTCAAATCTTCTTAGGTATGTGTGACATTGTTTTGGTATACGTTTAACTACTAGAACTTGTATATTATTATCATTGAGGTCACTGACATATTTTATTCTCAAGAAACATTCATTTTGTATTTTGAATTGTAACATATCAATTTCTGACTATATCTAGATCATCATCATCTATTAGATTTACTATTCCTAATATCCCCTTACATGATAAACCATAAAACAGGGTTCACTAGTGGAATGAAAATATACTCCTTTGTCAATAATCTATGAATCTAGTGGAATGATTCTAATCAGTATCAAATCAGAACCTCAGTCTGGTTCATTTATATATGTTTTCTGTCTATAAGAGAATGCCTTCATATGATTCATATAATATTTCTTGATATTTCCCTCCATCCTAAAAAACATCTTGTAGGTCATTGAGAAATTGATTTCCCGAGACTTCATCATTGGGACTAATCATACGATGACTTCTCCTTTTAATGTTCTATCAGTTGAACTGAACATCTCTATATTATGGAATTGTGGGCACATCTATATGGATACTAAACTCCCTTCCACAATAAACCCTCATACAAGATCAATTTTTGGATGTTTTCAAGAACATGATCTTCCTCGAAAATATATTTTCTAACAATTATTACCATGTAATCCTATATATTCAAATGTTATGAATGAAAAATAAAATAACAAGACTCATCTATTAAGGACACCTTCACTAATTCAAACTACCCTCAGATCATATTGAATTCATTCACATGATTTCCTTGAGGACTTCTGTATGATAAAAATAAGTAGACCAATACTATCATTATGAACAAATTAATAAGATTTGTTATTTTCTCATACATTTAATTCAATTATTTTATAACCTATGTAATATTGTTCTTCCCTAAAATATTAATGGAAACATTTTGAGCAAGGGATATCCTAACTAAGGGTGAATGTATTCTATCCAACTACTCCAATTCCATGTTCTCCTCCATTTGAGGACATACACCAAAAAAATAACTTAGATATTTTTGAATAAAAATATCATGTTACATTATCCAAAATGAAAATTACATCCCATAAAACTTATTGATATTAAATTTCCCTTAACCTGAATTCATTCTACATATAATAATTAATACACATATAAATAAATAACTATCATACTAAGGAGAGGAATAATAGTAAATTTTTTGAGAGAAATAAAACTAATTATAGAATTCTATACCACTTGATGGGAGAGATCAATGAAATCCCATAGAAGGACATCTGTCAGTTTAACCTAGTGAATTAACTTATCATGAAATTCATACATTATGAATTAATTCTTTCGATACCTCAACATTAAACAATGAAATTTGCACAATGTTACTGGATAGGGGTTTATCTGATAAACTACATTCTCCATGTTTTTGTACAATCACTAGGATGATATACCACCTAATTAACATGCGAAACTTCATAGGTACACTTTGTAGACACAAATGGTAAAACCAATAGGAGAAGAAGATTTATGTGTTCCATAAAAATGTCTTACATCCATAACATAACATTGAAAACATTTTTCATTTAAGGACATAAATGAAAATGAGAAAAACATACTCCCACCATCACCAATTTACAAAGTCTTAGGCTGTTCAGTCATAAAATTCAACTAATTTGACTATAAATCATCTTACCTAAAAGTTGGGATACCTATATTTATAGAGTGTTGATATCTGGTTAACTAGTTACACCTAACTCTAAGATTCATGGTCCAAATTCTGTTTTCCAAGGTAACTTTTGATACACTATTGATCCATCCTATGAAACTTACAAAAACTGATGACAATGTATAAATCCTATGTATTGAGTCACCACCACTAGTGAAAAAACAATGAGAACATCATCTAGTGGAATATGTGTGATGATATATATCTGATCTTCTCAGTCTAATTAACATCAAATCCTCAACTTAGGACCCCCCATGAATTCATATATTTTGTTATGAATGTATGTTAAATGAAAACCTTCTTTCTCGACTGCTCTAAAGTTGTATGATAGGAAATATCCATGTAGTAGTCATTGTCCAGTGATATCTATCACAAAAATGTATTTGGTTAAACTAAATAACATTCTTCAAAACCCAAAAATAATATGTTTTTCACATCACATAATATATAGAACACACCCAATTATAAATCTAGTAATGGTTCTGGATATAGAAAATACAATATACTGTGTAATACAAAAAATATGGAGGTTATGTGTGAGGGAAATGATAAGGTTAAAGAAAAAGTTTACAATCATGAGAATACTAACAACTAGCAACAGATATCAAATCAGATTCACTGATAAAGATAAGTTTTTGAATAACTTTTCCATTACACAAGGACATGTATCTTTAAAGGTATGTTCTAGAATTACTAAATCTAAAGGCACAAAGAACATATGTGTTGGTGAAATATATCAATTCTCTATAAAGATAGAGGCTTTGAACCTACTTAGAGTCAGTATGAACTTCCAAGAGTCTGTTGGAGATTACACCCAAAATAGAAGGTATAATTGAATATTTACTTTCATTATCTTTATTAAATTTGTGGTATGTGGGATAAAGTTGGTCACATCACCAGTAAGTGAATCATGATTCTTGTAATATCCATGATTTTTTATGTATTTTTTTTAAATATTGTTTGGAATTAAGTCGAGATTAGGCACAGAGATGATGTGTGATTCCAAGGGCTAGGATTCCAGGAATAAATGATTGAAATATATTAATATATTAAATACCATACACTCATAATTTTCCAGCAAAAAATGGATGAAATTCTAAATAGGTGCCCAAATCAGAAATTTGAGTGCATAGTTATGTTTAGAGAAGTATATTTACCCTAGTCGAGGCCAAACATCGACTGGCATGGGTCAGTTGTGAAAAGTAGTTTTCTGGTGTTTCAATAAATAAAATAAGTTGATAGATTTATTTTAGTTTAACATTTCATAGTGACATGATGATGTTTTTTATTGTTAGTAGCATTTTATTAATAGATATTGGGTTAGGATCATAACCATGTAATTTATTGGAAGCTCTGGAGAGAATCCCAAGGGAATTATCTCAATGGTGAACGATGAAGAAACATTAGATCAAAGATATAAGGATTCCATTCATGGAGGATCTCTTTAATAGTAGTGACGTAGAATCTGAACTTATTTATCAAGAGATCCAAATCAGGTATAGGGCCTTTCTTTCTAATTATTCTTTTCCCTACTCTTAAAATCAACGATGAATGCGGATCAACAACAAATTGGTTAACCTACGGTTCGATCATTCATGCAGGATGGGTTTTGATTCATGTAGTTTTGGGGGTTGATTATTATTATCTAGTCTAGCTTGTATATCATTCTTACAATAATTGATCTAGGATGAATTGAAAAATGGATGAAGATTGTTCCTCAAGATTGTTCCATGTGATTTATTTCCCCAGTTTTCCCTATGTATTCTTCATGGATTATGAATGGATGATCATTTTCCATCATTTCTTAGTGAAATGATCTAAAATTGAGGATCCTATATCAGGATGACCTAATGGATGTGAAAAATCAGTAGTGATGGATTAATGAAAGTGATTTACAAGTTACCTCTTTTTGGACGGTTTTCGTCAACCAATTTTAATGTGGTTTCCTAAGCCCATTGAAGGAAAAAACAAACAAAATTAGTATTAGGGTGATTAAATGAGAATAAATCCTGAGTTTCATAGTGAATGTACCATGGGATCAATGCCCAGTGGGTTGGATGAGGTGCTCGGATGAAGAACAGGTGGTTCTGTAAATTCTAGAACACACACCGTGTAGTCCAGGCTACACGATGCATGTTCAACGATGAATCAAATGGCGTGTGGCCCCAGATACATGGTCACATGTGGAGTATACAGGTTTCCTACATGGAATTTACTCCACCACACAGCCAGACATAGACTAGATACATGGGTTACCTTGTGTACTGGTACACAGGCAGGTGAACATGGGTTGACATTGTGTGTTGGCACACAACTAGGATACATGGGTGAACCCTGGATGGAAGGGCATGACATGTAAACCTTTCTATATTTTGTGTACTTTTTTTACATGAAATTTTATTTGGCTATGGGTCATTGAACAAGGGAAGTACCTTGTGTTAAGGGACATGGCGTGTAACCCCACTACACACCGTGTACCCCTTTCTACATGGCTTGAATCTCTTTTCCATTGTTCCATGAACATGTTTCATTAAGGTTTTTTACCTTTACCATTTCCCTGATGATTGTTGGGTATCATTTCCTACTCATAGAATTAAGATCCCTTTAGTTGGACTTCCTAGATATAGTTGTTGGAATCCCATGAGAGGCTCAGTGCGGAGTCATATTTTCATCTTTATGCCCTAGGTACCATCCTTGGTATTGACATGACCAATCCTACAAAATGTTGATCCTCTATATAGCAGGTTAATCTAGATAGATTTATTGGTATCATCCCATATTTCTGGCTTTGATCCTCATATATTGTATCATATCTCTCTCTTTATAAATATCTGCATATCTCTCTCATGATAGTTTCTAATTAATAGTACTTATCTGATGGAGGTCATTGGCGTTATCAAAATCTGAAGTGTGTTCTCCCAGATGAGTGTTTCATGGAATCTTTAGACTGAGTCCCTAGTTTGGGTATGTGGTGGATGTGACTTACCTCTAGACTGCACATTTTGGTTTGAGTGTATATGGATGTTCTTGTTGTATAAATATTAGACATATACTTGGTAAAGATGACTGCACCTTTCATTTGTTTATTTTTTTTGTGGTTCCATGTTGTCCTACTGAGTATTGTTATACTCACCCCTACATGGGAATTCACACATGTGTCATGTCCTGTGTAGATGAGAATCATTTGAACACAGTCCAACGTAGACCAGGACCGTATAGAGTGTGGTGAGTTCAGACAGGCCAAGGAGAACCTATGACTTCGAGTTGTAGTCCGAGTACCTATTTTTTTATAGGTTGGGATTTTTAGTTTGCAGACTCATTATTTATAGTGGGCCTGTATTCTAGACCAGTTTACTTTACTACACTTTACTTTCCTTTCATACTCTATTGGTTGGGATAGTGGTATGAATTCATTTGTTTCTTAGTGGTTTTTACATTTCAGAATTTGGGGGCTTAGAGATGTGTTTGTGTGTACAGGTACATAGGATATTCCTCCCTTGTTAGTGATATTACTACTCAGTGCATGTAACTATCCCCTATCCTATTGGAGGTGGGATTGTGGGGTCATGTAATGGGACCCATTGGGATGGGTCATGATATTGTGGTATTAAATCTTGTCTGTTATACTTAAGGACATGGAGTCTAGGATATTGGTTTGGTGAAACAGTGTTTAAGTGTTTTGAGATAGGCTTTCAAGACAGGGACTATAGTGTTGGTGTATGCAGCCAGTTTATACATACATTAGGACTCTGATAACCATATGTTTTACTCTGTTCCTGAGAACACTGGTTGCAAGGAAAATAATGGAACATGCATCATATAGGAATTGGTTGTGGTTTCCATTTCCTTGTTGAGTCAGATCTCTAGATATTCTCACTAATCCTGCTGCATATTTTTTTCTTATAGGATTCATCCATGGCACATTCTTTATAGGATTCAGTAGCTTGATCATGAAGATGACCTCCTCTGTGATGTGGCGTCAATACAGGGTCCAGTTCCCCAAATGTTGCCTCCAGTTGGTGCACCAGCTATACCCCAACCAGTGGAGAACCACGTGGTACCTGTAGTACTAGTAGATGAGGATTATAGGTTGAGGGTTCTCTATGTGTTTCAAAGATAGATACCCCTCAGGTTCCAGGGTGAGCCTGACCCATATGTGTCTAAGGACTAGCCTGAGGTGGTGACTACAGATTTACATCTAGGCAGGACACCAGTAGACCAGATGGTGATCCTAGTAGCGAGCCTTATTTAGGGTTTGATAGGGAAATGGTGGAGCTTGGAAACATAGACTCATGATGAGATGACTCATTCAAGGATAGTTTTTGAGCATCTCTCTAGAGTGGAGTTCTCACCAGTTATATTGAGATCAATCCATATACATGAGCTTCTTTAGCTCCAACGTGGTATCTGGACATTGGTTGACTATTCATCGAGGTTCACCAACCTTTATAGGTACTCGATGGATATAGTCAGAGATCAGTACATCAAGTCTTAGAATTTTGAGTGAGTTCTACATAGATACATCCGATCTAACATTATACCTCTATACATTTTGACTTATTCTGGAGTGCTCGCATGAGCTTTGGTGGTCGAAAACTTTTTGGATGAGCAGATGTAGATAGTGATAGTTAGTAGCATGAACGTAGGTGTAGAGACATTGGTAGCAGGGAGCTAATAGCAGTCCCATGGATCTAGATGTGGGAGAAATTTTAGGAGGTCCTGGGATAGCGGATCAATGGTTTAGGGCTCTCTGGATAGATCCATATAACCAAGGGAGAGGTAATTCTACTAATGATATGGCATGGGAAATCTCACACGAGATCATCTAACCCATCGAGCTACTGGCCAGGAGATAGTGGATGGACCACTAAGCTAGAGCAAGTTGTAGGAGAAGGAAGATCCATAGGGAATTGGATATGGAATAAGAGCAGGGAGATCATTAGGAGGTGTAAAGTGTTTTGACATATTTCCACCACCACCTCAAGATATCAACTCCTGGATCAAGGAGCTGGAGGATAGGGGTAGTGACAACTGTATGTGGTCAAGGCTTATGACCCACGGGCTCCAGGGATGATTCTAGGTATGATCTCTCTCTTTTATAACTTAGATTCCATATTGATAGACCCAGGTTCTAGTCATTTCTTTCTAGATACATACCTTTTACGATAACATGAGATTCTGGTAAAACTGTTGACTCGACCATTATGCTTAGAGACACAAATGAGAAGAACTCGATGTTCAAAAACTTATTCCAATAGTGTGACCTGACCCTTGGAGATGAGGGTTTCAGTTGGAAGCTCTTGGTGTAAGTGTTGAGGCCTTATGACGTCAGTATTCGCATGGATTGTTTATCTTCAGTCCATATAGAGATTGATTGTTTTAGGGGAAAGGTTTTGGTGTGTTTGTAGTGGTGAAATGAGGTTTTCCTTCTTTGGTTAAAGGGAAAACAAAAAAGCACATGATGGACTCAATCATAGGAAAGTGGAATCGATTACTCATGAATTTTCTATCCTGAACCTTGGAGCAGCGTGTGTTATGAGTTTTCAGTTCCCAATAGTACTGGTGGAGTATGCGGAAGTCTATCGAGTAGATGTTCCAAGTTTACCTCCCCATCAATAGATATAATTCTACATTGAATTTCACACATGTATGGTACTAATATCATCACTTGTAAATAGGATGTCTCCCATAGGGCTTCACTAGCTGAGGATGATGTAAGAGGACTTGCAGAGGAAGGGATTCATGAGACCCACTACTTCACCCTGGGTCACCGTATTTGTTTTTAAAAATGATATATGAGACCCTGAGGTTTTGTGTGGAGTACAGTATCTTGAACCAGGTGAATGTGAAAAACAAGTATCCACTATCGTTGATATATGACATTTTTTATTAGTTTTGATGGGCACGCTGGTTATAAAATGTTGACCTTAGATCAGGCTATCACCAACTATGATTACGAGATGATGATATACCACAAATGGTATTCATATGTCATTATAGTCACAATGATTACATGGTGATTCCCTTTGGTGTGATGAACACCCCAATAGTGTTCATGGGATTCATAAACTGGATCTTTCAGACTTATTTAGATCGGTTCCTGGTAGTTTTCATCGATGGTATCCTTGTGTACATGGCGTCGTAGAGGAGAATAAAAGACACCTAACGATGGTTCTGGTTTTACTCTTGGGCACCAGATTTATGGGAATCCCTATAAGTACTAGTTCTGGATTCAGGCATTCTACTTTATTAGACATGCTATCTCACCAGATACAGTGGTAGTAGACTAGGCCAAAGTGGATGTAGTGTTATCGTGGGAGCCACCTAGGTGTGTGATGGAGGTGAGAATCTTACTTGGGATAATAGGTTATTAATGGATATTCATACCTAATTTCTATAGGATATTAGCATTGATGAAAATTTTGACTTAAAAGGGTCTCCCTTTCGTGTGGAAAGATAAGTGGCAGTAGGAATTTTAGTTGTTGGGGCAGAGTTTGAAGAGTGATCTGATCATTAGATTGCTTGAGGATGGTGTCGATTACATAGTTTTTTGCGATGCATTAGGGACCATACTCGATTTCCCCCTAATGTAGTGGAAATCAGTGATTTCCTTTAGTTCACACAAGTTGATACCAAATGAGAAAAACTGTATAACCAACTATCTTCAGTTAGTAGTGGTAGTCTTCGCATTGAATATGTGGAGACACTACTTGATGGGTGAGCAGTTTGTCATCTAATCTAATCCCAAGAGTCTCAAGTATATCTCCTCTCAGAATGATATGATCTTGAGGTATAGGTGATGGACTGAGTTTCTGTTGGTCTATTACTTTGATATTATCTATACTCTTGGGAAGGGGAATGTGGTGTCATATGATCTCAAAAGCGGATCTAGTTCGCAGTTGTTGAACAAGGAATCCGAGTAGTTGGCCTCATTATAATTATTGGTTTTGGATGGAGATTAAGAAGCATACCTGCATTTGATGGTTTTCACCCCTCCTCTCTTACAGTGTGTCAGGGGAGTATAGATTGGGGATACCGACTATGAGACCATATGTACATAGATTCCTGAAGGACATGATCTTGGTGGATGTTCACAAGGTCAAGATAATTTTTTTCCTTTTAGAGGATGCACAGTTGTACCAGTGGAATTATATGAGGAGGTTCTACGATTGTTTCATACACCCCCTTTGGAGAAAGATAATGGAGTGTCAAATATGTACCAAGACCCCCAATGTTAGTTTTAGTGGAATGGGATGAAAATGGTAGTAGCATAGTTCGTTTCTCAATGTCAGACCTTCCTATAGGTGAAGGTTGAGCACCAGGTTCCAGTGGGTTTAGCTCAACCCCTTGAGGTTCCTAAATGAAATTGGGATGAGATATCGATGTACTTCATAACAGTTTAACCACATACATTCAGGGGAAATGATTCGATTTGGGTGATCATTGACTAACTGGACATGTCATCCCACTTACTAGCTATCCGGGAGAAGAGTTTAGTAGAGAGCTTAGGACACCTCTATACACTAATGGAAAAATTACCTATACCAATGCTTTAAAACCATTGGTATAGGTCCCCAAACCGTTGGTATAGAATATTTGAATGATTTGGTCAGCCATTGGGTGATTTTTCTTGGGGATAAAAATATTCTAACGGTTTGGGAAAAATCGTTGGGAAAGACCAATTCCAATAGGTTGAAAACCGTTGGTATAGACCTATACCAACAGTTTTCAAACCGTTGAGAAAGGTTTTTCCCAATGTTTTCTCCAAACTTTTGGTATTGGTTTATCCCCAAGATAAATCACCCAATGGATGACCAAACCATATGTATATATAAATTTTAAAAAATAGTTATAACGATGTTTTGAACCCACAACCTTTGGTTTATATATCAAAGAAATGACCACTATTCTACAATTAGATTAGTTAATCTATTTGGATATGCGTGTGTGTGTGTGTAATTTATATAGTGATTTATTTGACGATATTTGAAAAAAATCCTTCATTTTAAATAATGTTACATATTCCAATGTATCTTAAAACTATTGGGATGGGTACCCACCCTTTCCCAATAGTTTTTCCAATCCATTGGTAAAAGTGGTATCAAAGTGGGAATTTCCCAATAGTTTGGAAACATTGTTGGAAAATCCATACCATTTACCAATGGTTTGGAAAAACCATTCATAAAGATGGTATAGAAGGGGTATTTTCACAATAGTTTTTCCAAACCATGGGGAAAAGTTGTCTAAAGTGGGCTTTTTCCAATGGTTTGGAAAAACCATTAGGAAATCCATACCCTTTCCCCATAGTTTAGCCAGACTATTGGGAAAAGTGGTCTCAAAGTGGGTTTTCCCCAATGATTTTGAAAAACCATTCAGAAATCTATACCCTTACCCAACGGTTTGGAAAACCAATTTGAAAAGTGGTCTCCAGGTGGTCTTTTCCCAAAGTTTTGTAAAACCATAGGCAAAAGTGGTCTCAAAATGGGAATTTCCCAATGGTTTGGAAAAACCATTGGGAAAGGGGACCTATACCAATGATTTTTACAAACCTTTGGTATAGATGAATTGGAATAGGTAATATTTCTAGTAGTGATGTGTAGAAGATAGTTCGACTCCATTGGGTCAAATTGACTATAGTTTAGGTTCATGATGATCATTTTACATCCAGATTATGGAAGATATTGTAAGAGGTGTTTGGGACTCAGTTACGGTTGAGCACATCGTTTCACCCCCAGATAGACGACCAAATGAACCGGACCATTCTGGTCCGGGAGGACATGATATGGGATTTCATGTTGGACTTCATCTGTAGATGGGAGTATCAGCTTCTTCTGGTATATTTTTCATACCAAAATAGCTATAATTATACCATTTTTATGGCACCTTTCGGGGCCTTGTACAGATGACCTTATAGGTCACCACTTTTCTGGACTGACCCAAGAGAGTCTGAACTCAAGGGACCGAAGTTGGTTCCAGCTACTACGGTGATGGTTTAGATCATACAAGAGATTATGAAGACCGCACAGAGCCAGAAGAGGTCTTATTTTGATAAGCAGTGCTATCCTTTGTAGTTTGAGGAAGGATACCATGTGTTCCTTTAGGTATCAACTCGACAAGGATTATAGAGATTTGGTCGGGGTGACAATCTATCTTTGAGGGTCATCGACCCCTTACAGATACTGTGTAGAGTTGGTGAGGTAGAGTTCCATTTAGCTCCACCCCCATAGTTGAACCATGTACACGATGTCTTCCACGTGCCACAACTGATGAGTATGTCCATAAACCATCACATGTCCTTGACTAGTGAAAGCTAGACATTGAGGATGGTGAGAAATTTCTTGAGTACCTAGTAGAGATTGAGGATTGGAAAGAGGGGATCTTTTGTGGGAAATTAATTTATTTGGTTCAGGTTTGGTGGCAGTACGAGAATATCCAGGTGAGCATGTGGTAGTGGGAGGCTCATATCCATGCATAGTAACCACATCTTTTTATATATGCTTTGTATTTTTTATTTTTATGGATATAAAACACAATGTATGGGAGAATGTAATTTACCTGATTCCATATGTGTTATTTCTAAATATTATATGGAATTAATTCGAGACCTAGAACTGAGATGACGTCTGATTATGAGGCCTTGGGTGCCCAAAATAAAAGTTTGAAATATATTAAAATAATAAATACCATGAACATGATGTTTTCCAGAAAAAGTGAAATAACTTATAAATGGGTGTCGAAATTAGAAGTCTCAATGAACCATTGTTTTTAGAGTAATGGTTATACCTTTAGAGAGGCCTAATATCGGCTGGCATGCGATGATTTTATAAAGTATTTTCAGAAAATTTTAATAAACAAAATAAATTGAAAGATTTATTTTATTTTAATATTTTGTATTGATGAAATTCCATTTATTTTTTTAATATTATCATTTTATTTAGGGATCCATGGTTAGGCTCATAACCCTTGAATTCCCTAAAAGCTCTAGAGAGAAACCCCAAACAATTTTCTAAGCAATAAACGATGAAGAAACCTTATATCAAAGATTGATAGATTCTATTATTGATAGATCTCACCAACTATGAAGATGTGACAACTGATCTTATTTAGTGATAAATACAAATCAAAGTTAGAGAATAATTATTTTATATTATTCTTTTACCCATTCTAAAAATCAATGACAAATGCGGATTAACTAATGACCAACTTGACATGCGGTTCGATTGTTCCTGCTGGATGGGTTTTGTTTGAGGTAATTTTTGGGGTTGGTTATTATTATTTGATCTATATTTTTAATCATTATTAAGAGAATAGATCAAGGTTGGAATAAATAATTGTCGGGGTTCATTCCTTATGTTTTTTCCATGTAATTTCATTCACCCATTGTCCCCATGAGCTCTTCATTCTTTGTGGCTTCTTCCTTCTTTGTGGCTTATGAATTGATGATCGTTGCACCCTAATTTCTTGGTGAAAAGATCAAAAATTTAAGATATTACATTGGGATAACATAATTGAGGTGCAACAGTGATAGAGATTAGAGAATAAAAGATATTTGGTGGTTAATTCTATTTTGACAGTTTTCTTTATATGATTTTATATTTTTTCTGAGGTGATTGAAGGACCAAAACAACCCAAAGAAATTTCAGGGAAATGAAACAAGATGTAATCATATTTTTCAAGGTTAATAGACCCTGGAATCGAATCTCAAAGATTTATATGAGGCACTTAGAAGAAGAATAAGTAGTTGTGGAAATTCTCCAACCCACAATGTGTATTATGGGATATATGAAAGGTGTTCATCAATGAAACTCTTGTCATGTACTCCTGGAGTACACGAGAATAGGTGGAGTAAATGGGTTGCCTACACAGTGTACTCCACTACACTGATAGTCTTAGACTAGATAAATGGGTGACCCTGTATACTGGTACACGGGCATGAAAACACAGGTTGACGTCATGTACTTGTAAATAACTATGACCCATAGGTGGACCCCTAATGAAAGGGAATAATATGTAAGAATTATTACACACTGTGTAATCTCTTTTTATATGACATGTTCTCTTAACAATATCAGTTGTACATGGGTTTTAACCCAGGTCAAGGGACACAATGTGTGACCTCGCTATATGCCATGTACCCCTTTCTACATCACTTTAATATCTTTTTCACCATACCTAAGAAAAGTTCAATTAGAATTTGTTCCCTTTATAACTTCCCTAAAGAATAGTGGGTATAATTGTTTACTTATAGAAGTATGATCACTTCAGCGGGGCTTCCTAGATAGATTTTTTGGAATCCCCCAAAGAGACCCGGTGTGAAATCCTATATTCGTCTTCGTTCCCTAAGTATAGTCCTTGGTATTGATGCGACCAATCCTACAAAATTTCCATCCTATTAATAGTAGGTTAATATATATGGAGTTGTTTTTATCACCCCATGGACCAAGATATGATCCTCATATATTGCATTATATCTCTGTCTTTAGATCTATATGTGCATCACTCTCATGACTGTTTTTGAGGAATAGTACTTCTCAGAAAAACGTTATTGGTGCTATTAGACTAAGGATTATGTTCTACTAAATGAGTGCTTCATGGAGTCTTCATACTAAGTCCCTAGTGTGAGTATAAAGTGTATGTGACCTACCTATAGACTGTGTGTCTTAGTTTCAGTATATCTATATGTTCTTGTTATATGTAATTTAGAAATATACTGTGTAAAGATGAATTTAGTTTTCCTTTGTGTATTTATTTGGGATTTTAGGGTGTCCTAGCGAGTTTTTCTATACTCACCCCTATAAGGGATTTGACATCATGTGTTGTGTCTTGTGTAGATGATTGAAATTTTGACAAAGTTTATGGTAGACTAGGACTAGACATAGTTTTTTCAATTCAGATAGGCCAAGGTGTTCCAACGGCTTCAAGTATCAGTATCAATACCTATTTGTTTATACATTGCGCTTTTTATTTTATAGACTCTTTCTTTTTAGTGGTTTTTTATTTTTTTTCCTATTTTACATTATTGTACATTACTTTATTATTGTATTATGTTGGTTGGGATAGTAGTATGCGTGAATTTGTTTCTTAGTGGTTTTTACATTTCAGTATTTGTGGTCATTGAGATTTATGTGTGCATACAAGTATATAGGAAATGCCTCCCATGTTAGTGATATGCCTACTCAGTGCTAGTCACCAACCCCTATCCTATTAGATGCAGTATTAGGGAGTCGTGGTACGAGTCCCACTAGGATGGGTTGTGACAATGATACTAAAGTAGGTAAAGAAAAGTGATAATTTAAAATAAATTACAATGTTGTATAAAGAAGAGAAAGAAATTGTGAATGAGGTTTCTTAAAATGTTTTAATAGAATAGAATCCTTCGATAATCGATAGTGGTTTCTCATCCCACATTATGAAAAATAATAATATCTTTAACAATATCCAAAGGTATTATGTGTGGAAATTAATTTTGAAAATGATGGATAACTGAATTTCAAAGGAGGTATATTTTCCAATATTGATAACTATAAATTCTATGATATTATCTTTGTTGATGGGTTAAATATAAATATTTAAGGTGTATCTTAACTTTTTGAAAATGGGAATGAGGTGGTATTTCTTAATAATGGATTTATCATATTGAAATTTCTTGATGGAACAATTATATTATGTATATAGTGAAAAACATTAATCTATTACAATTTCCAATGATCATAATACATGTTACATGATCATGGAAATGAAAAATAAACTATGGAATATTAAATGTGGACATTTTGTGTAAAATAACATTGCCATGTTAATAAAATATTTATTTAAGGGGAATATATTGAAGCTATATCATGATATTCCCAACAATTTTGATACACTTTATAACGGGAAAATGGTGTAGAAATCCATATAAAGGTAGAGACCATGGAAATTAAACCTGAAGAGATTGTGGACTCAAACGTTTGTGGACCAATGAGACTAAATTGAACCAATAGAGATATATATTTCATGATTTTTTTATTAATTAAATCATATGACTTATATTTATTTCATATCAAATAAATTATAGTATCTTGAGAGATTCATAAACATTATGAGAAATTATGAGAATAAAATGGGATGTGCTATGAAAATAGTTTTTTATAACAATTTATCCAAATAAAACAAAAAGTTTTTGGGTCATATCTTAAAATTCATAGAATATAAAATGAGTATAGAATTTCATAAACTCTCTAAAAATATATGTGTTGAGAGAAAAAACTAGATCATGGTAGATATTAGGAGAACCTTATTGAAAATCATATATCATAAAAATTATTTTAGAGGAAAGACACAGAAATGGTTTTCTATAATCATAATGATTTCCTATAATTATTATATCGGAATAACATGGTAAATGATATACGGTTTGGAAAAAATATTACTAATATGATTTAGGGTGTTTGATAAACCTTGTTATATAAAGGTAAAAGATAAAAACAATTGAGCACATTCATTGAAAAAGATGATGAAGGAATAAAAAAATTCATAAACATGATTTCATATTAATTATGATGTTAATAAAGATACAAGAAAATACATTGGACAACATGGGATTATTCCTATACAAAAATAGATATTATAAAATATCTAACAATTTAAAAATATATAGTGATGAGGAAATCCCCAAAACAGGTGAAACAATGTTCTGATGAATTAATAATCATGTATATGTTGAGAAAACACTTAGAGATAGAATAAATGATTTATAAAAAATGGTGGATTTTGAGAAAATAAAATAATTCAATCTTGATTTTTAAATTTTAACTAATGAGTGTTTAACGAATATATACAACCAGATGATTGGATAACAATAATGGAAGAGTATTAGAATAAAATTCATTAAAATAAAATTTTTATTTATTTTTAACTCCCAATATAATAATGTGGTTTGGATAACATGGGATTTAAATAAGACTCAATCATAAAGGAGAAGTAAAAACATCTTGTCTATTTTTCTAGGGATACTCTCAAATTGCATGTGTTGACTTTGATTAGACCTTTCCACTACTTTCAAGGATTCAAATATTTCAAATATTTCTTATGATATGTTCCCAATGGAAATAGAATATTTTATAAATGGATTTTAAATCTTGATTTTAGAATAGGAAACATGAGTTAAATTTATATATTGAACAATCTATTTGGGTTTTCATTGATTATGATGGTTCTTGAGTTTGTGAAATTGATGAAGGAAATGTATATGTCCCAAAAATAATTGTATCATGATATTAAAAGATTTATGGAAGACTGAAGAGAAGAAAATTCAAGAAAGGAAATATTGACTATAATCACTATGTCCAAGGTGAAGACTTATATTTTCTCATAGTGATTATGTATATTGGTGACATCATTTATCCAAGAAACAAAGAGGATTTTTTGAGGATTTTTTCCCAAATGAATAAAAAATTTCCGATGATCTATGAGATGAAATTATTTTTTTGTAGTTTAAGTCACAAATGTTTTAGGTTATATCATTCTCCCTTAAGAGAAGTATTCTTATGATTTATTGAATAATTTTTTTATGGATTAATCAAGTGAGGAATCTACTCCTATTTCACAAGTGAGGAAGTTATCCATTGATGAATAATGAATAATAGTGGATCAAATATAGTTATAGATAATTATTTTTATTTTACATTACATGGTAGTGTATATACTATATATAATTTTTTTCATTACTCTATGTTTATGATTACAAATTATCCCAAAGGGGTTTCATCATACAGTGGTGAAACCAATAATTATATATGTTAAAGGGACTATTGAATATTTTAAGTTATGAAAATAACACATCAATTCAATATTGTTGGTATTTTTATTTTTATGGTGTTTTTTATGTGGGAGGTCAGATGTTTACTTCTAAATATGCATTTTTTATTAGAGGGAGAAGTAGTATATGAAAATCCAAGAAACAATTATACCACATTGAGGTAAATTGAAGTTAATTATATTGCAAAAAAATGAATCCACGGCACAAATTATGTGGGTGAAGACTTATCTGAAATATATAAGTATTAATTTCATAAACCCAAAAATGACTAGTTGTGATAATAAAAGTGTAATAAAATTGTGAATGTATTTAAAATAACATTAGAGTTTGAGTCATACTGAAATAATGTAGCACATTTTTAAGGAGAAGTTGAAATGTGGTAAATATTAATTAGAGTACGTTTTAATGAGGGGAAAGTTGTAGATATACATAGGATTACCCTACCAAATGATGCATTTCATAACATTAAAATCTTTTTGAGAGTAACTTCACCCCCAAACATATTTAATCTTATCATAGTTTTTCCCCATATTTCATTATATAGTATTTTAAAAAAAGGGGGAGAATAAAAAAATAGATCTTGTTTAAAAGGGATGGAGCCTCTTTTATATTTTTTATTCGATGATTATGGGAATTAAATTCATGATTTGGTAGTTGAATATCATAAAATAACCCATTTACAAATTATCATGTCTCTAAAAAATCCAAAGTAGGAGATTGATTGTCCCCAAAGACTTTGAAGAGTATTTCATCATTGGGGGAAGTTGATGAGTTTATACAAGACCTGCATGAAGTGAATTAATAAATGGGAGCTATGAGTTTATCTAAATTGAGGCATGGCTAAAATTATATTGTTCTGAAATTTAGATTTATCCTAATCTCAAAAATACTATTAAATCCTATGGTGTTTTTTGTAGACTATATTCACACTAGAGTCATGTCATGAAATGAAACATAAGTTAATTCATTCATGGTTTTCAAAAAGTGTATCTATAAGAAACCAAACATTTTAAATGATAATTTATTCCTAAATAAATGTGTGGTATATTATATTATATAAGTATTATACCCATAGAGAACATAGAGATATGAAAAAAATAATTCAATAATAAAAACCATTATATTATTCAATTAATAAACCCAATAAAATTCCAATTATTATAAGTGGATTAAAAATAGACAATAAAAAAATAAAATGGGAATATATGGATAACCATAATATGCTTGATTCTTCCCTCGCATGAACAAAACTATAGAAATAAAAAATGATATTAGGAAACCATTCAAGGTTATAAATAATGAACAATATATAACCTTTTAAGGAATTTTAGTGAGTTTTGAGTGAGATAATGAATAGGTATTTATGGGATGTAATGTGACATTTGGAATTGTATTGTGGCCAATGTAATTGTAACATAACCATTGGGAATAATGACCTAACCATTAAGAATAGTAACTAAATTTTTGGAATAGTAATTTTACCTCAAAATAATAAATTTTGATATAAATAATTTTTATTAGGATTAATTTAATTAAATAAAAACATTATAATTCAGAAAATATATATCATGTTTAAAATAATCAAAGAAAATATACAATTTTTTTATTAAATTGTATTTTAATGTATTTCATAAAAATAATACTTTCTATATTAAAAAATAATATTTTCTTTCTGATAAATTTATTATAATAAAATTAATATCATTTTTTAAATCATCACATCTATATTGTCCAAGGTAAATTTTTGGTAATTTTCTAAAATACTTTAATTTTTAAGTAAATAGTGAAAATACAGTTTTATATAACCATTGTATCTCAAATTGTATCATTAATGATTTAATAATTAACTAATAATTTATAAATATGGAATATTGACAAATAATCATAAATTATTCATTATAATACAATAAACTAATTTCTGAAACCTAAAAACCATTTTCTGAAACCTAAATTCAAAATTGACTACTTAAAATAACAATTTTTATTTTTTCCACATTACTTCGGAATAAAATAATTAATTATAACTATAAATGGGTTAAACATCTAAATTCATTCTATTATACTTATATATTATTTTTATTTTAAAAAATTCCCTTTTACAAGTTTTACCTTCGATAAAATAATTTATTCAAGAAACTTCCACTTCTAAATTATAAATAACCATTATCTATCCCCATGGAAAACTAATAATCATAGAAATTATAATGAAAAAATTCATCCAAAATCCTCCCTCTCAATTTCCTACAATAACATGGTGATTTTTTGAGTAAAAAAACTCCAATCAATAGTGGAGTTTTAGTGTCATATATGAGAACCTACACTAATGAAAGAGTATTTTTCTCTCAAGAATTCTTTGTTTTTCTTATTATCTTTCTTTTTTCCAATTAAATTCAAAAAATTATAAAATTAATTAGTATTTTTTTTAAAATTATATTAATTATATTAAACTAATCAAAGTATCATATTTATGGAGTATATAAATTTCAAACATTCCATTATTTCTTTTTCGACAATGTCCAGTCGTCGGTCTGTTAATCACCCATGAGGACTTTGCCAATAATTTTCTTTTTACAAAATCTTATTGATTTTTAAAATAAATTATTTATTATATATTAATGTATAAATATTTTTATTTTTTACTCATTGATTTTATTTCACTGATTAAGAAATTACCTTAAACAAAAATATATACATCATAAAAAATTGGAATGTTTAATGAAAACATGATATCAACAAAATAAACATTTAAAAAATAGTGTTATAAATTTAATAAAATCATTATAATATATAAATATTGAAACAAATTAATATAAATAACTTCCTGAAATATGTTTTAATAATATTATTTTTATTATTTAAGAGAAGGAAAAGTAACAAAATCAAGTGGGATTTTGGGTAAGGGGATTCTCAAACCCATCTACTTTTCATTTGGTTATCCATATTTAACATCAATTTTAGTATGGATATTTTAATAATGATTCATACATTTCATTTCTCTATTATTCCATTTTAATTTTTTTTCTATACTTGTTACGACCTTTATTTTTAATTCAAATATAATGATTTTCAAAAAAGTGTTTTCTTTCCAAAAAAATATTTGAACCCTCATGTGTTGTCTCTTATAAAAAGAAAAATGATATTTTATTCAAAATTATGATCCCCCATTTTCATTTTTGAAGACCAATGTTTTTTCATTAAGGTATGATTTATGAAATACTTGTGAATCCCATTCTATTCCCTAGTTTATTTCATGACTATGATTGTTATATATTATATGTGGGATGCATGATTATGTAAATATTATTATGGTACTAGGGGGGTTTGAAATTATATATCCCTCCAATGAATCAGTTAATATGATGTATCTCCTAATATAATGAGTATTAAGCACGAACATGATTCTATATTTTATCAAAATGATGATGTTATGGTTTATGTACTAATGTTATGTGTGAACGTGATGTTATCTTTGTTCAAAACTATATGTGGTAATTAACCCCTATGAGCTCTGTTTTAATGAATCACCAAATTCCATGTCTTAAAAAATGTCTCCCTCAGGATTATGATGATAATCCTATTATTTTTATATGATTATTATTATTAGCTTCGACAATGTTAAACTAATTCAGGCCCCTCATTCATCCCCTATCTGAGATTTTACCTCAACCATTTGTTTGAGTTATATGTTCATGTGACTACACATACTAATGAGAATACGAGATTTTAGAAGGATAAATAATAAGGATTTAAATAATTTCTTTTTACTTTGTATACACAATTTTTTATCCTAATTTTACCTAGATACTAAACCTTTCAACCATTAAATGTATAACTATTATGTTGTTTATCTTTAAAATAATTTTATAATCGTGTATAAAAAGTGGGGTCATAATAATTGGTATCATATTTGAGTTTTATTAAATTATATTAATATAATTATAAAATAATTGTGATAACCCTTATGATAATTCGAAGTATATGTGAGCATCCAGGAAGATTCGTTTTTGAAAAATTAAAAACATAGGGATCCAATAAGATATGTGTTTAGTTTTAATTACATAAAAGGACAAATTATTTATTCAAGATTTGTAGACATACACTTTGTTCAAAAGTTTTATATTTTATAAACTAGAGTTATCAAATTGAAATTAGTCCAATAAACCATTTGAGGGACAATGAAACGATGGTCAGAACAATATCCCCAATTCCATTTTGGGTGGAGTTTAAAATTTTATAGTGATGCTTGCCCAGTTTTCTCAGGATATAAATAATAACTTGAAAAACACAGAACTTCCTCCTTCTCCCACGAAATATCAATGATATATTGAGTCCATTATATGAAAAAATAGCAACATTAAGCGGATCATCCAATCCAAATGTCATGGAATATTTTTTTAACTTAGTGGAGAATATTTTTTCTATGATCTACTATTATGAGAAGGAAAATGGGACATTATTCGTCCATCTCTTTGATGGAGAATCCAATAAATGTTTGGATTTGATAACGAATACCAAACCGGAGGATGAAATAGAAGATATGTAGTGGGAATACATTAAGAAAATAGTTTACAAAAATATTAGCCTCTAAATATCCGATCAAAGATGGAAAAACAATTCATAGAGATCAGGAAAAATGATGTTAAATATGTCTTGGATTTCAAGTCGAACTTCACAAGAATAATAAGATACTGCACATGTTTTGTTATAAATAATTATATAAAAATAAATATATCCATTCGTGGTTTAAAACCACACCTTTGAAATGATCTTCCTATCCAAGAATTTGGTTGTTATGAATAAGTTTATTGATGTTATATTAAAGTGTAGATTTAGTTTATAGAGTATACCTTTGGAAAAAAATGATAAGATGGGAAGAATTTAGTGTCATGTTGGTGGGTAAAATAAAAAAGAAGGAAAGTGGATCTAACCTCCCACGTGTCACAATTTGCAGAATAATCATCATGGGAATTACCTCAAATGAATGAGGAAATACATAAAGTGTGGTAGATATAGCCACTAAGCTCATGAATTTCAAAAAAACATGAATAATATAACACAAATTATAGAGGAAAGTAAGGCCCCTCCTAATGAACTACCTGTCATATAATGATTCAACTATAGGGAGAAAGGGATTTATGAAAGTCAGTGCACTAAACCATGGGTGCTTGTGGGTAATCAACATCAGAAACCACAAAATCCAAATGAGTAATGGAACATGTATTCCATAAATACTAATAAAGTGGATCACGTAAATTAATTCATACAAGGTACACATACTATTCAATGATGAATTGAAAAAAAATTATTTTATTATTTTTATATAGATTCATTTTTATCATGAAATTTTTCTATAACTATGGAATCGAAGCTTCAAAACAATTATGTTGAGATATATATAAAAACACATAGTGGTGCACTCCTTGAAACCCAAGTGTCAGACTCTTCACATGTTAATGTATGTGGGAATCTTCTTCCATTAAATCTTTTAATCCATCCCTTGGTCTAATTAAATACTATACATGACATGGATTGGAACGCGTTGTATAGAGAACACATGAAATATTGTGAAAATGAAATCTCTTTTCATATTAGGAACCATCCCATGATCCTCTACAAATTAAAGGAATATTGTGAATATTTTTTTTGAAAATCCATAAATAATGTTGGTGAAGATACCATGTGATTATTCATGCCTTACCCAAATGGTTGAGCCAAAGGAAGGTATCAAACTAGAGAAAATTACAGTTGTGAGGGAATACTAATAAAATTTTATAGAGGAGTTACCAAGAATTCTCCCCAACCGTGAAAAATATTACTCAATAGAGATTATACCTGGAGCCACTCCTATCTCTAAATTACCCTATAGGATGGCCCCAATCAAACTAAAGTAGTTAAAGAAGCAGTAGCCAGAGAATTTTTAAAAAGGGTTCACACACCCTAGTGAATCACCTTTTGGTACACCAGTTCACTTTGTAAAGAAAATGGATACATCAATTTGTCTGTGTATCAATTACCAAGATCTTAACAAGATTTCATTAAATAACAAGTGTACTCTACCAAGTATTGATGAATTCTTTGACCAAATATTTGGATATCATCACTTTACAATGGTGGATATTCTTTTTGAATATCATTAGTAGAAGGTGAAGATGTAATATATTCAGAATACAACCTTAGATTCACGGTATTTGTTATATGATTTCATAGATATTCCATTCAAGATTTCTAATTCCACTATCATATTAATAGATGTGATGAAATTTTTTTAGATAATACATTGAATTTTTTTGGGTAGTGCGTATTGATGATATTCAAATTTTAGCCATGAGAAAAGTGGAACTAAAAGAACA
Organism: Viscum album; assembly: GCA_963277665.1. Taxonomy (NCBI): domain Eukaryota; kingdom Viridiplantae; phylum Streptophyta; class Magnoliopsida; order Santalales; family Viscaceae; genus Viscum; species Viscum album. Next base: position 2,049,493,776 of record OY728119.1, read on the forward strand.
TATAAATATTGTGTCGGTGAAATAAATAAAGAAGAAAATGTATTATATGTTCATAAAGTCTTAATTTTGGATGTAAAAAAGTCATATTCTTGTGGAACATGATCACAAGTAGAGGATGTTTTCTGGAACCTTCAAAGAAAGAACGTTTTGGGACTGACCTAGACCCACTAATGTCATGGAAATCCATATTTTAATGGGATTTGTTGGGTAAAACTGAGGTTTTGGAAAAAATTGATCATGGTTGTCTAGACTGCTAACTATGTAGTCACATAAATAGATAATGTATTTATAGATGGAATAATATAAGGAAAGCATTTGGGATCTCAATACATCACCGATAACTACACTAATACTCACACTACATTCTAGTAGAGAAGGTTTAGTGATATACAGTGATGATTCAAAGAAATTATTGGGTTTTGTAGTCATGATGAATTTAAGAATAAAAGAATATTCCTCATGATAGTTAGTTATCCCTAAAAAACTACCTGATTCATGATATAGAGTTAGCAGTTGTGATCTTCTCCTTGAATATTTTGAAACACTATTTTTATAGTTGGATGTATAAAATATATATAGATCATAATATTCTAAAGTATAAATTCACATAAAAGGATCCCAACATGCATAAAAGAGGATGGTTATTTTTAATCAGGGACAATGATACCACTATTCACTACTATCTATGAAATTAAAATAGGGTAGCTCATGCTCTTAGCTAAAAATAACATACTACTTCATCAATGATTCATATTTATATAGACCTTGTCTTCATGGATATTCAAATTATGGATATGAAAATTATAATGGAAATAAATACATCTTATGTTTCCCAAATAATTTCCCAAATATATATTCAATAGCACATCAATGGGGAACAAAGGGATTATCTAGAGATTTAAAATAAGGAGAAATAAGTAAAGTAAGAGAAGATAAATGAGTTCCACTTTGTTGAGGATGTTGTGATTAATTTTTTAACTAGAATTTGTGAAACTACATCACTTTATGTAAATAAAGATTATTTTGATAATTCATATACATCATATTCATCTGTCCATCAGGGATGTACAAAAAATATATCTGGATATTCAAGAACACTTCTGATGGGACTACATGAAGAAGCAGATTCTAAAGTAAATCCCAAAATGTATGGTATATCATCATATTAAATCAAAGAAATATAAGTCCTAGAGTTTGATGAAAACATTTCCTATACCCACATGGAAATGGTAGAAAATCACCATGTACATTTTCATTATCCTTCTGAATACATCCAAAGAAAACAATAGATTGGTTTTGTGATGGATTGAAACAACAAGACTACCCATTCTATCACTATTTAGGAAGCTTTCCTACTTGAATGACATGCCAAGATATATGTAGATGAAGTGGTGAGGAATCCTGTAGTTCCAATTTCAATAATATCTGATCAAGATACTAGGTCCAAATACAAATTATAGATAATCTCCATCATGCTAATAGTTTTTATCTAATCTTCAGTATGGCCTATTACCCCCAAACGGATGGTCAATATGAAAGAAATATTTAGATTCTCAAGGATATTTGTAGAGTTTTCTCAATATAATTTAAAGAATGATGCGATCTATATATCCCATTAGTTGAGTTCTCATACACCAACATCTTACACTCAATTATTCAAATGGATCCAGTTGAATCTTTGTATGGCAAGCAATGTGGAACTTTGACCTATTAGGATAAAATTGGTAAAAAAAGATACTTGTACATGATCTTGTGTGAGAAATGAATGATAAGGTCCAAGACATAAAAAACATAAAAAAATCGCTAGGGTTAGTAAAAGAGCTATACTGACAATCGGTGAAGTGATTTGTTTTTTGAAGTTATATAAAATGTTTTCCTTAAGATATCTATATGGAAGAGATTCATACTACTCGGAATGAAGGGGAATCCTATCCTAAGGTAAATTACCCCATTTTATATCCTTGAAAAGAAGGAGAAGTGTCCTATCATCATGAAATTCCACCCAATATAGCCCAAGTTCATGATCGATTTCACGTATCTCTCAAGAGGAAGTAAAAACCTGACCAATAACATGTACTGAATTTTGAGGTGTTTCAACAAGAGAATTAACTATTTTGTGAGGAGTATTATGTGTAAATCTTAGACCATACGTAAAATGGTTGACTCATTAAGATAACTCACCTTTCCAAGGTGTTATAGAGAAACCATTAGTATGAAGAGTTGACATGGGAATGAGATGAAAAAAAATCTAAAGTAATGTCACTAATTCTCAATCGAGAATATGAGTTGAAATATCATGGATGGAATTTCTAATTGGGGGAAGAATGTAACAAACTTGAAATTTTAAATGATAATTAATTCATAAATAATTGTTTATTTTATTATATTATATATTTATTATATAAACAGATCAAATATAGATAAAATCAACTATTTAATTCATCAATGAAAATAGTTATATTAGTCAATGAATAAACACATTAAAATTCAAATTAATAGAAGTGGAAAAAATAGAAAATAGAAAATATACAGTGGGAAAATATGAATCTCCAAAATCTACTAGAATCATCCCTCCTACGAAAAACCCTATAGAAATGAAATAATATATTAAAAAACAATCAATATCTTAGAAAATGGAAATATATAACTCTAGGAGGGATTGTTGTGAATATTAAGTGATGTAATGAAGTGATATTTATATGAGGTAATGTGATTGTTGGAATATTAATGTGACTGTTGGAATAGTAAATAGACCGTTGGGAATTATAACCATAGCATTAGGAATAGTAACATGGCTGTGGGAAAAGTAATTATTATTAAAATAATAAATTTTGATATAAATAACATTTATCATGATAAATTTATGTCCGTATAGCTATCGTAAGGGAAAAAAATAAATATTATGTGTAAAAAAATTGGAGAAAATTTAAGCACATTTTTAATAAATTATATTTTAAGGTATTTCATAAAAATCATAATTTTTATATTAAAAAATATTATTTCCTATGATAGAAATTTAATCTATGAAAAATAATACCTTTTTTGAAATTATTATGTTGAAATTATTTTATGATTATTTTTTTGGTAACTTTTTGAAACACATAAATTTTCATGTGAATTGAAAAAACAAAATTTTTTTGTAACTAGTGTATCTAAAATTACATCATTCATGATGTAAAAAACTAATAATTTATAGAATATGATGTAATGCCTCGACCTTTGTTACCCATAATTGGTGCATTATTACATAAAAATGGCATGATCACAATGGATCAAGTCCTGAAAGATCGATCAATTTAGTAGCCTTGGAAGTACTAGATACATACATAAGTTCTACATTAAATTATGAAATAAAAAACAAAAAAACATTCGGTCCCCTTTGAACACACTCATATCCCTTATCCTATCCCTTCAGTTAAATCATAATATACTTCTTCATATCCTGGAAAAAAGAAAACATAAGAAAGGGGCGAGCTCAGATGCTCAGTAAGGATAACAATATAGTAGAAACTATCATAATTAAGCGTAAACAATTAAATAAATGTATAAGACTAAAACACAAGACTTTTAAACATAAAACACATCATAATATGGAAAATATAAATCAAATAATTCCATTTACTTATTCCCATGGATATTCTACAAGTCAAATAATCAAATGTAATATCAATAACTAATTTCATAATTATGTAATGCATAATGTCGGACATCATAACCACATAGTCAAGGCCTCGTGCCAAGACTAAAAATAAGATTTTTCAAGGCCTTGTGACAAGACATTAGTTTGTCTCATGAGGTCTACCGATGCATCGAGGAGATATAGCACGCTCCACCCATCACTTATTAAGTCCAATGCATTCCTCATATGAAAAGGATAAAACCTAACATAAACATTCATATTAAAACCAATAAACTAAATGTTAATAATTTAACCATAAAACCTGAATGGTATAAAAATAACACATCCATAGTCAAACATATCACAAAACCAACAATACAATATGGATTTTTTTATCATAATAAATCAACTTCAAATAAGTGTGAAATACATCAATGGATGTTGACATAGATGAAATAAAAACTATTTGAAAGAAATATCTATTTCTATATTGAAATAATTTAAAAGTCACATAATTATAAAATAAAATAACTATTTTTAAAATATTCTTATAATCTTGTATGGGAAGCATTGAATATATTATAATGGTGGAAAATAGTTGCACCTGCCGTATACGTTAAAAAAACATTCTTACTTTAATGTGTTGAAAAGGTCAAAAAGTACCTAGTTTGGTAAACGACTGAATGATTCCAATCAAAAAAATAATAAAAAGTAAAAAAAGGGTATAAATTAATTTAACCAATATTATTGGAAATGTTAAAAATATTTTGAAATACATTTTTAAGAAACATGGATGTGGATGATAAAGAGGTCCGGTAGATACTCACATATAAACAACATCAGATAATAAAGTGATTGTAAAATTAACCCTAACCTTGTTCATTTTCTTGGTAGAGGGTATGTTAACCTCCTGAATAATAGATAAATATTTTATATTAAATTATAAATTAACCAAATACATAAATATGATATCATATATGATCTTTTAATATGGCTTTGTTAATACTATTTTAGCAGTGTCATTGTTCCCGGTGTTAACTGATTCATTTTACTTTTTATGTATTGTTGAGTAAGCCTTGATTGTTATTAATAGGATGTATTTGATTCATATAAAGAATGATATTATGTTATTAAAAATTATTTTTAGTCATTAAATTAAAATTATTCTTGATTGGTTATTATGGGGAATGAATCTCATCGTGTTCGTGGAGACGGTAATCTGTACGTACGCATGAGTGACAATACCATTCTACTGATGGTGAAATATTATGTAATTTAATGTTATATCATATATACAGAATCATAAATATGTTATATTTATTATTTACATAAATTATACTCATTATTATACCCATCCTAATAATGATGTGTTGAATAACAAACAACACCACGATTTAGAGACGGTAAGTCGTATGTACACACATATGGTGACTTTTTCATTCATAGGATGGATAGAATAATGAATATAGTTTTACCATATTTATAATAACATAATAGTATATAGAATGTACAAGTGTTATTATTTTGGTATGGAAACATCAATGAACGAGGAAGTGGAAGAATAAAATAACAATGAAAGAGGTGATGAAATTATTACCTCTTCTTTGGGTGCTCCCTTTTGACTTGATCAAAACAGCTCATTAGGTCATATTTCTGTTCAATGTAAGGACTCTAGGATTAAATAATGGTAGTTGAGAAGATATTTTTGTAGGGTTTTTTCCATGAAAAATGGATTTGGGGGTGTGATGTTGAGAGAAGGAGAAGTACCCTTTTATAGGAGTGGTGAGGGTCACTTTTGGAAAAGCTTGAAATATTGATTTATTATACATTCATATTCGGTTTAAAATGGCTCCAAAAGGATTAATTTCTAGGATAAGGTGGTTTTGGGTTGAAAACCTCTCAACCAATAGGTTTTATGTAGGTTTAGGTGACCATATTGATCTTAAATTTTAGATTTAACTCTTAGTAAAATAGTTTAACTTTTACCTTGTATTCTTGTATTATTATATAAAATTGTCAATAAACATACGATAAATATCCAATTGAAGCCCAAGTGGTTAATTAAATACATATCTATTAATATATAAGTCTTTTTTCCAAACCTTATATTTTTATGAATATTATAACAATTAATAATATATTATTTGTTTTAAAACTCATTTAGGTCAATTTTGACACTATTCAGTATTTAGTTTTTTTGAAAGTCAAAAAAACATGATTACATCCAAAAAATAAATATATTAAATATATTATATCATGTCATATTAACCTATAAAATTTCTCGAATTCATAAAAAGTCTCAATTTACATTTATTTGGTTAATTATAATATCATTTATTTTAATCATTCATTAATAAGGTAATAATTGCATCATCATTGTGTCATAACTAAATTTAATTATTTTTTGTCTCAATATTATAAATAAAATACCATTATCTATGAAATATTTATAACCTCATAATTAATATTTATAGTCGAATTTATCTTATGTATAACCCCATATTAAAAATGTTTTAGTTATGTATTTTTGAATTTACCACTTTTAACTCTTCATTAAATAAAATAATAATAAATGTCCTAATCTAACCCATGTGGATCAAAGAGGATAATATTTTATTCTGAAGGTTTATTTTACTCTAAAAACCATATCCAATAGAATTAATATAGGTTTTAGGGTAATTATAATATCATTTTTACCTTTAATTACCATATTTACTTTTAATCATGGTAAATAAAATTCACAAGTTACTTTTCCCCAAAAATTATTTTATTCCTGTTGAACCATATTTTACTTAATGATATCAACCATGTCTCTCGGATTTTTGAAATTCAATTCACAAAAGTGGTAAAATTACGTTTTATAAAAAATTTCAAATGTTCCTAGAAGGTGGGTAAAAGACGTTGAATTGTTCAATAAAATTTTATACATATAACTTTATTATAAAATGACTCCAATGAATTTAATTGAACATATATAGTTATTATGTAACTATTTTGACCTAAAATAAATCTAAATAAAATATATAATTATTTAAATAAAAGTAGGTTTTAAACAATAATGTAGTGTTTTTCACTATTCATCAAAAATTGAATGTTTTCAGAAAAATCACTAAAATTCACCCTAAGATAATTTTGATCTTCCAAATCCAAAAATTAAGTCCATTTTGGAAAATAAAATTTTTTAAATTTCGAAAAGTGGGTATTACTATTCATAAAAGCTAGTTTGATTGGTCGTGGTGTACTAGAACTCAATGTTGCGTACATCGCAAGCTATTGCATTATTCCTAGAGAAATGTACCTTGGAAGATTTTGGTGTTACATTTTTACCTCTTTCAAATAATTTTGTCGTCAAAATTTCTAGAATACAACTGCATAAAAATATTCTAGTGGTTCTTTATCATAGTTTCCTCGGGTCTCCACGTTGCCTCTTCCATCTTATGGTTTCTTCATAGAAAATTACCAGATGAGTCGTCCGATTTGTCAACATTAGTTCTCTAGTATCAAGAATCTTGACAATATCTTCACAATAAGACAAATCATGTTCCAATTCTATTTCTCCATAGGTGAGTACATGCATTGGGACAGGCATGTATTTTCTCAACAGTGATACATTGAAAACATACTGATCTTTGGAGAGACATGGAGGTATTTCCAAAGGGTAAGATACAACTCCAATTCATTCTATAATTTTGAAATGTCTGATGTACCTAGGACTTAATTTACCCATCTTACTAAATCGTATAATACCCTTCCATGGAGATACCTTCAAGAAAACATGATCTCCAACTAGAAATTATGAATCCTTCATTCATTTATAGACATAGCTCTTTTTCCTAATTTGAGCTGATTTGATGTGCATTCGGATAATATTCACCTTTTCCATTGTTTCCTCAATAAGTTCTAGTCCTACGAGTTTACTTTCACCAACATCATCCCAAAAAGTTGGTGTGCAACATCTCTTTCCATATAATGCTTCATATGGTGCCATCTGAAAAATTCAATGGAAGCTATTGTTATAAGAAAATTTACTAGAGGTAAATATCGATCCCAAATACCTTGAAAGTCAAGTGAGAAAGATCTCAACATGTATCATATGGTTGGAATATTCTATTCCGATTGTCCATCAGTTTGAGGGTGGTAGGCAGTGCTCAAATGATGTTCAGTATCTAGGGACTTCTAAAGACTTTTCCAAAATATGGATGTAAAATGGGGATCATGATTAGAGACAATCGATAGGGGTACTCCATGAAGTCTTAAAAGGTCATTAATATATATTATTGTTAAACGTTCAAGTCTCAAATATTCTCTTAGAGCAATAAAATGTGGTGACTTGGAAAGATGGTCAACAATGACCCATATTGAATCATTCCTTCTAAGAGTATTTGGTAGCCCCATGTCAAAGTCCATCGTAATATCATCCCATTTCCACTCAGGTATGGGAAAAGGTTGCATGACTCTTCTAGGATGTTTTCTTCCAGCCTTCACCTGTTGAAAAACCATTCATCTTGACACATAATCATAAATCTCACTCTTCATGTTGTCCCACCAAAATTGATTCTTCAAATCTCTATACATCTTGGTGCTACTAGGGTGTATAGAGAAATTGAAGCTATGAGAATCATCCAAAAATTCCCTTTTTAGATCAGGTATATCAGGAACACAAAGTCTCTTCCCAAATTTCAAAATTCTATCTTCATATATGAATTCAATAAATCTCTAATCATTCATAGCTTTAATTTTATTTTGAAACTCCCCATCATTAGTCTGTGAACATTTTATCCTTTCTAGTAAAAATTTTTTGGAAACCATTTGAAAAAGTATTGATGTTTCACATTCTATGATTATTCCCATATCCATATTTACTAGATCCATGAACATGGGATACCTTTCAAATATCATCTTGTTCAAAACTCCATGATCCTTTTTGCTCAAAGAATATTCCACCTTATTTGCCTTCCCTGGGTGGTAGTGTATAGTTTAATCATAATCCTTGATTAGTTCAATCCATTGTCTTGACTCATGTTGATTTCTTTCTATGAGAAAATGTACTTCAAACTCTTGTGATCGGTATATATCTCACATTTTTCACCATATATGCATTGTCCCCATATCTTCAAAGAAAAGACTACAGCTTCTAACTCCATATCATGTGTGGGATATTTTTGTTCATGAATTTTTATTTGTCCTTATGCATAGGCCATAACTCTATAATTCTACATAAGAACACAACCAATTCCTTTCATTGAATCATCACTATAAATAACAAACCCATAATTTCTCGATGGTAGATTCAAGATAGGAGAATTGAATAATCTTCTATTCAGTTCATCAAAACATTCATCAAACTCTTTTGTCCAAAAAAATTTAACCCCTTTACATGTGATCTTGGTTAATGGGTTAGCCAATCGGGAAATATTATGGATGAAAAACTGATAATAACCTGATAAACCAATAAAATTGTGTACCTCAGTTATACTCATCATTTACTCCCATTCTTGTATTGCTCTTGTATTAGAAGCATCAATAGAGATTCCATCCTTAGAGACAATATGTCTAAGAAAACAAATCTCCTAAATCCAGAATTCAGACTTTCTAAACTTCCCATATAATTAATTTCTTCTAAGAGTCATTAGAATAGTGCACAAGTTATTTTCATGATCTTTGTAGCTTTTGAAGTATACCAAGATATCATCAATAAATACCCCTAAAAATTCATCAAGATATTCCTTGAAAAATATATTCAATAGATCCATGAAGATAGAGGGTTCATTAGACAGTTCAAAAGGCATTATTGTAGACTCATAATGCCCATACGTGGTATGAAATGGTGTATTCAGAATGTTTTCCTTCTTCACTCACAATTGATGATATCCAGATCAAAGGTCAATCTATGAAAAATATTGAGCACCATGATGTTAATGGAATAAATCATCAATGAGAGGTAAGGGATACATGTTCTTTATTGATATAGCATTGATCTCCATGTAGTCAATGCACAGCCTCATAGATCCATCTTTCTTCTTAACAAAAAGAACAGGGGCTCCCCATGGAGAAACACTAGGGGGATTAAATCCTTTATTACACAATTCCTCTAGTTGTTTCTTTACATCCACTAATTCCAAAATTTCCATTCAATAAGGGCTCCTCGATATGGGCCTTGAACCAGGAATTAAATCAACGGAAAACACAATTTCTCATTCTGGAGGATGTCTATGTAAATCATCTGGAAACACATCAACATATTATGAAAAAATAGGTACATCCTCTATTTGAACATTCCATTCCTCACCCACTGTTATTTCACTCTCTTCCTCCCCAACAATTAAATTTTATAGATCTACTAGGGGTTGATCTAGATGAGAATTAGATGGTGAAATTTCTGCTCTAAAGATAAGGTACTCTTTATCATCATCGAAAATTGTAACCTCCTTCTTCGTAACATACATTTTCACCACATGGTCCGAAATCCAATCTATTCCAAGGATTATATTAAATTATATCATGGGTATGACGATGAGATCAGCAGATAATGCATGTTTATATTCCCTAATGGGAAGTGATTCCCAACACATTATTGCAACGATACTTCACTTAGGAGTTTTTACTGAAAACTACGATGTTAAATAAAATTTTAATTATCTAATTTCATAACAAACTAGGAAGAAATGAAATAATTCAATGATCCAATATAAAATAAAGCATTGGCTAAATTTGAGGAAACCATTAAAATACCTGCTACCACATCATTTGGAGATTCAGCCTCAGAAGTAGTGAGCACATAATCTTGGCCTTGCTCCCTTGGCCTTTTATGAGGTAAGTGTACTCAGAGCTTAGGACATTAATTTGAAGAATGCTCTAATTCTCTACAATTGTAGCATTCAACATTGACAACCTCTTTCTTTCCCTTTCAATCACGATATTGGTGGCCTTTTTCACCACACTTGTAATAGACTCTCATTCCCTTATGGAAAGTACCATGGTGTTTCTTCCCACATTTACTATAGGATAGAAATTCCAATTTTCCCTTATTCCCCTTATTTCCTTTTTCAGAGTGTTCATCAGATCTCTTTTTCTCATTCTTTTCTTTAAAGTCGTAAGACTTAGAGAATTACATATCTCTCTTGATAGCACATGAGACAATATATTCTTACGATGAGAAGGATTGTGATAATAATGCTCAATAGATAAATGGGTTAAACCCATCAAATAATAGATCAATATTACTCCTTGTGTTATGTATATAATCTTCTGCATGCCTTGCAAACCTTTTAAAGTTAGCCTCATACTATGCGACATTCTCATCCTCCTTTTTTCTCGGACTCATAAAATGTCTTTCCATATTCGCTCGATGGTCACGAAGAATGTATTTTTCTATGAAAATCTCTTTAAACTCCCTCCATTCTATATTTGATAGTTGTTCATCCAAATTTGTGTTTTGAATTAATGACCACCATTGATCTCCATCTCCTATGAGGCAATAAACTATCATGAAAACTTTTTCCCTTTCACTACTCCCCAAAGTGTGAAATATTTTCTCTGAGGAACTTATCCATTGCTTAGATACAAATGGATTTTTAGTACCATTTAATGTTAGTGTTTGTTGCCTCATAAAGCGGTTTAACATTGATCCTCCACGTTGTGGATCAGGGTCTTGCATATGGGTAAGGTTATTATTCATAACCTGAGTGAGTTTTCACAGTATGGTTATAGGTTGTTCAGTACTGGTTTCATCACCAACTCCAGTATAATATTCTTGAGTAGTAGGTCATTCCCTAAATGGATTACATGTATTGATATGATTTTTATTCCTTCTACTAGACTCTAATTCTAAACATTGTCATACACTAGATTAGTTTATGAATCACAATACATAATTCCAAACTAGTAAAATACCTAACATAAATAGAACAGTTCATTCATATAATCCATAATCATAAAAAATGTTTTGTTTGAGGAATTATTCACTCATAAATCCTTCATAATGGGTTTTAAAGAAAATGTGAATTATCCTAAGCATATTCCCCACAGTGTTTTGTCCCAGAGTGCAGTAAGGCAAGTTTTCGTGAACCAGGATACCCCGAGTCAAGCCTGAAAATCCTTGTCGGAGTTTTTACTCTGAGGTATAAATGTACCAGAGCCGCCTCAACCTGCTCGTATCCAAACAGGGATGTATTTCATCTAAAATACACGAAAGTTCTACACTACCAAAATTCAAGGAAGTTATTCTATACTAATCCTTAAAACCCTTATTAGGGTAATGTTATCTAATCATAGTTTTTCTAAATATGGCTTCCAAGGTTTGTACTAAACATCCTCGGATACCAACTGTAATGCCCCAACCCTAGTTACCCAAATTCGGTTCATTATTAAAAATCACTGTCATGATCACAAGGGATCATGTTCTGAAATACTGATCATTTTAGTAGACTTGGAAGTACTAGATACATACATAATTTTTACATTAAATTATGTAATAAAAAAACCTTGTGTCCCCTTTGAACACACTCATATCCCTTAGCCTATCCTAATAGGTCAATCATAATATACTTCTTCACATCTTGGGAAAAAGAAAACATAAGAAATGGGTGAGTTCAGATGATTGGTAAGGACAACAATAGAGCGGAAACTATCATAAATAAGCCTAAACATTTAAGGCAATGTAAAAAACTAAAAAAATACATTTAAAAATAAAATTATGGATAATATGGAAAATATAAATCAAATAATTCCATTTACATATTCACATCGATATTCTACTAGTTGAATAATCACATGTAATATTAATAACTAATTTTATAATGATGGAATGCATAATGTCAAACATCATAACCACATATCCAAGGCCTCATGCCAATACTACAAAACAAAATTTTTCAAGGACTTATGTTGGAACACTAGTTTCTCTCAAAATACATACTGATGCATCGAGGATCTATAGTGGGCTCCACCCATCACTTTCTAAGTCTAATGCCTTCCTCATATGAAAATGTTGAAACATAACATAAACATTCGTGTTAAAACCAACATACAAAGTGTTGATAATTTAACCATAAACCATGAATGGTATAAAAATAACACATCCACAATAAAAAATATCATAGAACCTTAAATACAATATGGAAGATTGTATCAAAACAAATAACTTCAAACAGTTGTGAAATCAATCAAAGGATGTTGAAATAGATGAAATGAGAACTATTTGAAAGAAATATCTATTTATATTTTAAAATTATATAAAAGATAAATAATTATAAAATAAAAAATTTATTTTGAAAATATTATTATAATATTGTAAGGGAAGCTTCAAAGATTTTATAATGGAAGAAAATAGCCACACTCACCGTATACGTTAAAGAAACATTCTTACCATATTTTTTTGAAAAGTTCATAAATTATCTTGTTTGGAAAACAATGAAAATATTTCATAAAAAAAATTCATAAAAAGTCAAAAAGAGAATAAATGACTTAAACCCATATTCTTGGAAATAGTAGAAATGTTTTGAGATAAATTTTTAAGAAACACAGATGTGGATGATAAAGAGTTCCTAGTAGATACTCAGGAATAAACAACCTGGGATAATAAAGAGATTATTAAATTAACCCTTACCTAGTACATTTCCTTGGCCAAGGGAAATTTAAGCTATGGTATAATATTTAAATAATTGTTATTAAATTATAAAAGAACCATATACATAAATATGATATCATATATAATCTTTTAATACTGCTTTGTTAATAATATTTCAATAGTATCATCGTTTCGGGTGTTAACTGATTCATTTTCCATTATATGTTTTGTCACATTTGTCATGTTTGTTATTGATAGGATGTATTTGATTCTTGTAGGGTCCGGAAAAAAAATCCGCAAAGGAGAATGATGATCCCCTTTAACTCAAGGGAGATTCTACCCAATTTCCCCTCAAAAGGATTGGGAAAATGTGGACAATACTCAAGGATGGTGAAGGAGGAACTGGTCCACGGACCGGTCTAATGTTAACAATGCACGACCAGTTCCGCGAAGCGTCCCTCCTCCCAGGACCGTCGTTGTTCGCGAGATGGAGGCGTAATTCCTCTGCGGTCGCGAGGTGGGATAGGTGCCAACCCAGTTCACCATTCCGGACCGCCCCAACCACGAGCAGCCTCAGCCGGCCCGAACCGCCTCCACTGTCGTTCGTGAGATGGAGGTGGAAATACTCCGTGGTCATGAGGTGGGATAGGCGCCAACCTGGTTCACCATTCCGGACCGCCCCAACCGCGAGCGGCGTCAGCCGGCCCAAACCGCCTCTACTGTCGTTCGGAAAATGGAGGCGGAACCCTCCGCAGATGTAAAGCACTCCTTGAGTTCGGTTCACGGAGGAGTGTTAAATACCCCGCGAATTACGGATTGACCAAGTCATCCGTGAACCGGGTTTTCGGTCATGGGCCTCCACAAAAGGTGTTGCATGACCATAGATACGTCTTTTTCCCCTCTCTATAAAAGGAGATTGAGGAAGTGGAGAACATAGAGGAGATAAGTCAGATTCAGGTGGAAGGATTTCGAAGGAAGGCTTAGGATTTCGAAAGTTCCAGTTCGCGAACCAAAGAAGGTAGGAACCTAGGAACGAACTAAGAAGGAACTAAAAAAACGCATAATAACTTGGTGAACCGCGAACATAAAATAACAAAGAAGAGAAAACTGTGAACCAGGGTCCCTCCGCAGATGTACTCCCCGCGGACCAAGGATTTTATGCCTCTTTTCTGATCCGCCACACCGCGTAGCACCCTCCTACGCGGGCGAAGCCCCGACAGACAAGCCTCCAGCCGGCGCCGCCCTTGGCCACTGCTGCCTGCATGGAACACTCCGTGGACCACCCTGGTTCACGGATCGAACCCAGAGCCATGAACCACCATGGTTTGCGGGATGCCCATCTGTCTGCGGAACACCTCGGTTCGCAGACGACCTCTCTAGCCACGTAGCACTTCCCTACATGAAGGGTGCCACCACCCATACACCTACATGGCCTGCCAAAAACTTCATATTTCCCATTCCCCGAGCCAGATAAAATCCTTCTAATTTCAATCCGGTCTGATCCTTCGCAACCTCCTCATTAGCCTACTCATCGGCCCCGAGCCGAGGCCTCCACCAGAGCCACCGGATCCATGTGGTGTAACCCTCAGGCGCATCAGTGCGCCATTTTGAGTTCACATATCCATGGTAATCAAGGTAAAAGGGGTTGCCCCGACCCTTGGGAGGATTCCCGAATCATGCAAGGGCTCACATTCCCATGGTAATGCGGGGTCTGAGCCCAAGATCCCCCCTTTCAGTCTCTACTCGCCAGGATGGGGGACTACTTGCTTCGGTGGTCGGGCACTTATCCCCTCCCCATAGAGAGGGTGGGATACCCATATGAAGTCATCCTTCCCCATGCACCTTGGTACTTCCCCAGTTACTTCCCCAGAGAACAAGAGAGGTAATGGTCACAAGAACACCCCTTTCCCTCTCCCGCTGCGCTTTGTCACCATGGGCGTCCATCCTGGAGTAAGCCCCGACTTAATGGGTCGCCCTCATGCGTAAGCCCCACTCCACTTCTCACGGACGCACCTTTCGCGACGTGATCCTCTGGTCCCTGCTACCTCTTGTTTCTCACACTGAGCATGACTCACGTGGTCTTAGAGTAAGCATCGACCATGACATCCTCTTATTGGCCTCCTCATAGTGTAAGCCCCAATCCATCACCATGCGCCTCCTCAGTGTGTAAGCCTCGATCCATCACCCTGGGCCTCCTCAGAGTGTAAGCCCCAATCCATCATTCTGGGCTGCCTTAGAGCATAAGTCCCAAGCCAATACGAACTACGAGGAATTTGATTCCCTACCATAGGGATACGTTGGAAGCCTCCATGAGGTTCAAGACCGATCACAAATGGACCCCCGGGTCCACCTTCATATCGGTTCTCCGATGCTCCCCTTGCGAACTACGTGGACTTTGATCCCTGTCCCCTAGGTAGGGTACGTAGGAAGCCTCCATGAGGTTCAATCCCAACAACCGACCAACCTGACTATCTTTACATCAGTTCACTGCACCACTCCTAGTGCCGCTTCAATGTGTTCCGACTCCTTGGGGTCATTAATCCAATGAGGGATGGTAAACCTCGAGCGTAAATGATTATGAACCCCTACGTTCAGCTGACCATTGCCAACCATATGAAATCTGTGGATACTATGCTTGGTTATAAATCAAAGATTCGCGAACATATGAATACATCTTAAATCTATAAGAGAGTCCCGGAACATGCAATAATTCCCCCCAAAAGGGTGCGATGAGCCCAACTTCCCATCCTCTCGACCAATGTGTGTTCTTAAGCATCGCTGGTCAGACCATCCAGCGAACGCTTGCCTTTGGAAAGTAGGTCCACAAGTCATAAGATACGAAACAGTTGGTAATTTCGAGACCGACCCGAAAAAAAATGGTGAACCCGACGTGAATCATTAACCAAGCATGATGGATTTAACCTAATTCCATTGTGTTCCCCATTTTACTCCTAAGGAGGTCCAAACAAGGTCATTAATTACGCATGGGATCATGAGATGCTACTTTGATGGGTTTTCTACTTGTATTTGCTAAAAAAATTGCAGGTACTACCTTAAAAACTCCCTTCGATCCAATGGGGTCCTGAAGGAACTCACAAGTGCGTGCTTTGAACTACGCAATGACAAGACTTCATCTCCTACGTGGGATCCCGTCACCCAACCAGCGTCTTCAATGCTGGGTCTCGAACGCGCAGATCTGAGAGTACCACGTGAACGGTACTCTCCCAATGGTGGAGGCAGCCATGCATGCCCTCCAATCTGCCAAAACTCGTCGGTCGCATGCCCAACAGTGGCTACAAAGGAAGATCCAGACAACCCCTATTGTTGTCTCCAACCATTTCGGGAGTCTATCCCTAGAATGGGACAATGCATACCTCCATTATCTTAGGGAGGCGGATGAGGTCGACGTTGAGGACTTCATCCCCACCGAACGAGGGTTCCGCTCCAAGGCCGTTGCCGGTAGACGTCATCGCGTTCACGCCACGATTCAACATCCTTGCGCCAAGGAGGATGTTTCCCCGAGGATTCAGGCCCACGCTCCCTGAGCTCTGGCCCCTCGGACCGCCCGACGAGGGCAGAAGACGTACAATCAGGGACCGGTCATCACCCTGGTCCCTGAGGAGGAGCTCCGCTGCCCAGCCACTGAGACGTACCACGAACAGGCACCTACACCTGTTCGCTCCTCTCGAGCCCACCATCCAGACATGGCGGCATCATATAAGCCGGTGCGCATCCCCGCCGAGCTCCATCAAGCCCTTCGCTCATATAGGACGACATTTACCAGGCAGGTACCTCTCCCTTCCTAGGGTCGTGAAGCCCACCAACCTGCCATGGTGGCGACCCGGCGCCTGTAGGACCAGCTCCTAGCAGTTTCTTCTAACACCGGCCATCCTGATATAGTGGCGATCAATAAATCCCGCCACCCAGATGTGGTGGAAAATCATAGGTAGGCACGTCTCCCTGTCAACAAATTCCACCGACTCAATACGGTGTGAAACCAATATATGCAGAGCCAGCTCCTTGTGGATGCAAGTAAAGTCCGCCATCCCAATTTGGCAGAAAACGGAGAGATTAACTAGTGTATCCGGGTACATGGGAAGATTCATTCACCTGCCTCGACACAGGAGAATTGTCAGTACCCACTGACCACCGGAGGACTGGAGTAGGATATTCCTACTCCGATACCGGAATGGGAATTCATACCCGTTCCAGCCAAAGATGTATCTTTTCATATCTTGGAAATGATGGATGAGCAGGTACCGATCTCATATCACATCTTGCCGACTTTCCAGAGTGTAATTGCATCAGCGGAAATAGCAAGGACTCAGGCCCGTGATCCCATCTCCCCAATTTAGGCAACTCATCTAAGAGACAAGATAGACGCCTCAGAGCAGATCTGCATCCCTGATTCTGCCCAAGAGGGTCGACGACCATATTCCGCGACGCAAGGGCAACCCGATCAAGTAGATTCACTCATTCCAACTGGGGGACAACCGTCCATCACGGTGGATGCTCCATCGTAGGCATATATACCTGCTAAAAGTCAATATGTTTGTCGTCATATCCTGGCAAAATCACGGGACCCAATTAGACAGGGACCCAAAGGTGAAGGTCGTTGTCAACAGCAGACGGTCCTCGCTGCTCCCAAGAGAGAAACCAAAACGCACCAAAGGCAGCCAGAAAATAAAGAGGGAGTTCATGACTCCGCTCTACTGGAAGCTAGGGTTACAAATACCTCTAAGCATACAAAAAAGGCTTAGAACCCTGCCCATCCATTAATATATTATGGGAGTGTCAGTAGCAGTTGCGAAGGTCCTCCCCGCAATCTCACTTCCAACAGATCTGAAGGTCCTCCCCAGAGCACCCGTGGGGGCCTCCCCCGCGGGCACATAATGACCAATCACGAGAGCTCCTCTTTTGATGCGAGTCATGGGAACCCTCCACGTGGCTAGAAGATCGAGCAAAAAGAAGGTCCTCCACTTGTTGTGGTACACCCCGAAGGTCCTCCCTGGGGTATACGCTGCAAACACTCTCCATGCAGTGGGACCACATATTATGATAGTAGTCCTCGCTATCATAGTCACAACAGCAGAGGCCCTCCCCACAGTGACGTCTCATCACGACAAGAAGGTCCTCCCCTTGTCGTGTCTTTCCCTCAAGGTCCTCCCCAGGGGTTACACTGCAACGGAACTCCATGCATCCAGGCATCAGATCACGGTGGTAGTCCTCTCCACCTTGATAACGGAGGTCCTCCCCGTAGAGACGTCAAGCAACGAGAAGGCCCTCCCCTCGTTGTGGTACATTGTAGAGGCCCTACCCAGGATGTACCCCACAGATATTCTCCCTGCGGCAGCAGTAATGGTAGTCCCCGCCATTGCTGCAGCTGTGATGGTAGTCCTCACCACCATGACTGCCATAGCGAAGGTCCTCCCCGCATTGGCCCCAAGCAACAAGAAGGTCCTCCCCTTGTTGAAGTGTGCCCTAAAGGTCCTCCCCAGGATGCACATCGAACATCAAGCCATGATGGTCATCCTCACCATGATGGAAGTTGTTACGAAGGCCCTCCCCGTAACGACGCTATGTAGCCATAAAGTCATCCCCTTGTTGTGACACACCTTGGAGGTCCTCCCCAGGGTGTGAATTGCAAATGACCTCTATGAAGTGAAGCAACAAGAAGTAATGATAGTCCTCACCATTACGACCACCATTGTAGAGTTCCTCCCTGTGATGACATATCATGTCGACAGGAAGGTCCTCCCCCTGCCAAATCAAGCACATAAAAGCCCTTGTATGCTGAGGAACTCAAAAGGACAGGATCAATCATGTCATATTCCCAGTTAGTCACCGAAAACATCCTTCTGCAATCAAGATATGGTCTAGGTCCGCGTTCATCCTCTAAACCACCTCGGAATCGCCCAAAAAATGATTCAGCACCTACCGGTCCCACAACCTCCGACCACATTGGCAGCGAGCATCTCAGTTGGGCCGACCAGGTAGAGGAGACACTGGTGGAGGAGTATGACGATATGTTGCACCTGAGGAAATAACTAGCTAGGGATGATATACCAGTTATGTTTTGGCATAAGGCCACCTCTGAGTTCGACATACCCAGAGAGTTTTCGGAAGAATGTGTTCACAACATGCACCATAATATATAGACAACCCTCTGCCGAATGAAATCAAGCTTCCTGCCCTATGACGGGTATGTAGAACATGTCAAGACAATAGGAGACCTCCTGCATCACATTGACCTAGAAGCTCTTCCTTCAGCACGACAACAACGACCTGAGAGGCGTAATGGAAACATAGAGATAACCTTCCTCTATGCGCTGCACCAGCTGCGCCGCCTCATCAGTGACGCTCCGATGGGAGTCCATATCAGAGGATGGGGAGAACATGGATCTCTGCATTTCACTCCACTCCCCTCCCAAAATAACCCTTTCAGCATGGTGTCTTGAAACGTCATCACATCAAGACGGCAATCGAGTGGTCTCTCTATTCAAGAAAGGCAACACACCCAGCAGAGTCAGGCCTTGAGTAAGTCCTACAAGCATCAGGCCTGACGGGAAAAATCCATTCAAGAACTTCTGAATCAGGCCACTGAGAGCATACAACATGCCTCTTTTCTAAGAGAGACCAATCATCGATATTTTCTTGCCTCCCCAGAAGGGATTTATTCATAGAAGAACTCGGCACGAAACCCAGTTCACCCCCGAATGGCGACACACAAGATCAGGAAGGTAGCGATAGTCACAGCCACTACTGCAATCCAAGGTCAGCCCCAGCATGAAAGGTTGGGGGAATTTTTAACAACAAATGCCCCCTTAAGACAAATAAATCCGGGAAGATACTCGATGTCCAAGGAAAGGAGCCAACCCCAGCCCTCAGGGCTGGGGGCATTATTACCCCCTCAACAACAACCTCTCCCATGAGAGTCAGTATTCTCTTGTCTAGGGAGGAAAATCAGAGGAGGAGGTTCCCGTCCTATCCCGTCATTTGAATCTTCATCCCCTCCGAGAGTGAGGCACACCTTAAGGTCGCATCGAAGAACTCTATGCATCACCCTTCAACAAGAAGTCCAAAGGCAATCCCAGGTGATGAAAGGGATGGCCAACAGAAGACGCGGGAGATCATCTTCACATTCGGAAGATGACATATTCTCTGCCACGCGATATGCATCTATCAACTTCATATAGGTTAACCCCTTGGGTGACACCATAGATATTATAAATCAGGAGGGATCGGGAGACGATAGTTCCGATCAGGCTATGACTCACAACGAACCACTAGGTGTGCACACCCAGAACGAGAGGGCCGCCCTAAATATGATCATCCTTCTAGCCAACCCTCATCCGCCTACCCTGCGAGCTTCCAACAAGGACAAGAACAAAGAACTGGATACCCTTAACCCGCCTCCTTCTCTCGACAATGATGAGCCACTCACGCTCGAAGAGAGATTCTCTCGATAGAAAGAGGAGATGAAATAATTGAGGCGGCTTAACGTCGAGCTACTCCAGAGGAACTACCTTATCGAAAGTACATCCCAAGAGGATCCACATCATGCACTCCCAACAAGTGCACCTCAAAGACTAATGTTTTCCCTGGAAAACGAAACACGGTCAGGGGTCCCGTCCAACGAGGCTCCCGGACCATCCAACTAGTTAAACGTAGATTTGGATGAATACCAAGACATCCCTCCACTCAGGAAGAAAATGGAGAAAGTACGCCTGAACCCTTAGAAGGTGCCACAAATAGTACACTCACCCCTAGTTTCATCCAACCTGGATCCTCAGGCAATGCCTCGGGCTACGCCTGCCCAGGACCGGGCCCAAAAGTATGTAAACCAGGGTCTCACCAACACCATAGAGGCACTAATAGTCTGATTGGAAGCGATGGAAGGTCAACGTGCTACGATACAGCCAGACCGGAAACCCTACCTGGATTGGGTGACCAACACACCGCCTCCACCCAATTTTGGGAGCTCTTTATTCCCTATCTTCAATGGATCAGGCGATCCGGAACAACATTTAATGCACTACACATCCTATTGAGACCCAATGATGGGAACTCCAGAGCAACATGAAGTAGTAAAACTCATATGCTTCATATGGAACTTGCAAGGATATGCCTTCGTCTGGTATACGAGTCTGCTAGACCAGTCAATAAAGAGATGGGAGTACCTTCGGCAGCAGTTCCTATTCCACTTCAGCTCAACGTTTCCCAAGAAAACGGTCAGCGAACTCATGAACTGAAAGAAGAGGGAGAACGAGAGGGTCTCAAATTTCATCGCCAGATGGAAGGGTCTGACCTATTCACTGAACAGGAAAATGCCTCAAGATGAGATGCTAGCCATATGCATCGATAATCTTCATGTTGAGCTGCGAACACCGTTCATACCAGTGGAGTGCACCACTGGCTTCCTCCATCTCTCAGCCATTGCCCATAGAATTGAGGACTCCCTACAGTGGAATAATTTGAAGTCCCTAATAACCTCACAGGCTCCTGCGAAAAGAGCCCCTAGTGCTGAAGCATCCGCTGTCACACTAAAGCCAGCCCCTGTTCCCGCTCCACCACTTAGGCCTCCACCAAATCGTCAAGGGCCTCCTACATATCAGCATCCGCCTCCGCCTAAACGGGATGATCAGCGAGGAAAAAAGCGGAACTAGTTTGAGGAACAAGGAAAAAAAAGTATAATCATTCTGAGACGATCAAGTTCGTGGCTACTTCATTGCTTCCATGAACTACAACTTGCTCCGCCTCCTAGAGATGAGGAAACCTAAAGAGGTCGGCCGCGATGACATGCCAGATTACTGCCCCTACCATCAGATGTTGGGGCACAGTATCCGAGAATGATTCGTCTTCAAAGAACTCCTGCTGAGGATGGTAGACTCCAAACAGGTCGAGCTGGGACAACCCCTGTGGCATGTATCTCTACCACCAACTCCGACAAAGAGGAGGGGTTGCAGAAATTCACCAGCAAGAAGGGGCAGAAGTTTGACAACTGAATGAATCAGAAGACTGTCAACCGAGCCCAGGGAATACTCTGAGATCAACTACAGCAGCCGATGTTGCCACCAACATCCCCTGAAGCGGAAGAGCCGACAGTATCGACCTCACAACCCTCCACAATCAGGTCATCCAGGAATAATCGAAGAAAGAGGAAACAATCGCAAGAGGAGCAGTCTGCGACGGGGCTAAAGTTAGTCCCGACCCTGGCAGATTATATGCCCTTGAATTCGGTGGCACGGGCACCGACCCACCAAACGACACCATCAGGGAAAACCGACCAGGTTGACCTGTCGGATAATGAAGAGCCAATATTTGGTTCTATTAACGTCATCCATATTATGGAATCATTCTCTGACGAAGGGTATGTTTACAAAACCGAGTTCCCTGTACAAGGAGCCGGGAGGAGGAATCGCAGAGGTAGGGGATACCAGGGGAGGTGCAGTCGCGGCTGAAACCAACCCTATGGTTGGACCCCGTCCCAAACTGTTAGTATTGCGGAAAACTGTGGGAGAGCCCTTCAATGGACTCAGCAAGAGAAATAATGCCTCTCCACCTCCACAATCAGCCACTCTGGCCCTGTTGTTCTGCGATACCCACAAGAGGAGGAACAAGTGTCTGGCCGCCTAGTTCGCACAAACAGACCGACTGAGCCAAGTCATCAAAATGCGGGAATTCCATAGATATATGACCATGTGGCTGGTCCCTCCTCGTCAAATGTTCCATCCCCTAAAGCACCCGCTAAGACTCTCCCGCCAATGGAGAAGCGTCGGCCGCTGTAGTAGAAATACGATATCTTTAAGCAGCTAGCATTGGTACCAGCCAAGCTGTCAATCCTAGATTCCCTAAGTCTATCAGCAGACCTCTGGGAGGCGCTTATAGAATCTTTGATCAGCCCCCAGGAGTTTCAAGATGAGGTAGTTGCCACCGAAATTTACCAGACGGAGACTTACTCGGTTGAATGCAACACGGTGATTTACTTCACCGATCTGGATGAAGATTCCATCATGCAAGGACACATCAAACCACTATATGTGTCCGGCACACTGAATGGTATTGATATCCGGAAATGCTTTATAGACAATGGCTCTGGAGTTAACCTCCTTCCACTACGGACACTCCGTAAGTTGGGCTACAGTGAGGATGACCTAATTCCCTCGGCCACAACTCTGTTGGGCTACGACAAGAGTTAGTAGAAACCAATGGGAAAAATTAAGATAAAGACCCATTTTGGTAACCTAGTAGCCTACACGAAATTCCTTGTGGTCCGACAGAGCACAACATTCAATGCCCTGCTGGGAAGGTCGTGGCTCCATAAGCACATCGATGTTCCTTCATCCTACCAACAGTGTATCAAGTATTGTGTCAATGGACAAAGTGGAACATTGCACACTGAAAAGTCCCCTTTCGAGCTCTTCGAGTCACATTACATTGACGTCGGGTTCTATGAGAAAAAGAAAAATAAGCCTTTGGTTGATGGTGTCTACTGTATTCCCGATCCAAATGGCCTGGAAATGGTTCCTGATGACCCCCTCAGGCAGCTGGGTAGAGACTATGTCCTTCCCATCAACCATGTTGAGAGTAGGAGTTCACGTACGGACGCACACTCGGGTATCCTCATGACTTAAGCCACGATGGACGAGCATGACAATGCGAGAACGTCCGCCAACCCTCAATCTGGGGACTAATACTCGCGTAAGGACGCCCACGAAACCTCTCCTCCGGACTCCCAAGAGCCCATGTGAGGAGCTCTCTCCTCGTCGGATCAAGAAGATGAGGACTTGGGAGAAGAAGAGGAGGAAGATCTCAGGGATGCACCCCCCACATTTGAGGAGGGTATCTCCACCACGGTGGATGAGCTCAGGGAAATAAACCTGGGTACCGAGGAAGATCTAAGGCCTAGTTTCATTAGTGAAGCCATGTCCCCTGAGGAGCACGAGGTATATACCTCTTTCCTGAGGCAATGTCGGGATGTTTTGGCATGGAATTACACAGAAATGCTGGGACTCGATCCTGAAGTTGCGATGCATCACCTGGGACTTCCAGAAGACCACCGGGCCTATAAACAGGCCGCCAGAAGGACGTACCCCTCACATGACGCCAAAATAGAGGCTGAAGTCGATAAGATCATTAAAGAAGGCTTCATTTGGGAGGTCCAGTACCCCATTTGATTGTCCAACATCGTCCCTGTCAAGAAAAAGAGCAGAAAAATCCGTGTCAGCATTGACTTCAGAGATCTCAATCGGCATTGTCCGAAAGACGATTTCCCAGTCCCGATCAATGAATTATTAATCGATGCGATGACCGGGTATGAGGCTCTATCCTTCATGGATGGCTATTCTGGATATAATCAAATCAGGATGGCCCGAGAAGATGAAGAGGCCACTGCATTAAGGGCCCCTAAAGGGGTATTCTGTTAGAGGGTCATGCCCTTTGGTCTCAAGAACGCTGGTTCCACATATCAGCGTGCCATTCATCGGATCTTTAAACCGTTCCTGGGAAAATTCGTTGAATGTTATGTAGATGACCTGGTGGTCAAGTCCAGACAGCACTCGGATCACCTGTCAGACCTTGAGACCATCTTCAACAAACTCCGACAGCATAGCTTGAAGATGAACCCCTTGAAATACGCCTTTGGGGTTACCTCAAGGAAATTCCTTGGCTTCGTCGTACGCCATCGTGGAATCGAAGTCGACCTTGAGAAGACAAAGGCTATACTTGGATTACCACCTCCCCGAAATCTCACCGAGTTGAGGGGATTCCAAGGACACCTAGCCTATATTATTCGGTGAATAGCCAACCTGGCAGGAAAATGTTTTCCCTTCATCAGGTTAATGAAGAAGGGGGTCACGTACCAATGGACGGATGACTTCCAAGAGGCATTCGACAACTTGAATAAGTACCTCTTAATCCCACCGGTGCTCATGCCCCCAGTTGAAGGACAAACTCTCATCTTCTACGTGACATCCCTAGAACGGTCACTGGGAGCCTTCCTCGAACAAATGAATGACATGGGCAGCGAAAACAATCTCTATTACCTCATCCGAACAATGATTGATGCTGAGACTCGATATTAAAATATTGATAAGAGTTGTTTAGCCTTGGTCTTCGCGGTTCAAAAGTTGTGACATTATCTGCAGCATCATGAAGTCCATTTGATCTCACGGAGTAACCCGCTCAAGTATATCCTCAGCCGCCCGATGCTAACCGGACACCTATCCAAATGGGCGGTCATCCTGCAATAGTTCGACATCCGGTTTGTGCCTCAAAAATCCATCAAGAGTCAAGCATTAGCAGACTTTCTGGAAGAGCACCCTTTGACAGGGACCACTACACGGGATGCCGAGCTACCTAATGAAGACATCTGATCAGTTCGAGAGGAGTTCCCAACATGGGAAATGTACTACGACGGCGCATCCTAAAACACAACCGGGAAGCAAATGGAGGATCCCAGATTCAACAAAGTGGGTTTGGGAATAATACTTGTGTCCCTAGAAAAGGAAGTCTTTCCATATTCCTTTCTCCTATCAGAGGGATGTACAAACAATGAAGTGGAATATCGAGATCTCATTGCAGGCCCGAAACTTTCACTCCAGGCACAAGTAAAACACCTTAAGGTTAAAGGTGACTTGGAAATGGTCATCAAACAAGTCAATGGTGACTATGATATTAAAAAGGAGGAGATGATCCCCCTGTTTGACCATGTCTGAGGGTTAATGGAGGAATTCTCCATAGAACCAACATTGACCCATATTCCCCGGTCTCAGAATGCTCAGGCTGATACATTAGCAAACGTGGCCACAGCCCTATCTTACCCAAGCCGCGATGAAACGGTTATCAGTATTGCTCACCGTCGAATGGTATTTCCATTTGTTCAGACCAAGATGGAAGAAATCCACGAAGTCAATCCTGACCCCGAGCCATATGCTCCTGCCACCGGTTGGATGACCCCCATTGCAAACTACCTTCAACGGGGAGAACTTCTATAAGATAGGGCTGAACAAGAGCAAATACAGATAAGGGCAATCATCTTTGTCCTATATGGCGGCACAGGACAACAAGAGGTCCTCTACAAATGAGGCCTCGATGGAGTACTCCTCGGATGCATTGATGGAGAAGAAACTGTTGCTATAATGAATGAAGTACATGCTGAAGCATGTGGATCACATCAACCGGGGACCAAGCATTCCCATCAGGTTCGAAGGCTTGGGTACTACTGGCCCACAGTGGCACGAGACTGCGAGCGTTTTACCATAAAATGCCACTCATGCCAGATTCATGCCAACTTCATACACCAACCCCGGAGTTACTTCATCAAGCCATGTAATCCTGGTCGTTTTTCATCTGGGGGATGGACGTCGTGGGACCATATCCTCCCACCAAGGCCAGACAGCTAAAATATATCCTCACAGCAACTGACTTCTTCTCCAAATGGGCAGAAGCCATACCCCTCATGGAAGTCAGGGAAAGAAATATTTTCAGATTTCTGAAGCCAATATCATCACCAGATTTGGTGTCCCTCATACCATACTGACGGATAACGGCACCAACTTCTGCTATGCTGAATTGGAGAAACTATACCACGAGTATGGTATCAAGGCTAAGCACTCATCCCACTACCATGCAGTGGCCAACGGATAGATAAAGGCTTTCAACAATACCATGTCCAACATTCTCTAGAAAATGGTGGAAAAATACAAGAAGTCATGTCCGGATAAACTCCTCCATGCATTTTGGTCTTATTAAACCACAATCTGCACCGCTACTCAGGCCACCCCGTACTCATTAGTGTACAGCACAGAGGCGGTCCTGCCCATTGAACTCCAACATTACTCACTCCGTGTTTCCATCTGTGGTCAATTATCCGATGATGAGAAGTCAAAAATGTGGCTAGGTGAATTGGAATAGCTAGACGAGAAGCGGTTGCACACTTTGCACCATCTGGAGGTATACCAGAACCGGTTCACATGAGACTTCAACAAAAAGGTTCGTCTTCAGTCTTTCTTGGAAGGAGAATTAGTGTTGGTCCTCCGGACCCCAATGATACCCGACAAGAAGCCTCCAAAGATGGATCCCAAATGGGGGGGACCATACGTTATACACAAGGTCTACTCCAACGGAGCATATACCATGATCTCCATGAATGGACAAGTCACCACAGCTCCTACCAATGCGAGATTACTAAAGAAGTATTTTGCATAGAAACCAAAAGTACCTCGTCTTTACCACATGATGTTAAACTCTATGGCCTATGTCCTCACCGCATGACGTTAAACTGCATGGAGTTCATCCTTACCGCACGATGTTAAACTGCATGGAATCTAATAATACCCCTCATCCTAACCACATGACGTAAACTTTATGGCTTTCGTACTTACCACATGACGTTAAACTGCACGGATAATAAAAGTTAAAAATGACTTCTGCCCCCGTGGAAGGACCAGACCTACATGGGGTGCATTCCTCTTCCTCACCGCATGACGTTAAACTGTACGGATTTCATAGAACTACGTATGGATTTATTCCTTCCATCGCAGGATACGTAGTGATGCCAGGATCCCCTATCCTGGACCAGCCCCTTGAATAAAAGTTAAAAATGCCTTCTACCCCCATGGATGGACCAGAACTACACGGGGTGCATTCCTCGTCCTCACCACATAATGTTAAACTGCACGGATTTCAGAGAACTACGTATGGATTGATTCCTGCACTCGCAGGATACGTAGTGACGCCGGAATCCCCAATCCTGGCCCAGCCCCTGAATAAAAGTTAAAAATGACTTCTGCCTCCATGGACATACCAGACCTACATGGGGTGCAATCCTTGTCCTCACCTCATGACGTTAAACTTCACGGATTTCACAAAAGTATGTACGGATTTATTCCTACCCTCGCAGGATACGTAGTGACGCTGGGATCCCCTATCCTGGCCTAGCCACCTGAATAAAAGTTAAAAATGCCTCCCCCCCGTGTATGGACCAAACCTGCATGTGGTGTATCCCTCGTCCTCACAGCACGACGTTAAACTGAACGGACAAGAAGTTTTAACAATGCCCCTCCCCCCCCCCCCCCCCCCGTGTATGGACCAGACCTACACAGGGTTTACTTATTTTAGAGAACTATGTATGGCTTGATTCCTGCCCTAGAAGGATACGTAGTGACGCCAGGGTTCCCCATCCTGGCCCAACCACCTCCAAATGAAATAAAATAAAATTTAGACAATTTCCCATTCCCCCGTGTACGGACCAGCCCTACACGGGGTGTACTTATTCCAGAGAACTATGTGTGGCTTGATTCCTGACCTCACATGATACGTAGTGATGCCAGCGTTCCCCGTCCTAGCCCAGCCCCCTGAATAAAAGATAAAAATGCCCTTTCCCCCATGTACTGACCAGACCGGCATAGGGTGTACTCCTCGTCCTTACCGCACGACGTAAAACTGCATGGATAACAAGATTTAAAAATAATCCCTTTTCCCCATGTATGGGAGAGACCTGCACGGGGTGTATTTTTTCGTCCTTTACACATGACATTAAACTACACGGACAATAATGTTAAAAATTCCCCCTTCCCCTGTTTACAAACCAGACCTGCACGGGGTGTATACTCCATCCTTACCGCATGACGTTAAACTGCACGGACTTCATCGCTACCCACCCAACACACATTGCGATACGAGATAGAGATACTCCTTGCACATCTGGATGCATCTTCTTCATACATCAGACTCCATGACCTAGATAATTATGGATCTTCATAACCATTCATGGCCATCAGAAGTGGAATGTCATCGAATTGTGGACACCTTTGCATGACTATGCATACTATGCCCTTAGCGGCTCTTCATATTGATAGCCCCTGGCCCATCTACCAAAGGCAAGATTTCATCGGGCAACACTCTTCCTAGCTCTGTATGCCTACCGGCCTCAGAGCCCCCATATCACATCTCCCGATCCAAAAATATATGGAGTAGTGGTATAAAAGTTCATTCCCCTTTTCACATCCAAATGTTTCTTGGGTACCCCTACCTGGTTAGCCTATGTGTCCGTCGGTGGTTCACATAGCGACCTGTGTCAATGAACATCAAGCCCGGACTAGGCTTCTTTGACTCAATGGAAAATGGTAGTAAAGATGTTTCTTGTATACTCGGACACCATTATCCGCATGCACCGGACTCTACACTATGAGCAATCGCAGATTCTCGTAATCATTCATGGCCATTGAAAGTGGATAGTTATCGACCCGGGGACACTTTTGTACGACTATGCATACCCTGCCCTCAGCGGCTCAACATAATGATAGCCCCTTGCTCGTCCATCAAAGGCAAGATTTATCTGGGCGATACTCTTCCTAGCTCCGTACACTTACCGACCTCAGAGCCCCCACAACACACCTCCTAATCCAGGAAAACTCAATGTTGCAGTTTACGACCTTCATCCCCCACCTTGTTCCAAGTATATCAGAACATATTGACCTAGTTATCCTTTGAGTAACTACAGTAATAGTCACCCAATGGTCTGAGCTCTATGACTGCTAAACTAGGAGTACCTTGTCCTTACCACATGACGTTAAACCGCATGGAGTAAAGGTACAACCCCGCGCCAAAATAAATCAGCACAGGGAGCTCTCTAAGCTTTAACAACAACTAGGGCCGAGTATTCCCAACATGTTCAGACATTTCCTTCCCCAATGACAGACTTCGTGGCTGGAAAATTGCGGATCTTCATAACCATTCATGGCCATCGGAAGTGGAAATTATTCGACCCGGAGACACCTTTGCATGACTATGTATACCATGCCCTCAGCGGCTCTGCATATTGATATCCCCTAGACCATCTACCAAAGTCAAGATTTCCTTGGGCGATACTCTTCCTAGATCCGTACGCTTACCGGCCCTAGAGCCTCTATGTCATCTTTCAAGATCCAAGAAGCCATGGAACCATGATTTACACCATCAACCCCCCTCCACGTCTTGGACATGACAGGATACTCGGGCCTAGTTACATTCTAATCAAGAGCAGCCTTTTTAACTATGTTCTTGCCGCATGACGTCAAATAGAACAAATCACATCTTGGAAACTTTGCGCAAGGCTACAAAGACCAAGCATTAAACATACAGGATAATGCCTCCAACAAAAATCATTTTCACTAGCTTAATAATGCTCATCGTCCTTACTACACGACGTTAAACTGCACAGTCAATCATCGATTCTACACGATGTTAAACTGCACAACATTGGAAAAGGAAAGAAAAATCCCCCCGTCCTCGTTGCATGACGTTAAACTACACAAAATCCTTCAACAATGCTCTTCATCTTTACCACATGATGCTAAACTGGACGGTCAAACCCGTCATGGGTTCAGTAAGGAACGAAGGCTTTTCTATGTCCTTCAGTGCACGGGTCAGACCGATACAAGACACCGTCCCACACCCGCGTGAGAAGGGATTACTTCACCCATTCTCGGGATGTTCAGTCTAGATGTTTCCCCATATCGGGGAACCCTCTCATCATAAACCATACTATGTACTCAGAAAAAGACGGAATCTCACAAGCCACCCCTGGTGGTCCCAAATCTCAACTTCCCTGAAGTTTCTTGGCTATCGGGGGAATACAATCATTGACCTAAGGACACATTTTCATAAATATGCATACCATTCCCTCGGCGGCTCTGCATATTGATCACCCCTTGACCCTCTACCAAAGGTAGGATTTCCTTAGGCAATTCTTCTGTCTGTATGCCTCTTGGCCTCCGAGCCCCCATGTCTATCCCGGGATTTTGAAATCCTCTGAGTTACAGTTTACCAACATCTTTCAAAACCCTTCCTGAATATGGTGGAAGGTCTCTGACAAGATTACCGAGGACCAGGAGAAGCCGTTCCATTCCAGATGATGTCACAGCTTCATGACATTAAACTGCACCAAGCCTCAACCGTCCTTTATGCTAGATAAATGTGTAGGACTGGAACCTTGCTTCCACACTCCTAATTGATACATATGTTCTCAAATCCTTTTAGACGTCACATAACCTTTCCGAGCCACCCCTGATGGTTTTCATAATTCTTCAAGCCACCCATGGTGGTTTTCCATAAGCCAGACTTTCATGAAGTCCTATGGCCATCAGAAATTGAGAGTCATTGACTTAACGACACCTTTGCCCGACTATGCATACCATGCCCCCAACGGCTCTACATATTGATCACCCATGAACTGTCTACCAAAGGCATGATTTACTCAGGCAATTCTCCTCCCACCTCTGCATGCCGACTTGACTCCCATGCCTTGAGACATGCCCTGCATGTCGTTCAAATTTAAACACACTCCCTCCAAATGCATTTGAAGGACACCGAGACAACTTTTAATCAAAGAAACCCAATTGGGTCCCTTGCCACACCATATATGGTCAAAGAGGCTCGACCTAAAACATCAGTAATGATAGTCTTGACGGAGGGACTTTAAACTGCCCAAGAAAATAGGCATAAAGCCTGTTTGGCCGAAAACCCGAAAAGGGTGACCTAAGAAAAAGTCAGGCCATACCTGTTGGGTTCACACTAAATGAGCACAGGAAAAATTAGGGCATTAAAATAAAAGACAAAAAGTTTTTAGGGTTTTTCTACAAAACACTAGCAATAGTCAAACTATGCTCGCTGGATCCCATGGTCTAGGCAAAAGTTAGATCTCGTTTTATTTTTATCGAAGGTCCTGGACTCTGATTATTCTATGTTTAAGGAATTAACATATGCAGCGATCATGCAAAATAATTTCTATCACAGGAGAAGACGAAAAGAGCACTGGGGAGATATATTTCTTTGTTCCATAACAAAGTTGGTAGGAAGGGCATCCACAATTCGGATCCTCCTCTAGCGTGAAAGGCTATTACATGAGGTTTTCGGCAGATTCAAAAAGTTGTATCGGGCGCTGGTAAGAATCCTCGATTATTTGAGAGAGATTATAAAATAAGTACGTTTTAGCTTCTACACCATCCCACAACTCTTCCACCTCCTGGGCCGCCTTTGTGGTCACCCCCATTTCCTCCTCTATCCACCGCTCCCCTTCTTTAATTATGGCGGCAACGTTGGCCTCTTCCTGTTGTAGTCTATGTATCTCATTCCTCAGCAGTTCTAGGTGAGAACACTGCTCAATAACTTCTCCCTGGAGCCTCAGAACTACCCCGGCGTGATCATGAGCCTCTATTAGGAAAAGCTATCAGGTTGCGGAAAGGTAGGCTTGGTATTGGTTAGAAAAAAGGCGATATTCAAAACCACCCAGTCTTTCTTGATCAGTATCCACCTGCTTGACTATGTCATAAACACCATGATAGTCAAAACCGTCAAATCCCAACAACATAAACAAATTGCATAGCCCTGGTAATATGTTCGGCATCTCAAACAGGGGTGTTTGATAGATCAGCCCCCATATTTTCTCCCAAGCCCTTTGGCGAGAAGGCCGAAGAGTGGAAAGGACTTGTTGATCGGGCTCGGAGTCACTCCCAGACGAGGACACATACTCGGGGATGAACGTTACTATGGATGGACCCAGTGCGATTTCACCCACAATCTCTGGAACTGCGGGAACTTCACCCCCAGGATTTGTGGTCATAGGCACGGTTGGGTCTGACGACACAATCGCCAGTGCCAAAGGTTGTTTTCTTGAAGCCCGAGAGTCAATCAGATAGATTAGTACCCCTA
The DNA here is from genome assembly GCA_963277665.1 of Viscum album. Taxonomy (NCBI): domain Eukaryota; kingdom Viridiplantae; phylum Streptophyta; class Magnoliopsida; order Santalales; family Viscaceae; genus Viscum; species Viscum album. The sequence goes on from OY728119.1 coordinate 2,049,526,655, forward strand.
ACTAGAAAAGGGATGAAAAAGGAGTCAGTGGAAAAAGATCGGGAATCTTACTCCTGATCATTAAAGCGTCGGCATCCTCAAGCTCCGCACTACCGTGACAGCCACTCGAGGAAGATGCTACATCCTCAAAAGGAAGAGAAGCCCTGGGAATCACCAGGGGCATCCAGGACCTATGACCATACCCAAGGCCAGCGACTCCCAAAGCTGCCCCCAAGCGATCGGCTACGGAGATCAAGCCCGGGGAAATCACTCCCCTGGTAAATAAAATGATAGCCCGCTCTGGGTTCTCAATGTATGGCCTAATGACAGGCTCCTCCTCCATTTCCATGGGACCCACTGGGTCCGAGGCAGCTGGCCCCGTCAGATCTGAGGCCTCATTGGAAATCATCAGCACCCCATCCTCTCCCGTAATTATAGAGGATGTAGGATCGGTGGGAGTCTCAGCTTCCAGCTGTCCCTCCTCGAACATATATCTGGTAGGTGAAGGGGTAAGGGGAGCATCTTTGTTGTTTTCCCCGTCAGTGGGGCCCGTTGTCTCGTCACGCTCAAGTGTAACTACGGGTGATCCCACAGGTGATAAAGGGACATGAAGTACAGTATCTTGGGTAGCCATGACCAGGTCTCCGAATGGCCCTGCATCGTAGCACCAGAAAAGTCAACAACTGATAGAATCAGAGCATACGAGTCGGTAATCAAAGAAACGGGAAGTCGTGATTACCCGACATCCCCTTCCTGAGCCGTTCCGACAAATAGGACGCCTTTTGACGCCTCCAGATCTTCCCCAGGGACAATTCCTTGCTCGGATCACTGGGAGGAGCCGGGGGAGGAAAGGCCCTAGCTGGGTCCCCAATGTTCCCCTCCATAAGCTCAGTTGTTCCAGGAGATCTCTCCTCGGTGATCCTCATGGCCGAGAACGCGTGTTCACCTACCGCGGTCCCATGAGGAGTATACTCTGGGGAGGGAATTTCCCCATGGGATTCCTCAGCGCCCTGCATAAAAAAAGAAAGGGGGGGGGGAGAAACCTTAGAACCCCCATAATAAAGGAGGAAGAAAGCCAAAATGGGCAGCATAGCAACCTCTTCTTTAGGATCAGACAATTCCGGATGTCTAATCATCATGGACACCCGGGTGGTCCCATAGAGCTAGTTTCGGAGTGAGCGCACATATGTGTCCATCTCCTTCAATGACGCGACTATGTCACCCAAGTCCTCTTCCAATTGAATTTTTGGCTGAGCGAAGATAACCCCAATACCTTAGAGCTTTAGAGGTCTCATTTGGAGGATTCCCAAACCTCTTCATATGAGCCCCTGGCCCTCAGGTCACCCCAAATCTTCTATGCATCTGAGAATACGACCGTAATAGGAACGGATTGCTTCGAAGGGTCAACTTGAGAGGGCTGGGCAATGGTAGGGGCTGGTAGGGGTGTTAATGGCCATATTTGTGTTCCAGATCTCGCCACCACCCTATAACTCTATGGGGCTACCTGTGGACGAGACCTCACAGGTAGGGAGGGGAATTCCCTTGCTTCAGCCATGACGGGGAGATCATCGAAATCATTGCCCCCTAAAGAGTGGTCACTTCCTTCCCACTCCTCATCGGTCACTGGGTGAAGCATTTCCTGGAATCTATGGGTTAATACTGTGTAACCTTGTTGCGCGTAAATATAGGCTTCAAGATCCTGGAGATACCGATTGACCTGCTCTAGGTGCACATCATAAATGATGTCAACAGGGGCAGATATGTTGCCCAGCCTGTCAAATGCCACTTCTGATTCCAGAAGATACTGCCACAGAGAACGGGAATACTGGCTACGGAAGGATGATCGACATTTGAATTCGTCCCATTGGCCCCAGGCCGTCGGGAAGGCATCATCTGCAGAAATAACCAACCCCCCTTGGGCGGCTTCGAGGGATTGAGAGGATACACCTTTGTCTGTTAAAATATTCCCCAGGAGCACGAGACCAGTAGGGTAGCGAAGGACATTTCCCATCCTAGTTGAAGCACCATCCCCCTTTTGGTTCCTCTTTCCCTTTGATAGCTTGGGACTTGAGATGGTAGGAACCAACATACCTAGCTGGCCATTTGGGTATGATTGTACCCAGGAGTCAGCATAATTCTTGGATAAGAAGGGTGTGGAGTCTACAAGCGTGGGGGTCATAACCTGACAGCCGGTATCCTCCCGGGTAAACATTAACCACAGTTGTCTGGACACCATTAAATGACGATTCTCGCGGGCACCATTAAGTGTGGGAGGACACAGTGCCTGGACGTAGCCAAATTGGTGCCCAAATCAGAAAGGCGCGTACCCCGTGCAGATCAGTTCCCCGCCAATACGAGCTATCATAATACCCTCTCATAGGGAAAAGAGGGAGCCCCGCTTGCTAAACTCCTCTGTTATGGTGTTCGTGATTTCTCCAGTTGGGGAAGAGAAAAGATTGAAATTGAAATCTTCATAACACGAGATTCGACTCGATAACGGACGCATGTTCTAAACTGTCTGTTGATTATCCTTCTCTTGGGTCGCCCACTCTTCAGTCATAACCCCGCTGGTCAGTTGCAAGTATGGCTGGAATTTGGTACCCGGAATCGGAAGAGGGTTGATGAAGGTGTAACAGTTCTTGATATTAATTCCTAGCCATCCCCAAAGAATCTGAAAAGGGTCGGCCAATCGGTTTGGCTGGATCCCATCGGTAATATTACCGAGCAACCGGTAAATCTTTTCCAGTACTAGGACAACTAGGTTGATAACGTTGTCGGTAGCCAATTGTTCCGCCATGACAAAGTTAGAGACTCGTACACTGATAGACTCGCGTACAGGCAATAGCCAGCCACTAAAAAACATGGCCAAAAACACCGCTAGAAGAAGCGACCGATCGACATTTGGGACAAGATCCTAGACCAAGTCGTGGAATTGGCCTTGCTCTAGGTTTATCCAATAGCTACCCCTCTACTTTCGGGACTCCATTGTAGGGCAGGTCGTGGGCCTAAACGGAAGAGCTACAGATTGTATCTCTTTGAAAAAAGCCTTGATCCAGTCACGATATGGGACAAGCTCTCTCATAGTCGTATCCTTTGAATGCTCCTCACAACCAGGGACAATCTTTCTCAGAGATGTATTCTTTTAAAGTTCCTAGGCCAGATCGATGAGCCTCTTCACTAAGGGAGGGGTTCTCCCTTCATTGTCCCACACAGAAGGGGGGGGGGGCAGGAATTCGTCATATATATGCCCAATAATGGGGACCCCTGAAATCTAAATGACGTCCCAAAGACTAATGAACACCTCCCCATGGACTAGATGAAAGATGTTGGGTGCCGTGTTCCAATGACTCATAAGTTACCTAGCGAGGTCTTGAGGCCAGTAGGTATAGGTTTGGGAAACCCAAGCAGCATCATATAAGCCTACGGCTTGCGGTTCTTCCACGAACTCCTCACAGCTTTGGTGGACCCAGAAGGGCCACCCCCAATCCAAGGACTTAAATTCTCCTCTAGGTCAGAGGTCCCGATTTGCTAACCAGCCATGATGGTCGCTTACCATGGCATTGCGGGAAATGATCTGAAATCAGTGAATTGTTCCTTCCTGTTGACGTTGTTCTCCTGTTAGAGGTACTAGAAGGTGATTCAACATAGATCTGACAGCTGTATCACTCGGGGTAGGCCGCCCGATGATAGGTATCACGAACCGAGGGATAGTGGCAGTAAATATCCATGCTTCAGGATTGTTGTCACGTGATGGTACCAGAATTGGGGTATCAGACAGCAAACCAAACCCATAAGCAGGAAGGCTGTTAGAAAAGGGGTACTCCTGCTGTGACATAGAGAGCCGACCGACAAGAAAGGAAGACAGTGGGGGTGGCAGATTCCATCCTAAACAGAGCTGGTCGTGTCCTTCAGGCGTTGATCGCCAATTGGGAGAGGCTCTACAGCAGGCCTCAGTGAAGAATGAGGGGGAACCATATTTTCTCCCTGCACGACGAGAGCCAACAAGAGGTTAGTCTGGAATAAATAAAATTGGACAAAAATACAAAATATATGGCTGAGGATCAGTTGAGGAACCTTCATAGAAAAGTCCATGAGGAGGCCTCAAAGGATGGTTCGCGATGAAAGAATCCCACAAAATAGCCCTTCGCGAAAGTAGTACGCAAAACCCTAGCTCACAGAGCATTGGCCAAGAAACCATGGACCAGGTTGCTAAGCGGAATTTCAATCCCGAATTTAAGTGGTTAAGTTCGGAAGACATAGAAACTTTTAAAGTTCAGAATATTTTAGTACGCGGAGCATCAAAACCGCAGAGCACCAAAACCACGAAACGAGTTACAACGCGGCCCTTCATGACTTACTTTTTAATTAATTAAAATTGTTATTTCATGGCTAGGACGTTGATCCGTCGATAAAGAATGGCGAGAACGATAAGTGGTTCGCGGAAGTAGCATCTGGTTCACGGATGAAGCGTTTCGCGAATGAACAAGCACGCACACGCAAAAAAGATCTGGTTTCGCAATGAATCTGGTAAAGGACAAATGAAGGACCCCTCGTATTTATAGGCATGGTCCCCTACCGGGTCCACCTCTCTCCTGAGAACTACCCGAGTTTCAAGACCACTCTACATCAGAATACCCTCCTCTTCATTCGGATCAGACCCCATTCTGATGGGGGGAATTTGTAGGGTCCTGAAAAAAATACGAAAAGGAAAATGATGATCCCCTTTAACTCAGGGGAGATTCTGCCCAATTTCCCCTAAAATGTATTCGGAAAATGTTGAAAATACTCAAGGATGGTGAAGGAGGAACCGGTCCGCATACCGGTCTAATGTTAACAATGCACGACCGGTTTCGCGAAGCGTCTCTCCTCCACGGACCGTTGTCGTTCGCGAGATGGAGGCGGAAATCCTCCGCGATCGCGAGGCGGGACAGGCGGCAACCCGGTTCACCATTCCGGACTGCCCCATCCGTGAGCTGCATCAGTCATCCCAAACCGAATCCACTTTTGTTTGCGAGATGGAGGCGAAAATCCTCAGCGGTTGCGAGACGGGACATGCGCCAACCCGGTTCACCATTCCAGACCGCCCCAGTCGCGAGCTGCGTCAGCCGACCCGAACCACCTCTGCTGTCATTTGCTAAATGGAGGGGGAACCCTTCGCGGCCGTGAAGCACCCCTCGAGTTTGGTTTGTGTAGGAGTGTTTAATACCCTGAGAATTACAGATTGACCAAGTCATCCATGAACCGGGTTTTCGGTCATGGGCATCCGAAAAAGGTGTTGCATGACCATAGATACGTCCTTTTCCCCGCTATATAAAAGGAGATTGAGGAAGACGAGAATAGGGAGGAGATCAGTCATATTCGGGTGTAAGGATTTCGAAGGAAGGCTTAGAATTTCAGAAGTTCCAGTTTGCGAACCAGAGCAGGTATGAACCTGGGAACTAACTAAGAAGGCACCAAAAAAATGCATAATAACTTGGTGAACCGCAAACTTAAAATAACAAAGAAGGGAAAACCGCAAACCGGGGTCCCTCCGCGGATGTACTCCCAGTGGACCAGGAAGTTTATGCCTCTTTTCTAATCCTCCGAACCACGTAGCACCCTCCTACCTGGGTGAAGCCCTGACCGACGAGCCTCTGGCCGGTGCTACCATTGGCCACCGCTACCAGAATGGAACCCTCCGCGGAACACCATGGTTCACGGATCGAACCTGGAGCTGCGAACCACCTTGGTTTGTGGGATTCCCATCAGTCCGTGGACCACCCTGGTTTACGGACGACCTCTCTAGCTATGTAGCACTTCCCTACGCGAAGGGAACAACCACCCATGCCCCGATGTGGCCTGCCAAAACCTTTAGAGTTCCCATTACCCGAGCTAGATAAAATTCTTCCAATTTCAATCTGGCCTGATCCTTCACAACCTCCTCATTGGCCTACTCATCGGCCCCGAGCCGAGGCCTCCCCCAGAGCTATCAGATCCGTGTGGTGTAACCCTCAGGTGAATCAGTGCACCATTTTGAGTTCACATACCCATGGTAAATAGGGGAAACAGGGTTGCTCTGACCCTTGGGTGGATTCCCAAAGAATGCCTGGGTTCACATTAACACGGTAATGCGGGGTCTGAGCCAGAGATCCCCCCTTTCTGCCTCTACTCGCCACAATGGGGGACTGCACGCTTCAGCGGTCGAGCACTTCTCCTCTCCCTATAGAGGGGGCGGCATACCCATCCAAAGGAATCTTTCCCCAAGCACCTCAGTACTTCCCCGGGGAACAAGATAGGTGATAGGAACAGGAGCACCCCTTTCCCTCTCCCGCTGCGCTTTGTCACAATGGGTGTCCATCCCAGAGTAAGACCCTACTTAATGGGATTCCCTCATGCGTAATCCCCACTCCACTTCTCACGGACTCACCTTTCGCAATGTGATCCTCTGGTCCCTGCTGCCTCTTGTTTCTCACACCGAGCATGACTTACGTGGGCTTAGACTAAGCATCGACCATGACATCCTCTTATGGGACTCCTCAGAGTGTAAGCCTCAATCCATCACCATGGGCCTCCTCAGAGTGTAAGCCCCGATTCATCGCCCTGGGACTCCTCAAAGTGTAAGCCCCAATCCATCATTCAGGGCTGCCTCAGAGCATAAGTCCCAAGCTAATGCGAACAACGAGGAATTTGATTCCCTACCACAGGGATACGTAAGAAGCCTCCATGAGGTTCAAGCCCGATCACCAACAGACCCCTGGGTCCACCTTCACGTCGGTTCTCTGACGCTCCCCTTGCGATCTACGTGGACTTTGATTTCTGTGCCCTAGGCAGGGTACATAAGAAGCCTCAATGAGGTTCAAGCCCAACAACCGAGCGAACCGATTATCTTCACATCGGTTCACCGCGCCACTCCTAGTTCTTCCTCAATGAGTTCCAACTCCTCGGGGTCATTAATCCAACGAGGGATGGTAAACCTCGGGCGTAAATGATTCTGAACCCCTACGTTCACCTGACCATTTCCAACTAGGAGAAATCTGTGGATACTATGCTTGTGTATAAACCAAAGATTCTCGAACATATGAATACATATTAAATATATAAGAGTGTCCCATAACATGCAATAATTCCTCCAAAAGGGTGCGATGAGCTCGACTTCCCATCTTCTCGACCAATGTGAGTTCTTAAGCGTCGCTGGTCAGACCATCCGGTGAATTCCTGCCTTTGGAAAGCCGGTCCACGCGTCATCGGATACGAAACTGTTGGGCGTTTCGAAACCGACCCGAAACAAATCATATAGAGAATTATATTATGTTCTTAAACATTATTTTTAATCATAAAATAAAAAATTATTCTTGAATGGTTATGATGGGGAATGAATCACATAGTGTTCGTGGAGACCGTAATCTTTACTTACGCGTGAGCGACAATACCATTCTATTGATAGTGACATCCTATGAAATTTGATGTTATATCTTATATAAATAATCATTAACATGTTATATTTATTATTTACATCAATTATACTCATTATCATACCCATCCAAATAATGAAGTGTTGAATGAAAAACTACACCACGACGTGGAGACGGTAAGTCGTACGTACACACGTATGGTGACTTAATCATTCATATAATTGATATAATAATGAATATGGTTGTACCATATTTATAATAACATCACAATATGTATAATTTACTGGATTTATTATTTTTTATGGAAACAACAAAGAAATAGGAAGTGGAAGATGAAAAGAACATTGAAAGAGGTGATGAAATTATTACCCCTTCTTCGGGTCCTTCCTTTGGATTTGATCAAAAGGGATTATTTGGCCAACTTTATGATCAATGTAAGGAATATTTGTTGAGTTGAGGGTAGTTGGGACTATATTTGTGTTGGTTTTGGCTGAGCCAAATGGCTTTGGTTGTGTGATTTTTAGAGAAGGGTAAGTACCCTTTTATAAGAGAGGGGAGGGTCACTTTAGGAAAATCATGAATTATTAATTTATTATACTATCATATTTGGTTTATAATGGACCCAAAAGGATTTATTTTGATGATGAGGTGTTGATGGGTCAAAAAACTCTCAACCAATAGGTTTTTATCGGTTTAGGTCGCCATATTAGCCTTATCTGTTATATTTAACTCTTAGTTAACGTCTTTAACTTTTACCATGTATTATTGTATTATAATAATAAATGGTTAATTAAAATACTATAAAAATCCCAGGGAACCCCAAGTGGTTCATTAATGTCATATCTATTTTTATATAAGTACTATGGACAATCCTTAGTTTTTTAGGAATGTCATTGCAATTAATAATTTGTATTTGTTTAAAAACACATTTATGTCAATTTAGACACTATTTAGTATTTGGTTTTTATAAAAGAAACAAAAAAAATTATTACATCAAAAAAATAAATTAAATCAATAATAACATGTCATATTAACATAGAAAATTAGTTTAATGCATCAAAAGTCTCAATGTACATTTATTTGGATATTTATAATATCAATTATTTTAATCTTTCATTAATAAGGTAATTGATGCATAATCATTGTGTGATAAATAAAATTAATTATTTAATGTATAAAAATTATAAATAAAATACCATTATTTAGTAAATCATTTTAGCTATATAATGAATATTTATAGTTTACTTTTTTATATGTATAACCCTATATTAAAAATGTTTTTGTTATGAAAATTTTATTTTAACACTTTTAACTCATCTCTAAATAAAATAATAATAAATATATTAATCTAATAAAAGTGGATAACATAAGATTATATTTTTCCCTATCGTTTATTTTGGTCAAAAAAACATATAAAATAGATTTTAGGCTTGGGTTAGGGTAATTATATTATCATTTTTACCTTTAATTACCCTATTTACTTTAAATTGTGGTAAATAAAATTCAAACGTTATTATTCATCAATAATTAATTTCATCTTGTTGAACAACATTTTACTTCATATTTAAATCAAGTCTCTCATATTTTTGAAATTCAATTCATAGAAGCGGTAAAATTATGTTTTATACAAATATGAAAATGTGCCTAGAAAGTGGGTAAGAGATGTTAAAATGTTCAATAAAATTTTAGACATCTAATTTTATAACAAAACGACTCAAATGAATTACATTGAAGTTATATAGGTATTATATATCTATTTTTACCTAAAATAAATTTAAATAAAATAAGTAATTATTTAAAGAAAAAGTAGTTTTCAAACAATAACGCAATGTTTTTCTCTATTCATCAAAAAATTGAATGTTTTCAGAAAAATACCAAAAAATCACCCTAAGATAATTTTGATATAAAATATCAAAAAAATAATTCAATTTTGAAAAATGAAATTTATAAAATTTTAAAATGTGGGTATTAGTATTCATAATGGCTATTATGATGGGTCGTCGTGTGCTAGAACTCAAAGTTGTGTACAGTGTAAGCTATTGCATTATTCCAAGTGAAACGTACCGTGGAATATTGGGTTGTTATACATGATGCTCAAAATAATTATAAATTATTCATTAAAATAAAATAAATATAATTTATAATCCTGAAAGTTATTTTTCAAAACATAAATTCAAAACTGATTCCTTAAAATAAAATTTTTTCTTTTTTTTCACTTTCCTTTTTAGTAAACTATGGAATTTGAATTATAAAAGTGGTTTAAAATATTAAAACCATTATATTATATTTATCTATGTTTTATTATAGAGACAATCACAATTAAAAGTTTTATGTTTGATATAATATTTTATTTAATATTTAATTCAAAAAATACCCCTCTCCTCATGTATATGTAACCCATATTCCTCCCCGTGGAAAACCACTCCTTTCAAACTTTAAAAATCCAAATTCATACCCAAATCCTCCATATCAAGACCCATATAATACCTTGGGACGTACTATAGTAAAAAAACTACAAACATCAAGGGATGTTTAGTGTCGTACAAGAGAAGCTATACAGAGGAAATAATATGCTTTTGTCCACTCTTTTTTATTTTTCTCATTATCTTTATTTTTAACAATTAATTTAAAAACACATTAATTAGGTGGTATTTTTACGTCATATTAATGATATAAAACAACTATATATATCATATTTATGATATATATAAATTCCAAAACTTCTCATTCCCCCTCTTTTGACAATGTCTTGTCAACGGTCGATTAATCAACAATTTGGAAATTTCCAATACTTTTCTTATCACCGAATCATATGTGTTGTTAAAATAAATTATTTATGATAAATTATTATATAAATATATTTATTTTTTAGATTATGGAGATAATTTAATTGATTCATAAATTACATTCAACAAAAATATTAATATCAAAACAAGATAAGATAATTTAATGAAAACATTATAGCAAAATAATTATCATTTGACAGAGTGTTCTAAATTAGATACCAATAATTATAATGGATAAATAGTGTAAAAGATTAAAATCATTAAAATCTATAACAATTTTGCAACAGTTCTATTTTTATTATTCATGAGGTGGAAAAATGATGAAATCATGAAGGATTTAAGGTTAGTGGATTCTAAAACCAAACACCATTTCTTTAGGTTATCATTATTTCTCATAAATTTCAGTATGGATATCTCTCTATTTTTTTAAATATCCTTTCAGTATTCATAAATTTTCATTTAGGGATATTCATGTTACTACCAGGATTTTTAATACAATTACAAATATTTTTAAAAAGGTCTTTTCTTTCCAAAAAAATTTATTTGACTCATCATGTGTTGTTACTTATCTAAAGAAAAATGATCTTTTATTCAAAATAATGATCAAAATTTTCCATTTGGGAACCCCCATAGTTTATTCCTGAATTTATAACTTATGAAATACTTTTGAAACTCATTCCATTACATGGATTATATCATGAATATGATTGTTATATGTTCTATGTGTCATGGATGAATATGTAAATGTTATGTTATGATGGGTGGTCCCAAAATTCTATATCACTCCAATACATTGGGTAATGTGATGTATATCATGAGATAATGTGTATTATGCATGAATGTGATGCTATATTTTTTCAAAAATGATGATTTTATGATTTAAGAACAATTGTAATGTGGGAAAATGATCCTAGGTTTGTTCTAACTATGTTTTATATTTGGCCACTAGGAAATGATGTTTCATTTTTATAAATCACCACATTCCATACCTTTATCATAAATTTACCTTATAATTATGTGATGATCCAATGATTATGATATTATGATGATGATGATGATCACCCATGTTATATTGAATCACAACCCTACTTATCAATTTATTGGCCTTTTAGTGCACTCCTTTCTTTGATGTAAATACATAGGTGACTAAATGTACTTAGAAGAATGAGTGATTTTAGAAGGATAAAAAATAAGGCTTTAAATAAATGTTTATGTTTTATTATTTATAATTGATGTATGATCCAAAGATTCCCAATATACTAATCATTTTCATCATTGAGTGTATTAGTATTATGTTGTTTATCTTTCAAATTATATAATATCCATGTAAGAAAATGTATGGTCATTGTAGTTTCCATGTTAAATTTATTGACAATATAATCATTTTTGAGATGGGGGATATTTGGATTAAATAGATTATTTAGAAGAAGAATGTTATTTATAGTTAGATCACAACACAACATGAAGGTTATGTTTATGCCATGATTTGAGTGTTGTTGATAAATAACTTCAATTTGATATGGGACCTCATTCCACAGTTGTGTTGGTCACACCATGAAAGAGTTTATATAATTGAGCTGAATTCCAAAATAGATACATTACACTATGAAGCAGGTATTGGTGGTACATCATGGAGTTAAATATGTCATGAACCCTATCCCATGAAAACATATTGGCATACTAGTTTGTGATCAAAATGGTTTCATATTATAATATAGCGACTGACACAATAAAGGGCCAAACCACTAATAGTGTCTATATGTGACGTCCGAAACCAGATGCCACTTAAGGGGTGTGCTGAGCTCAGTGCGCTACATGGCCACAAGCGCATCTCCACAAATTCCATATGCTACTAAATATCAGTGAGGTCCTAGGTTGTGTTAGTGGGGATACTATGCCCTCATTACTGAAGTTTGGTGCATCGGGTGATTATAAATATCGGTAAATAGTAGAAGAAATATAAGTAAACAAAAGGAACATCAAAAAATAGAGACAATAGTAACAATAACTAAAAAAAATGGAATAGTATTCAACAACTAATGATATGCCATATCACTAGAAAAATAGAAAACATGGATACAATACAATAGTAATAACATGTTCCCCAAGATTTTAAAGGAAATCATAGACTATCCCCAACATCCTGAGATATGTCATGATCATCTTCATTCATGCTCCTTAATAAATAGTATTAAATCAAGAGTTTGAAGCTGTATTCTTCCCCTTGTAATCACCTACAGCCATGTAATATACTCTAGGTACCAAATGTCTCTTAGAGAGGGTGTAAGATAAATCTTATTGGACCACCACCAGTGGTTTCAATAATATCCGACCCGTGTAATAGAGATATAACAGTGTGCTAGAATGCATATATAACGTAATCATGTTCAATATAACTAATTACCCAAGTACTTTCTTTAAACCATAGATAGTGTTTAAACATTTAAACAATTAATTATTTAATTATTTTCAGTTTATAAATAAGTCACATGTTAACAATTTAAAAGATCCAAGGTATAACAAGGAAACTGGTAATGATATTTAATAGTGATGTTACATTGTAATAACCAAGGTAACGTAGCACTCAAGGGATTCCAAATCAGTAATAATTGTAGCCTGACATGGGGTTTCTGTCTAAAACAAAGAGCATAGTCCAAGTCATTCCACAATGAGGAATCTACTAAGTCCATGGAGTTCATCAAATGTAAAATGGGGATAAGGAATGACTGGTCCTGATGGGATTTAAATATGGAAGCTACTTTTTAATGCTAGATCCAAGGAGTGTATCCAAGGAATCCTGTAATGATATTTAAGGGATTCTACAGTTTCATACCGATCATCCAAAGAGTAGACAATGATCAAGACCTAGGTGGGTCAAAACCTAATAAATATGAACCCTTAAATAAGAATGGGGTACCCAAGTGCTCTTGGAATTACCTAACCAGAATCGAAGGTGAACTTGAGTCAGGTCATTCCTATTTGATTATGAAGTCATATAATATTTCATTTTGTTCAAGGATTTTCCTTTCTTTAGTGTGATATGTTCATGTATCATGCAACCATTTCATCATTTCATAATTAATCAATAAGTCCATTTGGATCAAGACTTTCCTTTCATTAATATGAGAAGTCCATGTTGCATGAAACATTTAATAATTCCATTTAAAGAATATTCAATAACTAAGGTTCATTTTGCTACCTTACATTAATGTGGTATGGGATGCTATGGTCATGCGACCTATTAATCATTAAAAATTAATCCGGACTATACATATACTTGGTATACATTCCAATTTTCATTTCACATTTAATTATCAATTAAATAACATACCTTAGGTAGATGAAGTGGTTAGAATACATAAAAATTTCTATTATAAAATTAACAATATAAAGCAAACCATTTAATATAGAAAATATTACCATTAGGAAGGTCAAGACAAGGAACAACCAAATGGTGGCTCAAACGTGTCAAAAACTAAAAAGAAAATTATATCAAAACATCATATGTTGAATTTTTATTGTTGTGGGTGTACCCACCAAAAATTAATCACATATTTTAAAGGAACATATCCATATGTGTCAAATGATTATAATCAGGGAATATAAATTCCATAAATGGAAGATAATGAAATCGGTGGTCCCCACACAATAATACCAAAATCAAAGAACTTGAGGGATGAGTTATAAACCACCCAACTTAGTCTTGCACCACTCTCCTCCTTTGGTCTCGAACCTTGATTTGGCTTAGATAAGTGTAGATCTAAGAAAATGAGAAAAAATTCACACCTCGATAACTAGGTCAAGAGTAATAGAGAAGGATAAAGGTTAAAATGGACTCGATTACTTACCATTTCACATCCATCATGAAGAAAAGAAGCTCTATCGAATCCTGAATGAAGGATATCCTTCAATCCATAGCTTTGGTCTTTAAAAAGATACAATTTGAGCGAGAAATAGGTTAATACATTAAGAACTCGTATCAGGAGGAAGAAGGAGGTTTAATTTTTCATTAAGGGAAAACAAGAAAATTTACCCAGAACATTTTCATGTGCAGGGTTTGCCTGTGCTGTTTGAAAAATTGTGCACAAACCTTGCACGGTTACCTAGGAATAAGGGTAACCCACATGGTGAGGCTGCATAGTTGTGGGAAAACCATGCTATACGGTTATGTCTGAATATTTCCATTTTCACGATTATCCAAACCATTCTCTAACCATGTGACATGGAGAAGTCTCCAAAAAAGATGGGTTTCGGGCCCTGCACATGACTTGGACACCCCTGAGACCTTTTTCAACTCAATAAGAATCCATATTAGGTCTAAAATAATGATTTAAACTAAAATTTAAAGGATCCATACAAGAGTGAAAAACTGGGTTCTTATAGTCTTTCCCCATTAAATGAACTCATCCATGAGTTCACCTTCCAAGGTTATAGAAACATTTCCTGGGAAAATTTCTTTCCAATGAGCATGTATTTCGGCTTCCCTCTCCCTAGTCTCATCCTATACTCAGTTGTTCAGCCTTAGCACCAATACCAAAGGGAAAGATTAGCCATTGAGAGCCTTCGTGCTGGGATAAATGATGCATACTATATACCACTCAAAGGTAGCTTCAACAACTAACTGAACTTCCTAGAGATCAAAATTATTAGACAGTTAGTGATGATATTGGGGAAGCTATGAAACATGGAATACATTGTGCATATCATGGTACCTCTGAGTTAAAATCAACGGATAATCTACCGGCCTGAATCTCTCTTGCATATCAAAATTCCCATATTTAATAAGTCTATAGATTTCCCTAATTTTGTAACCATATATTCCCTAGCCTGGGAAATACCTAAAATAAGATCCTCAACCTTGAACTCTAGTGGTCGTCAATAGAGATCGACATAATATTTCAATCTAGACTGAGAAGTAGTAATACACTTTCTAATCAGATGAACCTATTCTGAATTCTTTGGAATGAGACTAGGATCGAGCTGGGATGCCTCACCTACCTCTTATTAGTATAGGGGTAACTAGCACGACCTACTATACAATTCCATAAAACAAGCCATCTGAATAGTCACGCGAAAGCTGTTATTATATGTGAACTCAATGAGAGCGATATTATTTTCCCAAGAACCACCAAAATTAGGGAGACATTCTCAGAGAATATCCTCATGAACTTGTATTATTTGTTTCGATGGTCCATCAGTATGTGGGTGAAAATATATTCTTTGAAGAACCCGATTACCCATAGATTTTTGAAAACCCTAACAAAATCGTGAAGTTAAATGAGAATCTCATTCCGAAATGATAGTATGAGGAACTCATGTAGTTGTATGATCTCCTAGATATACAGCCTTCCTAGCTCATCAACTGAGAAAGTATCTCGAATATAAATGAAGGGGGATGATTTTGTTAGTTTTTCAATAACTACCCATATAGAATCACTACAACTCAACAACCTAGGTAATATGACTACGAAATCCATGGAAATATCTTCCCATTTTCATTATGGGACTCAAAGCAGCTGTAGCAAGACTGCATGTCTCTGGTACTTTACCTTCACCTTCTAATAGGTGGAAAACCTCATGATAAATCCTACTATATAACATTTCATCCGAATCCACCAATACTTGAATCACATATCTCGATACATCTTTGTTATTCCTAGATGAACTTCTCATTGGGAGGCATGGGTCTCTTTCATCAACTCCTCTCTCATATCTACAGGAACCCTGATACGTCCACATAGACACAGGATGTTGTCTATATCTATAGACCAATCCAAAGGTAGGTTCCCTCCTTATATACTATCATGAAGTACCAATCCTTTAGGATATGAAAAATATATACCCTTCACCTTTTGAAGGAGGAAGGATGTAACTATCAAAGAGGATATGTTAGAATTCTCATGACTATCATGGAATTCCCAATGCATCTCAGCATAGAGGACCATTAACATCCATTCATCACTGGATTCCCGTATGGCCAGTGCCTGATTTTTTTTTACTTAGTGCATCTACAACCACATTGACCTTCCCAGGCATATAGGCAATCTCAAAATCAAATGATTTCAGATATTTGACCCATCATTATTATTTGAGGTTCATGTCACGCTATTTAAAAATATATTTAAGGATCTTGTGGTCTATGTGCACCACAAATTTCTCACCCAATACTTAATGTCTCAAGCAACATAAGGCATGAAAAACTAATTCTTTCTAAAGGTCATATGTCAAGTAATTCTCTCATGAGGCCTCAACTGTCGAGATCCATACACAACGACTTTGACACCCTACATCAGTACTGCTCCGAGGGCGATACCTAATGAATCAGATAAGATGGTATAACCTATAACTAGATCCGAAAGAGTCAAAATAAGTGTCGATACATGCCCCTCGTTCTTCTCCTGAAAGGATTTCTTACATGCTTCTGACAATATAAACATGACACCCTTCTTTGTGAGACTAGTAAGAGGTGAAGTAAGGTGGGAGATGTATTGTATGAAAAAACTGTAATATCTAGATATCACAAAGAACATTTGTATATCAAACACGTTCTTAGGCTGATCCTAAGAAAATAAAACTCTATCCTTTTCTGGGTCAGTAGATACGCATGATTCTGAGATAATATGACCTAATAAGTGAAATTTGTCAATCCATAACTGGAACATAGAAATATTGGTGTAAAGACGATGCACTCTCACTGCACTCAGAATGATCTCAAAATATATTGAATGGTCTCTATGAGTGTGAAAATACACAAAGATTTCATCCACAAAGACCAGGAAAAAAGATTCCAAATAGGGGTGGAAAACCCTATTTATCAAATCCATGAAACTAGCGGCCTCATTCATAAGACCGAATGACATAAAAAAGTACACATACAAACCATACCTTCTATGAAAATATATATGAGGTATGTATGATGACCAAACCTATTCATGATGATAACCTAATCTAAAATTGATATTAGAGAAGACCTTTTCTCCACAGAGCTGGTCAAAGAAATCCTCTATTTGAGAAAGTGGATAAAAGTAATTGACTATAATCTAGTTAAACCATTTTTAATTCACCCATAGATGTAAGGTTACATCCACATTCTTAGAAAAATTCACCAGGAAACCCCAAGAGGATTTTTTGGGTTGTATAAAGCCTTTTCCCTCTAAAATATCTAACTGCCGCTTGAGATCTTAGAGATTTTTGGGTTCCATCTTGTTTGAGTGAATTAAAACTATAGATTCTATTGGAACAAGCTCACTTGTAAACTCTACCTCTCTCTCATGAGGTAATCCATAAAAATCATTAGAAAAGACATCCATGAAATGATTCAGTACTAGAGGGAAATAAACATGTCATATTCCCTGATCTTCTATGAAGATATTTGTAATCTGGGTGGTTACACCACCAAGCACATGATGCTATGGTCCCACCCTACGAGCCTAGACATCCCACTCACTTTTATGTAGATTACTACTCCCCTATGGTGATTTAAAAGATACCCTAAAGTTACATAATTCTTCAAAAGTGTGATAGTGAACCCATTAGTCCATCCCAAGTATGAAATTGAATCCCATCATCTAAAAAACAAATAGGTTCCATAAGAAAGGGTAACTGCTTACCTCAAAGGGGAAGTCCCTACACTAGAGTAGTCCCTTTTTTCATAAACCTAATAGAATATCTTGGGTCATTGCACCATAGTAATTTTGTATATCTAGTATGATACATTCTATGATAGATACAAATATATTTGAAGAACATGTATCAAATAAAGCAGATACTATGTTAGATTCCATAAGAACAATACCTCATATTGTAGATGGTCACATAGCCTGATCCTCAGGCATCATCTATAGTGCATTCAACTAGCCTGATCCATGACCTTGTGCGTGATATGGACTTCCATGATTATAACATCCCTATTGGTTCTATTGGTGATCAGTGATCTTATTACCACAACCACAACCTCCTCTCTAGCCAGACCTACCGATGTTATTCGTAAAAAATTCCCCATTGAAGGTGGATCTGGTGTAGATCATTTTCCACTCAAAGCGTGTGGAATGTTCATGTAGAATCATTTATGATTCTCCATATGGTTGCAATCCCAACACTATAGTGGGTATCTATCACACTGAAGCTTCTAATTCTCTCGTTGTCCACACTGATGACAAACATTTGAGCTATCTAAATGAGCACTCTAGTTGTCACTGCCCAGATGAGAAACCTAGAGGAAACATTTCCTGCCACTGGATGAACTATTGTCCTACCAAGACACTAATCCTCTATACTTGGTACTATTTATATCCCTCAGGTTGTGCATAGTGGTATGATCCTGATTGACTATCTCAAAAACAATTAGGTAGCAAAAATACAGTCACCTACATACAGATGGAATACTAGAGCCCATCCTCGAAACATTTAGCACAAGAAAGCTCATCACTAGCTAGAAGTGGTGAAAAACGATGTAACTCTATAAACTGTGCAGAATATTTCATAACTGACATAGAACCCTGCTCGAGATTTATGAACTCTTTGGCTATATCATCTCTCATAGTTTGAGGAAAGATATGATCATAAATGGTAGTCTGGAAATCAACCCATAACATGCCCCAATGACAACCGACCTGGGAAGTCAAATCCCATGAACTCTTGTCCAAATCCCAATTAATGCAAGTAGAATGATTGAGACTCCAATGTTGAGGCATAACCAGTTGATAAAGGATAGATAGGGCAGATTCTAGCCATGACTTAGCAGCCTGTGGACCTCCACCCCCTAATAAAGTAGGAGGATGCTGTTGATGGAACTCACAAGTCAGATCATCCATCATAGATGCAATACATGGAGAACCATTAATTGATTGCATCAGACATATGAAAATATCATGAACATGGGAATCAGTTCCCAAATCGGGTAAAGTAGGTGCTGCATTAAGTGGCTATCCTGGAGGTAAGACTAGAAGCGTAGGACCCACCATGTCTGGAGCATGGTCATCACCACATTCTTGGCATATGACATGAGGATGTCATTGAGGTATTGGTCTACAAATTCCAAGAACATTCCTTAGAACAAGCTTAAGAATAAATATAACATCACTAGCAGAAACTGAACATATGAAAACTCACTACCCAATGAATACTTCCCCAAATACCCACATAGATGACCAATTATCGATAAGTTCTCATGTATAAGTTCAACTTAATTTTACATTTAATTACCAGGTTCACTCCTTTACCTTTCATAAACATGAAAAGGTAGGATACGGATGTTCAACCGATTCATTTTAGATGTCCTTATTCACTTTATATTGGATATTCATTTCTAGTGAATCAATTCCCATACACCTTATCATTGGAATGACACCAATATTTTATAGCATAATGGATCGACCCGGTAAATTACTCATCCCCAACCATGAGGTCCAATACACCTCTTGAATTGAGATAGGAAATCACTGAATCACATCCAAGAGTAATACAAGAATATTCTTACTATCATGGAATCACTCAATAATAAAAATCATATCTATAAATGGAATGTAGTGAAATAAACCTATAATTCATGGTAATATGCATGACATGTGTATTCTAGGTTCCTATAATGATGCATGAAACAATTATTCTTTCAGTCATATCATTGGTCCAAGGATGAAAGAAAATCATCAATTATAGTAATAAACAACAACTCCACAAATCATGTTCATCTCACATTCAGGAAATAATGTCAATAGTAATATGAAAAAGAAGAACAACAATTATAATTTTGTAAACTTGGTTTTTACCCAATACATGGGATTACAACACCCAAGCATGTCTTATAACCAAGTACCCGGAATTCCAAATCTCAAATATTTTTTGACCACATAGTAAAGTAAGGGAAAAAACTCTTTTATACCGCTTTGTGATGTCCCAGACCCGAATGCCACTGAATGGGTTCCCCAATCCCGATGGGCCACATATCCTCAAACACATCTCCCTGAATGGAAGAGGCTCCCGACTTGTAGCGAGGGCTTATGGCGTGTCTGTGGAGAGACTATGCCCTCATTACCAAAGTGTAGCACAACAAATAATTATAAATAGGGGTAAATTGCGATACAATTATATGTAAATAGAAGGAACAATAGAAAATTTAGACAATAGTGACAATAACTGAAACAACTGGAATGTAATTCAACAAATGATGATACATCATGTCACTAGAAAACTAGAAAACATGGATACAAGATAGTTGGTATAAAATATTCCATAAAATTACAAAGGAAGTAAAAGACTATCCCAAGCAACTTGAGCTCTGGCTTGGTCATCTTTTATCAAGCTCTATACTAAATAGAAATAAATCTGGTGTTTGAAGATTTATGCTTTGCTTTGTCAACACCTGTGACCATTTAATATACTCAAGTACCAAACGATTCCCAAAGAGGGTCTGAGAAAAATCTTAGGGGGCCACTACTAATGGTTTTTATAATATACAACATGTGTAATAAAAATTTAGCAGTGTGCAGGCATGAATATATAATGTAAAGAAGATCTTTGTAAATAAATACCCAAGTGCCTTATTTATTCCTTGGTTGGTTTCTAAACATGATAAAAGTCATTACTTGATTATTACTAGTTTATAAATATGTCACATGTCTACAATTTCAAAGGTTCTTTGTTGTGACAAGGAAACCTATAATGATATTTAATAGTGAAGTCCCAAGGTAATAACCAAGGAAATGTAAAACTCAAGGGTTTCAAACTCAATAATAACTATATCCTTGAATGGGGTAAGATTGTAATCCAAGGATAATAGTCCACGGAATTCCACAATGAGGCACCTACCAAGTCCTAAGAGTTCATCAAGGTAAAATGGGGCTAAGCAATGACTAGGACTGATGGGATTTAACCATGGCACAAACTTTTCAATGATGGATCCAAAGAGTTTATCCAAGGCATCCTTTAATGATATTTAAGGGATCCTATGGTGTCATACTAGGAATCCAAAATATATATAATGATTAGGATCTAGGTGGGTTTCAAACTATGAAAGTGGAATCCATCAATCAGAATGTGGTTCCCAATTTCTCATGGCTTTCTCTGATCAGAATCGAAGGTGAGCTCAAGTTAAGACATTATTATTTGATTATGAAGCCATTTAATGTTTAATTTTGTTCAATTATGTCCTTTAATTAGTGTGATAATATCATGTAGCATTAAACCTTTTAATCGAGTCATAAATAATCAATAAGTACACTAGGTTCAAGCCTTATCTTTCATTAGTATGACAAGGCCAGGTAGCATGCAAATTTTATTAATTCCATTTAAGTCATATTCAATCATTAAGCTAAATTCCACTTCCTTCCATTAATATTGTAAGGAGTTCTCTGAACACGCAACCTATAAATCATTCACAACTAATCTGGTGAAGTCATATACTTGGTATACTTTCCAATTTCTATTTCACATTTAATTATCAATTGAAGCACATACCTTAGGTGAGTCAATTAGTGAGAATACATGGTACTTAACATTATGTAATTCACAACATAAATCCAACCATTTAATATATAAAAGATTACCCTTATGAAGGTCAAGACAAGGGATATTCGAATGGTGGTTCAAACATGTCAAAACACTAAAATGAAAATTATGTCCAGACATCCTTCTTGGGATATTGAGCATTATGGGAGTCTCTACCAATAATTAATCACATATATATAAATATAATATCCATATGGTTTTAATTATTGTATTAATAGAATATAAATTCTATAAATGACTCATGGTGAAATCGATGGGCCCCACACGACAACACCAAAATCGACGTACATGAGGAATGAGTTACGTACTACCCACCTTAGGATTATACGACTCTACTCCTCCGGTATTGGACCTTGAATTAGATTTTATTGGAGTTTATATAATAAAAGGTGAAAAAATCTCACAAATCAATAACTAGGTCGATAGAAAGAGAGAAGGAGAAAGGATAAAACAGACTTGAGTACTTACCATTGCGCATCCAATGTGATGAATATAAGCTCGATCAGATCTCAGACAAATGAGATATTTGAATCCATGGATTTTTCCATCAAAGAGCTCCAATTTGAGAGAGAAATAGGTTAATCACATAGGAACATGTATTAGGAAGTAGAAGGAAGGTTAATAGATCATTAAGGGGAAAGGAAAATTTACCCAGAAAAATGGTCTGTGCATAGTTCATATGCATGGTTACCTAGGAAGAAGGGCTAATTACAATGTTAGGCTACACGGTCATGAGAAAACCATATTGTATGGTTATATCTTAAAATTTCCATTTACACAGTTGTCCAAATTGTGCACCAATCGGGCACTAACTGTGCGACATGGCTAGTTTCCCTAAAAACATGTGTTTCAAGCTCTGATCTTTCCCCAAAAACCCCTAAGACCTCTTCTAACTTATTAGGCATCCATATTAGGTCTAAAGAAAATATTTAGACTACAATTTAATGAATCCATACCCGAGTGGAAAACTGGTTTCTTACACAATACTGTGAGATTTTTGTATCTCAATGATATAATAGGTCAACGTTCCCATGGAGTGTAAATTATATCAATGCTTAAACATGCATTTTATAAATATAGGTAGATATGAATCGATATGATTCTAAATCAATAATTTAGTTCTCCGCACTATAATGGTGGTTTGGGATTATTGAGATTCACTACTGGAATGGGGAACTTTCCCCATGAATCTATCCCCACGGTTTAGAAAAACCTTGGGGATATCTCTTTTTTAATATCTATTTCCACGGTTTTAATAAAACCATGGAAAACCAAAACCTAATTCCCCCATAACATCACACTCCTCCTCCCTCTTCCATCACACAACTCTACTCTTCCATCGGGATCCTCCTTGACCTCGCTCCATCACCCTCTTCCATCACGCTCATCCTCCCCAACTCCCGACCCTCTCCTCCCCTCTCCGACCACTGACTCCCAGCCATCCGACCTCTACCCCTCGGCCCTCTCCTCCCCTCACAGACCTTTGCATCCCAGCCATTCGACCACCACGTCCCGCCCATCTCCTCCCCTCCCCAGCCTCCACCTCTGCTCTCGACCTCCCTCCCAGCCTTAGCCCCAGCCTCATCACCCCGCCCTTCGCCTCCCTGCCCCCATCTCTAGTGACATTCCCCATCTCATCTCCCTCTCCTCCCAGCCTTAGCCTCTACCTAAAATTCCTCCCACTTCAGCAACATCTCATCCTGGCCTCCACTTCCCTACCCCTAGCTCTGACATCTAGGTATGAAGTTTCCTCTCCTTGTTTTTCATTCTATTATATATAAATTAAGTTGAGGCTTTAATGAACTAAAAACATAGAAAAAAAACTGAAATTACTAAACAATTTTTTGAAATATTATTTCCATTTTCACCATCATGTTCCCTAGAGTGAATCTAAATATATTTTTTCTTTCTTTTTATTTTTTCTTTGAGTTATAATTGTGAGAGCTATCATTGAAACCTATTATTGTTTCCTTTTGTAAACATTAAATTTATAATTTTCATGATTACTAAGATTCTGATTATGAATCATACATGTTTGATCATTAATATTGACCAGAATTTGAGACTATGGGTATGTTTCTTTCAAACTATATAGTTTAATGAATAATAGTCTACTTGGAATTGTTATCAATAAGTGATATCAGATACGTAATCAATACTTGAGGCACATATTGTAAATTTAAATTTCATATAAGTTCCTATTTTGGAAATGTATTATGATAATTGAATTATTTAAAGGACTATTAGTGTTCATAGAATATTTATATATTAAATTTATCTTATATATACGAAAACCTCTTTGGAATAAATGTGTTTCCTTTCCGTGATTAGAATTTTTGTTTTTATAATAACCCACGGAAGTGGATCCTATGTGGAAAACAATGATGGAATTCTAAGGATAAAATAATGAAAATGAATACATTGGTTCCTTGGACCCATGAAAATATAGTCCATACATTAATTATAATTAGGTTGAGGTTTTACCATGGGGACAATGATTCATTCATTTAAGATTGGTTTCATCCCCTCTTTTTTTGAAACTCAAACAAACACAATAATCCTATGAAAAAATTACTTGGCTCCCAAAAAATAAATTATTTAAAGGGAAAACATTTTCATGAGTGATGTTTAGAAAATAAAGTTAACTGAAAAAATTTATGTGAAGGATAAATATAGAATTATCTCTCAATAAAACTCATCGGTGAGCCTTTCCATTCTTCCTAATCCATTATTCTAGTCTAAACTCAAGGAAACATCCTTGACATTTAGAAGAATGGTATTATTATAACCCGTAGGCTATGGTGGAGGTATTCCAACCAAATAGATTTAGTCTAATCCAGTTTACTCATCATTCAAGAGTAAATGAGGGTACTCCATAAGAATCCAAAAAATTAATCGATGGAATTTGATACATAAGACATTACATAAATCCCATGGGTGATTCCCCTAGTAGTTTCACTTCAATTTCCCTCATTATCAGTCTAATTGAGTCACACTCAATGTAAAAAATTAGAGGGCTTCATTTAGACATTAAGGTTTTACATTTTTCAACAGAATATGATACTGACTCATAAAAATTACCTTAACTCCTTAAAGGGAAGTAAAAATCTTCTCAATATTAAACCAAGGGACAAAAATTAATAAATTTATATATATTTAGAATAATAACCTATTTTTTCAACATTTATAAACACATGATTCAAAAACTATTAACAATTTGAAACTCCGTAATCTTCATCAATCTTCTTGTTATGTTTTAACATAAATTATCCACCATAATAATAGAACTAATTCGTTCATAAAAAGGGATGAGATAATATATGAACATACATTTCCAAATAAATTTTCAACCACATTCTAAATTAATATTCAGTTAATCATTCTAGAATATTAT
This sequence comes from Viscum album, assembly GCA_963277665.1. NCBI lineage: Eukaryota > Viridiplantae > Streptophyta > Magnoliopsida > Santalales > Viscaceae > Viscum > Viscum album. Next base: position 2,049,551,710 of record OY728119.1, read on the forward strand.
AAATATTTCTTCACTTGTCTCCAGCTCATGGAGACACTTCACAAGGTATTCATCAAGGTGGATCTAATTTATAAATGGATTTCAAGATGTCTATTGTTGAGACTACACTAGTAAGGGTCAATTTAAGTTATAGGATGATGAATAATTCCAAACTAGAATAGTATTTACAATTTATTTCCCTTTATTTTTCTTTTATTGAGAACCAACATCACCATTAATTACCCATATGGTTAGAACAAAAATGGAATAAATATTATTGGGAATAAGTTAACACTCCTATCTAATAAATTTCTACAATCATATTTAGAATTTATTCTTAATAATTTGATCATTTCAAATTTATACCCAATTCAATTTAGACTCTTTACTCTTACACATCTATTTTTTTAATATGAATTTCCTTTTAGAGTCATGGGTTTTTTTCTTATATACTTGTGGGGGATCTTATTTACATTGTGATTAATTAAGTAACATGCATAACCTTTTGTATATTTCATATTTTTATGATTTATTCTTTAATTGGTAAATTTGTAGGATAATGAATTGAATTTTTTCCAACCTTGTTACACCTCCCACATAGCACTTCAGAATCCATTTAGTCATCTTTGTTTGTCAACCTTGCATGAAATTAGTATTATTCTTCATGGGACGTATTGTATTTCCATTGGGATCTTTTAATTTATTATTCATGTATTTGTCTTTCTATCTATAAATTAATGGAATGGTTTCCAAGCATTCTTTATAAATATGCTCAGCATATTTCGTTCCTCCACATGGATTATCAGGAGAATTATTCAGTAGGATTGTACATTTATTTTTAGTTTGGATTGATTTTTCATTTTATAATTCTTGGTTCCTTTAACATTAAAAAACATATCTTATTTTCATTTTTCCATTGAATGTTCTATTTTTCTATAAAATAATAATCTTACTACCATTAATTTCCCACACATCTTTGACATAATGGTATTGATTTTAGGGGACTTCTTTTTCCTACTACCCAATAATTAATTTGCTTCCAACATCAAATTTTGTGTTCCCATTCCTCTATTAATTTTTGAAACATGATTAGTTGTGTTAAATGTTCATGTATCATTATTGTGACCTCATCTACTAAAAATATTATAAAGATATCAAGGTTCTAAAATTTGTTTTAAGTATACATATTATTATATTTCACCTATGGTTGTTACTTATTTTTAGGCTTCATCCCCATTTATGTAGACTCTATATTTATTCCTTATGATAACACATTATTATAGTAGTCTACAACCTTATTCCCAAATATTTTATCGTAAAAAAATTAACCATTAATCCTTTGATTCCTTATTTAATATACATTTTTTCAAATTTTTCCAAAACTGACAGACTGATTTTTTTAGCATTTACATCAATTGGATAGGTTTTATTTGGGGAACCATCTTTAATATAAAATCATCTATCAAAACTTGAGAAAAGGGTATATTTATAATCATTTTTCCCTCAATATTTGTAAATTTTTAAAAAATAAAAATTTCACACTTTTTAAAAATAGATTTATCTGAAACATTGAACTTTGAGTTATATAATACCTTTCCTATCAACATAATAATCCACCATAGTAGTCTTATGGTTGAATATTTTTAAAACATATCTTAAAGACATTAATTGGCATGTTTATATATTTTTAAATTCAACATAATGTTATAAGAATCACATATTGATAATTTATTTCTCATTTTTTATTCTCTTCATTGTATCATCACATTCAATTATCCTCACATTAGTTTGATCTTAACCCATTTTTTTCATGTATTCTAGAATATTTTCAATCTCTTTAATCATATTTTCCTTAACTACTTGTATACAATTCATGATAATAGTTACTTCTTCTAGTGAATAGTTTTTTTCTTAATGCCCCATATTGTATTATTCTCTCTCATGGATTATAGTGATCCATTCATTCTCAAAATTTGACCATCTTTACACAAGATCCTCATTCATGTTATTTATAAATACAACCTATTTTGAGATATTTTTGAACATAAACACCATTTTCTAAAAATATTTCTTCATAATTTTTGATTTATTTTCAATTTGGGTGATCTTCACTTACATTATTTTCATAGAACAGCAAATGACAGTTAATATATCTCTTGGTTTTTTTGGGTCTTTTCCTAATAAAAATTTGATTCATCATATAACTCATCACAAAATTCTTTAAAGATATGATATTTTCTACTTGAACTTTGATATTTTATATAAATAAATGAGAGATCAGTTATTACATCCTATCCATGTAGAGATTGTGTACTACATGAAGTAGACTCGTTTTCAATTTCTATTAAAGTCAATTCCACTACCGGATCTTCTTTTTTCATGCCCAGTCATTGTTCATCCAGATTCTTCTATAGTAGAACTAATTTTTTTCCTATTTTATTAAGTGGGATATCATTTAAGCATCATCAAAAAGATACTAAATAAAAAAATGTAATATAAATACCTCCACTATAATTACCTTCAAATAGTGGCAAGTCCCCTTTTATTAATAAGATTTTCTCAACATCTTTGCATCTCTTTTCATCTTATTCTTAATCACCTTAGAATAAGTATATTTATCTGTTTCTTTCAAAGGGGGGTATATAGGCTTACTCTACTATTAAATTATTTTAGTATTTTCCAAAATAAATTAAAATATTCAACATGAGATTATTGATAATAGAATTAGAGTTGTACAATTTCTATAAGAATAATTTTTAGGATCACAATTGGATATGTTCAACACTTATAGGGGTGAATCATTGTTGGTATATAATTAATCAAATATGAATTTTATACCTTTTCACACATTTACACACTCAGTGATAATATCACATATTCTCTCTCTATCTCTCCTTTCTTTATTATATAAATATGGAATAGGAAATCAATACAATATAACATTAGGATATTTTTGGTAATTTTCACCTCTATTTCAAGGAGATTGTCTCACATGTGCATTGTTGTTATTTTCCCATATGAAAGGATTCTTTATTATTATAAGAATAATCTTGAGAGATGGAATCTCTTTAAACACATTATCCTAGGAAAAACCTAGTACAAATTAAGAAATGGATTTTTGATAAGTAATCCCAATAAAATATAAGATTTTTTCATTCTACTTGTGAACTATATCAATAATGAAATTTGGATTCCCCACCTATAAAATCTGGATGATCTTAATTCATAGTTTTATTAATAAAATGGGATTCCCCAAACATCATAGAAATTATACAATAGATGATTATAGGATGCATCAATCACATTAAAGACATGGAATTTGATTTGTACTGGTAAATAAGAATTTTACCGTAGTTAAACTCATTGGAACAAATGCCTCAATTCATCATCTTGGATATGATTAGTAAGAATGTTTGAGATATATTATTATATTCTCTTTCTCATTTATTGAAAAAATGATAAAGTCTTAATTTATTAATCAAACATCTTTTTCATTTGGCTGTATGGGTTATGCAATATACAGGAAATGTCGTACCTCTTAATTATATCCATTTTTTATTTTATGTATTGTATATGTATATATTAATATATAATTTCTTATAAGAACGCTAATCACGATGTGTCTAAAATTTAGTGTTCGATATTAACATAATAATGTGTATTTGATTTTTCAATCTATTTTAAATTCATTTATTTTACCAAAATGACCTTTTCCATTTTAAGAGTCTTGTTGTGACTTGTTCCACTATGTATGCAGTTGTTGTTTCTAGGTAATTATTTTATTAAAAAAAATTATTGAAGTAATTTAGATTATTAAATTTTTCTTCTAGTATATTTATCCCAATATTTGATACCCATGATTGTTTTATATATACTATCCAAATGATTTTCATTAATTCTTGGATATGAAGTGGTTTTTATTAAATTTTTTCCATCTTTGAATTATAATTTTACCCATGGAAAATATTAAATTACCTGGATATGGGGCTCGTTTAAAATATTTATGATGATGGATGAATGTTTTTATCTCTCCCATGATTTTTAAATAAAATAACCCATATTTATGGGTGTGATTTAAAGTTAAAAGTTGATTTTTTTAATGGTACACCTAAAGAAGGAAATTTTTTTTTATCTCTCCCTTAGATCAACTACTATGACACATACCACACTATAATAGACATGAAACCTTTATTGGCCCATTATGGTTTACCTTTTTGATCATCCCTTTATAGGATTGAGGTACGAATTTTATCTCTGATACTGAAAGGGTTGAAATTGGTTATAAAAATAAAGTCACTTTTAATACAAATGTGAATTAACTATTATGTTTTTATATTCTAATAGTTTTATTTTCTATAGTACATATCCCATATTTAATTATGGTTTACATTATTTATTGGAAGATAACTTTTATTTTTATTTTTATAGAATGGATAGAAGCTGGATGTATCGTACCAATAGAATTTCAACCGCATTTCAAAATAATTTGGAGAATTTTTTAGATTTTTTATTTGGAAATGCTTCAGATAGAGGTTGTATACATTTTCCATGTTATAAATGTGTTGGAATACCATGGATAATCCCGGAAAAAGTTAGATACCATATAAAAAAATTTGGATTTCAAAAAAACTATTATGTTTGGTATCACCATGGAGAGACGAGTAAATGTTCTTCTGGTCATGAAAAAAATGAAATAAGTGGCATGGAGAATTTGATATTTGATCAGTTTCCATTTTTCCATCATCCCGAGAGAGATAGTATACTAGTTCAAGAAGACAATTATATCAATACACGTGAGGAAAATACCGAAGATAATGATGAGAGAGTGAATAAATTATTGTAGATGCCAGAACTCCAGTATACCAGGAATGTACTAAAAGGATCAAGGTGGAATTTTTAATGTGGTTATATCTTGGGAAGACCATTTATGGAATTTCAAATACCACTATTGATTAAATTCTAAATTTTTTGATGGAATTCCTTCCTGATGGTGTAGATATTCCCTCAAATCATTATGAGGCATGGAAGTTAATTAAGCATCTTGTATTTGATACTAATAAAGTTCATTCTTGTTTGAAAGATTGCAGTTTATTTTGGGAGGAAACAAAAGACCGTAATGACTATAAATAATGTGGTACATATCGATGGAAGGAAAATGTTGATGGAACACCATCTTGTCTGGCACAGAATGTTATGTGGCACTTTTCATTGATTCCAGGACTTCAAAATCTATTCATGTCTGCAGAAATCTTAGCCAATATGTGATGGCATGATGTAGAAAAAATTAAAGTTAATGATGAGTTGGTTCATCCTGCAGCTGGATTAACATGGAGGACATTTGATTCAAAACATCTTGATTTTGCAGCTAAGGTGTGTAACGTCAGGTTGGGTCTATCCTATGATGGTTTTAATCTGTTTGGTCAGATGCTTACTTCTCACAACACGTGGCCAATTTTTATTCATGTTTATAATCTTCCTCCTTGTATGTGTATGAAAAAACCATTCACTTTCTTGATTATACTGATATTTGGACCTTCTAATCTAGGTAATGATATAGATATCTACTTGCAGCCTTTAATAAGAGAGTTGAAACAACCTTGGTATTTCAGTGTCCGGACATTCGATGCTTCTTCAAAGAATATGTTTCAGATGCGTGTTTCTATTCTATGGACCATAAATGATTTCTCTGCTTATGCAATGTTGTTGGGTGGAGCATGAAGGTAAAACTATCATGTCTTGTTTGTATTAAGAATACATGATCGAGAAGGCTTAAACATAGTCGTAGTTTTAGTTTCATGGGGAATCGACAATTCTTCCAATGAATCATCAATACATGACGAATCATCGGAGGTTTGATAATACCGTTGAGACTGAAAAACCACCTCAATGTTTGCCAGGAAGTGATGTGCTTAATGAATTAAAAGATTTCAGTTTTTTATTATGTAAAGGTCATTTGAAATCTAAAAATATGAGGAATGTTGACATTGAAACCACTTACAATTGGAAAAAGATAAGTATTGTTTTTGAATTTCCATATTGGTCTACCAACTTATTACTTCATTGTTTAGACATAATGCATATTGAGAAAAATATATGTGAAATGTTGCTTGCAATTCTTCTGAATATCAAGGGGAAGACCAAAGATGACTTCTGATCTTGTCGAGGCTTTTTGGATTGTGGTATTCAACAAGAACTACATCATGTGTGTGTCAGTGAAAACAAAGGGAAAGTTCCTTTTGCTTCGTATGTGATGAATCCGTTAGAGAATGATCAATTTATGGAAGTATTAGAGAATATTAAGGTCCCCGATGTCTATTCCAGCAACATATCTAAACGGGTCAACAGAAGAGATGTGAAACTAAAATCTCTGAAAACTCATGATTATCACATCCTTCTTCATGAATTGATTCCAATAGAAATTCTTCATTTTCTATCCAAAAATGTAAGGGTGATAGTGATTCACTTGTTCCATTATTTTAAAGAACTCTTTGCTAAAATGTTATCCAAGTCATTATTGATAAAAATGCAGTAGGACTTTCCATTAATTTTATGTGAGATGGGAAGGATTTTTCTTCCATCCTTTTTCACTTGAATGTTTCATTTAACGGTTCATCTTCCAACTAAAAAACTTCTTGGAGGACAAATTTCTTTTTGGTGGATGTATCATACTAAAATAAATATGTGCACAATGAAATCATTTGTTCGAAATAAGAATTATCCTGAAGGTTCGATTGTGAGGGGTTATCTGGCTCAAGAATGTATGGATTTTTGTTCAATGTATTTCTCTGATGTCACTACAGGTCATAATCAGAAAATGAGAAATGAAGATGACTAGAATGGGGAAATTGAGCCCTCGTTTCCATCTCTTCCCCAAACAGGAAGAATTTTTGGGTCTAATACATTAGCTACATTGAGTCTTGAAGAGCGGGAGATGTCACATCGCAAAGTCTTGTTTAACTGTGGTTTGTTCGATGACTATATCAAGTAAGTAATTTGGATATTTATATGTTATCTCATATTATGAAATTTCACACATACCTTAAACTTTTATTGTGATTTTATATAGGGAAGATAAACAAATTATAGGTAGAGTTCATCGATCTTTTTCTTTGAGAAGGAGAGAGGCTTTGCACAATCTAGAGTTTCCTTCTTTGTTGAAATAAAAGGTATTACCATTACTTTAATTAGTTTAAAAAATAGATATCCATTTAATTTTATTTTTCATATATATTTCAGGTGTTAAGTGTAACTATTTAATATATTTCTAATGAATTGAGAGCTTTGGATTTTGGTCCAAATTCTTTGGTTCATTAATGTAAATATTTAATAATCAATGGGTATAAATTTGTTACAATGGAGCGAGTGGTGAAAATGAGAACACAACATGATGGAGTTATGTTAACTGATACAACAAATTATTATGCCGTGGGGCTGGGTGCAGTGGGGTGGGGATGGGTGCAGGGGGGGCTGGGTGTATGGGGAGAGGGGGGGTTGGGTGCAGGGGGGTGGGGCTGTGTGTAGGGGGAGGGGGGATGGGTGCAGGGGGGATAGGTGCTCAGGGGTGGGGTAGGGTGCAGGGGGGGATAGGTGAAGGGGGGGGGGGTTAGTGTTTTTTGGCTACGCAACTCAGTGTTCATGAAAATGTTATAAGCTCATGTATGACTGGAGCTTTGAATGTGTTTGTGTTCATGATGTTATTTTTAGTTGGGTTGCAGGTATGGGATTCCATGGATCTTGTCCTCCATGAAGGTATGATTCACTTTGGTGTGTTTTTACATGTTTTTTAAATAATTATCATGGTTTTTATGTCTATTATTGTATTTAGTAAGCAACATGTTTATATTATTTAAAATACAATGATTATTTCATTCAAACTGCTCATAGCACAATAAAAGAAATACCTTTCAATTTGTATTCAAATTCACATGTATGTATAATGAACTCTACAACCAGTTTAAACTATTGAAATGAATTATGCATGCAGTTCAAACACCTTTAAATTTGTATTCTAATCATATTAATTATATTCTTTACATGTGTAGGGAAACAAGATGACATGGGTGTGCTGACATCAACATATATGACTATGTCATGCAAGATTTTATTAGAAAAGGAAAAGAAGACCATGACTTTAATTTCGAGATAATGATGACTAAAAATGGATTACCCCAGGTAGTATTACTTGTAATAATATAATAAAATGACTCAAAAAACTGAATCAATGGTATTGGTGTCAGAGTTCCTTCTGTTGCTTCTTTCTATGGATCCAAAAACTAAATTATCGTTCATTTACTCCATTGATTTCTACTTACTACAATGAAGGAAGTCTTGATGAGGATCTCGTGTATTAATTGGCCATGAATGCATTTCTATAGGATATTATTGTTAAGCCTGCAATTTCAACTAAGCAATCCCACGCTGGTGCTAAAAACATCACTGTTTCTTCTGATAAGAAAGTGAAGCCCAACAGTAACTCTAATTCGTCAATATCTATTATAAGTGATTATGAAGTTGTGAGCATTTATCAACTATGAATAGGAGTGTTATATGGTTCTCATTACTTGGTACGCTTCTAACAAACCAATAAAAATCTTCATTTTTTTTATTTCATTCTTTTTTAATGATTATTAAATGTTCTATTTTAGGAGCCTCTTACTAAAGCTTCTCCTACGTTGAATGGGAAGTCTACTCTCTAAAAGAGTCATTTTTATACCACCTAGGTTTCTGAGAGTGATTACTCCAGTTCATGTAAAGTGATTATGATGAATAATTGAGGGTTCTTATTAATTCTCACGCATTATATAAATAGTACCTTGGTTTTTTAGTTTGATATATTTTATATAATCTTTGCAATTTTTGTCACTAATTGTGCATTTGATGTTTTTTTGTAGGAAAAATTACCTGAGAAATCACTTAGAACTGTGATAGAAAGTAAACCATCAAGTCTTCTTCATAAAAAAGAGGAGTCTAGTGATGATGAAGATACATATATATTTTATGATGATGATTATAAGCCAGTGAGTACAGATGATTTTATTTTTATCTCTACTAATATTTCATTTATTGAAATCTTTCTCATAATTATTGTATTTGTATGACATGGTGGTTTAAGGTGCGTTTTTTACGAGATCATAAACATTAGGCAGTTATTACCCCTAAATTATTTAATATTTGAACTTCTATAACATAAAACATCTAATAATTTTCCCAATCCTATTATGTAGGTTCTGTTATTTTTAGTATTAGCATTAAACGCTAGGAAATTAATGATCTATCCCAATATTCCAATATTTGAAACCATCAAAAACATGTTTTAATACATATTTAGATTATCGTCACAAGAATAAGACTAGAAGTGGTTAAGTAGCATTTCTTACATTAGCACAAATTCTACTGTAATCTTTATATTAGGAGTTCTTACACTAGCATCCCATACTAACAACAATTTTTACACTAGAAAATTTTACATATTTACACATTTGGATTCAGTAGTAGAAACAATACACTAGAATTTTAGACCGGAGTAGTATTCACACTAGTACTGTTTATACTAACATCATTATCGTAGAAGTGCTTACATTATTAGTTATTAGACTAGAAATTCTTACAATGGAACTATTCATAGAAACATTACCTGTAAAAACACCTTTTCATAATGCATATGTCTAGGAAATACAAGGGTGAAAAATCTGGGAAACATGGGAAGAATCCTATTGAAGCACTATCTGCAATGACTCGAGCAGCCCACTCATTGGTGTTATAGAAGAGGTGATAGGTATATTATAGTTTAGTTTTTATTTTATTTTTATATCACATCAGCCACTTAAACCATTTACCACTTTTTACAGATGGAGGGTACTTATATTCTGCAAATGGGGCTAGAAGGGAAGTGGAGTCGGAAACATGGTTTTCTTTATAGGGGAGGGATATTGGGGTAGTTGAGGGATTGATAGTGTATTTCATTTTTGTCTAATTTTACTGTGTTGCTTCTATTTATTTTCCTTTCCTTTGGCATGGATGTCCAACACACAGATGGGTCATGCCGAAATTTTATTTATTTTCTACTGCAGTTTTAATTAATTGTTTGGGGGGTGATTAATCCCTTGTTCGAGACACCAAACACATATCAATATCTCCAAATCATGAATGTAATTTAATTATGAAATTTTTCCATGCATACCTTCACCCTAGGTCCTCTTCCAAGACTTTTTCATTATGTTAACACATCTAATGCACTCTTCATATATATATTTTCAACAAATCTTCATGCAATGGATCTTCATGCCATTATTCTTGACAAATCCCATGCCTCTTTAATCAAACATACTTGATTTTATAATAAAACTACTCCAAAAGAGGTGTTCTGTCTTCTAAACCAAAGAATAGTGATTATCAACTCATTGATAGTATTCCATGAGTCTTGTGATCAATGTTGAGACTGACTAATCACAATTTCTGCCAGCTGGGCGATGACCAAAATGTTTCCCCACATCCTCCTGTTCCCTTCGCTCGTGGACAGAAGATGTTGCCCCACAGATGTCGTTGGACCAGACTAACATGCCACAATCATGTTGTGGTCATGCCACGGTCTTGCTGCGGTCACGCCGCATTCAGGCCGCGGTCACACTACAGTCACGTTGCGATCACACCGTGGTTTCGCCCTGCTCCAGGACGACACCCCGCGGCGGTTTTCAGTCCTGTCAGAATTTGATGTATGATACCTAGATAGAGTTTTAGATTCATTACCCAACTATAGTTAATGGGGAGGGATTCCCTCAGGTAGAAAATCTATTGATTGAGTCTCTCATGAAAATATTTAGTCACATGTAGTCAACATTGGAGATGAGGGAGAAGCTTGCTACTTGTATTCTATAGGGACCATCTATGTGCTCGAGGGACATCATAGTAAATGTTGGACAATAATAAGACATGTGAACAATTTTATAATGATATTTGTATTTGGAAGTGTTCCATTTGGAGTTTGATATTTTTATGATTTTGGGGATCAGATGAGTGTTTTGACCCTTGTAGAGAAAATCCTTCTACATTGTCTTTTTTTATCTGTGAGAACAGTAAAAAACACACACCTCATATAGTGTAGTTATAGATTTCTACAACAATGGAGAATCTGATGGATGATCAACTCTGTGATAGTATTCCATGAGTCATGTGATCAATGTTGAGACAGACTAATCACAATTTCTACCGGCGTGGCGATGACCAGAATGTTCCATCACCTTCTCCTGCGCCCTTCGCTCCTGGCCGGAAGATGCTACCCCGCAGGTGATGCTGGATTGGGCCAACACGTCACGATCAGGCCACGGTCACGCCGCAGTCACACCGCGGTCACGCCGGGGTCATGCCGCAACAACCTGCAATCCAGCCCACACCTGCCCCCAAACCAACCACCACACCAGCCCCCACCCCCAGCCTCCTGCAAAACCCTCATGCCAACCCTCTACCATATAAAAAACATCCCCAACCACCAGTTCCAGCCCACACCAGCCCCCTCCTTCCCCCTTCCGCCTACCTTCCCACCCACACCAGCCACTCCATCCCACACCAGCCACCACACCATCCCCTAAAACATCTTTTATCCTTTTATGGAAGAATTACACTGGTGAATTTCATCCTTAGATCCATTATGATTCATTTGTCATCGTTCCTAATGGATTTGTAAGTGGTGTTGGGGAATATTTAAAATATAATGACTTCTTTAATATTGAATTCTCATGGGGAGGGAAGATTTTTTTAGGGCATTATGGATGAGGATGGACAGACTAGTGGTAGATGGTGGTATGAACTTTTTTAGTGTTGAGGGAACAGTGCACATTATGCAAGCTATGTTTTCTTGGGATATTATTGATGGAAGTTCTCTATAGGGAAATTTAATATTTTTCAAAGTATTAATCTGACCTTGAGGACCCAGGGGGAAAGTCTCATGGATGTGGAAGGAGTTGCATGGGAACATTCTGGTTCTCATGAAGTAGTCTCGGTGGATTGTGGAAGGAGTAAACATAAACATTTGGTTCGACAACTGGGCAGGCTTCCCTCTTGGCTTTCCAGGCTATCCGACTCCCAATATTTTCTTTGCTAATTCTTTTTGTTACCCCTATTTTACATAGGTAGTTCTTAACCACCATCAAAGTGAATGTTTTGATAAAAATATTATATATTTTTAAATGGAATGTTTAGTATTCACAAAGTCTCTAATGGGGGTTTTCCTAGCCAATATTTACAGGTCTATACATCAGATTCTAAATGGCATCACTGGTGGTGAAAATCTGTACTGGTGTAAAGAAATCCTGATTAAATGTAACTTGTTGGTTTAGTGGATCAATAACCATTGTATTCCTATGAATGAAACTATTAGGAGCAGGGGGGAGGGTGCAGGTGGGTGTCTAGGAGGGGCTGTTCAGGGGGTGTCCAAGGGCTTTTAGGGGGGTTCGGGGGGTCTGTAGGGCAGGGACAGGGTGTAGGTCGGGTGTCTAGGGGGCTGTCTAGGGGGTGTCCAAGGTCTGTCTGGGGGGGGGGGTCTGCAGGGTGGGGGGGGGGGTGGAGGGTGTAGGTGGGGTGTCTAGTAGGGGGTTTCCCAGGTCCATCGGGGGGGGGGGGGGGCAGGGGTGTTGTCTAGGAGGGGTGTCTAAGGGGTGTCTATGGGTGAGGGGGTGTTTAGTGGGGGTGAAAGGGGCTGTCCAGGGGGTTTAAGGGGGCTATTCAGGGGGGCATGGGGGTGTTCATGGGGTATGTCCCGGGGGAATGGGGTTTCAGGGGGAAGTCCATACCTTCTGAGCATTTGAAAAATAAAAATCCACTTTATTGTATCAAATTACTTTGATATATCAAGATTTAAAGAAAAGTTCCCATGTTTAACCTTTCGTTGCATGATGTTAACACATTCATAGTCGGTTCTGAATATTACTACCATGGATAAAGCCAAACTGATTTGAACAGATTAACCCACGAGCAATGGGACCAAACCTCATAGCAATAATTTTACTAATGATTTTTGGACAGGTATTCCCAGTAAAAATGGGTTTGAAATCCTTTACATCCACATCATTTTCCTTCTTTGGGATTAGGTAACCAAATTGGAGTGGATTCTATAGGGCATTGATGCATGGTTAAATAACACCCTCATAGCGTTAAGGAGATCATCACATACTATGTCCTAGTAGAACATAAAGAATATCGCTACAATGTATTCTTAATTTATGACTCTGAATACTATGGAATCTGTATTACAAAAAATATTCATTCAAAACATCATTGGCTTGAGACTCAGAAACGTGATTCATGCAACCATCTAAACCGTGCAAGATTTTTATTCACATGCGGCATGTTTTTCCCCCTGAACACTACCTGTTAGCTTGCTTGTCCACACCTACAACCATAGTTCCCATTCTATAATAGCTTCATGGAAGCTTCTGACTCACTGTTCAACAATATTTATGCAGGCCATTGAAATGTTGTGTAGCCTCATCCCACTAAACCATTTAAAAATTTCTCCTTCATTCATGTATTTTAAATCAGTTCCAGATTTCAGATATTAAGATCAATTCTAGATTTAATATATCAGCCACCTATTTAATTTAACCAGTGAACATGATACACATCCAATTTCCAACCTATATAAACTTTCATCCATGATCCAAACACATATCAATATCTCAAAATCATGATTGTCATTTCATTATGAAATTCTTCCATGCATACCATCACCCACTGTCCTCTTCTAAGACTTGTTCTTTATGATAACACATCGAATGCACTCTTTATATATATATATATATATATATATATATATATATATTTCTTCAACACATCTTCATGTAATAGATCTTCATGCCATTATTCTTGACATGGGGGAGGGGGGTTTGTCCAGGGGGAAGGGAGGGGTTGCAGGGGGAGTGGGGGGGGGGTCCTAGGGGTGTCCAGGTTTTTTGTCTAGATGGGAAGGGAGGGACTGCAGGGGGAGTGGGGAGGGGTGTCTAGGGGGTGTCCAGGGGAAGTCTAGGTGGTGTCTAAGGGGTGTCCAATGTCACTATAAATTCATTTCAAGTTGATCTAAACCTTGAAAGAAAGATCAACTAACTTGCTGTAAGGTTTCACCGTGAAACAAATACCTAAGAATAAATTTCTATCTGTAGTCCCATCTCAAACTTCTGAGATTTCATATTCTAATTTGAAACGATCTTGTGTGTGTACTACACTAGTTCAGAAAAATGATTGGTATACTCTATCACTGATTAACCACCTTTGGAAAGATAAATATACTCCTGGGATCTTGAATAAACTAGGGCCTCAGGACACTTATGATCTTTTAAAATGATCTTGAAATATTTCAACATATCTATATGGTCATCCTAGTTTGAACCACTGAGTCCCAATGTCTTCGATTAGGACCCTCTAACAAAAATGAAACAAATTTTACTCTGACATCCTTCAGATTGTCATAAAATTCAAAAAATATCACTATATTCTCAAGACACTCCTCTTCTTCATAGGGTTCAACATTACCTCTGAAGGTGTGAGTTATTTTCTAGAGAAACTCCAAAGCATTGTCCTTTATCGAAATAGGTTTCACTTCCCTAACCATAGCAGGAACGAAAGTCGATCCCCATCAAAAATATTGAATAGACCAGACCGGAACATACACTAATCTCTGATCAATTGTTGAGGTAGAACACTTACTATCATCTTCCCACAGTTTCACTAGAAGTCTCAAGGGTTTCAAGGGGAGGGGGGTTGTCCATGGGGGGGCTCTCCAGGAGGTGGGGGGGTCCAGGGTCCAAGGGGGTTCAGTGGGGGTTGTACGGGGGTGGGGGTCCCTAGGGAGGGTGATTTCCCAAAGGGGGGTGTCAAGAGGGGGTCCAATGGGGGGGGGGGGGGTCCAGTGGGGGTGTCCAGGGTCCAGGGGCTATTCTGGGGGGGGGGAGGTGGGGTCCAATGGGGAGGGGGTCCTGTGGGTGTGCCCAGGGTCCAGGGGGTTGAGTGGGGGGGGGAACCAAGGTGAGGGGGATGTAGGTCCAGGGGGTCTGTCTAGGGGGGAAGGGAGGGGCTAGGGCTGTAGGTCCAGTGTGGGGGGGGGGGGCTGTCCCGGGGGGTTGTAGGTCAATTGGTGTACTGCAGTTGGGGGTCTGTTCTGGGGGGATGGGGGGGCTATAGGTCCATGGAGGAGGGGCTGCAAGTCCAGTGGGGGTTTGTAGGGGGGAGGGGTTGCAGGTCCAGGGGAGTCAGTCCAGGGGTGGCAGGAGGGGCTGCATGTCCTGTGGGGGGCTGTAGGGAGAGGGGATCTGTCCTGGGGTGTTGTAGGTCTAGTGGGGGGCTATAGTGGGGGTACGTCCAGGAGGGGCTACAGGTCCTGGGGGGTTTGTCCATAGGTATCGGAGGGGCTGCAGGTCCAGTGGGGGTTGCATGGGAGGTTGCAAGTTAATTGTTTCACAGTGGTTAATGTGGGTAGCTTCCTTTTCTGGGAAAACCATATATACCTAGGGTTCAACAAACCATGGGTATATATGCTACTTCAAAATGATCTATACCAACAGTTTGTTGAACCTCGGGTATGTTTTCTATGAAAAAACTATCTATACCCACGGTTTACTTAACTGTGGGTATATAATTTGGGTTGTTAAAATGTATACCTACGGTTCTATATACCGTGGGTATAAATTTATACCTATGGTTTACCAGAACCGTTTTTAATATGATATTTCAATGGGATATACCCAGAGTTTCTATAGAACTGTGGGTATATGGGTATCCCGACACCTTAGGAGCCCATGGTTCATGAAACCATGAGTATATCCTATACCCACGGTTTTATGGGCTATACTCATGGATTGAAACTGTGAGTATAGGGCAATTTTCTAGTAGTGATTGAATTTCCATATCGTTCAAATTTTTAAATCACGTCATGGGGGAAACCATCAAACCAATATTCATAGATTATTTATAAATTTAAGGGTTTATTTTCTTAAATATAAATTCAGTGAATGTGATAAAAATATATATTATCATACTAATCATACCAAGTATATTTCTAGTGATAGATTAAATTATATTTTAGGATAAGGATAAGGGTTAAAATGTTGTCTAAGGGGGTTGAAAAAATTATTTTTTGATGAATTTAAATATTCTTTGTAATTGGGTGTTCAAGGAAATCTTCGTACTTTAGTACTTATTGTTATTGATAATAAAACGTGAAATTGGGTAGAAGTATAACAATTATTTCACACCAAGGATTTCCCACTTTATAACTATATTTATTTAATATTATATTCACCCATGTTTCATGTGTATTCTTTCTCACTCTTTATCTTGTCATCACAAGTTCGCCATCAATATCATTTTTAACATGAATCTATGTGAAAATTAATGTTGAGAGTTTGTTTTTTAGGTCCATGTATATGATTAGTTCCTACTTTGTTACTTATTTAAATAGAGTAAGGAATGAAAAGGATTGGGCTTATATGATATTATCAGGTTTATGTGACTATTTCCCATTATAAATCCACTGTCATTTAAAACTTTTATTTGTATGTTAGTATTTATGATTATTCATATTTGTTATTATTATTGTATGATTATTTAATTGATGTAATAGACTCCATAATGATGATCATAGGCCTTCACCGCTAGTCAGTAGCCTCTAGTATACAAAGAGGTGCACCAAAATTCATATAACAGACTCTCTGGTCAAGATGAATTGATGAGCCCTATTCTTGGTCATTCCACATGGTTTGTTCCATAGTTATTTTAGGGTCCTAAAATCAATATTCTTCTAATGGTAATCATTAAATCTAGTAAATGTAATGGTGGTAGTTTTATTCCAAAATTATTTGAATATTCTAAAGTAAAAAAGACATATTAATTACTCTTTATAGAATAGTTTTATTCATGAAGTTAACTAATTCATTATTTTGGAAGGTGTCTTATATTGTTTTGATAGTAAATACAATAAAATTTTATAAAATTATAAAATAATTATTTGATGGATATTCGAAATGATTATCATTTCATAAGGCCTTTAATTTTCTATAAGTTTGATTCATGATTATTGCTATCTAGTTTTTAATGGTTTAAAAAGTGTAATATTTATTATTTAATATATATATATATATAATGTTTTTTAACATTTGAGAATATTAATCAATAAAATTTGTAACTAATAATCTCAATCATTAGAATCAGTTTTGGGAGGACTCTACAAATTACCGTGTACATACTCAAGTGGGTTATTGGATTTAAACATGGATCAATTAAAACGTTCTGACATTGATTTATTAATTTTTAGTCCTTGATTTTTTTCATGTATTTGTTAAAAATAATGAATGATTTTAATAGTGTTTTGTTTTACTGAACATGAGGATATATGATATGATGATTCATTAAATTTATATGAGTATACAGGACATTGACATATATGTAATTGATGTTGTTGTATTTATTGAAATAAAGTCATATCATATGTAGAAGAGTTACATTGATATGAGGATGAAGTAAATTTAAAAACAAGATATTTAATTTTGATTATTGGTCAAGAATACCAAGAGAGGTGACATTAAACTCACAAATGTAGACATGTGTAGGGATTTGTGAAGTATGTACTATCTTGATATTTGTATATATCAAGTTAATAGAATATAAAGCATGATGATTTATGATGATGAAGGTTTTTGTAATTTTGATGATAAACATATCTCGTAGGGATGATGTAATAGATAAAATTGTCTACTCTACAATATTATGGTAATGGATGAAAATAGAGCTTATAGCATTTCTTTTTTTGTATGTAAGACAAATTTAAATATGAATGGAAATGTTTTTCCATGGAATATAACACTGCACTGCATGTTTTAAATCACACTAAAATAGATTCTATTTATGTGTAATCTAGAGTTTTTGCTGGATAGATGTAACATAAAATTTGAGACCACACTATGACATGTCTTACATATGAATATGTTCTTTCCACGTATGAATAACTATAGAGGATCCATGCCATAATATGAGTGGTCTAAAATTATAGTGAGTTTTGAACATAGAGGAAGTTTCATTCCACTACAGCATGAGTTGAACTGTTAATATAATGCATGTTCCCCAAATAATACCCCCGGAAATTTTAATGTGGGTATGTTTAGAGCTAGATGATATATTGTTCCATGGAGTAATAGATCACTCTATAGTGGGTTATAAGTGTGAATAATAAAAAAATAAAGTGGGGATTATTGAATGGAAATGATTTTTAATTTTGAGACACAGAATATTTGTGTATGAATGGTTGGTTGAGGATGAATGGATTATTCCATTATTTTAATATAAACTTTGTCATTATGTGAAAACTAGCATAAAACCTAAATTTTTACATTTATCAAGGGAAAGGCCATTCACATAGTGAGAGATAATAATTCCATAATAAATTTGATATTGGAGTACATTTGGAGGACCATGACATTATTTTTTGGGAATTTTGAATGAGATATTATCAATATTTTATCGATATTTTATTGATATGAATATCATTTTATGGTGAAGGATTCCACTCCATTATCTGGTTAAATTCAAATGTAATCACACCACATTGGGGAGAATACTGTTTTAATTTGTAAAATAAAAATATATAGAGATTATTTGGTTTAAATTAAATAATATAATGATATGGCTCAATATTTTTGAGTGTTCATTAATCCATTAAGATGTATTTAACCACAATAATTTGTGTGGAATACATGACATTTTCTTAGAGAATTAAAAGAAGAGAATTAATCTTAACCATTGAAATAATGGCTAGATACATGGATTACGTTATAAAAACTACTCATATGAGTTACAGGGAAATGGTGAGCAAGTGATTATCTTTTATATCAGGTTTTAGGGAAGAAGAATATGTGGGAGAGAGAAAGATGTAGTTCCATTACTCACATCTGGTTTATTATAAGAAGGATTGATAAAAAATAAATTTTATTAGTATGTATCATTTTTTCCAAATAACTAAAATAAGAATAATTTCAGTGTAGAATATTTCTTTATATGTAAAAGGTTTTCTCTATAATCTATTATCTATACTAAATTAGGCTTCTTCCTACCCTACGTGTCAAATTCTCCTTATTCCACATCACCCCATTTTCATTCCCTCCACTTTTCCTTCCTCCCTCCCCCGACATTTCCATCTTCCATCATGTGACGCCTTCGACTTCCCCCGACCATGCACTCTCCCCTGCTCCCTCTGGATTACGGTTTCGCAGCTACCCCCGACATTTCCATCCTCCGTCGCGCGATGCCTTCGGCTTCCCCCCACAGCGTGCTCTGCCCTGAAACCTCTAGATTAGGGTTTCGTAGCTACCGGCATCCTTCAAAATTCCAGCTACCTTCGGTTTCCTACCCTTGCTTCAGACATTTTCTTCATCTTTGACCAATTCTTCTCATCCGTCGACCACTGCTCCCGGTTCATTCCTCTAAACCTAGGATTCCCGCCCCTAACGTCGGCCCCCTCTACCTATGCAACATCCCTCGGTGCCTCCAGCTTCTCCACCTCCTCCCCCTCGACCTTCTTTGTCTAGGGTTACCAATTTCTTCTTCTCCTCGTGGAAATCACCAATGGATATTCCTCCAGTTCACCGAGACATCCTTTCCATCTGTCTATACCTTCGTCGGGATCTTCTATTTCAACATAAGCATAGTACTGCAACAATCGACTCCAAAATATTCACTTCAACAGCCGACGCAATGAAAATCTACATCAGCGGGATATCCATTGGTTGGTGATAGGCACGACTCGCGAATTGCATTGTCAATATGGGAGGTAACCCTACATTTACGCTATACTAACATCGATGAAACCACCTTAAGATCCTGCTCCCGATTACTTTTGACCATAACTAGAAGAACCTTTTATGTTATTATTTGGGTAGTGCTACTCCATACATCTCATACATGATTTCCTTCCATCCTAAGCTACAACATCATCTAAATTGTCTGTCTGGTACAGGTAAAATATCTTCGCACCTATAGATTGGAGGAGCTCTTCTGCACCTGCGACAACTTCAGTTTGCTTCACCACTACTAGGATAAACATATCACTATTTTCGCTTTCTCTTCTGCAAACAATTTACATTTATTTTATCTATGATCTTCAATTTTCAGTATCTATCTATGGCGAAGAATTTATCGTATGTCACTATTATTCCCATTTAGATTTGAGTCCCCCTTTTTTTAAATTAACTCTGCGAGTGACATTAACCCCCATTCTTGATTTTTTATCTTACTGTTGTTTCATTGTTTGAAGAAAGTTATGGCCAATGAGATTTCATTATCGATCTGTACATTTATTCCACATTGTATTATTATTAAAATGGTGCTCAATGAGATAACATTTCTTCTTCTATTCAGGTTGCTTTATCATTATCTTCAATTTTTGAATGAAATGGTAATAATGATTCAAGGTAATTTTTCATTTGACATAATTGTTTCATTTCTATTTATTTTTTCATAAATTGATGAGGTCTCTTTTATCAAAAATTGTATTAATATTTCCAACCATGCTTTTCACTAGGTTTTTCCATATATACAATGTTGAGAATGTTATTTTATCACTATCTTCAATTTTTTTATAAGAATGCACCATTTCGTATATTCATTCTTACTTTTGATATATTTTTGTATTAATTATAATTTAAATGTTTGTCACTTCTGCTGCTTTCTCAGGTATGTGACATGGAATACCTCATCTATAGTGATTTTTTTAAATGTAAGTTGTTGTTTATCCACATGATGCGTACAACTCCAAGGGTGAATTACATAATGAAAACCCATATCTATCACTACATACACACCATTCTACAATATGGATTTTCATTTTGAAGATGAATTCCTTTAAAATGCTATCCTTTTTAAATTTTGATGATGAACATAAATATAAGGTTGGATATTTCATTTCTAAGGATCTTTTTGACATCTTAGATATCATTTACTATTGAAAATAATGTTTTCATTCTTATTTTATAAATTTAAATTAACTACATCATGTTGGATATATAAACATTTGGATTGCATTATTTTGTTATACTTGCCTTTTTTCATTTTGATGATGAACATAAGGGTAAGGTTATATACTGAATTTCTAAGGCTTCGTAATCGAATTACTTCCCCCGTGGGATATTACGGGATCTGCATAGATTTTCTATTTCATGTATATCTTCATTACACCATGCTCACCAAGTGATAGTTCCAAGGAGCTATTATGCATCCGCAGCAGCTTCACTCAACTGGTTTTGAAATGATATAGGAAAAACTAGAAGGTAACAACAAAACCAAATCTTGCTTACATAACAAATGCATATTTATTAACTTTGGTGACATTTTTTTTTATCATTTACTTTTAAAATTCATTGAATTTTCAGGACATTTGAAATATTGTGACACTTAA
Organism: Viscum album; assembly: GCA_963277665.1. Classification (NCBI taxonomy): domain Eukaryota; kingdom Viridiplantae; phylum Streptophyta; class Magnoliopsida; order Santalales; family Viscaceae; genus Viscum; species Viscum album. The sequence continues at coordinate 2,049,573,116 of OY728119.1, forward strand.
TTTGATCTTGTTAGTGCCCTGATTCATTATGTTTGTGATGTAAAACAAAGCCTCAGAAGCAAAAAAGTATTGGAGGTAATACTTTTTTTACAGCGTTGATTTCTTATACCTTTTTTTGGAAATGTGATTTTGTGTTTATGGAATTTTTTTAAGCTCATCATACAGGTATGTTGTAAACATTAACCAAATGAATCAGTTTAATTTTTATATGGATTATCAATTATTTTTTTCTATAAATTTTTTTATTTTGTAGATTAAAAAAAGAGTACTATGGAAAGAATGACAGAGGTTGTCAGTTATGTATAGTCTTCACATGGAAATGTTTTGTTTATCATCCATTTTGATAGGATTGAATTAAAGGTGTGATCATATTTGTTTTGATTTTAGGAGTGTAAGCAATGTAAGTGTACCCAATCGAAGAAATATAAGGGAAACCAATCCAGGATGTGTAATGGTAACTAATCCATAATACATTAATGAATCTGTAGAAACTTGTAATGCTATTTCAGAGTCATTTAGAATACACAACATCCAACTTTTCAATATATCGCAGCATAAATTAATCCCAACAGAAAAATGGCACTACGTATATGCATGGTGAAGAGATAATATGTATCTCATGAATTTATTGATGGTGGAATTCTCTGAATACTATTCCATAGAGATTCTGATCATAGAATACATGGGAATTCTGAACCTAATAGGGGGCCATTATGCCATGTATTATGTTGTGTTTCTCAAATAAGGATATAATTAATCATTTGCCAAATATTTACCACTATTCAATGCAGGTTCAATGTTGTGGGTTACTGGACACACTCAAATTAAAGATAATGAGTACCTCAAAATGGTTACAAGAATGGTGTTATTATTTACATAATGGTATAGTTGTCTACAAAAAAACCAGTGATTTTTTTTACCGTGCATCAATCATTTCACAACAAAATCTTATTAGTTATTGTACAACCTAGGAGCTCTTGGGAGTTCTCTTGGGGTAGTCAAGCCTGGATGCGGCATCTGAGCTATCTGGATCTTCAACTATCTGGACTCTGTCATCATCTCTAGGTATTTCTTCAACATTAAATAATTGAGCGATATCTGGCACAGTTTATCTTTGCCTCAGTTTTTTATGTGGCCGAGTCATCTGATTTTCCTGAAATCTACTATCTTTACTAAAGCAGGCATTTTCCTGCAGACGTTTCACCACCAGAATCTTCCACGACGCTACTCCTAATTTCACTCCCATTCTTTCCTCCATTCACAACCCCTCACACCCACGATTTTCATTCATGCGGCCTAGGGATTCTGCCTACCTCCCATCAAGATACCTCTGTTCATCATCTATGTCTCCACCTGCATGTCCGCTCGCGTCTTCACTTATGTCTCCACCTACATCTCTGCCACTCAGCTTATCATTGTCGATGTCTCCCTCTCGGCGTGCGTCTCCAGCACTAAGCATATTGTCGTCTCTCTCTGTTCACAGTAATCCAGAACCTTGACTCCGGAAATCCTTCACATCACCTCAGTTCCATATCTCCATCCATCTTCACCTCCTCTGTCTATCAGTACCATCGATTTACCGTTAAATACCTACTCTTTTCCAATATATTCTACACTATCAACCACCGAATATGACCTCCGACAACCACTTCACGAACCCCTTTAACAGCACCAACAACATATTTATAAATCCTATAGATAAACATCTCTTTAATAGGTATGTTATCCCAATCCCGTCAATATTTTATCCCTTCAACTTCAATTTGTTCCTATATCTGTTTGTGATGACTTAATTGGAGATATACCTTAGTCCGTCACGTATTCAACAACCACTATTATTTTTTTCCTTCGGGTAACTCATCAATTCATCTGTATTTGATATTATCTACTGAAAACTAACAACTTTACTTCATTTTATATTCAGTTATTCTAAACTAATTTATATTTAGCCATGATTTGTTTTCAATCTATTTAATAATCTTCCGTTTTCATGCTTGGAGCTGAAAATTTATAGATTGTTGGTAGTTTGACTGTTATGTGAGACTTATTGTTATAAAATTTTTATTCATCATCCACTCATGGATCCATTTTAGACTGTGGATTGTGTAATCAATCTATGTAATAATCTAACTTTTTCATGTTTGGAATCATAACAATTGATTTTTGTTTGTTTTCTAACACTAAATATTATGTTTAGTGTTCCCTATGTAATAACAGCTTTAATTGTGTAATTTATAAACATTTTTATGTGGGAGAGGATTTTTTTACCTTGATACCTTATGGATTTTTTTTTCATAATTCTCAATAAAATTGTTCCATTTTACAGATTACTGTAAACTTCTCATCAACAGGTGAGTGAACATATAACACCCATTGCTTATTGTATTTCGCTGTTTTATTATGTATCTATTATCTATACTAAAGAAGGCTTCTTCCTAGCATATGTGTCACCGGCATGTGCTGCCACGTCACTCACTAAATGTTTTCCTCCCTCCAAATTTGGGTTTCCCTCGAACGTGTATCCTATTCCCCCACTCATCATCGGGGTTTCCCTCATCTTCTCCCACCCTCTCCCGAATTCCATCCTCAACTTGCCAATTCCTGCTCTAGGGTTTCGGCTCCCCTCTCGGAATCCCTTATAGTTTCCACTCCTCTCCATGAATCCCATCTCCTACTCCCTTCCCGATTCTCCCCTCCAAACCGCACCGCTCTCGCCTAATTTATTCAAACCTCCATATCCATTAAACCCTCCTGCGGCTACATTTGCATTCCCCCGTGCCAGATATCAGACTTGCCCTCCTGTTTAGGGTTCCGTCCATACAGTGCTGCTCAAGAAAATTTCCTCCAGGCTCATCCATCCTCTCCCTTGCGACACCATCGGCTACCACCAATCATCGACACTCCGGCCCTGCACATTATTCCGCTCTTCATTTACACCTCTGTTGATGGTATCTGCTCTTCCCGGTTGCACGGTCTCCCCTATAGAAAATCGATTTAGGGTTTCAAGCTACCGGGTTGCATCGGCATATATCTACGACACAGTATTCCAATTCCAGTCGCAACTCCCGCATGGCATTCGGTGTCCTGCGACATCTGTACTGTTACCTCCATATAAGGGTTTCTTCCTACCAGGTGGCTTCGATTAATGTCTACCTAACATTACTAATCAACTTCCCTTGGATTAGGATGCTGTAAAAGAGGGTTTAGGTAAGGTTCACTCTCTACCGATTCGACCTCATTTTTCCATCGTATGTGTTGAATTCCCCAACAAGGAATTGGGACCCATTCATCTACTCGTATGAATTCCAAAGTCAATTTTTCTTATTAATGATTATGGTTGTTGTATGTGCGCATGAACATATTTGTTGGACTGTGATTGGGTTTTAGTTTGATTTCAGATAACACAAAAGTTGGGCTCTTGAACCCCTATCAATACCTATTCGGCTACTGGAATCATTGGACGGGACACCCTGACTTACGAATTTAAAGAGGTTCTCCCTTAGCCAATATCACCCCTTCTCTTTAATATTTTTAAAAGAACGTGCAGTATATTACATTACTATACCTTTAAAAAATAATGTAGGTACTTCCGGAAGTGAATGATCTCAATGATAGTAGACGTGTAGTTTTGATTGTTGGCTTTTTACCGAGCATAATAGTTGATGCTATTCCATTGGCACAGCCTTTGGAGGTCTTAGTGCTATGTTTTTCTTTCGAAACTGTTACTTTTAAAATCTATATGAATTATCCATGATGTTTCCATGTTATTTTAAGAATTTATTTTAGTTATTTATCCCTTCAGTATCACTCAGCACTGTTGGTTGATATATTTGTGATGGATATCACGGATTTTGAAACTTTTGTTACACACTATGGAAGCCCAGTTGCAATTATAATACTCATGGTAAGTTGATTTATTTTAATTTGCATTCAACAACTTCTGCCTCCTTTTATTCAAATTCTCCCCTTCAATGGAGATGTTTCCTATATTTATTTCTAATCTGTTATATAAATGAAATTATAGGCTTCATCTGTTGGAATGATGCCCATTCTTGATAGCGTGGGTGAGTAGTCGTCTCAATATTTAATTTCATTTGTTTCATTATTATCCACCTCTTATGCTTTTTTTGTTTGTAGGTGCTGAGTACTGTAATGTATTGATGTTACTCAACAAAAATATATCCCTGCTTCGTATGAGTTGTTTTGGTTGTTTCTACCTGTTCACAAATATTCAATTTCTAAAATATTTTCTCAGCATGAAAGATTTCCTATTCTAAACATTCTATAAATAATGATATGTTAATAAAAATTATATTATATTATCTTTCTGTTCATTGAAACCCAATTATTGACCTCTTTTCGGCTGCTAAGGAAAACACATTCCTGGGATGATGTGTCATGTTTTTAAAATAAGTCTTTCTCTATATGGTTGGTAGTTTTGTTTTCGGTTTGTTTTGGTTCAGGTTCAGTTCAGGGGCTATTTGATACATTGCATAAAAATGATTACTTTGAAGTGAGGATAATGATTGTTTCTAAACTAACATTACAGTGTGTTGTATGTAATACGATGTCATGTTCAAAATGAAGTTAATGTATCCATGTTGTGTTTGGGGTATATATAACTTGATGGTAATGTCATCTCAAAATCCATGAAACCTATTTTCAGCTGTTAAAATAGATGTATCGTGTTTTTAAAATTACCCTAGATTTGTATGAGTAGTTTTTGTGTTTTGTTTATCTTGATTCAGATTCAATTTTAGGGTCGGTTAGTATGTTGTTTAAAAATTCATCGATGGGAAATTGATTAATATCCATATACCTCCCCCAGTTCCCATTTTTTTCGTTTTCAGTGTTTTTTTTTTGATATTTATGGTTCTCTCAAAATATGGGCACTCATCTATTGGATTTATTTTCCTGTATTTGTTTCAATTTGAAGTTTTTTATTTTCTTTACTATACTTTCTATTTTTATGTGGTCATGATAGTAAAGTGGTTCTGTTTATTATGTGCATGCTAATCTACTTTGAGGTTTCATTTGACAACACTTACTAAAACATCTTATAGTGATTATCACTTATTGATAAGTTTTATACACAGTTTTCATCAGGGTTGTCAAAAAGAGCCTGAATGACTTGGAAAACAGAATACTAATAAACACCAGTTTTTGTGCATGTCCCAGATGGACCCCGGTGGCAAGTTGGATAATGAAGAGTGATTGGTGATTGGAGAGAGTGAGATATCAAGGATTTTGCAACTACTGTTACACACTGTGGAAGCATAGATGCAATTATAATATTCGAGGTAAGTTGATTTCTTTTAATTTGCATTCACCAACTTCTAACTCCTTTTATTCAACTTCACCCCTTCAATGGAGATGTTTCATCTATTAGTTTCTAATATATTATATAAATTAAATTATAGGCTTTATCTTTTGACATGAATCCCATTCTTGATAGCATGGTTGAGTAGTCATTTCAATACATAATTTCATTTTGTTTCATTATTATCCACCTCTGATGCTTTTTTTGTTTGTAGGTTCTTAAGTACTGTACTTTGGGTTCGCACTTATATGGATTGATTTAAAACAACTCAAATCATGATAGGCTATCAGAGTTCATTTTATATCAAGTACATGAAGCAAGTGACATTTAAAATAATATATATTTTCATGGAAAAAAACATAAATGAATTTGAAGAATGTTAGGGGGCTTCATCACCATATCTGTGTACAGGGATTGATTGCCCAAAAAGTGTATATATTAATATCTATGTACAAATATTGTTTAATGTATATGTACATATATTGAACTGTATTTCATATATTTACATAATATCTATATAGAGATTAATATAGTAGGGATGTTGGAAATGAAAAGCATATATTTTTAGATAATGTGTTATATATATTCTCATTTATAAACTTCATTCTCCAGCCGAGTGGTTTTACTATAGGGAAATAGAGGTTATATACGTGTTCAACCAACAATAACATGTTCCTGCCTCTTTCCATGCAGGGACTAATAAATTTTGAATCAGATTGCAGTTGCAACTGCTCTTGTAGTCAGAGCCACCGCCCTTCGATACACATTTGGTACACATTTGATTCATGTATAGGTGTAATTATCCAAATCAAATTGTCCATCAAATTTCATAGAATCTGGGATAAATCTATTTCTAATTGGTGATTTTTTTTAATTAGATTCCTCTTCACCCCATCTTTAACAGAGGTTTGCAGACACCCAATATGGGGTAGATGCTATGACAACTACAGTGAAGATCCTAAGATCGTTCAGTAGATAACTGATATTATAACAGGTTTACATGGAGACATTCCTTCCAAATACCCCCATAACATTCCTTATTTGGCTGGACTACATGCACATTACACACTTCATTATTAAACATGTTGTAATTTTTTAACAGAAATTCTATAGTTGTTTTGTTTTAAAATTTACTATATAGATCCTTAGATAATCATATATTAAATATGTACTAACATAATTTGTAACTTTTTTCACACATTATTTTGGAATGTTGGAAAATCATTCTCAAGAATTGAGTTATTCCCGTTGGCCAGAAGATACACTCTGTAGATGGAGGTTCTATGGGAATCTTTTGAGGGATATTCATCAAAAAATAAGAATGATGAATGCTATAGAAGTGAAGTCCACGAAAAGGTATATAGATTGGGTCTATATTTAATATACATCATGGTTTTGGGTTTCATGCAATGGTGTTATTAGGATTTATGGATTCTTGTGGTTTTTTATAAGATAAATTAGTGTCTTTTGATCATTTCAACACCCTCACTGGTATCAATCCTCTATGTTCTTGGCTCACTAGGTCATGTTCTAAAATGAAGAAATTGCATGAATCATTCATGATGTAGAAAAATAGAGCATAATATTTTATAAGATATGCTACAAATTGTTAAATATAACTAGAAGATGAAATAGTTATTATTTTGACATTATGACAGGTGCTTAATTAATATTACACGGTCTAACCACATAACACACATAATATTAACCTACTGTTAATGTTACACAAGTGTCTTGAAAAACATGTCCACTACATTAGTTTAAAGAACTAGGTGAAACTATTTTCTATCAGTACATACTAACTCTTATTTTTATTTACAGTGAGTTGTCATTCAATTTTATTGGAATGATTTCTGGGTATCCTAATTACTCTAATGGATATTTCTCCCAGTTTGGAGTACCTTACCAGGATCGGGTGTGAAACAGAATAAGGGTTGGGCACGAAACAAAAAACCATTTCCTGTTCAGAAGGATCCTAATATTGGTATTTAGAATGGTTCCAGAGTTAAATATAATATTATTCAGTTCACATGCACTGTCTTAAAATGAATCATAAGTTAAAAAGTTGTGCAGAATAATTGAATAGGTTTCAATCTGAAGAATTCATTACTATTTTTCTGAATGGGGTATCAAACTTTTTCATAGTGGGTTCAATTTGATTTGTTTTCCCACTCAGTAAGCCTTACTGTTACATCTATTTATTTATGAACAATGTAAAATAATGTCGACTCATTCAAAGTTGGTTTGATGCAGGAAATGATGGTTCTGGTGGAGGAAGAGAAGCCTGGAGTTGTTCCTAGGCACCCTGGATTTCTGTATAGTTGATACAGATTCCAGTTTGGGGATCTGGAACATCTTATTACAGTACATACAAATCAATATGTAACTTTCAATGATCAATTTCTTAACTTATGTTCCCAGTCATTTAGTATTTCTATTACATATATTTCTTCATTATGTATTTCATATACAAGGATACTCATTACGTTACTATGTTTCCTCATAATCTGTTACTATTACTCCTACATTCTAGTTTTTTCTCTTTTTTCCACCTGTATGGGCACACCAACTCTGTCCACTCAGGTATTAATTATTTTTCTTAATTGTCTATTATTTTCATTAAATAACTAGAGTGGACATTTCTTATTTTTAGGCATGTGTATGTTGAATTATTTTAGAGTCTCCGCATGTTATATTGCTTACAAGTGTGTTGAATTCCAGGTGTACATAATTGCAGGTGATCTGTCCAAGATAGGAGCTTCTGTGATTTTTGAGGTATTTCAATTTTAGATCCATAACCAGTCTGTGTTTTCGGCAATATAGTTCTGCGATTTCATTTTGTTTCTACTATTAACGTATATGAAGTTAGGACCGGTCTAAAAGTTGAAATTATTAGGATCCCCAACAACATCAATAAATATATTCAGGTACCCTATTACAACATGTTTTACTATTTATTATTAAATCAGTTTTTTTTTCAATCCATTTCATATATAATTTATGATATATGTTATTATTTTCCTTTTCTATTCATAATTATCTATCACTGAAGCTATTATTTTAAAATATTATAGGTCTGATACACAAACGATGGTAATGGGTTTTGGGATCATGTCACTACAGAAAAATTATGACAGATCCTGTGGCGAAAGTATTTTCTATCCTCTACATATTCCTGGAATGGGCTTGGTTGATGCAGTATTCTGGTTACTTTGTGTTATTTTATATCTTAATTTTTAGCTTTTGTTTATCACATGTTGTCTATTACTCTAAGATTTCTATCTCAATAAATGACTTCCTATTGTACCTTATTTTCCATTATATGTTCCACTAATTTTTTTTAAACATTGAAAATATTAATATGATTTATTATGTTTCAAAACCCTGGTGGTGCAGCAGACAGGGTGTTGAATAAACTTCTAACAGAAATGGATGGGAGCATTGCCAAGAAAACCGTGTTTATCATCGGGGCTACCAATAGGACAGACATAATCGATCCCGCACTTCCCAGGCCGGGCCATCTTGACCTGCTCATCTATATTCCACTGCCTGATGAGTCATCCCGTCTTCAGATTTTCAGGGAGAGTCTAAGGAAGTCACCTGTATCGAGGGAGTTTGACTTGTCTGATCTTGCGCGCTACACTCATGGTTTCAGCGGTGCTGATATAACTGAGATTTGTTAGCGTGCTTTCAAGTATGCCATTCGAGAGAACATCGATAAGGTAAAGAAAGAATGATATTTTATTATACAAGTAATGAGTGTTATCAGTTATTTTTGTAATGACAAGATATTGAGCAGGAGAGGAAGATTTAGGAGAACCCGGAAGCGATGGAGGAGGGTGACGCGGATGAGGTGCTAGAGATGAAGGCGGCACACTTTGAGGACTCCATGAAAATTGCACGCCGATGAGTTGAAGGTGGCACACTTTTAGTTTTTCAAATATGTCATTATTGTATTCTGATAGTCTATCCAATTAACATTTTCTATTATTTATTTCAATTAGTAGTGATTTTTCATTTTCATATTATATATTTTTTTTCATTGATTTTTTGTACAGTTCTTTTTCATAGATGAATATTGTAAACAAATAATCCATTTGATTATGACTTGATTTTCTTGACTTCAGTGGATTAACCAGTTATTTTTTCATAGTAGTATGTCTCATTTACTCACATTAATTTCTAATTATAGATTTTAGAGATCAATATAACTGTCAACAAACATGACAAAATGCTACTCTACCTCAATGGTCCATGGTGGTACTGTGAGGCTTTTGACTGCACAATTTGATGACATGAATTGTAATCTGATCTGCACACCCGCTGTTATTGAAAATTATGGTTCCTGTTTATGTTGTCAAACATGTATCTGCTACTAAAACAATAGTGATGTTCTCTTATCATTGTTAAATTACATTCCATAGTTCTATATCAAAGGTGAAATTGTATTGATGTTCTCTTACCATGATTCTGTTTCACTGTTGACCTATTTCAAGTATCTACATATTAGATTTTCATACATTGTTTCTATGAATAAATTTATATTTTTAATATATTATTTATTAATCTTCCTTCAGTTTCACCACTGGTTCCTTCATTGTTAATTTTATACAGAAGGCTGCTCAGTATCTAAATTTTGTTCCTCAATTTCTGTAACTTTTATTCCCCATTATGTATGTCATTTTCTTTTCAAATATATTCAATATTAATATTAGCTATTATGTTTTATTAATAGTAATCTATAGTTAATAATAAGAATTATTTTATAGTGTCATGCATCGCACGGGCGGAGTACTAGTTTTTTATTATAAGAGGGTTAATAGGTTCATATATTTTTCTAATTTGTTCACAATGTTTTTTTCAAACAAGTCTATCATTTATTCTATACAGGTACTTAGATTCTGTTAACGATTAATATCATGAGTATTTACAACGTTTCGAGATCCAATGATGATTTCTTCTTTTATGTGCATACATGTTTCGCATCATCTCCCCTCTTTGAAACTTCATTTCCAAACCCTGTAAAGTGGCAATCCATGAGAAAATGGCAGTGAACTGAAGAAGAAGAGTATGTCTAGGAAGGTGTGAGCCCGAAGTAGTCCATGATTGACTTCAATATTTTATTAGGTTCTGCATTTTTTTTGTTCATCATTTTTCCTTCATTTTTCCTGCATTGTGTCTGCATTTTTGCTTCATTTTATGGTTCTGCATCATTTTTTCTGCATCTTTTGGGTAGGGGGAGTGGAGGGTAGGGGAGGGGAGTGGGGAGGGGGCTTCTGGGGGAATAGATTGGGCAGGGGGAGGGAAGGGGAGGGGTAGGGGCTGGGTAGGTTGGAGGGGTGGGGGGGAGGGGAGGGTTATGGCAGTGGGAGGGGGCTTCTGGGGAAAAAGGTTGGGCATGGGGGAGGGGAGGGGAGGGGCAGGGGGCTGGGCAGGTTGGGCATGGGCGAGGGGAGGGGAGGGGCAGGGGGTTGGCCGGGGGGAGGGGGTGCTGGGTGAAGATGTTGGGAAGGGTAGAGGGGGTTCTGGGGGAAGAGCTTGGGCAGGGGGAGGGGAGGGGGAGGGGTATGGCTGGGTTATGGCAGGGTGGAGGGGACTGCTGGGGGAAAAGGTTGGCCAGGGGGGAGGGGAGGGGTAGGGGGCTGGGCAGGATGGAGGGGAGGGGAGGGGAGGGGCGGGGAGGAAGATGGCAGGGGGGAGGGGTGTTGGGGGAAAATGTTGGATAGGGGGGAGTGGAGGGGAGGGGAGGATGAGGCCGGGGGGAGGGGGCTGCTGGGGGTAGAGGTTGGGCTGGGGGGAGGAGAGGGGAGGAGTAGGGCTGGGTTATGGAAGGGGGAGGGGATCAATGACCATCTATTGATATTTATTTTATGACTTTGACATTTTTTTCTACATCTTGACATATTTTTGAATTAATCTCCCACATAATGGAAAACTATTTGATGACTTTAAATATTTGGTTTCCATAAAAACTGTTTCTTTTTCAGGTGGTGGTAGTGTTTTTAATTTATCACCAAAGCAGTTTGTTATGAAGGCTTTTGGGGGAGCTTTAGGTTAGTGTTTTCGTACATACTATTTCATTTATGATATGACTGTTTTACATTCACGGTGTTTTACATTCACTATGTTTTATACTGTTTTAAAAAAAAATATTTGTTTCAATATCAATTATGATAAAATCTGAATCTATGGATTTGGTACTAAACATTTTATCCACAGGTGAGTGAACATGTAACACCCATGGCTTAAGGTATTTCACTGTATTATGATTTATTTTTCTATTATAAGAGGGTTAATAGGTTCATATGTTTTTCTAATTTGTTCACAATGTTTTTTTATACAGCTCCATCTTTTATTCCATACAGGTATGTAGATTCTGTTAATGATTACTATCTTGAGTATGTATACAGTTACTAGAGCCAATGAAGAGTTTTATTTCTGTGCGTATGTGTTTCGCATCATCTCCCCTCTTTGAAACATCCTTCAGAAGCCCTGAATGTAGAACATTAATGCACCGGAAAAGGGAATCGATGATAGGATGTAACACCCTTACCTTAAGTTATTTTGACTGGTCTGTTATTTATGTGGATACTGTTCATTTAGAGAAGCTTTTCATTCCTTAGGTCAGTGTTTCCATACATACTATTTCATTTATTATATGAGTGTTTTACATTCATGGTGTTTTACATTCACTATGTTTTATACTATTTTAAAAAAATATATGTTTCAATATCCATTATGTTAAAATCTGAATCTATGGATTTGGTACTAAACATCTCGTCAACAGGTGGGTGAACATGTAACACCAATGTAATATGGTATTTCACTATTTTATTATTTATTTTTTTATTATAAGATGGTTAATAGGTTCATATTTTTTTCTAATTTGTTCACAATTTTTTTCTCAAATAGGTTCATCTTTTATTCCATACAGGAATGTAGATTCTGTTAATGATTACTATCATGAGTATGTACAATGTTTCTTGATCCAATGAAGATTTATTCTTTTCAGTGCGTACGTGTTTTGCATCATCTCACCTCTTTGAAACTTCCTTTCCAAACCCTGTAAGTGTGGTAGGGCATGAGAACATGGAAGTGTACTGAAGAAGAAGAGTATGGCTGGGAAGGTGTGAGCCCAGAGTAGTCCATGAATGACTTCATGATTTTTTTAGGTTCTTCATTTTTTTGTTCTTCATTATTCCCTCAGTTTTTCTTGCATTTTTTCTGCATTTTTTCTTCATTTTTAGTTTTTGCATCATTTTTTTTACATATTTTGGGCAGGTTGGAGGGGAGTGGGGAGGGGGATGCTGGGGGAAAAGACTGGGCAGGGGGAGGGGAGGGGAGGGGCAAGGGCTGGGAAAGTTGGAGGGGTGGGGAGGGGAGGGGAGGGTTATGGCAGGGGGAGGGGGCTGCTGCGGGAAAAGGCTGGGCAGGGGGAGGGGATGGGCAGGTTGGAGGGGAGGGTAGGGGAGGAGAGGATGATTGAATGGGGGAGGGGGTGTTGGGGGAAGAGGTTGGGCAGGGGAGGGGAGGGGAAGGGAGGATGAGGCCAGGGGGAGGGGGCTGCTGGGGGAAGAGTTTGGGCAGGGGGGGTAGGGGAGGGGCAGGGCTGGGTTATGGTAGGGGGAGGGGGCTGCTGGGGGAAAAGGGTGGGCAGGGGGGAGGGGAGGGGAGGGCCACGTGGCAGGGCAGGATGGATAATTCATTCATGTCCATTTCTCGGTGACATTAATACTTATTCTTCATATTCAGGTATTCTGATGTTGTATACTTGTGTTGTATATATTCTTATGTAGTATTCATATGCTGCATATTCAAGTACTCTTATGATGTGTTAGATAAGGAAGATTCCATCTAATCTTATATTGGTGATGCAAAGATGAAATGCAATGGGCACATCTTCTACTTGCTGGAAAATTACTCCATGTCAAAACATCACAACATCTCTACTTGTGGACGACAATTTTTTTTCATTGTAATGATTCCTCTTCACATATGATATTTTTTATTAGATAAACTATTCCTTAAGTAACTTCTCTTCAACTTTGTTCTTCATAGTATGCAATATTGTTTTTCTAAATGCAATTTATATTGAAGTCAGGTTTCCACCCTTGGCTATTCCAAAGTGTTTCACATTACAATTGATGTATCTTAAATTAACATTTTATATTTATATATTCTTAATAGATTCACTTATAATTCCAAATTTTTCACCACTTATTTGAGAGTAAGATACATAGAACGTTGCTGTTTCTTCGCAACTGTTATAAATAGTACTCTCAAGAAGACAACTAATAAACTATTATGTTTTATAAATAGAAATCTATAGTTAATAATAAGAATAATTTTATAGTTCCGTGCATCGCACGGGCGGAGTACTAGTATGGTATATGTTAAGAGAAACAGACTGACACACTCATTTAGAAATCATTTACATTTGGCCTTGATGGGGGATGAGTGTATTGTAGGTGAACATGTTGGTGTGGGTTTTATAGAAAAAAAATTCTTTAATTTTGATTGAACTTATATTCAAAGAAGTTAATATTTATAAAATAACTTATTAAATATTGGTCATTGGTCTATGTGAAATGATGTAACAATTTCCCAGATTATCTGTTGAATTTAAAAGGTTATAATAGAAAACCAATGTGATGGGAACCTTAAAATTACATGATGTTATTTTGAAACCCTTTTCTATGGGCGGATAACTTACAATGATGTGATACATAGCATGTTCAATGTTAGGTGTGAGTACTCATAATCAAATGATACTTCATTTCATGAACTTCTCTCTCATAAATATTCAAGAGGGGAAATTATCTAAATAGACTCGCCAATAGTAAATCCATTTGTTTTTGTGTCATTATATTTTCTTATCAATGAGAATGTTCAGTAATCCTTAGAATTAAAGATTATTATTAATTCATGTCTTGACACATGAACATTGTTGTATTATTCTATAAAATGGGGATAAATCATCTTGATGAATTAGGATACATTTGGTGGACCATGAGTGATATGTTATTAACGAATATGCTGCATAAAAATTTTCACATTCCATAATTATGAAATTTGATGACTCAACCCTTTAATTGAAATGGAATATCCCCATTAAATTCCATGGATATGGGGTTTTGACGAGTTCATTTAAAATAGTAAAATAAAGAAAAGTCATGTATATAGGTTGATTATAAGAGTCCAAAACTTACTTGATGAGATATCATGAAAATGAGATAATATCACATAGTGAGTGTTCATATGTTGTTTTGTCATTTTAACAAGTCTTATTCCATTATGGGTTCTTTAAATCATTTCTATATCATTATCTTGGGAATTAGGTAATCCCTTATAATGGAATTGACCAAGTATACAAGAGGATCAATATCATAGTGTTTCATTTGATTTGAGTTAAAAATTATTTATATATAAAAATTGGAATGAATATTATTCATGAGACCAACAAGTAATATTAACATAAAATTTATTAAATGATCATAAATATTAAATAAATAGTAAACAATAAGGAATTTTTTATTTACATGAATTTATTAAATTTATTTATCTATAGTGATTCACATTTTAATACATTATCATTTATTTATTAAATAATTAATTAATTTAGTTATATGGTTATTAAATAAATTTATTTTTTAATAAATATGAATAAAATATTTATTTATTAATTGAATTAATAGTATTTATTTTAATATTAATAAACGACTTTAATAAATGTGGAAGCGGATGAGTGAACTAGTTTTTTTTCTAGTGATTAATATTTATTTACTATATTGTAAAACAAATATATTTCACTGTGCAGGTTAGTGGACACCATAAAATGAAATAATATTGTTATTTTGTTACCAATAATGGGGTTCCATTGGGGTTTAATATATTAAAAAGGGCCTTTAAGAAATTAATTAAATGCTAATCCCAAACCCTATGTATATAAATAGATTTTTGTGTCAATTAGATAGAGATTAACCATTATTCACAATAATTACCACTCAAGATGTACCTTATTCTATCTTCTTTTCAAGACCAAGAATAATAATAGAAAATTATTTCATGACTGAAGGAACATGAAATGATAAAGATAAACAATTCAAGGTGGTCAATATGCTATGCTAGTAACTGGAAATTCATTGATGTTGACAGGACATTGAATAAGCATGTGGGAATCACAAATAAAAGGGGCCTACAATGGGTCCTCACTATACTATAATGATACACTGAACTGTGAAGAACTATCAACATCATTAATGGAAAAGGGACTCAAGAAAGGGGAAATAATTATTCTTGGATTTTAAATTAATTATAAATTAACATCAAAGATCCTCTTTCATTGTTCTAATAAAATTATTTTAAATTATTCTTTAAGAACATTTTCATATGTCATCGTGACATCCCAAACTGGGTGCCATTCGACAATTCCTCGACCCTGGCTATCGAAGTAGCCTCAAGCGTACATCTCCATGTGCTAAAGGTTGCTCACTAACATCGAGGGCCTAGGGTGTGTCTGTGGAGGGACTATGCCCCAACTATCAGAGTGCAACATAAAGGATACAATATAAAAATTTGAAATAGTAAATTCATATATAAAAGGAAGGTACAACGGGAATAGAAACTATAAACACAGGACTAGTAACCTGCCATAGTGGAAGTAGATATAAATAATAAATAACAAAAACAACTAATAATAATGTATGAAATGTCTCTAAAAATCTGGGAAATAGATATACATGGAAATTGGAAATTTATGAAATAAAAATGATGGAAAAAGCATCCAAAAAATATCTATCATCCTGAGCCCTGGCTCAGTCATCTGTTACCAAGAACTATCCTAATCTAAGCAAGAAATTATGGTTTCCAAAGTGGGACACTTTTCCATATCAAAACCTACATATATAAATTCTACCAAAGTACTAATGTCGTCCCAAATAACGTGTGAGATAAATATCAGCAAGGCACCACCAATGACATATATATCATATTATCTATATAATATAGATTGAAACTATGTGTAGGTATATATAAATTTAATGAAGAAAAATAACATAAATACCATGATACATTCTTCATCCTCAGTTGGTATCTGAACAGATAGTCATTTTGTTATTTATTTTCTAGGTTATATAAATAGATTATGTGTGATATGAAAACACTGACCATGTCACGTGATAGTGATAACAAAGGATGTAAGGTAAAAAAGGAATCCTATAATAATAATAATAATAAAATAGGATCCAAGTTAGTAACTAATGAATCCTTGATGATAATTATAAAGAAGAGGATCCAAGAAAATAACTAATGCATCCATGACCTCAGGGTTTGATTCAACTAAATAATATCCTTCATCCTTAATATAAAGGGTGTGTGTGTATCCAAGGGGAATCACCCAATTCATTCCACTATAATATAATTCTAACAAAGTTTAATGATATCATCCAAGGTAAAATGATCTAAGAAACAACTAGGACCAATGGGTGTATCCATGGCATGACATGTCTAAATATGTCATTCTAGATCCAAGATGTGTATCCAAGGTTTCCTAATATTTGAAATATTATGTTGGGATTCTAAAGCATCATGTCCAACATCTTCTAGTAGATAATTATCAAGTTCCAATGATGGTATCTCCCTTCAAAATTGACATCCCTAAATTAGAATATCCTCCACATGTTCTCAAGGAATTCCCTTTTATTAGTGTGAGAAGGCATAAAAACATGAAACCATTCTATTTATTTAATATTTAATTATTAGGTTACCTCATTTACCTTTCACTCATATGACAATGTGGGCTAAGGATGTGAAGTCAAATTTCCATTTCAATTATAATAAACTAGGACAAGTAATATGTATGTCATACATTCCATTAAAAATTGAGATTCACTAATCGTATTCGAACATTTACCTTAGAAGGGTGTAGTGGAAACTACACTTGATATCTATCGAAATACATAATTTTATTTACATAAAATAGGGTCTCACCATTAGCTGGGTGAAGACACACACAATTGATACCATATGTAAACCTACAAGGGTCACAAAGGCATAATTGAGGAAACACCATACTTGGTGTGGAAAGCGTTGAGGTCTCATCCTCTAACAGTGTGGTAAAAATGTATATAAAGGTATCTACAATATGATAATATTAATTATAAAAATGGAAAATGAATTAAATAATCATCACCTGATTAGTCATAGAATATATACCTTATCCCTACAACACCTTCCTCATCTAGTATCATCCATTAGTTTGGCCTCGATCAGTAAAAATATGAGGAAACAATTGATGCCCTGTAAATAGGGAATATTAGATATCACCTAAATAGTGTAGACAATATAAGTGGAAGTGATAAAATGAGACTGCAGAAATAATTACTCATTGAGATGAATCCAGTGAGTCAAATAGATATAAAATATGAGTCTGGACGACTGCGATTTCTCAATCCCAATACTCGTCTTGAAGAGGGATAACAAATGGGAGGAGAATCTATCCATCACTAGAGGAAATAAAAAAAAGATATGGTGGATTAAACTTTAAACTCATTAAGGTAGAAATTGTAAATTTACATAAAAAATAGAGTCACATTGTTTAGTCATAGGGTTTTCCAAACCATGAACCAATTGCACTTGGATCACTGCGTAAGGAGGGTACCTGTATGGTTAGGGCAAACAATTTCAGAAATAGCGTGACAACTATGTATAATGGATTTTCTAAAAATTGAAAACTATCCACACAGGTATATAGTCTAATCTACGTGATTTTATAAAACCGTAAAACCTCCTACTTTCCACTATCATTCCCTAGATTTTTAGGGACAACCAGTTATGATTCCATGCATGGTTTCTCCTAACTGTTAGACCAATATGTATTACTCACCATCTAGGTTTATGAGCACCAAATAATCCCCAGACACCCCCATAAATATGATGAACTCATTAATAATCCATAATAGGTCCAAAATAAATAATTATACCAAAATTTATAGGACCCATAAATGATATGAAAACAATGTTCTTGTAGTACCCATACTAAAGGGACATACTAGACTAAGGTATCCTTTTTTCTCTGGTCAATGATGTATATACAATACTCATTAAAATAATCATCAGCATCTAGATTTACCTACTTGGGATCAAAAGTATGAGATATGTTGGCATGATAACATAACATATATGAAATGTGCAATAGGTCTTACATGGAATGATACCTCTGATGTAATAGAAACAAATAGGCTACAATCCCAACTACCTCGAGAATCACAAATGGTAGGAAAAGAATGATGACAACTGACATTTCCCTTTTATTTATCAATTCCCAAGCCTAAGTGTTACCCCTAAGAAAACATGATCCCGAACCACAAACTCAATAGGTTATTGATGGTGATCGATATTAGATTTCGGTCTAGACTAATCAGTATACATACACTTCTTGATAATTTGAACCTACTATGAATTCCCCTGCATGAGAAGTGTACCAATTAGTACGTCCTCCCTTTCTACTAACCAGCAGATGGTTGAACGGCATGTCCTACCATACAAGGCCACAAAACGAGCCATATGAATCATATCCTTAAAAATATTATTGTATGAAAAATTGATGATAGGGATATGATTCTCCCCAAAACACCGAAATTATGGACAAATTCAAGGAGTATGTCCTCGGAAACATGTATTTTTTGTTCTGTCTAACCATTAGTGTGTCGGTGAATGTTTATGCTCATAAGCACTAGTGTACCCCTAGAAATATGCAACCAATGTTAAAACCTTGATGTGAAATGATGATCCCTGTGTGAAATGATATTACAAGGGACCCCATTTAGTTGTATGATCTCATAGACCCACAATATTCCAAGTTCATCTACAAATAAAGTCACTTGGGAATGAAGGAAGTGGGATACTTTGATTAGTATATCCATTACTACCAAAACAACATCACTACCATAGGTATACCTAACTAAGATGAAGAAAAAAATAAATAAAAATATATTCCCTTTTCCATTCTACTACTAGAAGCTGCTATAACAAGCCTTCAAGTAACTGGTGATCCACTTTCACATTCTGATTAGTTGAAAACATAGTGATGAAGGCTTATATATGATGTTTCCTCCCATCTGACCAATAATTGTGTCAAATATCTTGATATATCGTGGAGATGCCAGGATGAACTACCCAATGAGAAGAATGGGACTATCACATCAGTTCCTCTATTATATTTTTTAGAATCTAGACACATCCATGTATATATAATATGTTGTCTATATCAAAAAACCAATCCAGAGGGGGACATCTCTTGAAACACTCTCTCAGAAAACCAAGACCTTAGGAACTTAAAACTTCCTACTATTCACCTTATCAATGAGGGAAGAGTTAAATGTCATAGATGAGAGTCAATAATTCTTGGTACATTCAAGAAACTCCATATGTTTCTCATAGAATAGGGAAATCGATTTTTATTCCACATTGGTTTTCTACATGGTATGTTCCTATGTTTTCTGGATCAACACATCAACTATTATGGTTCCATTTCATGTTGTATTGGAAATATAAAATTCAAAGGACTCAATATATTCGACCCATAAAAACTATATTATATTCAATTAATGCTATAAAAATATATGTTTCAGGCTCTTAGGGTCTGTATACACCACAAATCACTCACCCATTATTTAGTATCTCCACTAGTGTAAGGTAAGGATATGTATTTCTATCATGAGGTTGTGTGTCTATAAATTTATTTCTTGATGCCAAAACTGATGAGAATCGTATGCAATGAATTTTTATTCCAACATCTACACTACACCCATGATGATGTCGAGTGAATCACATAACACTATATATAATCTTCCATGATCTAGAATAATCATAATAGTTATTTATACAAGACTTAAATTCACCTCCTAAAAGAATTTCTCTCATTATTCTTCCCACATGAATATGATACCCTTCATTGTAATACCATTAAGATGTGATGAAATTTGTGAAAAGTCTTGTATAAAATGACTATTGTATCCAAACAACCCCAATAAAATCCATATATCAAACATGTTTTTTAGATGCTCTAGGAAACCACAACACTCACCTTCTAGGGGTCAATAAATACTCCTTATGAGAGAATATGTCCAATTAATTGAACTTTTCAATCTATAAGTGGAACTTAGGAATATTTCCATAAATATGATTCTCTCTAAGAATACTCAAAATGTACTCAAGTTTTTTTTCATAGTCATTATGAGTATGATAATTCACTATAAAGTTTTCCATAAAGCATATGATAAAAGAATCCAAATTGGGGTGGGAAAACATATTCATCAAGGCAATGAAAATGGAAGGAGAATTCATAATACTGAGAAACATTTCAAGATACTCATACAAACCATCACTACTATGATAAGATGTACGAGGTATGTATGAGGGTATGATGTGTACCTGTTGAAATCCCGAACATAGGTCGATCTAAGAGAATACCCTAGCTCCTTGGATCTATTAAAAAATGTCATCCATGCAAGGAAGTGGATTCTGATTGTTAACCTAAACTAGTTTAGCCATCAGTTATCATAGGATAAATGATGGTTCCAATATTCATTCTTGGCAAAAAGGAATTGGAGAACCCAAAGAGGAAGTTATGGGTTGTATAAAACATTGGCCTCTAGATCCTCTTAATGTATCTTATGCTCTTGGAGCTCCATGGGTTCCATCCTATACAAAGTAATGGATACTGGGGATTCTCTTTGAAAAAGGTCAATCATAAACACTACCTCTCTCTAAGTAGGTAAGAAAGAAAATTCTTTGGGAAATACATCCTGGATGTGAAATCATACTGGAAGAATACCTATCAAATGTACTCCATGCTCCTCTATGAAAAGACTATCAATCTATCTAGTCACTCCACTTAGTCCATGATGTCTAGTGAATTTCTACCATCCTAGACATTCCACTCATCCTTATGTAGATAATGAATTCCTTCTTGGGATGTAAACAACACCCTATATTAATAATTGTCTATATATCCATGTCAGGGAACCAACCAATCCATCCCCTGAATGAAATTGAAGCTTTTAATATTGATAAAAAGAAGTATCATATGAAGGGATAAATACCTACATTAAGGGGTAGTCCATACATTGGAATATTCCCTCAAAACTCACTCCAAATAGTGTGTCTAGGGTTATCAGACCATAGTAATACTGAATTTCCAAACTGATAATTTTCACGATTGATAAGGAGATGAAGCTGTGTGGAGAACATATATCAAATAGATAATATACAATAGTATTTGATATTAGAATAAAACCTCACATAGTATGTGGTCCCACACTCAAATCCTTGAGTATTGATTGTAATATTGGAAACTAGCCTAATCAATGGCTTTATTCCATGGCTAGACTACCCTGAGTATGACTGCTATATTGGCCATGATAATCTAATGTATGGATACCATGTCCAGGATCTCATCTATTTCCTGTCTAACTAGTGAAACTCTTTATCCCCACCTGACATAGCATAAAATATCCTTCCCCTGAAGGTGGAGCTAGTGCAGAGCCACTTCCACTGGAAGTAGATGGAAGACTCCAAAAAAATAACTGATGATTCCCCATACAGTTGCATGAAAGATACTATAGTGGGTATCATTCACATTATGTTTCTATATGACCATTTCTTTCACATTTATGGAATATAACAGAGTTTCCACTATAGTTACTCATACATAAACTACACTGATGAGAAACCTTAATGGTACACATTCTAATACTCGAAGTATAACTACCTTCCCTCAGTAAAAAACAATTATTCCTAGAACTATCTCATTCCCTTAGGTTTCACTCAATGATAAGATCCTATTTAATAATCTCATATAATTTAGGTAGTAAAAAAACATTCCACTCTTTACATATTCCATAATTAAGCCCATCCTTGATGTTTATAGAATGATATAGCTCATCACAAGATAGAAGTGGTTAAAATAATTGTAACATAGTAAAGTGTGTTGAATAGTACCTAACTAACACAAAACCCATATCTAGATGCATAAACTCTCTATAGTGGTTAGCTATCAGCGTCTAACTAATGAAGCACTCATAGAAGAAAGTCTGGAAGTCAGCACAGAGCATACCCTAATGATGACCAGCCTTGGTAATCACATCCCAGCAATACATGGACGAATCAAGTAGCATGCAGGTGGAAAGACTAAACCTCCACTCTAGAGAAATATCTATATTATTAATGATATAAATTGGGTCCTCTAGCCAATACTCGTTAGACTATGTTCCTTCATCCCCTGAAATGGTGAGAGGATACTACTACTAGAACTCACTTGTCTGATCATCCATCATAGGTGTAGGTCATGGAGAAACCTGCACATATTACATTAGATGAATAAAATCCCCACTAAGCTGAGTGTTAGTGTCATGATTGGGTATAAAAGGCGGTGGATCACATGGAACTATAGGAGGAATAATTGGTGGATCAAGGATCACCACTTCTATAACATGGTTATCACTACCCTCTCGGCACATGATATGAGGACATCATGGTGGTAAAACTCTAAAAATGTCTTCTACACACCTCAGGATATTATTTGACGTATATAGATAGATAGAGAGAAATCTAAAAAAATTAAAGGACTCACTAACTATTTTATACTATACCAACTACTCGCTTAGAAGGCAAGGAATTGGCAAGTTTTCATATTCAATTTACAGGGGTTCTAGTTGGTGAAACATAAATAATACTTTTCATCTTCATTAACTAGACTCCAATTAATTATTATATGTCAATATTTACTTTTAATATTTTTTCATTTCATTATTTTCATATATCAATGTTCATTTAAAAGGGATCTCCATTCCCAAGTATTAAGAGACCATACACCTTTCACTAAAATCAACACCCATTAAATTTCAATTTTAATGGCTCAACTTTGTTATTTACCCACTCCAATCCCCGAGGTCTCATAAACCACATGAATTGATACTAGAAATAACTCAATCACATCCATAGAACAACTATTGTAACCAAAGGGACACATGTAACTTTGGTAGAAACCGACTATTTGTGATGCCCCCATGAATCTTTATAAGAAAAAATGACATAGATTGGAACAAAAAATTTAAATAACTGATCTCATACCCTATAATAAAATATTAGTGTCTCAAGAATATATAAAAATCATGGATCAATCCAAAATAATAGGCCATACATGAAAATGTATTCAGTGAAATGCACCTCTATGGCATGACATATGCATGGAATGTGATTTATAGGGGCCTATAATAATGTATGGAACAATTATCCTTACCATAATCTCATCAGGATAAGGATAACATAAAATAATCAATAATATAAATATTAATAACCATCACAAACCATATTTTTCACCAAGTGGTGAAAAGGGTATGAAATTTAATAAGAAGAATACAAAAAACAATTCTTATTCCAGGAAACTCAGTATTTACCCCCAGCGTTGGTTAGATACGAACCATAACTGATAAAAAAGGTTCCAAGAATTCCAAATATATATTATATTGTCTTAAAATAGTAAATAAAGTATGGAACCCCTTTTATAGCACTTTTTGAAGTCACAAACCCAAGTTCCACTCAACGGTGCCTCAATCCCGATTAGTCCCATGGCCTCATGCGTGCCTCCCTATATGCCATAAGTTTTTAACTAGAAGTGAAGGACTGGGGTGTGTCGTTGGATATACTATTACCTAATTATCAATGTGTATTATAGTGGGTACAATATAAAAAATGAGATATAAAAATAATATTTAAAAAATAAGGTATAGTGGGAATAGACACTGTAAACACTGGACCAATAACTCGATGGAGTGGATGAAGATAGAAATAATAAATAAAAGAAACAGCTAATAATAATATTTGGAATATCTCTAAAAATCTAGAAACCATGTACACATGGAATTATGTAATACATTTTATAAAAATTTATCAAAAAAATCAAAAACAATCCAGTATTCAGAGGCCTATCCAAGTCATCTTTTACTAAACTCAATCTTAATACAAGAAAGAAAATCTGGTGACCAAAGTGGGATGCATCCCCTTATCAACACATGCATGCATGTAATCATCCCTAGTACAGATGGCAGAATGATTGGGTGTGAGAAAAATCTCAATGATCCACCACCAAAATTGTCTATACCATCTTATTTTCATAATATAAACTGAGATAGTGTGCGGGTAAATAAAAAATTTAAAGAGGTATAGTAATTTAAATACCCTGACACCTGCATTAGCCTCAGCTAGTGTTTGAACACATAGTCAGTTAATTATTAATTTTATAGTATCTAAATATAGGCCATGAGAGATATAACAACACTGACCATGTCATGTGATAATTATAACAAATCATCTAAGATACAAAAAGGACTCCTATAATAATAATATTAATAGTGGATCCAACGTATCAAACAAGGAATCCTTGATGATAATAATAAAAAAGAGGATCCAAGTTAATACCCATGACATCCTTGACCTCAAGGGTCAATATAACTAAATATTAACCTATATCCTAGATATAAGGGGTCTTTGTGTAATCCACGGGGCATTTACAAAGTCATTCCACTGTAATATGATTCTAAATGAGTCCAAAGATCTCATCCTAGGTAAAAATAGATAAGAAATGACTCAGGCCAATCGATGTATCCATGGTACCACATCTCTAAAGATATCGTTATGTATCCAAGGAGTGTATTCAAGGAGAGTATCCAAGGAATCCAAATATATAAAATACAATAGGTGATGCTATGGTGTCATTTCAGGTATCCACTAGTAGACAAGGATTGAGTTCCAATTTGGGTATCTCCCTTAGCAATATGAATCAACAATTTGGAATGCTATCAATGATTTCTCAAGGAATTCCAACCAGAATCCATAACTGGATCATGTTTATCCACTCTTATAAATATGAATGGGTCTATATATAATAAAAACCTTATACTTGATTCATTTAATAAATTAGTCCATGTAATACTCATTCCATTTAAAAATTAAATTTTTTCTATTCCATGACTTTCAATAGTTTGAAAAGGCTAAAGCAAATTCAACCATTTCATTCATTTATTGATTAATCATTAGATTTAGTAGATTAAATTTCATTAGTATGAAAATGATGGATAAGGATGTGAAACCAAATTACCATTTCAATTATAATATACTTTTCCAAGTGATACAAATATTATACATTCCATTTAAAAATTAGATTCATTTATCATATTGGAACACATACCTTAAAAGGGTCAAATGGAAACTACAATTTCTAACCATTAGCAATACACAATTTAAATTAATGAAATAAGGGGATTGAAATTTTTAGGGTAAATCCACACGCCTGAATAATGTCATAGGTAAACCCACAGGGGTCACAAGGTATAATTCTAAAAAACCCCTACATGTGGTGGAACGTATTGAGTTCTGAACCTCAAATAGTGTGCTAAACATGTATAGAAAGTGATCTAGTATATGAAATAATGACTATAAGCATGAAACATGAACTATATAATAATCCCCTAATGAAATAGGGGTGTTCACAATGGTGGAAATTTATGAAATGGTGATACCTAAGAAATAATTCATACACCACCAACATTGGCCCTATAACACTCTCCTTGTCCAGTATCATCCATTAGTTTGGCCTCGATTGGAATAAATATGATGAACTAATAAATATCCATAAAATGGGGCATATTTTCACCCCAAAATTGTGTAGTTGAATGAAACCAAAATGATCAAACATTATTAAGGAAAAAATAACACCTAGATAGGAATCCAATGATACAAACAGAGATCAAATCTGAGTTTTTATGGTTGAGATATGTCAAAACCTATATCAGGATTGATGAGGGCTTTCCAAAGAGGTGAAAACCTATCTAAGGCTATAGGAAATAGGAATAGTATAATAAATCTCAAACATTAAACTAGCTAAGGTAAAAAATTTATATTTTCCTTAATTTTTAGCGGCGCATGATTTGGACACACAGTTTACCAAACAATGTGAAAACCATGCTTAGATAACCACCTAAGGAGGGTTCCCACATGGTTAGGATTCAGAGTTTAAGAAAATGTGTGACAAATATGATAAATGGATCTGATAAAAACTATAGACCATCAACACAATAATTTTGATTAATCTATATGTTTTTCTCAAACCATGCAACCTCCACATTCCCACTGTCAAGCCTTGTATAGTTAGGCATAACCATGCAGCCTGCTCCACACAATTTTTTCTTACCATGTTGTCTGTCTGTTTTTTCAACCACACAATATTATGAGATATGAATAAGCCTCAGACACACTTTTAACCTATATGAACTCATAATGCGTCGATAAAAGGCCCAAAATAAATAATTAGGCCAAACATTCATGGATATATACTTGATATAAATATTGGTTTCTTATAGTCATGTCATTCACAGCATGTACATTGTGAATGATACATTGAATATAATAAAATATGAGCATGAAATACTTATAATAGAATATTATAAATCATATAGAACCATTAATTGGTATCATAGTGTTTACATTCAATTTACAATCATTTAATTATTATTGATCATTTTCATATTGAAATGTTAGTTTAAATTTCATGAAATTTATTCTTATAATCTGATCATTGAGATCTCTTTTTATATAAAGGATAATACTTCTCATATATAAATATTTCATCTTAATAGATGAATATTTATTATATAACATAATTATCTATGCTATAATCATTTAGTTCTAGTACTATTGGAAATGTATACACACACAAAATTTTTCCATAATTGAGCTACATCATATCCCACTTTGTTATTCCTAAAAGGAACCCTTCATAAACTTATCATATATAATTTTGTAATAAAATAGTCAAATGAAAATAACAAATGGTGAGATCAAATTCTAAATAAGGGTAAACAAGGGAGATATCAATATATCATGATCATTTAGCTATGAGAACATGATAATAACATTCAAAAACGATAGCTTGCATATCATATATTATAATCATTAGTCATGGAATAAGTTTCATTTGTTCATAAGAAATGAATCATAATAGAATAAAATTACATAATATATGAGTGTATAAAATTGGAATAAGACATAGACTTCTGTCATACATATATTAATATAAAAACTATATCTTTAGTAGTCAATTCTCATTTCCAAAAACTATAATAGTGGAATGGGTTCACTCCCCAAACTGTCATTATTGTCAAGGTTCACTCCCAAGACTATCATAGTGTATATTGTCCCTTAATGAACTTGGTTCTCTCCCAATTTATGTCCTATTTATCTCATGAGATATCAATCCTTACCCAATGCATTGGATGGAGACATAGGTCTGACCCATCATGTAATGAAAATCATACATATGTGTGGAATAAGATCATAAAACAGTCATCATTTTAGAACACAATATATGAAATATGTCTCATATAAATTTTATAATAAAATTATTATATATATCATACCATTTATGATTTACTTATAACCTTTTATTAAACATTCATTAAAAATTTTATGTTATAGCCGGGTTTCAAGAAGTAACTACTTTGTTTTCATGTGTGTTTTGATTTTTTATTCTTGGTAATCTTACTTTGAACATGGTTACATAATAAATGGTGTTTTAATAATGAAATAAGTTTCATATACATTCACTATATATGTATTTATAGTAACCCTTAAAAGATAGTGGTAGAAAATGAAATAAAACATTCATTTAGATGGTAGGCCGTACATACACATGAATGCAATATGCATGTTCTCAATAGATTGTAATAAATAAAGGAAAACACAATATTATCTTTAAATAATAATTTTAATGTCATATATATCAAAAAAAATTATTATACCATACCTTATTACCTTCCATGTATATATTAAAGGAATAATATCGCGTTTTGAGGTTGTAGTCTGTCATACACATGATTGATGTTATAATATTAAAAAAGAATGGAGAGTAAAGAGGTATATGTGATATAATAATTACATAAGTATAATAATAATATATATATAATATATAAAAATTTAATCCATAATTATATCCATTCATGATAGGAGGTGATGGAAGAAGAATAACATCGGTTCGTGAGGATGTAGTATGTGGTACACCTAAAAGATGATTTCGTATCCCATTTGATAGAATTGGAGATGGTTATAGGTCATTAACATAGAATAACATGATATCAGTATATTTAATTTAGTAATTTTATTATATAATCATGGTTTAATAAAAATATAAATTGGCGATGGAAGAAGTAAAATAAAATACTCGGTTAGGGGTGTTACCTCCTCTTCAAACAACATTTTTTGGTTATCACAAAAATGACCCTTCGGTTAACATTTTGACAAAATAAAGGCTTCTTGGATGGGAGGATATAATAATAGAAGTTATTTCTATAGTTTTTTTTGGAACTAATGGTCATTATATGTTTTATGAAAAGATGATATTGGCTTTCCTTTTATAAGTGAGGTGAGTTCTGCAGATGTAATTTTTGAAAAAAAGGTATACACATGTTTTTCAATTTCCCAAAGGCTCAACCATAGGAAATTTTTTATACTTAGACATTTTAAAGTCAAAATATTTCCATAAAAGTTTTGTTGGAAATGTTTTGTAAAATTGTTAACACTTATCTTTTTAGTTTAACCCCCATGTAAACCCATTTTTAACATAACCACGATAAATAATTTTTTGTTTTTTTACAATTCAATATGGTCATAAATTATAGTGAAA
Organism: Viscum album; assembly: GCA_963277665.1. Taxonomy (NCBI): domain Eukaryota; kingdom Viridiplantae; phylum Streptophyta; class Magnoliopsida; order Santalales; family Viscaceae; genus Viscum; species Viscum album. The sequence continues at coordinate 2,049,602,173 of OY728119.1, forward strand.
GTTTTAGATAATATAAACTAATGTGATTCATAATATTGAATTTTTTTTAAAATTCCATTAATATAATTTGAATTACTTAATATAAAATTAAACCTATAAGCTGGAGGAGAAAGTTGTTTTCCAAAGAGAAAATTTTCAAAATTTTAAAAGGTTTTTATATCAAAATTCAATGTGAAAATGATTCTGATGACCAAAAAAATGTGGGTAATTTTTATGGGTTTTAAATTTTACCCCTTAAAACGACTTTTTACTTCAAAATTAATCACTCTAATAAAATTAATGAGGATACTTATCTCATATCATTTCATGAGGTTCTCATGTAGCTTCCTCAAACAAGTGTTTTCACAAAAGCATTTTTACCAGGTTAGTGGTCTTACTTCGTAGAACTTTATCTCAATGATATAGAATATATACCTTCTATTACTATTAATAAGTATCATTATTAAATGGTATGACCTCTGGGTTTAGTATATGTGAAGGTTTAGTTATGTACTTCCTTAGGAAAAATACACGGAACACATCATAAACGTGATAGAGGTTTCTTAGAAGCACCAACCGATGGGATACCATCCCAATAAAATTAGGAATTTCAATTGAAAATATATAACATGGGAAGATATTGAACATCTTTCTAAATCATTGTATGTTCATCCATATATAAATTCTTAAAAATACCTTTTCACAAATTCAATATACAGATCACATTGGGAGATTGTCAATAAAACTTTTCTACCAATTCTGAGCTACATGGATGTGTTGATGAATGGATTCAATGGTCTATACAATTTATTCATCTATCTTAGAAAAAATAGCATTATTTTTATAAGTTCATCATAATACATTGTAGTTTTACACTTCTTTCCATAGAGATATTATAATGATGCATCTTAATGCAAAGTGAGTGGTATTATTATATGAAAACTCAAGTTTAGGAAGGTGTTCATCTAAAGAAGCATTAAAATATATAAAAAAGATCACAACATATCCTCTAGTGTTTGATTTTTTCTCTCTAACCACCCATATTTTTTTAGAATAACACACAATTCCAAACATCAACACTATATCAACCGCTTGGTAAATACATCACAATAACATTAAGGTAAACCTCAGACCCTGATTAGAAGAAAATGAATGTAGTAATCCATGAATCCATACATCTTCCTTAATGTATATCCAGAAAAGTTGATCTAAATAAAAATCTTTGTAGTGGGTGATTAAGTGTTATAAATTGGTAATTTTATTTAAAATAACCCATTTATAATTACAAACTATATATTTTTTGGGGATTCTGATGAAAAAATACATGGTGCTGTTTTCCCATTTACATTATAGACTGTATAATAGATGTAGCTTCTCCTTATACTTTTGTCTCTCAGCCATTGTTTACTGACATACCCAGAACCTAGATACAAGATCTGTGATATACCACTTCATGAAACCCCATATGAAATACAATTTAAATCTCTAAACATCTTCATACTTATAGAATGAATGGAGAATAAGGAACAATGAGATTCCCCTAAGAAATATTTCATCAAATATTGTATCGATGGAACACATACATGGGTCCTGAACCATATAATTACATCATGATCAAGGTTAAACTCAAAGAAAATTTAAAAATTCTTTTTCAGTTATATATCTTCCTTACAGGCCTCTTTAATCTTCACTTGGATATATGGTTAGATATTTAATTGAGAATATAATATTTATCCCCTTTATTTAGATTTTCCAAATAAATCCTTTGAAAATCCATAAATATTGTCTCTTTTGTGATCCACATCATGGATAAGATAGCATGATCCTTTTGACTTAAAGAATCATCCACATTTTTCTATTTATTAGGGTGATAATGTATTGAGTAACCATAATCTTTAATTATCTCTAACCATCTTCTTTAGAGCATGTTTAACTCCCTCCATGTGAATATAGACTTTAAACTTTTGTGTTTGGTATATATATCAAAATTTTCTCACTAAATATAATGACTCTAAATATTTAATGAGAAAAGTTCTATAGGAAAATACAAATCATGAGTAGGGTAATTTTTCTTATGAACCATTAATTATTACGAGGAATAAGATACGACCATATCACACTGAATAAGAATGCATCCTAATCACTTATTGGGTGCATCATGATAAACTAAAAACCCTTATCCTATAAATATTATTTTAAGAACATGAACACTGACTATTATTCACTTTAGTTCCAAAAACATTTCCTCACATTCATCTTTACATTGGAACTTAGTTTCCTTCTGAGTTAACATTGTGTATGGATTAGACAGTCATGAAAAACTCTCCATAAATTGTCAATAATTTCTAGGTGAAAAAGAAAAAATGGACCTCAACCACGATTATTTTTCAATTATATCATTAAATATCTTATTTAGTTGATGGAAAAAAATGAAATAGAATCTCTTGAGATTATATGACACAAAATTGGATCCTTTTGTCACCAAAATAAGCATTTTTTTAAAATTTTCATATAGTTTCTCCATCTTTAGGGTATTTTGTAAATTTATCATGTGAGATTCAATATCTTCCTTTCTATTTGAATATATAAGAATATAATTTATAAATACATCAAAAACCAATAAAGGTAATATATAAAGACTCTATTCGTTAATTTCATGATCATATTGGAAGAATTAGTAAAAGAGAATTTCATCACTATATATTCATAATTTAAATGAATTTTGTAGTTTGATATTTTCAGTATATACTTATTCTTGAACCTTAATTGAATTGGGTTCGCTTCCCATTATAGTCCTTTTTATATCATTGTAAATAAATCTTTACCCAATACAATGGGGGGAGATATAGGTCCCACTCACCACATAACAAAAATCACACATATGTGTGCAACAAGATCATAAAACATTCATCAAATCAGAAACTACGAAATTAAATTCGTTATATATACATTTCATCATAATATAACCCATGGAAAAGAAACAAGTTTCATAATCATTTCATTATTTCACCAAAGCATAACCCATTGATAAAGAAGTGTGTTTCACAATCATTTTATTATGGTATAACTTGATTATGATAAATAATGTTCATAAACATCATATCATCATAAGAATAAACCATTCGGTGAAATGATTAGAATATTATCCATGTATTATAGTCAAAATAAATCATAATTAACTTCAATGGATGTCATTATAGATGTAAAATTATTTTAAAGGATTACTTGAAACATTTCTTGAGGAAAATAGAATTTCATTGAAAATGAATTTTTAAAACTAAAAATTCATAAAAAAAATTGGAAATAATTTTCATTGAATATAAACATTAAAAATTATAAAGTAATATTTAAAAAAATTTGAGGCCACGATGGTGGAATATTCCATTCATTCTGTACACATTAAAATAATGACTCGCTTCACATTTTCAATAAAATCCAAACATACCTATTTTGGAAAACAACATGGAGATTCATTTCAAAAAAAAATTAAAACATTCAAAAATTGTTAAAATTTTATTTAATAAATTATTTGTATAATTGTAAATAAATATTTTTAATACTTTTATAAAACATTGTTTTGGAAGGAAAATGGGTTTTCTACCAAAGGGAGAAATGAAGATGATGTCTCTTAAAAAATTCCTTTAAAAACATGAGTAAATAAAGAGATAAAAATGAAGAGAAAAAATTATTATTTTGACATAAAAAAGGATAATAAAATAATGAGTTTTTTGAGATATCGATCATAATATTTCATCATCATAAGTATAAACAAAAACAATCATGTTAAATAATGAGATCATATGATAAAACCATTACCACTTTCGTAACATTGAATCATAATCACGATGAAAGAATAAGATTATAAGTAACTAAAAATATCATGAATAGGATGATATTCATATTATATAACTTCATTTGGGTTTTATTTACACCGCATAAAATAAGAGTGGTGCACAATAGAACATATGTACCAAAGAAATAAAATTGAGACAAAAAACCTTACCTTATGTCTTGAATTCCATCATACATGTTCAAAAGTAATTTATAATAAATATAAGATTATTATAAATCTACTAAATAATTATTATTATATATATCATATCATATATTATTTACTTATGAAATTTTTATTACCATTTATTAAAAATTCCATGTTAAAGTCACATTTCTAGCAATAGCTTCTTTGTTTTTTGTGAGTGTTTTGATTTGTTGTTTTTTTTCTTATTAATCTAATAATTATTTCATAATATAGATAATTTTTTAAATGATTTAAATATAATATAGATTTATATTATATGTATTTAGGGTAATCCAAGTAATTTATAGATAGAAATTAAAATAAATTGTTCAAGAATATGGTAGGCCATTTGTATGTAGGGACATTGTTTATATTTTCATTATGTATTGAATGAACGAAAGGTAAATAATATATTATCATTATATAACAATTTTTTGTCATATTTTTCACATGTTTTCATTAAACTCATCATTCTTACCTTCCATTAAAATCGCGAATGGATAACATCACTTCATGAGGAGGTAGTCCACTATACACATGGCCGAGGTTATTTTATTCGAATAGAATGGAATGTACAGAGGTATGTGTTATATAATAATTACATAAGTATAATAATATATTATATATCATATATAAAAATTTTATCCTCAATTATATTTAGTTGTGGTAGGTGAGTATGGAAAACTAATTACCTTAGTTCGTGAGTTGGCATTCCACCGTACACAATAATGATGATTTTGTGTCCCATTTAATAGAAGTGGATATGGTTTTAGGTCCTAAAAATACATAAAAATGTCTTAGTATATTTAATATATTTAGGTTATTATATCATCATGTTTTAATAATAATTTAAGGATAATGAGAAATAAAGAAAATATAGTGCCCATTTAGGGATGTTACCTCATCTTCAGAAAACTTCTTTTAGTTTGCACCAAATGCCATTATAGGTTATATTTCTTAACAAACTAAGAATATATGATGGTAGGATTGACTAAATGAAGTTATTTTGGATGTTATTGTTTGAAAAAAAATGTTTTTTTTTGTAAATTTTAAGAGGTTAGAGAGGGGTGGCCTTTTATAAACGATATGAGTGACACACTTGTAATTTTTAAAAATATAAAGGTGTACCCACATTTTTCGATGAGCACTAGGCTCCAAAATAAACAATTATTGAGAATTCTACAGGATAAGATCTAAATATAGAATAATATGGGTTTTTAAATTTTCTTTCATTCATTTCAACCATTATATATTTAGTTTAAACCCACCCTCTAGTAAACTCTTTTTTACCTGAACCTAAGTAAATAGTGTTTTTTGTATTTTTCTATTCATTGTAGTAAAACAATAAGTTGAAATTTTTAGATAAAATAATTTATTATCTATATAAATATGAAATAAATTTGTATAAATTCCATTCATATAATTTGAAATGTTTAACATGAAATTAAACCCATATACATAATGAGAATGTGGCTTTCTGAAGAGAAAATGTTTAAATGTTTAAAAAACATTTATATCAAAATTTGGTATAAAAATTAATATAATGAAATATATTTGATTAATTGAAATATAGTTGAACTAGTTTTACCTTTTAACCCATTTTTAAATAAAAACGCACCTTTTAAATTCTTTAAATGAAAATTCATTTTTAAATAAAAATCAGTATTTTCACAATTTATTGAAAATTTAATCTTTTCAGAAAAATTGGAAAATTACACCCTAATGTAATTTTTACATGATGATTTAAAAAATATATTCTGTTATATAAAATTAATCTTATAAAAGATTAAAAACTTAATTTTATTAATTTTATAAAAAATAAGAAACATATATTGGAGAAAATTGTATTTTTAAAACATATAATGGATTTTTTAAAATTAAGTTATTTTTTTATCAAAGTTTTTTCATTATATAAAACAATTATTCATTATATTTAAAATTATTTTTACAATTCATATTTCTAATTTTAACATCTATGTTATAACAGTCATGTTTAAATAATAATATTGTTAATATATCATGGTTTTTTATAACTCAATGTCGGGTGTAACATAAGAAAAACTCAGTGTTTCATATAACAGAAGTTATCATTGAAATTTAATTTATTCAAAAAAAATCATAAATTTTTTTTTTGTTGACATTTTTCTCCCTTTATTTATCACTCATTTAATCAAGATATGATTAAATTTAATTAATATCATCTAGAGAACCCTTCTAGAGGTGACAAAGTGGCTAGCTGTGTAACACCCCAAGCTTCTACGGTACGTTTCCCTTCGAATAATGCGATAGCGTGTGTTGTACGCAACCTCGAGTTCTAACACACACCACAACTAATCAAACTAGCCGTTATGAATAGTAATACCTACTTTTTGAAATTATATATATTTTATATTTGAAAATGGACTTCATTTTTGGATTCGGAATATTGAAATTAGCCTAGGGTGAAATTTTGGTACTTTTCGGATAACTTTTATATTTTGATGAATAGTGAAAATTACTAAATTTTAATTAAAAACAACTTTTTTAATCAAAATAATTAATAGTGATAAATTGTGAATTTGAGTGGTTTTAAAGTATATTTAGAATATATTTTTATCATTTAATATAATGTTGGTCATTGGACATAATTTTACAATTAAACCGAACATAAACAAGTGTCAACCTTTTGATAGTTATTACCTCTTAAAAACACGCTTTTTGTTTTGACAGCGGGAATTAATTTTAAATTAATTTCTGCCACTTCTGTGTTGTGAATTTAGAAAAATGGATTCCATATTTGGAATCAGGATGTCCAAATTTTGTAAATAGGTAAATTTTATTTTTAGACATTTTGAATAATTACTGTGGTAAATATTTTATTTACCATGGTTAAGGGTAAATCCGGTAAATAAGGGTTAAAAAAATAATATTATAATAATACAAAATTACCCTAAAACGTGTCCTAACCTTATTTGTGGACACATACCCGACCATGAGCATCCTTGGGTCAATTTGGGGACCCCTTGGAGCCACTTGTATGTGGTAGGGACACTTTATATTAATAAATTTAAAATAAAAATAAAAATGGCATAAGCTTACATCTTTTAGAAGAACAATTTTTACATAGGGTTATACATGTTGGATTTTCGATTATAAATATTCATTAGAAAGATAAAAAGATTTCCTACATAATGATATTTTATTTATAATTTTTAGACATCAAATAATTTAAATTATTAATGACACAATAATGATGCAATGTTTACCTCATTAATAAATCATTTAAATAAATAAGATTATAATGATTAAAATATTATCTAAAACCTGTCCGATTCTTATTGGTTGATGATATTTAGAATATTAGTCATCTTATCTTCGACCTCAATGATTTTTGGACAATTATAAACCGACTATAATTATATTATAAAGTAATACTTTCACTCTTTCCTAAAGAGCCCCTCTTCTCCCTTATAAAAGGAGACCACTTCTACTCATTCCTCACACCTCTCAAGCCACTGGGCTCGTCCAAACTCTGCCCAACTAAGCTCCCCACATCCCTCTCCTCCTCCTTGAAGCTTCCCCTTAGGCAGAAATCATTTCAAGAAGTCCTTTGGTTCCAACCAAAGTGAGTTACCTAAATTAAAGGTAACGATTTCTCTTAAATTATTTTCCTTTATTTTGCTTCCCCAACCCCCAAACTCTTTTTATTTCCTTTCTTTTTTAAAAACACTAGTATCCTCAATATACTAGGATGTTGTTATAAGAAGGATTCAAACTACACATACACACAACTCCATCTAATGGATGATGAACATAATGTTTCTGTGGATGGAAAACTAACGCCTCACGAAACGATGATTGTTCAAATACATCTTACCGCCTCTCATGGTGGCCATTATGATGGCACTGTAATTAAATATGATATTAATGATATATATTTTATATATAAGCTTCTGTAATTCCATTTTATTTCATACCATTATTTGTTTCATGTTGTATATACATACGATAATTTCATTTGAGGAAGTGCGGACTACCGCCCCCTTAAAATGATATGACTCGTTCATACCACACATGGAACGTATAAAGGATGGTGTTAATGAAAATAAGTAACATATATAAAATATTATATTATACTAGAATAGTAATATACCTATGTATCATTTGGATTCAATTCTTTTAAAATAAAAATTAAATGGAAGTAGCGTTCGTGCGTACGTACGGACTACCGTCTCCACGAACGCGGTGAGATCCATCCTCCATCGTATCCATTCAAGTATTATTCTAATTTTAGGGTTAAAAATAATGTTAATATCATTATTATTATGAATAAGATTTAATCTAACCATTACAAACATGTCTTACGTAACCAAACATTTAAGAAGAACGAATCGATTATCACCTGAAACGACGATAATACTAAGATATTATTAATAAAGCAATGTTAAAAGATCATATATGATATCATATTAATGTATATGATTCTTGTATAACTTAATAACAATTATTTCACCATTATACAGGAGGTTAACTGAACCCAACAAAGGAAAAGTACAAGGTAAGGGTTATTTCACAATCTCTTCATTATCCGAGGTTGTTTATACGTAATAATCTACTGGGATCTCTTTATCATCCACATACATGTTTCTTAAAAATGTATTTCAAAACATTTTTACTATTTACTAGAATATGAGTTAAAGTAATTTATACCCTTTTTGACTTTTATAAGTGGTTTATAAAGGAATCTTTCGGTCGTTTTCAAAACAAGGTCCTTTTTAACCTTTTCGACAGAATTAAGGTAAGAATGTTTTTTACTTATACGGCGAGTGCGGCTATTTTCCGCCGTTATAAAATCTTCAAAGCTTCCCTTACAAGCTTATAAGAATATTTTCAAAGAAAATGTTTTATTTTATATGGATCATAAATTATTTCAAAATAAAAGGAGATATTTCTTTAAAAAGAATTTTGATTTCATCTATGTCAACATCCTTTGATGGATTTTTAAGATTATTTGAAGTTGATTTATTATGATACAAAACTTCTATATTGTATTGAAGGTTTTTTTATATGTTTGACTGTGGATGTGCTATTTTTATACCATTCATAGTTTATGGTGAAAGTATTGACATTTCGTATGCTAGTTTTAATACGAATGTTTATGTTATGTTTAAACCTTTTTCATATGAGAATGCATTGGACTTAATAAGTGACGGGTGGAGCCCGCTATAGCTCCTCGATGCATCGGTAGGTCTCATGAGAAAAACTAGTGTCTTGGCACAAGGCCTTGAAAAAATCTTATTTGTAGTCTTGGCACGAGGCTTGGCTATGTGGTTATGATAGTCTGGCATTATGCATTCCAACATTATGAAAGTGGTTATTGATTTTTGCATGTGATTATTCGATTAGTAGAATATCCATGTGAATAAGTAAATGGAATTATTTCATTTTATTTATGCCATACCATGTTGAAAGTTCATATTTAAAAGGCTTTTGTTTTAGTTCTACATTGCCTTAAATTTTTATTCTTATTTATGAAAGTTTCCGCTATATTGTTATCCTTACTGGGCATTTGAGCTCACCCCTTTTCTATGTTTTATTTTTCCCAGGATGTGAAGAAGTAAGTTATGAATGACCTGCAGGGATTTTAAAAGGGGTTAATAGTGTGGATTGTGGAAACATTATGTTGTTGTAGTAGTTTTTCATTTTATGATGTAATGTAAAACTTATGAATATATCTAGTGTTTCCAAGGCTACTAAACCAATCGGTCTTTCGAGATTTGATCTTTCTTGTGATCATGCCAATGTTATGTAATAATGCACCGACTCTGGGTAACTGGGGTCGGGGCGTTACAGTTGGTATCAGAGGAAGTTTAGTACAAACCTTGGAAACTAGATTTAGATAAACTCTGATTAGAGCACGTAGACCTAAGATGAACTTTGAGGATTAGTATAGAAGAACTTCCTAGAATTTTGGTATTGTAGAGATTTTGTATGTTTTTCGAGCAATACATCCCTGTCTGGATACGAGCAGGTAGAGGCGGCTCTGGCACAGATGTACCTAGGGGTAAAACACGAAAACACCGCTTTGAGCTAGACTCGAACGGGAACTGGTGCACGACAACGGGCCTTGCTGCACTCTTGGTTACGACACTCCCGGGGGATATTCTTAGGATAACTCTCATTTTCTTTACAAATCATTTTGAAGGGATTATGAGTATATACATCCTCAAAGAAAACATTCTTATGATTATGGATTATATCCATAAATAGTTCAATTTATGTTAAGTGTTTTATAAGTATGGGATTATGTATTTTGATTCATAAACTAATCTAGTTTATGCCATTGTTTAGAAATGGCGCCTAGTGGAAGAAATGGAAACCGTATCAATGCACGCACTCCATGTAGGGATTTCCCTCCTGCTCAAGATAATTATAGTGGGGCTGGTGATGCAACTGGTGCTGATCAGCTAATCACCATACTGGGACAACTTACTCAGGTTATGAATAATAACCTTACCCGTATGGAGCACCCTAATATGCAGCGTGGAGGATCAATGTTAGATCGATTCATGAGGCAACAACCACCAACGTTCAATGGGAATACAAATCCCTTAGTAGCTGAGCAATGGATATTTTCCCTAGAGAAAATATTTCAGGCTTTGGGGAGCAGTGAAAGGGAAAAAGTTATCATGGCAGTTTACCGCCTCACTAGAGATGCTGATCAATGGTGGTCATTGATTCAAAATACGAAGGAAGATGATGAAGTATCAAATATGGAATGGAGGGAGTTCAGAGATCTGTTTTTAGAAAAATACTTTCCTCGCGACCATCGAGCAGATATGGAAAGGCAATTTCTGAGTCTGAGACAAAAGGAGGATGATAATGTCACAAAGTATGAGGCTAACTTTACAAGGTTAGCGAGGTATGCTGGAGATTATATTCGCAACCCAAGAAGTAATATTGATCGTTTCTTTGATGGGTTAAAACCATTTCTTCGTCGAGCGTTAGTCTAACAATCCTTTTCATCGTACGAAGACATTGTCTCATGTGCTATCAAGACCGAAAAGGAATTCTCTAAGTCTTATGACTTTAAAGCAAAGCAAGAGAAGAAGAGACCTACTGATCAATCTGGGAATGGAAATAAGGGGAAGAAAGGAAAGGTTGAATATCCATCATGTGGTAAATGTGGGAAGAAACACCCCGGTACTTGCTTGAAGGGAATGGGAGTCTGTTACAAGTGTGGTGAAAAAGGCCACCAAGCTCATGATTGCAAGGGGACGAAGGAAGCTACCAACGTTCAGTGCAACAATTGCAGGGATATGGGGCATTATGGAAATGCATGTCCTAAGCGTCAGGAGAACTTACCTCAGAAAAGGCCAAGGGATCAAGGCCAGGCTTATGCTATCACTACTGCTGAGGTAGAAGCTCCGAAAGACGTGGTGGCAGGTAATTTAATGGTTTCCTCAAGTTTAGCAAATGCATTATTTTATTCTGGATCATCACATTGTTTCATATCTTCCCAGTTTGCTAAGAAAATTAGATATTTCCAATTTGATTTAATAAGGGAGTTGTCAGTTAAAACTCCTAAGGGAAGTATCGTTGCAACAAAGTTTTGTGAATTAGTCCCCATTAGAGCACATAAATGTTCTTTATCTGCTGATCTCATCGTCATACCTATGATTGAGTTTGATATAATCCTCGGTATGGACTGGCTTTCGGACTATGATGCGAAGATTTATTGTAAGAAGAAAGAGGTTACGATTCTTGATGATAATGATAAGGAACACCTTATTTTTAGAGCAGAATCGTCACCACCTAATTCTTATTTAGATACACCCCCAGTAGCTCAACTTAATTCAATTATTGGGGAGGAAGAGAATGAAATAACTGTCGGTGAGGAAAGTAATGTTCAAATAGAGGATGTACCTGTTGTGAAAGAATTTGTAGATGTATTTCTGGAAGATTTACCTGGACATCCTCCAGAACGAGAAGTTGAGTTTTCTATTGATTTGATTCCTGGATCAAGGCCTATATCGAAGACCCCTTATAGAATGGCCACTTTAGAGTTAGTCGAACTAAAGAAACAACTAGAGGAATTGAGTAATAAGGGATTTATTCACCCTAGTGTTTCTCCATGGGGAGCCCCTGTTCTTTTTGTTAAAAAGAAAGATGGATCTATGAGGTTATGTATCGACTATAGGGAGATCAATGCTATAACGATAAAGAACAAGTATCCCCTACCTCGTATTGATGATTTATTTGACCAACTGCATGGAGCTCAATACTTTTCAAAGATTGACCTTCGATCTGGATACCATCAGTTGTGTGTGAAGAAGGAAGACATTCCGAAAACAGCATTTCGAACCAGGTACAGGCATTACGAGTTTACTGTAATGCCGTTTGGATTGACTAATGCACCCTCTGTATTCATGGATCTGATGAATAGAGTTTTCAAGGAGTATCTCGATGAATTTGTGGTGGTATTTATTGATGATATCTTGGTATACTCGAAAACCTACGAAGATCATGAAAATCACTTGCGCATTATCTTGAAGACTCTGAGGAGGCATGAATTATATGGGAAGTTTAGCAAGTGTGAATTCTGGCTTCAGGAGATTTCTTTTCTTGGCCATATTGTCTCTAAAGATGGAATCTTTGTTGATCCTTCTTAGACCAAGGCAATCCAAGAATGGCCAGCACCTACGAGTATAACTGAGGTACGTAGTTTTATTGGTTTGGCAGGTTATTATCGACGTTTCGTCCAGAATTTTGCCCGATTGGCTAACCCATTAACGAAGCTCACACGTAAAGGGGTTAAATTTGTTTGGACAAAAGAGTGTGAAGAATGTTTCGAAGAACTGAAGAGAATATTAGTCAATGCTCCTATATTGACTCTACCATCAGGGAATGATGGGTTCGTTATTTATAGTGATGCATCGAAGAAATGACTTGGCTGTATCCTTATGCAGAATGATAGAGTTATTGCCTATGCATCACGACAGTTGAAAATTCATGAACAAAACTATCCTACTCATGATCTCGAGTCAGCAGCAGTGATCTTTGCTTTGAAGATATGGAGGCACTACCTCTATGGTGAAAAATGTGAGATTTATACTGATCACAAGAGTTTGAAGTATATTTTCTCACAAAAAGAACTCAACATGAGGCAAAGGAGATGGCTTGAATTACTCAAGGATTATGATTGTACGATACACTACCACCCAGGGAAGGCAAACAAGGTGGCAGATGCTTTGAGTAGAAAAGACCATGGAGTTTTGAACAATATGAGAATTGAAAGGGATCCAATTTTCATGGATCTAGTGAAGATGGACATGGGAATAACCAGGGAAGGTGAAACATCAATGATTTTTTAAATGGTTGCCAAACCATCTTTACTAGAAAGGATTAAGAGTTCTCAGACCGATGATGAAGAATTCCAAAAAAAATTAAAGCTGTGAATGATGGGAGATTGAGAGACTTTGTGTATGAAGATGGAATTTTGAAATTCGGGAAGAGACTTTGTGTTCCCAATATACCTGATCTAAAAAGGGAATTGCTGGATGATTCTCATAGTTCCAATTTCTCTATACACCCTGGGAGCACCAAAATGTATAGAGATTTGAAGGAACATTTTTGGTGGGACAACATGAAGAGGGAGATTGCTGATTTTGTGTCAAGATGTATGGTTTGTCAACAAGTGAAAGCTGGAAGGCAACAGCCTGGAGGAGTCATGCAACCTCTTCCCATACCGGAGTGGAAATGGGACAATGTTACGATGGACTTTGTCATGGGGCTACCGAAGACTCCTAGAAGGAACGATGCAATATGGGTTATTGTTGGTCGTCTTACCAAGTCAGCACATTTTCTTCCTATAAGAGAAGATCTACCCCTGGAACGTCTAGAAAGACTATACATTAATGAAGTTGTGAGACTTCATGGAGTACCCCTATCGATTGTTTCTGATCTTGATCCCCGTTTTACTTCAAGATTTTGGAAAAGTCTTCAGAAATCCCTGGATACTGAACTTCATTTGAGCACTGCTTACCACCCTCAGACAGATGGACAATCAGAATGGACTATTCAAACCTTAGAAGACATGTTGAGATCTTGCTCACTTGACTTTCAGGGTATGTGGGATCAATATTTACCTCTGGTAGAATTTTTCTATAACAATAGCTTCCATTCAAGTATTCAGATGGCACCATATGAAGCGTTATACGGAAAGAGATGTCGTACACCAACCTGTTGGGATGACGTTGGTGAAAGAAAACTTGTAGGCCCAGAACTGGTGGAGGAAACGGTGGAAAATGTGAAGGTAATCCAAAATCACATCAAAGCAGCTCAAAGTAGGCAGAAGAGCTATGCCGATAATCGAAGGAAGGATTTGGAATTTCAAGTCGGTGATCATGTTTTTCTGAAGGTATCTCCATGGAAGGGAGTCATATGTTTTGGTAAGAAAGGTAAATTGAGTCCCAGGTACATCGGACCTTTCGAAATTCTAGAACGAATTGGGGCTGTAGCTTACCGATTGGCAATGCCGCCAAGTCTCTCCAAAGTTCACGATGTGTTCCACGTATCTCTGTTGAGAAAATACATGCCTGACCCAACGCATGTACTCACCTATGAGGAACTAGAACTGGAACCCGATCTGTCTTATTGTGAAGAGCCCGTCAAGATTCTTGATACAAGAGAACAAGTACTGAGAATCCGGACGACACGTCTGGTAAAAGTTTTGTGGAGAAATCATAAGATGGAAGAGGCACCGTGGGAACCGGAGGAACTTATGATGAAGAACCACCCGAGTCTTTTCATGTGATAAGTATTCTAGAAATTTCGAGGAAGAAATTATTTGAAGGAGGGGAGAATGTAACACCCCAAGCTTCTACGGTACGTTTCCCTTCGAATAATGCGATAGCGTGTGTTGTACGCAACCTCGAGTTCTAACACACACCACAACTAATCAAACTAGCCGTTATGAATAGTAATACCTACTTTTTGAAATTATATATATTTTATATTTGAAAATGGACTTCATTTTTGGATTCGGAATATTGAAATTAGCCTAGGGTGAAATTTTGGTACTTTTCGGATAACTTTTATATTTTGATGAATAGTGAAAATTACTAAATTTTAATTAAAAACAACTTTTTTAATCAAAATAATTAATAGTGATAAATTGTGAATTTGAGTGGTTTTAAAGTATATTTAGAATATATTTTTATCATTTAATATAATGTTGGTCATTGGACATAATTTTACAATTAAACCGAACATAAACAAGTGTCAATCTTTTGATAGTTATTACCTCTTAAAAACACGCTTTTTGTTTTGACAGCGGAAATTAATTTTAAATTAATTTCTGCCACTTCTGTGTTTTGAATTTAGAAAAATGGATTCCATATTTGGAATCAGGATGTCCAAATTGTGTAAATAGGTAACTTTTATTTTTAGAATTTTGAATAATTACTGTGGTAAATATTTTATTTACCATGGTTAAAGGTAAATCCGGTAAATAAGGGTTAAAAAAATAATATTATAATAATACAAAATTACCCTAAAACGTGTCCTAACCTTATTGGTGGAAGCATACCCGACCATGAGCATCCTTGGGTCAATTTGGGGACCCCTTGGAGCCACTTGTATGTGGTAGGGACACTTTATATTAATAAAGTTAAAATAAAAATAAAAATGGCATAAGCTTACATCTTTTAGAAGAACAGATTTTACATAGGGTTATACATGATGGATTTTCGATTATAAATATTCATTAGAAAGATAAAACTATTTCCTACATAATGATATTTTATTTATAATTTTTAGACATCAAATAATTTAAATTATTAAGGACACAATAATGATGCAATGTTTACCTCATTAATAAATCATTTAAATAAATAAGATTATAATGATTAAAATATTATCTAAAACCTGTCCAATTATTATTGGTTGATGTTATTTAGAATATTAGTCATCTTATCTTCGACCTCAATGATTTTTGGACCATTATAAACCGAATATAATTATATTATAAACTAATACTTTCACTCTTTCCTAAAGAGCCCCTCTTCTCCCTTATAAAAGGAGACCACTTCTACTCATTCCTCACACCTCTCAAGCCACTTGGCTCGTCCAAACTCTGCCCAACTAAGCTCCCCACATCCCTCTCCTCCTCCTTGAAGCTTCCCCTTAGGCAGAAATCATTTCAAGAAGTCTTTTGGTTCCAACCAAAGTGAGTTACCTAAATTAAAGGTAACGATTTCTCTTAAATTATTTTCCTTTATTTTGCTTCTACAACCCCCAAACTCTTTTTATTTCCTTTCTTTTGTAACAACACTAGTATCCTCAATATACTAGGATGTTTTTATAAGAAGGATTCAAACTACACATACACACAACTCCATCTAATGGATGATGAACATAATGTTTCTGTGGATGGCAATCTAACGCCTCACGAAACGATGATTGTTCAAATACATCTTACCGCCTCTCATGGTGGCCATTATGATGGCACTGTAATTAAATATGATATAAATGATATATATTTTATATATAAGCTTATGTAATTCCATTTTATTTCATACCATTATTCGTTTCATGTTGTATATACATACGATAATTTCATTTGAGGAAGTGCGGACTACCGCCCCCTTAAAATGATATGACTCGTTCATACCACACATGGAACATATAAAGGATGGTGTTAATGAACTTAAGTAACATATATAAAATATTATATTATACTGGAATATTAATATACCTATGTATCATTTGGATTCAATTCTTTGAAAATAAAAATTAAATGGAAGTAGCGTTCGTGCGTACGTACGGACTACCGTCTCCACGAACGCGGTGAGATCCATCCTCCATCGTATCCATTCAAGTCTTATTCTCATTTTAGGGTTAAACATAATGTTAATATCATTCTGATTATGAATAAGATTTAATCTATCCATTACAAACATGTCTTACGTAACCAAACATTTAAGAAGAACGAATCGATTATCACCTGAAACGACGATAATACTAAGATATTATTAATAAAGCAATGTTAAAAGATCATATATGATATCATATTGATGTATATGATTCTTGTATAATTTAATAACAATTATTTCACCATTATACAGGAGGTTAACCGACCCAAACAATGGAAAAGTACAAGGTAAGGGTTATTTCACAATCTCTTCATTATCCGAGGTTGTTTATACGTAATAATCTACTGGGATCTCTTTATCATCCACATCCATGTTTCTTAAAAATGTATTTCAAAACATTTTTACTATTTACTAGAATATGAGTTAAAGTCATTTATACCCTTTTTGACTTTTATAAGTGGTTTATAAAGTAATCTTTCGGTCGTTTTCAAAACAAGGTACTTTTTAACCTTTTCGACAGAATTAAGGTAAGAATGTTTTTTTACTTATACGGCGAGTGCGGCTATTTTCCGCCGTTATAAAATCTTCAAAGCTTCCCTTACAAGATTATAAGAATATTTTCAAAGAAAATGTTTTATTTTATATGGATCTTAAATTATTTCAATATAAAAGGAGATATTTCTTTAAAAAGAATTTTGATTTCATCTATGTCAACATCCTTTGATGGATTTTTAAGATTATTTGAAGTTGATTTATTATGATACAAAACTTCTATATTGTATTGATGGTTTTTTGATATGTTTGACTGTGGATGTGCTATTTTTATACCATTCATAGTTTATGGTGAAAGTATTGACATTTCGTATGCTAGTTTTAATACGAATGTTTATGTTATGTTTAAACCTTTTCATATGGGAATGCATTGGACTTAATAAGTGACGGGTGGAGCCTGCTATAGCTCCTCGATGCATCGGTAGGTCTCATGAGACAAACTAGTGTCTTGGCACAAGGCCTTGACAAAATCTTATTTGTAGTCTTGGCACGAGGCCTTGGCTATGTGGTTATGATAGTCTGGCATTATGCATTCCAACATTATGAAAGTGGTTATTGATTTTTGCATGTGATTATTCGATTAGTAGAATATCCATGTGAATAAGTAAATGGAATTATTTCATTTTATTTATGACATACCATGTTGAAAGTTCATATTTAAAAGGCTTTTGTTTTAGTTATACATTGCCTTAAATGTTTATTCTTATTTATGAAAGTTTCCGCTATATTGTTATCCTTACTGGGCATTTGAGCTCACCCCTTTTCTATGTTTTATTTTTCCCAGGATGTGAAGAAGTAAGTTATGAATGACCTGCAGGGATTTTATGAGGGGTTAATAGTGTGGATTGTGGAAACATTATGTTGTTGTAGTAGTTTTTCATTTTATTATGTAATGTAAAACTTATGAATATATCTAGTGTTTCCAAGGCTACTAAACCAATCGGTCTTTCGAGATTTTATCTTTATTGTGATCATGCCAATGTTATGTAATAATGCACCGACTCTGGGTAACTGGGGTCAGGGCGTTACAAGCTGGAAAACATGGGATTGTATGGTATGCTGTCGTTGTAAACGTCTTGTATCACAGTTCATATCACTCGGACATAGCTTGAATCAATTTATCACATCATGAAATGAAAGAGATGTGTTTAATTAATTTCAGAACTTGTCTACCAATCCATGATGCTATAAGACATTTGTGACTATATACCCCATAACTAGGTTACATTACATGTTTTACATGTGTTTTCATAGTGGAAAACATGTATTGAAATTCAGATCTAGTAATAATTACATGATGTATTGAGACTGATAACCATGTAACAAGGTAGTTACATTTAGTGTTCCAGTTATACATTCCATGTTCCTCACACATGTTCATGAAGTAATACATGTTGAGACCATATGTGTGTATCATAGACATATGATAATAAAGATTCACATCTTATAGTTGGATGGACATTCCATCTACCCAACCTATATAAACATAAAATTAATATTTAATTTATAAATATTTTAAAATATAATATAATGTGTTATATATTTAATTTATTGACATGTTTCTTCCACATTAGAGAATATATATATATATTAAATGGAGAATCAATTTATACATAAATTTATAAACTATATACCATGTATAGTCATAAAACATCAACTACTATGTTTTCAGTAAAAGCACTAAATAATATGTTAATTAACTTGTGTTTTTTGAGTTATTTATCTACTTATAGAAGATATGAAATTATGTGATAAAAATTAAATATTATATGTTATGTTAGTTAATTATATACTATCTATAAAAACGACTTGTATTTTAAATATGTAAACACCAAGTTTCTACCATGTACATGTTGTGTCCATTTTTTATTAAATTTTAAATAAATATTTATTACTTATTTTATTTAGTATCACATTAGATGGGTATCTCCATGATACGTAGGATGGAGAAATTTTAATTGAATTAATTAATTAATAAGATAATTAATTAAATTAATTTATATATATTTATCTTAATAAAATAATTAATTGAAATAAATGCTAGAAAGTTTTTTTAAAGATTCATTTATTATACTAGTGGATGATATCATGCTTAAACCAACATCTATGTGTATGGATTATTTGAATTTAATTATTTCATGTGTTTTGAAACTATTTTGTTAAATTAAACTAAATTTATGGCCAACAACTCATCCCTACCTCTTTATTATGTATGGGATAGTGTGTCCATGATTTCTTTTATGTAAATCCCTTTTTGGTTCCCTTCGCCTATGAGTGAATTAAATAAACTACAAATATGGATCTCCCATATAATTCCCCAAAACTTAAACAACCCATACTTACATGATTTATAAAAAGATTTTCATATTTTGACATTTATAAAATAATTTTAGTTTTGTGTTTTTGAGAATTATGAAATAAAACTTTCATATCAACCCTTATAATTAATAGTTTACTGTTATACTAAATATCATTTTTTCCACACAAAAAATACGTTACTTAAATTTAAACTCTTGTTTCATTAAAAACATGTTCACTTCATTAAATTCGATTCCCTATAGTATAATTTTAGACCTTTTTAAATAATCCTACTCTATTTTATTCCCTAAAAGACATTTGAAAAATTGGTATGAGAAATAAACATAGTATGGTTTTAAAAAAGAAAGAAACATATTAGTTCACTTGGAAAATATTGTAATCCCAAAATAAATTTTTCTTTTCACAGATAAAATACTTTGATCTCAGATAATTTCACTTACTCATTAAATATGATTCATTGATCAAATACTTTAAGAAAACATGTCTTATTAAATCTTAATGGCATAACCACAATCGTGAAGTTTTCTTTGAAAAACATGGCAACTCATGAAAACATTATATTGAAAAACATAGTTTTCACACTTAAAATGGGAATATACATTTAAATAAACATAATCTCTATAGATTAAATTTTGAAATAAAAATACATCCATGAAAACTCATTTGACATATTATAATAATCATTTTGGTAACTTCGGATATCATATTTATAATATTATTATAATAACTCTTACTAATGCAATAACATAATCCGTTAATTATAACATAATTCACCAAAGAATATAATAATTTCCCAATGCATTTGAGAGGTATATCGAGCACATATATCATCATGAATAATGTACAAGGACCATGAAATAAATAAAAAAATATACAATATTTATTTTAAATAATAAAATTTCATAAATTATTCCATTTAATACAAAATAAAAACTTTTTATATTTATATATAAATAAGGATAAAAATCCTTTTTCCTTGAAACCCCTTTAAATAATAATTCCTAGAAGAATAGAATAGAATATATTATTTTAAAAAATAACATGATAATTGTTAAAAAATAATATTCATGTTTGTAGAATGTTCTTCTCATTCTATATTCATTAAAAATTATTTCATTAACACTTTTGAAAAAATTTCAAAAATAACCCTATTTGAAAAAGTTTAAGAGTATTATTTTAAAGCATCAAAAATAAATACAAAAATGGTATAAAATTATATTATACATACATTTTAGTACATTAGAAACATACTTGATACATTTTAAGTAACAAAGATATCTTGGAAAAGTATAAGAAATACATTGAAACTTTTAAAATAATGTTTTAAAAAAAAATCCATTACCTCAAGTTCGACTTCCTGCATATATAAATTAACACTTATGTAATAAACTTGTATTAATTTTATAATTTTTAGTAGAATTTGAAGTTTTATTATTATTATTAATAATAATATTATACCTTATATTTCATTTATTTCCATGCCTTGTACAGTTATTATATTATTTAAGTTCATGTTGGATGTTTTGGGGACATTCAGTTCATAATCACAAAACAGATTTAGTTGGTTGACCATGGTAAAATATTTCATAGATCCTTAAACTACATAATATTAATTAAAAACTAATTAATTTTTTTATATTAAATAAAATTTTATGACCATCCATGGAATACATATATAAAAGAATGAACCACAATACTTCACAGAGGTGGTAATCCATATGACTACACAATAAACCTTATCATTTTCCAAAAGATGGAAAGGTACAAAAAAATGACATATTATCATTCTGGAATGATAATTATCTCTATAATATCATATATATATATACCAATTAAATAAATTATAACAAACTTCCATGAGATGTGGTTATAGAAAATTAAATACATCTCTTCTTTGATGTGGTTGTCCAATGTATGTAGGAATGATGTTTTCATAAGATGGAAAACGTGATGAACATGGGTTGTTTGAAAAACAAAGTAATATCTTATTATATTTAAGATATTTATAGTATTATTTCAAAATGGTTTAATAATATTTTAAACAGGTAGAATAATACATTAAAATAAAAATGATTAGTTAAGAGTAATACCACTTATTTAGATGAATCACCTTTTGTTTTCCCCTTAATCCTTCTAGGATAGAATTTTGAGAAGACCAGATCCTCCAGGTCATATGGAAGAAGGTTGTGTATATTTTATGTGAGTTTATTCTTAAATAGAGTCCTAAAAATATTTTTAGATGTTATTAGGAGATGTTCCCTTTTGAAACTTATTAGAGGGGCACCCATGGATTTACTTAAACTGTTAAATTAATATAAATTAATTTTCATTTTGTAGTGGAAAAAATTGAAATATTTTGTATATAGAATGATGATAATTATAAATAATCACATAAAATAAAATTCATACATTATTGGGTCTTGTTTTCCTATTTACCTCTTAGATAACCCCCCCCCCCCCCCGTTTACCAATTTGGCTCTTATAGCAATATCAAATTTTTTGCTCTATAAGATTATAAAAACTAACTATATTGGAAAATTAACCCATAAGTGGAATATGGTATATATGATAAATTATATCCAATCAAATTGTTTAATGATAAGATTTTAACGAATTTCTAATTACATAATAAAATAATTTCTAACATTTGATACCATTAAAGACATTTTCTGAACTATTAACTACACTTGACCTTAATGACATCAACATAGTGATGGAATTTGGATATAATATTTTAACACATCACTAATATGTTATATTTATTTAAGAAATTCATGATCATAATAACCTATTTTTATCCATATGATGAAAATATTATATATATTAAAAAAAATTGGTGATATTTAATTTTTATTCTTTAATTAAAATGATATTAATTTTTAGGGGAATATGGTGATGGCGATGGTGCTTCCAATCCTTCCCTAGTGGAGAAGGATGCTAAGGTAGTCACATACAATATAGATGGGGAAGGAACCTCATTTCCTAATCATGGCTCTCAACCTCACCCTTTCTTGACATTTTCTAACCTCAACTTCATCCCTTCCTTCCCTCAGATCTCCCTTTGGCCTAAAGTACAAGATTTTCCCAATGGTTTTCCATTTATAATGCTATAAATATCAGAGTTCAAGAATCCCTCTTCACTTATGAATTTACATTCATTTCTCACATTAAACAATTTCAACAATTGGTGGACTCATTTGAACAGTTTTTCTTCAACTCATGGGGATTATAGGAACGCGTAGTAGTGGGACTCCTCAAAAACAAATAGATCATAATTTTTTTTTTTCAGAGGATGACTTGATTCACGCTTGGGATAGAGCCCCCAAAATCTGAAAAATTTCCAATTTTCATCCGGTTCTAGTGGTCCTATGATTATAATATGAAACATGGTACCCTAACAAGGATGATTTGGGTATGGTTTCCTGAACACCCCCTTTCCATTCCAAATCCTTTAGTTATAGATATGTTAGGGATCATTGTTGGATACTATTTATATTCTAATATCCAAACTATATCGGTGTGTCACTCACTTTATCGGAAAAGGTTTGTGGTGGATTTTGTCTTTAGACTAGTGAAAGTGTGCATTTAGATCACTTTTGGGTAAGTGTTTCGATAAAAGTAGGTTGTTTTCATTGAATAATACCAGTATTTCTATTCTTTGTACAAGATATTGGGTCATTTGATATTGGGGTGGAGGTGTGGGAATGTGAGAAATTAACTGAAGTCAAATACGGGGATCAACTGTATGTATTTGGGGTCTGATCCTGAGGCTGAACTGATGAAGTAAACCCAGTATGTCCTAAGTATTGGGGCTGCATTCACTAGTCCACATACGTATTGCGTGTTCTTGGGGGATCATTATCTTATTGGACTTGCAACAGATAAGATAACTCCATATTGAAAAATCAAGTGTAATTTATCTCAAAAGGGACATGGATGGTTCTGGAAGACTCATGTGCCTCTAATTAGACTACCACTTTTGCGTAAATAGTTTAAGGATCAATAAGGAAGTTTGTTGAGATATTTGATCATAGCTTAGGGGTAGGGGAGGCCCAACCCGTAGCATCTTCTAAAGCACTAATTTTAATGAAGATCCCATGAATTACATTATTTCCACATATTGTGAATTCCTACGCTTCTGTAGATCCCCATGAAAGGTTCTATGAATTCTTACATCCAAATTCCACTTATGGAATTTCACAATTTAAAATTGGTGTATCTGTGGAAATCATGACACATGATGGAATTGTTGATAAAAAACACAATGTGAGCCACGATGTTAAGGTGGATGATAGGTTATAGATTCTATGAGATCAGGTCTCAGTAATAACAGATACAAAAGGATAGGAGATAGTTAATTCCAAATGGAATAAGACGGATTCTTCATTGTAGGAGTTAGAGGTTCCTAAGGACCCAATTGATAAAGTTTAATACTCTATGAGTGATAAAGTATTAGAATCCAGATTTGATTGGAGTGGGAAAATGATCACCATATATTGAGGACCTCTAGATGCAGCTTAAGGAACAAAACTTTTGGAATGATCCCTAGGAACCTCCTGGTCAAAAAAAAGGAAAAAAACTAACCATTATAAAGACTAATCCAACCTATCAACACCTATGGTCTCTAGATCATATGGAAAATTAAGGAAAGATGAGGAAAAGGATAGACCAACTATAATAGAAGTTCAGAAATGTGGTTCTATGGGGGGAATCATAACCTGCTATAGTGAGTGTAAGACTAGTGATTTTCCTCTATTTGAAGGAAGAGATGTTAGATGGTGATTTCAATACTAACATGTCCAATGAGGAGGTGGATATAATATATGAAATATCGATCTGAGATTCTCTTCATGATGAAAAATCAGAGTGGATAAAAAAAATATTTTATATTGGAACATGGAATCAATGAGGGAAAATTACATTTAGATGAATATATCAAGACTTGGGATATGATGGCCAACCATTTTGAGAACCTTATAAAGAAAAATCTGGAGTTACAGGTAACATTGTTGCATTTGGGCTTATACAGGGTGAGGAAATCTAATAATCATAACTTTTTTTCTAATGATTTTGAATGTTCCTTTTGTGTTTAACACACTTCATGTTTTTTATGTTTTTTCCACTTTGCTCGTAAAAGTTCGATGATTAAAAAATTAATTTGGAGTTTAAAATAATATAAAGATCATTATCTAAGGAAATTGGTATGAAAATTTAGCAATTTCAATCAATGGGTAGTTTTTGTTGAAAAAAAATCTAATAAAATAAATAATTGTGTTAGGTATAGTTTTAGGCTTAATTTCATAGTTTTTACTATGTTATACTTTTTTTACCCATACTATAGTGACACTTATTTAGAACATTTACTGTTAAAAATGAAAAAAATAAAAGGAAACTATTTACCAAATTTAAATTAACTAATTAAAAATATTGAATTCATTTTTCAAGATTATATTTTTATAAATTACAGAAATTAATTTAAGATAAAAATAAAATGAAATTATTTTTCTTATAAAAAATGTGTTTAATCCTAAAAAGTAAATTATACCAAAATCATATATAATTATGATTCCTATATAACTAATTATTTTATATATAATAAAACATTTTTTATTTTAATTTAAAATAAACCTTAAATAAATAATGTGAATTTTAAATGACCTCATTTAATGAAATGAAATGACAGCTTCACAAAAATTAGAATTTTTCACTATTCACTTAAAAATAAATCATTTAAGGAAAAACCCCAAATTTCACCCTATGAAAATATTTTAGTGATGATTTAACAAATTAAATCATTTTTGAAATGTTTTTTCTAATTAGAATAAATTAATAATATTATTCCATCAAAAAATGAAATAAAAACTATTTTTTAAGGAAACAAATTTTTTTAGTCGAAAATGTATTTTTTATAAAAATGATTACTTATTTATTAATAAATAAATATTCATTCTATAAAAAATTATTAAAAAATTATTAATGAGTTTATTAATTTTCATATCTATAATTTAATTGCTGGGTTACAGTGCTCACATTCAAATAAGAATATTTCTATAGTATATAAAATTTCACTTCATGTAAAACATTGTATGTTAAGAAAGATATAGACCATAATATTATTTATACATAATTTTTGGTGTGTTATACACTAGGAATATTGATTTTCATTAAGATAGTGGTATGTTGAAATAAAACCAAGGAGATACATACAGAAAAGGTTGAATGTGGAAAAATCGACCTAAGACTGGACCAAGGAGTTTTTCTCCTATGGTCATCAGTTTTTTTATTTTATGATCAATAAAAAAAGACAGGATAAATCCCATGATCATTCCATGTATTATTCATATCAATTTCATGATTTATTTTATCTATTTGAGACTACAATCACATAAATAAATGGATTCATAAGAAAGGATAGAATTAAAATTAAAAGGATTATGCATAAATATCTTATCGGTACATGGTTTATTTGTTATGTAAACTATAGTTATTATTAAAAGTAAATATAAAATATAGAATAATAAAATTTATTCAAAATAAAAAAATACCTCAAGGTGATATAAAGACATCATTCCATACTTATCTAAATTAATAAAAACAATAGTTAAGGTGTTACTTAAGACCTTAGTTGGTTGAATTTCTGATTATCATGAATTCTTAACAAAGATTAAGCGACAACATACCAAAACTTATTATTAATTTAATTGACATAGTCCGTTCAATAAAAATTTACTAGTATGTGTTCTGGAAATTTGACTTAGGTTTTTAAGATTTGAGATTCATCATAATAGAATAATGATCTTTAAGCCCATAGTTGACAATGTTTCCTACCTAAACTCATTATTATGGTTTTATGTCCATCATTTTAATAATAAGGAGGGAAATATAGATCCTATCCTCTAGGATGTCTAAAGTGATATGGAATTCTATGATCAATGTTCTGGTCCAATGATACTTGATAAAATAGTGGGGAACATAATAAAAATAATTTATGTGTCACATCATTTATATTCAAGTAAAGTTATAATAATTTACTCACATATTATTATAGAATGAGTAAATGTTATTCAAACACATTATCACTGGGATAAATTCGGGATAAAAGACATATTTTAACTAATACTAACTTCTAGGAATGGTTCAGACACCTATAGGTAGTTTTTTTGCATGAATGGATATCTCACAAGACAGATTCCTCAATACATGATCTACCTGAAATAGAGGTGAGTGATGAGGATATTTATATCTATTAGACACACCATAATGATGCACCAAATTTTTAGTATTTATTTTTATGATCAATGTCTAAAAAACTCTTGAAGTCAAATGAGAACATTGATTTTTATAACATCCTATAGTATATTTATGATCATTATTAGTAGAGAGATATACAAGAATGGTTTGAGTTATCTAAGATTCTATTCATAAGAAAACTATAGAAGTTTCGTAGACTATGCCTCACATAGTCATGATTATTGTCTACAAAAATTGAGTAGATGTTATAGGGTTCAATATACCTAAAGAACTATGCACTGATCTCATTATTTTATTATTACCTCAAATATTCTCTAGTTTTATGGGAAATTTTAATATTAAAAACATAATTAAGTCTCTCCCATTAAAACTAACTCAAAATAACTATGTTTGTAAGGATATATATTTTGAAAAGTATTCTATTATTTTGGTGAATAAACGGAAAGTGTAGGGATGAGATCTAAAACTAACTCCAAGTCTAAAGCCTCTTCACAACTACCATCTAGAAAGAGGAGGATCAAGGTCCCCTATAGGGAATAAGTCATTGTGTATTTTTCTTGTTTCAAAAGTGCAAATAAAATATAATTTATACCCAAAAAAAGAATAATGGGACAGATTTAGTGACATTTTTTATCGAGTATAATTTAACATCCTCTACAAATTGCGTATTTAATGAAACATGTGGTTGTCACATATGTTCTCATATGATGGAACCAAGTATATTCCAAAATATTTATGATGTTTGGGTAAATTTATGACCAGAATACAAATCCAAACTTACCGGAATTACTATTAGAGATTACCATCTAATGATGGAGGACATAATTATCTTGGTTTTTAATGATTTTTT
The DNA here is from genome assembly GCA_963277665.1 of Viscum album. Taxonomy (NCBI): domain Eukaryota; kingdom Viridiplantae; phylum Streptophyta; class Magnoliopsida; order Santalales; family Viscaceae; genus Viscum; species Viscum album. Next base: position 2,049,629,996 of record OY728119.1, read on the forward strand.
ATGTGTCATTAATTCCAAAAAACATTATTTTCGAACCCAAACATGACAAAAGATGGATTTATTTTAGAATTTATGGATAATTGTTTCATATTTTATAATTAAATCATTTTTTATAGTGATTTATATTTTAATAATATTATTTTTTGGGTTATATGAACCAAGTAATAAAAATTGATAAACAAATTCTACATCACTCATACAAACACAACTATGGAATCACTAGATATTCCATGTAAATGAAATTTTTTTGAGAATATTGTACTAAGATACTTATTTTGGTTCATTTGAACTAAAAACATTTGTTGTGTATCTTGTATGTTTATAAATAAATGAACAAATCCCCCTTTAGTTGAAAAGGTGAATGTTCCATATAACTTCATTATTTTTTTCATAACATTGTCTATATAAAATTTAGAATTGATGATAGGGGTGGGTATTAAAAATTCATAACTTTTACGAACATATTATCTTGATATTTATATGTTTACTTAATGAGTCATAAGTCAGATTCCTTTGAAAAATTAAAGGAATATAAGAATGAAGTTGATAACCAACTTTGTTATAAGATTAAGAAACTCTACAAAGACTATGATGGAGAATATATTAATGAATACTTAATTGATTATTTATGGGATATTGAGATTATATATCAAGTACCAACTCATTATACAACACATTAGAGTGGTGTGAATGAAAGGAAGAACCACACTGTTTTAGACATAGTGATATAAATGATGAGTCTTGTGAGTCTTCTTTTATCCATTTGAGGATATGAATCACAAATCAAATCATGATGATGAAATTTAGTTCTAACTTAAACATAAATTAATATTTAATATCAACATTGGTATTGAAATAATCTCATTATATCACATGTTCTATCATAGGGATTAAGGATATTTCTATAAACAAACATACACTCTAGGGAACTAATTATTCCTTTATAGGGTGTACTAAGGAAACTAAAGGATATTGCATACATGATCCTTAATATATGAAATTTTTAGTTAATATGCATACCACCTATCATTAATGGGATAATATATCTAAAGGAGATAGTGGGACCAAGATATAATTTTATAATTTCTATACCCTAGATACACAGGATCCGGTATAAGAATAAATTACACAAAGCCAGAAAGATAGAATGTCCTAAAGATACAAGTAGTAAATATGACTGTGAAAGAGGTTAGAGAAGTAGGATAATATTTTCTCTTATTCACATAGGATGATGACTCATTATTAGTAAATAATAATGAACCTACAACCTATAAGGAAGAAGTAAGTGGAATAAAAGATGACAAATAGCATGTAGATATGAATTTTGAAATTAATTCCATATACACTCACCCGATATTAGTTTGGGTAGATAACCAAATGTATGTAATGACTATTGGTCATAATTTTTTACTATTTAAGAAATATTACATGGATGGAAAATTCAATGACTCAAATGCTTGACTAGCTATGAAATGTTTAAAAAAATCAAGGTATAGACTAAGTAGAAACCTTTTCACGAGTTTCCATACTAAAATCCAAAAAAAAAATTTACTTTCCAAAGAAGTTTACTATGATTATTATATTTATAATATTGATGTAAAAATGGTTTTACTAATTGGTAACCTTTATTAATAGTTCTATATGACACAACCAGAGGTTTTATGACTCCCAAGGATCCTTGCAAGGTTTGAAATTTTCGAATATCCATTAAAAAAAATCACCATGCAATTAATGAAATGATAAATTTTATGAACCCATATCATAATTTGGTTCCATAAAAAATGAATGTGATTCTTTTGTATATTATAATTATAGTGGTACTGAGTTCATATGCCTAATAGTATATATTGAAGAAATACTACTTATTATAAATGAAAGAAAAGTTTTATTGTTTTTAGGGCCTAGATAAACTCATTATCCTTTTGTGAATGACTTAGTAAAAGTATAAAATTTCATAGAATAATGATCCATCATGGTAGATCCAATATGATTATTTGAATAATTCAACGTATGTACATTGACATGAAACTAAATACATTCAGTATAAAAAAATCAAAGAAGGTATTGTTTCTACTATCACATAGAAATAATCTATCCATGAAATTTTTCCCCGTGAACATGATGATAAAAAAGAATGGCGAGGACTAAATAAATGTCATTGATTGGGTGGGAAATGTATATTATGATACATATAAATAAATATTTCACCCACACCTTATGTTTGGTAGGAAGATATCAAGAAGACCTAGGTGACTTCTAATGGATGAATGTCAATATTATCCTTTTTTATTTGGGTCATGGTAATGGTATTTTCTTGTTATATATAGAAGATGAGGAGCTAGTCATTCAAGGTTATGGATATTATAGTTTCCAAATAGATTATGTTAATATCAAGTCATAGATTATATACACATTTACTCTCAATAGATGTGTGGTGAGTTACAAGATCTCAAATAAATCCACAATTGAAAATTCTTTACTGGATTCCAAGTATAGTGTGTTATTTGTGGAAGATTAAAATGAATTTTGGATATGCAACTTCATTAAATACATTGACATGGTAATTAGTATTAAGGAAGCTATCACACTTTATTATGATAATTCTAGAGCGGTGGCTCTTATAAAAGATTTAAGGTCAAATATGAGGAAAAAGAACATACTTGATAAATATTATCACATGAGGAATTTTCCTTAAAGAGGTCATACCAAATTGATAAGATTTGATATGGAAGATAATGTGGAAGAACCATTAACTAGATAATTTACTACATCGAAACATGATCATTATGTGGGAGATATGGGACTAATATTCACTAGATGTTGGCTCCAATCTAATTGTGATTTTTTAAGAGTTAGTGTCCTAGAAAAACCTATTTATAATTAATATTTCATGTATACTTCATGAATTGAATATCAATTAAATACATTGTTACATATTATTCATTGTAAATCATGAATTTAATGTAATAATTTCCAAGAGTATTTTTTACATTGAAAATAGAATATTAGTTCCCTTTAATGATGATAACCTTAAAATTTAATAATGATATTATTAAATTGTGTTCGATTGTCAAATAATATTCTATGATGGAACAACAATATCTTGACTATCAGGTCTGAGTACTAATAAGGTGATGAAACATTAATTCATTAATGTTTCACTTGGTAATATATAATATTGGATATAATAAAGACATATATTCTAATAGTAAATCCATATGTTTGTGTTTCAATAGTTATTTGTATATATTATTGTGTGTAATGATCAAAAAACTAAAATATTATTATAAATTCTTGTCACCACTCTTTTAATTTGATCAGTTTCATAACCCATAATTATATATGATCATGATGAAGTGAGTTATATTGGGTACATTCCAAAAGATATGTTACAAATAAATTAGTTGGGGAAGTATTTCTCCCTTCAATATTTATAGAAGATGATGTATTAACCCTATGATGAAAATGGAACTGTCACATTATATTCCATGAACATGGTTTATTAATTAGTTCACCATAAAAATTCAAATATAGACATATAAAGCATATGGGTTAATGAAATGGGTGTGCAACCTTCTTGATGAGATATTTTGACTAAGGTATTATATTTCATAATGAGTATTCATATGTGGTTTTTTCATTTAGATATATCATCTTCGTCTTTTGGATCCATAAACCATTACTAGTTTGTAATCTTGGACTTCTGGAAATCCCACCTAATGCCACTGAGGAAGAGGTCATAAGGGTTACAGATAAGGTCTTTCATTTAATCTTATTTAAATATTATTTATAATTAATATTTAGAATAAATATTATTCTCCATACCGAGAAGTAAAATTTATTCAAGATTTATTGAATGATACCCAATATTAAATAAATATTTATTTAGAAGGAAATTGTTTAATTACATGAATATATAATATTAATTTGTCTCTTGTTATCCTAATCATAATAAATAAATAATTATTTATTAAATTAATAATTTATCTATTTTCATGAATACTAAATAAATATATATTCTACACACTCTAAAAAAATATTTATTTATTAATTGAATGAATAATATTTATTTAAAAATTTCTTCATGAATTCAATTAATGTTGATGAAAAGAATGCTAGTTTTTTTTCTAATGATGAATATTTATTTACCATATTATAAAATAAATATTTATCACTGCATGGGTTATAACACACTATAAATTCAAATAATGTTATTATTTTATTATATATCATGGAGTTTCTATTGGATTTAATGTATTATTTTATCCCATTGTGCAATTAGTTAAATGATAAACTAGAACCATAAGTCTATAAAAGGGCTACTATATAAATTGTAAAGTGGATAATCATTTTTCACAAAAATTAACTCTCAATATATCCCTCCACCTCTTTTCCTCCCAATACAAAGAAGAAAAATATAAAATTACAACATGATCGAATGAATGTGAAGTCGTCAAGGTGAAAATAATAAGAAAGTCATCAATTTAATGATAATACTATGGTTTGTTGATGTTATTTAGATATCAAAGGATCATGTTTGGAATAGTGTTATAGGATATTTACATTGGTTCCTTATAGGGAATTAATGATATAAAAATCAGTTTTGAATGATCAAAATCACCAATGAATACAGATATCAAGAAAAAGGAAACGTTTTTCTTTAAATTTAAATTAATGATAAATTAATGTGAAAGATCCACAATCATGGTCCTGATAATATTATGTTTCTATATTATTTGGAAAAAAATTTAGGGTTCACATAATTAACATCGTGTACATTTTGAATGATCCATTTAATCCCAAAAGGATGAGTTTTATAGAGGCCCAAAAGGCTCTTCTGAGGAATCTAAAACTATTTGGACATCAGTGGAGAATCAATTCATAAGTTATGATCAATTGTTATCTAGTTTTTTATACAGATCATTAAGAGATCAACCTGTATATAAAGTAATTAAGACCATCAAAAAGTAGTGTGTGGAGGATAAGAAGAGGGAGTAACCCTTTAGTAGTGGTCCTCCATCCCTAAAACTTGTAAAGGAAATGCACCTAGAATTAATTAACCATGAATAAATTATATTCACCAAAAATTGTATTATATGGGATTTTAGTGCACTAACACATCCACATTTTCCTGATCCTTGGATGTATCCCAGTGTGAGAGAACCAAGAATAATATTGATGTTTATATACTAAACATTTCATTATCCATGTATGGGTTTTCAATTTGAGGGAAATTTTAGTAAAGAGATATTGATCATTGTACCTAATAATAAGGATTAAGATGAAAGGACGGGTTAATAAGAAAAGTCTTAATATTGGAACACTATGTACCCCCTAACACAAGTTATTGTTGGGTCCCAAAATCGGTATTAGAGTATAAATATTTTAATTTTGTGTTTAAAACCCTAAATACGATTTGTGATTTGTCATAAATATATATTTGAGTATGAAGACTCGTATTTTTAATGGAACTAACTTTGATGGGTTGAGAGACGTATCAGTTCCTATATTATTTTGGTGGAATGTTTATAGAATATAGAAATTGATATCCTGAATTGAGAAATCACTTTTAATGAATATGGGAATCATAGGAATAAAATATATATAACATAGGTGTATATAGTGATGTATTCAGAATGTATATTCATTATGATATTCAATTGGATATATGTAAGATGTTGGTTAAAATGTTTATGAACATGGTAGAAGACAAATACATTAATTCCCACATCAATAGGTAAATGAAAATATAGCGATGATGACTCATCAATGGATGAAGTCAAGAAAAATTACATACTTTCAATACCAAAGATGAGGAGAAAGAAGAAAAATACACATGAGAAGAAGGTCATAACCATAGTTATAAGTGAGGATATTTTTATAAAAAATACTATTACTAAAATTATTTTGAATGATACTTGTATATCTAAAGAAAAATATTCTCTCATATATAATTGTTTTAATGGGGATTCTAATGAAGGAGTAGCAATTACATTAAGTTATCAATTTGAATAATTTTTAAGTATCAGTCAAAATAAAATCCAATCCTAGAAAGAGAAGGTATATCAAATAGATATTATATATAAATTTTAGTATAAATTCATAAAATGTTTTGTTATGTAATACAAGTGGTTGAAGAAAGGTAGATTTACTTTAATGAATTGATTATTATAGTGGGTGAAATAATTAAAGGAAAATTAATATACAACATGAAAATTTATGATAATTTGAGTATTTAATGGATATAGAAAAAAAAATAAATATAGTGTTATCCCTCTAAAAACTAATATTGAGAAGAAGATAAAATGAAGATAAAAAATTGGACTATAGATCAAGTAAAAAAATTAAATAATGAAAGAAAATGATTTAAAGATCAAGGAACTAAAAATGAATCTTAAAAGTATACATAAGAATATAAAAATCACTCGCAAAACATCTACTACAAGGGGACTCCAGAAAAATGTAATTCAAGAATCAAAAAGAAAACAAAACGTAATTACTTAATCTATAATTTATGGATCTCAAATTATTGTATTTATGAATTGATGATATCTCAAATTAATTGGACACATCATTAACATGTATCTTGGTACCAATGTACTGAACAATGGAAGTAGATTTATGGAAAAATATCAACTAATGAAAATACATATGAGGTATGACTTTATCAAATGGTGTTTTATATGTGATATATATGGATAAATTTAAAAGAACAATAATATGTTACACTAAGAAACAAATTTATCAATCTAGTAGAATTTGGAAGTTAAATATAATGAAATGTGAATCTTAAACTTCATGCAAGGATTTTATCACAAAAAGAATGGGGATAAAATAAATGAATATATAGGGAAGTTAAGGAATTTACTACTCCAATAAAGAGTATAGACATGCCAAGAAATACATTCCCCGGATAAATAATTTTATATTAGTATTAATGGATATCTAATAAGAGAAGAATTGTTCCATATTTGTTTATAAATCATACCACTGGTAATAGAGGAAATATTAGAGGAACAAACCACCAATGTATGAGGAAGTATGATAGATGATGAAATAACCTTGGTAAAAAATTATATATATATTGTGTGTGTGATGGATTTTTATCACACTAGAGTTTGATCCCATTCTAAGGATGATATATAATTCTATTTCAAACATCACAAAACATTTTTTATAAGTGGTATCACTCAATGGATAACCATAAAGAATGCATCAAATATAGTTTCATGTAACGGTTTTGATTACAAATACTAACCAAATTTCTCTAAAAAAGGATGACCAAGAAGTATCCCTCCCCCATGAACATAGTTATTATATATGATTATTGTGTTGATGTGGGTTAAAGGATAATATACATTCAATGGAATTAATGAATTGGAAGATTATATAAGAGTAGATAAATGAAACAAGTGGTGTCGAAGTAAGTATATCTGATGTTAATGAATGATCAAAAAACAAAAGTGGTGTCTGATAACTTCCATGTGGTATCAAAGACCAATATGAAAAATCGAAATGTATATTGATAAATATAGGATTTTTAGTGAATAGGGATATTTTCAAGTAGTATCAATCCAAAGATGAAGATAAATTAGTGAAAAAACTCTATATGAAATATCTAGTTGTATAATCCAAATATATTGTTCAATAAGTGGTACCAGAAATACACCAAGTCATATGAGTTCCGAAATATTGGAATGGATAATATGATGATTTTGTAGAAATGTTTATATATTAGCCCATGTATTTTTCTATTTTTATTTAAGTATTATAAAATAATTGTTTTTTAGGAAACTGAATAGAAGTAAAATATGATTCCAAATTGAAAAACGTAACTATATTATTGGTGTTAAATATAATGAACTCAGAAGGAGTTTTTTGGAGATTCAAAGGCTAGTTTAAAACATATAGAAGAAGGATAAGTACGCTATGAAGAATGAAAAATAAGGGATATCAAGTGGTATAAAAAATTTATAATGATAAATGGTGTAAATTCATTCAATAAAAGGTATGGATTTTTAATTCCTTGGATTAGGAGCCACTAAATTGGTTCCCTAAACCATTTCACCATATTACCTTAGGCACACCACCTTATATGGTAGAGGCTTATAATTAGTAGAGGGGTCAGTTATGGTGCCTTGAAGAGACTATACCACCTTATTAGAGTGTGCAATAAAATTATAAATAATTATTCATGATACAAATTAGAGTTTGTAGATGAATAAATAGACAAAAATGTCTCCAAATAAAATATAAATGGAATAAGAAAAATGAAAATATGACTTGAAAACAAATTAATCCAGAAAAGACTTGAAAAACCATGTCATACATACAAAACTGATCACCAAATTTTTTATCCTGTTTATAAAATAAAAAACCTAATTCTAAGTACATCAGAACATACTACACATCCAAGGTGAATCTCATCAGGTATACTAAAACCATCTGATCCTTCCATCCCGATCAAGATAACTCTACTCAGGCCTTAGACCACACTATGCTTTTAATAAACATGTGAAAACTGCTAGAGTACCTATGTGTACTCGTGTCCCGATTAAGTTGAAAATACAACTAATTAGACAACCACAAACCATGTCTAAATCATGTAATAGTTAGAGAAACATTGTATACTAATTAATAATGAAATGGAAAAAATTTAATATAAATAGAGATACATCAATTAAAATTATTTCTTCTTTAATAATCAATTCACCCTTGTGTTCCAAGGAGATAATCGGGCCCACTAAAATTTATTCACTATAGTTCATTTTCTATTTCATAACATATAGTGTGAAACTTACATTCATCCATATAGAATATCATCCATGTATAGAGAATCTTCCTGACACCTAAACCATGTATCAAACTCAATTGTGCCCAAAAACTAAACCCAACACCTAAATCATGACCAAAACTATCAATACTAATACATAGTGACATGTACATGATTATAGTCATAAATAATAACAATAGTTCCTCGATCACTAGTCCAGTATCCACTTATACCAAAAAAGATTAGTCTAGAAGCGTTAGTCAAGCACATAAACAACTAATGTAGAGAATCAATACACTATCACTTCCAACTGTTATACTAGAGTTCCTATAGAATTTAATTGGAATATAAACCATAAATATTAATATCACTTCCAAGAGCCTTATTCATATAAAGAGTCCATATAAAATACTACTTGTCTGTGGGGCATTAATCTGAAAGATAACTCATACATGATTTCAAAAATACTATGTTTCAACATCTTGTCCTTTTATAACATTCTAAAACCACAACAATATTTCTTTGAACATCTATCATTTACTAGGGTCCCAATGTGACTTTAACACCGATACAAGGATAAAGCCTTATTTTCCATAAAAACATTAAATATCCATCAATACATTTCACCAAAGTGGAAACCAAACACCCATTTCAAATAAAAATTGGAAATTCATTAAAAAATACCTTTTTATAAACTAGTTGAATGTCACAGTTCATTTTAAATCAAAAATCATTTCAAAACATATATTTCTAACTTTAACTCATGAAAACCATGTCAAAACCCAATGTACAGTACTAGATTATTTTTTAAGGCTCCATATTTTGTTCATTAAATCTTAGCATATTAAAACATTCCAAATCATCCTTTGAACATATTAGAAAACATTTCTCCCCATGTATTTACAAGTATTATTTAACCATTAAATCATGTACACCAAAAATACTAACTGACTTATGTTCACAACGCATTTAATTTACCCTTACAACACCATTTTACCCTTTATAAAAAATTACAGTCCCTAAAAGATGTATTGATTTCAGTATTATAAACATAAAAAACCAACAGGTTTCATGCAAGGTTCAAGATGTTAATTTCAATCCAAAATTAATTCAGTCTAGAAAATGAATAAACCACACCTCACATGGTATTTTAGGTATATACCAAAAACTCATGTAAATAAATTAGCAAGAGTATGTTTAAATATCTTATACCACCTTCCTCATTAAAGATTCTTTACATAACATTTCGATGATCAGGAGACCTCTTCAAGATGCATCCAAGCCTTATCCAAACAAGAAAGCCTCATCCACCATGGATCTCACAAGATTTCAAGAAACAAAAATTAATTAATAATAAAAATTATAATTAATTAGTGCATTAAACCCCAACTCTACATAATGATGGAAAATTCACTGATTTCTTACCTCTTATCCAAACTCCATGAAACTACCATGCACTATATATAATGGACTCATGATCCCATCATCAAGAAAATAATTAAGAGGCAATACCAATATGATAATTAATTAAATTAAAACGTCTGTAAAACCTATGAAAACTCACTATGAACATAGACCTTAATGAAACATCATCCAAAAACTTACAAAAGACATATCAGAATCTCCCCCCATATAGGTAGACTAAAATAAAAATGAGAAACTAAAAATTCCATCAATATCTAGTAGAAACATAAATAAAAACCTAACTAGATAACCCAAAAATTATATAGAATTAAGGAGAATAATAATGGAGGTTACTAGAGGAGATTGAATAACCTAATATATTTTCAAATATACTTTAACACACCTTAAATTAACATTTCTGGGAAGGAGGAATGGGATAGAAGCACCCATGGTCCACATTCACCAAGTGGGGAAGTTTTGAGTGGCTAAGAATAATGAGTGATATTATGGTCATTTTACCAATCTATTGAAATTTTGAGAAACCACATGGAATAGGTGCATTGTAAGAAAAACTATATGAAAACGTGATCCATTCACTAGGAATCCTCCTCCAATTATATAACACCAACAACCCTTGTATGGTTTGGCTGCATGGTTTTATAACCATGCACCAACCATACAACACTATATTGGACACCTCTGCAATAAGGCACATGATTTATCTGAAATTCTTCATATATTGTGAGTCATACCTCATGATCTACACCTCCACTCTTGTTTTATCTTTTGGATCATGTAATTTTCCCTAAAATATGATATAACATTTCATATTAACCATGCTTAGTTTAAAATAGACTGAAATCACCCATAGAATTAATGTGTTTCATGGTTTCTCCTAAAATATGCAATCTAAAACTATTCCCCCAAGATAGAAAAATCCAAAACTCCAAAAACATAACCCAAACCTCCAAAGGCTTAACCAAACACCCAGGATACCTTCTGAGATACATTCATAATCTATAAAAAAATATTGAGGTGTTATAACTCTTGTAATATCATGATTAGTCTTGATTCAAAATTTTAATTATCTATTAAATAAAAGTTAAATTTTTTTCTAATGTTTTCAAATTTTATGGATGTGAGATCTTTAAACATCCCTATAAAATGATTCTCATACCTGAGAAGTCTCAGCAGTAATATAACCACACCACCTGAATAAAGTCAATCAATAGTTATAGATAATTTATACTCTGTGTTTATGAATTCTTCAAACTCAAACTAGGAGAAACCTCCAATTCATGGTTCCCAATAGGCTAGAACTTGGGTCAATGCCTATTAAAATAAAAACACAATGACAGTACTTAAATGGGACCATGCAATCGAAACATCATTTATATCACCACACAATCACTCCCCAGATATATGGTGCCTCCCCACCATAAACATCATCTTATAACCATTAAATTTGGATATATGGAAGCTCCATGACCATAAAATATAGAATAAAACTAAAAACAACAGTACCAAAATATTCTTGAAAAGGTTACAAACTTATAATGACAAACACTTTTTAGGGAACTAATCAACACCAACACCTATTCTTATCATTGAAATCCAACAAGAGTGGACACCCACCAACCATCCATACACAATCTAATAACAATAAAAATTCTCCAAAAAATCTTGGTTTACATTCCCAAATGATTATTACACTTCCAATGTAACAAGACATATGTGGTTTTCAACTCACCACATCCATTTCTTATACTAAACCAAGTCAGAGCATCCTAATCCAAATCAACCTAAAATGCCCAGATCCATCTATTAGAAAAACACCACATCACATGGTAGTTATTCATTCTTTCCTAGAGGAATTCTACAACCAACGTAACAAAACCACTAGAGTCTAGAACCAAATCCATGTGATAATTCGTAGTCAGATCTGCCACTAACTAAAAACCATCATCATGCCCTTCCTCGTCAATGACATGCCTCCAACACAGGCAACACAAATTACTTTTCAAAACCACCCGGATCGTGAATCCAACACTAAGCTTGATCATCCACCAAAACTAATTTCTTTATATAAATCCCATCATATTTCAAGAACACACCTCAATGGTTCCTCACTGGAATCATGATTCCACCAAAAATGATCCGCTATCAGTTTTATACACATGTGAACCTTATAGAATGATGGTTGCACCTCCATGACCAAAAAATCACTCCCCACTATAAGGGTATCATTTTCACTTCCTCACTCGGGAAAATCTATCATCCACAACCCATACTCCAATCACATTATCCCTAGAATTTGATATGGTTGTCTCACATTCACTAGAGTGAAAAAATGAAATGTCAAATATCACCCATTCTTAGCTCCTCATAATAGTACACATGGTTTGTTCCAACATCTTGTACATCAAGAGGACATTATTCATTGATAATAAGTGGTTTACATCCCACCATATGGTTCCAATCAAACCTCTCCATGGGTTAAACCTATAAATAGACCCTTCATCAACCAGAAAATAAATTTAGATATCTCGAAAAATATTTTATTCTATCTCATCATACTCAGTATGGTGATATGATATTGGCCATGATCGTCACTAAATTGGGAGTTCACTAAGGCAACCTCAAAAAGTTCCACCTCAAACTAATACAATTATAGTGTCAGCTATTACTAAGGGTACATTTCAAATCCAATAAAACCCCCAATTTTATCTACCATCAATCTCCTCATCACATCCACATCAGTTCTTAGCCTACTCATGGCTGCATTCTTAACTCAAACATCTCAATCTTATTTTCCCATAATGTACATTCCATAAGAAATATTATATATCATGTCACTATTCCCTCATATCACCAAGATCCCATTAAATATTAACCATTACACACTCTCAGTTTACCCAACCAAAGAACATTTTTATGAATCTTACAAGTCACATCTCATGAAAATTTAACCTACAAGACATATCAACTGGTCATTCTTACCTCTCATTCTAATATCACTCAACAAAGAGGACCCTATTTATTTTCCTAAAATAAGTAAACTCACCAATCCAACAGTAATTTCATTACCACTGAAGTCCCTAGAATCAATAAGAAGTTCCAATATGTTCATTTATTCCCTCACCACATTCCTAAAGATGAATCTAGAGATAACTAGGCTTGGAACCTATCCAGTTCTACACTTAGAAACCACATGTTCCATTGAAGAATCAACACTACAATTTACCTATATATCAATGAATCTATAGAGAACCATGATAGATATTGCATAATTTTAGATGAATATTTAGTACAATTCAAAAATGCATGCCTGAGGAATATAATTGTTTAGTGTCTTCGGAAACATGGAAACAAAATCATCGATATTGGTGAAAGATAATAAACATCTCCCATAAATATCTACACCTTTATTACTTATAACAAAAACATTTTTTTCATAACCTCAAGAAAGGAAAAATAATAAAGGGGTGAGCTCAGATTCTTATAAATGGTAAATAAAGAAGATGTGTAAGCATAACATGAAAATGGTATGGAACATGATCATAACATTTGAAGATCATACCCTCCATATAAGATATCATAAAAAATATTTTCATTTCATAAGACATGAATCATATGGAAATATTTAACATAATCCATAAAAGAGTAACATAATAATAAAAAATGGAATTATAGAAAATAGATAAGTATATAAAAACCCTATGTCAAGGTGGCTTACCAAGGCCTTTATAAAATGTTAGTCTTGGTATAATCACCAGTTTTCCTACTTAGATATCAGGATTCCCTCCCATATACCCTCTTGTTTGGGGAATGGTATTTCCTCCCATGTACCCTGTTATTTTAGGATTGGAATGTCATCCTATTTACCCTCTTCTTTTTGTCTTGGTATTTCCTCCCGTTTACCCTCTTGTTTAAGTCTTGGGATTTCCTCCTATATACCCTATTATTTTGGGCTTGCGATGTTCTCCCATGTACCCTATTGTTTCAGTCTTAGGATTTCCTCCTAGGTATCATTTCATCTCATAAATAATTATTCATTCCCCAACTCATTGGAGAGAGATATAGGTCCCACCCATCACATAATGAAATCATACATATATGTTCCAAAAAACATTAATCATATCATGACACATGAAAAATATGGTTTCTATTAACACCAAATCATTATCCATGAAATGAAATGGTTATCATTAACATTTTTTCACAACACAACCTATGAAAAATATATTGGTTTCCTAATTATTTCATAAAAGCATAACTAGTGAAAATACATGGGTTTCAAAAGTATATAAACCATGGAAAAGAAACATATTTTCATAACCATATAACCTATGGATGAAAAACAAATTCATAAAGACCATAACATTAAGAGTAACCCATTCATTGAAAGGATATGAATGGAAGAAATGGATCATTTCCTATAAGGGAATAAGTAATATCAAAGGATGTCATCTTAGAAGGAAAATAATTTTGAAATATATTTCAAAATTGTTTCATGTGAAAAACAACCATTCTTTTTTTAAAATTTGTTTTTAATTCATAAAACTATTGGATAATAATTTTCATATAAAATACCTTTAAAACTTATAAATAATACTTTAAATCATATGAAAACCTTTTTTCATAAAAACATATAAAATAAGCTTCAAAAAAATAAAAAACCTTTTTATTCAAAAACACTTTGAAAATTTTTAATGAAATCATGAAAATGTTTTGAAAATATTTTCTTCTACAATACATTGAAAATTTATAAATAGTTCTTGGAGTTTTTTTTGAAATCCATTTTCTCTGGAAACATATAAAATAATTTTGATAATGTTTTGAAAAAAAATTCTTGATAACTTATACACATGCTTGAAAATGTTCTAAAACCATTTTCATTGAAATTTTTTGTTAATTTGTTTATAAAATGAACATAAAACCTTAAAAATATATATTCAAAGGATTGAAAATAGATAGATCCATACGTGTCGTATGAGGTAAAAAGAACATTTGTTTTTCATGGTAAAAAGGATAAAAAATTCCCTCGTTTTGAAAGTGAGTAGAATATTCTTTTTAAAACATTAGTAAAAGACAAAATGGGTAAAATTTATTTTAATTATATTAGGAGATTAGTATAATATTCTTGGAAACCCTTTTTTTGAAACATTTTTTTGATGGAACACATATTCCTGGCCAAATAGACGGTAATGTCAAGCTTTCATAAAAACACGTACTTAACTATATTATATAAGAAAAAGTAGAAAATATTACCAGTACATGAATATATCATGAATAAAAAGTGGAGAATAAAATTCATGAATTCATTATAATATTTAAAATTGGAATTTATCAAGGGAATAATAAACAAAAACAATATCGAAAAGCAATAAGATTGTTTCTCTAAGCTATTATCACTTGGTAACTTGGGATAATACTCTCCAAGTAAGAAAAGAAAATTACCTAAAGCGTAAAATATCTGTAAAATAAGTAGTTTCATGTTATATCATGTGAAATATATGTATATACACCTTGATAGTGAATTTAGGTGCATAACAAAACATGATTGTCAAAGAAGGAAAATTTAGACGAAATTATTTCACCAATTAGGTAACTTTATAACATAATCCCCATGAAAGATTGAACATAAAATGGATATGTGTGTTCCCATAAATATAATTATAATATAAATATAATAAAATCATGGGTATTACATATAACACAAAAAATAGTGGTGTATAACATATGTATCAAACAAAAATAAAAAGTGAGATGAAATCCCCTTACCTTGGGTCATGAAACTCTTCGTACTCATACATGTTTTCTACATAATAAATATATTTTTATTATAAAACATTTGAATAATAATATTCTTATACATAATACCATTTATTTTTTTATTATGACCTTAAATTGCATGTTTTTTAGTGATCCATTGTTAAGGTTTCACTTCAGGAAATATTTTCATTGTACTTCACATGTGTCTTAATTTGTTATATTGTTGGACCTTCTAATTATATAATGATTCTAGAAACTTCTCCATGAAATGAATATCTATTATATGCAATATATTTGTAATATAATAATATATATAATATAGGTGTACGAAATGGAATACACCATTCATGAAGATGATAAGTTGTACGTATGCATGAACATTGTTTCCATTTTATTTTCTTATTGAATGAATGAAAGAAAATGTCATTTGTTTATATGTATAAAATATCATTATAGTAGAATTATAATTTTATATATATAATTTAATTTCTCTAATACCATCCTTAATTCATTCCATGTATGTGTGTGAATGAATCACATCGCTTTCAGGGGTGTTAGCCCACACTTCCTGAAATGAAATTAACGTAATTACACCAAATGGAAAGTAAAATGATATGGGTGGAAAATGCATAAAAAAGACTAAATAAATAATATATTGTATTATATGAATTATATAAACAGAGTTTACAACATTATTTCCACCATAAGAGGTGGTAAAGGAGAAATGAACAATCATCATTCACTAAGGTTGTAGTTTGCTGTACACATAAATAGTATGATCGTTACCCATTAGATAGATGTCTGTGTAAGTGTAGGTATCACATGTATCATAAAAAATAGTATATTTATGATTCTGGTTTTTTCATTCAGTAATGGAATAAATTTATTGGCGGGTGTGGATATGGGAAATAATGGTATGAATCTTGAGATATGATGTCACATCTTCATCGGGTAACTCTATTTGGTTTGTGCCAAAAGGATTCCTTTAGTTGCCTTATGAACAATGTAAGACTTCAAAGAGGAAGGTAGGGAAGTTTGGAGTTTATTTTATCATATTTTTTGTGAACCAAGGGTAATGAGATGTGTGAGGAAGTTGGTAGAAGTAGTGGCCTTTTATAGGGAAGGGAAAGGATACACTTGGCATTTTTTATAACAAGTTAGGTGTGCCCACGTTTTTATCTAAAAAGAGACATAAAAAACCAATAAAACTAAATAATGGAAGGTTCATGGCCGAATAATGTCCATAAAATTGGTTCTATACAAGTTTCTATATCATTTTGTGTCTTATATTATGGTTTAGAACTTTATTAACAATATTTTTCTCTTAACAAATGTAATTAATTTTAATCACATTTACTACTATTTTTGGTCAAAAATAAATTTTAACATATTTTAAATTATATATTATTCACATTCAAAATATTGAACGCATTTTGGAAAATTATAATCACATAAGTGGAAAAAATTATTTTAAAATGAATCCTACTGACGAGACGACACTGCGGGTTTTTAACGTAAAAACTTCCAAAAGTTTACTAAGTTTTTATATGGAATTTAAATGAAAAATTGGATCCAATGAACTAAATTGGATTGTTTGATAAAAATATTATATAACTAAACTATCAATAAAATTAAAAATATAACTTATCCTTATAAGAAAAATTAGATGAAAAAATAGTTTTCAATTAAAACCAGTATTTTTAACTATTCATTAAAAAATTGAACTTTAAGGAACCATACCAAAAATTTATCCAAACCAAATTTTTATATATTTATTAAAAATATGATATTTATTTTTACATATTTAATCTATAAATTTCCATGAAATTGGTTTGAAATGCGTTCGTCATTAAAAGGTTGTAAAACTACCTTTTTAAAAAATATGGTTTTATGCATAAAATTGTGTTTTCTCCTATCTTATGTTTATCGAATCAATTGGATGAATATAAAAAATATTTCATTGGATATATATCATATTTATTATATTAGTATTACTCACTAATTATAATTGATTTAATTTATTAGCTTAAAGCAACTATGTCACCATAATAATATTTTCTATTATACTCAATTGGTTTTCTTATTAATTTTTAATTAATTGATAACCTATG
The DNA here is from genome assembly GCA_963277665.1 of Viscum album. Classification (NCBI taxonomy): domain Eukaryota; kingdom Viridiplantae; phylum Streptophyta; class Magnoliopsida; order Santalales; family Viscaceae; genus Viscum; species Viscum album. The sequence continues at coordinate 2,049,648,059 of OY728119.1, forward strand.
AATTCTTATAATATTTTTGTAAACCACATATTTTAATAATTTAGATAATAATTTACACATCCGTAAACTTAAAACATAGGTCATATATCATTATAATAATAGGTTAAGTAATATATTATAGTAAGTTAATACTCAGTCTTGTGTGCTACACAAGCCATCAAGGAGTGTAAATATTGTGTGTGATATATGATAAACTTGTTGTTCTGTGTAATGTATCCCATTTAAGTGTTTCATATAACATATTCCAAGATGGTTTCACATGAATATAATTCTTTAATTAGTGAAAAATATTTTTAGTGCCATGTGATATGGAAAATATCAAAAAAAAATAGAAATAAAATATCACCAAATCTCAGGGTTTTACATTCTACCCCCATTAAAATGAATTTTGTTCCTCATAATTCCACTCAGTTATCAATAGATTTATAATTAAAATATTAATTCATAAAAACTCATATTGTAAAAAGGAATACAAAAACATTCTTCATAAAGGTGAATTCAGAACCATAATAGTTTCCCAAAATAACTCATAACAAGATTCCCACATAGGAGAACATAGGTGGGAGGTGAAAACATAGACATGGAAGAGAAATAATACCATCATGTTCTGATGGAGAGTGATATAAAACACGTTTAGGTAAATGTAAACAATCACAAATCCATAAATTTTCAATGACCTAAGGGGCCTTCTGATTCATCAGAAACGAAAGTACAAGGACAACAGTTTATTCTTAAATATAATTTTTCCAAAAGTTAAAGAATGTTCATAAAAAGATATACCTTCTTGTTTTTAGGATAACATAACCTTTTTTATTTTTTCATCCCCTTAAAAAATTTCTCTAAAAAGGGAGGGGAATTTTTATTAATTCATGATGTACTAACAGATCATGAAACCCATGATATTCCATCATTTCAGTTATAATCAACAAAAAGTAGTTTGAATAGGATATCCAATATGAATTAATCCACATATGGAAAGATAACACATTAATCTTACTAAATTAATCTGATATTTAACTGAAACTTTCTATAAATAGTTATCCTTGAAACCCTTAAAAATTATAATTCCCCCATTTATTCTATAAATAATATCTTATCATTAACCAAAAACATTTATATTAGAAACATGGGAACATCCTTGTACTAATAGAATATCAAATGTGGTTTTATTATTCCATAATCCCTGTAGGGAATGATAATAAAATTAAATATCACCAAAGGATGAAGAATAATTATTTCATAGGGATTATTCATACAATATAAAACATAAAATTCCCAACCAAAGAGGTTAATATAATTACATATTATATATCTCGGTTCACTTCATCCATTATGATTGCATAAGATTTCCCTTATCTCTTTTTCTTGAGAGGTTTTTGTGGCTTATAATTCACATCTGTCCTTGGATTGGGGCACTTGTTAGTGTAATAGTCAAACTCCATACAATTGAAACACTAAAGTGAAAGATATACAGTCTATGGGTATTTATCATTATTTGCATCATCATCTAACATTCTCCCATCTGTCTAACATTCATCATCTTGATTACCTTCCTTTCTACACTTAAAACCTTTAGTAGTCCCCTTGAGACAAATCCCTCAATGTTTCTTCCCACAATTTTTCTAAAACAGGAGGTTCATTTCCTTTCTCTATGGCTGTTAGATTTTCCTTTTTTACTCCATCTTCCTTTTCTTATAAAAAACATTAGAGTAAAAAAAACTAGAACCTCTATCTAAAAATTTATAGCACAATGAAAAATATATTCATATCTACTGAATTTTCTTATTCCCAACACCCTTCTGAAATATTTCTTCAACAACTGAAGAAACTATCAATATTACTTTTAGGCTGGATGATAATACTTGAAGTGTACCTTGAATGTATTATGAAATTAGCCTCATATATACTGAAAAATGAATCATCTTGTTGTTTCAACTCAATGAACTCTATTTCCATATTTTTATGTAGAACACAAGGAAATTACTTTTTTAAGAATATGTTCTTAAACTCATCCAAATCCCTGTATTCAATCTCATATTTATTCCATGTGTTCTGGATTATAATCCACCACTGGTCTACTTCACTATCTATTCGATAAATAGCCAGAATGAATTTATCATGATCTAAACACTTGAGGATGGAGAATATATTTTTTGTGGTACTGATTCAGTGTTCATCAACAAGTGGATCAGATGACCCACTGAAAGAAGGTGGATGATGCATCATGAAGGAGTCAACAGAAACTTGTTCCCTCCTTTTCACATTTTGAAACCAATCATTATTCATATCTTGAGAAAGGTGTGAAATTATAGCAATGTGGTTTTTTATTCCAGCCCTTATAGCATTCGCATCATTATGACATTCATTGCATTTTCTATCACAATCACCATTAAGGTGGTTCCTTCAGGTTATAGTTTTTGGTAGAAAACAAAAGCATGGAGTAAGAAATAGTTATCATAATTAGGAGCCACATAATCATGAAAAGTCCCATATATGGTGTCATAAGTATGACACCTTCCTTAATCTGTGACACCTTAGTTTTATCTTATGTTATTCATAGACAACTTATATTTAAATCATTTATGATGGTTCATGAGGAATTTGTGAATTCCCTAAGCATATCCCCAGGATATTCAAACAAGGTGTGCAGAAAGGCTTATTATTATGTACCAGATTACCCCAAGTTAGGCTCAGAACATCTTTTTATATTTATTACACCTTGGTACATTTGTCCCACAACCACAAAAAATTATATAATCCAGACATGGATGTATTTCTAGGAATCCACTTTCTCTATCCATTAACAAATTTATTGTATATTTTCGTAATCATTATGTTATCCTTACACTTATCCTTATATACATCCCTAGAAATATCCTTAGAAATATTCCTAGCGATATCACTAATGTTTTATCATCCTAGTTTGCATGTTTGACTAAACATTTCCATTGATACCAAAAATAGTGACCCAATATTAACATACATGGATATTATATCATTTTATATGAATATTTAGTACATTGAAAAAATAAATGTCTGAGGACCATAATAATATAGTTTCCTTGGAAACATTGAAACAAAATATTCTATCCTCTTTAAATATCTTAAATATCTCCCATATAGATCTACACCTTTAGTACTTCAACCTAAAATTTTTCTTCGTAACATGGAGAAAGGATACATAAGAATGGGGTGGGACTAGATGATTCATAAGGGTAAATATGGAAAATTCATAATCATAACATAAACAAAATGGTATGGAACTTGAGAATAAAAATTTAAGACCATACCCGACATATTAGAGATCATAATAAATATTGGTAGTTTATATGACATGAATCATAAATAAATATTCAACATAATCCATGAAATCATAACATAGGAATAAAACATGGAATTGTGGGAAATAGTTAAGTATATAAAAACTATATGTAAAGGTGGACAACTAAGGCCTTTATAACATGTTATGATTAACAGAATCACTCATGTACATTCTTTTCAATCGGGATTCCCTCTTGTGTGCCATCTTTTTTTGGGATTTGGATTTCCTTTTATATAACCTCTTGTTTCAGGATTGGGATATCCCCCCATTTACCCTCTAATTTTAGGATTGGTTTTTCATCCCGTTTATCATCTTATTTTGGTTTTGGGATTTCATCATGTATACCCTCTTGTTTAAGTCTTGGGATGTTCTTTCATTTACTCTCTTGTTTTGAGCTTGGGATATCTTCAAATGAACCCGTTGTGATCATAAAACCTTTATCATTACCCAATGCATTAAAGAGATATATAGGTGTCGCCCATAACATAATGAAATCATACATGCATGTTCTATAATAAATTCATCATATAATGACCCATTAAAAATTATGGGTTCTATAAACATCAAATAATAACCCATGATATGATACCAGTATCAGTAAAATTTTACCACATCATAACCTATAGAAAAGAGAGAGGTTTAATAATCATATAATCAAATAATAACATGTGAAAAGAAGTGGGTTTCAAAAGCATATAACCCAAGGAAAAGAAATAGATTTTCATAAAAATATAACATGTGGAAGAGAAATGGGTTTCTTAAAGACCATGACATTAAACATAACCCATTCATAGGTAGGATATGAATGGAACCTTTATATTATTCCCTATAAGGGAAGGAGTATCATCAGTGGGTGTCATCTTTGATGGAAAATAATTATGAAATATCATTCAAAATCATTTCTAGAGGAAAATAACCTTTCATCATTGAAAAATTATTTTTAATACATAAAATAATTTGATAATAATTTCCAAATAAAATACGATTAAAACATATAAAGAATACATGAAATCATTTGAAAACCATTTCCTTGAAACCATATAAAATAAGCTTCAAAAGATTTTAAAAACATTTTTCTTTGAAAACACATAGAAAACATATAAATAAATATTGACAACATTTTGAAAATAATTTCTTTTAAAATACTTTTAATAAATATAAATATTTGTTGAAAACATTTTTAAATCAATTTTCATTGAAAATTTATAAAAGAAGTTTGAAAACGTTTTGAAAACCATTTTTCTTGAAAACTTATGAAAGAAACTTAAAATGTTTTAAAAACCATTTTCTTTGAAAATTTATTTTAAAAACCATTTAAAAAACCATTTAGATATGAAAATAAATCTTCAAAGTATTCATGATGTATAGACTTGTACAAGTCGTATGAGGTAAAAAGAACACTCCTTTTTAAAGGTAAAAAGGATAGAAAATTTCCATATTTGGATAAAAAACAAGAAGATTACTTTGAAAAAATATTTAAAATAAAAAATATTAAAAAAATAATGATCATAGTATATTAGAAGAATATTCTTGGAAACCCTTTTTATAAAACAAGGTTTTGAAGGACCATTGATTTCTGACAGAAGAGAGGGTAAAACCAGGATTTATTAAAACACATTCTTAAATTCCATTTGTACCAAAGAGAATAAAAATGTATCATAAAATTAATATATCATTAATATAAATTTGTGAATAAAATACATGAATTGTTTTATATATGGAACATAGTAATTCATCAAAGGAATAATAAACATAAACAATATTGAAAAGTGATGACATTGTTTCAATAACCTCTTATCGCTTGGTAACATGGGATCATATAGTCCATGTAAAAAAAGAAAATTAAATGAATCTTAAAATATCATTAAAATAAGTAGTTTCATGATATAACATGTGAAATGTAATTATATACACATAGATAGGGAATTGAGGTGTACAACAAAACATGATTCTCAAAGAAAGAAAATTAATAAAAACTATTTTATCTCATTTGGTAACTAATAAAACATAATACATATGAAATAAATATAATAAAATGGATATGTGAATACCAATAAATATAATTATAAGCTACATAGAATAAAATCATGGTCAGTACATTCAAACAAAAAATAATTAAAAGTGGCCAACACAGTAAGTATCTCATGGGAATAAAAAGTGAGATGAAATCCCCTTATCTAGTATCTTGACTCTCTTTATACTCGTAAAATATTCCTATATAATAAATATAAGTTTTTTATAAATATTTTACAGAATAATATTCTTATAAATCATACCATGCTTTTTATTATTACCTTACATTACCCACTTTTTAAAGATCCTATGTTAAGGATTCACTATGTGTAATATTCTCTTTTTTCATCGCATGTGTCTTAATTTGTTATATGATTGGTCATTATAAAAATATCATGATTCCATAATGTTTACCATGATATAAATATATTTTTTATACAGTATATGTGTATTATAAAAATCTATATAATATAGGAGTACGAAATGGATTACACCGTTCATGGAGACGGTAAGCCATATGTATGTGTGAACGTTGATTCCATTTTTATTATTGTACTGAATGAAAGAAAACAATGAAATATATCTAAATGTATATCATATAATTATATTATAATAATGTTATACATATCATATATGTTCACTAAACGCATCCTTAATACATTCTATGTTGTTTGGGAATGAATCACATCGCTTTGATGGGGCGTTTGTCCACATTTCTTCAAATCAAATTATAATAATTAAACAAAATGGAAAGAAAAAAAGATATGTGTTTTAAAAGGAATAATCAAGATTAAATATATAAATAATATAATATTTTACATATATAAATAAATTTTACATCATAATTTCCACAATAAGAGGTGGTAAATGAGAAATGAACAATCATCATTTAGTGAGGCGGTAGTTCATCGTATACGTAAACAATGTGTTATTTACCGTTTACATAGAGGTGTGTGTAAGTGTATGTAAACAAAAAGGCATAAATACATAATATTATATTGAGGACACTTTTTTCATTCAATAATAGAATAAATATAGTTGAGGTGGAGGAGAAAGAAAATAATTGAATGATCTTGGGAGAATATGTTACAACTTTATCGGGTAACTCCTTTTGGTTCGTGCCAAAAGGTATCCTTGATTTGCTTTCTACCCAAGTTAAGGCTTATAAGAGGAAGTGAGCAAAATTGGGGGATTATTTTAGTAGATTTGGGTTGATCCAATATGCTTGATAGGTTTGAGGATGTGTGTAGATGTGGTGGATTTTTATAGGGAATGGAATGGACACACTTTGAATTTTTGAAATCAGTTTAGGTGTACCCACGTTTTTACCTAATAAAAGATTTAAAAACCCAAAAACTCAAATATTTATGTTTAATAGATAAATAATATATATATAGTTGTTTTTGGACAAGTTTCATAGACTTTTTGGGTATTTTATTTATGGTTTAATACATTATTAACCTTATTTTTCTCTTAATAGATGTAATTAATTTTAATCACATTCACTAATCTTTTTGGTCAATTATTTTTACTTTATTAGAAATTATAAATTACTATGATTAAAAATATAGAAACCATTTTGAAAAATTATAATACTATAAGTGGCATAAATTAATTTAAAAGTAATCCTGCTGACGATATGGCACGACGTATTTTTAACATAAAAACATCCAAAAGCTTGCTATGTTTTTATATCTAATATCAATGTAAATTTTTTCCAATGCCCTAAAATGGATTAATTGATAAAAATATTATCTAAATAAACTATCAATGAAATTAAAAATATATTTTTACTTTATAAAAAATTAGATGGAAAAGCGGTTTTAAATTAAAATCCAATATTTTTAACTATTCATTAAAATATGAAACCATATGAAAAAATAAGAACAAATAATACTTATATAATTTTTATGTATTGAATCCAAATATAAAGTTTATTTTGACATATTATGTCTATAAAAGTTTAAAAATATGGATTTGAAATGGCTTCTCGATTAAAATGTGGTAAAACTACCTTTATAAAAAAATAGTTTTTTATGCATAAAATTGTATTTATTATTTTATTATGTCTATCAAATCTATTGGATGAATATCAAAAATATGCTATTGGATATATATCATATTTATTAAATTAAAATTAATCACTAATTTTAATTAATTTAATTTATTAGCTTAAAACAACTTTTTGACCATAATCATATTTTCCCTTATATTCAATCAGTTTTCATATACATTTATAATTAATTGGTAACCTGTGAATTCATATTATATTTCTTTCAACGACTTATTTTCACAATTTAGTTCATAATATTCATATCCATCAACTTAACAGATTTTCCGTATCTAATTATAATAATATTTTAATAATATATTATTGATAGGTAATACTCGACCATGCGTGTTACACAAGCCATTGAGGTAAGTCAATATTGTTTGTAATGTATGATAACCTTGTTGTTCAATGTAAATTACACAAATTAAGTGTTGTGTATAACATACTACAAGTTGAATTTGTGTGCAATTAATGTTTGGATTATTGAAAAACTATTTTCATTGTCATGTGAAATGAAAAATATAAAAAAAAATTAGTTTGAAAATAAATTCATAAAATCTCAAGGTGTTATAGAAACCATACATAATTATGTGTCTCACACCATGAACAAACTTGGTTTACCTCATCTATGTGATCAATTCCCAAATAAAACCTAAAATTATTGATCCACATAACCTCAAGAACCTCCTGTAATCCTAGCCCAACTCATGATAATCGATGTACATACCACACACACATATGTTACCAAAACTAGACACCCAAATGAGACATCCCTCTACAAACAAAAGACAAGTCTAAAGCACTAGAACATAAGTGTTACATATCACGAACATGACCCTCAGCCCGGTTGGTGAGGATTTGGAAAGTGCATCCAGGAGACTCGAGATCAAATCTGGGTGGAGACATATTTCTGGGGTACTGTAGAAGCATTGTAGCAGCTACTCTAGAAGGTATTGTTCGGTATTATAGCATCTAGAACTATTCATCCATCTAGGCCTTCGATCCACTAGTTTGGTCCTCTGGTCTAGCAAGGCTTTCGGGCCACCCAAGGCCTTCGGGTCAGTTGTCTCTTAAGGAATTTAGGACACCCCAAGGCCTTTTGGCCACATGAATTATAATGATTTACTAGTCAGATTACAAGGGAAAAGGCTCTAGATGAGGATTCAGAGTATGAGAATTCTCCATAGATGAGTTAACTATAGTTGGAATAATGAGAGGGTATTGCATTTCAATCATTACGTGCATGTGGATCTCTACACAAGACAACTAGCCGACTAGCCTTGTAAAGGTGGAGTGCTATTATCATGACCTTTTTTGTGTAGTAGAAGTTCCACAGTTCCTTTTATGGGTGATTTCTTAAGAACAACGATTCATGAAATTGTCTCTTAAGGCTTCAGGACCTGTAAGTGTTCCACCCCACCCATTGAAAGGTAGATTATCAAATATAATAAAAATATTGAAGGCCTTCGGCCCATTAAGGAATATCAATATAAAATGAATCCAACATGCATAATACCCATACTAAACTACACCCTTTATGCACCATTGTGAAAAATACAAATACATCCACTCATTCCACATACACCCAAAGGAACACACAACTCGGCGGACCCCTCTCATGGGTCACCCACAAAAGTCACGAAGTTCTAAATCCCTACATTGGAGTCATTTCAACTAGGTCACTATGATCTCTCACTTAGACCTACTATCCCAGAATTATGACATGTACCTATGTCCAACCTCTTTGGTGTTTGATAACTCCTAGGAGGTCGCAACTCATAGGGCATCAAACGTGATATCATACCAACATATCATGAAATTAACATCCCAAAACAAACATATTTATGGTATCACATATGAATGAAATCACATGCCCCGCCGACCACCCATAACTTAGGAACATATCCCTTGTGGGAATCTATACATCAAACTTCTCCCTAAAGTACGATAACACATTACCAATTCAAATTAAAACAACCCATATAGATTCAAAGGTCATATACCTATACCAAACTAACACACCATTGGCACTTCACCTACTATTCATCAAGACCACACCATTATCCTAATCATTAAGCATGTCAACATAAATCCACATAACCTACAATCAGATTGATATTCATACAAAAGTTATGAAATATATACAAAATGCAACAATGTTCATAAATTGGAAAATTCCCAATAAGAAATTTTTTACACATTAAATAAATGAGACCCTATCAAAAAATTAATAACACACGAGTGTGCCTAAAACATGTGGATACTAAGTTTCTATCATGATGCATGAGTTACCTCTCACCTCTATAGGACCAAGAGAAAATGATGAATTATAGGCCTCTTTCCAAAGGGCCAAGAGATATAAATAAAACATAAAAAAATACTCACCACATTTGAATCACTCAAGTAAAAAATAATATTCAACTATAACATCACATACTATGAACATCAATCTTCGTACCTAATAACCTATAAATCCTACAAAAATAGGCATTTACAACACTCAATTTTAGTATCCATCATGGGTTCTGACACATTCCAAAGTATCCAGTCTACCAAATCCCAAATAGTAAGTCAATAGGAAATTAACACCTCTAATATCACATTGTAATATACCATCCCAATAGCTACTAAACTGATTCCATGATCCGGTTCACCACACAACCTAAGGTGCACCTCCTTATAATCTTGATTCTTCTGACTAGAAGTAGAGGATAATATATTACTATAAATAGACTATACCCCCATATCAAAGTATGAAATAACATTACAAATAATAATTCTTGATACAAATTTTAGTTTAAAAAGTAATAAATATATATCAACATCTCAAAATTAAATGGAAAGAGAAAAATAATATTGTAAGAAAAATGGATACCTATTGAAATAAAGTAAAGTTCCAAACACCCATGTCATACATACACCACTGATCACCCATTGGGATGTTCACATATATAAAATATAAAACTGAAATCTAACCACACCATGACCTATTGAAACTCCAAGATTAATACCATCCATTCTTATATTATAATTTCTTCCATCATGCCTGATCCAAAAAAACACAATCTGGGAATTATCCCAACATATTCTTATAATAAAAATTTTGTAGTTGTTCGTGTACCTCTATGAAGTAGAGGCTTGAGTAGTATTTGAGTACAACTTATTAGAACACAACTAATTCTATCAAAATAATGTACCAATTAGTGGTATAGTGTCTGAATATGAATAGTATAATGAATAAAAAAGTAAAGAAATTGGTTAAAATAATAAAATAATAATTGGTTATTTAGTAATTCATTGGATCTAGATTTTAAAGGAGACACTAGGTCTCACAAACATATATCGACCTAATCCATAAAAATGTGTCACAAAACATTTGGAAAACATACTTTTATCCATAAAAAAATACCTTCTTTGAACATAGAGTATTTCCTAAACCAAAACCATGTATCAAACTAAATCATGTTGAAACCTTGTTCCATCACCTTAACCATGACCAAAACTATTAGTACCAATAGGGATCACCATTTCTGACATTCTAATAATAAATCATGAAAATAGTTCTCAAAGCCTTATTCCATCATCCAGTTATACCTCAAAACATTAATTTCTAGTGTATCAGTCCAAAACATAATCCATGGTGGTAGAGCATTAGTGTACTATAAATTTTATATGGTATACTATAATACTTCGAGATCAGTTAGTCACTTAAACTCTAAAGGATACTATCAGTACCCATATCTTCAATATAAAACTTATCCCATATAATATATTACTAGTTCTTGGATATTTGTTCTAGAACCTAACTCATGTATCATTTCTCAAATACTATGTTTCAACGTCTTAGAAATTCAAAACATTATATAACCACAACCAACTATTTTTGAATATCTAACATTTACGAAAGTTACTGTAGGCCTTTAAATTCAAGAAAAAGAAAAAGAGATCCTTTCAATAAAAATAATTAAAATATCTATCAAGGACTTTCACCAAAAAGAAACAACACACCCATTTCAAATCAAAATTTTGAATATATTTATAGACCCCTATTTATGAACCACTTTGAGATCACACAGCGTTTTAAAATAAGAACCATTTGGAAACCTAGATTTCCCATTTTGAAAAAGAAAAACTAATTAAAAACCAAATGTACCTAGAGAAAATCATTCCAGAGGCCCCTTAGGTTCTTCATAAAATTTAATCATATAAAAACGCTACTATTCATCCTTTAAAAATATTTAAAAATATTTATCCTCAAGTCAAGCCTTGTACCCATTAACTATTCAATCAATAAACCATAATGATTTACTTGGTTAAGCATGTAACTCACAAAAATTAACTATTATAACCCCTGTGACATCCCAATCTCGGCTTTCCCTGGGAGGATCCGCAAGCCTAGTTGGCCACATGGCCAGATGTGAATCTACCTGAACACCATAGGCTTCTAACTAGTAGTGATGGCCTAGGGTGTGTCTTTTGGGAGACTATACCCTCATCACCAGAGTGTCTCATAGCTGATAAATATAATAACTATGATATATTGGATAGAGTTTAAATAAAATTATGGAATAAATGAGGAATACTAAATTAATAAATAACGAAACAAAATTTACTCATTTACAAAACCCAATGATAATTCTTTACATGTCTCTATAAATATTGTAAACATGGATACATGGCAGTTGAAAATACATGATATACAAAATTATAAAAAAACCCAAAAAAGATCACCTTATCCTGAACCTTTTCCCAGTCATCTAATACCATGATCCATCTTAATGAAATCATTAAATATCTGGTGTCTAAAGTGGTATGATACGCCTTGTAAACACTGACATACATGTAATCTTCTAGGGTACTAATGGTGGCCTAGACAGGGTTTGAGATAAATCCCAGAAGGCTTCCATCAGTGATGTATATAATATCAAATCCATGTAATATAAACTAAAATAGTGAACATGTATGGATATATAAATGTAATGAAGTACATTAAGGTAAATACCCAAGTACCTACTTCAGCCTCAGCTGGTGACTGAACATGTAATCATTTCATTTATTATTTATGTTCTAGTTTATATAGTAAGTCATTTTAGGTATAACTAGCACAAACACTAGATCATGATAATGATAGTGAAGGATCCATGCTGTAACAAGGCATCCATGTCGATAATAAAAATGAAAGGATCCAAGGTAATAACCAAGACATAGTTGATTAGGGGAGACAAGCCAACTTAGTTAATAAACTACAACCTACTTATAGGGGTAAGAGTGTAATCCTAGGGTTATCACCCAAGGCATTACAAAATAATTTATTTCTATATGAGTCTAAGGATCACATCCAATATAAAACAGGATAAGTAGTGATTGGTCCAGATGGTTGTAACCATGGTACCTCATGTTCATAGTGTCATTCTGGATCTATGTAGTGTATCCAAGTCATACTATAATAATAATGGATGAATCCTATAGTATCATTTTTGGCATCCACTAATAGATAAATACTAGGGTCCAAGGTGTGAATCAACCTTGAAAACCAATATTCCTGAATTAGAATTTCATCCACGAGTGATCAAGGCATTCCCTCAAAAGTCATGGGGAAAACTCAAGCATGACCACTCCTATAGTAATGTTACGGTCTATATACAAAAGGAACCTTATAATCAATTCATTAGTTATGTAATTTCACTTAATAATCATATCGTTTAATAATTAATTTTGTACAATTCATTTCCTTTAATTAGTGTGATTAGGATAATAGGGAAATGAGACACTTTATTAATTCATATAAATCATATCTGATTCATTATGTTCACTCAGTATCTTTCCATAGGCTTGGCAAGTGTCCTACAGATGTACAACCAAGTTCTTCAATGGAATTAAATTATTTCAAGAGTTATATATAATATACATTCCAATTTCAATTAATGTTGATTTATCATGTTGAATTACTTACCTTAGGAGGTCAGGAGATAAGCATGCATGTTCTAGCCATTTATAATTCATTGATTTATTTAACACTTACCATTATCAAAGATAAGTCAAGTCACACCAAAATGGTGGTGTATATAGGCTTACAAGCTACTAAAAAACAATTGATGGAAACACCCTACTTGGGATTATCAGAATTGAGGATGTAACCTACAATGATGGATAACATTGATAAAAAGAATCCTAAAATACAGTTCCAATAACTACAATAAATGAACATCAATTAAACTGGAAACACCCAATAAATTCGGTGCACACACATGAAAATTTATAAAATGAAGAATCATGAGAGATGAGTTATAGACCACATACATCATACTCATATGACTCCCCTCATCCAGTATCAGCCTCTAGTTTTTCCTATATTTGAAGAGATCTAAAGAATGATTCAATTCTATAAAAAGTGGGAATATGATCCTACATCTAAATATCATCAATGATGGAAATAATAATTAAGAATGACTAAAAGGGAATCAGGATCATAATAGTGTCGAACCAAAAAGATAAACAATTCATTAATCAAACATTAGAGGGAAAAACTAGATCAAATACTACTTAATAAGCTTTTAGGATCTCAAAAGGGAAGAGGGAGATCTCTTGTTGTATACTGAAGTGAAACTGGGAGGAAATGTTAATTTTAAACCATTTATTAATGGTGAACATGTATATTTTCTCAAATATAAGGGTTTAATGGTTTGGCCACACAGTTGGATAAATTGAGTGTTAAACATCTTCAATTCACTACTAAAATGGGTACATTTAATGGTTTGGACACACAGTTTGGGAAACGATGCACCAACCATAAAAAATCCTATACAATAATTTCTTTAGTTTCTTCAAGGGTTTGATACCCCTGGTGCATGGTTATAGAAAATTGTGTCCCATCCTTCACCCCACTATCTAGGACTACACAGTTAGGAGAGACTATTTGGCCTGGGTCTCATGGTTTCTACTAACCATTTTTCTTAGTGAATTTCTCCATCAGTTGTGGTTCTGAGCTTCGAAAAATCCCCAAACACCCTTAAAACCTTCATGAACTCAATCGGAATCCATATTATATCCATAATAAATAATTATACCGAATTTAAAAGGATCCATACCTGATATAAAAAATGGGTTCTTACATTCTTCCCTCCATAAAGGATCTTATCTCCAAGTTCATCTTCCAATAGTAGGGAAATGATATCTGAGAAAAAATCAGGCCACCGGGAACATACGTCAGCCTCCAACTCCCAAGTCTCATCTTATACATGGTTGTGCTAAAATATCACCCTTAATAATGGAAAAAACTAGACTTGGAGATCCTTCATGCACTGATCAATGATGGATATAGGATAATGCTCAAACGAAGCATTAACATCTTACTCAACTTCATCGGGAGAAGAAGTATGAGATAGGTCAACATGTTACCGATGATGTTTTGAAACATGGATAATGCTGTTCACGTAACTCATATGTAGTATAAACCTATAAGCTACAGACATGACAATCTTTAATATCTCAAATAGCCCAACAAAACAAGGAGGAAACATCCCTTATCATTGTATCTGTCTATGCCCATGTCTGGGAAATATCCAAAGGAAAACATGATCCTTGGCCTAGAATTATATAGGCCATCTACAATGATCAACATATGATTTCTATCTAGAATGAGTAGATGACATATGGTCCCTCATCAGCTGAACCTAATATGAAGTCTCTTTAATGAGACGAGGACCTGATAGTGCTACCTATCACGACTCTAACACACGTAGGGATAAATGGCATGGCCTACCCTACAAGGCCTCAAAAGGATCCATCTGAATCATCTCCCAAAAACCATTATTATAGGAGAATGTGATTGATGGTATATGATTCTCCAAATAATAACATAAATCAAGGATCCGTGCTTGGAGAATGTCCTTTAAAAGATTTATTATCCATTTGGAAAAACGATCAATCTAATTTTGAAAGGCTGTGATCAGAAGCACATATGTACCCATATCCTTCTACACCCCCTACTAGAACCAAGAAATGATGTGAGTATCACTATATGAAAAATAGTACCAGGGACCCCGTGTGGTCAGATGATATGAGAGGCATGAAATCTTCCTAGTTCATCAACTGATAATGTCTCTTGAATAGGAAGGAAGTGGGATAATTTCATCAGTCAGTAAATGACTACCAAAACTATGTCACTTTCTCAAGGGGACCTCAGTAATCCTACTAAAAAATCCATTGAAACATCCTCCCATTTCAATTTTGTTATTTAAAGTGGTTGTGATAAGCATGAAAGTCTTTGGTTCTCTTCCTTCTCCTGGTGATAGTTGGAATAATTAATGATAAATCCTTTTATTTGACATTTCATCCTCGGCCACCAATACTGGGGTCGCATATATCAATAAATCTTGGAGACACCTAGAAGAACATCCCACTGAGAAGTGTGGGACTCATGAAAAAATTCAACTCTTGTATTTTTATTAACCCATTCACATCCATGTATACATAATATGTAATCTCTATCTACATACTGATCTAGGGGAAAATCCTCACCACTGATACTCTCCTAGATAACCAAGCCTTTAGGATCTAAAAGATGCCAATGTTGTAACATATCATGGAATGAAGAGGTGTCTATAAATTCTGAGAGATAATACTTATTTGGATTATCTACTGACTCTAGATACATCAGAGAGAAAAGGTCCATTAATTTCCATTCATCATAGGATGACTGTGCATCCTGTTTTTGAGTTTTCTAGATAAGCGCATCAGCAAGAAAAATTTCATTTCTAGACATATAGGTAATATTAAAGTCAAAAAACTAAAGATATTCGACCAATATTCATTATATGAGATTCATGTCACACTGTATGAAGAATTATTTGAGGATATTTAGTCTGTATAAACCACAATGTTCTCACCCACTAGATATTGTCTCCAGCAACGTAAGGCATGAAATATTTCCGCTAGATCAAGGTCATGTGTCAGGTAATTTTTCTCATGAGGATTCAATTTTTGAGATCTGTATATAAATACATTTTCCTCTTACATCATCATTGTACCTAGTTCGATCTCTAATACATCATAGAACACTATATTACCTCTCCAAGGCTTTGGTAGAATCTATATAGGTGCTGAGACTAGCCTCCATTTTAGCTCCAAAAAGGCGATATCTCATGATTATGTCAATAAGAACATAACACACTTCTTCATATTACTAGTAACAGGTGATGTAAGGCATGATAAGTTCTGGATAGAATTCTTTTAATATCCAGCCATCCCCAAGAAACTATATATCTCAGACGTGTTCTTGGGATACTCCCAGGAAACCACTGTACTAACCTTCTTTAGGTCAAAAACAACTATTGATTCTAGGATAATATGACCTAATAAGTAAACCATGTAAATCCATAAGTGAAACTTAGCAATATTGGTATAAATATTATTCTCTCTCAGTGTACTCAGAATGATCTCAATGTGATTATCATGGTCACTATGGGAGTGAGAATACACCAATATGTCATCCACACAAACTGCAATAACAGAATCTTGATATGGATGGAAAACTATATTCATCAAATAAATGAAAATGGGAGGCATGTTCACAAGACTGGGTGACATAACGAGATACTCATACAGGCCATACCTACTACAGAAAGTTGTACAATCTATGTCTGAAGGTCTAACTCACACCTGATGATAGAAAAATCTATGGTTGATATTAAAGAATGCCTTAGCACCTTAGAGCTGTTTAAAGAGATCATCTTTCTGAGGTAGTGGGTACCAGTTCTTGACCATAATATGGTTCAACCATCTATAATCCGTGCATAGAAGAAGGTTCCCATCCTTCTTATGGAAAAATCATGGGTGAACCCCGAGAGGAAGTACTAGGCCGTATAAAACCATTGGCCTCTAAATACACCAACCTTCACTTGACCTCTTGGATCATAGTTTGTTATATCCTATAAGGATGAATAAACATTGGATATTCTCTAGGAATGATCTCAACCATAAAATTTACCTCTCTCTTTGTAGCTTATCGAGAAAAATCATAGAGAAATACATCCTTGAAATGATCTACAATGGGTGGAAACTCTTTCAGTTGTAAACCCTAATAATCCATGAATAATTTAGAAATAAATATGGTCAATTAACCTATCCCATGACACTCTAGTCTAGATCTACTATCTTAGACATACCACTCACCCTTTTGTAGATAAATTCTTCCCATTAGTTATTTTAAGGATACCCTGCAGTGATAGTATTCTACAAAGGTGTAATATGTGACCAACTAATCCATTCCAAGAATGACATCAAATCCAATAATCTTGGGAACATAAAGGTCACCAAAAAATGGATAAATTACATACTCATGGAGGCATTCCATTAATTGTTTTATGCCCTCTAACCATAGACCCAATAACGTATATGAGGACATTACACTATAATAATACTGAATCTCTAGCAGGAGACTTTAGATGATAGATAAAGAGATATATGAGTGTTTTGAACCCATATAAAATAATGAATATTCAAAAGTAGAGGCTACTAGAAAAGTACATTATTATATAGATGGTCATCCACTCTAATCCTTAGGTATTGGTTGTAAATCATGTAATTGACCAGATCTACGACCCTGTGCAATAGCTGGACTACCACAATCTTGACCTCTCTGCTAGTGCTACGGATAATATGAATTCTAGCTACTACCGCCACAACCTCATCATCATCCAATCATGTCCGTGCAACTCAAAATCCCCCATAACATGTTGTAAAATAACCTTCCCCTAATGGTGGAGCGGTGTGGAACCTCTTCTAATGGAAGCTGATGGAACGATCTAACATAATATCAGAAGGATACCCATATAGTTACAATCTTGACACTCTAGATAGTCTCTATCAAAGTAAGGATTTAGATTCCCCTGTTTTCAAAACTAATGGCATGATAGAGAGATACCAATACAGGTACACTAGTTTCCAATTACCTATTGTGAATCCTTGAGGGAATGTTTCCTACTACCAAACAAACTAATAGACTACCATGACACTAATACTTTACACCTGGTACTATTTCATTCCCTTAGTTTGTGCTTAGTGATAATATCTATATAGACTATCTTAGAGAATTTTGGTATACAAAATACATTCACCTGTGGTTATATTTCATACTAGAGCCCATCCTTAAGTGTTTAGCTTGGGAAAGATCATCACCAACTAGAAGTGGTTAAAATCATTGTAACTCAGTTATGTGCACTGAATAGACCATGACAGAAATATCACTATACTATAGATGAATGCACATCCTAGATCGAACGGTTCTAACCATCTGAGGAAGGAATTTATCATTGAGGTTAGTCTAGAAGTCTGTCCATACCATGTCATGATGTCGACCAGCCTGAATAATCAAATCCCACCAATGCTTGGATGAATCCAGAATCATGTAAGTAGAAAGTCTGACCCTCTACCCTGGAGGAATATTTATATGCTCAAAGATATAAATAGTGGTCTCCAAGAATATCTCAGTAGTCTTTGGACCATCATCTCACTTTATGGTTGGAGGATGCCGGTACTAGAACTCATGACTCAGATCAGATATTGTAGGTGCATGTCCTGGAGAAACTATCATGGAATGTATTAGAAATAGGTAACTATCATGAATATGAGAATTGGTGCCTAGATCTAGAAATAGAAGTGGTTCTATAGGTGGAAATCTAGGCGTCAAGACCGGGGACTTAGGGCCCACCATGTCTGGAGCATGGTCATTTCCACCCTTCTGGTGCACTACATGTGGTTGTCATGATTGAATTTCTATAAAAATTCCAAAAACCTGTCTTAGAACAATCACTATGAATATAGATATAAATAGAAAAGGCTTAATGAAATAAAAGGGCTCACTACCCAGGATATACTACCCTGAAAACCTGCTTAGAAGGCTAGGTTTTTGAAAGCATTCTTGTTTTAATATCAAGGGTTCTGGTATGTGAAAGGCCAATAATACTCTAAAGTCTTGGATTTTCCATGTAATATTTTTAAATTGTATATATAATCAATTCGAGACAAGGTGCTAAGGCATAGTGTGATTCCAAGGCCTAGGGTTCTCACAATAAATGTTTGAAATATATTAAATATAGCGTGTGATATGTTTTTTTTGAAATAGTGAAATAGATTCTAAATTGGAGCTTGAATCAGAAATTTGAGGGCACCATTCTATTCAGATAAGTGAATTTTCCATAATCAAGGCCAAACATCGGTCAGCGTGGGTCGGCAAAAAAGTTATTTTTTGGACGTATTGGTTATAAAATATGTTATAAAAATATTTTTTTTAGATGCAATGAATCACATCCTTTTTATTTTATTTTTTTAGGAATCCAGGGACATCACCATGACCCTGGAACATTCAGGAGTCTCTAGAGATAACCAAGAGAATTCTCTTGACGAAACATGATGGTGGAAGTTGTATCGAATATCGATGAGGTATATTCAAGACAAAAATCACCAACAACAATGATATGATAATCAATCTTCTCTGGTGAGTGATCCCAATCCTAGGTAGGTCATATTGTTTCAATTATTACTTTTCCCTATTATTTGATTTAACAATGAAAACAGATCAACCCATGAATAGTTTGACCTCTGGTTTGATCATTCTTGCAGGAGGGTTTAATTGTGGGAAATTGGGGAGGATTATTCTTGTTTCGTTATCTTGATTATTCTTATAGAATATATCGAGGCCAGAATGAAAAATGGTTGAGTTTCATTCCTGGGTTTGTTACATATTCTTTCCCCCCCCCCCCAAATTCTTTTTACTCTTTGCATTATTCATGGTTTATGAACAAACAATCGTTGCACCTTCATTTAATAGAAAAAATTTCTAAAATTGAAGATCTAGAATTGGTATGACTCAATGGAGGTGTCATGATGGTTGTGGTTGAAGATCATATGATGGTGGGTTCTGATTTCCCGTTCATCATTATAATGATAAAATAACGATGATCTTATTTTCTGATTAAATTTAACCCTCAAATCTGGTTGATTTTGTGATGGCAGGACTAGATGACCATAGATCTCTAGTTTTTTGACTAGGAATGGATAGAAAGGATGGTCAGATAAATAGAGGAGATGATAGAGTGTGAACTAGGGTTTTTGGAAAATTTTGCAGAACACGGATGGTAATCTAGACTACATGCAATGTGGCCCCAACTCAGCAGTGACTAGGGTTTTTTGAGGCATTAAAGTGTCACACTGCATGTGACCCATATCAAATAGTGTGTGGGCCCTTCTTTTAGGCTCAACATGTATCTCAGGAGTTACGTGGACATTAGGTGGAGTACACAAATTTCCTACAAGTCGTGTAACCCACCACATAGCTAGAACCAAACTAGATTCACATGTTACCCCATGTACTGGTATGTTGGTAGGTGAAAATTGTTTAACACCGTGTACTGGAACATGGTTAGAGTGGAGTGGTGGAACCATGGTAGTAGGAAATGACGTGTGAGAATTTTGACATGTTGTGTATACCTCTTCTATATGACTTATTTTGATGAGATAGTATGTTTAATGAGAGCATTATCTTGGGTCAAGGGACACAAAATGTGACCTTACAACATGCCATGTACCCCTTCCTACATGTCATGAATCTATTGTCTATTGTATCTTGGTAATGTTTCATTAGTGTTGGTTCCCTTGCTCATTCCTCTGAAGGTTAGTTGGTATCATTTCCTATTCACAATAGTATGGCCCCTTCAAAAAGATGTTATTGGTTATAGCTAGGAATCCAATTCGAGAGGCCTATAGAAAGATCCTATATACAATAATGTTCCCAAAGTAGAGTATTGGTATTGGAACAACCAATCCTATAAAACATTGATCCTATACATTTCAGGTGAATCTTGATGAGTCTTGGTATCACCCTATGGCCATGGTAGTGATCCTCGTATGTGTTTCATGATCTTCCCCACTCGTGGAGTGAGTACTCTAGGAGTGAGTGTATTTAATAACTCTTCAGATCGATCAGTGTATCACTCTCATGACCATTCCCGAAAAACAGTACTTATCGAGAATAAATCAACATTGCTATCAGAATTAGGTGAGTGTTCTCCCATATGAGTGCTTTATGGAATCCTCAAATAGAATACCTAGTGATGGAATCCGGTAGTTATGAATTACCTCTATACTATGGGTCTAGGTTTGAGTATATCTAGATATTCTTATTATATATGTTGTAGACATATACTACATAGAGTTTACTATTCCTTTACTTTTTGTATTGTGGTGTGGTTTCAAGGTGTTCTACTGAGTATTGTTATACTCACCCCTATATGAGATTTTACTGCACATGTCATGTGTTATGAAGATGAATGACATTTTAACGGTGTCCAAGGTGGACCGGGATCAGACAGTGTTATATTAGTTCATACATGTTGAGGTGTTCAGTATAATCTGAGTATTAGTACCAGTACCTTTTTGTTTACAGGTTGGATATTGTAGTTTTCAAACTCTTTCTTTCAGCTGGATTGTATTTTGGACCAGTTTAATTTACTAAAATTTACTTTACTATCATATTCTATTGTTTTGGATTAGTGGTATGCATGAATTTTGTTACTTAGTGGTTTTTAATTTTCATCTTTTTTGGCTTGGAGATGTGTATGTGAATAGGTACATAGACAATTCTTCCCCTGTTGGTGATATTCCTAATTTATTGCTGGTCACCAGCCCCTAGCCTATTAGAGGTAGACATAGCGAGTCATGGCACGAGACCCACTAGGATGGTTTGTGAAAGAGTGGTATCATAGGTTGTATCATAGGTGGTATCAGAGGGGGTCAATTCTACCTTAGGACTAAGAGTCTAAAATATTGGTATGGGGAAATAGTGTAAAGTGTTTTGAGTTTTTCTTTCAGGCTGGGGACACTAGTGATGGTGCGGGTGACTGACATATCTATACACCAAGACTCTGATAACCTGTTTTTTTGACTCAATACATGAGAAAAATGGTTGTAGGGAAAATAATGGTACACGAATCATATAATAATGGTTTTTTTCCATGTCATTATTGAGTCAGCTCTCCAGATATATTAATTGACTATGGTACATCTAGGTTTCTTACTGGATGCCTTCGAGACGCATACCTTCTAGTATTCATAAGTTTGATCATAAGGATGACCCCTATAGTGAGGAGCCTTTAGTACATGGACTAGTTTCCAATATTTTTCCTCCAAGTTGTGAACCTTATATACCACCACCAGTGGAGAAAAACATGGTACCAGTACTACAAGAAAATGAGTATCATAGGCTGAGCAAGGTCCATGAGTTTCAGAGAATGACACCCCTTAGGATCTAAGGCGATCATGAACCTTAGGCAGTTGGGGACAGGATTGAGGTGGTAACCATAGTTTTCTATCTAATGAGGATATCATCATACCAGATGGAGATCCTAACAGTGAGCCTTCTTTAGGGTTTAGTAAAATGATGGTGAATTTTTTCCATTCAGACTAGCAATGAGGTAACTCTTTTGTGGATAGATTTCAAGCATCTATTTATATAGGATTTATCTCTAGTTACACTGAGAGCTGTGTGTATATAGGATCTTCATTAGCTCCATAAGGGTAGCTTGATGATGGTTGTCTTTTTATCAACGTTTACGAACATATCCAGGTACTCGATGGATATTTCCAGGGATCAATACTTCTTGGATCAAACCTTCATGCAAGGTTGATGTTAGGAATTCCAAGGAAATATTATACCTCTATGAATTATAACTTATTCTAGAGTTCTCGAGTGTTTTTTAAGGTACAAGAGATTTTCGGCTGAGCAGATTCAGCCAGTGATCTTCAGTAGCAGGAAGACAGGAGCAGAGACCTTGGCAATGGGGATCTGATGTCAGAAACAAGGATCTGGATATGGGAGATGTCACCGGAGGTCCTAGGAAATGGGATCTACAGTTCACGAATTTCATGATGGATCTAGTAATCCATGGGAGAGGAAATGCTACAGATGTGATGAAGGGTATATCTCGCAAGATATTTCCCAACATGTCGAGTTGCTACGAGGGGGATGATGGATGGAGAAACGAGGTAGAAGAAATTAATGGAGATAGAATATCTTCTATGAATCAAATTTGGAAGAGGATCTAGGAGAGCTACAGGAGTTGGTATACTGTCACGACCCCCTCCCACCAAAGATGCCCCTCCTGAGCTGGCAATGGTGAATGTGAGATAATGACCCCTGAGTCCCGCCTCCAGTAGGCCCCAGAGTGGTGACTAGCACCAAGGGTATGAGTTTTCACAAATATGGGAGGCATTACCCTTTTTATTATTTAAGATCGGGAAATAGGATGAGTCAAACACCAACCGAAAACGGAACAAGTAAAAGAAAATACAACCAAATCAATCCCACATGCATGTTTAAACAATTATGAAACAAAGTACAAGTACAAGAAAGCTCAAAGTACAATACAAAAAGAAACAAGAGTACAACAACTACAATAACTCCAACTATCCCGACTAGTAGGGCCCCGCACGGCCCTGGTAGTACTTCTGGAAACCTGAAAGTAACTTAGGGTGAGCATACAAGTATACTAAGTAGGGAAACATAAAGATCTCATGCATAGGTGGGGAGACATCCTAATGTCCCGTGAGAACAACAGAAGATACCAAAACCTAGCAAGGAATTCTATCCACCCAACCTCCCCAGCCACACTCACCAAAAACACAAAGAAACAGGTAGTAGTATATAAGAACAAAAAAAGTTGGTTTCCCCACACCATTTCCCACTAGTTAGCTTCTCTTCCTAATGGCGAACATCATGATGCTGCCACACCCTTCCCACCCACACACACCTGGGCCTCAAGAACCACATATCCCGCCCGCACACAACTGGACCTCAACCACGTATCTCGCCCGCACACACCTGGGCCTCACAAACCACAATCACATCCCCGGCCAAACGCACCTGGGCCTCATACCGAATATTCTTGGGAACAGTAAACCTCCCCAAAGGGTCTTGGGCTAAGAAAACCCCAAACGAAACCTACCTGAAGAGTCATGGGTGTAAGGTCGCCTCAAGCCATCATAGTCTATAGAAGAAGAAGCAGGAAGGAGCTAGTAACTAAGGGGAAAACACCCTCTCCCATGAAATGGGAGTGTTCAGCACTAAGTTCGCAACATGGGTGTGGTGAGACAAATCACAAAGATACAGATACATATAAGTCTACCAAACACACAGCCCAACCTGTGGCTTCTAAACAGAGAAATTGATCACGTGCCTCGGCACTGCTACTACGAAGCATTCATACAACAAACAATCCCAACCCCATTTAGGTTTTCATGTTTTGACAGTATTAGTTTAATAGTTCCCTAACTACTGGGAAACTAACCATGACCAAACCAGATCAAAAGTTTGTAAAACATATCCATGTCAACCACAAATAAAGTTAGACAGAACACAAGCAACACAAAACCCACCTTTTTATCATCAATCAATCCCCATCGATTGTTCCCACATTTAATTTGTTATCATTCCCCACAGTTCATTTATAATATTTTCTTACTTTCTTTTAACATCACAACCCATCACTACGGACTGTCTTCCATTATAACCACATCTCCACAACCGTATCACAAAAAAAGTCTTGTTCCGTATCATCGCCCCTTTGACAACTTTTACCGCAGCCCCGATTCCCATCTTATTCGTAACAACCCAAGATTCACCCCCACCCCACTTTCACACACTATGTAACCAAGCAAAAACCCACATGTTCATTATTCCATTTTGTTCAACTGGGGTGATCACACAAGGGTTCCAGATTTTAATCATCCAACTTTATGTGATTAACCAAATTCCACATTCCACAAGGTTCCATTCACAAAAATGGTCTAGAAAGATAGGGTAACATTTAATTTCACAAGCAAAGGCCCCCAACGACCGTGATTTTCAGTAGGCATAAGCCTATTCAATTCACAACATAACAATAGGATAAACAATGATAAACATAAAAAAATTTCGCATACCTGTTCTTTAAGCCAATTATTATCTTCATTTAAACTAGTTCAACTATATCTCGTGAAAGCAAGAGGACACCCATCCCACATGATGCACAAAATTATAGAGACGAAGGTAAAATCCCTACCTCAAAATGTTTTGATCACAATGCTCCCCCAGATCAACTTTAGAAGACGTCCATCGGCCTCTGTCACTTCTGTCAAAACCCGAAAAAACCTCCTCAGGTGGAAGCTAGGAAGCAAAGGCTGAAGGGAAGCAACAGATCCAAGCTCAGAAGTTCCGCCTCATCATTAAAATCTCATGGCCGCTAACGGATGTTAAATCGGAGCTCGGACGAAGAAATTTTGGAAGAAAGGAGCTTTAGAGTCTCTTGGGAGAGCTCTGCTCAGAGGAATGGGGAGGGGAGGAGTGATTTGAAAAGGAGGATAGGTCCCCTCCTTTTATAGGTGAGAAAAACTAAAGTACATGGCGTGTACATCCTAGTACACGGTGTGTACTCAGCCATTCCACATGGCCGCCACACGGCTTCCAACACGGCATTCAACGAAGCACATGACCATTGACTGGTCAACACATGGATTGAGGGTAACGGGTACATCAGGAGGCACTTCACGGCATGTAGTATGGGCTACATGGCGTGTACTCATTTATTTCACGCGGCAAGGACAGGCCTTCAACATGGAACACAGATGTTGACCGGTCAACACACGGTTTGAGGGTAATGCATAAGTGGGGAGGCACTACACGGCGTGTAGTATGGGATACATGGTGTGTACTCATTTATTTTACATGGAAAGGACACACCTTCAACACGGGGTATACCCGGTAGGGTGGTACCTGGCGT
The DNA here is from genome assembly GCA_963277665.1 of Viscum album. NCBI lineage: Eukaryota > Viridiplantae > Streptophyta > Magnoliopsida > Santalales > Viscaceae > Viscum > Viscum album. The sequence continues at coordinate 2,049,674,259 of OY728119.1, forward strand.
GTACTCACACTACACAGCGTGTAGTTACAAAATTATGAAATGTGTGGAAAAAGTACATTCTACCCTCTAGAACACTTCATGACCTTATTTTCGACAAAGGAATGGGCCGGAGAGGTCGGGAAATTACATCAGATACCTCTTAAAACATTCTCGTCCCCAAGAATTCAAAAACCAACCCAGAGGAACCCAACAAGATACCTCTTAGGGCTCTCGTTATAACAGGAACCCATCCAACAACCCTAATCATATGTGTTAGGAATTCCTTCTCCTATGTCAAGATATTATCCACTTTAGGTGGCACTGACTCGCCTGTACGGGTTTAATCGCATCCTCATTAATGTGTCTCAATTAAGAATTGTGTCTTCCATCTTCCATACATTAGGATTTTTTAACTTGCACTGCCCCCAACATCGTACTACCAACACACTGCCCGAACACGTGGTTTTGGAAAATTCCATCTCCCATGTCGAGATATTATCCGCTATAGGCGGCACTGACTCACCTGCATGGGTTAAATCACATCCACATTAATGCGTCTCGATTAAGGATCTGGTTTTTCCCTTCCCCCACACATCCGGACATGTTACACACTTCCAGAGAACAAGGAAACAAAACGTATCAAAACCGAAAAGCCAAGAATTCCATATATCAAAGGTACAGAGTAACATCAAAACAAGCTCAAAAGAACTAAGAAAAATACAAGTCAAAACAAATCTGGGTACCGAGTGTGCATCTGGGCCTCCTTCTCCCATTTTCTCTCCTCAAGGCTGCCATGCATCCACAACACACGAACCAAGGCGATAGTTCGTCCACGGAGCACCTTCTCTTTACGATCCTAGATTTTGACTAGTTATTCCTCGAAGGTCACATTTTCTCCCATATCTAACTCTCCCAAGTCGATAACGTGACAGTCATCTTTTAAGTACCGACGAAGATGGGAGACATGGAAGACCCCATGAACCTTCTCCAACTGAGGTGGTCGGGCCAACTGATATGCCACCTCACAGACTCTCCTCAGCACCTCTAAAGGTCCGATGAACCTAGGGGAGAGCTTACTCCCCTTCCCAAACATCTTCTTCCCCTGTCAAGGGGAAACCTTGAATAACAATTGATCTCCCACCTCGAACTCTAAGGGCCTCCTCCTAAGATTAGCAAAAGACTTATGTCGGTCCTAAGCCGCTTTCATCCTCTCACGCACAAGATGAACTTTCAATATGGTGCTCTGTACTACCTCTGGCCCAAGAGCATATGTCTCACCAACTACTTCCCAGAAAATGGGTGAACGACATGGTCTTCCATACAAAGCCTCAAATGGTTCCATTCCAATAGTAGAGTGGAAGTTGTTGTTGTAGGAAAACTCTACTAAGGGAAGGTGTCGCACCCATGATCCTCCTAAATCGAAAATTCATGCTCGTAGCATGTACACCAACGTCTTGATAGTCCGTTGTGTCTGCCCATCGGTCTGGAAGTGGAAAGCAGTTCTAAGGCGTAACTGTGTGCCAAAAGAATGTTGTAACCCCCTCCAGACACATGAGGTAAACCAAGTATCCCGATCTGAGAGGATAGTCTTAGGAACTCCATAAAAATCCACCACCTCATCTATGTACCTCTGTGCTAAGGTACTCACTGGGCCTGACTCCTTAATTTCAAAGAAGTGAGCTGATTTCGTCAGACGATCCACCATTACCCAGATGGCATCATAACCCCCCTGAGCTCTGGGTAGTCCGATGAAGAAGTCCATTGAGATGTCATCCCATTTCCACTCAGGGACATCTAAAGGATGCAACAAACCACTGGGAACACGGTGTTCAGCCTTTACTTGCTGACACACTAGGCACTTAGCCACAAACTCCGCCACTGCCCGTTTCACCCCGGGCCACCAAAATTGTTCCCTCAAGCCTTGTTACATTTTTGAAACACATGGATGCACCGCCAAGGTTGAGCTATGGAACTCATGGAGAACCCCCTCACACATCGCCTCCGGAACAAACAACCTTCCATGAAAAAGCATCCGATGTCGGCTGTCCTCTGACCATCCTTCTGGAGCGTTCCCCTGATCGACACGATACCTCATTAATTCCTCCTTGGAGTCTCCCCACTGAGACTCTTCCACCTGCGGCAACAAGGAGGACTGCACCGTCATCTGAAACAAACAGCCTCTAACACCCTCAACCCTTGCATCCAAGTGCAAAGCAGCCAAATCTCTCATCGCTTTCCAAGCATCAGCGGATTCCTAAACAACTTCCTTATGCGACTTCCTACTCAGGGCATCAGCCACAACATTGCCCTTACCTTCAGTGTAAGAGATCTCTAAGTGATAGTCTTGGAGAAATTCAACCCATCTCTGCTGCCGTAAGTTCAAGTCACGCTGGGAGAAGATATAACGTAAGCTATTGTGATCTAAGAAGACCACAAAGTGCTCCCCAAAAAGGTAATGTTGTCAAAACATCATTGTGAACACTACTGCTGCAAGCTCTAGGTCATGGGTGGAATAGTTACGCTCGTGAGGGCGCAACTACCTAGACCCATAATAGATCACTCCTTTCTTCTTCATCAACACGCACCCCAAACCAAGGCCAGAAGCATCACAAAACAACTCATACAAGAACCCTTCGTCTGGAAACCTGAGTACCGGAGAACTGACCAACTTCACTTTTAGGTAGTCGAATTATTTCTGGCACTGCTCGCTCCATAGGAAGACCTGGTTCTTCCTAGTCAAATATTTCAATGGAGCAGCAACTTGAGAGAAGTCTGAGACGAACCTTCGATAATAACCTTCCAACCCCAGGAAACTAAGAACTTCCTTCACACTCTTGGGTGCCGCCCAATAAACAACTGCCTCCACCTTCGACGGGTCCACTGACACTCCATGCTGAGACACCACGTGCCCAAGGAAGTGTAATTATTGCATCAAGAACTTACACTTCGATAATTTCCCATAAAGCTGGTGGTGTCAAAGGACATCCAAGACTGCCCTGAGATGCTCAACGTGCTCCTCCTCTGATCTTGAGTAGATTAGGATGTCATCGATAAAAACAATGATGAATCGGTCCAAAAACTCTCGAAAGTTAAAGTTCATAAGTCCCATGAACACAGCTGGTGCATTCATAACTCCAAACAGCATCACTACAAACTCGATGTGCCTATACCTGCACCTGAATGTTGTCTTTGAGATGTCGATGTCCTTTACCCTCAGCTAATGATATCCATATCGTAGATCAATCTTAGAAAACCAACATGCTCCCCTCATCTTGTCGAAGAGATCATCTATAGTTGGAAGGGGGTATTGGTTCTTGACCGTTACCTGATTCAGCCTTCGGTATTCTATGCATAGCCTGAGACCACCATCTGCCTTCTTCACGAACAAAATTAGAGCATCCCATGGGGACACACTGGGTCGAACAAAACTCTTCTCCATCAGATTGTCAATCTAAATCCGCAACTCCCGCAACTCCGAAGGTGCCATCCGATAAGGGGACATTGAAATCGGATGGGCACCAGGCTGTAAGTCTATCCCGAACTCAACATCACGTCAGGGGGGTAGAGTCACAACCTCCTCGGGGAAAACATCGAGGAACTCCCCAACAACCTCTGGGACATCCATCATCAATGTATCATCTGAAACCACTGATAACACACTTAACAAGGAAAGTAGAGGCTTCACATGTCAGCTTCCCACCCGATAGCTCCTCTCGCCAACAAAAGCTACACGCTGCCTATCCACGTCGGAGAACATGACTCTTATTCTGAAGCAGTCGATAATGAAACAAATATAAAATAACTAGTCGATGCCTAGGATGACATCATATGGCTGCATCTATAGAAAAAGGAGATCCCCACTAGATCGATGCGGTCGCAATGTCAGCTCGCATCCCCAACAAACACAAGATACGCTGGTCTGACCACCAACTGGTGTAATCAACACCAGGGGTACGAAATGTTTCTCTACATCTAGACCCAAAGTATGGGCTGGACCAGGTGAAAAAAAAGTGTGATACTCCTAAATCAAACAAAGAAGAATCGAGAGTTCATAACAAACAAATCGTACCTCACACCACCTCTGGTCCTGCAAGAGCCGCCAACTCTACTGCGTGCAAACTGTCCACGCCCAGCTCCTCTGCCTCTCTGATGGCGACCACCTCCCCGACCAAACCCTGGTCGAGGACCCTGAGGAGAACCCTGAGGTCTCCCTCCTCCAAAAAAGTCTACCCTCATAGGAGATGGGTCCTTCTGCTACTGGAAGGGCCTCGCCGGCGACTGGTGCTGCTGAGGCAGGCACTGAACCTTCCCACCTCCACCGTACTGAGATCGGGTCGGGCACCGACTCTGAACGTGCTCAAAACCTTCACAAGAGAAACACTTTGGTCCTAGGATCATGAAAAAGGGACGAGGACCCGAAGATCTGAACTGGAACTGCTGGGGCCTTCTCCTACTGGCCTGAATCTGGAAGGTCCTATCGCAGGAGACCTGCTGCTGACTGTCATCCCCTTCGACGAACCCGACAGGATCCCCTCTCATGGTGCACATCCCTACGAGTTAATCCTCTCTACAACCGCTTCCTTCTTCTGTATTTCCATGTATGTCGGAAGGGTGAAGGGTGTGACAACATACTGGAGCGAAGGACGAAGCGCCTCCTCCAAACGTCTCATCTGGGACTCCTCATCCAGAAAGAGATCCGGATAAAAGCGTAGGAGATCCTTGAACTTGATCCCCAAATCTCGTACTAACATACTCCCCTGGTAGTGGGAGAGTAACTCCTACCACTTCTCTGCCTTGATCATGGAAGAAATGAATTCCTCTTAGAACTCCTTCTCAAAGTCAGCCCATGGAACCTCTGCCTCTGTCCTCTCCCCGAGGTAGAGCATCCACCACTGATGCGCCACACCTCTCAACTGAATGACTGCTAGGGGAACCCAGTACTCCCTTGGAGCACAAATCAAAATAAAAGTGATCCCTAGCTCCTCAAGTCACCCCTCTATCTCCATATCTGATGTAATACCCTCATAATTCTTGAGGGTTTGTCGTTGGAAAGAATGGAGAGTCTTCTGCCACTGGCCATCTCCCTCTTCTCTGTCAATCCTCAACTGATCGACCACCTGAATCTGATGGGCTTCGACTGTCTGAGTCACCTAGGGATGAATTCCAGGTGCCATAGCTGCATGGTAAACAAAGATCGCCTAAGCCCAAGTAGCAATGAAATTTCTCAAGGTTTCATTTTATCATTTTATTTCAATTTCATTCCCACAACACCCAAATCAAGTAAAACACAATCATAATGATGCATGTACCCTCCCTAGGGTATCTACCCTATAATTAATGTAGTTTCACTTGGTCATTTGGTAGGCTCAGAATCCATGCATCAGATCATGGGGGGGCCTAAAATCCCGTGTCCTAGACATTCTTCCCTGGACTATATCATGCACCAACATCATCCAACACTATCACCCTACCATCCCATGTAATCCTCAATGTTCCTAACTCCAGACTCCATCCTATCTCTCAACCATCCCCTTTGATACTATTCTTTCACGACCCCATCCCACCAGAGATTCCCCTCCTATGCTGGAAATGGTGAAAGGGAGATAATGACCCCCGAGTCCTGCCTCCAGTAGGCCCCGGAGTGGCGACTAGCACCAAGGGTATGAGTTTTCACAAATATGGGAGGCATTACCCAATTTATTATTTATTATTGGGAAATAGGATGAGTCAAACACCAAAAGAAAAAAGAAACAAGTAAAAGAAAATAAACCCAAATCAATCCCACATGCATGTTTAAACAATTCTGAAACAAAGTACAAGTACAAGAAAGCTCAAAGTACAATACCAAAAGAAACAAGAGTACAAAAACTGCAAAAACTCCAACTATCCTGACTAGTAGGGTCCCACACGGCCCTGGTAGTCCTCCTGGAAACCTTAAAGTAAACATAGGGTGAGCATACAAGTATACTCTATAGGGAAACCTAAAGCTCTCGTGTACAGGTGGGGAGACATCCTAATGTCTCATGAGAACAACAGAAGAAACCAAAACCTAGAAAGGAATTCTATACACCCAACCTCACCACCCACAATCGGCAAAAACACAAAGCAACAGTTAGTAGTATATAAAAACAAAAAAAGTTGGGTACCTCGCACCATTTCTCACTAGTTAGCTGCTCTTCCTAACGGCGAACTTCCTGACACTACCACACTCTTCCCACCCACACCCACCTGGGCCTCAAGAACCACATATCCCGCCCGTACACACCTGGGCCTCAACCACGTATCCCGCTCGCACACACCTGGGCCTCACAAACAACAATCACATCCCCGCCCGAACACACTTGGGCCTCAATCCGAAGATTCATGGTAACAGTAAACCTTGTCGAAGGGTATTGGGATAAAACCACCCCAAACGAAACCTACCCAAAGACTCCTAGGTGTAAGGTCGCCTCAAGCCATCACAACCTATGGAAGAAGGAGCAGGAAGGAGCTAGTAACTAAGGGGAAAACACCATCTCCCCTGAAATGGGAGTGTTGGGCACTAAGTGCCCAACATGGGTGTGGTGCGACAAATCACAAAGATACATATACATATAAATATACCAAACACACAGCCTAACCTATGGCTTCTAAACAGAGAAACTGAGCACGTGCCTCGACACTGCTACTAAGAATCATGAATACAACAAAAAATCCCAACCCCATTTAGGTTTTCATGTTTCGACAGTATTATTTTATTAGTTCCTTAACTACTGGGCAACTAACCATGACCAAACCAGATCAATCGTTTATAAATCATATCCCTTCCAACCACAAATAATGTTAGATAGAACACAAGAAACACCAAAACCACCTTTTGTCATCAATAAATCCCCATTGATTTTTCCTGCGTTTAATTCATTATCATTCCCCACAGTTCATTAATCATCTTTCCACTTTCTTTTAACATCACAACCCATAACTGCAGCCCTGCTGCCATTATAACCACATCTCCACAACCGTATCACAAAACTAGGCTCATGCCACATGATCGCCCCTTTAACATCATTTACCGCAGCCCCACTGCCCATCCAATTCGTAACAACCCAGGATTCACCCCCCCCCCTTTCACACACTACGTAACTATGCCAAAACTCACATGTTCATTATTCCATTTTGTTCAACCGTGGTGATCACACAAGGGTTCCAGATTTTAATCAGGAAACTTTTTGCGATTAACCAAATTCCACATTCCACAAGGTTCCATTCAATAAAACGGTCTAGAAAGATAGGGAAACATTTAATTCCGCATGCAAAGGCCCCAAACAACTGTGATTTTTAGTAGGCATAAGCCTATTCAATTCACAACATAACAATAGGATAAACAATGATAAACATAACAACTTTCCCCATCCCTGTTCTTTAAGCCAGTTATTATCATCATTTAAACTGGTTCAACTATGTCTCGTGAAAGCAAGAGGACACCCATCCCACAGGATGCACAAAATTAGAGAGACGAAGGTAAAATCCCTACCCCAACAGGTTTTGATCACAACGCTCCCCCAGATCAACTTTAGAAAACATCCGTCGGCCTCCGTCGCTTCTGTAAAAACCCGAAAAAACCTTATCGGGAGGAAGCTTGGAAGAAAAGGCTGAATCAAAGCATCATTTCCAAGATCAGATGTTCCACCTCATCGTTACGATCTCGTGGCCGCTGACGGATTGTAAATCAGAGCTCATACAAAGATGTTATGGAATAAAGGATCTTTGGAGTCTCTTGGGAGAGCTCTGCTCGGAGGAATGGGGAGGAGAGGAGTGATTTGAAAAGGAGGATAGTTTCCCTCATTTTATAGGTGAGAAAAACTAAATTACATGGCCTGTACTTCCTAGTACACGAAGTGTACTCGTCCATTCCACACGGATTCCACACGGCTTCCAACACGGCATTCAACGCGGCACACAACCATTGACTGGTCAATACATGATTTGAGGGTAACGCGTATGTGGGGAGGCACTACACGGCGTGTAGTATGGGCTACATGGCGTGTACTCATTTATTTCACGCGGCAAGGACACGCCTTCAACACAGCACACAGCCGTTGACTGGTCAACACACTGTTTGAGGGTAACATGTACGTGGGGAGGCACTACACGATGTGTAGTATGGGATACACAACGTGTACTAATTTATTTTACACAGCAAGAACACGCCTTCAACATGTGGTATACCCGGTAGGGTGGTACACGGTGTGTACTCACACTACACGGCGTGTAGTTACAAAATTCTGAAAAGTGTGGAAAAATTCCATTCTACCCTCCAGAACACTTCATGACCTTCTTTCCGACAAAGTAATGGCCCGGAGAGGTCCAGCCCATTACATATACATTTTTACAAACTACTATAACCACCCCCATGAGATCCACGCCATGATCAGGGAGCTAACGGATAAGGGTGGGGGTATTTACATGTTGTTGAGGCGTATGACCCAGGGACTCCAGGGATGATATGAGATATGATATATTTCTTTTCTACCATATCTTTTGTACTTATAGACATAGGTTCTATTCATTCTTTTCTCACCACTTACCTTGTATGAGACCTTGAGATTCTGATAGAATTTTTGACTCGACCCTTACATTTGGAGACACCTACGGGAGGATAATCGATGATCACAAACTTATGCCTATAGTGTGATCTAACCCTTGGAGGTGAGACTTTTAGTTGGAACCTATGTATGGACTCATCGAGCCCTTATAAAATTATTCTCATTAGGGATTTTCTATCTTCGGTACATGCCCAGATTGAATGCTTTATGTGATAGGTGTGGTGTTTCCATAAAAATAGGATGAGATTTTCCTTTTTTGGTAAAAGGGAAACCCAGGAAGAACAAGATGTGATCATGAATAGGAGGGTGCAACCTATCACTCATTATTTTTCTAGACCTTACCCTCGGAGTAGAAATGGGTATGAGATTTCAGTTCACATCATTAATGGTGGAGTATGAGGACATCTTTCCAAAAGATTTTATTGGGTTACCTCCCCATCAAGAGATGAAATTTTGTATCAACTTACTCTCTGAGATGCCACTGATATACTCACTAGCATATCTGATTACTCAGATAGTGCTTCGTGAGATGAGGGTGTAGCTTGATTAATTGTAGAGGAAGGGATTTTTGAGTCCTATCATTTCACACTGGGCATCCCTAGTTCTTCTTTCCAAGAAATAAGATGGTATCTTGATGTTGAGTGTGGATTACTAGTGCTTGAACCAAGTGACTATAATGATTAAGTATCAGCTATAAAGGATCCATGAACTCTTCGATCAGTTTTTAAAAGAACGAGGGTTCCCAAAGGATGACTTTCGATCTGTCTATCCCAAGCAGTGAGTGAGGAATGAGGATATACCAATGACAGATTTCAAATTCTTTTATATTCATTATGTGTACATGGTGATTCCCTTTGGCATGACGAACTACCCAGGTGTTTTCATGGGACTCATGAACAGGATCATTCATCCTTACCTAGACTAGTTCATGGTAGTATTCATGCACAGTATCCTTGTGTACTCAGTGTTTGAGTAGGATCATTCCATACACCTATAGATGGTTCTATATGTACTCCAAGAGAACCAAGTTTATTTGAAACAATCAAAGTTATAGGTCTCAATTAAGGAATTACACTTTCCGGGACATGTTATCTCAGCATATGGAGTGGAAGTGGACCTGGACAAGGTAGAAGAATCTTTAGCATTGGAACCACCTAGGTATATGATAGAATTCTGGATATTTATTGTAATGACAGGTTATTATCGGATATTCAGACTTGATTTCTCTAGGATATCATCACCTATAATAGTTTTGACCCAAAAGGGACAACCTTTAGTATGGATTGAGAATTTTCACAAGGGTTTTCGTAAATTTAGGTAGAGTTGGATGAGCACTACGATATTGAGATTTCTAGAAGAGGGGGTTGAGTACGTAGTATTCTGCAATCCATTTGGGATCAGACAAGGTTGTGTTTTAATGCAGAGGTCAGTGGTTATTGCCTATGGTTTTCACCAGTTGATACCACATGAGAAGAACTATGTGACCCATGATCTTGAGTTGTAAATGGTTGTCTTCACATTTAACATGTGGCGACACTACCTGATGGGAGAGGGGTTTATCGTCTAATCTGTTCACAAGAGTCTCATGTATATCTTCCTTCTGTAGGATTTGAACATTAGACAGAGGTGATGACTAGAGTTCCTCCAGGATTATGACTCGATATTGAATATACTCTTAGAAGGTGAACATGGTGGAAGATGCTCTCAGTAAGAGATCTAGTTTTTAGTTTCATAACGAGGCATCAAATTAGTTGTCCTAGTTACATTTATCCTTCATGGATGTAGATGGAGAAGATTACCTCCAGTCGATGGTTGTCACCCCTCCACTCTTATAGTGAGTTAGGGTGGAAATTCTTGGGGATACCAGCTGCAAGACCATACATGCTCAGATGTCCCGATGGCATACACCTCATGGATATTGACAATCTTGGGGGTATGTTGACCTTTTGAGAGGACATACAGTTGTAGTAGTGGTGTTTTGGGTAGATTTTCTGATATATTTTCATAAATCCCATTTGGTGGTACACCTTTGTGTGCTAAATATCTACCAGGACATCTGACATCAGTTTTGTTGGACATAGATGAACAAGACAGTGGTAGAGTTCGTTTTTCGATGTATTACGTGCCCACATGTGATGTCTGAGCTCCAGGTTCCAACGGGTTTGAATCAACCACTTAAGGTTCCGAAATAGAAGTGGGATGGGATATCGATGAACATCATGATGTGTTTACCACGTACATCCATGGGACACTATTCCATCCCGGTGATCATTGACTGGCTCACCAAGTCAACAATATTTTTATCTATCAAGGAGCAGAGTTCTGTCAATATCTTGGGACACATCTTTGTTTAGGGGATACTACAACTCCATGGAGTCCCATCGAAGATCTTTTCTGATCATAATGATCATTTCACATCACAGTTGTGGAAAGGATTATAGGAGGCGTTTGGGACTCAATTACACATGAACATGACATTTGGTCCTAAGACGGATGACCATATAGAGAGGAAGATTATGGTTCTGAAGGACATGTTGTGTGATTGCATCATGGACTTTGGTCATAGTTACTAGGACCACCTACCATTTTTGGAGATTGCATACAACTATAGCTACCACTCTTCTATTGGTATGTCACCCTTCGAGGCTCTATAAGGGTGACCCTGAATATCACTGTGCTACTGGATTGACCCAGAATGGGATCTGAATTAGTGGTAGCTACTACTGAGATTTTTTAGATCATCCTATAAAAGATGAAGACTCCACAAAGATGTCAGAAATATAATTCTAATAGATAGATAAGACCTTTGAAGTTTAATTAAGGAGACCATGTCTTCCTTCGGGTCTTTCCTCAAGGAGGGTTACAACTATTTGTTTAGGGTGGAAAGATGCCTCTCAGGTTTATTGGCCCTTTTTAGATACTATATAGTGTTGGATAGGTGGTGTATCACTTAGCTCTACCCCAACCATTGGATATGGAACATTATGTCTTCCATGTTTCATAGATGATGAGGTATGTGCATGTCCCATTTCACGACATCTATTAGGGTGAGATGGACATTGATGATGTAGTGACTTTTTCTGAGTACCCAGTGGAGATTGTGGATCAGTAGAAGAGGATTACTCATGGGTGATTGATTCATTTAGTGTGTGTCTGGTGGCAGTACAAGAATCTCCAGGATATCATGTGGGAGTTTGAGGCTCAGAATCATGCACAATACCCACATATTTTGTATAGCCTTTTTTTGGATTTTGAGGACGTAAATTCCTAAGGTGGGGAGAATTTAGTGACTCAAATTATCTTTGTATTATTTTTAAATATTATACAGAATTAATAAAGACTAGGAATTGAGAGGACATGTGATTTAGAGGCCTGGGGTGCCTGTAATAAATGTTTCAAATATATTAAATAGAACGTATGAGCGGTCTTCCTCAAATAGTGGAATAGCTTCTAAATTGGTGCACATATCAGAAATCCACGGAAACCATTGTATTAAGAGAAAAACGTTTCCTTAGGCGAGGGCTGACACCGTCCGACATGTGTTGGCTACAAAATTCAGTTTTTTGATGTATCAATAATAAAATATTTTATATCGATGCAACAACTAGATTTATTTTTATTAGTGTTTTTTTCTAATACAGGGTCATAAACATAACCCTAGAACTTCCTAGAGGCTCCTGAGTAAACCTGGAGAATTATCTCAATGATGAACGACAACAAAGGATGGATCCAAGAATGATGAGAGCCATTCCTGATGAAACTCTCCAATGGTGATGATGTGATGCTCAAACATCTTTTGCGGGATATCCAAATCCTAGGAAGGGTGTGTTGTTTCAATTATTCATTTTCCCTATTCATTGATTTATTGACAAATGTAGATCAAACCATGAACATGATGACCCGCAGTTCAATCGTTCTTTCCAGAGGGTTTGATTGTGGGAATTTCGGAATGATTATTCATGTTTTGAAAATTTGATCATTCTTATGGAATAGATCATGGATGGAATGATCAACGCCCAAGGTTCATTCCTTTGGTTTTTTCCATGTGTTTTTTCTTCCTTGAAATTCTTCGCCTTCTTCACATTCTTTGCGTTATTCATGGTTTAAAAACAAATTATCATTGAACCTCTGTTTCATGGAGCAACGATATGAAATTGAAGATCCGTCATCAGTATGACTCAATATAGATGTGACAATGGTTTCTTCAGTGGGTCAAATAATGGTGGGTTCATATTTATCGTTCATTTTCGGAAAGGACGGAAAATGATGATCTAGTTTTTTTGTGTTGATTCAAGACTTGAATCATACCGATTCGGTGATGGCGGGACTAGAAGACCTGGGATCACATGTTTCTTTACCAGGAATGGCCAGAAACGATGGTTAGAGTAGTGGAGGTTATGATAGAGTGTGATGCAGGGTTTCTGAAAAATTTCACAGATCACAGTGTGTAGTCCAGACTACACAACGTGTTGCACCCACTCAATAGCAGCTAGGGTTTCTAGAGGTAGTAAAGTTCACACTATGTGTGAACCCTGTAAAATAGTTTGTGGTCCCTTTCTCGAGGATTGGTGTGTATCTTAGGAGCTACATGGGAATAGGGGGGAGTACATGTCTTGCCTACATGACGTGTACCCCACCACACAGCCAGTCCCAGACCGGATACACGAGTTACCCGTATACTGGTACAAGGGAAGTAAAACATTGTTTGAAACTATGTATTAGAACATGAAAAAAGTACATGTGTGGACCTCAGATAATAGTAAACAACATGTGATCATTTCTAAACACTGTGTATTCCTATTCTACATGATATATTCTACTGACATGTGATGTTGAACAATGGAAGTACCCAGGGTCAAGGTACACGATGTGTGACCCTACTACACATCGTGTACCCCTTCATAGATGGATTGAATATCTTTTCAACCATATATTGGACAAGTTTTTTAAGGGTTGGTTCCCTTTCTCATACCTCTATCGGTTAGTTGGTATCATTTAATATTCAGCAGAGTATGGTCCCTTCAGCAGGAGTTTACTAGAAATAGTCAGGAATCCCCTCCAAGAGGCCTAGAGTGGTATCTTATATCCATTATTTTTCCCTAAGTAGAGTCTTGGTATCAGAAAGACCAATCCTACTGGATTTTGATCCTCTACTTAGCAGGTAAATCTACATGATTCATGGTATCACCCCATGGCCCTAGCAGTAATCCTCTTCCGTGTATTGTGATCTTCCCCACTTGTGGAGTGAGTACTCCCTGAGTGAGTTTATCATATCTCTCTTCTGATCAATTATTGTAACTCTCTCATGATCATTCCTAATGAATAATACTTCTCAAGAGGATTTAATCAGTGATATCATACTCAGAAGTGTGTTTTATTGGATGAGCACTTTGTGGAATCTTCAGGGTGAATCCCTAGTGATGATGTGCGATAGTTATGAATTACCTCTATTCTATAGATCGGGGATTGAATATATATAGATATTTTTGTTATATATTATATTGACATATACTATACAGAGATCAATTTACATTTCCATTGTGTATTTATTTTGTGGTTTTTGGGTTTCCTACTAAGTATTTTTATAGCCACCCCTTCACAGGCTTTTCCTGCACGTGTCGTTTCTTGTGAAGATGAATGAAAGTTGATGATGTCCATGGTGGAACAGGACCAGAAATAATTTTGTGTGTTCAGATAGGATGATGTGTTCCTAATCCTTTGAGAAACAGTCCTAGTGCCTTGTTTTCATAGGTTGGACTTTATAGTTTTTAGACTCTTTCCTCTAATGGGCTTGTATTTTGATCTGGTTTACTTTACTGCACTATAATTTACTATTGTACTCTATTGGTTTGGTTTAGTGGTATGCATGAATTTTGGTCCTTATAGTTTTTTACTTCTCATCATTTGTGGCTTGGATATATTTGGGTGTATGCACTGGTACTTATGAAATGCCTCACATGTTAGTGATATGCCTACTTGGTTCTAGTCACCTGGCCTCGACCACATGGAGGTGGGATTGGGGAGTCACGACATGGGCCCAAGTGGGACGGGTTGTGACAAATACTTTGCCTCTATATAATGGAAACCATTATATTATAAAACTCAAGGTACACATTTTTAATGTTTTCTTTTTCTTGTATATTATATCAGAATCTGATTAAAATAGATTTTCATTCCCAATGAATCTGGTCCTATACAACTTATCACTGAAAGTGATGCCCATTTAATCTCAATTTAACCCTATCTACATTAGGTCCGAGAATGTAACATTTTATATACGATGGCATGACTTGTTAAACTAACCATTCCAAACCACGACGGCCCATATATCTCATTAAATGAAACTTTATTTCACTGAATCATAACCAAAGAGCAGAATAATCATATTATATCTTTCATATCATCACTCCACAGTCAAATGATAAAAGGTAATCAAAGCAATGAAATACACCTATATTGCATGGAAACATGTGGGGCATGTGAATTCCAGGTTTCTACGATAATGCATGTAAAAATTACATGTTCTATCATATCATGAGGATAAGGATGAAATAAAATCCTCGACCACAACAATAACAATATCCACCATAGAGCGTGTGCATCACCCAATGGTGAAAGGGTATCCATAGTAATAAGAAAAATAGAAAAATAATTATAATTCAAACAACTCAACATTTACACCAAATATGGGTTTGATTTTCCAAATAAATACTTATAACCATGTTCTAAGAATTTCTAATCTCTAGCCTATTGGTATATTTTATTTTTTAGGTATTATGTTTTATTTTCTATTTATAATGTAAAATGGCTATCATATACATATTTGGTTCCCCAAAACTGCTTAGTTGATCAGAAATTTGTGATTTTATCCCATTTTATCTATCCCAATGTTATAAAATGTTAACGAGCTCCGCGTAACTACATTAAGGGTTGTTACAAATGAAAACTATAATAATATTAGAAGGTAGTATAGTATGGTACAATTATACAAAAATGTTCATAACTTTTTTAAAATTAATTTCCTTTGTAACTGGACCTCAAATACATTAAATGAAAAGGTTCTCTGAGTTTTGTGATATTATTGGGACAAGTATAACTAATGTGATTTTTTTCAAGATTACAATGGATCACTTCACTTGGTATTAATGTTTATTAGTAAAATACTATTCTTTCCAAACTGTACCCAAGAGTGTGGGTATAGTGCGCCTCATCTATCATCAATAGAATTTTTAGTTAATTTTTAGGAATATTTTTGTTAATTTTTTAGGATAAGAAAAATTTAATGAAAACCCATGGATAATACTAAGGAATAAGTCAAAGAATATGATAACATATTGAAGTTTTCATAAAGTATATATTATATGGTTCACCATTAAATTACATCTGTATCAAGATACAACAAGTGGATGTAGGGCCTATCACATATGTACACTGCAGTAATAACCCTAAAAGGGAAGATTGGGTTTTAACTTGATCATCACCTCATGCATTAAAAAGAGGCATAAATGCACACCTGGTTTGATGGTTTTGTTGGATATTCTATAGTTAATTCACATTCTACCAAATGAACCAGTATGATGAAATTGAGTGGGATGTTAACTAATTAGATCAGAGAACCTGATAATAGAATTACTATGGAAAACAAAGGGTTACACAAAGAGTCATAGATTAAATAAATAGTAAAATATATAAAAATTGAGGTTCTATAGTGGAATAAATTTTTAGATTAATTTTTCCTTATATTTTTTATTTTTCAAAACCATATTGAATTTAGTATTTATTTGATATAGGACCATGACAATAAAGTTCTGAATCAAAGATTTCTAAAAACTACTATGTATTATAACTGAATAAGGGATAATACGTAAATGGTTGAGATTCATCATATGCCTATTATGATGGAATATGTGAGTTTCCTAGTATTACATATGGTTGTGAGGTTAATATATTTATATAAGTTAATGATTTCTATTATGATATATTTTCATCAATTAGTTATATTTATTAACGATATTCTTATATATTCCAAATTTTATGATGTTTGTGTGAAATATATAAAGATTTTTATTCATTGGTTTTTATTTAAATGTTTTGAAACATAAATTAAATTGTATTAATAACTCTGAAATGTTATTTTATTACAAGGTTTTATTTTTGGGGAAAACTATTAAGAACAGAAGATTGAGGGATGGATAATGCATACATTTAAAAAGATTATTTATTTTTTGAAAAGTGAGTTATTTAGTATTGATAACATTAAAATTTATTATTTACTTAATAAAAAAATTATCCATGATATTTTAGTGAAATTTATATAATTTTTTTATTTAGAGATATATGGACTAGTCTATGACTTTATAAACTTGTGTTTAATAACATTTAAGGGTAACAGATAGAGTCATCTTTTGGGAGAACATATGGATTTACTTTGGTTTAATGTCTTGGGGATTTAAATGATTCGGGTAAAGTTATTTTTTCAGAATGTATGATTAGGGTAAATACAATCTTGAGTATATGATTATATAAAAGTTAAATATTGCTTAAGGAAAGATAAGTAACTTAAAATAGCCTAAGAGAGTAAAAAAGGTGTCAAAATATGAGTTATATCTTGAATGATAACAACATTAAGAATATACTTGGCTACATCCACTAATTATTAATAATAAAAATTTCAAGGAAGCAATTTATTTAAAGTGGAGAATATAATCACCCAATATTTTATAATATATGTTTTCTATTAAATAAACAATGTATTTATTGGTAGTTTAACATGAAACATAAAACTAAAAATATATAGACATATTGGATAAAAAAAACTAAAACAAGAATCGAACCTATGGAAAGTGAAAATGTTTTAATAAATAATAAATAAATTTAAAAAATGATTATGAATAAATAATATTTTAAAATGGTGTTTTTTTACAAAATAAGTTTTTATTATTATTTTATTTTCATTTAAAATATAAATTTTGTAATTTTGATTTTTTTAATTAACTTCATTATATATTTTTACATGTAAAAATATAATTGGTTAATTTTTTATATTTTTTTAAAAAATTGATTTATAGTGAATAGTAAAAAATAGCCATTTTTCTAAAAACTATCACTTTTCATAAATTATATGAATAAAAGAATGAATTATAATTTTATTAACTTTTTTTCTCTAATAAAAATATATTTAATAATTAACATAAATAATTTAAAAATATTATTTTTAATTCAAAAAAAACATGTTTAACATTTTGGAAACTCAGGAAATATTTGAAACTAAAAAATATTTTTATGAGTCTACCTTTTAAAAAGTATTTCTATCAATTTTAGAAATTAATTCCAAAAATAGGGATTTAATATTTTAGATCTATATTT
The DNA here is from genome assembly GCA_963277665.1 of Viscum album. Classification (NCBI taxonomy): domain Eukaryota; kingdom Viridiplantae; phylum Streptophyta; class Magnoliopsida; order Santalales; family Viscaceae; genus Viscum; species Viscum album. The sequence continues at coordinate 2,049,692,189 of OY728119.1, forward strand.
ATATATTATTTTAAAAAATATACTTAATTTTTTAGAAAAAATGAGATTATGAAGATAAAATTTTATGTCCATGATAATGGTGAATGGATTATTTATAATGAATTGGTTTATTAATATTATGAAAAAATATATAATAAAGTAAATTGATATATTTTTAATAATTAAAATAATATAATTCAAAAACACATATATAGTTATATTTAGAAACATTTAATTTTTAATTAGTGAAAAATAATATTGAGAACACATGATGGTTAAATATCAGTTTTATATTAAGGTTGTGTATGTATATATAAATATATTATTTTAATTTAAATGTTAATTTTATTTTATTTAGATTTATAATTATATTAAGTTTATGTTAAATTTAGTTTCCTCATAAAAAAATTGGTATTAATAGTTATTTTACATGTTTAGTAAAATATGAGTTACTTTGGTAAAAATATGTTGTCCCAATAAAAACAAAACCATATAAAAGTAAACCAAATAAGAGTAAATGACATAAAACAGATTTTTGAATAGATATTTAAAGATTTATCAATAAAATACCACCCTAAACTCCTTTATTTTTAACTTTTGGAGTCACTTCTCCTTAAATGGTGTGATTAAAATATTGAAAAGTAAAGGTTATTCAAAAAAGCTTCATTTTATTCACATATAAATATGGATCATGTCCACCCTTTCTATGTAAATAATAAAATTAAAAATTTCCCTAAAACATACCCAATTCACCTCTCATATAAGGAACTTTAATGAAATAAATACACTAGTTACCATAATATATCGTAATCCCTTCATTTCCAAGATGACTATCAAGATAAAGATCATTATCCCAAAGTGGGTTTTACATAATCATTACTTATTAATATTTCCCTTCCAAACCTATCCTAACCATAGTTATATAATGAACTATGAATCATTATTTTACTTATTTTTATTATGGTGTATAATAATAATTATTTATTCCACTCCATCCACAAAGGAATATAAAATAACATTGATCATGTGTTGTGTGGAATACCAGCACTACGAAGTAATTTTTAAAAAATTTCATATTCAATTTAGATATTTACCCAAAAAAACAAAAATATCATTCAACCTAATTGAAATAATCAAATAATATAATTTTTCCTATTATAATGATGTTATATTCTTTTTTAACCTTACTCGCCAATCGAGTTACAGTGTGTTCATGTTTGAGCTGATTTAACAACATACTTCAATAATTACATAAGAATATATCATGGATGACTGTGTAAACATAAATAATATTATTATTATAAGTTAATATGAAAATCACGATTTTTTATGTTTCTTAATTGGTTAAATAAATTATTTTACTTAGAATTAAACCATAATCATCAATCACTAAAATTAATGAAATTATCCAACATTGATTCAATCTTCAAAAAACATAACTAAAACCATAGTGTAATTAAATAAGAGATTTATAAAAATATATATGTTATATATTTTAATTAAATAAATTATACTGGAATGGTTAACATTAGGATATGAATGAAGAACAACATTGTTATTACCAAACTAGTTCAAAATGACCATGATAAATCAAACATGATATTGAAAATATATAGTAAATAACTAATAGATCTGTAGAGAATAATTACAAATTAATATTTTTAAAGGTCATAGATATGAATATGTATATTAAATATGTCATTAATTTAGTTATTCTTTTTATAAAAGAGATTCAATCTTACTAGTGGAAGTCATGAATTAAAATAATGGTTTCTTTATCTAATTTTTAAATTTGTTATATAAATTTGAAAATTTTCACCATTATTTATATTATATATTTTATTCCCAACTCATTACCTAGAATTATAATTAATATCTTTATTTTATTTTAATTTTAATTTCCAATTAATTTTATCCTTATTATGTTATTTGATTAATACATTTCCATTTTTGTATGGTTTTTTATTAACTCAACTCCCTTCATTGAGGTATAATGTGTCTTCTTCAAATATTTATTAAATGATTAATTTGTCCAATCCTAAGATTTTATTTCATGGAACATTTATTTTATCTCTTGTGAATTTACACATCTGCTTAAAATATTCCCCTTTTATTAATATCTTACCCATTGAAATTATATCATTTTTGAGAATATTTCCCATTCTCTTTTATGACGATGTATACCAACTTGACCAAAAATCCATTTCCCAAAAATCCATTTCATTATATTTTAAAAAAAATTATTTTTTAAATCATTCCGCATTAATATTTCCCTTCTCGTATTTTAAAAAAATACTTTTTTATGAAGTGGATTTTCAACAACATTATTTCAAAAAATTCAAAAGGTTTTCAACCTTTAAAAATAAATTGTTTAATATTCCACTCATTGTACTTTTTTATAACCATTTTATATTTCCAAATATTTATTATATAATATATGTTTGAAAATGATTTTTTTTTTAAAAAAATAACTTTACCTTTTTGAAACATTTTTCTCATTTTTAGGGATCCATTATTGAAGATTACGTTTGAAAGAAAATGCTATCAATGTTTTTTTACATCACCTTTTTTAAACCAATATATATTTTTCAAGTCTATTCTTAACAAATTTCCTTTTAATATTAAACATTTTTCAAATTATCTCACTTCACCTTTTTCAAAATACCTTTTCAAAGTGATGATTACTACATCTTTTAGTTCAAATATAAATGTATTCTCTAAAAAACTTTTGTAGATTCACTATCATTTCTTATTTACCAATAAATTATTTATTAACATGTAAATATCATTCATGAATCACCATATAATTTTTCTCATAAAATACTCGTGTGTAGTGATTGAATTTTGGGTATCAATCAAGTTCATTCTTGATGGAGATTTAGGAGGTATTATTTTTTTAAATGATATGAAACACATTTTATTTCTATGGTTTCTTCAAGATATGTTATTTGATAAAATTTTTGTATGTAATCCATGTATATGTATTTTCACTATAAGATTTTTTGGATTTGATTATGACCTGAGATGTTTTGGGTTTGATAAATCCCTGATATAGTTTGAGACTAATAAAACACATAGATGGTTTGGTTATGGTAAAACATTGATTTATTTTTTCTCAGAAAAATAGATAAAACATTATGTGTATGATAAATCCAGGATATGGTTTTGGTTTTATAAATCCATGAGATGGTTTGGGTTCAAGAAATCCCCAATATATCTTGGGTTCTAAAAATATCTATGAAGGTTTGGTCTGAAAAATCCCTTGGATGGTTTGGGTGTCATAAAACCCTAACATGTTTTGGGTCTAATAAATCCATGATCTTATTTGGGTTTAATAAAAAATTGAGACAATTAACGCCAGATAAATCCCTGAGATAGTTTGGGTCCATTAAATCCCATAAATACATTAGATTGTGTTTATATATCATGTGATAATGATGTTGAGTGTCGAAAAAAATTCACAACTTAAAGCATTAGAATTTTGTTTTTTCACAGTAGGAAGCACGAACATTTTTTTAATTCACAACATAGAGTTTTGAAATTTTGTTTCTATACAATGTTAAGATATTTTTTTTTCTATATTATAGTTTCCATATACTAATGTTTGTTTAAAATATCTATATTATTCTATGTTTCAAGGTCTTGGTGAATTTTCATGTCATATTCTTATGTTGATGCTCTATAGATCTTGTTCACCATCCCATGATTAAGTACTATTTTCCATGCTTTGTGGTTTTTCATTTTACAATTCATGCCCTTATATGATATTTTCGGCCACCTCTTATTTTTCCATGATATTTTTAATACAAAATTTCTCCAATGCCCTTGTTTTTTTCATATGATTATAATATAACCCTTGATTACATGTTGATGAGTTATTTTACTTTTCTGGTCATTTGAGTTCACCCCATTCTTATGTTTTTCCTACTCTAAGTTGTAAAGATTAATGTAACCTATAAGAAGTATAAAAATTCTTATAGTATGTTTGATTATGAGAAATTGATCATATGTTTTGTAAAATAAGTTTCCTATGTAATTGGTTCTCAAATACACTAAACTAAATTTTTCTCCAAGTTGTGTGATAGTATGGTGATATCTAATACTAATATGAAATTTTTACAAGTTTATTATGGATGATATAAATTAATATCAATGTAAAATTTTTATTTTATGTGTTTTTATTATGGGACTTCATATTTTCAGTTTGAGTAACCCCAAACAATATAAAATAATTGTTTTTTGTGCTTTATATTTCAACATTTATATTTGGGTTTTATGTATCAATGAAATCAATGGAAGGAGATATTGATTAGTGTTCCATAAAATTATGGAACAAGATATAAAAATGGTAAATAATATAGTTTTGAGTTGGGATACACCTTAATTCAGCCACTCTAAGTGTGTCTAAAGCCCCAATAACAAGATACATGATCTTTATAAAATGGAAAATTTCTTGATGTAATTTATCTGAATAGTCAATTTATATTATGTTATAAAAAACTATTAGTACTTATATAGCCTAGTGTCATCTTCTATATCATTATAATGACCCTAACCTTAGTAGCCCAGATTCTGTGGTAACGTTATTACATTGGTAATATATACAAGTGATCACATCCCAAATAGAGAAATAGTTTAGTATTCATGGAATAATATATACATACTTGAGTTTCACGTTACATTTTAAAACATAAAATTAAATTTCGTTTTTTTCTTTGAGATCTCCATTGTTCCCCATAGAATATCCCAATATATCAATCATAAAAAACTTACTGGCATCTCAAGGAAAATAAACATAAGAAAGGGGTGAGATCAAATTCTCAAATAGGGTATCTATACAGTAGAAGATAAATAAATTATCATAATATAGTTCTTTATAAAGAATATCAGGAGCTAGAAACTTATCCATATGTATCATACCAAATAAAATAATCACATGAAAATAAATAACTAATTTCATATTGATAGAATGCGTAATATTGGACATATGAAACTTACCATTGAGACCTTGTTCCCATTAATTTTAAAAATACCTTTATGTAACTATTTCTAGACATCTACATAAATGGGTAAGTCCAAATCGAAAACCCAGTCAAGTTTTTCTCATGAGACCTACTGATGCAAAGATGGGCTATATTGATCCCTTACCATTATTTACAAAGCCTAATTCATTCCTCTTATAAAAATGAGGAACCATAATCAACATAAATGTTCATAATTGAAAAATAGAATATGGAAGTTTAGTACTTTCCTGTAATCTTAAACCATCTATAGTAATATAGATAATGGTATCAAAAAAGTATATCCCTGGTAAAACTAATCATAAAAAATCCAAATAAATATGGTGGATGGTATCATAAGAGTATAACCTTTTTATTTCATATGATTTAACAATGGATATTAACATGGATAAAACTAATTTCAAAATTTCAATGGAAACGTTCTTCAATAAAATACTTTTTTCGCATTGAAAACACTCATTTAAAATAGAAAATTTCTAAAATATTAAGGAAAAAAAATTAGTTTAAAAAATCATATATACATGTAATATATTATTAAAATAAATGAGAATTAATGATGATATAAACTTCATTTCTTTCAATATATGTTAAAAAATCATTCATTTCACACTTCTATAAAAATAACAAAAAGTTACTCATTTTAAAAATGATAAGAAGCTTCCTTTCAAAAAAATATGTGAAATGTAAAATATTGGTAAAAATGCCTTTAATATATCAATTTAAAATATTAAAAATATTTTTCAATTTTTTATGAAAAATGTGGATATATAATAATAATATTCCCCTAGTAGAGATCTTAACCTAAATAATCTTGAATAATAATGAGATTGTGGAATAAACCCTTACCTTAGGCCAGATATAAATTGTTCATATCTAAGACTGTTATATATTAAATATATATTTACTATAAATATATTAAAGAACCATAATCATATGTATCATACCATATATTATTTACTTATTATCTTTTATCACATTTTTATCGACAAATATTTTTAACAATCACTGTTATATTAAATAAATACTATGTTTTTCATGTATGTTTTGATATGATTGTTTTGGACCCTTTTATCTTGTTATGGTTCCACAATATCCATTATTTTAAATATTATATAAATATAATATATATTCATTATGTATGTATTTATAGTGATCCATAAATTATAATGATTGAAAAATTAATTACATCATTCATAGAGATAGTACTCCATATGTCTGGAAGAATGTTTCTTTCATATTTTGATAGATAGAAGAAAAGGTAAATAATAATTTACAATTTAAGGATAATTATTATAACCTATATATCATATATATTAATTTATTCTATCTTTATTACCATTCATATAAATCCTAAATGAAAAATGAATCACATCACTTCATGGAGGTGGTTGTCCACATGTATGCATGAGCGACAATATCATTTTCCAATCGACTGGGTGGTAAGAAGGTATATATGGTATTTTAATTACATAAGAATATTTAGGTCATAATTATCATATATATTCATTATTTTTAAATTTATAACTATCCAATTGAAATGGTTATCAAAAATGAATTACACCACTATGTGGAGATACTTAGCCATTGGTACGCACGAGCGATGTTTTCTCTTTTTTATAGGATGGAAGAGATATATAATATGTTTTTATCATAATAATAATAACAACTAGGTATATTTCATATTATATATTTATTATTTTTGGATATGAATAACACATTAAGAGTAATTATAACAATAAATAGACTTGAAAGTGATATAAAAGATGATAACCTCCTCTTCAATTGACTTCCTTTAGATCACTTCTTAATATACCTAGGTTAGTCCTTTTTGAATTAATATAAGCTATGAAAAATGGATATTTTTGTTTATAAGATAAATTTATTACATTTTTTTAAGCAATATGGATCAATGTGGTGTGAATAATTAACGAAATGGGTACCCTTTAATAATTGAGGTGAGGAGAATTCTTGGAATTAATTAATGTATTAAGTAAATATAAATTATTTTTCATTCTCGAATTGATCCAAATTGATATAATTTGAATAAATGGTTAGTATAAGTTGAAACAACATAATATAATAAATTTTCTAAATTTTTTGGGTATGTTTTCACCCTTATATTTTGTTTTAACACACAGTTATCCCTTTTGACAATTACCACAATATTAAATTATTCCATCCCTTAAGGTTAATTAATATTACCATATAGAAAAAAGAACCATAAATGGAAAATGATTGATATATAAACCACATATAATTAATTTTTCTAAATGTATGTTTTTTAATAATTTGAAATCGTTTATTAATATAATATTTAACATAAAATATCATTAATGTCATTTTAAACCTTATTAATTTTAAATAATTTTAAATACATAAAAAAAAATGGTTAATTCAAATATAGTCCCTTAAAATACCCATATATGTAATATATATATATATATAGAAAATTAATGTGATACATTAAATCATTCAATTTTTATATCATTTAATATTTTTAAAATTATTTATTTTATTTTTAATTAATTGAATAAATGTTGTTTTTACGTTGTGTAATAATATAAGGTAATTAATGAATACCAAAAAAATTATAAATTAACAAAAATCATGGAAATAAGTTTATTATTCTTCAAATTTCAATTTACATATTTCCGCCACTTTTTTATCCCTATGTGAACATATAATGATATTTAAAACTAAGAGAGTGACATTTTCGATCTTTCATTTATTTAAATATTATATTCGGGATTTTCATATAAAAATGTCAATTTAAAAAATAAATTTTGAGACTTAGATGATAAGGTTGTAACTAAATTGTCTATATAAGAATAAGGAATAATAATTATGACCTTATCACTTAGTTTTTATATATATTATCTTGATTTACCATTTACTAATGTGATAAATTTTACCAAGGTTTCTATTCATATTGAACAAAAATACAAGGGGAATATTTACCAAATATGGACTTTATTATTCCAAATAGGGAATCCATTTTATAAAATTCTATTTATATAAGTGGCCCAAATTAATTTTAAAATAAATCCAAAAAAATGAAATGAAAAAAAACTATGTAAAATTCATTTTATATAAAAAATGTTTTTATACTAAATTCAATCAGAAAATTGATAATAATAAAGTCTGTGAAATTATTAATAATATAAGAGAAATAATATTATTTTGAATACAATTTAAAATCAAATGGAACATTTTAAAATATTGAAACAAAAATATAGTTTTAAATAGAAATTTATTTTTATTAATATTCACTAAGTAATCAATATATTCAGAAAAATCAAAAAAATTCACGCTATGATATTTTGATATGATTATTTCAAAAAAAATTATATGTTTATGATATAAAATCTCTATAAGTTCTATAAATTCATTTTAATATATGTTCATAAAAATCAATAAAAATCGTTTTGATTAAAACATAATTTTGAAGCATAATAAAAACATACTAAAAATTTAGTACTTATTTACTTAGAATTAATCATTGAATTTTTATTTAGAAATTCATTTTTATATTTATTAATTCAGTTATTAATATTCATACCTACCAATTCAATATATACAATATAAATAAATAATACTACCTTAATAATATATTATTGTTCATTTATACATGATATTGTGTTTCATGTACACTATTGAATATAGTGTTATTTTAAAATATAAAGGCGTGAAATATCCACCCCTCCTTATTTTATCCTCACAATTTGAAATTTTGTTCAATAATTAAGGGGTTTTCAATTGTAAATTACTTTTTGGAAAACACACATTGTAAAAAGTGTTAATAAAATTTCCTCTACAATGCTGGAAAGAGAAATAAAAAAGTCATCAAAAAATTAGGTTTCCAAATAAGAAAAAAACAATGGGAAGTAAAAATATAGATTTGGAAGAAATAACAGACACCCAAGGATTTATATAATGTTATATATGATAAGGTAATGAGAATGTTAACCATCACAAAACTATATTTCTACGATGGTTTGAAAGATCATTGATTTCGTGGTTTGAAAAGTAAATAGATAACATTCTAATTTCTAGGTCCTATTCCAAAAGTAAAAGGATTATTTTACTATCAAGATAAAATACTCAAGAAAATAAACTAATTTGATTTGTTTACAATTCTTAATAACATACTGATACTTTTTTTGTGATTTGATTAATTTCCAATTCATTTCTTATGCTAGCAAATGGATATTTGAGATAAATATTTTCATTCTTAATCACTTTTCACAAATCGTAAGTTCCATAATCATACCTTTAGTTAATAAAAATTAACCAAAACCAAAATTTCTAGCATATATTTTCTAATATGATAAATCATACTTAAATATCCAACAATATAACAAAATTTCATCTTATTCCATTCCATATTAAGATAACATTAAGGCTACTCCAAAATATGTCTTAAAAAATTAAAAAACCAAAATATGCAATAAACTCCATCATGAATTACTTCTTCATAAAATCTCAATCAAATTTAAGGTCTCAAGAACTACCCCAATTAATTATTCAATACAAATTAACTCAACATCTATAATATATTAAGGGTTATATTTCCCTTATTCATGTATTCTTAAAAAACCACATTTCCATTAAATTACTATTCTTAGTTACTAGTTTAATTCAAAAATATATTTCAAATCTTTAAATAAACATATTTTATTATAATAATTAAATGTTTTCATGATTCTTATAAGAATAATATCATTAATATAAAACATAAAAAACAAATTTCTCAAATCAAAATATAAAAACACTATAATACTGGAATTCGATAGCTGACTTTTTCAACCAACTATTTTAAAAAAAGAAATCATCCAAAAATCACTACAAAGTTACCTTAGGGGATATTTTCTAAAAACAACTCCTTGGAAATTTGTTTCCATATGAAAATAATTTCCACATATAAAAAATATTTCCCATCCTTGAGTCATTCCACAACCCATCTCTTTCCAATGTTCTGACATGAATTATATTGATCCATCGTCTATCTATGATCTCCACTACCCAATCTCTCATGAAAAAATATTATCCTAAAATTTATTGATTTAAAAACATATTATTATAAAATTAGTTAATAATATATCGTGTTAATTTGTTAATAATAATCACAATATATTTTACTTCATTTTTCATCCCATTTTGTTTCTCAAAAACAATACATTTTCAAAAACATTCAAGTTTAACATAGTTCCTTATAGTTCAAGCCATTGACTGAATCTAAAAAAGCATAGTAAGAGGTACAAAAATTGTAGTGGGAAACCATATTATCTCTACCATACCAAATTTTTAGAATGTTATCCTATAGTTGGTCAGCAGGTTATGTTACATAATCTATATTTTCCCAAATCTAATTCCCAGGGTTTCAACTAAACATACTCAGTTACCAACTGTAAAGACCACAATTCTAGTAGCCCAGATCTAGTGGATACATTATTACACTGGAACTAAATACCAGAGATCAAATCCAATAGTGCCGAATATTTTATTAGTCTAGTAAAACTGAATACATACTTGGGTTTCAAATTAAAATTGAAAACATTAATATAATATAATATTTTCATTGAGTATATTATTTTCACCTTTAGCATATTACTTCATATTAATTATAAAACTCATCCCGGTGTTCTAGGGAAAAGTAACCTAAGAAAGGGTTGAGGTAAGATTCTTATTAAGGGTGTACATATAGAATATTTAAATAAGTCATGAATAATATGTTAGGAAATAAATAATAATCAAATAATTTCATATAACTAATATCAAGAGCTAGAAATTTATCCATAGATATCATAAAAAATCAAATAATCACATGGAAATGAATAAGTAATTTCATAATTAGGGAATTCATAATTTTTAACATCTGAACCCATCCATCGTATCCTCTTACTAAGACATCTAAAATACTATAAAGTCTTTGTGCCTATATATCTACATAAATGGGTATGGCCGAAGCCAAAACTAAATCTAGTTTTTCTCATTAGAGCTATCGATCCATTGAGTGGATATAGTGAGATCCTCCCATCACATATTAATTCTAATTTAGTCCTCATATGAAATATTTGAGACATAAGTGAATTAAATATCAATATTGAAAAAATACAACCCTAAATGTTAATATTATCCCATAATTGTAATCCATAGAGAGTAATATAGTGAATCGTATCAAAATATTACATTGTCATTCAAATTGATAATAAAATATGTAAATAAATATGGTGGATTATATCATAAGACTATAACCTCATTAACCATAATATTCCAAAAAAATATGTGGACATATATTAAAATACTTTCAGAAGTTCACTGGAATTTTTCTTTAGGAAAATAACATTATTCACATTAAAAACTCTTATTTAAAATATAAAAATTTCACAAATATTAAGGAAAATATTTTCATTGAAAATAAACAAGTAAAATTTTAAAGAAAACTTAAAAAAATTTATATTTCCTAACTATAGTAAATTTATTTCATGTTTTATAAGTTGAAAACATTCCATTCATACTTTTGTACAAATATCAAAAAATACCTCGTTTGGAAAACAACAAGATGATTCCTTTTAAAAAATATTAAAAAAGTATAACATTTTTAAAAACGTAAATAGAAAATAATTTTAGAATAGTAAAAATATTATTTAAACCATTTGAGAAAAATATGGATAAGGAATGAAAATATTCCCTAGTAGATATTTTAAAATAAATAATCTCAAATAATGTTGAGTTTATGAAATAAACCGTTACGTCAAGTCTGATTTTCTTTCATATGTCTTCGATAATCTAGTATAATAAATAGATATATTTTATAAATCTATTATAGAAACATAATCATATATATCATACCATATAATATTTACCTATAATCATTTTTCACCTATTTGTTAATAATTCTTTGTTAAAATCACTATTATGGGTAACAAATGCTTCATTTTTCAGGTATGTTTTGATATGATAGATTCAGTCCTTTTATATTTATCAGGGTTAAATAATCTCTAGTATGTTAAAAATTATATAAATATCATATATATTCCTTATATTTTTATTTATAGTAATCCACAAAATATAAATTTAAAAAAATGAATTACGCTATTCCTATAGACGATACACCAAATGTAGGCATGAATGGTTCTTTCACATTTTGATGGATAGAAAAATATTATTATTAAAAATTAAACAATAATTATTATATCATATATAACTTATATATTCATTAATTTTACACTTATTATCATCCATGTATATCATAAATGAAAAACGAATCATATCGCTTCGTGGAGGTGGTAGTCCACAAATATGTAAGAGGTATACTATCATTTTACAATTGATTAGATAGTAATAAGGTATATCTTATATTTTAATGTTATAATTATATTTATATCGTTAATGTCATATATATTAATTAGTTCCATATTTTTACCTAAAAAGTGAAATAATAATAAAAAATGAATCACCATGCTATGTTGAGACAGTAAGTCATATGTACGCATTAGCGTTGTTTTTGCTTTTCATACGACGGAAAATAGTTGGAATATGGTTTTCCCATAATAATAAAAGAAAATTATATTTATGATTTTTATGTTTTTATTTTAGTATGGTCGCAACACTTTAAGAGAAATTTAATGATGAAATAGACTTGAATGAATCGGTAAAGACGGTTACATCTTTTTTGGTAGACATCCATTGGAACTCTTCTTAAGGGACCTCCGATAGGTATTTTCAGATAACTAAAACCTGTAAAACATATATAAGGGTGTTTTTAAGAGAAATGGGATGTTATTGGATGATCTAGAAGGCTCAAAGTTGTGTGAATACCTGAGAGAGGGGTGTCCTTTTATAATTGAGGGGAGGGGAATTTTTGGAATTTCATAAATTGTTATATTATTATAAATTATTTATCAGTGCTAAATAAATAAAAAATTAGATTATTAGAAGATAATATAATTATAATATTTTATCCTCTAATACAATAATATTTGGAAAATATTGCGTATTTTTTCATCTTTACCATTTAGTTTTAACCCTCCTTTAACTCTTTTTACAATTACTATAGTATCATATTGTTTCATCATTTAAGGTTCATGAATGTGGCCATATGAGGAAAACCAACACATAAGTGGACCATGATAGATGTATATAACCATATGAAATTAATTTGGTGTGATCAATTTTTTTATTTCAATTTGAAATCATTTTTTAATTTATAATTTATCATAAAACATCATTATTGAAATTTTTAACACTATTAATTTAATTTAACATTAAATACATAAATAAAAAAAGGTGATTCGAATATAATCATATATAATCCACCTAATATGTTATATGGTCCAATAAAATTCACTGTAAACATTATCTAATTCCAATTATTTCACATTTATTTTTTTTAAATCATTTATCTTATTTTATATTAATTTAATAAATATCGTTTCAACATTGTGTAAGAATTTAAGGTAACTATTTAATAAATAAAAAATATAAATAAATAACCATCATGAATATATATTTATTATTCCCATAATATATATTTATATTCATTCACAAATAGTTTTTTTTCAAATATGAACATGATAGATATTTAAAAATGGGAGTGTTAAATTTTGTAACTTTCTTTGATTTAAATATTATACTTGTTATTTTGATGGACCAGTGTTCATTAAAAAATATATAATTCAAGAATAAGGCGATAAGGGATTAATTGTATTTATAAAACAAGAATAATTATGAAAAAGTATGACCATATCACTTAGTATTATCTTCGATTAACCTGGTTTACCCTATACCGAGGTGATAAATTTTACCAAGGTCACTATTCATATTGACCAAAAATAAAAGGGGATTATTTACAAAATATGAACCTTCTAATTAAAAAAATGGAATTCATTTTATAAAATTTAATTTCTATAATTTATAGAAATTACTTAGAAAATAAATTTGGAAAATTCTACATATAATTATTTTCCTAAAAATGCCTTTCAAGTATATAATAAAATAATCACAATATAATGAATTTTAATAATTTTACAATAAAATTTAATATAACTAATTTTTTTAATAATATAATATATCAAATTTTATTTTTCAATAATTTTACAACTAAATGTTACTTTTAAAATATTTTATACAAAATTATAGTTTTCAATAAAAAAAAGATATTTTTTACTATTTAAGGAAAAATAATTCTTTTGAAAAAATCAAAACATTTCACCCTAAACTAGTTTTGATATGAGGATTTAAAAAATGATTAAATTTTTATGATATAAAATTTATAAAATTTATATAAATTTATTATAATATTTACTCACAAAAAGAAATAAAAATCATTCTTAAAGAAAATATATTTATGATCATAAAATAATAATACTAAACATTGAGTTCTTATTTACTGAACAACAATCAGTAAACTTATTTTCAGTAGGTAATTTATAGATTTAATAAATTAGTTAATTCAATCCATACCTGAGAATAAATTTCTAGGTAATAATTAAATAATAATATTCTAATAATATATTACAGTTTGTTTAGACTTGATGTCCAATATTGTGTACGCCATTGAATATATCATTCTTTTAAAATTTCAGGGTGTTACAATCATAGTTCCAACATTTCTTAAGATATTTGATCATCTTAATTTTATAAAATTTATTTTATCATTCATCACATAATGTTCAGCCATAATACATTCTCTAATAAAAATAACAAATACTTTAGTTATGTTTAGGACATCAGTCTCTAATTTAACAGGAAATACCATTTCTGTGAATTTTATTAATGAAATGAGTTTTATTTTTATATTATTTACCAACCTCAATTATTTTATAGAATTAATAGAAATATCAATTAGTTTTGAAAAATGAAACCCTTATCCTGGGTACCAAAACACTTATTATTTCATAAGAATTATATCAATATGTTTACATTCAGTAGTTTAAATAAATACTCTTTCCAAGGACAGATATAAAAAGAAAAACTAAAATCTCAAACTCATTCAAAAACATTAATTTTGGTATATACATTAAGGGAATTATTATAATCATAACCTATTTCAACTAGAAGAAGGTGATATGACTCTTCCTTACTGTATAATTTTTTATTGATGGTTTACTTATTCATATATCTAGGTTGTTTATAATGATAATAATAGATAACATTTTCCCTTTATTTAGTCTAAATCATCGTACTTTGACTACCATTCCTCACAACAATACTCTTTCTATTAACCTTGAAATAAGTTTTAGAGTGAATGTCCTTAAATAGTAATTAAGGCTATACATTATTTAGACTTAATGAGTATTTTTCATACATTATTGTATCATAAAAATATTAATTTAATTTTTCAGAGAATTTGATAAAATAATAACATGTAATTGATTTCAATCTATATAATATATATTTGAAAAAAAAGAAAATTCTTATAAAATTTGTTAATGTGATCCTATAGTGTAGTTTATTTTTACATATTAATAGTATATAATTTCATCATTTTATAAAGTCTACAAACTTGTTATTTGATCATTTAAAAGAGTTTGAGTTAAAACCAGATAACAATTTTATTTTATGCATATGTGTAGTGCCCCCAGACATGCACTCTTAGATCTATTTCTAAAAACACACCACTTATAATGATGTATTTGATCCACATATTATATTTTCTTTAAAACATAAACAATATAATTAAATTTTAGTTTAGTGTTTTAGGGAGTGATGATAAAACAAAAACTAATAAAACCTTGGAATTTCTCACCAAATGGATACTTTTATCCCAACTATATAAGAAGGAATTAAATATATATTGAGTTTTCAATGTCAACCATATATTTTCTACACAAGATACTCTCTTATGGCTAACATACTTAATTATTTCTTTTATAACCTAGTGAAATAAAAAACATAAGTAAGGGGTGAGTCTAGATTCACAATAAGGGAATAATCAAATTAAATCCTAATGGTGACATGAATTATACAAGTTAGGTGGAATAAAATGATATCGTATATAGAATGAATCCAAATAATGGGAGGATGACATCAGAAAATGATATCATAAAACATGGATTAAATATTGATCAGGATATAAGATCATGGATTATTAGGAATGTGAAAAATAATATAAACATGAAATTTTAATCACAATTCAATGATCCATTTATTGATACATAACAAAATTTTCTTTGATAACTTCCCTCCCACCATAGTTAGTAAGGCCTACATCCCAGAACTATGATATATCATGAGATAAAGACATTTCCCAATTTTTTGGAGGGATATATAAGTTTTATTCCACTCATCATTTAACATGTAGATACATCTGTGTGCGACATGATAATCAAACATAATATTATAAAGAACCCGGGGAAATAAAATGGGTTATATATCTTTCAAATGGAATCATGTAAAATAAAGAATTGATAATTCTATCAAAAATCATAACATATTAACCCATAGAAAATAAATGTGTATCCTTTACTTTAGGTATCGTTATAGGTAAATACAACTCTATAAATATGATTAATCAAAATGTATTTACACTATATAAGAAAAGTATATACGTTACAACAACCCAAAATTAAATTAATGGAAATTGAATTCTTATAATTATCTAATATATTATAAACCACATAAAATCACCTTGAAAACTCAAATAAAACTTTATAAATGAATAATTACTAAAATAAGAGGTATTTCAAGAAATTAAGGAACCTATAACAATGGAATAG
This sequence comes from Viscum album, assembly GCA_963277665.1. NCBI lineage: Eukaryota > Viridiplantae > Streptophyta > Magnoliopsida > Santalales > Viscaceae > Viscum > Viscum album. The sequence goes on from OY728119.1 coordinate 2,049,708,909, forward strand.
AAATGTGACCTTTGGAATATTAACATGACTGTTACGAATAGTAATCCTGCTAGTAAAATAATAACCCCAGCTATAAAATTATATATAAAATTTAGGCATCTTATAAATGATAAAATGATAAAATGATATCATATTATATGTAAATAAATATGTCGAAAAAATATTAATTACTTGTAGATACTTTTATAAAACATAAATGATTATTTATAATATTATAATTAATATAATTATTTATAAGAACGTTTATTTTATTAAAATATATTCATATATTAACATTTTTTTGTCTTATGATTATAATAAAATTTTATGTGGCCTTAATTAATTTTTCAAAGTGTTATAAAATCAATTATAATTTTAAAATTATTATTTTCTAAGAAAACATGGTTTTAATCAAAAATAAAATTTCACTTATTTAGAAAATTATTTTCATCAAATGGAGTTTATTTTTTTATTTTGTATGTTGAAAATTTGTTAGGGTGAATTTTTTGGATTTTTATAAAATAATTGAATTTTTAGTGAACAGTAAAATATGATAGTTTATGATAAAAGATAAATACATGTTTTTTTAATGTTAATTTAATTATAATTTTAAGCCAAATATTTCAAACTATACTTAATTATTTTATATATTTAGTGATAATGATCAAACAATTCATAGTCTTCATCTAAAATAATAAACTAACAAATAAAATAATGGGAATATACCCTTATCATTTTATATAAATACGTCCTCACACCAACTCTTCTTCTCAAAATTCTAAATCTATGATGGTTGTCTAATTTATACCAAATCCTCTTCTCATTACCCTCCTCCACCTCTAGGAGCCATTGGTCTCAACAAAATACTAAAACCAATCCCCCTAATGTGGTTCTCACCTTGGGCCTCCAGTTTGGGCTTGGAGTCCTTAAGGCCTTCGGGCCACCCAGGCCTTCAGGTTAGTAGAGAATTCGGGTCGCTTTTAAGGGTTTCGGGCCACCTTGAGGCCTTCGTTCCACATAGAGTTTCCCTAGACAAACTCTATAAAAAAGAAGCAGCCCTAGAGGAGGATTACGAGAAGGTGCACTCACCAGAGTAGAACCAAAATGATTGGGATAGAATGAGAGGGTATGGATACACCATTGGGAAAAGACAATGCATGCACAAGATGCATAGCCAGATGGCCATGTGAAGGTGGAGAGCTACCAACATGATGCAGATACTGGGAAGGGGTAGTTCCTTGTAGTAATAGTTAGGTTGAATTCTCTAAGACCTTCGGGTCATGTAATCTCTCTAACCTACAGAAAATGTAATCACATAAGCCTATGTGTCTTGTAATGTTTCCCCCTCATCTCTTGAAAGGGGGTTTATCAAAAATAAATGAAAAATAGGCCTTCGGGCCATTCAGGCATGGACGATAATTCAAGAGGTAAAATCCTCTTTCATTTCTTTTAATTTATATTAAATTTATTTTATTATCTTATCCTCTCCTCAAATCCACTTATTAAAGTTGCATCATAACTAAAATATCTTAAATATTTTTTAATGTTATTATGTTAATGGAATAACCCATCATCATACCCCTTCTCCTTTCCCTTTTATTCTAAAATGAAAACTTGATCTGTGATGTGTCGATTTATCGTCATCATGGATGATGCATGTTTATTTTCCTATACTAACTTCATGGATGGTAAAAACCATTATAAGTTAAAACATATTGTAAAATGTATGTTATAACATTTATTTGTTTTGGAACCAACATATATAAAAAATATCAAATAATAAAACAAAATGATTTCATTGTGATTGAAAACTACCTAAATTAAACTAAACGGTTATCATTAACATTATATCTAATGATTTAGAAGTATATATAGAAAAAATAATATATAACACCATTTAAACTTCTATAAGATCATTAATAATATATAATATATGGATAAATATTTTTACTAACTTTGATAATCCCCTTTTTATGGTTTAGGGATAACCTTTACAAAGTCCATAAACCAAGGGGCACTACACCATAATACAACACCCTTTCAGGTCTAAGTACCAAATTCCTAGTAGAAAATACCCACTTAGATGATGATAATATTTTTGAATAATAGTAACTGATATGAAAATATTTCTAGAAAACAAATCACAATACACAAATACATGGGGCTAATGCCGATGACAAATCCATAAACTCTTATTATTCCAAATTTGAGGGCATTTCTAGTGGTTTCTTCTTGATCAAACCTCATCTAGGACTATACGTTGGTATTGGGCCCAAAAAAAATGTTGAATATAATCCATCTATTGAATCCCATTTCTCATTCACCACACACTCATTGCAACATTTTCCCACTACATAATTCTCGAATGAAACCCTCATGTCGCGACTGTCACAGAACGCAAAAGCCCTCCTACTGCTCACTTATTAGACCTACACCACCCCTCTTAGACCCCCATCACAACCATCAGAGCCCCACCTCAGTTGTTACTGATTGTGATAGATACTACCTCTACTGTCTTCTATTTATCACACCACCCATCAAGACTCCCTTCACCTCCAATGAGGAACCATTATCCATCACCAATCAATCCACCCTTGATCATGCCCCTTCCACCGTCACCCACTACCACACATCCCACCACTGTTCTTCACACCCTACTACCCCTTTATATGATTACCTAAATTTTATTTGGGGCTGTCTATATTTGATTATAGGTTGATGAGGTATTATAGGGATTCTTATTTTCCTAGTCCAAACACCAAATTCTTAATAACATATAATCTCAATTCTAGAAAATTATCCCCATTCAATAAAAACTTCCATACATTTATACAATCAAACTGATCATGAAAACAAATAAAATGAACACTCCCAAGTAGTGAAATTGATCATTATAACAGATTAAAATGTCTAAAAATGAACTTCAAAAAATTATAATGAATCAAATATAGAATAGGTTCTATATTTTTTAATTAATGAATCTAAAATTATTATCCATCACATTAAAGTGGACAATGTGTTCAGACATAAGGTAAGAGGATTCTCAAACCCCATTTCCTTTTTTGGGTTATTCCCCTTTCATTCCAAATTATAGTATGTAGGTTCTTTTTAATATTCCTCATATATATTTTCATTTTCCTTACATTTTCATTTCTATAATATTCATGTTTTCAATCTGATTTTACAAAAAATGAAAATATTTTCCCAAAATACCACTTCCTTCTAAAAACCCATATTTTACTTATCCTGATATTATTTCTTCTTCAATCAAGATTGATTATTCTTATACCAATTATGTTACTCCATTTTTTTGTAACACAAAATCTTATCCATGAATTTATTCTTTATGAAATTATAATGAAACCCATTTTCTTTTCCATGGGTTATTTTATGGAAAATATTTTTAAATGTTCAATATGGGATTCTTGATAAAGTAAATTTTATAATAAGATGGGAGTGTTCAAAATTATATAGTGCTCTAATGCCTTGGAAAAAGTGATGAATCTCATTAGATAATGTGAAATATGTGTGAACATGATTTTATATATTTTCACAATGATGATGTTATGATTATTCACATATTCCATGCATGAACATGATGCTACATTGGTTTACAACTATGTGTGGTATTTGAATAATGAGACATAAAGTTTCATTTTTATGAATTTCCACATTCCATGTTGTTTTTTAATGGTTCATATCCTGATTATTATGTTGATGTTATGATGATGACTATTCTCACACATGTTTCATGTCTCTTATTCACCATATTTCTATGCTTTTATCTCACCCATTATATTTATGTATATCCCCAGGTTAACACTTGTAAAAAGGAGAACAATAGGGTCAATAAGAGGCTAGAGAATAAGTAATTAAATAAGTATCTATGTTTTCTTCTTTAAATTTAATATATTCTCCTAATTTTCTCAAGACACTAAAACTTTGGTTCCTAGTATTGTAATACTATTATGTTATTTATGTTTAAAATTATGTAATAGTTATGCAAGAAAAGATAGAGTCTCTATAGTTGTTATCATATAATGGTTTTGTTAATTTGGGAATTAGGATTAGATAACCTTAGTGAAAAACATTAGTATGATACTATGTATATGTAAGCACCCTTGAAGATTGGTTTTAGAAAATGCTAAACATAGGTATCCCATAAGATATGTCCTTAGTGTTAATTTAAAAAACTAATAAATTTCTTATTGATGACTTATTTATATTCATTTCTTTAAATCCATTTCTATTTTATACAATTGTGTGAACCATGAGAAACTAGGTCAACAGCCCATGTGAGGGGAAATTCAGAGATTTCCCAAATAGCACCCCCAACGCTTAGGGTGGTGGAGTTCAAAATTTTATGGAAATGCTTACCCAACCGACTCAATCCATGAAAAATAACTGGAATAATATGGAATGTTCTATTTCACCAAAGCGGTAATAACTAGATATAGATTCTTTTATATATAAATTACCACTAACATTTAATGGATCTCTTAATCCACTAGTCATAAAACATTAGGGCAACTAAATATAGAATATAATTTTTGTTATTCATTGTTTTAATATGTAGAATGTCAATATGGTCAATTATCATTTTGATTGATAGGCATATTAATGGTGTTCATTGATTAAGAACACCAAGAAAAATGATGAAATAGAAAAGATGGAGTGGGAAGACTTTAAGAAAAAAAATTTAACACATATTTCCCTGGAACTCATTCATAAAATATAGAGAGATAATTATTAGATATTATGAAAAAGTTAGGTGAATCTGTTGTGGAATATAAAGAAAAGTTCCCTTGTATTTCATGGTACACCTTAGGTTTTTTTAGCAATAGTGATTGAAAAATAGATACAATCTTTAGGATTTTAAAACCAAACCATTTAAAGGCTCTAGGAATTAGAGACTTCGATAGTTATGAAGAATTTTTTTATGTTCACTCGATGTGGATATAGAGTTTGGAGAGTGGTATTATGAATATGGTGATATGAAACAAAATAAGAAGTTTAAAGATAGTGGATCTAGTGAAAAATGTGGAAATAAAACTCAGCCACTCACATGACGAAAAGGTGGGAAGAAGAATCATGGGAATTTCCTCAACGGAATGAGGAAATGCTTCAAGTTTTGTATAGAAGCCCACTAATCTCGTCAATTATGAAGGGCCATGAGGAAGTTGGACATTGTGGTGGAATAAAAATGATCACCATATATAGATCAATTATTTTCTTATAGGGATCAAGGGAACTATGAAAGATAGTGCACTAAACCTCAAGTCCTTTTGAGTAATCCGCATCAATATCCACTGAAGCCAATGGTGAAAGGGAAAGCTTATGCCATCACAGTTGTGAAGGATGAGCCTGACAATGATGTGGTGATAGGTATGCTAGTTATTCATTCAAGAATAGTAACCAAACTATTTGATTCTAGTTCTACACATTATTTCATATCTTCCAAGTTTAGAATAACTATTCAAACACCACCTCAAAATATATAGGATGAGTTATCTATGAGACTATAAATGGGGAAATTATTAAATCTAATTTATATAACTACTAGTGGTTAATATTTGTGGATAGAACCTCTCAAAAAATATAGTATTGCTTTATTTGGTGGATTTTTATACTATATTGGGTGTGGATTCACTATATTTATACAAATTCAACATTAAATGTCATTAAAGGTAGATAAATATTCACATCTCGATGTATTCTCCAATTCTGTACAAGTGTAAAGAGTAGCATGAATCTCCTTCAGAATCATTGTATCATATGTGGATATTATTTCCTTATGAGCCATCATATATAGATCAAATGATTGAGACAAAGTAGAGAATCATGATTGAATAAATTCCCAGTATAATTGACTACACCAATGTGTTCCCTGAATTATTTTTTGGTCTGCCTCTTGACCAAGAGGATGAGTTCCTCGTAGAACATATACATTAATGTCAGCCTATATCAAAGACACCATATAGAAGGTCTACCATTGAGTTGGTGGAACTGAAGAATAATCTACAAGAGTATATATACAAGAGTTTATACTCTAAAGTTCTTCACCATGGGGTGCACCAATAGTCTTCATCATGAATAAGGATTGATCAATGCTCCTCTACATTGATTATCATGAGCAAAAAAAATCATTTTACAGAACAAGTATCCCCTTCCATGGATAGATGGAATGTTTGATCAACTACATGATTCCAAGTATTTATCTAAGTTGGAACTTCGATGGAGATATCACTAATTAAAGGTGAGGAAGGAAGATATTCTGAAGTCTACCTATCGAATGTGGTATGTACACTATGAGTTCATATTTATTCCCTTCAGACTCACTAATTCAATAAAAATGTTCATGGATTTAATGAATATAGTATTTAGATATTATATTTACAAATTTGTGCTAGTCTTTATCGAGGAAATTCTGATATACCCCTAGTGTAGGGGGAGCATGAGGAGAATTTGAATACTACTCTAAAGACATTTATAAGGGAGAAAAATTATGAAAAGTATAGTGATTGGGAGTTTTATATTGAGGGAGTATCTTTCTTGAGGCATGTTATCACCACCAAAGAAATATATATGGATCCTTTTAAGAAAAAGGAAATTGAATAGTGAATGAGTCTAGCATCTATAACAGAGATCCGTAGTTTCCTTGGTCTCGTTGGGTATTACTAATAATTTTGGAAGACTTTTCATGATTTCAAAACCCACTAAACAAGTATACTAATAAGGGAGAAAATTTTAGACCACTGGATATGAAGATTGCTTCAAATATCTTAAAACGAGGATTATCACCACACTAGTACTCACACATCCAATAAGTGGTGAACTCTATGTGGTATATATCAATGATTCAAATAATGGATTAGGTTGTGTGAGGATATGAAATGATAAAGTGATAGCCTAAACCTCAATTCAATTCAAAATTCATGAGAATAACTATCATATGCATGATTTGGAGTTCGAAGATGTGATCCTCCTACTAGAAGTATGGTGTCATTATTACTATGGGGAGAAGTGTAAAATATATACTAATCATAATAACCTCAAATATATATTCTCATATAAACATATTAATATGTTCATGTAAAAATGGTTAGAACCCATCGATTATTACGAATGCCCAATCCATTACCATCTTGGTAAAGAAAAAATGGTTCTTGATGTTGTAACTATAAAGGATCTTATATATTTATCAATGATGATAATTGAGAAGGATCTAATATTATTAGACCTATAAATAATGGACATGGGAATCATTAATTAATGAACATCATTAATCTTTTCTCAAATGGTTGTTCAACCACCCTTTATGGAGAAAATATTATGCTTAAAAATTATGGGTAAACTCTGAAAAAAAAATAATATATAAAAATGTGGAAACCCATAGAGTTCAAAATCGATTAGGATGGAGAATTAAGATTTTGTTCACAATTATTTATACCATCCAATCCATAGATTGATAAAGAGATTATTAATTATGCATATAGATCAGCCTTCTCTATTCACCCAGGGAGCACATGGATGTATTTATATCTTCGAGATCACTATTGGTGTGAAAATATGATGATTGATATTACTGAATATACATAAATGTTCCTAGTATGTTTTAAAGTGAAGGCTGAAAGAAGAAGTGTAATGGTATTATTAAACTATTATCTATACCAACATCTATGTGGGAGAAAATTTCCATAGACTTATTCACTGGACTTCTAAAGATATGTAGAGGGAATAACTCTATATAGTTCATTATGGATCATCATACAATGACAACTCACTTTATAACAATTACATAGGTATTATAAATATATCATCTTGCACGTTTTTATATAAGAGAAGTGGTATGGCTGCATGGATTACCAATATCAATTATAATCTAATGTGATATGATATTCACCTCTATGATTTGGAAAAGTCTCCAAAATTCTCTAAATATTGAGATGTACTTCAGTACTTCCTACCATCCTCAAACTAATAGTCATTATGAACAAAATATTCAGGCATTGTAATATATGTTGAGATCATGTTCTGTGGAATTCAAAGGAGGATTGGACCAACATCTGCCTCTGGACGAGTTCTCTTACAACAATATTGTCAACTAGAGTATCCAACTGGCACCTTATGAATCCTATTTTGGGAAAAGATATAGAACAATGGGGTGTTGTGATGAAGTTGGTGAACATATGCTTCTAGGACCTAAAATGGTCAAAGAAATGATGGAAAAGGTGAAAACCATTCAACAACACATCAAGGAAGACCAAGTCAACAAACGAGCTATGTATACAGTCATCGACAAGACCTAGAGATTGAGGTTGGAGATATTTTATTCCTTTATATATCTCCTTGTAAGAGGATCATCAGATTTGGGAACAAAGGAAATTTGATTCATAGGTACATCGTCCCCATAGAGATTCTTGATCGTGTCAACGATGTAGCCTATCGACTAGCACTTCCACCTACCATGTCACAAGTAAACAATGTATTCCATGTATCCCTCTTGATGAATCACAAACCAGACCCCTGACATGTACTTAATCGAGAGGTGGTACAGTAGGAAACTGATCTATCTAATGAGGAGAAGTCAGAGAAGATCTTATACTACAGAGATAACAACATACAAAACAATACTACTCACCTAGTCAAAGTACTATGGTAGAATCATAAGCATAAAGAGACAACATGTGATCTAGATGAAGCGATGAAAGATAAATACTCTAACCTATTTATGTAAAATTAAATTTCAAGGTAGAAATTTCATTAGGTGAAAAAATGCAATGACCCAAAATGTTATCAAATGAAATAACCTTCTTATAATTATGGAATATATTTTATACCATGTAAAATCACGTTGAGAACACAATACAAACTTTATAAATAATTAATCATATAAATAAGAGTCATTTCTAGAAATTAAAGAACCTATACTAAGGGAATAGTAACTTCACCAATGGAATAGTAATGCGGCCATTAAGAATAGTAATCTGGCCAATAGAATAGTAACCTCACCTATAAATTATAAATAAAATTTAGATATCTTATAAATGACAAAATTATATAATTATATCATAGTGTAATTAAAAAAGATATTTTTTAAATATTATAATTACATGTTGGAATTTTTAAAAAACATAAATGTCTATTAATAAATAAATAATTAAAATAATTATTTAAAAGATATTTTATTTTAATAAAATAAATTAATAAATTAGAATATTATTTTTATATGATTATAATATAATTTTTTTATACATTAATTAATGTTTTAAAGTGTTTTAAAATCAGTTATAGTTTTAAAATCAATATTTTCTATGTAAATGATGACTTTAATTAAAAATATAATTTCTCATATCTAGAATATTATTTTAATAAAATTGAGTTCCTCTTTGAATTATAATCATTGAGAAATGGTTGGGGTGAATTTTTAGTAATTTTTAAAAATTCTTCATTTTTTGTGAAGAGTAAAATATGATAATTTATGATAAAAGCTAAATACATGAATTTTTAGACATTGTTGATGTAAGTCAGATGAAAGACCAAAATATCGAACTACACTTTATTATTTTAACATATATAGTTATAATGTTTAAACTATTCATATTCTTGAGCCAAAATAATAAACTAATGGATAAAATAATGAAAAAATACCCCTCTCCTCACGTAAAACTACCACCCATCAACACCACTTATCCTCACAACTCCAAATCCTTTAATCTTATCCAATTATTTCCCAATACACTTACCAAGACCCTACCTCACATTTAGGTTCCTCTTGTCTCAACAAATGACCAACACCAATCCCCCTATGGTGGTTCTCAAGGAGCAGAATAATGAGCTAAAACCCTCTTTATTTTCTTTTAATTTCTTTTCCATTTCTTTTCTTTTCTTATCCTCTCCTCACCTCAAATTATCCAAGTTTCATGATAATTCCTTTATCTTAAATATTATATAATTTTATTATGTTAATGGGATAATCAATCATAACACCAATTCTCCTGTCTATTTTATTCTAAAATGAAAACATTATATGAGATGCGTCAATTTACAATCATCATGGGTGATGCGCTTTTATTTTACTATACTTCCTTCCAGGATGGTCATAAAACCATTATAATTATTTAAATATAATTTAAAATATATGTTATAACCTTTTTTTATGTTTTTGAACTAAAATATGTAAAAAAATATATAATAATACAACAAAATGATTTGTAGTGATCGAAAGCCGCCAAAATTAATATAAACGATTATCATTAACATTATATCCTATAGTTAATCCTCGTATTTGAAAAAATATACATAACACCATTTAAAAATTTTAATGTTTATTAAATCATATAATCTTAATTATTTAAATTTATCCACATTTTACTAAAACATCCATATATGTATACAAGCGAATCGACCATGAAAATCAAGAAAATGAACACTCAAAAACAATGAAATTGAACACTATAACTCATAAAAATGGAAATAAATAAACTTAATGAAATTATATTGAATCAAAAACATATTAGGTTATAGATTTATTAATTGAATAAATTTGCTTTTTTATCTATGACATTAATGTGATTAAATCTTCAAATATAATGTATAGGGAATCTCAAACCCAATTTCTTTGCTTGGGGTTATTACTCATTGATCTAAAATTTCCGAGTGGATTTTATTTTAATATTACTCAAATATAATTTTGTTGTTCTTACCTTTTAATTTATGGGATATAAATTCTTCCAATATTATTTAATGACAAATGAAAATATTTTTCCGAAATAACTATTCCTTTTAAAAACACATCTTTTACTTCATTTGAGATTGTTTCTTCTTCAGTCAAGATTGATGATACTTATACCAAGTATGTTATTCCATTTTAATTTTTGAAAACCAATATTTTATCCATTAATGCACGATTTATGAAATTATCTTCAAAACTATTTTCTTTTCCATGGGTTATTTATTGAAAATATTTTTATACGTTCTATGTGCCATGCATGACTATGTAAATGTTATGATATGATAGGCATGCCCAGAATTATGTAGAAATCCAATATAGGGGTAAATTTATTTATCTCATTAGATAATGTATAATATCCATGAGCATTATGCTATATTTTTTTTAACAATTATTATGTAATGATGATGCACATATGTCATTCATGAACATGATGTTAGATTTGTTCACACCAATGTGTGGTATTTGACCCCTAATTCATAATGATTCATTTTTATGAATTTCCACATTCCATGTCCTTATCTAATTATTCCTATCATTATTATGATTATTATTATTTTCACCCATGTTTCATGTCTCTTATTAATCCACTTACTGGGCTTTTAGGTCTCCCCTTCTTTTGATGTATATCCTCATGTGAATAATTTTACTAAGGAGAACAAGAGGGCCAATAGGAAGCTATAAAATAATGAATTAAATATTTTTTTTGTTTTATTATTTAAATTGTATATATTTTAATAATCTTACCTAGACACTAAACATTGGATCCAAGTTTTTAATATTATTAATTTCTTTTTCTTTAAAATTATGTAATAATTATGTACAAAAAGGTATGATCGTTATAAATGTTTTAAAGATTAATTTCCCTAATAAATTTAAGTATTATACATCTAGGTGAACGGATTTCAATAAATATAATTTAACAAATTCCCATCATAGGGGAAGGAATTTGTTGAAAATCATGCATATTTAAGTGGATGATTAGGCAAGAAAAAAACAGTAATGGATCATCCCATTGATGTACAAGAGAAGTTCATAATACTTCTAGATGAATAGGGTGGATGGTATCATTTGATGAATACTCATGATCGAGAATACCACATAAATGAAGAAAACTATTAAAATAATTTGTAAAATTTCATTGAAAATACAATTTTTATTATCATTTAAAAACTTTTAATGTGGATGATTTTATTAAACCATGAGAATATGATTTGACCTTTTAAAAGGTCAAAATTGCGGAGAATAAGTCTCTTAGAAAATAAAAAAGGTGTCCAAAATATATTTTCACATGAAAATGTGTAAAATATATTCCTTCCATAAAAAATACCCTGTTTGAAAATTATTAACTATATTATATTTTAATTTTTTGAAATGTATTTAATATTGTTGAAAATAAGCTTAGAACAATTTGGAATTAATGAATTTTAGAATATTTAATAACATTACATTAAATTATAAAAAATTTTAAGACTAAAAATACGAAACTTATTTTATTTTTTTAATATTTTTAGTGAAACCCACATCATTAAAAAGTTAATGAAACCTTTCATTGATAATAGGTGTAGAGAATTATAAAGGTGGCTTGTAAAATTATCCAGAACACTTTAAATTGGAAGAAATAGATATGGAAGATAAATATCCATTAAAAAGTATAGGATTTATTATTATCAATAAAATTTTTAACACCCTGATATTTTAAAAAAAATAATGTATTTGATAGCTTATACAATCGATAACATTGAGACTAAACAAACCACAAAATATTATTATTGAAAAATGATTGTTATAACATAGCTAGTGAATTGAAGTGTACGAATAGGATTAACATCATTTTTAAATATTTATAAAGAATCTACTCAATAAAAATTAATTTATTAATACTTTGTAAATAAGTACACAATTTTTAGTAAATTTTTTTTATGCTTCCGAAATTTGTTTTCCTAGAAAATGATTTTTATTAATTTTTTGAGAAATATTATAAATAGTTTTGGGAAATTTTAAGCATTTTATATTAAAAAAATAATATAATTTATAAAATCATCTTATAAAAATTATATTATGGTTAAATTTTCATATTTTTCTGAAAATATTGATTTTATAGTTAATAGTCAAAATATTGATATTTTTTGAAAACTATATTTTCTTCATGAATTAACTATCTAAAATTTTGTTTTAAAAATACTTAAAATAAAATTTTCTTTTATTGTGATATTAATAATAAAATTAAGTTCATTTGAATCAATTTTATTAATTTAATTTTATGAATTCATTTCATCAATATTCTTAAAATATTTAAATATATGAGATTTTTTCCATTTGGATTTGATTTTGAAAATTATATTATTTTATTTGAAGAAAAGTCAAAAATAACATTTCCATTGTTTTATTATCTTTATTGATTTCATAAGGATAAATAGGGGATATATATTTTTATAAATATTTATTTGAAATATATATAATTTTTTATGATCGTAACTTATTTTTAATTTTTATTGATTAAATAATTACATTAAATGTTTACGATGTGCCGATAAATTCTCCATTCAGTTAACAGAAAAAAATACATTAAAAATATTTAGAGTTATATAATTTAAATTAATTAATATGAACCATGAATTATCTATATCAATATGAATTATTAGGTAATTGTAAAATGATTATATTCTAATTCCCCATTTCTATTGATGTATTTAAATTCATATTAGATGAATAGTTTCAAAAATGGAAGTAATAACATTCTTTAAAAAATAATAATATAATAACTTATTTAAAATTTATAAAAATTATAAAATTTGTAAAAGTAATTGTATATGGTTCAAAACATAAATAATGATCAATTTATGGGTCGTTTTTACTATTATGGTAAAATTCTTGACCTCCAAAGGTTATAACATTTTAATATTGTTGTAATTGTCTTGATGGTTAAGGGACGGTTAAAAAAAGATAATGGGGAAAACATCATCTAAACATGTAAAAAATTTATTTTCATTGTCTATTTCCACCCATAATCATCCTATATTATAAATATATCAGTTTTTCTCCTTTTCTCAATTAAAATTAGGTTATATTAATTTAATACGTTTTGAAATTCAATAAGTTCTCCTCCCCTCTCTTATAAAACGCACCCCATATCCTCTTATCTTCTCACTTCATGACCCATTTATTGGAAAACAACATACCCAAATACATTCCTAACATACCTACTAATATTCTATAGGTATTAGTTTTTTTAAAATATCAATATTAGGGGGATTAAGGTTTAATGTAAATGAAGTTACCTGAAGTATAGGTAATCACCTTACCCCACCTATTTAAATTTCATTCATTCTTAACCACCTTTATATCTATGATATTTATAATAAAATAATAAAATTATTTTCACAAATATACTAAATTATTATTATTGTTATTTAAAAACAATTATCCACCCTCTTTTCCATCAAACGGGATGGGAAATTATCACTCATGTAAACATATGGCTTATCGTCTCTACATATCAATTAAATCCATTTTTCATCATTATCTTGTATGGATGGTTATAATCACGGATTTAATGTTTATATATTATAATCAATAAATTTTCAAAATTATTAAAGGTTAATATATCATCTTATTTTTTACCTTTAAATATATTGAAAATGATAACATCGTTTGGGCGTATGTGTGGATTACCACATCCACAATGCGTTCTGATTAATTTTCTATCACTACATCACATTGATAATATATATAAATTTATTTAACTAACTGATATGTTATTTATTTTATAATTATCATTCTTAAATTTTAAAATAATTCTTACGGTCAATCCATCATGATCGTTGAAAAATGGAAACCTTACTCTTATAGGCATATGGATTACTGTCTGCATGATTGTAATAGAGTTCATTTTTCATCATCATATTTCATGGTTGGTTTTTAAATCATAATTAATTTATATAAATTATTATTATTCAATGATTATTATTTCATATATTATGGAATAGTGAATGCATTGACTATAGTCAACCAACCAAAGTCATTTTTCACATATGAGCTGAATACAATTAAAATGTTTGATGTGAACTTCATTGATTATGTTTTATATATAACATGGAAATAAAAAAATAAAAAAAAATATTAAACATGATAAATACTATTAAGAATGTAAATAATTAACACTAGTTTCATATTCAAGAATAAAAGGAAAATATGTGATTGGTTGGACTCAATGTAATAGATTTCTTCTCAATTTCCTTAAATTGAGGCATATTTAAATGTTATGAACATAATTTATTATATATGGTGCATATAATAAAAAATATAAATTTTATATCATGAATCATTTATACTTAATTATATTATATGTTTCATTTGAAATTAGTTTATCCAAGGGGATTTGACTTGAAAGTCACAAAGTGGGAAGGGGTTTTTTTTAACTCAATATCAATTCATTGTGTTATATTTATACTTTTTTTACTATGATCTTACCAAAATTATGTGTGAACATATATCATATTATATTATTTTTTATTTCCAAATTATTTTTTAGGACTTAAACTTTTAATAAATAATCACTTCATTAAATAATTCTCACACTAGTGATATGATCTTTGTAAAGGATTTCATCACAATTTCAGTCCATTGAGACATATTTTGTATTGTGTGTTTATTTTTTACACATGGTGTATATACTACCACATTGACATGTTCTATCATGATTCTCCTTATGTTCGTGATATTCACTATTTCATTTTATGATATTCTTTTATGTGTTTTAAGATTCAAAATATACCAAAACTGTATAGATTTATTTCAAATAATCATCCTAATTTTGGATTTATTATGTTTAATTATTTTATAGGAGAATTATTTGATATTTAGTTCTTAAAAAATATTTATTCTTCTCCTCTATCTATTTCTGGAATTAAAATTTCACCTTTAATTTTCCCCTTTTATATACTCAAGAGACCAAACAAATCTTTTTAAGGAAAACCAACTTTGTTTTTCTACATGGTTAGAAATATTTTTCTCTCAAGTCCATATTTTCAAAATAATGTTTTTAATGTTATAAAATGATTTATTGAATAATGTTTTGTCCATTTGGAAAATTGTTTAAAATGAATATTCTGGTCTTTTTCTAAATAAGGTGATTTTTTAATTTTCTTATAATAGCATAAAAGTATTTTTTTTAAACTTATACATCATCAAAATAATTTCATGATGCTTTGATAGATCAATTATTTGAATATAATTTTAATTGTTTCAATGTTTCTTATTAATGATTGTATTTATTATAATATTTTTCCAATTTTTTGTTTTTAAAAGTGATTTTTAAAGTGAAAAGGGTGTTTTCCTTAGGAATGTATTTACTATTTTTTATATTATTTATATTAATCAACGACAACACCCATTATTATGATTATTCTCAAATAGTATTATGTTTTAAGGATACCATCCACTATGGTACTATGTATTTCTTATTAATATGTTATATTTTTTTACTGATGGAGGTATTAACAATTGGTATTATACTTTTTCTATATGAATTTTTATGTTAATTTTGTTCACCCCTTTCATATGGTGAAAAACATTTACTTAATAAGTGATGAGTGGAATCCTCAATATCCCCTTAACGAATCAGTAAGTCTCATTAGATAAAATAGTTTGGTTATTTTGTCAAGGTCTTACCCACTTATGAAAAATGTATTGAAAAAAGTCCTTGATGGAATTTTTTTCGAATGCTTTTTTGGGGGGTGTTATCGCGTGTGTTAATGTGAACTAGAATGCATTGTTATCCTACATTACATCTTTCCAAAGGTGGATGGATTCATCACTTCCATTTAATAGGTCTACTCCTTGATCAGAATGGTATGAAGGGATGTCAGTTCATCCCTTAATGGATTCTTCCTTGGAACTCGTTTCCCAATCCGAGTCTCCCCTAGAGAGTTAAGTAATGTTTAGGGAACTCATTCCGAGTGGAATTACATTGGGGATTCTAGTTAATTAAATTCCTTCTATCTGGAAATTCCATTTTATCTTGATAGGGCGGCAACCTTCCATCATAAAAGTAGTAACATTGGGCATCACTAGCATGTATGGATGCTAGGATCATTGGTCACATTTATTCATCCTCATAGGAGGCCATCTCATGAAGGTATCTTAGGCATGGGACCCAAGGAATCCCATGTTGATCATGATGTATCTGTTGGAAAATAGATATATCTTACATGTCTTTCACCTCATACATCCCATTTTTTTCATCGGATAATTAACACCTTAGGCACATATATTCCATTGTTTTCACCTTAAGAATCCCATGTTTTTCTGAAGGTATATATTTGGGGTCACATGTTTAATGTCTTGTGGAGAGAAATTATAAATTCTAGTTGTGATAGACAGAGTCATCATTTTAACATCTTGTGGGGACATAGTTTAATGATCATAATGCCTCATGAAGGTAGATTAAGGATGTGAATCCCTTGAAGAGAATATTTCACACATGGATATTTACAGATGGATTAATTAGAATGGCCTATGAAGGTAGATATGTTAGTTGTTTCCCATAAATGGGCTATATGTATCACTGGGATGGTTGATATGAATACCCATGGAGGTGGATCGAGAATGTACATCCCTAATAGGGAGCACATAATTTTACCATAGGATGGGATTGAACTTCAAAGAGGTATCCTACATACACTATCATGAATATAGGGATCAAATCCCACATAGTTTGATGCCACAGTTTAATGTCATATGATTGGATTAGTCTATGTTGTTTAATGTTAGAAAGTTAGGATGTTCACACCATGAAGGGAGAGTCATTGAGGGATGGTATTGATGTTACACATTGGAGTATTAGTTTTCAAGAGAATTACACTAGGTCAGATTTGGGGTGGGTCTTACACATTGATATTCCTTATAGACCAATAATATATGTGGTCTCCTTAGTGAGTGGAATGATCCTACCATGGATGTGTCGCAGATAATATCCTAATGGATGTGGATGTTGGGTGTCGATCTCAGAAAGGCTTCCTATATATCTTAGTTACCTGGGAATCAAAACCCATATAGTTCTGAATGATTTTGGTATATACATAAGGAGGAGGCCTATGGGAGAACATGACTGCAGCTTATTCATGAGAGCATCCCATAAGGTGAGTATGGTTATTAGGGATTAAAGTTAAGAGGATTCCAATTTGAATGGAGGTTAGAGCTTATACCTAAGTACGAGGCCCATGGGTGGATATGGTTTAGGGCATACACGTAGGATCGGCCCATATAAGTGGAGGTTCAGTAAGTTACATGATCACCACTAACCTCTAATACCATGTGAGTCATGATCAGTGTGAGAAAAACAAGGAAGCATTAGATATGAAACTCATGTCATGAAAGAGGCGCCGATGACAGATGGTGTAGGGCTTATGTTTATAAACGGTCGGAGGAGGATGTAATTCTATGTGCAGAAGATATCATTCAGTGTGAGGGGGATATCATTCCCCATGAGAGTAGATTGGGTGAATACCATCCCATACCACTCAAACATATATAATCTTGTGGTTATTACCTAGTTTAGGGACATAGTTTAACATCATGCGTTGTGGTTGTTGGTACTAGGTAGTTTTACATCATGCATCTTGGATGTGGGGGACTCACTCATTACCCCTTGGAAGTACATGACCGTACAATTTTCAACATTGTGTGGGAATGGATTCATAAATTCCATGGTCAAACAATGTGGAGGTGTGTTTGATTGCGATGTCATGCACATAAAATTTGATGTTTAGTTTTACCAGAATTTCTAGAATATAGCTGGTACCCTATGTCATCTATTGATAGAGCCTTGAATAATTAATTCAAAAATATAGTTTTTAATACTTTAAAAAAGGAAATGGGATTTTTGTAAAGTTTTTTTAATGATTTAAGATGACAATTGAAAAGGGAAAGTGATAAAACTGATCGGAAATGAACATAATTAATTAAGCACGATAACCTGTGGAAATATCATGATACTCGTACTTCATCACATAAACTTATTGGGTTATGATCCATAAATACCTTATTTTTAACAACTATAACTTGCATATGACTTATTTTACACTAGGATACCTCCTAGGTTTCATCCAGATACACAAGAATATTAATAGGTTACTACTGATGATTTGGTGATTTGTGTTTGACTTTATAACCAAAAATCACCAAGGAAACACACGAAGAACTCGATTAGCTATCTGATATTTTATGTTATTCATTTTTTCTACCATTAAATAAATTTTCATGTGGTTTAATATTTTTATGAGAGTTCAATTGACCAATATGATCCAAACAAACTCCATAATAAAAAGAGAGAAGAATAAATGGTGAATGGTGTGTGAAACATCACATAAAAGGGTACCCCCAAAAATGATCATTTGATTCAAGTATGAAATAACATTATATAAATAAATAAAATAAGAAGATATTATGATGAAAAACAACACATAAACCCATAATATATAAGTCTATTCAATTATTACAAAAAAAACAAATCTCATGATTTACAACATGTTCCTCCTCGGGAGATAAGGAGAAGTTTAGAACTCCATGGGATGGGATAAAGAAAAACATGTTGAAGTATAATTTCTCATATCCTCAAAACCCACTATTTATTATTATAAAATTCTTTTGGGACTCCAAAATGGTAGCACATTTCCTCTTGGTTTAACTCCTAAATTAGGTACCTAAGGTGTTCTTTTATAGCCAAAATGGGAGGTGTTTCGAGTACCACGATTTCTAAAAACCATTTGGTCCATTATTTTCAGCCAGTGGAAAATCTTATCACTCTTTAAACAAAATGAAACACCTACTAATAGACTAATTTTATTTCTCCTTGTCATATTTTGCAGCCAGATATTGTTTATAAGAATAAATATTTCTAAAATTCAAAGGGAACTGTTGACTTCATGTAGATTCATTTTCTTGGATAGATTAATTCATTTGGGACTCTTATTGGATGAATTGGGCTTAGGTTTCTTAATATTAGTTTTATCTCACTAAATTTTAGATCATTCAAAAATATTTCATCCCAATGGGAAATATATATCAATAGAAATATGTGGTTGAGTCTATAGTTGTTCTTGGATTCCTACTCAGGTTGGCCCTTTTTTCTTCAACTTTTCATGGGCCCTCCAAATCACCTCCATCTATACAAAAAACATCAAATGAAGTGAAATATCCCTTTTAACTAAGGAAAAATTAAATTATTGAATCAAAAATGAAGTGAAATTTCTTATTATCTTTGTAATTTTCAATACATCCCAGTTTAATATAGTAATATAAGGGTGATATAAAATAGTGAATCATTGTACAACCTGTAGTCAATCACTATGTCCATATTATCATGCCCATGATGAGAAGTAAAAGGAATTGGCATACCTATTCTAAGAAAAACAATATTTGGTAATGCATGTAATAGATTCATAGGGGCATCTCACGAAGGGCCATGAAATATTTGTGCACAAGCATGGAGGGGTGCATGAAAGAGGTGTGCTCAATAAAAGGGTATTATGAAAGGGTTTCCCAGGCATGATGCTCTAAAAAATGGGAGGTCATGGATCCTTAAAGAGGTGGTGTGTACAAGGAAAGAAGTTTTCATGAAAGTGGAAGGTTTGCACATAGGAGGATCCCTTGCACGCACAAGACTTGGGATGAAAAAGATTTTGAGAGGATTAATCAACTGTGGGCCTAGTCAGTGGTGGACCCACAAGGAACATTTTTCATAAGATTATTTTCCTTGAGTAATACCTGATTTTGTAATTTCTTAGAATATTTCACTTATTAAGAGAAGAGTGATGCTTCAACTTCCTGAGAGTTACCCAAAATAAGGGGGTTACCTTCAATTTATAGTTGAAACCTTTGGTGATGGGTGCACAATATTTTGAACACATAAGTGGCCTTTCTCATAGATTTTAACTTTGATATGAAATTTTTCTGTGTTTGGAAACTATTGGACATCCCCTTTGGTGCACTAGAGTTTTTTACGTGGTTTGAGTTTTACATGCAACTCAGATATCTTCCACATGGTTGCCTTAGCAATTTGAGGGCCCTTTGTTGAAGGAATAATAATTTTCATCCTATTTGGAATCCAAGACATTTGTACACTGATTCTGATCTTGCGCGAAGACAAGAAAACTTATGTGAATCTCCCTTTCTATTTTTATAATTCACTGTTGAGTCGGATGATGTACTTGATTTTCCCAAAGTTGGTCGTGCTCAAATTTAACTGCAATTTTCACATTGACAAATCCCATCGCCCTCACAATCTGTGCTAAAAGGGGACCAGAAGGTCAAGTTCTAATGGAAAGGCCAATGAATGGGACTGATTCTTGTGGTTGAATTTTAAATTTGTAGTATGGTGCGTAAGGTCCTTCCTTGTGCACAAAGAACTACGTACATGCCTATAAATAGGTGGTGGGGACCCTTGTACGGTAATTTTTTCTTACTAAGAGGTAAGATTCTTTACTATTATGCACTTAAGTCCTCTTTTTGTGAAAAAACAAGCCTCAATAGTTCTTTCATATACAATATCCTTCTTTGTCACATATATTTTCTTGATATTATTGGAATTTTGTTTGAATTCATCCATAATTTTGAGATGAAACTTCCTTATTAAACAAACCTTCTTTAGAATTTTTTGACTTACTCGGAAGGGCTAGCCAATGGAACCCCACTGACATTTTTTGTCAATGCTTCTCAGATATCTAAAATGACTAAAATCCTTAGATCCCATTCCCTAGGAGGGTCGTTTCAAAAAATAAAATGATCATGGACCTAATAAAAGAGGCAAAAAAGAGATATCCAATGAGTGACTATCTCTCACTGTGGAATTTAGGGTTTCTTGATGAGTTCATAATCCTGAAATTTGGTGTTGAAACACTACAATACAGGTTCACATGTCTAGATGATATCAATCACTATAACATCATCATTCATATCCATTCTCCTAGAGAGAATGGGGCCATTTTTATTTATGCACTGAATGGACAAACCAAGACATTCAAAGAGGAAAATATTGAGGAAGAATAATTCACCACCCACTACACCATTATTTTCTAAAGATGCATGAGGGGCAATAACATAGGCTGAAACAAGGATTTGGACCTGATGTCTGTAAAAAACAATACAATGAATAGAATTGAGAATATTGGGTGTGTTAAACATTCTTGGAGTACGGGTAGGACTTGCTCAATGTTGGAATTTATGAGGCAACGAGGATATTGTCATTCCACTTTTACCACCAACTAGTGTTGGTGATAGAGCTCCTTAGTTGATGGACCCTGGACATGAATACATTGCATCTTCATCATAATGAAGTCAGTATCAGTTTTTTGTAAATCTACCTTATTTCAATCATTACACTAGATATATTCCTTTATGATGAGTTCCTTTTTCCATAGAACACTTAGAATGACATGCAATAGACAACTCATTCAATACAACATCTTTTGGAGGAACTGAAGAAAAAAATGAAGTAGGCTCCCATTATTCACTAGGAAATTCTATTCAATGCATGGTTCGACATTTTTATTAAGAAGGACCCAAAAGGAAGGATGATTGTTTGGGGAAATAATGTGTAACAGTGTCAGAGAGGAGGTAGATAGGATCATACTATCTGATCCTAGAAAAATGATAGTTTCAAAAATTATGATATAGCATTATGGAATGATGGGATACACAAGTCTATTACACCACTTTTCTTGCCTCATTCCGCATAGGTTTAATGTTTCCAATCAGGGACACACAGATGGGAATACGCCAGGGGACGTTGGTGATGGTTGTGATTCTAGCAACTGGGAAGAGATACAATTTAGGGGTACCCCTAGTAGCCCAACTCTATAACATAAAAGTCTACATTACAATGGGATAAACGCTGAGAAGAATATGTAGTACATTACAATTCAAAAATTACTATATGTAATCACACCTTGGGAGTTATGAATTCATGAATGCCATCTTCCCTCAAAAAATTGTTTTATGGTTGTCTATAATAATCATTTCTAGGGTCTGACTTGAGAAACTTGAGGAGTTGGGGATGATACGTAAAATTTCAAACCATGAGAATATCAAATTCCACCCTTTCTCAACTATGGTTGTCCTAATAAGGGAAAAACTACAAGGCACATGTGAATATAATGAGTACCTATAGAGTTTCATTGGTGGGGTGTCGGTGACCATAATCGATAGCCATGTCTTCAGTGACCCATACACTTTATGCCACCTCTATAGGTAGTTTTGGTTCCTCTAGTGAGTGATGAAAAGAGTCCAAATTGGGGGTCCATGAGTAGAAGAACCCATGTAACCTTTTTCAACTCTAGGGAATGTAGGTGAATATAGGCTTTGGTGAGACAGTTATGCCTCTATCAACCAATGAAGATATTGATTTTTCAACAAAATATGCTGAAAATTGGGCAATAGAATATCTAGAGTAAATTTTGAGGAAGCATATTCAAGTGGTCGAATAGGATAGTGAGGAGATGGAGTAGCATAGAAGTAAGTGGGATACCCTCTAAGGGGAGAGCCAGACATCTGCAGCAGCTCAAGATGGAACAGTGGAAAGGACATCGCATGGTGCAGTCGATATGGCACCAATCAGAGGAGAAGGCTCCTAGAAATGGCATCAGGGGAAATTAAGGAAGGATCATTTAAATAAGCTATGTTATATGCCACATCAGGATACTGATCCCATATTTTCCCTCTATTTGATGGATTGGATGATGATTTTAACATCACTATCGATAAAGGAAATGTGATTAAAGCTAAAGTGATATAGAATTGGGTTACCAGCAATTGGTTCCATTTCGGTCATAGACAAGGTGAGATTCAACCAGAGGCATGTATATAAGATGGTTATGGAAGCCTAAACATGTTAAAAAGGGTATTATGAACCCCCTTCGACACCAGTGTGGGTGATGTTTGGCAATGAGTCGAATTAAGAGGAGATACCAACTGTTGATGTTTAATCCTCTAGGGAGGAACCAACCCACCAAGATTCATTGGAATACATATATGGATAATCCTAGGGAATTGATACTCTTTAAGGGAGTCCCTAGGAAAGTGGATAAATTGATGCCTCCAAGAATAAGAAGACTTAGCCGAGTTTGATGTGGTAACCATTAACTTAATTTCCTTCCTTGTGTTCTCCCCTTTCATTTTAAATATTTTATAAATTAAAAATTATATGTATATGATCATATTAATAATGGTAATGGCTCCCCTATTGAAGGGGGTGAAGGTGCACTAACTGGTGTGGAGGAGCACGTTCTGAGTCCTACGCCTGGTCCTGAAGCAGTTAGTGAGCTAGTCAAGGTTGAGTTGGTCATGGTAACAACTCTGGAACCCCAAGTCCTCCCTTTCACCTAAGGGGACAACTTTATAGCATTCCCATAGTATCAAACACTACTGGATAGGTGGTGTGGCCAAGAAGTCTCATCATGAAAATTACTGCACCTTGTGGAAAGATAATATCTAGAGTCATTCAGCCTTAATCATAATTCCACAAACCCACTGTGTCAATGTGTTTTTCTATTTCACACTAGTCTTACTAAACCAATACAATATGATATAGTTCTTGTTGTTAAAATACCAACTAGTGTCAAAGGGTCTAATGTGGTGGAAGTCCCTATATTGATTTAGGATCTCAATCTGTTGATGGAAAGCTCCTATGAGTCATTCATTTTATCGAGTATGATCTTGAATCGCCTAAAGAGATGGAAGACTCTGACCATGATGTGGCCGAATAGAATCACATAATCTAATGAAGGGTATTAAAGTGCATATGATGCTTCATCAGCAATACACTGTAACTATAAATAGTGGGTTGGACGGGGTCTCTGCGCCATTGGGTAGGAAATCTATGCGTTGAAGGGGGCAGATTATCGTGGGATTCATGTGTTGTTCTATAACATTATAGATAAGAAATAACATAAAAGAAGTAAAAATATAGATGTTTCATTGAGTTAAGAGAATTATGGAAACATTCACAGGTTCAAATAAGTCAACTAGGACATCCAATATTGGGAGGAACTAATGGATGAGCATACTTATGTCCTTAACACTAAATCAGAAACTGACAGTAGATTGAGGGCTCAGCTGGAGGAGACTAAGAGTCAAATTAAGTTGGTAATTGCACAAATACCCAACCTCCATGTTGAGGGAGGGAGGTACTGGTCTGGGGTGATGATCTTCTTTTAGTGGTAGATGATGTGGAATAAAAGATTAAGAGATTGCAATAATATCTCAATGCCTCACACAAAAGGTAGGCAGAGCTATAATGCTCAATCGGTGGAGCAGAGCCTAAGGGGAAATTTTTCCAGGATTTGATAAAGGCTACAACATGTTGATGATCCTTTCCAATGCTAAAATTTTCTAGTTTTCTGTTAAAACATTTATGCATTCATGGACACATTTCTTTTCCCACATTAATTATCACACTTCAATTATATTTTTGATACAAGAAATGATTATCCCTAAGATCACATGAGTCATAATCAGTGTGAGAAACAATGGATGACCATGTGACTGCACAGTATTTATGAGATTTTAGATAATAATTAAACACTCAAGGTATACTATAGTTAACATAACACTAAGAGTGTTTGGGATGAGAGAGGTTGTGGTTGGAGAACATATATCTTGAAAAAAAACAACATCCTTTTTCAGTTTGGTATAATTCATGAATGAGATAATTTCAAGGGTGTGGAATTATACTCAAAAAAATTTTAATGGAGAAGTTTGAATCACAATCCCCAAAATCTGGAACACAAGAACAGTGGTATAGAGATACAGGATAACTACTGACTGTGTTCAAAACACAACAACCATACCATTATGCTATAATGGGAAAAAATGATGGTCGACCACTAACTAACTTAGAAACTCATAACCTATCTCAAAATGTCATCAAAATTATAATGGAAAATATGGTAGGTGATCCAAAATGGTATGATACAAGGATATTTGGGGGTCCCTTCATGATATTTGTTCTAACTCTTCTTCCAGAAGATCATCATCATGGATATCGTGAAATGGATGAAAATGTGAATGATGTGGTAGATGACCACCAACAAACGAGAGGGCCTCATAGGTGAGAGCCTAGGATTCTATGATGTTTTATTTCATGAAATGTGGAAGATATACATATAGTTTAATGTCATACAGTGAGGACAATGTGTGGTGTAGTTCAAAGTAGGGTGATCAGGACACATCTCACTATTCAATGTCTTGTGACTAGGACATTTCACAAAATTTAAGGTCATATGTCCTAGACCGTGGAAAATAGATTAAATTCATTTTGTACATACTAATAAGGGAAATTTTCACTCTAAAGGTACATACATGGAATGTAAGAAGAAAAATATGATATAAATGATGCCAAAAAGGCTCACATACCATGTACACATCTTAAAATGAACTTCATGCAGTTTAAGGTCATAATACATGGACTATAATGGGGTCCAAGGAGCCAAAGGGTTAATGAATTAATAGTTGTTCCTAGAGATGAGAGGCATGGGTGTCGCTACGTATTCCATAAGGAATGGAATCAATCAACACATAGTTCTAGAATAAGGAGTAGTAAGAGACTGACCTCATTAGTGGTGATCCTCTCTGATGAGGAATTTTCATCCATCTAATGGATCTCATGAGGCATCCTATATTTAGAGGATATGAAAAGAGTCATCACTTATGTGTTTACGAGGGATCCTTTTTTATTTGGTTTTAGAAATAAGCTGATGATAAAGGTAATTGTATTCATGAATTGTTTTTTTAAAATTTTTTGTAATAGTAAGGAAGTTTTTGAAGAAT
Source organism: Viscum album (assembly GCA_963277665.1). Classification (NCBI taxonomy): domain Eukaryota; kingdom Viridiplantae; phylum Streptophyta; class Magnoliopsida; order Santalales; family Viscaceae; genus Viscum; species Viscum album. Next base: position 2,049,735,445 of record OY728119.1, read on the forward strand.
GGAATATCATCTTTGTATTTGGTGAAAATTTAAACTCCCGTCATTTTCAGAGAATCGGTTTCACAGTGCATGAAAATTCCATCATATTTAGGAGAAGCTGGCTCATTGGAGTCACACTAAATCTAAAATGAGAGGATTGATTGTATTGAAGGAGAATCCTCCTAGAAGTAAATGGTCATCAGATGTACTCTGAATCTGGTATGAAAGATTTGATCATAATGGTAGAATCGATGACTACATGACTATGATTAAACAAATGTGACAATGCATTTATATTCTTGGAGTTCCCATAAATCATGAGTCTGGGGTAAAAAGTGTGATGAAATCTTGATGAATTAAATGGATTGTGAAATAAATGCTTAAAATCGTATTCAAATTGATCGAATATTAATGGGAATGAATAAGGGTGTCAGTGATCATATTCAGATGGATCATATCCAAGCTAGGTTGGAATGAAGGATATTGTTAAAATAAAGAAAAGAAATGTAGAAGATGATAATCAATGTATTCAAAGGATTTATATTTAAAAAATAAATTCAGGGAATCCATCATAATGTGTTAATTAGATTCATAAATCCTAGGAATTTTTGTGACAAAAATGTGTTGATTTTTCAATCGGATCAAGGTCCACCATAATTAGAGGAATAATTTATTGTGACCTATGAATGAAAATAAAATAAATGAATAAGATCAACATTGTATTTAACAATTTAAAAGGGGTTGAATTGAATTATTTTGTATTTCAAGTGAATCAAGAGAAGAGATGAATAATATTGACAGATGTTTTGATGATGGGAGAATTAAATTACAAGAATGTTTCTTTTCAATTGGTACAAAGAAACCATATTGAAGAAATCAGATTTATCCAATCATAATTGATAATTGAAATAAAATTGAGAAATAAAATCTGGACTGTTGATTGAAAAAGAAAATATGATGAAGAGATGAAGCTAAAGAATATTTGAGAATATTAAATTATAGTTAATGAAGTATTATGTTCACTCGAAATTCATGGGAAATGGAGATTTGATTTAATTTGGTTGACTAGGAATGTTTTTGGGATTACTTGCAAAACCACTCATGGGTCAACTATAAATGGAGAATGTACATTGTACATTTTAAAACTGATGTTCTCTTCACGTGAAGAGAAACAAGCTTGAAATTTATAGGGAGATAAAAGTTTAATGTATTAATATTTTTTTGAATAAGTTTCTATGGAGGTAATTAAAAGGATAAGATACAAGATCAAAACATTGTATTCAACTGATCATCATATTCAGTGATCATTGTATTCAGCTGTCTATCAAATACTGCTTTTCATCAAATTTGGTTGGTCATTGTATCATACTGGATAATCATATCGGGATTTCTGTATTTGGATATATGGGATGAGGAAGAAGGAATTATGAATTTTTCCAATTATATTCTAGTATATATAAATTTATCATATTGGGTAATCATATGTGAGTATCAGAGTGGGTTGATCAGATTGGCCAATCTGATTCAGAGAATCAGAGTGAGGAGATCAGACTAGACAATCAGATTTCAAATCTATATCAAAGTACATGATGTTCTTACCATCTTCTGGTTAAGAAATTGATGATTTTTTTAAATAATATATTTGTGGAAGTTGAAAAGAATCACAAATAACATGAGTAGTATCAAAAAACTTTGAATTACTCTATTTGTTCTAAGAGGATGGATGCATTCTTTTTGAATTTTCTTTAAAGTGCTACACGAGTGAATGAGTATATCCTACTAATTTTACTCAACCAAAATGATTGATTTATAGTGGATTGTGTGGTATTGGATCATTTTCAAAGCATACTAAGGTTTTAGTAATTCTTATTGAATCATGAAACTTGTAAATACATGTCTTTATTTGGATGTGTTTTTGAATTACTTTTAGTGGGGAATGAAATCTTTAACATTAGGTGATGGTTTTTTCAATGAAACATAAAAGAAAAAGTATCACTAATTCACCCCTCCACCTATCAATGGTACAATCATCCTGAATGGGAACATTCAAGGGGTAGAATAACAGTTTAATGGAATTCATAGACGATTTTAGGATATTACGTTTAATGTCAAGCAGCTACGACTATAGGGGAAACACATAGTTTAGGTTCATAATTCTTGGACCTACTGCGAACAGTTTATGGTTGTGTTCCCTAGACCATATGATGTCTATAAATTTAGGTCCATAAAGTTCAAACCATAGTTGGGTATCTCACAATGATATGTGTATCATGGTAGAGTTAAAAACCAAAATGAATGGGGACTAATAAGGAATGGGTTGCACCAAATATTCCCGAGGAGAGTCCCATATATAGTTTAAAGTCGTGATGCATGGAATTTATTTGAATAGTTTAAGGTATTATTTCCTAGACCATGGGATCTTAGTTTAAGTCGTGTATTTTGGACCATGGGTTGGTGTCCTCTCAAAAGGGTTTGCATCGTGTGATAGAGTGACAAACCCAACATGAATGAGGGCCAAGGAGGCCCAATGCCACACCAAACTTTACCAAGAGGGGATGCACATAGTTTAAAGATATGATGCTCAGAATAAGGCTATTATTTTTAGGTCATAGGTTTTAGAACAAAGAAAGGGATTTCTTGGGTGGAATGTGAATTGGGTAGTGGAGTAACAAACCTGATATTATTGAGGACCAAGAAGGCCCACTACCATATATGCACATTGAGATGTGATTCATATATATTACGGTCATCATTACTAGACCATAACAGAGGCCAAAGGGATGAATGGTTGATGAATTTTTTGATAGGACTAGTGAATAAATGATTAGGAATCACTACATATCCCATAAGGATGCAGATTAAGACACACATAGTTCTGGGAGTGGACGCACACAGTTTAAGGTCATACAATTCAGACCATAGAAAAAAGGGGAATTCAAGGATGTTCATGTGGCGCGAGAGTTAAAAAAATGACTTGAATGATCCCACAAGGACCTATTCCACGTGAAGTGATCCTGATGACGATTTTTCATAAATTAAAGTTATACGGTCTGGACCAAAGGGGAGGTCCATTGAAAGTTGTGATATATGGACTAGGAAAGGCCAATTTATTTGAAATCTATGTGGCATGGGAGAGGTATAACCTGATGTGAATGAGTCCAAAGAAGCTCACATACCACATAAATTCCCAGAAATGGATTGAATACTATTTGAGGTTGTAATTCCTGGACTCTGATAAATTCTATAGGCACAAAAGGATGATGAATTTGCGATTGGTCCTGAAGGGAAAAAATATTCGGGCATCACTATGTATCTCATATGGTTGGGAAATATAGACACATGTAGTTATAGAACATAATGTGATGAGAGACTAACTCTAGTGGGGTAAATTCTCTCAGATGAAGAAAATTATGCATCCCACGATTATAGTGAGGCATCACTTGTTCACATTATGGTGTAGGAATCATCTATTATGTGTTTAAGAGGAATCCCAAACTTGTTTAAGGCAGGATAATAGTTAAATATCATGCATTGAGGATTTTAAATACATGTTTAAGTTCACAGAGTTTAGAACATAATGGGGATGTCTTAAATTGGTATTTTTAGTGCGGTGTTATGTCAAACCCAATGTGAATGAGGGCTAAGGTGGCCCATCACCACACCACACATTCCAAAGAAAAACCTCCAATAGTTTTAATATATGATGCTATAAATGGGTGTAAATATTTTAAGGTCGTGTTTTCGAGACCATTATCTCTTAGTTTGAGGTTATATAGTTTGTACCTAAGAGGTAACCACTTAGAAGGGAAACACATAGTGAAGTAGCATAGAAATACAGACATGAATGAGGACTAAAGATTCCCAAATACCCCATATTAATTCCGAAGGATGCATTCATATAGTTTTATGTTGTTATTCTTGGTCTAAGTGCATAATTTAATTTTTTTTACAAGTACTTGGAAACATAGTTTAATATTATATAGTAAAAAGATGATGGGTGTGTATTCTAACATCACACACCTACGTTACTAGTTTTTATGTAGTTTAATTTCATGAAACTTGGATGTGGAGATATGTTGTTTATCATCATGTGTCTAGGATGTTTCTTGTTACATATTTCAATGTCCTAAAACTAGGATAATGGTTGATCCTTACAAGAAGTATTTGTTAAGAAACTTGGAATTGGTGGGAGGTGTGATGCACTCTCCATCCACGGTCATCAAAGAGTACATGCTATTGGAATAGACCTTGAGAATGGTGAAAGGCCATTGTAACATGGGATCCAACTTTGGTGGATTATTTTTAGGATTCATTGGTGTTTAGAGATATAGTACCATGTCACCCTGGAGGAAATAATGGAATAAAACCTTATGGTAGAATTCTATTCCTATATTGGTTTTATGAATCTATTAATTGTGCAATGTCTGGGGCCTATTATCTCAATGGGATTATATCACAAGTAGACAAAATTATTTCATCATTTCTAGAATATGTTGGTCATAGATAGTTGTTCAAAGCATTGGAAACTGAATCTTAATTGGAATGACTGCCTCTATTACATGTACTAGGATATATGGAATCAACTAGGTTGAATTATGATTCGTCATCTTCAATCCCCAGAGGGAGTTTAAGAGCTTCTGGAAAACACTTCTTATTCTGGACCACAACCTTCTACATAATGATGGAGTGGTTTTTGATCGACAAATTGATCGTTCTATTTTTACGGCATGTGGTAGTATGAATTATGGTTGAACCAGATAATATACATTGTGTACCACTTTTTTTAGCTACGTATAAATAAATTTGGTCACATTTTCAGTGATAATTGTTTGAGGGACTCTCCATCGGTGGATGGTGTGGGAGATCATGAATTCGATCACGGATTGAACCTTGACATCCTTGAGAGGAATCGCTTCTTCCAAATTAGAGAATAAATTTTCCATGGTTAGAATGAACCTGAAATGGAGAGATGTTGATACTAGTTACATTACCACAATATTTATTCCCTAGACTGAAACAGTGCAAGAATACTTTAGGGTATGAAGGAGATCTTGTGGTTGATGAAAAAAATTTGCAGGAATATAAAACACATGGAACCATTTGGAAAACTAAATGTTGTTTGGGACCATGGTGGGAACTAAATAGCATATCCCCCAAATATGGTTGGGGAGCTTCAACCCAACCTAATGAGAACCATAGGACCTGGAATGAATATCCAAAATAACATCAGTAATTTTTTCTCTATTTATTCAACATAAGATAATTCCATCAAACCAATGTTTTTAGAGAGTCTACTTGAGGTTAGGCTCACATAAGAGGGTACACTATGTTGCATGATGAAAATGCTTTTCACATTCAATTCATTCCAGTTTTAGGGTACCATGTTGGATATTATTGATGAAATGGGTTGTCCAATCGTAGGTTTTTTCTGATGTGGGAGGGTGGATTCAATAGTCCTGACATAGAAGCATAAACAGTCAGCTGGTTTACCTACTAGTTTTCATCTCCATATGAGATTATGGGAGTGATAACCCTTTGATAAACCAAATGAATGAACAATTAATTTTATTTGGGATCTATAATTAATAAGACTAGATTGGCCATAGTGTCGTCGCAACCATTCTATGACCAAGGGACATGAGTCGCTTTTGGCTGAAAGAAAACTGGGCCATTAACTAGTGAGTGTACTCCAACATTGGAATGAGATTGGGATTTCTAATGATTTAGTCACCACTGATTTTCTTTATGACATACTCGGAGTCTCCATTCACATGAAAGAGGGGGACATGAATATTGAGGGCCATTTTGAGATAAGTAATTATAGATGGATACTATGCCTCGTTGTTGGTGTAGGATTCTCCTAATAGGAATTAGTATAGAATAACATCATTTTAGGGAGTGATGTAGATGATCCCCATGCCTAATCTATTGAGCATAGGATCATTAATAATCCTATAAGTTGGGTTCCAGGAGACACCATCGATGTGAATATTCTAATAAGGCATTTCCGGGTACTCTGATAGGATAGCCTCATCTTTGAAATCAACATCTAAAGGAAATTCATCAGGTGATGGATGGGTGGTTAGAATTTATGCCAATGATTAACCCTTAAAAGATTTCTATGCAATGAAAATGATCTCAAAATATTGAGGGATCACTACCCCGTTCTCTATTAATCCTGTTAACATGGGTATATTTAGAATGTAATTCAATGGGTCTACTAAAGAAACCATCTATATATCATGATGTGGTATATAGTGCTAAAACATCTGCACTATAAAAACCGACACAAGTCATCTATTCTTGATACAGAAGTATTTGGAATCCATGTTGAGGAACATTCATGTGATATAGTATAAACTATTCTCTCTACCTTCATTGTTTTTCTGAGTGAGGAGGTAATTGAGGGATTGCTCTAGATTGGTCACATAAAGTACCAATGGCTTCCCTAAGATGGGTGGCATTAAAATATGAGGTTGTAGTATATACCACTTAATTTCCTAAAATTCTTTTTCCACTCTTCATCCCACTAGTAGATGGTACCCATCTTCATGAGCCTAGAAAAGGGATTACACTTTTCATACAGATACTCAATGAATCGACATATGTAGGAAAAATGGCCATGGAGACCCTACAGCTCAAAAAGGATTCTCAGGAAAGTCACCTGCCTGATGGAATTGATCTTATCTAGGTCGACCTTGATGCCTCTTTATTTGATGAAAAATCATAGAAACATCATAGAGGTACCCTGAAGGAACACTTCAAGGGGTTCATCTTAAAATTCTAGGAGCGACGGAAGTGTTACTCCTTCTCAATATCTAGGAAATGGTTCGGACTCTAAAGGTATTTGACAATGAAATCTTCCATGTATCATTCTACTTACATCATGAGGATTAGTTTGAAGATGTGGTGAATGTACCACTGATAAGTGGATCCTGAATTCCTCATAATGAAGTTCATCAACTGATAGAAAAAGGTTCCTTACGGTGCTCTAAATGTAGTAGAATCCTCATCTTAGGGGGCCATTCAAATATGATTTTATCTAGAGTATCTATCTAGGAAGTAGAGAGCCTGGAACCCAACCATGGAATCGATCTATATCTCTTCCACATGAAGGGGAAATTAATCCTTAATAAAATAGTGGATGAGATCCTAGATGTCTGTATAGACTCAGATATTTCCATTATTTTACGTGACTGGGAAGATGTTGTCTAGACACATAGGCTACTAAACTTCCTTGATGATTTTTTTTTATATTAGAAACCTTAGGATCAAACATAGAACCATGAGAGGGTTTTATTTTCATGTATGGTTGATTGAAACTACAGTGAATTACTGGGAGACCAAGATGGTGGATATAGACCCAACAGTCCAATCATTACATCTTTTCATAACTCTAAGAAAGCACATCGAAGTGTTTCTTTAGGAAAGCAACATATTGTCGATTTTCCATTGGATACATGGAAACACTAATCAAAATTATACTTAGATATAATTTAGTACCATGGTTTAACTCTATCAAATTATCAACGATGGTGGATATTCCCTGTTAAGATGTGGTAGAATCTTCTTCCAAACCCTCTTCATCATCTGTGGTAGGGGAATAAATGGTAGGAGATGACTCATCTAGGCTGACAGATTTTGGGGGAAGAGTGGTGCTTTCTTAGGCAGTTATGGAATCTTCATAAGGAAAATTTTATTTTTATGAAGCCATGGAAAGAAATAGTGCCGAGCCGATTCCATTAGGACTTCAACCGCAGTGTCTATGGTTGATGTTGAAGCATAGGTGTTGGGTCGGATTCTGGTGATTCAACTCAGCTTTCAGAATAGAGGGAGTGTCATGGAATAGTGTTCATTTGTTGAACATCATCATACTTCACAGAGGTAGGAGTTTCTAGTATTACCCAATCCTATCATATGTAGGATTTTGAGGTAATCTTTTAAATTTATTTTTACTTACGAACATGGCTCCGCTTCTACTCAGATAAGATTAAAAACTTCCCATGTCTTGTGTCGTGGCTTAAAACCGGTGAATCAAAATTATGAAATAATCATCCATATATTACCATGGAAAGGATGAGGTGGTTTTTTGTTTCACCTCATTGGTATGAGCTTGATTTTCCATACTCTTATAATATCGAGCATCCAGATAGTCGTATTCAAAGGATTATAAGGGAGTTGAATCACCCTGAAGCATATCTAGTCAACCATAGAGGGAGTATATAAGGCATTGGTGGTATGAGGCAGGGATTGATGCATGAAGATGAAGCCATGGACTACTCAACATTATATTTCAGGTGGTATCCTATGAGACAACCATGAATTCATCACTTTCTACCAAGTCATAGAACAGGCTATTCAAATGGATCTTTCCACATGTTCTTTTTTCAAGCCTATCATAACCCTAAATATTTATGTCAAAGGAACTCAAGTTTTCTTCAATGATTACAAACATGCGGAAAATTAAAGTTGGGATGAGATTGATCCTGGAAAATAAATCCATCAGGTTGTGGAGGATTTCTACACCATTGAACTGGAATGAGATGTAAAATAGGAGAATGTTAACCTACACCCGACACATTCATCCTCTCTAAAGAATTAGATCACGGATTGACATTTTTCTTGCTTGTCCTCCCCTATATAATAGGATTCTATGTATTATACCATTTCTTCAAATTAGAGGGGGAACATCGAGGAATTTTTATGACCCCTGCACATATCTTCTGATTTTTATTGGGCAACAAGGATCGAAATTCTTGTAGGACTGAGGAAAAGTGATTCAAAATATCATACACCCATGCCAAAGGCATGTTTCTTACCAAATGGGTTTTATCTTTGATAGTAGGCACAACTGGTGATGACGAATGTACTACAGGGTTCTGACTAGTGTTGTAAATGTCCTACAACTCATCAGCAGACTCTCCTAAACCCATAATTGGATGACTGTAGGCTATTTGAGATATATATTTATATGGATGTGGTCGATCGTGATGTTTTTTTGACTATTATTCTTGGTTAATTAGCAAGGTCAGTTGTGATAGCATGTGTAATAGAGTGAGTTGGGAGGATTTTGTCTACTAATCTAAGAACAACACGTTCTTCCTAGTATCTATAGCATAGACATCTTATATTTGATCACCATACTGAAAATTTTGATGGTTCACATGTCCTAAACTTCCTCTTCTACTATGTATACTATAGGAACTTGAGGAACTTTCTAGATAATCCTCATATTTTGGGTCTCTGAAGGGATCTACCAACTCTAAGGTGTTAATTGAGGAATTCTATTTCCCATTATCATTGTGGTATTCCAATGCTAGGAGGATATTGGGTGTGATTCCAAACTATGGAGGCATGAAATAGTTGAGTTTATAGGATGGATTTGGCACTAGAAGGAGACTTTAATTTCCCTTGTGCTGTCAATTCCTACTATTATGAGACAGAGAGGGCTGAAATTCAGATGTAGAAGTGGTAACCAAGGAAAGTGAAGAAACATGAGGATGTTCGATCTAGCCTAAGAGGGCATGGATAACGCCATGTACTTGAGTGACTAGTCTATCAGCCAACCATTATTCATACATCTGAGTGTCATGCATTGAAAACATGTTCTATTCACCTGAGCCCATTTATCATTGTTAGGCTTGGTAGAGATGTGTTCTACCTATGTTGGGACATTTCCCAATTTGACCAAACCATTATCCACTTGGTCCTCAATCCAATCCTTGAAGAAATATAATTTTTTGATGATATATCTAAGGATCTTGTGGTAAGGGAATTTTTCATAGCGGTTAATACTCTCAACATTATGTGGATTCTTGTACTCTGACAGCTTTATAATGCTCTATTCTAGGGCACTAAGAAAATAATTCAGAACCTATGAATCCTCAGAAAAATAATTATGGTTCCTCTTATTGGATAAGGGTAATCTAGGAGCCTGACCAGTTGATGGTCTAGAGAAGAATGGTGGATAGAGCCACATTCTATCATCTAGGAAGTTGTGTTTGGTGAGGTGATGTTTGGCGATTCTTCCCTAGGTGAGGCAGTGCTTGATGAAGATGCTGCACTAGGTGAGGACTTGCATGGTAAGGCTTTGGTGGTAAATTATCCAACAACTCTAGTGTCTTGTGGTCCTCAACTTGTATGATGGAGGAAGTTTCTTCTTTTGTGGCTCTTTGGGAAAGAGCTGGATGAGACAATAGGCATGCCCTTTTGTCTTTCTTCAAGCCTTCCTCCAAGCATTGGGCCTTGCCCAAAAAATCGCAATATCTTCATGTAATGTTTTGGGTGATGAGGGTATGGACCAGCTCAGTATTAACATTCCTCATTCACATCTCTAGCAGCATCTCTTGGGTTAGCGGCATATTGAGTGAATATGTGAGGCCCTTCCGCAGTTTGATGAAATATTTGACACACTCTTCTAACATTGTCTAACACATGAGGAGGTTTTAAATGCTTATCATGCATGATTTGTAGCTGAAATAGTTGAGAAACTTACTACATAGGTCTTCCCAAGAAATAATGGACCTAATGGTTAGCTAATTACATCATATGAACACATTCCCTTCCAATGTCTAAACAAAAAATTTGAGGATGGTAGCATCCTACTACTCAAGGGTACCCTAGATGGATGTGCATCTTGTGATGTAGTGATCCAAGTGTCGTAGTGGTTCATTGATCTAATTGAAAGGGGAAAATCTATGTTTCTCAAAATATGGGGGTACTCATATGTCATTCATCCATGTTGTATACAAGTTTTTTTTGGATTTGATTGCCACTTTTCACATCTCCAATGCTTTGAGGCGAGAGGAGAGAGAAACTATGAAATCATCTTGGTGGGGATCTTTATCTTGGTAATGATTCCTAAAAACCAAAGCCTTGATAGGCTCTTTGACTTATTAAGAAGGCTAGATAGATTGTGGATAAACTCAATCTGGGTCCTTAGAATGATTATCACACTACTCGAGTCGATTTAGTGACTCATGTTGTGGTCACATTCCATAAACTCCCACCTCAATTCTATTGGGAACCACAAGATTATAAGGATCAATTAGGATCAACTGTCTAAAGAGTACATATGGATACCATGGTGGAGGTAAAATGGGATCTTGTTAGGGAGAACCAAAATCTAGTTATCGATCAATGAGGAGATCATCAATGATCTTATTTTGACATGAAACATACTGAAGTATGGTAGAAATTGGAGGATCAGATTCAGGTTTCTACGCAATATTAGATGGATTGGAGGGATCGATTGGTCCCTTAACTGTGTAAACATTTTGAACTATGGGAAATAATATAGAGGGATCTCCAAGGCTGAGTGTCTTTATTTTTAGGTGAGCATGAACACCTATATGGGGTTCTGTTTGATACTGTACTGCCCTAGGGGGTGGGTTTCCTTGTGTGGCACTCTGTCGAAGTACATATTTTCAGGAAAATTAGAAATAAACATGTTCACTGTAACTATACCCAGAGGGAAATCCTTAATATCAATGGGTATGTTAGTCTGTTGCAGGATAGGGAAAAATTGAAGTGCAACGTACTATCCCCAACCCCTGATCTGCACATGTGGGAATTCCACTTCCATGATTCTGCATAGCACTATGAGGCTCCTGAGACATCTCTATTGTAGGTTCTTGTGGTAGATAGGAGATGCAGGTTGTTTATCCAATGGGAGTTCTACCAACTCAACTATGTGAAACTACTGATCAAGGTGGTCAAAGTGCTCCCAACTTCTTGGGTAAACCAACTGATGATCACAGAGAGGTAAAGCGTTGCCTCTATAGTCTAGAAGAAGCAAAAAACCAGGCCCTCAGTGAGGGACACTAGTAAATCAATGTTGGAATTTTCTTTCTACTAGAATATCACTGACAATTGATCAGTATCGAGAGTCTCTCATGGGCTTTATTTCTCATAATTGTGGTACTTCTCTTTGTTTTCCCAAGATTCGATCGATGTTATCCAATAGATAGGTAATGACAATAATGTGGACTAGTGTTGTGTCTGGTTAGATAGAGGTGGATCTACAACATGAGTTATTTATTCACTGCATGATAGGTCATCTCTTGGGGTAAGTACCAATTGCATCATCACAATCCTATAGTATGGTGTGTTTACGACTACCTCATGTGCAAGGGTGGTGGTTCTCATCAGTGGCTCTTTAGGTAGCTCACCATCTAAAGGAATAAAAACATACCAAATTTTCTATCAATTATCTCTATAGTGGTGGATAGGGAGACTGGAGATAGAGGAAACAATTATACATTAAGCTACTAAAAGAGATGGAGAACATACTCCAGCTACATATTCCTACGTAGGGATTTGGGGATTCTATGGATCAAGCCTTCCATGATGAAAAGATTCACCTACCAGTATCATTCCCTAGACTATGGTGTGAGTTACTGGGGTGAATTTTCCATCACTAAGTCCCACTTCCCCTATAAACATAGAGTTTGATGGGGTTGACAGTGACATGCCAATTCCCAAGACTTTCCCTTTGGTGGTAGCAGTTTTTCCTTCTACCTCGGGATATTTCTTTAGGGCAGGGTTGTTTTTTAACATAGGGATGACCCAAATTTTGTTGGGTGGTTGTGTGGGGGAGGATCAACACTTTGAATAGTTTGGATATGGGTGGAACTCCATATTATTTGTTGTCGGCATGGTGGAGACCTCAACTTTAACTATTATAGGAGTGGGTAAAACCTCCACTATGGATAGTGACAAATTAGGAAGGAAATATTCTTTTTTAAATTTTAAAATTGGGAGGGCCATCATGTCAACCAGAAGTAATGGAATGGGGAGGACATATGCATGTGTTATTTAAATCATGGAGAGGGCCTCCAAAATGGTCGAAGTGGGAATAGGGAGGGCCTATGTTTTGAAGAATGAAAATATGAAGAAGACCTTTGTAATGGTGGTTGAAAATGTTAGGAGGACCTCCTCTTTGGCTAGTGTAAACAAGGGGGCCTCAATGTTGACTATTGAATGAGTTGGAAGGACCTCCACTCTAGTTGGTTGTGACATGGGGAGGACTTCAGTGTTGGGAAGCATGTGTATGGGGTCGACCTCCCTACTAATTGGTGATGAAGTGGGGAGGACATGTACTATAATTGGTGGTAACATGGGAAGTACCTCCATGTTATTTATTAATGAATAGGGGAGAACCTCCACATGAGCTGGTGGAAACACATGGAGGAATTCCATGTTGATTGTCAATGAGTGGGGAGGACACCCATATTGATCAGTAATAGATCATGGAGGACCTCCTCTAGAGCTGAGAATGGCATGAGGAGGACCTTCATTCTGATTATGAGAGTATGGAGGATAACTTCTTGGGTTGGTGACAGTGTTGGGAGGACCTCCACACTAAAAATAATTGTCATGAGTTAGTCCATAAGAACTATTGATAGTTCTAGAAACTGATAGAATCAACCCAACTAGCATTTGAGGTGAATGAGCTCTTGATACCAATGGAGAAAAAAATTTCCCTTGATCATCTGTCGCAGGTTTATGGATGAATGCGAATTTGGTGGTAGGGCCACTACAAATATAAAATAATATTCCTCTAGAAGAAAATTATCTTGAGATTTCATCCGACATTAACATTTGGTTATTCAGAATGGGGATAATAGAGCATGTGTATAGTCCACCTATTCTTTGGACTAAAAATATGATCATTACTAGCACAAATATGGATTAGTGGGATACCTCCTTAAAAGATCCCAAGCACTATTCATGGCCAAGGTGGCTCAGCCAACCCCCATCCCCCTCGGCGTAGGGGAGTGAGTCATGGGTTCACTTCTAAGAGAGACTCCCAAAGTGAATTTTGTTCGAATGGGGAGTGGTTTCTCCATGTGTGGCCCTTGGGAAACCAGTGTCAGTGAGGCACTGATGCCCCCATGTTCTATCGGGCCATGTCCCTTGATGTAATGATCCCCTAAAATCATTATGACATATATTGGTGTCCATCACCCTTATATGAATGATATTAGAGTGTGAGCCAAGGTGTGGGTGCCCGATAGCCATATCTATGGATTAGGTTTTACTAGAGGTAGAGTTATGTAGGATTCCCACATTAATATTTCTCTTGATCTTGAATCTACAAGAACTGGGTGGTTGGATTCATATATCTTGGGTGCTTCAAGTTAAGAGGATTCAACAACCAGTATGGATATATGGAAATAAATTCACAATTCCCCAACATCATCCAATCTTCCCAGGTTGGAGAGAGATCTCAGCTCTAACTAGGTCACGGACAAAAAATTCAAACCCCTATGTACTAATTTTTTTATATCCATGTTGGGTACATCATTTTATAAGTAGGTCATGATGTAGGATAACTAGATCTTGTGACATTATAATCTACTTATGCCTCGAATGCCCCTAATCTACATGTTGATGATAATAATTTAACATTGGGTATACCATTTCTATTAGTGAAGCCCGATGTCAGCTGCATCAGAGTAAAAACCCTAATCAGATGACCAACATGACTAGTATCCATGGTTAAAAGAGAAACTTTTCACATCGGGTTCAAAATTTCTATTTCTGGTTCTTTTTCTATGGAATGCCGTCATGCATGTTAATGAATGGTGGTGTGAATTTTTACTCAATAGTACCTCTTTCCAAGGGTGGTAATCTTTCATCACTTTCATCAGTAGTATTTTCTCTATTACTGAAATAGGATGATGGGATGTTATTTCCTCCTTCCATGGATTCCCCAATGGAACTTGTTTACAGGTCTAGTTCTGCCTTTTAATGTTAATTAATGTTCATGGAAATCATTCCTAGTGCCATATCATTATGGTCTTAGATTAATTACACTGCTTCTGTCTTGAAATTCGAGTTGGTCATGATAGGCCAGGAACCATTAGTCAGTAGAGTAGTCATGTTGGACATCACTAGCATGTCTAGACACTGTGAACATTAATCACCGGTTTTCCTCTTCATATGAGGGAATATCATTTGGGTATCCTAGGTGTGGATCCCAAGTAATATGATGTTGATATTGAGGTATCTGAAGAAAAAAATATATCTTATAAGGCTTTCAACCCAGGCATCTCGTGGTCTACATGAGGTAAATGACACCATAGGAACATATCTACTAAGCCTTTAACCTTAGGCATCCCATGTTTTTTTAGAGGTATTTTTTTGGGGTCATAGGATTAAGATCATTTAGATACTAATCAGAAATTCAAGTTGAGACAGATCAGGTCATGATTTGAACATCTTTTAGAGTTAGAGTTGATTGATAAAAAACTCATGTAGGCATATCAAGGTTGTGTGTCCCTAAGAGGGAATATGTCACATATGGAAGTTTACTGATAGATGGATCGGGTTTCCTTATAAAGTTGGATCTAGGTGGTGTGTCCCATAAATAGAAGATTTCACACTATTATGGTTGATATAAACACCCATGATGGTGGATCAACGAGGTGCATCCCTCAAAGGGAGCACCTTGGGTTACTATAGTTCAGGATTAAACCTCATGAAGACACCCTACATACCCTATCTAGAGAACATGGATCAAAACCCATGTAATTCAATGCATTAGTTTAAGTTTGTGTAATAGGACCAGTCCATGTAGTATAAAATCATGCAGAAAGAATAGTTACACCGTGAAGAGATCATTGGTGAGGTATGGTGTGTGAATTATGTGTAGGAGTAATCCTTTCGAAATGGATTACACTTGGTTAGAGTTGTCGTGGGGCTTACACATTGATCTGCCTGATGGATTTGGATGAGATGCAGTCTCCCAAGAGAGTGGCTGGATCCTACTAGGGATGTGGCCTAGAGAAGATCGGGATGGATGTGAACATTGTGTTTTTACCTTATAGAGGATTATTACATATGCAAATTAGTTTAGAATCAAATCAAACATAGTTCGTAATAGTTGGGGCCTATATCTATGGAGGATTCCCCTGGGAACTTGTGGTTGTGGGTTACGAATGAGAGTGTCACGTAGGGTGAGTGTCATTGTTGGGGATTACAATCATGTGGATGCCCATTTGAATGGAGGGTTGGGTTATGGACTGTGGGTGGTTATGGTTTTGGGCTTACTCATAGGACCATCCCATCAAAAAATAGGTTGAGCATGCATCATGATCACCACTAACCACTAAGCCTATATGATTCATTCTCAGTGTGAAAAATAATAGTAACTAGTATATATGATTCTTGAGACAAGAAAGAAGTACTAACGAGTGATGGCATGGGGATTATGCATGTAACCTTTCTGAGGATGATATAAATACATGTGGGGAGGATCTCATTCCTTGTGATGGTAGTTGGTATAAAGACGATCCCATACCACTCACATGTTAATCATCCTATGTTTTTTGAACAAGGAAGGGCCATAGTTTAACATCATTTGTTAAGGCAATTGGTACAATGTAGTTTAACATAATGAAACTTGGGCATAGGGGACTCACTCTTTACCCCTTGGACTTACATAACCATGGATTATGAACCCTTGGGTGGGGCCTGGATTTAGTCATGAAAGGGTGTAATGATATAGAAGAGTGATCAATCATGAAGTCCACATTAGCATGCCTATGTTGAGAATAAAACAGAACTAGATTACCTATGTTGAGACGAAGAAGGTATAGAAACACATTCACTATAGGCATAGGGGGAATCTCGTGAGGGACCATTAAATAGTTTCCACAAGATTGGATGGGTTCATGCAAGTGGTGCATGCAATTCAAGGGTGTTGCACACCAGGGTGGACCAAGAATGGTGCTCTAATAGAAGGGAAGGTCATGAGGCTTCAAAGAGGAGGTTCAAAAAAGATCGGAGATTTGTTTCTCAAGGGGTAGGGTTAGCACATGAGGATCCATTTTACACAGTTGACATGGGTTGAAAGAGGCTGGATGAGGATTACTCAACTTTTGACTCATTTAGTGGTTTACTCACATGGAACTTTTTGTGAAGTATTTTTTTACCTTCGGTGTTCCTTGATTAAATTATTTCATAGAAGATCAGTCTTACACATAGTAGAGTGGTTAATTGACTTCTGGAGAGTTACCCCAAAGAAGGGGGTGACCTTCTATTTATAACTGAAACATTCACTGATGGGCATGAAAGATTTTAGTAATTCAAGAGTCCTTCCGTACATCTTCCTTCTGTATAACTTTTCACTTTTCTAAATCACCCATCTATATAACGAAACCATTTGACATTACCTATATTGTGCCAGATTTTTGCACGTGGGTTGGGTTTTGTGGGATAATCTAATGTCATGTATATGGTTGCCTTAGCTATTTGAGGTCCCTTGATGGAAGGAATGAGAAAGTTTTTCTAATTTGTTATGAAAGACCTTTGCACGTAGATTCTGATTTTGTGTACATATGTGAAAACTTGGGCATGTCTCCCTTTGTGTATTTAGTATGCGTGATTGAGTCAGATGTTGTCTTTGGATTTCCCAAAGTTGGATTTTTCTGACATTAGTTGGGATTTTTGTGGCAACAAAGTTTATGATGTTTGGCATTATGAATTCAGTAATTATGAAACTAGCTGTTGTTATCCATGTGATTATTTATGTTGTTAGTATATCCATGGATTTAGTCCCCTTATTATTGTGTTATTTATATGTAATTATGTGATCATCATTTATTCCTATCATTTGTTTCTTCATACTCAAGTTATTGGTTAAATGGAATGTGATTTCAGTTATTTATCCTACCATATTGATTATGAAGTTCCCAGTTAGGATCCAAGTATCACTGAGAGGGGGAGGAGGTGAATCTGTGATATCTTTTTCTTTTTAATTTTCCCCTTTTTGAAACAACCTTCACCTCCTATTAAAGAGTTTTTCCCCTGCTGAACACACACAACCACAAGAACACAAGATTTACAAGGTTCACTACTCAACAAGAGTAGCTACGTCCTTGGTATGGTACGGAAACAATACAGTACCACACAGTCCACTAGAAAACAATCCTTTGATGTGGAATACAACGAGTAGGATATACCCTTACACTCGTGCATCACTTTGAAAACAATCCAATAGTGTGTGTGCCCCATCTTAGCACAAATAGGGTAACACAATGTTTCAGTGCTTCTTTACAATTGAACAGATGTATTCTCTGAGGTACAAATCTTCACTTTCTTACCTAGAAGCCGGTAAGAACTCCCTTATGTACTACTGAATACGTGTGAAGACCCCAAATATTTCACGCAACCTTTAGTGTGACTTGCGCGCAATTCAAATGACTTGTGCGTAAAAACCCCTTTTGGCGCGAAAAACGTTTTCTCACAACTTTCCTTTTGCGCACAACTTTTTCTCTTTTCGCGCAACTTCTCAATTTTTCGCGCAGCTATCGTCTTTTCAGGAAAACTTCTTTCTTTTTGCACAACTCACTTAGCATATAATTTACGCGCACCAGAGCTCGAGATTTCTTCTAAGTGTCGAGCATCAATAACTGATAAGGGTTAGCCTCATATTTATAGGCATTTTTGACCCCACGTGAAAAACACTAATCCGCGCGTAAAACCTCCTCCATGCGCGTAAAAACTCTTTTATGCAACTTCATATTTCGTGCCATACATCAATATTTCGCGCACCTCATGCCTTTGCCATTTTTCATCCTTCTAAGCACGAAGCACCAATTGCGCGCAAAATTCCTCATCGCATTCCATATTGCGCGCAAACCCAATCTTTCCCATGACATCATATTTCGCGCACTGCTCAAATCTTTCGCGCATTTCATGCCTTTGCCAATTTTCGAGCTTCTGATCTCGAACAACCTTTTGTGCGAAAAACATCATTCCTCTATTTCGCGCATCCCGCAGTTATTTCGTGCATCCCGCAAATATTTCGCGCAATGATCCAACTTTTCGCGCAACCCGCTGCTATTTCGCGCAACCCGCATATATTGCGCGCACCACTTTATTTTTTGCACGCAACATGCCTTAAACTGTGCTTTTCTGCCATCCCCAGATTTTCTATTGCTTTGTCATTTTATCTCTTTACTACTTCCCATAATCATTCTTCTTCTCTTATCACGAATCCAACTATCGTGATATCTATTCTTTGATAGATCAGCTTTAGCATCGTCAGAGTTGCAATGGGAAGTACAGAAACTTCCCTATCTTCCAGCAGCATCACTCCTTCCAATCAAAACTATATATGACTGACATCATCATTTCTCCCCCTTTCTATCATAAGTCTTGCATCACAAGTTCTCCTGACTTACGATATTTGAGAAATACAAATCAGCAAAGCATCGTCTGATTTGTGATCTTTCTACAAAGTGAATTGATTTATCTTTTTTGACAACAAAATACAACACTTTGCAAAGGCTATCTCTTCAAACTTTCTTCTCCATTCAACTTGGTCCCAACAGATTATTCCTTATTTACTCAAGATAGATTCTACTTTACCTGACCCTTACTGAGCATCTAATCTCACACATAATTTTTATCCTTTCCCCATGTTATAAAAACGAATATTTGAATGAGTTTAAGGAAATATATTTTTTACTATTACTATATTTTTTTCTAATGTAATATGATATTCAAATATGTATCTTTCTTAACATGGCTACTAAACTATTCATCCCTTTGGGATGTGATCACTTATATCTAGTACCCATGTAATAAAGTGACAACCATCTTTAGGGTACTTGTATGCGGTCTTTGCAATTTGTATCATAGTATGTTTAGTCGAAACCTTAGAAACGACATTTAGAGAAACATATATTATAGAACATAACCCTATGAATGTCTTTGAGGATAAGTCTATGTATAGAAAAATATCACAATATTCATGGTACGTTAGATATTATATGTTTTTCCAAGAAATGCATATTTTTTGGATGCTATAAGTAAGTATGGTTTTGGAAATATGTATCTAGAGTTTATAACCATGAAAACATTGGTCAAGTATATCTCGTCCATCATTCTAGGGAATGGTGAATGTTCCCTTAGTGAGTACCTGGTTTGACACTCATAAGGGATATTATAAGTTTAATTCATATTTTATCAACAAAACATTATGATGAATTATATAATTCCAACCTATGGAAACCCATGATATACTATAGAGATATAGGATAAACCTAAAGTGTCTTGGGATGATAAGTCTATTATTGTCCATATGTTTAAAATAATATATTCCCTATTTGAGGCTTTAAGTGATGGTATTTTAATGTGATTAATGATATTTTTTATAAGTATTTTTGGGTTGAGGTATATACTATCCTTTGGATTAATATGAAGAATTATTTCAAAATATTACTATTCAAACTTTGGGGATGCAAGACGGAAAGTATGAGGTTAAAAAATTCATTAATGTCGAAGTTATAAAGGTTGATTTTAGGTATTTTCATCATATTTTTCATTTGAATGTTATAAGAAAATTATTAATATAGTTTTAGAAAAAGGAAAACATGTAGGCCTATAGCGATCCATACTCTATATACATTGATATTAATTAAAAATTTAAGAATATTAAACACAAATATATCAAATCCACTATAGGACTATATAGCTTTAATTTATTTAGAAACATGGAAACATAAAGAACAAGTTCATAATGAAACTTCATTTTCTCCCTAATATTTCTTCATAACTAGACCCCTTTTTTATATAGCTTACTTAATACCTTTCTTCTTGGCCTACAGAAAAGAAACCTATGAAAGGGTGAGATAAGATGTTTAGTAAGGTTAAAAAATGGATATATCAATCATATCATAATCATAATATGAAAGAACATAATATTTTTAAATCATATCTTGCATATGAAAGATCGTTATATCATGCCATGGGATAAATCATAGATGTCAACAAGAATCAATGAACATAATCCAAAAATCCATATAATAAGGAATGAATTTTGTTTGGAATACACATAAGAATATAAAATCATATCATATTATTTGAGGCTACTTCTAAAACCATCATATCCATCAATGTTCATTAATAAACAGAGTTCACTCTACAATCCAACCATGTACTACTGAATTGGGATCTTTTACCATTCCATCCATGTTTATCTCATGAGATATAAATCATTACCCAATGCATTGGAGGGATATATAGGTCTCTCCCATCTCATAATTAAATCATTATTACAAGTTTCACAATAATATAAATCTTTCATCATAACCCAAGGAATAAATGGGTTTCTTTAAACATCATTCCACTATAACGTAATCCATGTAAAATAACTAGATTCTATAAATAGAATTCCTTAATAAACCTAATAAAACCATAGGATCAATAAGGATATTATACTTCAAACATAACCCAATAAAAAATTCCCTTATATATATAAAATAATTTTGATATAACACTTGAAATTAATTATTGAGTAAAATATCCTTTCTTCTTCAAACATGGTTTCTTTTCTCAAAATGACTTGAAATTTTAAGAGAAAATAATTGCTAAGAAAATAATTTTGAAATTATATAGATTAATATTCATGGAAACAATGTTTTATGAAAACATTAAAAACTATTCATGTCTTATACATTAAAAAACATGTTCATTGTACTTTTGTCAAAAAAGTCAAAAAGAACTTCAAATCGAAAATGATAATATATTCCTTTCATAATATTTAATTAAAATTATAAAATGGGTAAAATTGACTCTAAAGAATTTTAGAATAATTTAAATAATATTTTAGAATACATAATTATGAAACATGGACATTGATGATAAATATACCATAATAAATACTAACATATAAACAATCTTATATAATAATGAGATTGTGAAATTATCTATTACTTTATGTATGGTTTCCTTTATATGTATCAAAAAATTATGTATAATGATTTAAATAATTTCATTGATTTATTTCTGAATCATATTCATTTTTATGACATCATATATGATCATATTATCATCAATTTGTTAGTATCATTATTACACATCCATTGGGTGTTAACTTCTTTATTTTACTAGGCATGTTTGGTCAGATATGTTCATGTTCCTATTCTTTGGTTATAGTTATAATATTTAAATAATGATATTAGTATAATATATATCATATTTATTTATTTCATTAATTTATATAATCATTCTTTAATGAATATCATGTATAGTGAATCACATTGCATCGTGGTGATGGTTGGTCATACGTACGCACCAGCGATAATACCATTCCCATATTTGTTTAATGGTATTTAATTGGATGGTGTATAATATTTGAGAATAAATATAATGTAATAATAATCATTTCTAATAATAATATATAGTTATTATTTCTATCATTCTAACCATCTAAGTAAGGTGGTGGTGAAAAAAATATTACAACACGACGTTGAGAGGGTAAGCCATACGCAAGCATGCGTGGTGATTTCGTTTTTTATAGGATGGATAAAAGATAGAATATGTTTGTTTCATAATAATAATAATAAAATATAATTATGTAAAGGATACTAAAGTTATTACTTTGTAATGAAACAATAAATGAAGAGAATGTAGAAGAAAAAATAATTTTGAAAGAATCACTAGAGGATACTACATCTTCTTCGATGTAGTCCCTCTAAATCTCTATTTAAAGCACTAGACATGGTCTTTCAAGAAGATAAGAACATCTTGAATGTAACTAGGGAATTTTAGATTGTAAATTTTCAGGTGATTACTAAGATTCAAGGCTCAAAGTGAAGTTAAGAGGTGACAGAGAAGGTTTCCTTTTATAATTGAGGTGAGGGACACTTTTGGGATCTCCAAAAACTATTAATTTATAATAAAATAAAAAACCATAAAAACCCCAAAATTTCCCAATTTTTAAGATTTTGTGATATAGTTTTTTAATCTCATCAACCAATAAATTTTAGGCAATTTTTACTATCAATTTAAACCATATCATTTTAATTAACACGTAGTTATTCTATTTAATTTTGAACCACCGTAACATATATTTCAATATTAAAAGGGTGTAATATTTTATTATTTTATGTCAATTAGGCTCTAAATAAATAGATTATAACATATTAGACCATATAAAAATTATACTATATTTTTTAAAAAAAATTCTTATTTTCAATTAATTAATAAAACATTATTTTGATAAACAATCAATAGTGTCAATTTCAATTCATTAACTTTAAAAAAATACTAGAATAACAAGGTCACATAGAAAAAAAATTTTATTATATTAATAAGAGGTCATCTCCATATGAAAACTTAAATGTACCTATTAATTATCTTAATTTATATTTATTTTAATATTTTTAATAATATATACATGATATTTCCCTTAATAAAATAATCGCTACAACAGTTTTGTGTAATTATTTGATATGGTTATTTTTGAATAAAAAATAAAAAATAAAATACCATGATAGAGATAAATCCACTATATTTCAGATGAATAATTATAATTCAATATATATTTAGTATAATCCATCATTAAAAATGTTATACTTATTAAAACATGAATGTGACAATTTAATCATCACTTAAAATAAAATAATAAAATAATTTCATAATCTATTTTATAAGGCTAAAAATATTCGATAACACAACAAGTGGATGTTTATAGTCAATATATACTCAACCAATATGGTTTGGTCATGTGTTTGGGTCTTTTAATGGTTATTGTCACTTTAATAATAATTAATTTACTAATTTCTCATCAAAAGAATAATTGTTTCATCATTAAAGTACAAGTCCTTAAAGTTATAATTTATGTTATAAAAATTACAAATAAATTAACATGATAAAAAAAATATCATTCAAATGAGTATTTATAGTCAAAATTATATTATGTGTAACCATATATAAAAATTTTATATTTGTTAAAATGTGAGTAAGTCATATTTAACATTAGTTTAAATAAAATAAATGAAATTTCATAATCTCATCCAAGTGGATTACAAAGGGAATCCATTTCAACCCAAGGATGGTTTAGGTCTGAACACACTCATCCTATTATAACAGGACAAGTTTTAGTGTAATTTTATAATATTATTTTTATCTTTAACTCCCCAATTTACCCTTTTACCATATTAATAAAAATTACAAAAGTTATTATCTATAATAACCAAAAATAAAAGTAAGATATTTAAAAAATTTGGACTTACAGATTCCGAAAATGGAATTATTTTTCAAAATTCAAAGCACATAGGTCACAGTAATTAATTTAAAATTAATCTCATTGTTAGAAAGAGAGAACAAGTTTTAAAAGATAAAACATTACAAAAGATAGAAATGTTTTTACTCTTGAATTCAATGTAAAATTAATGATAATGACTTAAATTATATTTAATGATAAAAATATATTTTATATATAATTTAAGACCCTTAAATATTATAATTAAACCATAAAAATTATTTTGATGATTTTTTTTTCAATTAAAATATTGTGTATTTTTACTATTCCTAAAAAATTTAAAGTTATCAAAAAAATAAACCGAAGTAAATTTTTATATCATGATTCCAAAAATGATAATTTTTTCATATAAAAATTAATAATTTGTCAAAATATTAATTTAAAAGGGGTTCACAAATAAAAGGAGGAAAATTACCCTTTTAAAAATTATAGGTTTTTATATATCAAATAATGTTTATTCATATCCTATGAAAAACATACATATTGGATGAATATATAAAAAATATTTTATTAATTATATAACATGTATATTTCATTAATTTCATTTAATAATTGTAATTATTCAATATCTTAACACAAAAATAAAATTATATAATTGAATTATATTTTTAATAAATAATAAGTAGCGAATGAATTCACAAAACATTTTCATAAGTTATTTACATTTATTCTCAGTTACCTAAAAAATTGGTTATAAAGGTAATTTTATACTAAGTTCATATCATGGTTCATTTAAACTCATGATTGTGTGGAATGAAAGATACTGAAGAATTTAAATTTTTTAAAATATTTCCTAAAATATCCAGCTGTAACATTCTACCTCCCCCGCCCCAAAAACTGAATTTCACCCCAAAAATTCATCAATTGGAAACAAACAGATGAGTATTATTCTATCTCATCACATCCTCGTGTTTCCATTTAGCTTCCTAAAATTAGTGGTTCCACCATAAAAAACTTAACCAAGCGAGTGGTCTTATTTCGTCGAACGTTTTCACTACGATTCAGAATCTCTATGAGTTGTTCTTCATAAGAAAGATCATGCTCTGGTGGTACAAATTCTTATTTTAGTACATTTGAAGGATCAGGTATGTACTTCTCCTTAGAGATTCATGGAACACTTCATGAATTTGAGAGAGATTAAATGGAAGCGTCAATCGGTAATCTACACTCCCAACATGATCCATAATTTCAAAAGTACCAAAATATCTATGGATCATCTTTCCCCTCTTTCCAAATCACATTACATTATTCCATGGAGGCATTCATAGGAAAAACATGTCACCCACTTCAAACACTTGGTCCACTCTTTTCTTGTCTGCATAATATTTTGTTGACTCTAAGATGATCTTATGTGTTATTGAATAGATCTGACCTTTTCTACAATTTCATCAACAAGATGAGGTCCCAATAGATTTCTTTCCCCAACATAATCAGATAAAGTTGGATTTTTAAGCCTTTACAGGGAGGTATTTATATGAAGCCATCTGAATATTGGAGTGAAAGCTATTATTGTAGGAAAATTTCACAAAAGGTAGTTGTTGATACCAACTACCATTGAAATCCATATATAAAGCTCTCAAAATTGCTTCTATAGTTTGAATTATCCTCTTAGACTGACCATCTATTTGAGGATGATAAGAAGTGTTGAAATATAACTATGTATCCAGAGCCTACTGACGACTTCACTAGAACCTTGAGGTAAACCGTAGTTCCTGATAATATATAATGAAAAGTGGTACTCTATGAAATATTACCACTTCTTTTTCATATATCTTGGATAGTTGTTCAATAAAAAAATCATCTAAAATAGTAATGATGTTTTTTGACTTTGTAAGGCTATCAACTATTTCCCATACATCATTATTGAATTTAGATATTTTGGGAAGTCTGATCCCAAAGTCCATAGTGAGTTTTTTGCATTTCCTTTATTGTATGGGTAATGGTTCTAACATCCCATTAAACTTCTATCTCACATCCTTAAGTGGATGAGAAACTGAGCACTAAGAGACATATTTGGAAACATCTCATTTCATGTCATCCCACCAAAAGTAATCTTTTAGGTCCTTGTATATATTTTTTCTTCCAATAGGAATAGAAAATTAAGAACTATGAACCTCATCCAATAGCTCCTTCTTTAATTCTGGAATGCGAGGAATAAAAAACCAGTTCCTAAACCATATTATTTGATAACAATCAAGGATGAATTCAGGAACATTTCCGTACTTAGTTTATATCTCTACATCTACCTTCCACACTTCCTTATTATCCACTTGTATATATGGTTGAATATTCATTTAAGAAAGATAAGATTTCTCACCCCCCTTTTAAAATTCATGATCCATCCTTTGCAAATCAATAAATATTGGATATTTTGTGTTCCTAATCATGGATAGGTGATCTTGGTCCTTTCAACTCAAATCATATTAAAACCTTGTACCCTTTCCTAGGGTGGTAATGTATTGAGAAGTCATAATCTTTATTCAAATCCAACCAACTTCTTTGATTAATATTTTTCTCTTTTTGTGTGAATATATACTTTAATCTTTTATAATCATTATAAATATCATACCATTAACCATAAAGATAGTTACTCCATATCCTTAGTGCATCGATTACTGTAGCTAACTCCAAATCATGAGATAGGTAATTTTTCTCATGGATTTTATATTGTTTGAGGAATAATATATAACCATATAATTTTTCATGAGAACAAAACCTAAAACCTTATATGATGAAACACTATAGATTATATATCTTTCTCCACTATAAGGTAGTGTGATAATAGGTGCACTGGATAACCTTCCTTTTAGCTCTTTTAAATTATCTTCACATTCCTCTGTCCACGTGATCTTAACTCCTTTCCGAGTCAAATTGGATACAAGATGAGATAATCAGGAAAACGATGTCAAAAATGCGGATAGTATCTAGCCAAACCAAGAAATCTTTTGATTTCAGTTACCATTTTTGGTCTTAGCCAATTTTCAAAAAATTCTGTTTTCTATATCCAAATATATCCCCTCTCGTGAGATTATGTGACCCAAAAATGAAAACTTCTGAAGCCAAAATTCAGACTTGGTAATGTTTTGGTAATTCTACTTATTTATTAGGGTCTTCAATAAAATTATCAAGTTATCTTCATGATCTTCCATGACATTATAATAGTAAAAAATATCTTCTATAAAGTCTACATAAAAGAGATCAATATAGTCTCTAAAGACTCTATTCCTTATATCCATAAATATAGCAGGGAAATTAGTAAAACCAAAAGGCAAAACTATAAATTCATAGTGTCCATACCTTGTATGAAATTTCATATTTGGTATATCCTCCTTCACACGCCTCAGTTTATGATATCCTGAATGAAGGTCAATCTTAGAAAAGTATTGTGCTATGAGTAGTTGGTCAAATAATTAATCAATGTGTGAAAGAGGATATTGGTTCTGGATAGTGGCCCTATTAAGTTCTCGATAATCGATGAAAAGTATAATTGATCCAACTTTCTTCTTAACCAATAGAATAGGTTCACCCCAAGGGGACGCACTAGGGAATATTAATCCATTTTTAAGATTCTATTATAGTTGCTTCTATAATTCCTGAAACTCAATTGGGGACATTATTTATTGTGTCTTTGAAATAGGTATAACACACAGTATGAGTTCTATTGAAAAATCAACCTCATTATTTGGTGGAAGACCTGGAAATTATTTCGGAAAGATATCATCAAACTCCCACAAAATGGGTTTATTATTTATTGTGAGTTCCCCCAACCATTTGATATAGATAACCTTCATTTATAAAAATAAATAACCATCATATGGAATAAATATTCACTAGAAGTTCATACTCATCCTTTCATCGAAAATTTTTCATAGATTGATTGGGAATATTAAATGTGACTTCTATTCCTTGAAAATTGATATGATATTCATATAGAGAAATTCAATCCATGCCAATAATAAAATCAAATAACACTATAGGAAGGATCATAAGTTTTTCAGGAAGCACATTCCTACAAACTTCAATCGAAGACGAATTATAAACTATTGATGTGACTATTGTGCCTTTAAGAGATCCCATAGCTAACTCAACATATATTTGTTGAGGTAATATAGTGATACCCATTGAAACAATTTACAAATAATAGATTGGTTGGATCCTGTATCAAATAAAACATTTTATAATTTAAATTGGATGGTAAGTTAACCTTTCACCACTTCATTACCGTACTCCACATTGTCGGTAGAGATCGCATGTGACTTGCCTTTGTCTATTTCCTTAAGATTTTTCTAAGTTCAATCATCAACAATAACCCTTGGATTAGGAAACTGATTTTCATATCTCTCCATTTCATTACACTTTTAAAATTGATGTGTAGGAGGTTCAATATGTGTTTCCTTTTCTCTATTCGCTTCATTAGAAATATTTTTCAAATCACTTCAGTATTCAATTACCCAATTAACTTCTCTCCCACACTTAGAACATTTTCTAGTCCCTTTAAGACAATTTCCTATATGTTTCTTTCCACACTTTGAGCATAAGGGAAACCCCAGATTCTTTCCAGTGTGGTCTTTTGATTTTCACTTAAGTTCCATTTTTCTCTTCTTATCAACCACATTGGATTGACCAGTTACTCCAATCTCATTCTCAACATTGAGAGAACAATAAAAAATTTCCTCATATCTATTCAAGTACCTTATGTATAATTCCTTTCAGAGATTTAGTTTTAAGCCACTAAAGAATTGATCAATTTTACTATCTAGTTGGATAATAATTCTAGAAGAGTACCTTGAAAGTCTTGTAAAATTTTCTTTATAGGTACTAATGAATTAATATTCCATTTTATTAAGCTCAAGGAACTCCTCCAATTTTTTAAGAATATGATGAAGGTAATTATTGAAATATAATATACTGAACTCATCCCATTCCATGGATTAAATTTAAACTATTTTCCTTTTATTATTTATAATTTCCCCCCATTAAGGGATACAAACGTCTTTCTCCTACATGTTCCTCTATTTCCCTCACATCTTGCACCATCCATCGGGTTAGTTTCGGCTGATCCCGGTATTCCGGGGCTTGGAGGTGGATTGTTTTTTACTCCCCATAGATCATTCAAGGATGCGCTTCTGCATTCCCCCAAATCCAATTTTACTTTCCATGAAGGGGAGTCAAATACATCTTTTGGGCGTCTTCATTCTCAGAAACTAGTTGCCTCGTCCTCACGATTTCAGCAGCTTCTTTTGAAGAGGTAGTGAAAAATCTCTAGTAGACCCTAGTCGTGAGGTTTGGTGCTGAAAATCCTATGCTCTCGTAGTTCCAGGTCTACTTCAGAAGATGGGGACTCGACTCCCCAGCCATAGTGTCTATCTTTGAACGGAAGGCATTCTGCATTGTCCTGGACTCCAAGGGAGACTATGTCAAAGCATGGAGTAGTATCCCTATTTGGGTAGGGCGTTGGCTCTTTTCTCTCTCCTAGTGGTTGATGGACACTCACTCAGGGAGGGATAGCTCTCTCACGATGGTCTGGATCTCCTTCCCTGGGCTCCCTCTTCCCATGATGCAATAATCATTCCTGAAGGCGATCAGGGACTCTTTGGGGTCATACCTATGTGTGGATTTTCATAAAACTTGTTGGGAGGATTCATCAGTTTCTTGTATCTATAAATAAATGGACATCTCTCAACCTATCCGGGATCAGATTGTGCTCCGGATCAAGGGTATGAAGGACCAAAACCAGGACTTGATCTACCCCACCTACCTTTGCTTCTACTCATCTTGTCACATTTTAGGTCACTCTATACAGGTTTGCTGAAATCTATGGGTTAAGGTTTTGGAGTTTCTGCACCCTTCTAGCCAAAACCCCTTCCTAGTGCCGAAAAATATTTTTGATCAAGGAATAGGGGTGGTCTTCAATCCCGAAGCTCAAGCTTCAGAGGATTCATCATCCTCATACAAGGTATCAGATTCTTTCAACAGGAATATGGTTTGTTTTCATCGTAGAGAAGATGGAAGTGTGGAGGTGCCCTAACTATACGGGAAGTTCCACAACAGTTTTTTCAAGCTATGTTTGTTGGGACTGCGGGTCACTTCCCACATCAGCATCTCTAATATTCTACGGTTGGAACTGGGGTCTGAAGATTCGTATGTTACCCTTTTTTTCCATAGCTAGTGAGATACTAGTTTCTCTATCATCTACCTTGAATATGGTTCCATATTTGTTGCATAAAACGGTGGGTATGCTATCCCACCGTCCTTTACCCCTAAGTCTCATTTGAGAAGTTCAACTCCTATGTATCTATTGGTACCGCTAGTGACATCCCATTCCTCGGAGCCTGGTTCATCAGCGCTTTTAATGCCACCGGTCGTGGACCCTGCATCTCCGTCCAGGAATGTGGCGGATGATTTCATCTTAGTTTTTTCAGAGGATACCACCAAGGAATGGAAAAGTAAGAGCCACACTCTAGTATCCATCCATAAGACTAGGTAGAGTGGCATGCACACCCACTATAAGTCCAAATCCTCAATTTCTGATTCCCTGAAGTCATCTCTGTAAGAAAAGATCCAAGAGTCTATGGCCAAAGCTAGATGCCAATGTCTCAATGTGTAATGTATTGATATGGAATGCATGTGGGATAGGGTGAGGGAGAAATCTTAATTTCTTGTTAATGAATTAGTAAACCACTTAGTATCTGTAGTTGCAGTTCTTGAACCAAAACAAGTGTGAGGAAGAATAGCTAAGTATGCGTAAAGGCCCAATGTTCATGTATTCCTACATAGGAACCTTCAAAACTCCCATATATGGATGTTATGTAAGGATAATATATTGTTGGATTTTATTAATGCGTCTGACCAATACCTTCCCATGAAAATATCAGTCGGATCTCAACACTTCTCTTTCTATTTTACTAATGAAAAGTGTATTGAACAGCAGAGATAGGTTCTTAGGAGTGAACATGAAGGCCTTATCGACGATACAACTCCCTATATTACTGGGGGTGACTTCAACACAATAGCATCTCCATAATAGAAAAAAGGGGTAGGAGCCTTTCCAAGGAGTGAATGTGAGGCCTTTGTTTCTTTCTTGGATAGAATTGGTCTGATGGAGGTCAACATTGAGGGATTCTATTACAACTGGTGTAATAACCAATGTGGGGGAAGACACACTTGGTGTTATCTTTATTGGTGCTTGATGAACGAGGTAGATCTTTCTCTCTTTCCGGAAACTAACGTATCCCACCTAGTACGATCATTATCTAACCACTCTTCGATGCGGCTTTGTCTAAGCTCTAGTACTCAGAGAGACGATCACACCCGGTTTTGAAGCTTGTGGATGGAAGATCCAGGTTTCAATGATGTGTTCATGGTTTCATGGGATTTGACGCACTTGGGGAACCTTTGGATAACATTCCACAACAAGATAAGGAGGCTCAAAAACCTATTACAAAGGTGGAGAAAGAACGTCCCTGCACATGATCAAGACCTGATTGTGATTAATAAGTAAGTGGAGTTTATAGAGACCCACATGGATCAAGGATGGGATTGTGGCATGATTAATGATCTAAGGGCTAAAAGGGTATTTTATTTGAACTTCTGTTAAGGTTGGAGAGGCTTTCAGGATAAGGATCACAGGTTAAGTGGCGTTATAAGGGGGACCAGAACACGTGTTTTTTTGTTCATGGATTAATGAAAGGTGTCGTACACACATGACCAATATTATTATAGAAGAAGGTCCATATACCAATGACAGGGATGAAGTAGGTAGAATGGACAATAAAAATTTTAAAGATCTACTAGCATGAATAAACTCTAACATGGAAGACAGCTACCCAAGTGTGGATATGGATCTCTTTGAGGACATTCTTAGTAGTGTAACTAAGGATATTGATGAGTGGTTGAAGAGGAATCTGGAAGAGGAACAACTAAGTGAGGTGGTGTGTAATTGAAACCCTGAAAGTGCTCCAGGGTAGTATGGGATACCTGGATATTTTTAAAGGGTTTCATGGGATACAATCATAGGGGACATAGTGAGTGCGGGGGAGGACTTCTTTTAGGGTGGTTCTCTTCTGCACATAGATATTGCGACCACAAAGGTTATGATACTGAATGTGATAAACCCCAATCTCATTAATCAGTACAGGCTAATTAGCATGTGTAACATTTCTTATAAGGTCCAAGTGAGCATCTTCCACAAAAGTCTTTCACTGCACTTAAATGGTTGGTTGGCTGCAGGTCAACATGGTTTTTTCAAATGGTGGTCAATTCAAGGTGTAATTGGAGTAGTTCATGAATTTATAAGTGGGATCAAGAATAAGAATTTTAGGAATAACCTAGCAATAAAGCTTAACAAGAGTAAGGCCTATGATATAGTGGAATGGGGTTTCATCTTAAATGTGTTGACATGAACGGGTTTCTCTAACTAGACTTGAGATCACCTATTCTATTGATTTAGCTCGGCATGGATATCCACTTCATTCATGGCTATACAATTTGGATTCTCCAATGCATATAGAGGTTCAAGATAAAGGGACCCCTATCTCTAACACAATTCATTTTATCTCAAATTGGGCTCTGCTTCTTTATAAATAGGAGTCTGCACATGGGGAGAGTCCTTCCATACCAGGGTAGACATGCTTAGAAGGGTATATCTCACTTGATGTTTATAGATGACATAATTTTATTTATATTTGGATGTAGGATATCAGTGAATGGATTTAATGGTATATTAGGGGAAAACAACAAATGGAGTGGACAAGTGGTGAATAAGGAGAAAATTTGGTTTTATAATTCTAAGGAACTCTCATCCATGAGAGCTAGATCATTGGAATATAGATTGAATATGAGGGGAGGATCCCTTCCCATGGAGTATCTTGGAGGCCCAATGAGTCCGAATTCCCTTCGTGTTCACCACATTGACAACGTCGTGTGAATAATTATAAGGCGCAACCTCAATTGAAAAAATATGTTCCTATCCTTTGGAGGGAGCATTACTCTGGAAAAAAGTGTTATAGTTTCTATACCCATGAACCACATGTCTACCATGAAGGTTCCTAAAATTGTAATTTCTAACATGGAGAGGATAATGGTATACTTTATATGGGATAGTTAGATGAAAAACATGCATAACTAGGCATCAGGGAAGCGCTTAGAAAGAACCATATCAGATGAAGGCATAAATTTGAGGAGTATATCATTGATCATGAAAGGGATGCATGCCAAGCTTGCATGGGAGGTGTTGGAGTTCCGTACTATGTGGGGATAGCTCATGCATGATAAATAGGGTCTGGATATGGAAGTGTAGAGGTATCGAACATTGAGAACATGGAAGCTGATTCACTTATACTAAGATGGTTATATTCCTCATTCATGTTGGTTGATAGGTAGAGGGGAGGTGAATTTTTGGTAGAAGGATTGGGGGGAGGAAAATTGTGGTTTCTTGGATGTGAAGTATCTGATATATCCTTCAATTGAGCTAGTGGGCACCCTGGTTTTATCCTCATCATTATCAATGATGATCAAATCACTGCTTTCAGGGAGGTCATTCTAAATAACTGTCTTAACCAACTCATATTCACGATTGCTAAGTCGGGTTAGTTTTCCATCGAAGACTATAGCAGCGTGAGGAGGGACCCTAGTTCTGGTTACCTATGGGGGGAAACGCTGTGGTGAAAGGGAATCTCCCCCAAGTTTAACATTGTGTTGTGGAGGGTCCAGAATAATTCCATTCCCACTGATGACCACATTCAACACATGGGTATTAAAATGTCATCCAGATGTTGGTGCTCCGTTAATACCAATTAGGAAATAGTGAAGAATCTCTTCTTCAGCAGTGATTGGGATCGATGGAGCTGGCAGACGCACAAACAGTTATCAGGGTACAAGATTTAGTTGGGTGTAGGAGCATGTCCTGAACTGGTGGTTTTCTAATGTAGGTGAGCATGGTCCAAATAGAAAATTCAGGGAAATAATACTCATGGTGGGTTACTGGACTATTTGAAAAGTGAGGAATTACACTGGACACAAGAATTTCTCTGATACCAAAGTAAGAATCAGCTTCAAAATGAAAAATATGATGCAGGACATAACCAGATTACGTACATATTTCCATGGTGCTCCATCGGTAAGTCCACTTTTCCAAGGTGAGGTCACTCAGAAGGGGAGGATGAGATAAGGTCATTGGGTATGATGGTACCCCCCTATATGGGGATTCAAACTCAGCATGGGCGGATCCCTATAAGAGGGGAGATGAGTCGGGGTAGTGTTATAAGGGACTAAATGGGGTACGTTGTGGGGGACTTTTGGCCTTTTATGGAAGAGGAGACTCCCTTTAGTCTGAGGATAGGGTGATGGCAACAGGAATGGAGGTATGTGAATAAAGGAATATAGCTTTGAGGATGGTGGATACATATTCATTGATTCTCTATAAAGCATTATCAGGATGTGGAAGGGTCCCTTGGAGCATAGATTATCTTATCTGTAAGTGCAAGAAGATCATGGGATCCTATACAAGAATCTCCCACACATGGCGTGAAGGAAATAAAGTTGTGTAATTCTTGGCATCCCAGGATTCCACAAGCCAAAATGTTTCCCTCTACATTAATATAGGGTCCTTTCCTCTAGGAGTCATCAACGTTATTATTAACGATGCATTGGGACTTCACTACTTCTGACCTCCTTGATTTATCTCTATTTCTTGTATGACTCCTTATGAAATGAAAATGATAATTTTTAGTAATTTAGTACACCATTGATCAGCTTCACCTTCCAAAAAATAGACTGGTATGATGAATTTATCATGTTTGCAACATTAGAGAACTAAAAATATATTTTAGTGGTACTGATCCATTGTTCAACAACTAATGGATTAGAAGACCCACAAAAATATGATGGTTTTTTCCTCATTCTGGACTCAAAAGAATGTATTTTCATATTTTTCCCGTTTGTATGTCCTACATGATTCATAACATGAGAAATTTGTGTGATCATGTCCCCAAGATTTGGCATTCCATGTCCCATAAAATTTGTTTTATTGGGATGAAAATCATTGAATTTCCCATCGCATTAATCATTAATGTAGTTTCTTTGGGTTCCAAACATTGACTAAATCCAAGAATCATAGTATGAACAACACTAAATATAATGGGAAACCACATAATCAAGAATAAAAGTTTAATTTATGACACATTATGTTTTATCCTAGGTTGTTGAGGATCATTTCTAACAAAATAAGATTATAAACTATACTTTCACATATCCTTAGGGTTTTTCATAAGGTTTTATCATCCTAATTTCTAAAGGATAACTATACCTTTCCTCTGATACCAACTATAATCACCCACATTTTACATACATTGATATTACATAAAAATGGAACAATGTTCATTAGAAAAGCTAAAAAATCCATGACATCACCATATTGGTATAGTGTCTTTAGAAACTGTGAAACATAAACAGATGGTTCATAAGACATATTCATTGTTTCACAATTACTTCGTAATAACTAAAACCCTTTTTGACATATCATACTTAATACCCTAATTCATGACTTGGGGAAAAGAAACACATGAAAGGGTGAGATTAGATTCTCGGTAAGGGTAAATAATGGAGATATAAGTCATATAATAATCAATAGGCCTAAGAACATAATATTTGAAAATCAAATCCTGCATATGAAAGATTGTGATATCATGACATGTGATAAATCATAAAAGTTCATCAGAATCAATGAACATAATCCCAAAAGTCATAACCCAAGACATAAAATTTTGTGGCATAGACATAATCATATAAAGAAATTTCATATGAGTCAATTCTCATTTTCAAGACCATCATAGTAGGAAATTTCTATTACTGAACCAAGGTCACTCCTCATTCCATCCATGTACTACTAAATTGTGGTCATTTCCCATTCCATCCATGTATATAACATGAGATATAAATCTGATCCCAATAAATTGGAGGGAGATATAAGGCACACTCATCTCATATTTACCTAATTATTGTGTGTGCCACAATAAGATAAATCATTAGTCATAACCCAAGGAATAAAATGGGTTTCTTTAATCACTGTTCCACAGTAACATACTCCATGTAAAATGAATAGATTTTATAAATAGAATTCTATCATAAACACAATAATACCATAATAAAAATAAGGATATTATAATTTTAACATAACCTTATTAAAAAATTCCCTTTTAGATGGAAAATAAGTTTGATATAACACTTTAAATTAATTCTAGAAGAAAATATCCTTTATTCTTTAAAAACATCTTTTTTTCTCATAATTTCATTCAATTATAAAATAAAATAATTTATTCGAAAATGAACTTGAAATAATATAGAATAAGATTCGTGTAAATAAGGTGTCATGAAAATTTAAATTTTTTTCAAGCCGTATAAGTTAAAAAACATTCTCCTCATACTTTTTCAGAAAAGGAAAAAAAGGACCTTGTATCGAAAATGAAAAAAGATTCCATTCATATCATTTAATAAAAACATTCCAATGGGAATAATTGACTCTAAAAATTTGTATAAGGATAGAAAGAATATTTGGGAATACATAATTATGAATCATGGTCATGGATGATAAATATACCTTGGTAAATACTTATATATAAACAATCTCAAATAATAATGATATTGTGAAATTATCTCTTCCTTAGGTCCGATTTTCTAATTATGTATTTTAACCTCCTTTATAATGATTTAAATAATGTCATTGACTTATATAAGAATCATATTATTTTTTATTATATTATATATGATCGTATTATCGTCTATTTTTAGTAACATTATTACTCATCCATCGTGTGTTAACATCTTTATTTTTTTATGCATGTTTTGTCGAATGTGTTCTTATTCCTATTCTTAGGTAATAGTTATGTAGTTTAAAAAATTATATTAGTATAATATATATCATTTTTATTCATATAATTCGTTTATTTAATCATTCTTTAATGAAGATCTTATTGAATGGATCACATCGCATCGTACAGACGGTAGGTCCTACGTACGCAAGAGCGACGATATTGTTCTCATATTTGGTGAATTGTATTGAAGTAGATGGTGTATAATATTTCATAATGAATATCATGTTATAATAAACATATATATTTTTTATTTCCTTCATTATTCTCATCTATATATGGTGGTGGTCAAAAATAGATAACACCACAGGATGGAGACGATAAGCCATATGTATGCACCCGTGGTAATTTCATTTTTCAAAAGGATATATAAAATGTATAATATAGTTGCTTCATAATCATAATAAAATCTAAATATATGAGTGATACTTTTTTGATTAATTTATAATGAAGCAACTCATTACAGATAATTATTGTAAGAAATAAGCTTGAAGGAATCTTTAGAAGAGATTACCTCTTCTTCAACGTGATCCCTTTAAATATCATCTTAAAGAAATAGAGTGGTTTTTTGAAGAAGAAAAGAACCAATATAATTAACTATGGAATTTGAGAAAGTAAATGGGTAGGGGATAGCTAATATTCAATGATCAATGTGTGGTGAATAGGTGAGGGAGGAGGTTCCCATTTCTAATTTCGGCGAGGGGCATTTTTGGGATCTCAAAAAAATATTAATTTATAATAAAATCAAACCCCATAAAAAAACCTCCAAAATGTCCCAATTTATAATATGATATGATATCGGGTTGTAGTACCATTAAAAATAAATTTTAGACCAATTTTTATATCTATTTAAAACTTATCCTTTTAATTAAAACCCAGTTATTCTATTTAATTGTTAACTATGGTAACTAATGTTTCAACATTAATTGGGTGAAATATTTATTTATTTGATGTCAATTAGACCATAAATAAATACTTTAGAACATTTTAGACAATACCATAATTATTCCATATTTTAAAAATATATTATTTGAAAATAATTTAATAAAATATTATTTTGATAAACAGTCAATTGTTTCGATTTTTACAATATTCAATGCATTGATATATATAAATAAGAAGAAAACAAGTTAACTTCAAACAAATTATTTAAAAATATTATTAAGATTTCAAGGTCATATAATCAATTAATTTTAAATATTAATTACCCCAATTGTTTTATTTTATTATTTTATTAATATTTACTTGATATTTTCCAAAATAAAATAATTACTACAATAGTTTTTGTGTAATTATTTAATATGCTTATTTTTTTTAATAAAAATTAAAAATAAAATACTATGAAAAACATAAATCCTATAGATATAATAATAATACTTATAATCTAATATATCTTTGTTATAATCCATCATTAAACATTATACTTACTAAAACATGAATGAGAAAGGTTTATCATCACCTTAAATAAAATAACATAAGTGTCATAATCTCATATATAATGCTTCAAATGGTCAATAAATTGACCCTTGGTAGGTTATGATAAATATATACTTGAATAATAATATTTTTGCATGTTTTGGTGTGTTAAATGATTGTTATCACTTTAAAAATAATTATTTTATTTATTTCTTTCATTTAAGTAATTTTTTCATCTTTAAAGTATAAGACTTTAAGGTATTTATTTATTTCCTAAAATTTATAAATAAATTTTCATCATAAATAAAAAGATTTAAATTTTCAAATTCATATTTATAATCAAATTTATATTCTTTATTACCTACTAATAAAATGATAAAGTTATTAAAATTTGAGTTTTGAATATTTTTTTTGAAGGAAAAGATAAGTTACTGATCAATGAAGTCGGGATTACAAATCCAATCAAGGAACGAGTTCACCCAACAATGATTACCCCAGTGTTTCCCAAAACGATCCAAATGATGGGCCATTGAATTACCATCTCTTTTGATGAATGAAAATTTGCATGCATCGAATCCATCAATCAGGGACCAGATATTCCTCAAGATGAGGCCATAAGGCTGGGAATCCTCATCTTTTTTTGAGAGAGCATTCAACACTTCGAGGCAGTCGGATTACACCAGAATTTTAGGCCATGATTTTGAACGGGAAAAAAGAAGCCCCTGGAGGATGGCTGATGCCTCTGCCACCACAGGTCTCCATGAGTTAGGCACTGCCCTACACTAGTTTTACACAATCTGGTCCAAAGATGATTTAGGTAAAAAACACATACAATGATATTAGTATAAGGGTTATGGTAATTCTATAAAATTATTTTTACCATTAATTACTTTATTTACCTTTTTACCATATTAATAAAAATTACCAAAGTTACAGTTCATAATGCCCAAAAATAAAAGTAAGATATTTTCATAATTTTGAGTTACTAATTACAAATATGAAATAAATTTTTAAAAATTTAAAGAATAGA
This sequence comes from Viscum album, assembly GCA_963277665.1. Lineage (NCBI taxonomy): Eukaryota > Viridiplantae > Streptophyta > Magnoliopsida > Santalales > Viscaceae > Viscum > Viscum album. The sequence goes on from OY728119.1 coordinate 2,049,774,797, forward strand.
ATTTTTAGAAATAATTTAAAATTAATCCCATTGCCGGAAAGAGAGAGTGAGATTTAAATGTTAAAATATTTGAAAAGATTGGAATGTTTTCACATCTGAATTCAATGTAAAATTAATTCTATTGAAAAACATTATTTTAAATAATAAAATCTTTAATATTTATGCCTTAATACAGTTAAATTTTATAATTTAACTATATAAATTACATTAATAAAAATATGATGTTTTCCTTTAAAATTTTGTTTATTTTTATTATTCATCAAAACATAAATGATATTAGAAAATATCACAAATTCATCCAATGAAAATTTTTATATCCCGCTTCCAAAGAAAATGTTTATGTTTTCAAATAAAAATTTATTAATGTGTTAAAATCCTAATTTTACAGGGGTTTTCCATTAAAAGGCGGAAAATTACCCTTTTAATCATATAGGTTTTTATACATCAAATCGGGTGTATACGTACCCTATGATAAAAATACCTATTGGATGAATATAAAAAAAATTATTAAGTATATTATATATATATATTTAATTAATTTAATTTAATAACATTAATTCATGTAATTTCTTAATACAAAAATACAAAATATAATTTGTTTATATTTTCAATAAATAATAGGTACCAAATGAATTCACCATACATTTTAATAAGTTTTTTATATTTATTCCCACTAAACTAAAGTATAGGTTAAAAAGATCATTTTATACCAAGGGAATCTTATGGTTTGTTTAAACTCACTATTACATGTAATCCATGCTACAGAATAATTATAATTAGTTAAAATATTTCATAAAAATCTAGGTGTTACTAGGTCGGGAAAGAACATGTTGCATATAGTAACTCCATAGTGCTTGAACCAAAATTTAAAGGGTGATAAGGGGAAATACATACCACCAGAATATGTGATGCACTAATTTTCATGAAATTATATTACATAAGTAATTAAAATGATATTGATAATTTTTATGTTGGTAAAATGTGTTTAATCTAACAGATAACCATCAGAATGAAAGTTGATTATGTGATTAATTTTATTTTGGAAGAATATCACTATAATTTTGGGAAAGATTATAAGATATTTTGGGATTTTATTTAAGTAATTAAGGATTAATTATCTTTACAAATAATATATGGTTTTTATTTATTTTGATTTAAGTTTTTTAGGGAAATTATTATCATGTATTGAATATGATATGATTAGGTAATATATATTATTGGGTATATGACATTTTAAGTATAAAATGTTTATTTGAGATAATTATTAAATTTATCATGGAAGGATATGTCATCAAATCATTCAAATCTTTGGTTTTAAATGTTTTTCAAAAAAAATTAAGAATTTTAATGTTAGTTATATATAGGATTTAGTTTTAACATTAGGTATTAGGGTTGAATTTTATAGATTAATGTATTATTTCATCATATGAAGGTATATTCATTTTGGGAATTACCTTACATTATGCAAACCATTTTTTAGTTAATTTCTAATGATTAGGGGACTACATTTTTATCTTTTTGGGTATTATGTGATCTATTATAAGTTTACATTAGTCCTTTGGGAATAAAAAATCAACATGAATACTCATCATTTGGGAAACAATTTGAGATTGTGTTGGAAATTGATTAAAGAATGAAATTCAATTTTTCTAATAAGTATATTTCCTAATTTTATCTGCCTATATGATAAATTAATTTTTAAAATCTTTAAAAAAATATCTTAAAAAATTTTTCACATTACCTTTAATATTGATGAATTGTGGTTTTTTTTGCACACCATCCTGATTTATGATATTTTGGTTATTAACCTTATCATGACTGTAAAACCACAAGATTTCATAGTCTGTTATTTCTTCAAAATAATTCAATAACTTGCACTACATGCAACACCGAGTTCAAGCACACCATGACTTACCAAACAAGCCATTCAAAAGAGGTTATGAATAGTATTAACTAAATTTTAAACTTTATATAATCCTTATAACTTTAGAATACATATTATGAGTTTCTTAGACATAATGTAAGAACAAATTTATTTTCAGTATTGCACTTTTACCAACTTTTAATAGTGGAGCCTTTTTAAATACCATAGTGTAAACTTTGTGGCTAAATGGGGACATCAAAAATTTAAAATGAAACATCACAATCTTCCACGGTACGCTTTCCTTTGAATAATATAGTAGCGTGTGTTGTACGCAACTTCGAGTTCTAACACACACCACAACCAATCAAACTAGCCGTTATGAATAGTAATACCTAATTTTGGAAATTATATATATTTTATATTTCAAAATGGACTTCATTTTTGGATTCTTAATATCGAATTTAGCCTAAGGTGAAATTTTGGTACTTTTCGGATAACTTTAATATTTTGATGAATAGTGAAAATTACTAAATTTTAATTAAAAACAACTTTTTTAATCGAAATAATTTATACTAATAAATTATGAATTTGAGTGTTTTTAAAGTATATTTAGAATATAGTTTTACCATTTAATACAATGTTGTTCATTGTACATAATTTTACAATTAAACCGAACATAAATGTTGGGACCCCATGGAGCCACTTGTAGGTGATAGGGACACTTAATTTTAATTAAGTTAAAATAATTACAAAAATGACATAAGCATATATCTTTTAGAACAACAATTTTTACATGGGGTTATATATGTTGGATTTTCGACTATAAATATTAATTAGAAAGCTAAAACGATTTCCTACATAATGATATTTTATTTATAATTTTTAGACATTAAATAATTTAATTTATTTATGACACAATTATGATGCAGTAATTACCATAATAGTGACAAATTAAAATAATTGATATAATAAATACCCAAATAAATATAATTTGAGACTTTTAATGAATTACAATAATTTTTTAGGATAATATGACATATTAGTATTGATTTAATTGACTTTTTTTGAAGTAATAATTCTGTTATGAGTTTCACAAAAATCAACTATTGAATAGTGTCAAAATTGACATAAAAGAGTTTCTAAAATAAATATTATATTATTAATTGATATTAAATTCCTAAAAATCTAAGGTTCTTCCAAGGCACTTTTTACCTTTCAACAAATTTAAGGTAAGAACGTTTTTTTAACTTATACGGAGGGTGCAGCTATTTACCGTCGTTATAAAATAGTCAAAGCTTCACTTACAAGATTATAAGAATATTTTCAAATTAAATGTTTTATTTTATAATTATGTGACCTTTAAATGATTTCAAAATGAATATTTTAAGAATTTATGAAAGGTACTCTTTATCAAGATCATAATTTTAAATGTTTTATAGATTTATCTTTCTAAATATTTTAATTAATGTCTATGTTTTCAAAATGATTTTAAGGACTTATTTATATGGACATGAATGTTTTGAAATGATATTTATTTTCAAAAGTTTCAAAGTGGTATGGGACACTTTGATTCAAAAATCTATTTTAAATTACTTCCTTTATAAATGTGTGACTTTTCAATGATTTCGAGAAAAGAGATATTTATCTCAAATAGTTTTGATTTCATCTATGTCAACATCTTTTGATGGATTTTAAGCTTATTTGAAGTTGATTTATTATGATACAAAACTTCTATATTATATTGAAGGTTTTGTGATATTTTTGACTATGGATGTGCTATCTTTATACCATTCATGCTTTATGGTGAAAGTATTGACATTTCATATGCTAGTTTTAATACGAATGTTTATGTCATGTTTAAACCCTTTCATATGGGAATGAATTGGACTTAATATGTGACGGGTGGAGCCAGCTATAGCTCCTCGATGCATCGGTAGTTCTCATGAGACAAACTAGTGTCTTGGCACAAGGCCTTAACAAAATCTTATTTGTAGTCTTGGCACGAGGCCTTGGCTATGTGGTTATGATAGTTTGGAAATATGCATTCAATCATTATGATAGTGGTTATTGATATTGCATGTGATTATTCGATTAGTAGAATATCCATGCGAATAAGTAAATGAAATTATTTCATTTTATTTTTTCCATACTATGCTTAAGTTCAAGTTTAAAAGGATTTTGTTTTAGTTATACATTGCCTTAAATGTTTATTCTTATTTATGAAAGTTTCTTCTATATTGTTATCCTTACTAGGCATTTGAGATCACCCCTTTTCTATGTTTTATTTTTCCCGGGGTATGAAGAAGTAAATTATGAATGACATGCAGGGATAGTATGTGGGGATATGAGTGTGGAATATGAAAGGGAAGATGTTGTTGTAGTTTTCATTTTTATGATGTAATGTAAGACTTATGAATATATCTAGTATTACCAAGTCTACTAAACCAATCGGTCTTTCGAGGTTTGATGCTTCTTTTGATCATTCCAATGTTATGTAATAATGCACCGAATCTCGGTAACTGGGGTCGGGGCGTTATAGTTGGTATCAGAGGAATTTTAGTACAAACCTTGGAAGCTAGATTTAGATAAACTCTGATTAGAGCACGTAGACCTAAGATGAACTTTGAGGATCAGTATAGAAGGACTTCCTAGAATTTTGGTATTGTAGAGATTTTGTGAGTTTTCCGAGCAATACATCCCTGTCTGGATACGAGCAGGTAGAGGCAGCTCTAGCACAGATGTACCTTGGGGTAAAACCCGAAAACACCGCTTTGAGCTAGACTCGTACGGGAACTGGTGCACGACAACGGGGCTTGCTGCACTCTTGGTTACGACCCTCTTGGGTGATATGCTTAGGTTAACTCTCATTTTATTTACAAATCATTATGAAGGGTTTATGAGTATATACTTCCTCAAAGGAAACATTTTTATGATTATGGATTATATCCCTAAACTATTTAATTTATGTTATGTGTCTTACAAGTTTGGGATTAGGTATTGTTATTCATAAACTAATCTAGTGTATGCCATTGTTTAGAAATAGTGCCCAGTAGAAGGAATGAGAACTCCAGCAATGCACATGATCTAAAGAGAAAGAAGGATTATATCTTTCATGGTCTTAAGCCAGAATTTATAAGAGAAATATTCTCCCATGTATTATCATCATATGAAGAAATAATATCTTCTGTTGATAAGATAAGTAAAGATTTTACTGAGTCCTTGGCTTTGAAGGGAAGAAATAGAAGAAAAATATGGAAGAGAGAAATAAGGATAAAGGGAAGAGGGAAAAGAAGAATTTTCCCATATGTGATAACTGTGGGAAGAAACCCCCTGGAGCTTGCCTGAAAGGAATGGGAGTTTGTTATAAGTGTGGAGGAAAAGGGCACAAAGTACATGACTGAAAGGGTAAGAAAATGGTTTCAAATGTACAATGCTTCATTTGCAAGGAGTTTGGACACTACGCGAACCTATGTCCCAGTCATCAGACTATGTCGCAAATGATGCTATTGGATAATAATCAAGTTATGATACTACCACAGATGAAGAGGAATGATTAGAGTTCTTGTTTTGATTATGTCATTTGAGTGTTGTATCAAAATTTTACTTGTTATAATAATTATGGAGTATATAAGGATTGTACTGCAATACTATTTCATTAAGGACTTGAGATTGTGTGGAACAAATAATATTGACTCAATATCAGGATAAATTTTTGGAAAATATATGGTTGAGAGAATGATAAACCATAATATAGTTCTGATACTGAGGTAGTGATTTTGGAATAATACATGATTTATTTGGATAAATTATATTGGATATTCTTGACTACCTTGAAACTGATTAATGATTTGTATATTCCATCATTGTTGTGGTTTAAAACATTTTTGGATTGAAGGAGTATATCTATTATTCTTTAAGGAATAAGGGATCATGAATGTAATCAACAAGGTTTTATGGTAACTTAGGATGTTGTAGTTTTTTAAAAGAATACATGATGAAGGTGTTCACATGTTATTACGCGGAAAAAAGGATCTTTATTGTGTTTACCTTCCTTATAAATTTTGGACTGAAGTATTTTGGATAGTTCTAGTTTGGATTATTTTGGATTTCCATAAAAGGACAACCCGGAGGTCGGGCGGCAACCCGTCGTGTCCGGCAAGGCCGCGAGACTTGAACCCACAACTGAAGGGCGACAAGGGTGTACCACCTACCACAAACCCACGTGATGTCCGGGATTAAATAATGTAGTTTTTTTAAATGATCTGGTAGATGAATTATAAATTCGTTTTTTTACCCTATACGAATAGGATAAATAGAATATATTTTTTACGTTCTATTATTTTTTAGAGTGAAAGATGAGTTTGTGGTAGAAATTAGTTAAAGGATGGAACTCTACTTGTCAAGAATATATTTTTCTTCTTCTCTTATTCTATAAAGAAATTAATTCTTATAATTTATTTAAGGAATCCGAAAACCAAAAATCTGTTATCCTAATACCCTATGTTTTGTTGAACCGATGGTATTTCAAATCATCATAGATTGATGAATTTAAGGACCTCAATTTTACACTTGTTTGTGATTGATGACCTCAATCACTACCTATAAATATTTACGTTTTTCCTCCAATTATATTTCTCTAATTTCTACCAATGTTCTTCTAATCGAGATCATAATTTGGTGGTGACCCTTTCATTTCTCTTTTCTTCATATTAAGACTAAATTTTAGTAACCCAATTTCCAATTTGGGTTTTCCCACAAAGATATTTTCTATTTTCAACCTTTTATTTTTGAATAACAATTTCAAATTGTGAGGATGCAATTTATTAAAGGATGGGAGAATGTAACACCACAAGATTTCATAGTGTGTTATTTTTTCAAAATAATTCAATAAATTGCACTACATGCAACACCGAGTTCAAGCGCACCATGACATACCAAAAAAGCCATTAAAAAGAGGTTATGAATAGTATTAACTAAATTTTAAACTTTATATAATCCTTATAATTTTAGAATCCATTTTATGAGTTTCTGAGACATAATGTAAGAACAAATTTATTTTCAGTATTGCACTTTTACCAAATTTTAATAGTGAACCCTTTTTAAATACAATTTTTTAAACTTTTTGGCTAAATGGGGACATCAAAAATTGAAAATTAAACATCACAAGCTTCCACGGTACGCTTTCCTTTGAATAATATAGTAGCGTGTGTTGTACGCAACTTCGAGTTCTAACACACACCACAACCAATCAAACTTGCCGTTATGAATAGTAATACCTACTTTTTGAAATTATATATATTTTATATTTAAAAATGGACTTAATTTTTGGATTTGGAATATCGAATTTAGCCTAAGAAGAAATTTTGGTGCTTTTCGGATAACTTTAATATTTTGATGAATAGTGAAAATTACTAAATTTTAATTAAAAACAACTTTTTTAATCGAAATAATTTATACTGATAAATTATGAATTTGAGTGTTTTTAAAGTATATTTAGAATATATTTTTACCATTTAATACAATTTTGGTCATTGGACATAATTTCACAATTAAAACGAACATAAACAAGTATCAATCTTTTGACAGTTATTATATCTTAAAAACACGCTTTTTGTTTTGACAGCAGGAATTAATTTTAAATTAATTTCTACCACTTCTGTGTTTTGAATTTGAAAAAATGGATTCCATATTTGGAATCAGGATGTTCAAATTGTGTAAATAGGTAACTTTTATTTTTATACATTTTGAATAATTACTTCGGTAAATATTTTATTTACCATGGTTAAAGGGTAAATCCGGTAAATAAGGGTTAAACAATAAAATTATAATAATACTAAATTACCCTAAAATGTGTCCTAGAATAATTGGTTGATACGTGTTCGTCCATAGGCATCTTTGGGTCGATTTGGGGACCCCATGGAGCCACTTGTAGGTGATAGGGACACTTAATTTTAATTAAGTTAAAATAAGTACAAAAATGACATAAGCATATATCTTTTAGAAAAACAATTTTTACATAAGGTTATATATGTTTTCTTTTGACTATAAATATTAATTATAAAGATAAAAATATTTCATACATAATGATATTTTATTTATAATTTTTAGACTTTAAATAATTCAATTTATTTATGACATAATGATGATGCAGTAATTACCATAATAGTGATAAATTAAAATAATTGATATCATAAATACCCAAATAAATCTAATTTGAGGCTTTTAATGAATTAAACTAATTTTCTAGGATAATATGACATATTAGTATTGATTTAATTGAATTTTTTAGAAGTAATAATTCTTTTATGAGTTTCAAAAAAATCAACTATTGAATAGTGTCAAAATTGACATAAAAGAGTTTTTAAAACAAATATTATATTATTAATTGATATTAAATTCCTTAAAACCTAAGTTTCCTCCAAGAGACTTATATAATGATAGTTTTATCATTAATGGACCACTTGGGGGGTCTCTAGGATGTATATAGTATTTTTATTAACTATATAATATAAAAATACAAAGTGACATGGTAAATGTCAAACCAATTAACTAAGAGTTAAAAGTAAAAGATAAGGTTAATATAGTAACTCAAACCTGTCTAAATTCTATTGGTTGAATGGTTTTCGACCTATACCCACCTTAAATGTTGAATAATCAACTTTGGAGCCATTAGAAACCGAATATGAATTTATTATAAATTAATATTTCTAGCTTTTCCAAAGGTACCCCTCACCCCTCTTATAAAAGGGCACTCCCCCTTCTCATTACTTAACACATTAAAAGCCTTTTGGTTCTGCCAAACTATGCCCAAATACTCTCTCAACTTCCCTAACTACAACCTAGAGTCATTATTTTGATCAGAAAGCCATCCTATGAAGTCCTTTTGATCAAATCAAAAGGAAGAACCCGAAGAAGAGGTAATGATTTCACCACCCTTTTCCAAGTTCCTTTCTTCTTCCACTTATTCCTTCTTTGTTATTACCATTATAAAATAATAACTCCAGTATCTTATATATACTGTGATGTTATTATAAATATGGTACAAACATATTCAGTATTCTATCCACCCTTTGAATAACATGTCACCATACGTGCGTACGTACGGCCTACCGTCTCCACGTCGTGGTGTATTTGTTATTCAATATATTATTATTTGGATGGGTTTAATAATGTTGTTTAACTCAGGTAAATAAAAAATATAACATGTTAATTATTCTGTATATATGATATACCATCCATTTATATATTAATTTAATATCAAAAGAATGATATTGTCGCTCGTGCGTACGTACGGACTACCATCTCCACGAACGCGATGAGATTCATTCTCCATCGTATCCATTCAAGTATAATTATCATTTGATGATTTAAAAATGATGTTTAAGGACTTGATATCATTCTGGATATGAATAATATACAACCTATCCATTACAAACATGGCTTACGTAACAAATCATATAAAAGGAAACAATTAAGTTAACACCCGAAACAACGATAAGACTAAGATATTATTAACAAATCAATGTTAAAAGATCATATATGATATCATATTAATTTATATGATTCTTGTATAATTTAATAACAATTATTTCATCATTATACAGGAGGTTAAACTAACCCAACCAAGTAAAAGTACAAGGTAAGGGTTTATTTCGCAATCTCTTCATTATCCGAGGTTGTTTATACGTAACAATCTACTGGGATTTCTTTATCATCCACATCCATGTTTTGTAGAAATGTATTTCAAAACATTTTTACTATTTAAAAATAATATGGGTTAAAGTCATTTATACCCTTATGTGTTTTTAAAGGAATCTTTCCGTCGTTTTCCAAACAAGGCACTTTTTACCTTTCGACAAATTTAAGGTAAGAATGTTTTTTTAACTTATACGGCGGGTGCGGCTATTTACCGCCATTATAAAATCGTCAAAACTTCACTTACAAGCTTATAAGAATATTTTCAAAGTAAATGTTTTATTTTATAATTATGTGACTTTTAAATGATTTCAAAATGGATATTTTAAAAAAATTTGAAAGGTACTCTTTATCAAGATCAAAATTTTAAATGTTTTAAAGATTTATCTTTCTAAATATTTTAATTAATGTCCATGTTTTCAAAATTATTTTAAGGACTTATTTATATGGAAATGAAGGTTTTGAAATGATATTTATTTTAAAAAGTTTCAAAGTGGTATGGGACACTTTGATTCAAAAATCTCTTTTGAATTACTTCCTTTATAAATGTGTGACTTTTCAATGATTTCGAGAAAAGAGATATTTCTCTCAAATAGTTTTGATTTCATCTATGTCAACATCCTTTGATGGATTTTAGGCTTATTTGAAGTTTATTTATTATGATATAAAACTTATATATTGTATTGAAGGTTTTGTGATATGTTTGACTGTGGATGTGCTATCTTTATACCATTCATGGTTTATAGTGAAAGTATTGACATTTCGTATGCTAGTTTTAATAAGAATGTTTATGTTACGTTTAAACCTTTTCATATGGGAATGCATTGGACTTAATATGTGACGGGTGGAGCCCGCTATAGCTCCTCGATGCATCGGTAGGTCTCATGAGACAAACTAGGGTCTTGGCACAAGTCCTTGACAAAATCTTATTTGTAGTCTTGGCATGAGGCCTTGGCTGTGTGGTTATGATAGTCTGGCATTATGCATTCCATCCTTATGAAAGTGGTTATTGATATTGAATGTGATTATTCGATTAGTATAATATCCATGTGAACAAGTAAATGGCATTATATCATTTTATTTTTTCCACACTATGTTTAAGTTAAAGTTTAAAACGCTTTTGTTTTAGTTATACATTGCCTTAAATGTTTATTATTATTTATGAAAGTTTCCACTATACTATTATCCTTACTGGGCATTTGAGCTCACCCATTTTTTATGTTTTATTTTTTCCAGGGTATGAAGATGTAAATTATGAATGACCTGCAGGGATAGTGTCTAGGGACATGAGTGTGGAATATGAAAGAGAAGATGTTGTTGTAGTTTTCATTTTTATGATGTAATTTAAGACTTATAAATATATCTAGTATTTCCAAGGCTACTAAACCAATCGGTATTTCATGATTTGATTCTTCTTGTGATCATGCCAACGTTATGTAATAATGCACTGAATCTAGGTAACTGGGGTCGGGGCGTTACAATGGCCATTCACTTTCTTTTGATAAATGATATCTATCACTCTTGATAATTATTTTAAAATTTCACTTTACTTACCTATCCAAATTTTTGGTTACCACTAATTTTCTATTCTAAAATCTTGTTATGTGTTATTTCGGATGACCATCATATTTCCCCTTCCATTTTCTCAAGAGGATGTTTTTATCCCTTTTCATGTTGTGGGTTTTACATAAAGTAATTTCTAGATATCAAACTATTTATTATAAAGAATAATCTCAAATTATGAAGAATAAATTTATTTAATGGTGGATAAAGTAAAACCTCAATATTTTTAAAATAAAATTATATTTGATATATTGTACGACACAAAAAAAACTAAGCCTAAACGAACCACAAAATATTACAATTTAAATATGGTTGTTATAAAATAGTTGTTGCATTGGATGGAATTAAAAGGATTAACCACAATATGAAATATTTATAAATTTTATAATCAATAAAAATTAATTGATTAAAATATTGGAATTATCTACTCAATTTTTAATAATGTTTTTTTATACTTTAGAAATACATTTTTTACAAAAATGATTTTTATTTTATTTATGAGAAATATTATGATCAATTTCTTGAAAATATTTAAATTTTATTTTATAAAAATGTTATAATTTTTTTAATCATTATATCAAAATTACCTAAGTTTGCAATTTTTAGATTTTTAGGAAAAGATTGATTTTCTAGAGAATAGTGAAAAATACCGATTTTTATTGAAAATTGTATTTTGGCTACAAGATTTTATAAAGATCAATTATTTTAAATTTATTTAAAATTAAAATAATTTTTATTATTTTCTTTATAATCAAATTAATTTTAATTAAATTTATTTTACGGTTAATTTTTATTATAGAAAATTTTATTCCTAAAAATGCATTTTTTTCGAAAAACTATTTTCTATTGAATTTTTTATTTTTATTTTAAATTAATCACTTCCACAAATAGAAATTTAATCTTGAAAAATGGTTTTAAAAATTTTAATTAGGATTTCCAATTTTTGGAAATAGTTCCCTTTTATTTTTTTAATTATAAATAGTGACTATAGTAAATAATTGATGCCACAGTAAGTGTAAATCATGTAATTACAGTTTAAAATAATATGATAAGGACTAAAAAATGACACAAACACCTAACTCAATTTCATTGGATGAAAATTTTTTCTCTATAATCACCTAATATTCTAATATATGAACTTTTTACTATATGGTTTTGAATTTGAGCTTTATATTATTATCTAAAAGAAACGTAAACAACATCATTCTATTTTTTTTATTAATATTAATATTTTTAATAAGGATTAATATAGGATATGTTTGGATATAAATATTTATTTAAAATATAAATAATACTTTTATACTTGTAATTTGTTTATAATTAAAATTAATGAATTAATTGTGTTAAATTCAAACGCATCACTCATACAGTATTTTTTCAATTAATATAAAAATAAAATATGTGAATTAAAATATTTTAAAAGTGATATAATTTGACTGAATTAATGTTTCAAAAAAAATTTATTTATAAATGTGATATTTTAGGGAATTTTTAAATGATTATATTCGAATTAACCCATTGTCAGGATGTATTTAACATCTTATTAAATGAATAGTGTCAAAAATAATAAATAATAATATTTTATAGTTAATTATATATTATTAAAGTATTTAAAATTCATTATAATATTAAATTTATCACAATTAATATGATATGGTTTAAAACATAAATCATGGTCCATTTAAGGGTTTTATCCTTTTATGGAAGAATTCATGACCATATAATGGGGTAAATTTTAATATTTCGGCAATTTTCAAAAGGGTTAACATAGTTTTAAAACAAAAATATAAGGGTGAAAACAACATCTAAACTTGTATAAAATTTATTGAGTGGTTGTATTTCAACCCATAAACATTATATATTCTAAATATAATAGTTTTTCTCCATTTTTCTATGAAATATTATTTATATTAATTTAATATTTTAAGAAAATCCAAAAATTTCCCTCCCCTCACTTATAAAAGGGAAACCCCTATTCTCTTCTATCCTCAATTAAAGAGCCATTTTTGGATAATACATGAAAAAGTACATTAAAAAATTATCCCCTATTCTAGAATTATTATTCTTTTAGAAGTTCCAATATTTGACAGATTAAGGTGAATTGAAAAGGTAGTTTCCCAAAAAAGATATAATCATTTTACCCAAACTATTTCAATTTATTTATTATTTTACCACCTCTAAATTAGTGTTTTTTATCTTAAAATAAAAAATTCAATATCTCGATTACACTGATTTTTTTTATTATTAGAACATCATAAATATCCACCCACTTTTCCATCAAATGGAAGGTGAACGTATCACTCATGCTTATGTACGTCTTAACATCTCCACATAGTGATAAAATTAAATTTTCATCACAATATTTAACAGATAGTTTTAATGACCGATTTAATTTTTATATTTGATAATATTAATAAAATTAACATTTAAAAAATAAAATATATCATCTACTTTCATACCATTATATTCATTTAAAAATTATTACATTGTTTATGAATACGTGTAGACAACCACCTCCACAAAGCGATGTGATTTTTTTACATAATCACATCACATGGAAAATATATATAATTTTATTTAAATTAATTAAATTTAATTAATTATATAATAATAATTTTGTAATGATAAAATAATACTTATATTCTTTCTATCATGATCATTGAAAAATGAAAACGTTACCTCTACATAGGTACATCTTACAATCTCCCTAACTATAATTTTCATTTTTCTTAACTATATTTTAGGGTAGATTTTAAAAATCTAATATATTTATAAAAATTAAAAAAATTCATGATTATTATTCTTGATATGATGGAATAATGACTCCATTGACAATATTTAACCCACCTAGGTCATTTTTTACACATGATCTAAATATAATCAAAACAGATAATGTAAACTAAAATTATTAAGTAATTATATATTACATTGTAATAAATACAAAAACATGAAGAATAAACATGATAAATTTTATTAGTAAGGTAAATAATTCACATAAGGTTATTATTTAGGATGAAAATAACCACAAATGACAGTTTAGACTCGAGGTAAGGGATTTCATCACAATTTCCTTTCATTGAGGAATAAATGTTATGAACATAATTTCATTTATATAGTGTGTGTATATAACATCTTCCATGTTATATCATTATTCTTAAATTATTAATTTTATTTTATGTTTAAATTAAAATCATTTCATTGAAGGTGGTTTGAGTTGAACGTAACCAAGTGCTAAGGGGTTTCCTCACTCAATATGAAATCATTAGGTTATAGTTATACTTTATTGACTATGTAATGACATTATTATTTTTAAAATTACATCTAATTATATTAATTTTTATTTCCAAAAAAATTGGGTTTAAATTTGATACACATAGTCCGTAAATGCATTAATTCTTTCTCCAATAATATGATCTCTGTAAAGTATTTTCTATTAATTTCCACTCCATTGAGATATATTTGGTATTATGTGGACATTTATTTTTATATTATGTATATATTTCCGCTTTTACATGTTATATCATGATTCTCATAATTTTAGAGATATTTAAATTTTCCTTTTATCCTATTCTTTTATGGGGATTATCTTTTAAAAGTAATTGAAGTGGAAAGGGTTTATTTCACAATCTAATTATCTTTTGGGATTTTTAATGTTTACATCTCTAAAGAGAGAATTATTTGATATTTCCATAATAAAACCAACATGTTATCTTATCCTATGTATATTTATAAAAAATATATATTATCCTTTCATTTTCAACTTCTAAATACAAATGAGACCAAAATAATGTTTTTATGAAGAACATATTTTTTCTACTATGTCATTAGTATTTTTTATCCCGGTCCATATTTTCCTAATTTTTATAAAGTAATGTGTCTATTATTTTCCTTTAATTTATTAAAGACAATTTTAACCCTTTTTACCTTTTAAAAAATTGCATAAAAATAATATTCTTTCCATTTTCCAAAAGAGGGACTTTTTGAGTTATCTTACTAAAGTGTAATGGTATGTTTTCTAAACTTATACATCATGGACATAATTTATTGGAAGTTAAAGGCAAGTGAAGAATTATTTTCAATATAATGGTAAGAGTTTCGTCTCAAATAATTCTTCACTTGTCTTTAACATCCAATAAAATTAAATCATGTTTATTAAAAAATTAATAAAAACACTATTCAAAATTTATTATTTTCCTACTGTCTATTTTTATCATTATTTTTTTATTTTAAAATCATTTCCACCCATTCCATTTACCTTAGGTGTTTTGTTCAATTTTTATGTGATTCTTCTGAAAAGATAAATAAGATTAAGTTCATCTTAAAAATAATCACACAACCTCAATTATATCAAGATAGTTATAAATATAATTTTCATACATCGAAACCCATTTCTAATTTCATCTGTGTAAAGTGATAATGTAAAATAAAATTATTTTTTTTATGTATAGGTGGTAGTCTACATGTACAGACTGGAAACACTTTCCTTTTCCATTAAATAGAAAGGAGGTAAAAAATGTTTAACAATATAAGAGTTATAATTGATAAATGAAACATATTTTTCCCTCATGTTCATATTGGGTAAAATCCATGAAATATGGTGATTAAAAACTTACTGCATCACTTCATGGAAGAGGTAGTCAATAAGAACGCATGATAGATGCTATTTTTCTCACTGGACACATGGGTTTGAAAATTCATTTCTAAATAAATATAATAAATAATTATTATATAAATTATAATGAATCCATTATATTAATAATTTTGTGTAATATAAAGATTAAAATTTACAAATATTATGAAAAAGAAACACTCACATCATGGACATCAATTTTTTGTTGTATCCCTTGGAAATAAAGTAATTGTGCTAAAGAAGATTGAAAGGAGTATGTAGGGAGTGTAATAGAAATCAAAGAGATCTAATTTGGGATATTTTTGAAAGATTAATTTTTATTTTTGGTGAATTATGAAAGGTTTTGAAGTTCTATCCTTTTATAAGTGAAGAAAAGGGCACTTTCCCTAGAAAAGAATATAAAGTAAGGGATAAGGATAGAATGAAATTAATGTTAGGGTGGGTTGGCAAGGGAAGGTTGGTAAGAAAATTTTATAGGACTTTAAAAACTATGAAATGACTTATAAAAGTTATATTGTTCATTTAATCTTAGAAAAATTCATAACACATTAGATTTCCCTCTTAAACTCCAATTGGTCTTAATTAAATATTATTAATGGTAATTAATTTAGTGCTAAAAATATAATAAGAAACTTCCAAAATAAACTTAAATATTAGGAATAAAAATTTATCCTCTATTTAATATAATAAAATTTATAAATAAAATAAAATAAATTTTTAAATTAATATATACAATATATTAAAAAAATATTTTATTATAAAATACCACTTATTTTCAAAAATGTTAATCATGGGTTTGTAATAATGGTATATTTAATATATTAAAAATATATATATAATTTTATAGATAGAGTGTATCATAAATATTTAAGTCATATTATTTTATGGTAATATCGTAATTAAAAATATAATTTGTCGAGGCATGTATTTTTCACTATTCACCCAAAAATTCAATATTTCAAAAAAATACCCAAAAATGAGACTTTTATAATTTTGGAATTCTAAATTCAAAAATAAATTTTATTTTTCGTAATTATAATTATATAAATTATATATTTTAATTTTAATTAAAATAAACAAATATAATGATAAACAGGTTTTATTTAAAAATACCTCATTTAACATTTAGTGTTTAATATTGTTACATACCAATTTTCAAATATATAAAAATAATATTTATATCATATATAGATGTATTATATGGTATCATAATGTCATTTTAAATATCATTAATTATACTTTAATAAAGTATCATAACGTTATTTTTAGTTAATGTGGAGAAAGATATCAATGTCAATATAATTTAACGAATATATATACTGATATCTTAGAATTTTATATTCTCCCCTCTTTAAATAATTTGAATCCCAACAATTTTTGAAAAAAAAAATTAGTTAATGATTTAAAAATAAATACACATTACTTAAGATAAAATTTAAATTCAAAATTTATATATTAATATGTAAACTAATTCTAGAAAAACAATTTTTTGAGGTCCTTCGATACATTCCCTACTATGTTTCTTCCCAAATTTTTGACATGAAATAAATTGTATCTTTCTTCATTCATCATATTAATCAGCTAAATTTTAATTGGAATCCATCCTTATATTCTCTGGTGTGATTGGGAACTCAAATATGTTCACTTTGTTAATAATAATTCAAGATATTTTATTTTTGATAATAATAATTATTATAAGCACATTTATTCTGTCAAAAGATTATATGTTGGAAAAATCACCGCATTGTCCATTGTATCCATTTTCTTCTCGGTTCCTTCTTGGTCGAACCATTTATTAATAAATTAATATATGCAAAACTATTATTTTATATGAAATAATTCATAAATGATGTGAATATTCATCATTTTGAGTCTTTAGCTTCAGTCTAGGTTATCGAAGTACATTTTACTATTATATTCTCTAACTGAGTTAAATTTTCCAAAATCTTATGTTCAAATACTTTATAATGGTTTGTAAAGAGAATTATAATTAACCAAATAATATACCCCAATAATGTCTAGCCACGTTCATAGTTAGGACCTGTTAATGATGCAATAGAATTATGATTGAGATAAACATTACCAACCCTTTTTGTGGTCATTACCTCTATATGCATTTCATCCAAAATCATGTCAAATTTATAGTACACATGCATGGATTTAATTTCTATGAAAACCACATAGTCTCAATATTACCATAATTTAAGGATTATATTCTATACTTATCCTTAATACTATAGTTTTCTCTAATGTTATATTATCATAATCCCTAAAACAACATATTATTTTCCACACTTCTATCCAAACGTTTTTTATATTGCATTGAATCTAATATCATCCTTAACCCATGAACAATTTAGTTTAATAATAAATCATTAATCGTCCTCAACCAATAATATCCTAACATCAAAATTTATCAAAACACTGCTCTGATACCTAATTTTTCACTCCCTAAAGCTGCACTCCGAGATCTCGTAATGAAAATACATAACATAAAACATTATCTTTGATACACATATAAGGCTAAAACTTCATTCTCATTTTTAAAATCCAATGACCTAAAATTTATAGTTTTGAAGAATTAGTACAAGTCACTATATAATAAAACACATTTATTTCTCATGTAATTGACACTTTTTGACAATATTGAGTAACCTATTAAATCCATAATAAGTATTCAACAACACCAAAAAATTCTCAAAAAAATATACTCTTCTATAATTATTATAATTAATACATTATTTCATAACATGGGAATGAAAAACTCATAAATTGGTTATCATAGATTCTCTATAAGGGAATAATAAAATAAATCATAATGGTCATACACCTTATACAAGCAAGAAGGCATGACACAATATCATAAAGAGAATGAATCATAAACATGGGAGCTTGAAATAAGGAAATTATATCATAGAACATTAATAATACAATGATCATAATAAAGGATCATTAAATTATATTAATGTGGAGACAACATAAAAATGAAATCATAAGTATATGTTAAGGAAACATGCCTACTAACATAAAAAATTTGAATAGGCCAATTTCCCTGGCACTAGAGTTGGCTAGACTCACTACCCACACACTATGATATCTCATAAGATTGAAACATTACCCAATGCATTAGAGGGATGTATAATTATAATCAAACATATCACATAACATTTACTTACATATGTGTTCTACATGATAATCAACAATTATTTATTAAAGAACCCAACGATAGAAAATGGGATTTGTACATTTCAAATGTAGTAACATAAAGAAACCATTCATAATTCAATAAATAATAATTACATGAAAATGTATATAAAATAATTGTGAATCCATTAAATTGAGGAATAATTATATGAAAATACCATTCCCTAATTATGATTAAGAATATTGTATTTACACAGTACAGTAAAATGATATGCATTTTAGACAAAACTTTCCCCAATCAATTAATCTATTAGGCATCTAGGTAAACACCCTTCAATGAAATTAATGGGAAATAGGATCTTCATAGAGGAAGGAA
This sequence comes from Viscum album, assembly GCA_963277665.1. Taxonomy (NCBI): domain Eukaryota; kingdom Viridiplantae; phylum Streptophyta; class Magnoliopsida; order Santalales; family Viscaceae; genus Viscum; species Viscum album. Next base: position 2,049,794,069 of record OY728119.1, read on the forward strand.
TTGGAAGAAAATAATTCCAATAAAATTGAAATATTAGGAAATAAAAAATATTGGTGGACCATCCCATAGACATAAAAGATATATTCCTTAGCCATCCATCTTAAAAAGGTAGAATGTATCATTAAAAGAATACCCTTGATTTTATATACAAAATAGATGAAGAAAACTCCTAGAAACATTATGAAATTTTATTTAAAAATAATAATTTCCATTCTCTTTTTTAAATATTTACAATAAAAAATATTATAAAACCATGATAATAATAATTTCCAATTTTAATACTTGAAACAATAGAGAGGAAGTCTTTTAGAAAATGAAAAAGGGGGTGTAAAGATATGTTCGCATGAAAAAAATTAAAATAGAATCCTTTTCTTGAAAACAACCCATTTGGAAACTTTTAACAACGTTTTATTTTAATTTTATTAAAATAAGTAAAATTAGTTATAAGTAACCTTAAAATAATTTGGAAATAAATCATTTTAGGACATTTTAAAACATTCCTTTGGATGAAAAAATTTTAAAATAAAAATCCTAAAAAAATGTTTAATTTCCATTAAAACCATTGAGTGAAACCCACATTATAAAAATGATGATAAAACCATTCATTGATAGGAGGTGAAAATAATAATGAAGGTATATTTCCACATTATATAAATAATTTTGATATTTAAAACATATATGTGGAAGAAAATAACTATTGTAATGCATATGAGTTATTATATTAAAAATCATGGTTTTATTTGATTAAGTGATTAATTAAAGGGTACAATATCATTTAAGATAACTAATACCCATATAGAAAAAATATATATTATTTAAAAAGATAATGGTATGAAAATGAGACATAGAACATTTAAATCAAGAAAATATTTCACAACACATGGTAAAAATGACTTAAGTCAAGAAAATAATTATTACTTGAGTAACCTTTTAATAAAAATACATGAAGAATAAAGATATAAATGAACCTAAAATACCATGAATAAAATATATATCATGATATTATATCAATTTGGAAGAATATGCATCATATAAAAGTAAATTGGGTCATAAATTAAAAAAATTTCTCTATAAACGGAGTTTGAGAAAAAAATATCAAATATCTTCAGAAAAGTTATAAAACAATCTTATTGAAAGAAGGAGATAATTAATTTTAATTAATAATACCATGTATATGGATGATAATTGATATTTAACATACAATGTTTTAGGATATAAATGATTTAAAATAAATTATGTGAATAAAATAACATGTGTCTCAAAGAAATATGTCTTGAGATGAAACCCTTACCTTTATGTATAAAATAGTTCTTTACTTTTACATAAAGTCTAGTGTAATTAAATTATGTTCAAAAAACCTCAATAAAAAACTTATTCATATATTATTAGTTTCATAAGTTCTATTTTTTCATATGTTTTTATTTATTAAATATTTTCAACTATTTTCAGTTACCTAAGGCGGTATGGTTGTCTTTATGTGATTATCTTGACATGATGTCCCTAGGTAAGTTTATCTTAAAAATAATTTCAAAAAATAAATATAAAAATATAGTTATAAATATAAATTTTATATATTAAAATTTTAATTACATCCGTTCTATCTAATAATGGAAAATGAAACATGTTATTGATTTAGAGGCGGTAGTCTACATGTACACATTGTCAACACATTCCACTTTCATAAAATAGAAAGGAGATAAAATAGAAATAACTAATAATTTAAGAGTTATAATTAAGAAAAAAAATTTATTCATAATTTTCATCCTTGGTACCATCCAAAATGTTGGTAATGAATCATAGACTGCATCACGTCGGGGAGGTGGTAGTCTGCATGAATTCACAATTGATGCTTTTGTTTTTTCTTAGAAGATACACCAAGGTGAATAGTTTTAAGTATTATGAAACATAAATATATAATTGATATTTAAATATGGCTAGAAAAAAGAATTAATAATTTAGATGAATTGAAGGGTAGGAAATTAGTAAATAATTTCATGAGGAATTCCAATAGTAGTTGAATAATTGAAGGCGTAAAAGTGGTCTCACTTTATAAGGGAAGAAAAAGGCATTTTCCAAGGAAATTAATGTTAAGGGGAAATAATGGTATGACATGAAATTTAGGTGTGGTAATTGAGTAATGGCCGTTAATACTTATAGGTAGTAATTTAAAACTTATAAAATTAATTATATAAGATATTTAGGTTAATTAATCTTAGTAAAATTTAGGGCACATTGGATTACTATCTTAAACACAAACAAGTCTTAATTAAATATTAATCATGGAAATTAATTTATTAATAAAAATATAAGAGGACACTTATAACAAACATTTTACATGATGAATATAAATTTATCCACTATTTCTCATAATTCAATATATAAATAAGTGATAAATTACTTTTAAATTAAAATATATAATATATCAAAGAATAACTTTTATAATAAAATTCCACATATATTTAAAGATGTTAATCTTGGGTTGGTAATCATGATATAAAAAATATTATATATATATATATATATATATATAATTTTAGATAAAAACTTCATCATAAATAATTAAATTATTCTTTTCCTAGGATAGTATAGTAAGTAGTGATAAAATTAGATGATACTAGTATTTTCACTATTTAAATAAGAATTAAATATTTTAGAAAATTCAAAAAAATATTCAAAGATGATTTTGGAATTATAAAATCAAAAAAAAATTAATTTTATATAATTATATTTCAAAAAATTATATATTTTTCATTTAATAGAAAAAATATCACAGTAAACTGAATTTATTTTAAAAAAATTTGAAACATTTAGTTCTTCTAATATTATTTCATACCAATTTTCAAGTTTAATAATTTTAATATTTTATATCATATTTTTATATATTACATGTTATCAAAATGGTATGTAGAATATGATTTACTTAATTTACTAAAGTACCATGACCTTAGTTTTAGTGCATGTGAAGAAAGATATCAAACTTGGTATTATTTAAGGGATGATACATATACTAAAATCTCAAGATGTTACAATATGAAACCTGATGAAAATATTTATTTCCCATGGATAAAATGATTAAACTCTTAAATATCTTAGAAATTTTATAGGATATATCAAGATTAGATGTAATAATCTATCCATCGAAATTTTAGAGGAAACCATTTTATTAAGGTTATAAAAATTTTATTTAATCCTTATTAGGCTAAAAATCACAGATGTTATTCCAAAATTAAAATCATTATTCCTATGAAAATTTTCTATTTCAATTTTTTTATTGCATTATAATATTTAAAATATCTCTAATTCTAAATTTTTTTGGGTGTTATTATTGGTTATATTATATAATCCACCTGTCATAATATAGGTCCCCTTGGGACCTTCATGAACTATAGGAACACCAAACCCAACATTATTTTTTTTGTAGGAAATAAAAGTAACTAAAATATAAAACAAAGATAACAAAAAACGATGCATGGAAAATATACAAATAATGAAAATATATTTAATTATATTCTTAGTAATTTAGTAATGAATAATCATTTTTCCATAAAAAAATAAAAAAATAATTCAAACTTGAATAAACCCATATTAGATAAATAGAATAATAAAAAACCATTAAAATAAAGATACATATCATAATCAATTAAAAAAATAATAACCAAGTGCTTAAATAGCTAGATTATAATTACCAAGAACCTTATAACACTTTCAAAGAGAAAATAAAATGTCTGAAGCATTACTGGTATAATTATATCATCACATTCCATCAAAAACCTAGTCTATAAGGAATGTAAAATTGATCTCCACCTAAATAAGTGTCCAGATATCGAACTCTCTAATTGGGAACCAAAACTAATGTCTAGGATGAAGGATCTGTCTTCACTCTCACATTTATCCTCTCTCAAACTCTTCCCACTCAAAGTCATCAAAAAATCATATTGAATATCATATTTAAAAAAAAAATGAAATAATGAATTTGATTGAGTTGTTGGATCAATAAAAAATATATATGAGGTGAAATCCATGGAGAAATTATATGGTTGAGAATGGATATAATAATCTAGAAGCTATAGAGAATGAACCTAGAAAGGTGGAAATGTGGGAGATTCTCATTGTGTGATAAGATAATGGAGAATATAAAAAAATACTCCAAGAATAAATACACAAATAAAACACAAAAATGGTGATGTAGGTCCATTTCATCAAGGTGATCAATGATTAAAAATATTAAATGTAAAACCAATGAATCATCATGTATAAGGTCCATGGTATATGGTTGGACACATGGAAAAATTTTGGTGAGTAATTTGAAGCCTAAAACAATTATTTCAATAGTAAATATCCCAAACAAATATGTAATTAAATTAATAATACAAACAATCATAAACAATTTTCATGGAAATAGTGATTCATGATAAATTAAAAAACAATTTCACTTGTAAAATGTAGTCTTTTGAAACCAAATTTCACATCCCTATTGGAAATAAAAATTCCATATTTTTATAATTTACATAAACCTTTTTCTAATTTTCCATAAACTATTATTATATCACCTATCATATCCATGACATCCATATTCTTTAAGAGTTATCATATTCATGTTTTTAAATTGTAATTTCATATATAATATTTTTATTTCATTTCAAATTTAATTTTTTATTTTTATTTTAATTTCTACAAAATCATTACCATTTAAAAAAATTTATTACCCCATTGGACCATTTATTCATTTAATTTTGGCTCATTAACCTTCAAATTCACTAGGTTTCTCCTGTTTTCACATCCTTTTAGAATTTAGGACCACTAGTAGGAATGCCTATTTAAATATCATCTTACCTTATCACATTATATTAATTCCTCTATGTTGATAGATACAATTTAATGGGACTCTATTTATCTAGATATATTTTTTGTGTCATTATTTACTATTTTATTATGTCTTGATCCATGTACTGACCGCCCAATGCAATTTTTTTCTTATACTTGTCCTACTATCTTCCTCTCTTTCAAAAACATCCTCAATTTTTCAAACCATATAAATATATTATCAAATTTAATTTACCCCTACTAAAGTGATTTTATGATCATATAGTTCTTTGTTTTGCACTATAATTAGTAATTGGGTATCCTTAATACATCTATTAATACATGTTATCATTTTTATTTCCACGAGAAAGATAGTGATATTTATCAATAAATATAATTTTCATCCATTTAGGGAACCCCCTTTTCTTACATTAAATTTTACATTCAAAATAATGATTATGAAAATGGTTTAAATATTTGGTACATAAATTTTAAGACACCAATAGTAAAATACATTTTTATTGATTCTTTATATATTCATGAAAATAAAATTTCACCTATATCCACCAATATGTAGATATTTATAAATTATATTGATGTTTCCCCAAATAATCTAATTAACACTATATGTTATTGTTTCCATATTTAGGTTAAAAATCACCTCATGTGGTATCTAAAGAATTGATAATTTATTAAATTTTTTTAAATTATAAAAACTCTATATTATTAAACCATATGTTTGAATATTTTTGTAAAAAATTGATTATTGGATTTTAAAAAGTGACTTGAATGTATATTGTGAGATTACATATATAATTTAATAAAATATTTATTAACAAAAAATAGAGGATGTTTATTGAGATGCTACAGTTTATAAAATTGTGTATGATTTTCCATGATATGTGGGATGAATCCCATTACGCAAGGAAATGTGAAATAAATTTGATTACTATGGATTTTAAAATACAAAAATGAGATGAATTATGAAAGAAATTTGAAGTAAAGGCACTATCATGGCATTTTGGTTTAGATAATAACATGGTTTTTACAAGGATTGACTATGGCATGGTGAATGTTAGCATGACATGGAGTTGAGTAAAGCGATATACGTATGATGTGGCAATGCGCCATGAAACCTCTATCTCCAGCTTTAAGAATTCATACATTTTATGATAATCTCATGATAATTATTTAATGAGTTTTAATATCTATAATTATTATATAATGTTAAATGATCATTTTGAGAACTAAATCATTTTAAAATGACGCAAACTTTTATTAATGAAAATTTCTCTTGATCTAATGTCTTATTATGTAAATTGTTTATATAAAATATGCACTTCATTGGTTTTATGTTTTTTTATTTCAAAATAATGATAAGAATTTTTACCGTTTCTAATATTGTCGTAGAATAGTGATCACTTGATTAATATAAATATAGGGCTTTAACAAATCCAATTTACTCAGAAAAAGAAAGTGATGGCCTCATCCTATAGAATTGTATCATATGAATCCCATTTTTCAGAGCTCAAAAAGGATATGGCATCATTGGGCTTCACCCTTGACCAAGCACAAGATGATATTCAACATGTTAAGCTCAAACGGAACATTGTATGGGAGAAGTGGAAGTTGATAGAGATTACCACTTGAGCAATGTTATCTGAGCCACCCAAGAGTCTGTCACAATCACACACCTTACACTTAGGTCATATGTGGGTGTTATAAATGGTTATGTAACAAGACCTTAGCAGTATGATTATGTTCATTATTTTTTAACAGAATATACATTTATTTTATTATTTTTACTTTGTAAATGGTTTTTAAAGAACAAATAGTATTTTTAGTTACTATTTAATTAAGAAATCTATTTTGATGAATTAATGGATTTTTTAATGAAATAATATTTTAATAAAATATTATTACTAATTTTATTTTTATTAAATAAAATTCGTCGTATAATTTCTATGAATACAATTGTGATTTTTAATAATGTTTGAAAGCTATATTTTTCAAAACCCATGAATTTTCGATAAATATCGGGTTTTTTATTTTAAAATAAAAAATTCACATATATAGAAAATTATCTAGATAAAAATAATACTATTTTTGGAATCAGGATGTTGAAATTAACGATCTGTAATTTTTTCATAATTTTCTAAGACAGTCGAATATTTGGGTAAAAATAAAATACCGTCTAATTATATAATGTGTTTTATGACATCATAATGACCCAATAGTGATTAGTAAAATAAAATAAATGAAAATTCATCCAATATATGTTTTAAAATTAAAATAATGTTTATTTTAGGTTTTTTTTATTTATTTTAAAAAGCATTAGTTGACCCTCTAAGTCTTATAAAACATTTTAACTTTTTAAATTGACTCCCTTGAGAGTATGACTCACCTCCACCTGAGCCAGCATAATATTTTAAAATTTTCATCCATTATAAATATAAAATAATTTTTTACATTCCACTTTGTAAAAAATCATGGTAAAAAACCATGGATTGGTTTGTGGTTTGTATTAGTTTAATGTGTGGTGTCCAATGCCTAAATAATAATGAATTCCCTCTCTTTTCCTATATAAACCCACCCAAACTCCCAATTCATATTCACTAAAATCCTTCATAGCTTGACCAAACTCTGAACTCCTCTCTCTATAATCCTTCCAATTTTCCTCAATCTCCTAAAAAGCCTCTCTCAAGCCCCTCCCAAGCATTTGGGATCACACTTCCAAGTAAGGGATTTCTTCCTCTATCATTTGTGTCCAAATTTCATTATATTGATATACCATTTTATTTTCAATTAAAAATGTTGGGATATTATTTCTAACCTCCACCATACTGCCCTATTTATATTTTAATTATGAGAGACCCCTTTATCTCTCATTATTTCCTCCCATGTACACTCGTTACCATGCTCAAATTCCGAAAGGGATTTCCCTCCCCTCATTTATATTCAAGAAATTATTTTGTTTTATGAATCTAAAATACATTACATATGTTGGGACATGTTTCTATATGATAAAATTAATTTCCATTTAATTTAAATATTACGAGACACCCCTTTCTCTCCCATCAGCCATTTTTATGAATTCTTATGTCACATTGTTATGCTACCGAAATTACACTTCGATTTTCCAAGCCCAAGTCATTGTGTAATGAACACCAGGACCATTTCTCTATCAATGGTATTAAACTTAATGAACATTTACTTATTGAGTATAAAGTTTCATGTATTAATTCCACATTCCTTTATCTTGTATTAAATTATGATTTTTTAATAATCCATGTTGTATGATCAATGTGGCACACTTACGCATGAAATGAAATGATTAAGAAGGCTATGCCCTGATAGTGCTCTAATGCATTGGGTAAAGATTAGTATCATGATACTTCAATTTCAATGAGGGTTTACTCATGATAATTCAAGAGAAGTGAGGGTTTACTCATGCTCCATGTGCAATGAGCCTTGGCTCATGCTAAAATCATGTTAAATGTTGTTTCCACATTTACAGGTTATGATAATCATGTTATATCATGCCTTTATATTTGTGTATCTCTTATTATCCATTGATATACATATTTCCTAACATGTACTATATTATTCAAGTTATTCTTTATTTACTCCCATACTAGGCTTTATAGATCACCTTTTTCTTATTCATGACATCAGGTTATCCCATGAAATGCTAAGTACGAGGTAATGTGTGTGGTCATGTAAATGACATTTTCAATAAATTTGTGTGTTTAATGTTTTAAGTTGTTATGTAATGTTCCTAATCCCAAAATAAACTAGACCTCTTGATCTTATTTATTGTATCAAGTTATGGTTTTATGTAATAAATTATTATTAACTGTGTAATAAAGATTAGAGTTGTTACAATTGGTATCAAAGTATGGGTTTAGTTATTTTTTGGATTAGGATTAGAAAACCCTGGAGAAAGCCTTAGAGATAAGACTATGTATAATAAAAAATCCTTAAGTTTTAGTGAGTGTTTAGTAATTGTTTTATTAAGAAAATATATCCCTGTCTGGATATGAGAAGGAAGAGGCGGCTCTAGCACTAATGTATCATAGGGGTAAAACCCTTAAAAAAACCTTTTTAAGCTATACTTGAATAGGAAGTGGTGCACAACTATGGGCCTGGTTGCATTCCTGGTTATGAGACTCTTGTGGGATATGATTTGGTGAATTTATAAGATTAGTAAAAACCATTATTAGGGGAATAAAAAAATTCCCCTATGAATATATGTTGGGATGTAGATCATGGATAACATAGATTAAAGGCAATAAATTCATAACATAATGAAATAAAAGTAATTTATAAGTCATATGTTTTTGTCTTTGAATTTCCCTTTATGTGTTACCCATAATGTTTCTTTTATTATATCCAATCGACAGTAATAGGAGGACTCGTGCTAACAATCGATGTGAAGATCAATGTGATGACTGTTCTAATGAGATGCCCAATCCAATGGGAGTCGGAATTGAGAACTTTATCATGATACTCTACTCAGTTAAATCAAGTCTGTAATAGAAACATGGGTCAATAGGAAAATTCACCCCCCTAATAAAGAACATGTTACAATCGAGAGCTTCATGAGACAAAGGCTTCTTACTTTTTATAGATAATTCGATCCCTCAATCGCCGAACAATAGATCAACTCCATTGAGAAGATCTTCTTCTTCCTTCAATGTTCTGAAAAAAATTAGGTTATTATGGATGCTTATTATATGGAGGGTGATGCAGACCAATGGTGGACATTGATCAAAAATACGATTCCTGAGGAGGAGATCGAGGCCTTGGAATGGAAGGATTTCTGGAAAAAGTTTTTTGATAAATATTTTCCTTGAACCCTCCAACATAAAATGGAAATGGACTTCCTTACCCTAAAGAAAAAAATACGAAAATACTATTAGAGGATATGGGGAAAACATTACAAGGCTTTCACGATAAGCATCCAGCTTTGTCGATACCCCCGAATGCAAGGTTGACTACTTTTTGGAGGGGAAACCTAGCCTACAGAAATCCCTTGTGATCTGTGACTTTGAGAGATATGAGGAAATTTTCCAATGTTCCCTCAATGTCTAAATAGAGATCAGATAATCTTAGGGGTATCATGGGGATATTGAGTGTAAGGTAGACATCAATTCTGGCATCCCAATGAAAAAATACAGCATTGTTAAGAAAATCCAGCACCCCACTTGCCAATGGTTTGGAAAGAAGCACCCTAGAAATTTCTGAAGAGGGGCGAGGAAATGATTTAGTTGTGGAAGAGAAGGGCACCTAGCCATTAACTACTGAAAAGAAAAACCTAAAGTTTTGATAGAGGAGAGGAATTCTCCATTCTACCCTCAAAACATTGTTCATTACTTCAACTACAAAGAGCTGGTGCACTTTGAAAACTAGTTCCATAAGCCAAGGGTTGTCAGAGGCAACCAACAACCTCCAAGGAAGAAAAGAAATTATTTTTCCATCACTACTGCCAAAGTGAACCCCAACAATGTAGTGGTGATAGGTACACTAGTTATTCATTCCAGAATAGAGAATGTACTCTTTGATTATGTTTCTAATAATTCTTTTATATATTGAATGATTAGAAAAATAGTCCCAACACCACCACAAATCATGGAAGTTAAGATGTCAGTGAGAACGGAAAATAGGGAAGTCATTACATCCCAAGAATATAACTTCTCCCATGTCACAATTCTTGGATTAAACATCCCAGCGAGCCTAGTCATTATCCCTCTGGTGTAATTTGATGAAATTCTTGGAATGGATTGTCATTACTAATATATATCCAGCATAATTTTTTGTGATAGGGAAATCACTATCCATGTGGAGAATCAACCCCGGATTCAATACAAGGGCCAGGAGGAAGATGAATCTTCTTTAGCACCATCATCTCAAGTGTAGATATTAATTACCCATGAGAACATCTAGCTAGATCAAATTATTGATTCTAATGAAGAAACCATCTATGAATACATGCCTATTGTGAGGTAATTCGCTAAAGTATTTCCTAAGGAATTGTATGGCCTTCCTCCTACAAGAGATGTTTAATTCTTAACTGATCTTATACCTTGGTTGTTGCTAATATCCAAGACTCTATATATAATGGTTGTTGTAGAGCTTGAGTAGGTGAAGATACATATATAAAAGAATATGGATAAAGGCTTTATACTTTCAAGTACTTCACCATGGGGTTCCCAAGTCCACTTCGTCAAGATGAAGGATGGGTCAATGTGCCTTTACATTGATTATCATGAGCTCAAAAAAATCACGATAAAGAACAATTATCATATTCCCTGAAATAATGACTTTTTTGATAAGCTATGTGGAGTATAATAATTCTATAAGGTGGATTTGTAGTCTGGATATGACCAAGTAAGGTTGAAGAAGGAGGATATCTCCAAAACTGATTTTCGGAAAAGATATGTGCACTATGAGATCATAGTAATGCCTTTAGGACTCACTAATTATCCAATAATCATCATGGGCTTAATGAATAGAGTCATTAGATATTAACATGAAAAATTTTTGTTAGTCTTTATAGATGATATTATAATATTCTCCTAAACCAAGGAGGTTCATGAGGATAATCTATGAATTGTACTAGAGACCTTGCGAAAGGAGAATCTTTATGCAAAATATAGAAAGTGTGAGTTATGATTGAATGATGTCTCATTCTTGGGTCATATAATCACAAAAAAATGGGATACTTGTGGATAACTCCAAGATATATACAACTGAGGGATGGTCTAGGCCAACATCGGTAACTAATATCCATAGCATCCTAGGGTTAGCTGGATATTATCGCCGATTTGTGAGAAATTTCCCACGATTATCAAACCCTCTTACCAAGATAACCAAAAAGGGTATCAAGTTTTTTTGGAGTGTTGAATGCGAAGAAATCTTAAAGGAGTTGAAAATGAGTCTTATCACTTAGCACGTGCTCACACTACCCACAAGTAGAGAACTTTTTTTGGAATTTAGTGATGCTTCGAAGAAGGGCTTGGGATGTGTGTTGATGTAAAATGATAAAGTCATTGTCTTTTATTTATGGAAATTGAAATTTCAGGATCAAAACTATCCAACACATGATCTAGAGTTGGCTGTAGTAATCTTCACTTTTAAAATTTGGGGAAATTAACTCTTTCATGAGAAGTGTGAAATATAAACGGGTCACAAGAGCCTCAAGTATATATTCATATTGAAAGAGTTGAACATGAAACAACGAAGATGGTTAGAGCAGATCAAAGACTATAAATGTTCATTCCATTACCACCCTAGGAAAGTGAACAAGGTGGTAGATGCTTTATGTAGAAAGGACCCAACGATTCTATCATTGATGAAAATTGAAAACAATCCAATCTTAATTGATTTTGATGAATATGAACATGGGAATCATAAAGAAGGGAACTTCATAAATCCTTTCACAAATGATTGCTCAACCATCTCTTTTGGAATGGTTAAAGGATGATCAAAAGGATGATGTGGGAATTTAGAAGAAGGTACAAACTATCTGAAATGGTAAATCCTAAGAGTTTAATGTCAATGAAGAATGAATTGTGAGATTTGGGACAAGACTATGTGTCCTATCAAATCCGGAGTTAAAGAATGAACTTTTGGATGGTTGACATAGTTCAAATTTATCCATTCACCCAGGAAACACAAAGATATTTCGATATCTCCAAGAAAATTATTGGTGGGATAATATGAATAATTAAATCCATGAGTATACATCAAAGTTCCTGGTATGTCAGCAAGTGAAGGTTGAGAGGAAGAAGTCTAAGGGGAAGATGAAACCATTACCCATACCAGCATGGAAATAGGATAACATCCCCTTGGACATTATCACCAGACTTCCTAAGACATCCATAGAAAAGAATGATATTTGGGTTGTTGTGGATCGTCTTACAAAGACTATACAATTCATTACAATTTGAGAGGATTTATCATTGGATAAACCGGTAGAGATATATATCAGAGAAGTGGTAAGCCTTCATGGACTACCACTATACATTTTATCCGGTCGAGATCCAAGATTCACCACTATGTTTTGGAAGAGTCTTCAACATGCTCTGGATACTGACAAAAACTTTAGTACGACTTATCATCCTCAAAATGATGGCCAATTTGAGTGGACTATTCAAACACTTGAGGAAATGTTGAGAGCATGAAAAATGGACATCAAAGGAGTATGGGATCAACATATCCCTCTAGTTGAGTTATCTTACAAAAATAGTTTCCACTCAAGCATCTAAATGGATTCTTATGAATCCCTTTATGGGAAGAGGTGCAGAACACCAGCATGTTGGGTTGAAGTTAGGGAATGAAAACTCCTAGGTCCTGAAATGGTCAAAGAAATTGTGGAGAAGGTTAAGACCATCCAACAACACGTTAAAGCTGCACAGAGTTGACAAAAGTGTTATACTGATAATCATCAATGAGACCTAGAGTTTGATGTAAGAGACATGGTATTCCTCAAAATATCACCATGGAAGAGAGTTAAGAGATTTGGTTAGATGGTAAATCTTAGTCCAAGGTAGATCTTTCCTTTTGAGATCCTTGATCACATTATTGTAGTGGCCTATAAACTAGCACACCCATTGAACCTATCTCAAGTACATGATGTATTCCATGTATCACTACCGTGGAAGTACATACCTGACCCATCGCATGTACTCAATCCAAAGGTGGTAGCATCGGAAAATGACCACTCCAATTAAGAGGGGGATGAGATGATATTAGATCATAGGGAAATAGTAGTACGATGTAAGACAATTCCCCTTATCAGGGTGTTGTAGAGAAACCAAAAGTTTAGAAGCAACATGGGAATCAAAGGAAGTAATGAAGTAGAGTTACCAGCATCGGTTTTAGGGGAGAAAAAGAAAATTTTGATGGAGAAATTTCTTAAGGGGGGAAGATTATAATGACCCAAACTTTTATTAATGAAAATTCCTCTTGATCTAATGTCTTATTATGTAAAATGGTTATATAAAATATGCACTTACATGGTATTATGTTTTTGGATTTTAAAATACCATTAGGATTTTTGATCATTTCTAATATATCCATTGAATAGTGATAACATGATTAGTATAAATATTGGGATTTAACAAATCCAATTTACTCAGAAAAAGGAATCGTTGGCCTCATCTAGTAGAATTGCTTCGTATGAAGCCAATTTTTCAGATCTCAAAAACAAGGTGGAGTCATTGGGATTTATTCATGACCAATCCTAAGCCAAGATTCAACACGTAAAGCTCAAATGGAACAAGATACAGGAGAAGTGGAAGTTGATAGATATTACCACATGAGCAATGTTATCCGAGCCACCCTGAGAGTCTATCATCTTCGCTCAAATTACCCTTAGTTCATATTCGGGTGTTATAAGGGGTTATGTAACAAGGCCATAGCACTATTATTTTGTTTATTATTTTTTTTAAATAATATACATTCATTTTATTGTTGTTTCTTTGTAAATGGGTTCTAAAGAACAAATAGTATTTTTAGTTAATATTCAATTAAGAAATCTATTTTGATGAATTAATGGATTTTTGAATTTAATAATATTTTTTTAAAATATTATTACTCGGTTAATTTTTATTAAATTAGAATTATTGTATAATTTTTATGGATACAATAGTGATTTTTATTATGGTTTGAAAGCCATTTTTGTCAAAACCCATGAATTTTTTATATATATCAGGTGTTTGATTTTAAAAGTGAAAATTCACATATTTAGAAAATTATTTAGATAAAATTAATATTATTTTTGGAATTAGGATGTCTAAATTGTCCAACGGTGAATTTTTGATAAATTTCTGAGACAATTGAATTTTTGGGTAAAAAATAAATATCGTTTAATTATATATTGTGTTTTATGACATCATAATGACCCAATAGTGATGTAATAAAATTGTATAAATTAGTTGTTTGCAAAATATATGTTTTATCATTAAAATACTGTGATTATAGGTTTGTTTTATTTATTTTAAAAAGTGTTAGTGGATCCTCTAAGACTTATAAAACATTTTAACTTTTAAAATTTATTTCCTTTAGAGTGTGTCTCACCTCCACATAAGCCAGCCTAATATTTTTATAAGTTAGGACATTTTCCTTATAAAATACTTTTTTTTCACTTCACATTGTTGAAAAACATTGGCCAAAACCATCAGATGGTTTGTGGTTTTGATTAGTTTAATGTGTGGTCTCTAAAGCCTAAATAATAATGAATTTCTTCTCTTTTCCTATATAAACCCACCCAAGATCCCAATTAATCTTCAATAAACACCTTTGGAGCTTGACCAACCAATTAAATACTCCCTCTATAATCCTCCCATGGTTCTCCAAGCTCCCCAGAAGTCTCTCTCAAGCCCCTCCTAAACCTTTTGGATCACACATCCATGTAAGGGATTTCATCCTCTATCATTTTAGTCCAAGTTTCATTACGTTGATATACCCATATATTTTCAATTAAAAATGTTTGGGAATGATTATTAACCTCCCTCATAATGCAATACTTATGTTTTAATGTAGATATTACCCTTTCTCTCTCATTAATTCCTTCCATGTACACCTTTTACCATGCTGAAATTCTGTATGGGATTTTTATCTCCTCATTTATATTCAAGTAATTGTTTGGTTTTATGAATCTAAATTCATTTACATATTTTGGGACATATTTCTATACGACTATCCTACTGTCCATTTCATGTATATATGATGAGACACCCTTTTCTCTCTCATCAACCATTTTTAGGAATTCTTATGTCACGCCGTTATGCTGCCGACATTACACTGCAATTTTCCAAGCCAAAGACATTGTGTAATGAATACCATGCCCATTTCTCAAAAAAGGTTATTCAAATTTATGAATAATTACTTATTGATTATTGATTTTCATGTATTAATTTCACAATACTTTATCATGGAATAAATTGTTATGTTTAAATAATCCATGTTGTGTGATCTATGTGGAACAGTAATGCATGAAATGAAATGATTAAGAAGGGTGTGCCCCGATAGTTCTCCAATGCACTGGTTAAATATTATTATCATGATAAGTCATGTTAAATGAGGGTTTACTCATGCAAATTTAAGTGGAATGAGGGTCTACTCGTGGTCCATGTGCAATGAGCCTTGGCTCATGCTAAAATCATCTTAAATGTTGTTGCCACATTTCCATGTGATGATAATCATTCTATATGAAGCCTTCAAGTTCATGTATCTCTTGTGCTCAATTTATTTTGGTATTTCCTAACATGTACTATATTATTCAGGTTATTCCGTGTTTACTCCCTTACTGGGCTTTATAGATCACCCTTTTATTATTCATGTCCTCAGGTTATCCCATGCAATGCTAAGTACGAAGGAATGTGTGTGGTCATGTAAAATAAGTTTTCAATAAATTTTTGTGTTTCATGTTTTAAGTTGTTATGTAATGTTCCTAATTCCTGAAGACTCTATACTTCTCGATATTCTATGTTTTATCAAGTGAAGGTTTTATGTAACAAATTATGTTCAAGTGTGTAACAAAGAGAAGGGTTTATATATATATATTATAAAGAGTTGAAACATTTAAATATTTAGGAAATGATTTGTAAATATGGATACATCTTTAGGTACCAAATTGGTTCCCAGAATATATATAAAAACAAGATAAATCCTTTATAAAAATGCATGTCACGACATATTGAATCTCCTTTTTCCAAAGTTCATTTTCTATTATTCCCTTTGTTCTTTAATAAACATTTTCTAATAAACCATGGATAAGAGAAAGTAATTCCCACAAAATAGAATATTCAAACATCTCATGGATACTCTAGGATAAATGAGTTCAACAAATTACTCTCACTGATCACTATTAATCTAATGAGTAAGTCCCTGGATAGATTTGGTTTGATAAAGAAATGGTTTATCATTATTTTTTTATTTAGTTTAATAGGAATATAGTGTTTCTATAGATCTAATATATTTTGGTATATTTTTTTGCACTATATTTGAATAAGTGTAATTCCCTCAAAAACCCATCATTTTCACCCAGTAAATCATTCATTTCATTTGGATTGATTTTTCTAGTGAATAATAAAACAAAAAAATAATAATTTCTAAAACCTCAATTTTTTACAAGTGAATATGATTCTGGTTCTTAAATTTTTTAAACCATAATATAAATAGTTATACATAATGAATCTAGATTTAAAAAAGTTATAATATCAAATCTTGAATTATAAAAAACATTAATTGATTTTTTTTGTAAAATATAGTATCATAAGATGATTACACCATGTCATGGTCTACTTGTTAAAACGATCATGGTTTGTATGGAACATGATTTTATAAGAACAATGACCTACCAAAATAGACTATATACAAATATAATAAGTGAAAATATTAATTATTCATCATGTAATATATTGTCTAATGGAAAATAGATTCCTTGAAATAGTCATGGTTATGGTGTGACCATTAAACTGAAACAGATTAGACTTATAAAAAAGGTTAATGGTTTAATCTTAGTTAATAAAAAACACCACATCATATTTTATATCAAAATGTTCATGGTTTTTCCCTATAAATAGTTATCTCTTGGGTAAGTTCCATCCCATGTTAAAGGTCAAAATTATTTTGTTGTGAGGAATTTAAATGAAAATTTATTTCTTTAAGGCCCATGATAAATCGTTGGGGGTATCTAAGCCATACCAGAAAACATTCAGGTGGATATGATCTAGGTTTAATGTGGATTTACATAGTAGAAGAACTTTTAATGTTTTATAGATTATAAAATAAGGTAAATATAATAGTCATTATATTTATTTATGAGTCATTTATATGTGAGAATAACAAATTTCAATATAGAACAGACTTATTTTTTAAATTATTTCAACCATTAGAAAATGAATTTTATAAAATTAGAGGTTTGAAAAAAATGAAATGGGTGATATTTATCTTATGTAATGATTTTATATAAACTTTGAAATGTTAAAATTCTTAAAAAAATCGTAAATGTAAAATATTTTTATTATTATAGGTAGAATATTAATTTCAAAGTATATAGTAAATATGGAAGAGTTTATAATTGAATAAAAGTGAAATTTTCTTTTTATATTATGGAATATCCATGATATAAATTTAATTATAAATCCTTTGTAAATTTTTTATTTATGAATTATTAATAAATATTTATATAATTTATAAATTTTTAAAATATTTATTTATTTTGTACTATTCCATGTTTTATTCATAAATATATAATTTAACATTATGAATGGATATATTATTGATTTGTAATGTATTTAAACTTCTTCTGTAAATTATCATACATTAATCTACACAGTTACATTCTAGGTATGATAATTTTTTAACCTTTTTATATAATGAAATTGACTTTTCTATGATTGATGAGCTTTAATTTAAAGGTTGGTTATAGTTTTTACATAACAGGTGCTATTTTTTGTGGAATTAAGGTCTCTTTGTGGTACTAAACTATAGGTAGAGGTACATTAGGTCAAACTACTAATTATCATGGTCATTTATACCTTCTCTAAGAAAAGTTTGGGTTGTCTACCTATCATACTATTCTTACTCTTATAGGTATAAATTATTTAATGCATATCTTTGTGATTACATGAAAGGGTATCATGTACCATATATATGAGATGAATTTATATCTATGTAAATATTGCTGGATTTTGATATATGTTAGGAAAGAAATATATGAATTGATTAAATACACATTAGTATTAATTGAACATATTGATATGGTATAAGGAAAAGGTATCTAAAACTAAATTATGAGAATAAAGAATACATATATAAAAGGAAACATGAGATAACATGGGGAAATATTTAAATTACCTTATTAAATACTAATAATGGAATTCCATCCAAAATGAAACTTGTTAAGACATTGATCATCTAATCAGGTGTGTTAATGCTAAATCTAAGTACCCATGGATTGTCTTATGTCAAGAAATAATGTTATGGTAGACCCTTATATGATTAGGTGCTTTGATGTAGTGTACTCTTTTCAGAACACTTGTCTAGGAAATCCTTAAGGTATGAATATGATGGATTGGGTAAAGATTTATCCATTTGACTATCCAAGAGTCGTATACTATATGATTGGCATTATGGAATTCCAAAATAGAAAATCAATGAGATATAAACTAAATCACACTCATTACATAGTGAAATATAGAAATTGGATCTCTTATTTATATAATTTAATTTAATAAGGGTAACCATTTTAGTGAGATAATATTTAATACATTTCTTTATTAAATCAATATAATAAAGGATACTCATCTACAAAAACATTTATCATAGATAAAGTGGAATCATCGTCATTAAACATGACTTTGAGTAAAATAGTGGAGAAATAAAATCGTAATAGAAGAATCTTTATAGACTCGTACATAAACATTAGTATCATTCTTAAATAATATGAAAACATTGGGTTGGAAAAAACCCTTCATAAGACACCATCAAGGGAATTTGGTCAACATATGGATCTAGTAACTTATGATAATAATTTAATGTATTCTCTTGATATATCTATTCTCAAGTAATTATACATGGATTTTAATTTTAAAAAGTAATATAAGAACATGGATTCATTCAAGAAGATAGAAAAACTGAAAAGAAACATTCCACAATAGGGAATTAATGAAAGGTATAAGACTTCAAAGTCATTTTTAGAAAAAATATGATTAAATTAACTTAATATCCACTCAATTAATCAATATTATTGGGTACATAAATGACTTGGTGAGTCTGGGGTTTTCTTTAATTCGTGATTTCTCAACGGACTTAATTATTGGGTCATTATGGTATAAGTTTCTTTAACTATTCATAATTTAGAACATTAATGATTCATTAAAATTTCACTTGATGTCGTCAATATGTTGATGATAGCTTAAAAATAAATGGGATGTTGAGGATAAAGTATTGTATTGAATTTTTTATAGGGTAATGTTTTTTGAAATATAAAGAGAATTATAAGGTCTAATAGTAATCATTGTTCACTAAAACCTAAGTGATAATTTATAAAGTAGTGTAATTTCTTCCATTTTAGAGAGTCTTATCACAGAAGGATGAATTTCCTAGAATATGTTAAAGGTTAAAAGAATAATGGTAGAAGATCTAAAACTATTATTAATGTTTTATAATTAAATTATTATATTTTTAATGGTATATAATAAAAAAATTAAATTATATGATTGTGATAAATATATATATATATATATATATGAATGTTTAAACTATTGAACAATTGTTGGTTAAAGTAAAAATTATGAATTAAAATGATAAATAAAGGGATTGGTATATTTAGTACTATGATGTAGGGAATTTCTTCAGATATTTTTTTTGTTTAAAATAAAATAATTTATTATTGTATAATTTTCCTCTTATATATTAAGTGGTTTTACCAGGAAAGTCTGAACCAGGCGTAACCCTGGTCCCGCAAATTTATTAAAGGAAAAGTGCAAGCAAAGTCAGTAGAAAATAAAATGCTACATTACATCAAAACCATATGCATCCTTCTCCCCATCATCAGATAACTCATAACCAGGATCAGTTGAATCCCATTCAGAAGATTCGTATTTGCGCATCATCTCAAGGTACATGTTTTTCTTCCGAAGCATTTCCTCAGACAACTTCTCTTTGACCGGCCGTTTCCCACTGAATCCTTTGTCCCTCTTCGGGGACCCTCCTCTTCATTTTCCACTGTACCCATTTTCAATGGCATTTTCTTGTGACCCTACAATCTTGTGTGCAGACCTTGTCGCCATTGGTTTGGGTAGATCCGTATAGTCTCTCCTTGGTTCTCCTTCCTTCCTAGACGATGACCTGGTTGATACTGGCTTCGGCAGGTATGAGTAGTCCTTCCTTGGCCTCCTCTTTGGTGGCGCAGTCCTGACACCTTCACTTTCATACATCTTCATTCAATCACCTTGAACAATATCACTATATGAAGGTCTGGCTGCTCTGCCACCATTCTCTTTCTCACTATCAGATATATTCCCCAATTTATCAGTGATATTCACAGAAACCAAACTCTTACTGCCAACATATTTATTTCCCAAGACATCATCTGAGGTTTTAAGAGCCTCTCCTCTGGTCTGAGAGAGCCTGTTATGATCAAGCACAACAAGGCAATGAGGGTTCATTTCACCAACAACTCCACATTTCATATTATTAGGAACCTTAAAATCCTACCGATCATCCATCCCAATGGGTGGCTCCTCCCGATCCAGCCCTGCAAATCTATTACCAGAAGAGGCCCAACCAGCTAGGGTAAGATTTTCCTTATCAAGTCCACCTCCTTCATCCCTCACATTGTCAGAAATCGGCTGCACTTGGCATGAATTAACATCAACCTCCATCAAAGGTGGACCTACAGCACCAAGATCACTTTTGAGACGGTCAAAAACCTGCTTCACTATTGGATTTAAGGGCTCTCGAACCTCCTTCACGGCACAAGCACGCTTATTCACCTCGATGCATGTATCTTGCCATTCCCCCTTCTCCATGTTTGCAACAATTAGTGCAAAATCAATGCAAGGACTCCCCATGTGATTACCCCGACCAACAATATTGCCAGCACCAACACGTTCCACATCCCTGTCCTCAGCCACACCCCCTCAAGCACTCAAATGATCCGCCAGAACACCCGTAGCAGGAGTGGGATTCGATCTAGAAGGATCCCCACTAAGAACTCCTCACGCCTTCATCGCCTGGGAGAACCCATCCTTTCCTCTGCTGCGGCAAACCAAATCAAAATGACCAAGTCTACAGCATTGCACACAGTACTACATCCAAGACTCAAAGAGGACTTCTTGATGCCAATGGAATTCCTTGCTGTCTGTGATCCAGAGACGGTTCACCGGTGATCTTGCGACATCAACTTCCACGTAGATCCGCGGATAGATCGGGTGACACACAAACTCGGTTCGGCGGTCAGAACATAAAAAGCGGCCAATCATGTTCCCAATTGCACATAGAATATATGGATTTTGGATGGACAGAGGTAATCCAGGGAGACTTAACCACGTCGCTATTGTCGATGGATCCCTCCGCACATTGAAGTCGAAGCTCCAATGAAACAGGTAGAAGGAGAAACCCTTGCATCTTTGAGGGGCCCTGGACCAGGCACAAATCAAATCCTCCTATGACCCAAATCGTATCATGATATGTCGCCGATCGAGAAGACCGACAACTGCGTGATCCTGAAGCTCCCAAGAATCAGAGACAAACCGCTCGAACTCATCAACCGATGGGAGTTGAGGACGAAAACGGGTGACAAGGGTAAGCTTGCACAGGTCCGCGACCCCATTAATCTCCGCCAAGAGATGGGAGAGCTGCGGTGCCTCTTAGAAAATGTATGGAACCTTCGGGGCAAGCTGGATCCTTGGGAAAGGGAGATGCACAACAGAACGAGAACATGGCGAGAGAGGCCTACCCTGCTCGTGCAGAAACGATCACGCAACTCCCCCCTCTGATTGAGAGGGGGGAGAAGAACGATGCTGCATCAGATCTAGGTCATCGTCGTGGAGGAAGCCAAAGACGCGGAGGTCTCCTTAAGTGGTTTTATTGTTAACAAATTATTATCATCAGTAGATGAGATTATTATTTTTAAAAAACATTAATTTGATTTATCCAATTCTATAAAATTAAAAAAAAAATTATATAAAAAATTAACCAAGATAAAGGATTTATCCAAGAAATTTGTTAAAATATTAGGGAAAGAGTTCCCACCACCCAAAAATATAATGTTTCAATGAATATGATTTTCTATAATATTTATCTTAATACATAAAATACCATATAAGATATGGTTGTTACTAGTTTATTATTTTATATTCCCACTAAATGAAATTTGTTATTAAATAAAAATAAATTATTTTATACATCAGAGAAAAATATTTTAGAGTGAACCTAGTTTTAAATAGATTAGTGGGAGTATATTTTGACATATATTTGTTCTATGTATAATAGAAAAAGGAATAAATCTACTATAATCAAATTGAAAGTCACTTTATCTCTTAAACGCATTTTGGATGTGTTAGTAAATAAGGTTATAAATAGATAGAGATATATTTTACGATTTAATGATCTCAAATGTAAGGTTTTTTTAACAAAATATAGTGACCTAAGGACTAAACACATATTAATTCATTATATTTGATATAATTTCAAAAAATGTCAAACTAAGGATCTAGATTTCAAATGTCTTTTGAAAATTAGGCATAAAATTACATCAAAATAAAAATTAAAAGATTATTGCTTTTTAAAATTCCACATAGTGATCCTAACTCCCATAGATCTTCCATAACTAAAGAGGATACCATAGGGAAAATATGTAATGACAAGTGTGATCTAAAAATCCCAATTAGGGAATAAATATTGAAATAAAGCATAACATGAGATTCAAGAGACATAATAAGATATCATAAATAGAATGATCATAATAATGAAAAAATGGAATACACAAATAAAATCATAAGATGATGGAACCATAGAATATGATGAAATAACATAACTCAGGAAATAATAAATATATTTCAGGGATCACGCCTAAGAACATCATCATAAAGTGGATGAAGGCCTATGGTGGATTAGGTTAACTCACTAATCCATTACATAACATACCATGAGATATAAATCTCTACCCAATGCATTAGAGGGATATATAATTTTATACCCACCTATCACATAATTAAAATAATATATATTCATTCCATATGTGGAAACAAAACAATAAATAAATCATAATAATGATCATACCTAGGAGAAGGAAGTTGGTTTCATAGTTATGATTCAAGGAATAACTGAAGGCTAAATTACATGGATTCTCAAGGGAAGAAGGAATTAATTTTTTTGGACATTAATAATTGAAAAAGTTATATAGGTCTTGAACATATAAATATAATGTAGAAAATTCATGTGATGGATCTCAAGAACAAATAATAAAAACAAACCACAAAGAAGATCTTTGTGAAATATGTACAAGATCATTACAAGGAAGGAAATATTTTATTGTTTTATATAAAGACTATAATTGAACCAATAGATTTATCTATAAAATAATTTGGTTTTTAGAGGATATTAATGGTTTTGAGAAATTTTATGGGTGTGATACCTGGCATGATACATGAAATAGTAAAGTCACCTTAAATTGATATTACTTTAAAGAGAGAATTTTCAAGGGAATAAAATTCATGTAAAACCTAAGTAATTAAAAGAATATTTATATTGGTATATATAAAAGAAATATGTATACAAAAATATTGGACATTCATTAGAAGAAGGCCATGTAAAAGTGTTAACATATAGCTGAACATTTAACTGACAAGCAACGAGAGTTGTGTGGAAGATCCCTTTTGTTGTTTCTAAATTCACTCCGTACATGTGATTTAATTATTGAATAATTAAAATTAATATCATTAAAAACATAACCAGGAACATTATTAATCTATATTAAGTTTTATATGTTCAATTTATCATCTATTATTTAATTTTAATATAGTTTCTACTTGCATCGTTTACTCAAGATTATTCAGTTAAATTATTCATAACAATTCAGATTTGTTAAAAATAGGAAAGGAGTTGTAAAATAATTTCATGATCTCCATAATTGTATATATTATTTTATTTTATAATTATATGAAAAAAATATTACAGTTTCAAAGTTTATCCCAATATAGACCAAAAATAAGAAAGGATCACTGATAAATCCATTTAAGGTAATTAAAGTATTTAAAATCTTTATTGTGAATCACACATATAAAATGGAATATTTTATTCTTATATAGTATTATGGTTTCAAAAATATCAAATTTACATACTAAATATACATTCAAAATCATCCATGTCAGGTTCTTATAGATAACAAAACATGTCGTTATGTGGAGAGAGTATTATGCACGTACGCCCAAGAGACACATTCATTTTCCATTGAATAATATGGGGTTAGGAAATGAAATAATTTTAATTTAAAAATTATAATAATTTCATGAATATAATATTAGATAATAAGAAAAAAATTGGCACTTATGGTGATGATGAAAAATTGAACACATTGTTCAAAGAGGCGGTAGTCTACACATACACATAACGATGTTTTCATTTTTTTCAATGATTATGGACGAAGGCCTAAATTGTATATTCAATTACTATAATAAAATGTAATAATATTAATAATTATGGTTTTATCATTCCATCAAGGGTATGTAGGACTTAAGGGGTGTAGAAGAAGAAAATAATAAGAAGTGTTGGGTTGAGATTTTTACCTCTCCCATGGAAGTTCTTTCTTGGGTAACTCCTAAAGGATCCATTGAATTGTGTTTTGGTGATACCATGGATTAAATTTCATGTTAAGGGTATTAATGATAGAGTATAGTAGAGTTTTGGTTAAGCCAAATATTTGGAATAGTTGGATAAATGGGGGGATTTGAGCTCCTTTTATAATTAAGAGGGTGAAATTTTTATAAAATCTCTTTAATTTTAAATAATTTCATTCCATTATTCAATTTAAAAGGATCCTAAAATAGAAAATAATATTGAAGGTAAATTGATAAGGTCTATCATCACTCCAAAAATCAATATCATACATGTTTTTAACATGTTTAAACTATTTTAAATTTATTAAACCACTTTTACCAAAATTTACCTTTACTATTGTAACTCCACTTTCACCCTCATTAACTAATTTTAATGGAAAATTATAGAATTGGTTTTTTTCAAATTATAAAATTATTATTTGAAATATGGAAATAATTTTATAAAAAATCTAAGAGTTTGAGAAATTTATTAGAGTATTAACGCACATAATATGTCAAAACCTTTTCCAAAAAAAGTTTATTTATGCTTAAAATTTAAAATTGGGATGAACGTATCAATTTTTACATTTTTCAGGGAAAAAATTAGTTTTTTATAAAAATAGTTTATGTGGATTTTAAGTAATTTCAAATCCAAATTTTAATATTTTTCTAATTAAAATAAAATACTATATACTATTTTTTATTAGATTTAAAATATTATTTTTGTTTTACAATTAAAAACATATGATCTATAAATTAATAAAAAAATGTGTTTAAAATTAATTAAATTATTCCATAAATATATATTTGATTAATTTAAAGTCTTTATAAAATTCTAAGTCTCTCTTATAAAATAATAAAATAATGAATGTCATCATTTTAGAAAAAACTCTATTTTTGTTTTCTAAAACTCTGTCTTTTTAGGTAAATCCAAAAAAAAAACTAAGTTAATATTTCCATGATAAAAAATTAATGTTTTTTTTCAAATTAACATCATAATATTTATCAATAGTTTTCAAAAAAATATATAAAATATATTGAAATTCTATTTTTATAGGGAAAAAAACTTCTCATATATAAAAAACTATTTCCCCAATAAATTAAAAATTAATCTAGTGTTAACTTATTATTGATATAATAAATATTTATTTTTATTATTTATTCATAGTAAAATATTTTCCTTTAAATAAAATACAAATTTTCAAAAAATACATTTTAGGTATAATGTAAATTGAGAAGAAATGGCCTTTCGGAAAGTAAAAAACTTCATGATATATATATACCTATATATATGTGCCGAAAAATATATTATAACATGTATATATAATCCTTATTTCTCCTCACAGAAACCCTTATGGTCGGAGTAGAAGAATAAAGAATAAAATTATCTCAATTTTTGTTTTTGGGTGGTGGTTTAGCTTGAAAGGATCTTATGGAAATATCTATGAGACTAAACTTATATGGTTTCTCTCAAACCATAATTTATTCATGACTACTTGCGTTTGTTCTAGGGAAACACTAAAGAATCTATGTCCCTTCTAAGCTCAAAAAAATTGTCTTTATAAGGAATACTTGTGATTCTAAATACTATTTCTTCTTACATTATTAATTTTGTGATATGGTTATTTCATTTTATACCAGATAATTTAATGTATTTTTTTAATGAACATATTTATTATTCAAAATTTATCATGGGTTTTCATTTGTTTTGGGTATAGTGTGTGAATTGAGTTATTAAATATATTATTTATTTTAAAATAATAAAATTCAAAATTGAGGGCCATTATATTCTCAAAACCTTTAAATAAATCAAATCCTAAAAATTTAAATAATTACTTACAATTGAAATTAGAAAAGGGAATCTTTAAAATTTCTTAATATTTAATTTTCAAATGAAGTATCAATCACATATATTCACTAATAAAAAGAATTATCTTAATATTTTGGTTCTTCCTAACCATTTGATTTACATAACTATCACGATTCGGTGTTAAAAACTATATTATTATTCCTTTACTATTTATTCATAATTTTAGTGAAACATTATCATAAATTGATCTAAAATATGAAATTTCATTCCGTTTTTTCATAATAGATACACCACATAAATAGATATCTCATACCCTTTGATTCATTAACATGGTGGTGTTAGTGGAATGTTGAGGTAAAACGATGAAGTAGAAAAAGGATGGACCTCATCCTTTTTAGGATCATTGATATATTTGTCCAGACCCCTCCTAACCCTTTATAGAGTAACCACCTCCACAACATCATCTTGTTCCCTCTTCTTCTTAACCCTTACATATGACACTAGCTTTAACAAAACACCACTCATATCTTCACCATCATATTTCACCAAGAGCTATGTTACCTGAAATTTGGATTAATTAAAGCAAAAGGTTAATGGGGGATGGATACCCCACCATGTCTTCTCTTGGTGGATCTTCCTTGTCCCCAAAATAGACATCCAAGGCGAGAACTAATTTCTACACCCACTGCATGGGCTTACAGGCTCTGAGGAATAAAACATTATTCTCAAATAACTTCAAGCCTATAGGTCACTAGGAATCCACCCCCATTAGGGTGTCACACTTTGAAAATAATCTATTCATCTTAGAGTGGATCGAATAAAAATCTCATATTCACAATTACAATGTGGAAAATTTATTTATTATTATTCATCTTATTAGTTGTTATTGAATAGGATCCACCCTTTTCCCTTGGTTGTGGTATTTATTCATTTATATTATCCTAATCATCCTTGGATACATAAAAATTACTTGGATAAAGTCTCATTTTTTCAAAAATAATGAATGACACCATTAGTGGATCTTTTGGATGCATGCTTTCAACTCCCATCATCTTAACTACCGTCTACATTCTCCTACAACAATTTGATTCTTGATGGACCCCTTTTACACAACTGTATCATATTATAGTCCCCATGAGTCAATTTACTTTGTGATTTCCCCATATGTTTTACATATATGTGGTTGAATATTCCATCTTTCAATATCTCAATTACATCAATTTTCATGTGTGTTTATCCTTCTCATATTTGTTGCACTCTAATGTTTAACTATGGTTACATTTTTAATCATATTTCATGAAAATTGGTTTGTAATAATCACATTATTTATCAATCTATATTCCAATATAATTGGTTAATCATTAATTCAATCACTACATTGTCCCTCAAACCAATTATTAACTCAGTTCCATCTGCTTCCTGCAATCACTAAGACCAAAAGGGTTAACATTAGTGAATAAAATTTAACAAAATCGGGTTATTATCATAATCAATAACATAAAATATGGATTCAACATTAACACATATTACCCCATTAAATTATATGATTAGACAATAATAACGTTAGTTCTACCTACATCAATATTGTTATAACCTAGTTTACTTTAATTTTGATTACGATATAAATCTCAACCTAGTCCCACATAGTAACTAGGAAATTAATCCTTCATATTGGTTCATAAATAGAATATGAAAAACAAAAGAATATCCACTCGAAGATTCCAACCAGTTACGAATCTAGGAATGTTTTTTGTACATCGAGTAATGATTGCGTTATTACTCAATAAGCTATTTTCATACAAGTTTCCATTTTTTGTATCCATTCTAGATTTTGCATCCACTTATAGTATCTTGATAGGGATGATAATTCTAGGACAACCATTTAATATCTACATTTCTAAAACCAAGGGATGTTATTCTATACATATAATTTTTCATGGTTTTTCTCTAATTTTATTTCATCCTAATCTATTAAAATAATTTGAACATTCATTGATACCATATATAATGACTAAATCCTTAAACAAGAATTAATTCATGATAATTACCATACTTTTTCAATAAATATAATCCAATGATACAAAGTTATGTTAACTTTATAATATTAATCATACAAATACATCATATTAAATTATAAAACATTATCAATATTTAAAACTCCACATAGTTCTCATAACTCCCATATATCTTCTAAAACTACATAGGATACTATGGTGAAAATAAATAAGTAAAGGTGGGAGATATAAATATCTATAAGGGAATAAACATGTAAATAAGGCATAACATGAGAGTCAAGAGTCATAACATGATATAATAATGAGAATAATAATATGCATGGAAGAAAGTCATATGGAAATGAAATCCTAAGATCATGGAAAAATGGAATATGGGAAACCACATGTGACATGACATCATAGAGATCAGTCAATGGTCACTCTCAAGAAAAACATTATAATGTGAAACAATTACCATGGTATATTAGGTTCACTCACTAATCACTTACATACCATATCATGATACATAAATATTTTACACATTCAATGTAATTCCATATTATTTTAGTCTCAAATATCACATACTGAAAATCACATACAAGTGTGCCATAAAAAGGAAATAAACTATACATAAATCATAAGTAGGATGAAACCCTAGAGAAGGAAGTGGGTTTCATAATTTTTTACCAAAGAATAATCAAAAGATAAATCGTAAGGATTCCTAATAGAAGAAGTAATTATATTTTTTTGGGACAATCAAATTTTAAAAATGGACAGGTGTCTTGAATAAAGAATTATAATATAGAAAATTCAAGAAAATGATATAGAGAATAAAGAATAAAGAAAATTACATGATGGGTGATTTGTGAAATAATTAAATGATATTTGTATACAAGGAAAGTGTACATTTTTTCAATGAAATTCATAATTGAATCTAATCATTGTTTCAACAAAATTGATTTTTGTGGTGTCTGACATGAGTCAATGAATATGAAAGCTCCCTCAAATTGAGTTCACATAAAGAGGGAATTCTAAAGGTACCTAAAAATATTAATTTCCATATAAATTAAATTATATTTATCTAATCATGTATTTAAAGGATTTATATAAAAATAAATTAATTCCATTATTGTAATATTGAGTAAAAGGATATGGAACCAAAAAGCAATGACGGGGGTACTGAAGATCCATTACCTTGTGTACAAATTTGGAATTCACTTGAACTTAACATAATTAATAATTATTATTTTAATTTAAATACATACCCTATTCACCTATATTTAATTTTATAAGTTCTATTTATTATATTTTTTCATTTGTTTATAGTTTCTTATAACATTGGTTAATCTGGGTAGTATAGTTAATTTCTCTATAACACTTCCAGTTTTTTTGTCCATGGTCAAAGGTGTTGTAATATAACTTCATGATCACCATAATTATAGTGATTTATTTCATTAATTATTTTATTGTAAAAATATTTATATAATTTCAAATGTTATAAAAAATCAGACACAAATTATGAAAAGATCCCTGAAAATTCAATTTAAGGTGGTTAATGTTTCAATGATAGTTTCCTGTTAACAACACATATATAATTCATAATATTAATCTTATATAATATTAATGTTGTCAAAAATATTATTTTTACATACTAAATTAATTTTTTAATTCATACATTTTTATGTGTTCATGGATAACAAAATATTTCATTTCGTAGAGGAGATAGTTCTCACATATGCACGGAGGAAACTATCATTTTCTATATAAAGGGATACGGTAAGAAAAGAAATAATTATAATTTAATGATATATATATTGTTATAAATTTTATATTATATAATTAAATAACCACTTTAGACATTCTATTTAATTTGGGGATGAATATTTGAATATGTCGTTCATGGAGGCGGTAGTATGCACATATGCGTGAAGACATTTTAATTTTTCTAAATGATTTTGGAGGATCGTATAAAATTTATATTCTAATTTTATAATAACACTTCATATTACTAAAAACTAGTACTCACCCGTGCAATTGCACGACATATTCGATTACTGGTTTTTATTTTAATAGTAATTTATTATTTATAAATGGTTATAATAAACAATAATGTTAATTAAATTTTAATTAGAAATTAATATTTTATGATAATTGAATAACAATGCATAACATATGAAGAGACCATTTAAATTGTTGACAAAGAAAAATGATAGATTAAAAGATTGTGAATTTGTAAATTTTTAGGATGGAAATTTGATTTCAATTTCAAATTCAATAACAATAACAGTAATGTGTGTACTGAAATAATAAGTGATAGATAAATCAAAGATAAGACAATGATTGTAATAATAAAAATGATAAATGCGAAAATGGTTGAATTAAATACTGACTAGAAGAAAGTAAACAATTACAGCATAATTTTTAATGTATAAATTTCTAAAAGAGTTTAAGAAACATGAAGTTATAAACTAATGCATTAATTTTTTTTCCAAGATGTATTCATCATGAAAAACCTCCTACAGGTACATTCTGTAGAAAACAAAATATATAATGTTTTGAATAAAATAATAAAAATGAAGTGATTGGGATGTTACCTTGGATATGCATCATTATCTGATCATTCCCACCATATATCTATTCCAGTTTATTTCTCATGACCTCTACATGACATCATTAAGGCAGTTGCATTGGAGATTCCAAGCATACATCTGAAAAATGTCAAGAAAATTAAAATTCAGACAATATTTGCATCAATGAAGGAATGGAAGTTGATTCAAAAGAAATACTAAATTTATCATGCTCTATATAATTATAGAGCAGTGACATTTCCACTTCATTTGAATGTATTCCTTCCTCGCTGAATTTCAAGATCATTGTGTTTTTGGTTTTAAGTGTATGTGAATTTATATATTCATATATCATTGTATTGTTATGAATATTTTTGATAAATAGGATGAATATCAACTGAGTAATGTTTTTATTACATTAGGGTGTATGCAGAAAATAATTAATGTAATAGTCGTTAAAAAACAAATTCATGTTTCGTTAAATATTCTCTTAATCCAATCCACATACATGTATATTATAGTATAACATTCAAAGTTTCATGATTGAGTAAGAAAATTGAAAATTAAAACATAGGTAAGTGGAAATATACAATTAAAAATTGTAGGTAAATATGTGTATGAGGAAAATTATAGTTTCATGGAATTATAAAGGAAAAAATAATTATTTTTTATAGTTTGAGAGAATTTTTCCATACATGGAATGTGACACCATTTTCATCATAGGGAAAAAATTCTACAATAATAAATTAAACGATTATGGATATTAAATAGTGATTAAATAACTCATTTGGAGATAATTAAATAGACATTGTAAAAAATCAATGTTTTCCATCATTAGAATAAGAAATACATCAAATCACCACTAAAATTAATGAGAAGAATGAAAATATATTCTATCATCATAATGAAAACTTTTTTTCTTCTAAAATTAATAACATGAAAAATGGAATGGTGCACTAAAGTATTCATGTGCCTATATGAACCCTATGAATCCTTCAACTTTGAGTTATTCAATAGAGAGAAAGGTATTGAAATGTAAAAGAGATTTTGCAGAAAAAATGAAATCCATATTGGATAGGTATGGGTCAAAAACAATGAAATGTATCAATAAGTTTACTTGTATTTATAATCTATATATAGAAATTGTAAATGAGGTGTTGAATGAATAACAATCTAGTGGAAATAATCGCTACAAAGTTGTAGTTCTGTATAATTAACCAGTTTCCAACATCTCTCTTGGAACAAAATTCCCTTATAACAACAACAATGAATTCAAAAAATATATAAAGACCATAATATTTTATCCCCCCCAATACAGAATATCACCTTAATTTTAATTTTAGTCTCATTGGATATCAACAAAATAGTTTGGGTCTCTATAATATTGTCCTCATTATTTTTTTTATTACCTCATATTTTGTGGTCTGTTGCGAACTGAAATCCGCACAGTCAGGAGGATATAAACACTTTTACTGAAATGAAATTTTATCAAGAAAAGGCTAATAATACTAAATTGAAATAGGGTGGTACTTACCACAGTATTGATTTTTCCAACAGAATTTCCCATCTCCATATCAATAGTATTGTTTTTTGTCAAATTGTTTCCAGGCACACTACCATTTGGGAGGATTACCGCTTTCATCTTCCATATCCTTATGCATTAAAATTTCATAGTATTATTGTCACATCTTTTCAGCTATAACCATTCCATGACAATCTAAAATCATATTGATGATATGTTTTATTACTTTCTACATAAAAATTGGGACAAGAATGTCTTCATGAAAAATGTGATCAACATTTACATGAGAAATCAAGTTAAACACCTATTTTTTCACACTATTGTTTCCTATATTGATCATATTTAGAAATAACTAAACTACTTGAGATTTGAGGGAAACCTTTTTCCTTCAAATATAACATTATTGGAATCATGAGGGTATCTAAATGACTTCCACAATTTAGCTAGGGTGCATAAACAATTCAACGGATGACCTTATTATCACCAAAACTCTAGGGGTTAGTTGTCTACCTGGGAAACCCAAGACTAACAATTCGATTGATGCCTCACTTATAAAATATAACATTGATTATGCTGCCTTAGAAGCTCCTAGAATTATAGGTTGTAGTGGCATTTTCAGAAATAATAGAGGCTTTATTAAGGTTTGATTATATAAAACCATTGGGAATTTAATTGTTTACTAAGAAGAACTATTTTTTTCATCTAACTATTTCCAAGAGAATCTATAGCCTGAAATTGACTCCATTTAGTTGGTCAATATTCTTAGGATCAAATCAAATTTCATACCTTGAAACCTTGGAACCTTTTATAGGGATTGGGTCTATGGACTTAATTAGTTTGATAATATCTAGTTCTTCTTTTCAAATCATAGTATAAATATTCATATAGTACTACATGATAAAACATCATAGTTTTCTAGGAAATTGATTGATAACACAAAATCTTTTCTATAAAGACCAATTTCCCTTCAGAGTTTTTGAAATATTAAAACCAATTTAAGAATCAGCTATAAAGCACAAAATTTAACTTGAAACCAAATCTTAACCAATTCTAGCATGATATTTCTTGAAGTATGTTTCACATAAACTGAGAACAAAAATGAAAATATTATCCAATAAAAAACTGAGTACCATAGAGAAACCATTTACGATATATTAAAAGAACAATAGTAAAAAAGATATCGTGTATTTATTCAGGGGTAAGAAGGTTCAACCATTTTAGCATCAACAGGACTACTTAAGTGACATTTCTTATTCAATAAAAAATAAGAACCCCTATTTTTAATAAGATAAAACACAAGTAATAAACTTGTATAGAAGATTTCATAGACCAAAGGATTATTGGAATACAACCATCCAAATAAGAATAATGAATGTGATACTTAATTGTGAAACACAAAGAAATAGTAAATATGCAGTATGGCATACCAAAGTTTTAAATTCAAATTAAGGTATGAACTTTTTTATTAGGGAGTTCAATATAGAAATCTAAATGAATGAATAATGAGAAAAAAACCCTCAAAATACATGTTGTAGTATTATAAAAATAATGAAATGAACATTCCAACATGTTACCTTCAATAAATATGGTTCATAAGATTACTTTGGGTGAATATTTATTTTTCTTCCAATGCCAATTTTCTCCCTGCAATAAATAAAGAAAACAAATCAAACTAAATCAGAAGTAATTTGGTATAGAATAAACAACTGATAATAAATATATATGTTTTTATATGGATCCAAACATACGTGTATCCTATAAAATCAATACATTCATGAAGTACAAATAAATGCTTACTTGGGTAAACAGTGTTTTGTTTTCAAATTTTGGACAATTAGAAATTAGAGCATCGATTATTTCATCACATGATTCACTCTATCTACATAAAATTGGAAAAGTTTTAGAAAGGAGGGAGTGGAAAATGGCTTCATGAGGGAAAATATGTGGTACTTCAAAAATAGAGATCACTTGTCTTACCATCAATCTGGGTCTTGATATTGGTCATTAATAACTAATTCATTGTGTGTGTGTTCAATGCATGAAAATTTGTGGAGCCATCCAAATCTTGAATGGAATAGAAATAATTAAAAAATGGAATTTTGGAAATACAATGTTTAGTTAACCATAACCTATGAAAATAGAAACTAGCATTAATTTTTCCAAATCAAATGGGTCCCAAGAGATTTAAATCAATGAAACATGCATTCTCGAAAGCAGGGATCCATGAAATCCCATACTTGCATCCCAGTTAGAAATAACGACATTATGTCATGGCACCAAACACAATCCAATCTCTAATCATACATTATCATAAAACATTTCCATGAATATATATTTACATAGCCAAATAAATACCAAAAGGAAAAAAGAAATCAATGTTGTATAAAAAGTGTTACCACCAATAATTTTTAAGCTTTGAAGATTAGTTGTTCATCACGAATGTCATACATCAGGGCAGTGGAAAGATAAAATGAACTGTCATAGTATTTCTAACTCTATAATTTTTTAATTAACATGCTTCATTACACTAGAATGTTTTTACATACTCAGACAATTTAAAAGCATGTTATAAAGATTCATGTAGTAATTCATGATAAAACTTCATAGTTTTCTAAGAAATTTATTGATAACACAACAATGTTTATATAAGGACCATTTTACCTTCTTCATTTCTCAGATATCCAAATCAATTTAAGAATCATCTAGTAAGTAATGATTTTAACTTTTAAACAAATCTTACCCAATTATAGCATGATATTTCTTGGAAATTGTTTCACATAAACTGGGAAAAATGATATTGTTATACAATACAAAACTGAGTACCAAAAAGAAATGATTTTGGGTGTAATAAAAGAACAAAAGTAAAAAAGATAGCATGTATTTATTCAGGGGTGAAAAGGTTCGACCAATTTAGCTTCAATAAGACTACTTAAGTAAAATTTCATATGAAATAAATAATAGGAACCCATATTTTTAATAATATATAAAACAAAGAAGAAAACTTGTATAGAAGAGTTCATAAATCCAAGGATTATTGGCCTAAAACCATCCAAAGACAATATTTTTCCTACAATAAATAAAGAAAAAGATTAAAAATAAATAAGGAATAATTTGCTGTAGAATAGACAATTGATATGAAATATATATGTGTTTATGTGAATGAAAACACACATGTATCCCCTAAAAATACTACATACATGAACTACAAAAAAATACTTACTTGGGTGAATAGTGTTTTGTTTTCAAATGTTGAGCTATTAGAAA
Organism: Viscum album; assembly: GCA_963277665.1. Classification (NCBI taxonomy): domain Eukaryota; kingdom Viridiplantae; phylum Streptophyta; class Magnoliopsida; order Santalales; family Viscaceae; genus Viscum; species Viscum album. The sequence continues at coordinate 2,049,830,365 of OY728119.1, forward strand.
TTAGACTTTCAATTATTTCATCTCATGTTTCACTCTATATACATCAAATTGGAAAAGTTTTAGGAAGGAGGGAGAGGAAAATTTCTATATGTGGGAAAATAAGGGGTACTGTAAAAACATAGATTACATGTCTTAGCATCAACCTGGGACTTGAGACTGGTCATCAATAACCACTTCATTGTGTGTGATCAATGCATGCATAACTATGGAGCAAGCCAAATTTTGAATGGATGATCCAACATAAATAAATAGATAAAGAAATTGTAAAAATACAAGGTTCACTTAAACATAACCTATGAAAATAGACACCAGAAGACAATTTTTTTGTGTCAAATGGGTCCCAAGTGATTCAAATCAATGAAACATTCCATTAAGAAAGAAAGGATCCCTGGAATCCCATACATGCATCCTTTTTTGAAATAAATTCATTCAGTTGTGTCAACAAACACATTAAAAGATGTAATCATACATGATCTTAAAACATTTCCATGAACATATAGTTACATAGTCAAAAAACAGAAGGAAAAAATAAATCAAAGCTGTAAAAAAATTGTTACCTCCAATACTGTTTAAGATCTGAAGATCAGTTTTCCATCACGAATGTCATGCTCAGACTGTTTAACTAGTGCCAAAAATACATGGGAAAATAATATGGAAGACTACAATAGTTTACCATGATTTCTTATATTAATAACATGCTCATACAAGTTATTTTATCTAATTTGTGACTTATGAAGTTATATTTTCTTTAGGACACGTAAGTCATGAGGGACTATAATAAAACCCTACTTTCAGCAGTTGTAGTCAAAGAAAAACCTGCAAATGGTACCTTGTTTTTTTTCTGACTACAGGATTTCATATTTTTAAAAGTAATGCGATGGAAATATACTAATTCAGTGTCAACATCCTAGTTCTTACATATGCATTAAACCACATCTAAAAAATACAATAAAAGGAAGACTGGAAGGCTTTGAGACCCTCTAAGATTACATACAGTTTGGAAAATTTGAAAGGGTCAGGAATATTCATTTTAAAAAATTACAAGGACTTAAGGCCAAATGTATTGAGTTGTTAAAGTGGAACAAATTAATACAGAAAATTGAATTTTTTAGGGGTTACCATAGCTAGTTCTTAAATATGTATTCAACTGTATCTAAAAAATACAATAAAAGGAACCCTAGAAGGCATTGAGACCCTCAAAGATTACATACAGTCTTGAAAATTTGTAAGGCTCTGGCATATGCAATTAAAAAAATTATAAGGATTCAAAGCCTAAGGTATTGAGTTGTTAAAGTGGAACAAAATAATACAGAGTAATGAATTGTTTAGGGGTTACCGTAGATAGAGGGAATTGAAATCGTGAGACTGAGGTGGTTTTACGGTGATTGAGGTGAATCCACTGCAAATCAATTTCAAATTGAAAGATAAATATCATCTTACAGACAACCAATATCATTTCTTAAACACATTTGAAGTCATACTATGTGCTTGTGTTTGTAATCTTTCTCTACAGCACACACACAAGCCCCAATACAAGCATGAATAGATATGAGATGAACCATTATTTTATATTTGAACATATACCTTACAACTGTTCAAGTTAAATTCAAGAATATGATTGAAACTCTTCACCAGATGTTCTATCCGGAGATATGTCACCCTGAATTAGAATTTAGATTCAAAGAACAATTAGCCATGACAAAGAATTCAAAATAATAATCTAATAAAAACACCATAAAAAATCAAATACATTAAGAAATTAAGATCTTTGACACTGGTTTATACATTTGACACTGGTTTATACTAGTTCTTACTCGGTGCGTAGTTAAGGCCGATGGAACCCTAGGTGGAGGCGCAGCTGTATAGGAGTACAAAAAATTGTACTGGATGTTGGGGGCGGTTTTCGGGAAGAGAAGGATGTGGTGAGGCAAAGAGATACCTGAAACCCTAGGTGAAATCATGGAATAGTGCGAGCTAGTCCGTGTATAGAAGGAGGATGTGGAGGTGGATATACAGACTCCAAAGTAGGGAGGGCAGTTGGTACCCTTTGATGATGCAGAGGTGGAGAAAATGGAGTCTGAGCACGCTGAGGCGGAGCAGGCAGCGACAGTGGTACCCAGAGGTGAAGTAGGCGGAGGTGGTGGTACCCGGAGGAGAAGGCGGAGATAGTGGAACACGGTAGAAGAGGTGCGGATGCAGCGAAGATTCAAGAATGTGAGTGGGATAGGGGAGTCAGGTAGGGTTGTGGGTACAGATGCAATTTCCGATCATGGCTGGAAACTGGGAGTCGAAATGCAAGGGATATTGTGGGAGTGTGATCGGAAAGCGTAGGGTTAAATGGTAATTGGATTCGTGATAATGGTGACGTGGTGTATTGTGGAGTTGACACATAAAAACGGTAGTACCCAGGTTTAGTAGATATAGTAGAAGTTTGGGTTGTAATATTTACATATAAATATCGGACTAGAGGTATGTAAAAAAAGAAAATAACTAGAAAAAATTGTTTGAGAGTATTAACTCTCCCATGGATATTTATCATCTGGTAACCCCTAAATGCTCCTTAATATGGTCATTTGCTAAGAATAATGATTCAAGGGAGTAGTGAGGTAATTGAGTATATTAAAGAATATAGTTTTTTAGCCAAATATTTTTTAATTGGAGGAGAAATGGGGAGGATGTGACCTCCTTTTATAATTCATGAGAGTGGCATTTTTGTAAATTCCTCTTAATTTTCTATAATTTAATTCCATTAATCAAGGATAAAGGATCCAAAAAAAATCCAATTATATTGTCTTTAACTATATATGTCCAATAATACCTCCATCATCAAACTTTATAAATATTTTTCACATTTTTAGCCTTTTTCAGCAGCCTAGACAACTTGTACCATAATTCACCCTTACTTCAGTGACACTAATTTCACCCTCGATAATTATTTTTAATGGAAAAAAATTCATATTTAAATTATTTAATAATTAAAAAATTATGATTTAAAATTTTCAAATAATTTAATATATCCAAATTTCTAATATATAGACATATTTATTTTGGTATTAGCACACATAAAATGTAAAAACCATTTCATGGAAAAAATTTATTTGAAGATTAAAATTTATACATGGGATATAATTAAAAATGTATTTGATTTTATTGAAATAAATTGGTTTATTATATAAAAATAACTAATAAATTGATTTAAAATAAAGTAAAAATATAATTTTACAAAAAAAATATTGAATTAAAAGAAAATGGCTATAAATATTTTTTAAGAAAATTAAAATAGTACATAAGTTTTATACGGTTAAATATATATCTAATAAATTAATATATATATATATATATATATTCATAAAACTATTCATTAAAGAATATTTTATCAATGAGAAGGTTTTATAAAATTATAATCTTATATTATTATGACGCCCTAAAATTTTATTATAAGAACATTGTATTCTATAGCTTATATGACACACAACACCAAGTGTAGAAGGGAATTTAACAACTCAATGCTTTATAATATATTCACTATATTAAAATAAATTAAAAATATTTTATATATTTCAATGAACGCGATAATAAGTTATCTTGTATTACATGAAACAATGACTTTATTCGATATATTGGGTTACACGTAAGGATGAGTTTTTCCAAATATTATTAATATTATTATTTATTATAATAAGATATAACATAGCCTTTAAATTAGAGGTTATGAATATGATTAAATAACGTATGAAGATATATGGTTTAAAAAATATAAAATGAATTTCTATGTAATAAATTTATTAGAAATTAAAATAGAAACCAATTCAATATAAAGTACAAGTATTTATAAAAAAAAGTAATTATTATGCTGTCAAATGAGTTTTTTCATAATAAATTAAAAACAATTTAGTGGATTCTATAAATGAAATAAATATACATATATATATATGTGTGTGTTTGTGTGTGTGTTATATTTAATCAAATAATTTTTACATTCATCCAATACATTTTATAGTCATAAGATAAGAATAAAGCAAATTTACACATATAAGCGGATATTTTTCTAATGGAATTTTTTTTCCTTTTAATAGCACAATATTTTGAGCACCAAAATTTTCCCATTATATATAGTTTATTTATAAAACTAAAATTCATTTTTATATATAAATGTTAAAATTATATTGTGGTGGATTATTTAATTTCCTCAATAACTTTTATTTTTTTATGAAGAGTGAAAATACTGGATTTTAATTAAAAAATGAATTTTCATCACAATAATTTTTAAGGTTACATTATATTTTATATTAGTATTAAAGTAAAATTATATAAAATTTACATCCATTAATCCAAAAAAGTTTATTTTAATAAATTTCACATTAAAATTGGATATAAAAACATTTCAAACTTTTGACACTTTCTCTTCAAAACCCCATTTGTCATCCCATATGTGGTATTAAATTTAAATTAATTTCTACCAATTTTATGATAGTAATTTTTATAAATTGATTAAATATTTGGAATGAAAATAATTAATATTAGCTAATAGGGATAACATGGTTTGTGAACATAAATATTAGTGAATGTGGTTAAAATTAATTACAGTGATTATGGAAAAATTAAGCTCAACGAGAGACTAAACCATAAACATAAGTTAAAAAATGACCTAGACACGTGTAAAACCCCTATTTTATGTATAAATTTCAAAAATATCTTCCCCCTAATCAAATATAGTTCATTATTTGAGATACATTATCTAATGAAGACCTTTGAACAGTGTTTTCCTATTTATATTTAAAGGAATGTCACTCCTCCATAATAAATTATCACTCACACCCCCCCCCCAACCGATTCAGACCTCTAATGAAATTGTTATATAAAAACAATAACCATATATCTCCCTTAAATTAATCTCCTCATCCTATAAGAATAAATTTAGGAATAATGAAAACCAAGTATGCCTTTTGGTATAAACTAAAATGAGTTACCCAAAGAAGATGTAATGTTCATCAACGAGAAATTTTACTTTATATCATCATCTTCTCATTAAATAATTTATATTTCATTAATATTTAATTACATAATTATCCGAAATATACTTGAATTTTTTTATTTCAATGGTATCACCTACACTCACACACACATAAGTCAAATGGGATACACAATCATCATTCGTGTGTACGGTAGATTATCACCTCACTAACTAACCCCGTTCGTTCTTTCATTACCACATTAAACGTTAGAAATAAGGATATATTAATATTATATATATATATATATATGATATATGTTATATTTATAATTTCATTATTCTTATTTAATTATAATATAACTCATACCTCCATGATATCCATTTTTTGGGAATAAAATAACATCATTTAGGGATGTTTGGACTACCGCCTCCTCAAAGCGATGTGATTCTTTCACACTATACATGGAATGTATTGAAGATGGTTATAATAAAATATACGACATATATGAAATAAATATTATATGGTAATTATAATATATATATATATATATATCATATACTTTTCATTCATTTAATATGACAATAAAAATGAAATAGCTTTCATACATACGTATGGTCTACCATCTCCAAGAATAATGTATTTAATTTTCAATCTAAAAACATTATGGATTGTTATAAATACATATACATTGTATATATATGATAGTTAAATCATGATTTAGATCCATGATATGATGAAATCATGAACGATGTATGAAGAACAATGAAAACAAGTCAAAACATACTCGGAAAACATGATAGTTAACACATGAAGTGATGAACATAATGAAAATTGTTAACAAATGGGTAATAATATATTATAAGAAGATAATATGGGATACTATTAATATCATTATTATTATTTTATAAGTTATTAACATTTTTTAAACCTCTATACAGTAGGTAAAATTCCACACAACTAAATTGAAACATAAAGTAAGGTATTTTTATATCACTTCTTACATCTATGAGATAAATGTCATATTCAACACATACTTATTTTATGTTGTGTAACAACTTTCATTTTGATATAATAAATCATGAATTGTTTTATCTTCAAAATATTTAAAATTTTCATTTTATGATATTTACTTTTAGGTCTTCCAATTCATATGTTACCATAGTTGTAAGATTTTTCGTCGCAATTGGAATTTTTTTGAGACTTATTTTTTATTATGCACCAATTCACTTTAATTTGGTGTATATAATTTCCAATTATTAATTTAATATCAGTATTCACTCATTCATCATGGAATTTTCTTCACTTTAAATTATCTCAGCTAAGGGGTCTGGCTTGAAAATTACCTAGTGGTAGATATTATCTCTACAATATCACATTATTTTATAATGGTTAACATTCTATCGAAACAATCACTTACATATTATCATTCTTATTATACATTATATTTATCTTAAATATCCATATTATAATGTAATGTATTTTTTTGTTTCATAAACCATATTCGATTTTTACATACAATTCTTACTTTGACAGTTATTTGATTAATTGGGGAAATATTGATAAATCTTTACATTTTATTATATATGGATATTTGATGATAAGACATGTTTTTAATTAATTAATTTTATTATTTGATATATTATAAATTTGTTGGACATGTACTAAACATGTTGGGGACTGGTTAATGCAAGAATCTTGAGGCATCATAAGTCTCATGAGATGAATCATTTGTCCAAATCAGATGCATTTTTTCACAGTATGTTTTAAATTATCATGAGGATATATCTTTATGATAAAGGTATCATATTCCTAGGAAACATGATGTATAATAATTAAGAATTATCATTATTTAGTATTTGGTTATTATTATTATCCATTATATTTTTTCCTTTTAAATTATCTATGGATGCATTTCATTCTAGGTTTATTGAATAATTGGAATGTGCCTCAGTTATATTCTATTCCATATTGATTATTCTTTATCTGTATATTTTTATGTCATGTGTGCTCAATTATTTACCTTTACATGATTATTATTCTCATTGATTCATTGTTCCTTCTTTTATACATACCCATTCTGATAATTTGAGCACACCCATATTCTTTTCATTTCCCTGGGAATCCAAGAATTATACTGAGAATGATATGAAAGGATATCTACTATCTATACTAAAATAGGATTTCTACTGCTTATGTGTCACCACAAGAGGAAACCACGTCACCTAAAAACAAAATTCTCCATCCAAAATCACGTGTCCCCCATCCGCGTACCCATTTCCCCCGGGATTCGTCGATCGGGATTACCCTCCGCTGCGATTAGAGTTCAGACCATATTTACACCACCTCCGCCTGCTCATCCTCGCCCGCCTACCGCCTCTACCGATGGTTCTGCCTCTACCTATGTATGTTCATCCAACGGTTTCATCTGAAACCACCTTTTGCTACCTCCCTCCAAAAATGGGTTCCCGCAGCGAGGTAAGTTCTTCTTCTCGCGCTACCGATATTCCACTATTCTGATTAGGGTTTTCGAATATCCTCGTCTTCCTCTCTGACTCGCCTCTCCAACCACGCCCATACCGGGGCATAGGGAGAAGGGAAGGAGTGGGTCGGGTTTCAACTATGCTAGGTGGTACTGAAGGATGGAGATCGGTGGTGCTGGGTATACCAGGAAACATCCGCGGTGATGTTGTAGGTAGCGGAGGTGTGGTGCGGTGGAGGGATGAAAAGCGGGAAAGGTGTGGAAAGGTGGTTGGTGAGGGTTCTGGTCGGATTGAAAGGGCGGATAGCTCGGGGGTTCGACTAGTGGGAATAGGGGGAGCGGGTCTTCTTCGGAATCAATCCATAGGCAGCCGGCAAGCTCGAGCCCGGGAAGTGAGGCAGGAGCGTGGATATGATTCCCTGATAGTGAGGTTCAAATGTAGTTGTGGATGCCTGATTTGAACTAATTTTCATCTTCAATTTGCGTGTTATTCAGATCTGGTTGTGGCTCTGAATTATTTCTGCTTTCGTTTGAAGGGAGTGCCGCCAGTTCTTCAATTTAAGTATAGTATTTGCTGATGTTGGGTTTCTTAGTGTTCTTAAATCTGTGGATTTTGGGGATTTTGATTTTCTCCACTGTAGTAAAATTTCATTAAAAAAACCACGCCCATACATCCACCTTAACCTCTGCACTTCCTACACCTCGATTTTCCTCCTCCTCCCTAACTCCATCCATCCTCGACTCCCCCTCTCGGAACTGCCGCCCTCCTCAACACCTCTCGACACTGCCTCACTCCCCGCCCTCTTCCCCGGCCCCCTCTCCTTCTGCATTTCACTTTACGTCGAACCCTCGCGACCCTTGCTGGATCGAAAGCGTATGACTCTACATCCCTGCAACAGGTATTTTATCCTAATGTCATAGAAATTTTCAACCTTCTATACATATTGATTTATTTGTTGTAAAACATTATTTACTAATAGATTCATAATATAAATCTCCTATTCGGATACTCCAACTACTCCTACCATATGTCATCTCGGCCATTGTTTATTCAACAATATTTCTTATGATTATACTATGGTTAGTTTTAGGTCTGTGATTATATCTTCTCAGCTTTCTTCTTGCATCTCCTATTCCCTCCTGCAGCATCTTCACACTTCAGGTATGATATTAATTATGTTTCTAATTTTTTCCTGGTATTATGTGTAAATACATACCATATTTTTTGATTCATTTGTTATCTGATGTCAACATAATGGAATTTTTTTACTTTGTATGATTTTTTTTTGTGGATATTGATTTCAGGATATGAGATTGAATTGAAGAACAATTTTTTTCATGAGAAAGTGTAGTTTCTAATGAAGTTAGTAACATATTGTGTTGTGACTGTCACTACATTGTTCTATTTATTCTTACTTTTATGTATAAATTCATACTATATTATTTGATTCGTTTACCCTATCATGTCAACCTCTAGACATGCAATTATTTTCTGGTCACAATGCATACTATTCAAGTTAGGGGTCCAAGTATCTTTGAAATTTTGATTCTTTTATGTTTCTTCTTCCTTTTTAATTAGCTGTACTTTTTTGTTTTTTGTATGATCACATTCATACCTAGAAATACTTTTTATGAATGCACATATCTATTATATGCATCGGTATGATTGAAATTCATTCTGAAAAAAAAATCATGTCCATTGAGCAATTGACAGATTTTGTAAAGCCTGAAAATCAAAATTTCATTTTACTGAAGTATGAACATCCTTGAAACAACTGCTATAGATTTCTGTTTTCTGGTCACAATGCATACTATTCATGTTAGGGGTCCAAGTATCTTTGAAATTTTGATTCTTTTATGTTACTTCTTCTTTTTTAATTAGTTGTACTGTTTCCTTTTTGGGATCTCCTTAAGATTCTACTATATTTAAAAATTATTTTTTTTAATATGCCCGTAATATCATCTATTTATATTTATAGTAATTTTGTTTAATTATTTTTTAATGCAGGCGTAGGCTACATCGATGTTTAAAGGACATTTAATTCAGTGTGCCATTTTACTATTGTTGGAGAGCATCAACACATCAGCATGTGGTTTACTATATGAACTTGAACTCATCTTCTATGATGTGATTCTGAATGCTTCTCTCAAACAAAACAGCTACAAAGTAATTTTCATCAACAATAATGACAACAACATCAGCAGATTTACTGAATGGTTTCAAGACATTTGGGTAAGAGTGTAAAAATTTCTATTTATATTAGAAAATAAAATATACAAAATACTAAATTTTTCCTTATTATTGAATAGGGAGATCAAAGTAATCCACCTTCATAAGTATATAGTGGCATCGAATATGTCCAGGTAAAATTTCTTTGGTCTTTAATTTTTTTATTAACAATTGAAATTATTATTACTATTATGTTAATTTTAACAATTAATGATTGGAGCATCAAAATATTAGGTCTTCTCCAGGGACTTCAAGAATTGGCACACGATTTGATACTAAAACCTTGAATATGTCCACTGCTCAGGTATTCAATAGTTATATTAAATGACTACTAATTTAATTTCATTAACATAAACACATGTGTATTAATTCAATATATAAATTGTATTCTAAGTCTTTCAAACAAACTGTTCTTTCCAACTCGTAATTGTCTACAGTTACAGGAGTGTGTACATTTAAATATTAGCATTGTCCTAAATATTTCAATTTTTTCCATCTTTTTTATCATAAAAATGAACCACAGAGATGGAACTAACACCTTCTCTGGTAAACATTGTTGACAAACCTCTTTATCATGTAATATGTACATTTTTAGTATTTGTGATATCTGCTTAAGAACCTACAGTACTTAAATTTGATGCCAAACAAATTTTTCATGTAATCTTCTGATTGGTGTGATTTATGGTATATGTAATCTATACATTTTTTGAAAAACATGTTTAGCATTACTATCATATAAAAATGGATAACATTTCTGTTGATTAGTGTGCTTTTTGACATACATGTTTAACATTCTCGAGTAGGTAGGTAATATCTACAGATTACAAATCAATTACCCATGGCGTTATGCTATCTAAAATCTATACATTTTATTGAAAAACACGTTTAAGATTTCTACAATCTATAAGCTGCACATTCTTAACATTTTTATAATTTTATGATAAATTTTTTTAACATTTTCTCACAAAAATATGTAATTTTTTTTTGCAAACAAGTTTAACATGTCTGTCATGAAATCTGCTGATTATTGTGATTTTTGACAATCACGTGTATCATGTAATCTATACAGTTTTTGAACCAGTTTTAGTTTATGGAAGACTAAAGTTCATAGAAATACTTATAAAGTTTAAATTTGTATTTTATAGTTGGATGATCATATATTTGAAATTATTTTAACAAAACATTATGACATTAAGCTTTAACTGTTTATGTTTGGTTGCAGGGTACTCTATAGCCTGGTGGAATCGATTATGGTTGAACCTTTTGTGGGGGTCCAGTTTCGTGACCTTTTATTTTTCAGGCGTCAAGACCAAGCATGTAAATTGAGTATGTGTTTTGAAACTCTATGCAGATTTATATCATGAACAATTCTTTAGGTACATTTTTTTTACTATTTTGATATACTATTCATTTTATTTTAATTCTATTTCTTTAAATGCATACAGTACATTATTATTATAAAAAACTAAATGTATGCAAACTCCATTAACATGTTTCTAATTAATATTAATTATTTACCTTTAATAATATTAACACCTTTGAGATTATTTCTACAGAATGTCATTGTTTTTATATTAGAACTATTGTCCTACTGTTTGTGACATTAGTTTCTTCTTATTTTATTACATATCAATTGTCAATTTATGTGTTTTAATGCTGGTGGGGGAAGGGTCTGGGCATGGGGGCGGGGGCTGGTGGGGGATGGGGCTGGGCAGGGGGGTGGAGGAGGTGGGAGGGGGGTGCTGGGAAGGGGTGGGAGGAGAAGCAGGGGAGGGGACAAGCTGGGCATGGGGGAGGGGAGGGGGGAGGGGGAGGTGCTGGGAAATGGTGGGAGATTATTCTGGTTAGGGGGGAGGGGATGGGCTAGGTAGGGGGTGTAAAGGGGAGGGAAGTGACTAGGCATGGGGATTAGAGGGGCGGGGGGAGTGTAGGGACTACGGATAAGTGGGGAGGGGCTGGTGGGGATGTGGCTGGGAAGGGGAGAGGGTCCTGGTGGGGATGTGGCTGGGAAGGGGAGAGGGTCCTGGTGGGGATGTGGCTGGGAAGGGGAGGGGGTCTTGGTGGGGGATGGTGCTAGGAAGGGGGTGTAAAGGGGAGGGTAGTGGCTAGTCATGGGGGAGGGGAGGGGGGAGAGGGTAGGGCCTACAGAGAAGTGGGGAGGGGGCTAGTGGGGATGTGGCTGGGCAGGGGAGAGGGTCCTAGTGGAGGATGGTGTTGGGCATGGGGGAGGGGTGGGGGAGGGGGCTGGTGTGTTTGGTTAGTTTGGTTTTTTTCCACACCAATATTGAGGGCATTGAGACTTCATCCATCTTCAATTCAGCCCAAAGAGGAATTTTTTTAAACTAGAATGCGGTTATAATTGTTACTAGAATGTTATTATCACATTATGATATCGACATGTGTAATGTTTTTTAATCAACTTTTTGGTTATTACGTTGGTGACTGAAATATAAGAATGATCAACCTGCATATGCATGAGGTGATTGTTATATAAAGGTTTTTTTATTATTGTTAGTGAACATTAATCACTTAACCATTAATTTTATGATTCCCTAATTTAACTTCTCTGTGCAGGTTCAATATCAACCTGGGGTGGGGTGTATTGAAAGGAACTCCATACAGATTTTCAAAGTACGTTCTTATTTAATGTTATGCATTACATTTTTATTGATTCATTGGATGGATTATGTGAATGACATTACACAACACATGAATATTGACTATCTTATACTTATGATTTTATGACTAAAACAAATCCTGTGAGGTTATTGGTGATATTCTCTAATGCTTATTTGATAATTGAAAGAATTCAGGTGATTACAAACCTGAAATGATTAAAGGGGTCTGGATCCAAATAGAACACCATTTCTCTTAAAAACATTAGTTTCTTTTACAGTTTTCACCCATTTTTTTGGGTAATGTAAACATTCTAGCATATAGGCAGGGGATGGGCAAGTTGGAGGGGAGGGGAGGGGAGGGGAGGGGAGGATGCTGGCAGGGGGTAGGAGGCTACTGGTGGAAAAGGTTGGGCAGGGGGGAGGGGAGGGGAGGGGTTGGGGCTGGGCAGGCTGGAGGGGAGGGTGATGGCAGGGGGGAGGGGGATGCTGGGGGAAATTGTTGGGTAGGGGGGATGGGAGGGGTAGGGTCTGGGCATGTTGGAGGGGAGGGGGGGAGGGACAGGTTGGAGGGGAGGGGAGGGGATGGTGATGGCAGGGGGGAGGGGGCTGTTGGGGTAAAATGTTGGGCAGGGGGGAGGGGCTGGGGCTGGGGCTGGGCAGGATGGAGGGGAGGGGAGGGGAGGGGCAGGGGGAGGGGGTTGCTGGGGGAAAATGTTGGGCAGGGTGGAGGGGAGGGGAGGGCAGGTTGGAGGGGAGGGGAGGGGAGGGTGATGGAAGGGTGGAGGGGGTTGCTGGGGGAAAATGTTGGGCAGGGGGGAGGGGAGGGGGCTGCTGGGGGAAATTGTTGTGTAGGTGGGAGGGGAGGGGAGGGGTAGGATGGAGGGGAGGGGAGGGGAGGGGAGGGGAGGGGATAGGAGGATTATGGAAGGGGGAGGGGTGATGGGGAAAAAGGATGGCTGGGGGGCTACTTGGGGAAATTGTTGGGCAAGGGGGAGGGGAGGGGCTGGGGTTGGGCATGTGGGAGGGGAGGGGAGGGGAGGGGCTGGGCAGGATGGAAGGGTGGGGAGGGGAGGGGCTGGGGGAGGGGGCTGCTGGGGGAAAATGTTGGGCAAGGGGGAGGGGAGGGGAGTGGCAGGTTAGAGGGGAGGGGAAGGGAGGGTGATGGCAGGGGGGGAGGGGGATGCTGGGGGAAAATATTGGGTAGGATGGAGGGGAGGGGAGTGGAGAGGAGGGGCAGGGGGGAGGAGGCTGCTGGGGAAAAATGTTGGGAAGAGGGGAGGGGAGGGGCTGGACAGGATTGAGGGGAGGGGAGAGGAGGATTATGGCAGGGGGGAGGGGGTGCTGGGGGAAAAGATTGGCCAATGGGGGGGGTGCTGCTACTTTTAATGCCCATTTCATTCATGTCCATTTGAATGTGATATTTCATTCATGTCCATTTCTCAGTGACATTAATACTTAATTATTCATATTCAGGTATTCTTATGTTGTATACTTATGTTGTATATATTCTTATGTTGTATTCTTATGCTGCATATTCAGGTACTCTTATGATGTGTTATACAAGGAAGATTCAAACCAATCTTATATTGGTCACGCAAAGATGAAAGGAATTGGGAACATCTTCTACCTACTGGAAAATTACTACATGTTTAAACATCACAACATCTCTTTTTGTGGACAACTATTTTTATTGTATTATAATTATTCCTCATCACATCTCAGTTTTTTTATTAGATAAACTATTCTTTAAGTACCTTTTCTTCAACTTTGTCTTTCATAGTATGCAATATTGTTTTCCTAAATGCAGTTTATATTGAATTCAGGTTTACATCCTTTACTATTCCAAACTGTTTCACATTACAATTGATGTATCTTAATTTAACATTTTATATTGATGTCTTCTTAATAGATTTACTTATAATTCATAATTATTTACCACTTATTTGTGACTAAAATACATTAAACATTACTGTTTCTTCGCAAATATTAAAAATAGTACTCTTAAGAATACAAATAATAAACTATTATGTTTTATAAATAGTAATCTATAGTTAATAAAAAGAAGTATTTTACAGTTCCGGGCATCGCACGGGCGGATTACTAGTTTTAGATATTATAACGTAATTATTTAAAAAAAATTATGTTTTAATTATTTTATTCTTTTTTTATACTAGACTCATGTCTATATATGGTTTAGTAGGATTACAAAAAATTTTAGTCCTTCAGGATTTGATTCCTTATAATCAAGAAAATGTAATTGTATTTAGGCACTAACTCCAGTCTTCTGGAGTCATATCATTACACATATATATTTTTAATGCAATGAAGTTACCGTTGTATATAAATTTGTATTTATCACTATTCATGTAAAGTTAGTCTTTTTAGAGAAATCCAAACAAATAAATTAAATTTATACTTCCTTGATAAATCTAAAAATGAATTTATTTGGTTCAAATTCATATCATAATAATATTAAAATTAATTTTTAATTAAAAATTTAAAATATAGTGAAAATATATTTTTATAGGAAAATGATATTTGGTATATTAGCTATTCATTTCCATATAAATTGAAAATTATTATAATATTAACTTTTTCCATAAAATAAATATATCTTGTTATTATTCAGTTATACTAAAGGTAGTTTCTTAAATCTAAACACCAATTTATGGAAAAAAAATATTTTATAAATAAAAAAATTGAGAAAAAATAAACTTTCGAAAAGTTTAAAAAAATCATGATATATTTATATATTCAAATATTTTATTAAAATTAAATGTAATCCTAGTTTCTAATTATATAGCCTCTTATGATCTTCACATTTGGCCTAAGCATCAAATATTCTCTGAATTCAGGTTCAGGTGGTGGTTTACGTTGGATAGATCTTGTGGAAATCTCCATGATCTTGAAATTATCCCATATATAGTTTCACTCAAATTATGATTTCTGGAGTTAGACATGGGATTGGTCTAGGGAAAATACTAGATAATCTATAACCCTTATAGGCTCAAAATATTGGCCTTCAGGAGGAATCCAGTTTTTATTTTCTATTTCATCTTACATTCTTTATTTATTTTTTAATATTGTTACCTCAATTTATAACTACTAATTTGATGACTATATTTCAATTGTCAAATTTAAAAATTCAAAATATATAGGGATTTTTCATATTAGTTATGTCCTGAAAACTATGAATAGAAAGGGGGATGGGTTTCATAAATTCAGTAATGGTATAATCAACCCATAATAAAATTTTAAAATCATAAATGGGTGATAAGTTGTAAATAAGGCTCAGTTCTGCATAGAAACATACTATATGGACAACCATTCGACATGTAATCCCACAATTGATTTTATTTTTGGCCATGATGGTATTTTTTATATCCTACAATCAAAAATCATCTAAGGGGTCATGACAGTCCTTTTCACCCCCCAAAAAAACATATGTGGGGACATGACCATATTTTTTGGCTCCTATAAACAAAAATTTTTTATGGGTCTGTGACGTCCCTTTCATGCTCCCGCACATGAAAAATCATCTATGGGCCCATGAAATCATTCTTGGGCTCCCGCAGGTGAAGAATATTCATGTTCAACACTGTCATATTATTTTCTTGTAAGGTGGTTATATTGTTTCATATATAAAAACTATAAAGGGGAGCCAAAATAAAAGGGGATGAAAGAACAAGAGAATTGGTGCAGGAGTAGTCGATTCTCAATAGGAAAACTCACCACATAATTCTATGATATAAATGAAAATCATTTAACCATATGCATCAAAACAATTTGTGGATATCATTCCAAAAAACAAATTTAAGTGGCCTCTTTATGGTCCCCCACCCCGTGAAGAAAAATTCTATGAGGAGTGTTCCTCTCCAAAGGTAGCAGAACAATATGTGGTAGGAACCCTTTCTCTCATAGGAAAATATTGTGTAGAGGGAACCCTTTCCCACATAGAAAGCTCCTATGTGTAGGGAAACCTTTCCTATATAGAAAAGTGTAATTCTATTGGTTCCTCATCTCATATAGTAAATAAATATGTGGAATGGGGAATCTTGGAGTGTTTTAATTTCCATCTCTCATTGCTCTACTCCATTGTAGCATTCGGCCCCACCTTTACCCCGCTGCAATGTTTTATAATGTGATTCTTTATAAATCTATTTCCAATGAAGCTCTAAGTCCAAAATGGGTCCCTATGAGAGGTATCATAGAAAGGCCTCCTATAAATCCTCTATATACATTTGGTCATAGTACATGGCATGCCATCATACCCTATCGATCATACATGGTAAATGAGGTCTTATTGGTAACACACTTAACATAGTGGATCCATAGAGCGTTCTTGATTATACATTCTCATCTTATTGAGGACCCCAACTTTGTAAGTAGTTCCAAGGTCCTCCCTACTTAAGATAGTGAGTAGGGGGACCACACATAACTTTCCCTTTGATGAGGTATTGTTTTGGATCCTTCTCTCAGCCTTTGTGAAATTAGTATAAGGGAATCCCACCTGGAGTAAGCTCCTATCATTTATTGTGGGTGTTCACACCCCTTATCCAAATCATTTACCAAGGTTATGGAATAGAGAGAGGATATGGGTTCCAGACCTCTTTCATTCTTCCATATCCTCGACCTCATCCACCAGTGGATTAAGAAGATTGTGTGTTTTGACAAATATTCCTCTTCCTCTTATTTCTTAGACCAAGCATGACTCACATGGTCATAGAGGATTGTTACAATCAGGAAACATACACTATAAAATACCTACCTTGGGAGGATATTCCATATTTGGATCATCCTCTCACCTTCACCAAATGTGACTCTTACTAGTTGTAAGCCCAAAAACCATTTTACCATTCTCTCAAAAGGCCAAAACCCCTACGAGACAATCCTTAAACATGTCATATTCTTGATGAAGCTACCAAATAAAACTCCTGCATAGGTTTAATACCCAACCTTTAAAACTACATGGCCTTTGATTCCATACAAATAGGATATGTAGGAATCCTCTCTAAGGTTCAACCCCAGTACCCAAAATTCAGCCTAATGTTCTATGGTCTATATCCCGAGTAGGTTCATATCCATCTCAGAAGTCCATATTACTTCCAAGACCCTTTCATCACCATTATTATTAGGTTATATTACTAGTAATATCATTCCCACACTTGGGATACCACATCCCTTCTTTGTTATTAGGGCCTCTTTACTGTAAGTCTCATACCCTCCTAGATTATGAATATTTCACCTATATTTACCCATTTTATGATGCTAAACTGAAAAGTTTGGTCCCCATATCATGACCTTAAAATTTATGATGCATCCCTTTAAGTTGAACGAAACTACATGGTTTTTGATTACGTACATGAGGATATATAGGAATCACATTTCATGGGCTCAACCCTGATATCGAAACAACTTTTGTCTCCCTTGATGATGATAAATTCTCGATCACCCAATTAAAATGCTTAAAACTATCATTGTAATTAGAAGTGAAAAAATAATATTTAATCCTTCCCTGAAAGGGTACCATCGATGGAGAACCTTATGTACATACATATGTCTATATTGATAAAGAACCTTGGATACATAATGATGATTCTAAAATTCATACATGATAATAATTGCTTATTAATTTATGGGTGACCTACATTGTATTTTGGATTTTATAAATGATTCATGAACATTTATTTAATAAAATCTAAAAGAGAGTCTTGGAGTATGTAATAATAACCACCAAAAGGGTGTGATGATTCCAAACTCACATCCTATTATAAATGTGAGTTATGAAGTGTTTTTTTCCAAGTTCCCAAATGAAAACCTACATTTAGAAAGTTATACTATGATACTTTAACGATATGAGTTCCATTGGGTGTTTCCGGTTCTACAAATAGACCCCATTTGTAGCTGACCCATCGTGGATGAGGAAAAAACCAAAATGGTTAACTCGATGTGAATCCTTAACAAATATGGCTATGTCATCAACATGTTAGACCTCTTTCACACTCTCACAAAATGAAAAAAAAGGAAAAACATGTATAAAAAAATAGATTAAAAATGTGTTTATTTATTATGATGCTATATTGAAGGGATTTCATTATTTGTGAGAAGAAGATTACCGAGGTACCTTCATGGTAACTCCCTTAGATCCAAATTTTATCTCACTAGTTTGTGTGTATGTATTCATTGACTATTTCACAAGTTATATATTCATCCAATCAAAGGATTTTATCACCGACCCCAGTCCTTCAATGCTGAGTTTCAAATGCAATAATTCTAGATTACCACCTCAATGGTTCTCTTCTAACTTTCTAGGCATCACGAGAGGCCCTCTAGTGCCTGATCTTCCAAAAATTGTCATGTCAATGATGAATGGTGGTCCAAAATTTGAAAGAACAAGTTTCTGTATCAATATCCTTTAGAATATTATCCCCATAACATGATAATGGGTTCTTCTCATACCTCAGAATGGCTGACCAAGTGGTATATATCAAATTCTTCCTATTGACATAGGGGTCCCATCCAAGGGCTCTTACCCACATTCTTCACCACTAATTCCTCATGGCCTAGAATCCTAGGCATGGAGAGGACACTACCCCACATGCTCCAACCAAATTCATTCGTACCATTGCCTTTAGGGTCCCATGAGAGGGTCTTTAGGGTCCCAGGGGAGGGTGAAAGTCAAACAACTATAGATATGACACCATTCTTATTTCTGTTGATCAGGCCCACCATTCATATACGAATTAAAACAAAGAGAATAATTCATTCCCAACTAGTTCCTATCAATACCTCAATTCAAATATAGTGGAAAAAAATGTGCATCTTCAAATCCCTTCTCATGAATATGAAGAATTCATTTCAAATACGATGGAAAACAATGAGCAGCTAAAAGTCTATGCTTGTGCATATCAAGCCTTCCAGTGAAATATGATGAAAAAAAATTAGTAGATTAAATTTAATTCCCATGTATATCAATCCCTATAATTAGATACAGTGGTATAAAATTAGAAGATGAAAATTCTTTCTTGTTCATGTTCAGCCCTCCAGTTAAGTATAGAGGAAGACAATGAGCATATGAAAACTCCTCCTCATGGATATAAACCCCGAAAGTGAAATAATGTTGCATAAAACATGAAAATGAAATGACATTCTCATGAATATGAATCTTGATAGTAAAATAAAATGGTATATAATGAGTAGATGATAATACCTTCTCATGAATATCATGCTCTCCAGTCAAATGATGTGCTAATTAGAAGAATTCATTGGTGTTCCTAAACTATGATCCTAGGGAAGGAATATATCCCTCATATAACACTAGAAAAGGAATATATCCCTACAATTTATAAGGATTTTTCTCATTTCATATTGTAAATGATGGAAGTTTGTACATCAATTCATTACCACATTCTATAAAAATTATCAAGATGTAATTATGTCAAGGACAATAGCTTGGTGTCAGGAACACAACCCTGCCTCCTCAAGTAGGGTAAATCACCCACACAATGGGATGATAACTCAATTGGATTAATACATCCAATTACCCTTCTAGGATGGAATTTTAAAACATTTTGTGATAAATAGACAGTCAGATCAGGTGCGCATCTCAATTCGAACTGGGGATCATCATCCCATTTTAGGGTCCTCTTCAAGGAAACAATATATCCCTGATGAAATTATAGAATCTCTTCTACATGATCGGATATTAATATGGGAGTCTCTAAAACCCACAACCATACATAAAAATCTATATTCAAAATATATGGATCCATATTTCCACAGGAGTGAATCAAAAAAGAAATCCCTCCCGGGGTTGTTCAAAATTTTGATAGAGAATCAACATCCTCCTCTGTAAAATGATAAATTTATTGAGGCCATCCAATATCATACAATGGTATGCAAGGATCCAAATGATCCATTAAAAAATTAATTAAGTGGAAGTAGTATTCATGAAGGTCTTCCCTACAGAACTACTTCCAGTAGTTCTGGAGGTCCTCCCCAAAATGATTTTCGTGAAGGCTTTCCTTGTGGGAACAATCTAAACAATCATGAGATATTATCTACGTATGGCCCCATGAAAACCCTCCTCATGGATATAATATCAATCAGTAATAATTCAATACCTTTACCAAATAAAATATGAGATATCCCTCATATTTTTAGACACATGTAAATATGGATTCAGTAATTCCAAACACATTATCAATGAAAGGTGACATTTCTTCTCAACCAAAAGATTGTTTGAGGCAACAACCATCCTTTAAACCACCTTTGGAACATTTCCATTCTAACTAAACCCCTACAATCCCTACTACTTAATAAAAAATAGATGGGAAGAAACCTTGTTTGTCTGTCAAAGTGGATGAATATCTAGAAAATAAAATAAAATAATACATTACTTGGGAGAAGTAAACTGGTTAGGGATAATATAACCATAATTTTTTGGTCATCCTACACTTATCATATCAATTTTCAAGAGTTTGTGCAAGAATATGGCATTCATAACATCTGTATGAACCTCATGAAAAATCTTTGCCACTTGAATGTGAAGTTCAGACCATATGATAGGTATATGGACCATGTTAATGTACTAGGAGATGTTTGTCATCCAATCGACTTATAGGCCCACTAATCTAAATAGTAACCACAGTCAGGGAAGCATTGTAATGATCTCCAACTGTAATGACATAATGAATTTCCTAAATTAAATCATCTAAAAATCAATGCCCCACCTGGTGTTCATATCAAGGGATGAGTTGAACATGGATCTTTCCATTTCACCTCACACCCTAGTAGAAAAAAATTATCCAAAGGAAACATCCTGTAAATTATTTTATCATGGTTATCTATTAGAAAATACCCTTTCGTAAGAACGTTGGTGCACTCTATAGGAATCAGACCTAAAAATGTTACAAAATTGTTAGGTTCGATTAGAGAAAACTATCGAAAAACACATGAATCGGGCAATTGATGTCACGACCCGTCCTCGGGGCCCATGCCGTGACTACCCCAAGCCCGCATTCCATAGGCCAGGGGCTGGCGACTAGCACCAAGGCGTAAATCCCGGAAAAAAGGGACGGCATTGCCTTTGAAAAGTAAACAAGCACCACATAGTAAGCAAGTGGAAAAGTAAACACTAAGTAAAAACTGTAACAAGCTGTGCTGAAAGTAAAGGGGGCCGGAAATACAACCCAACTGTAAAGTACAACTGAAAGGGAAGAACAGCAACTGAAAAGAAAAGCCACATCGTCGAGCCGTCCTCTAAAGGTCCCACCTGATGGGTGGGTACAGATAACCTTCACAGCTCCTCGGTCCAACTGTCCGCTCCATGTACGTCCCGCCCAGTGGTCTACCTCCAGGTACTGTCCTGCTCCGCACACCTCCACCACGATCAGCGATGTCCGTCGTCTGCAACCAACACAATGAAGTGCGGGCATAGCCCGTGCAAGGGTGAGTATAAGCTACTCAGTAGGGACCCTGAGACCCCCGAAGGTCTCCCAGAATCCACAAAGGATAATCCACAAAGGAAAGATACAATCACGAAGTAACATCCGACACGGCTTAGGTATATGCCCATACATATACCTAAGTCATCGATTCATGTTCGGCTCCAACATCCGAGCCCAAGCACAACCCAGTCCACACAGGAAAGAAAATGTATACCCACACAGGATAGCAAAACACAATCCACAAAGGAGAGTAAACAGTAAATCCACACAGGATAGCTCAACACAATCCACAAAGGAGAGTAACACAGGATTCAGCTCACATAGGTATACTTCTTAGAATGACGATAAAGATGATCACTGATCCATCTAAGTCTTCGGACCCACAAAGGATCGATAGGTAACTAACCCCCGAAAAACCCACACAGGATCGGGCCCATACAGGACCTGTAGGCACTGGCTCACACAAAACCGCTGAGCGCTGACCCACACAGGATCAGACCCACACAGGATCGGGCCCACACAGGACCTGTAGCACTGATCCACGTAGGATCGTTGAGTGCAGTAGTCATCGCAGTCCATTGAGGATCTCTGCAGAGTCGTCGTCGCAGTCCACTGAGGATCTCTGCACAGTCGTCGTCGCAGTCCACTGAGGATCTCTGCACGGTCATCCCTGTCGAAGTAGGAGTCACAGCCAGCTCTAGGGTTCCCGCACATAGCAAGCTCGTTCGGGAGGGTCCGCTCCATGAGCCGAGAGGCTGATACATCAACTGACACAAAGTCCGAGGTTGATGTATCCAAAAGTTTTGTATCGTCAACAGGAACTCAACGTCGCAGATGGCGCGTCAATCGGACGCCCGGTCTGAGAGTTATTGGCTTTTTCGTCCCAGGGGCCCGGTTGGTTTTTAAGGCAAAACCAACCCGACCGTACTCCACCTGCGTCCAAAACTCGAGCGGAGTATGCCAAAAGATCTGTCTCACTTAGAGGAATTCAACGAAGTCGACGGCACGTCGATCGGACGTCCGAAGCTCAAGATATGAGCGTTTCCGCTCCGAGGGCCCGGTTGGTTTCATGTACGAACCAACCCAGCCGAAATAAAAGTATTCCGAAACCTTGAGTGCGATATACCAAAACGACCGTCTCGATCCAAGGATCGTGTTGCCGCTGACGGCGCGTCGTTCGGAGGCCCGTAGCTCACGTTACGGGCAAAAGACTGAAAACAGTCCGAAGACGGGGGGTCCGGGCCCGGGCCGACCCAGCCCGACCCCCCCCCCCCCCCCCTTGGGTCGGCCGAACCGGGTCGACCCGAACTGGGTCGACCCGACCCGGTCCGAACTGGTCGGACCGGCCTGGCTCGGCTCGGCTGAGCGGCCGAGCAGCTGGACGCCGCGGGGCACCGCCCCCGCGGCTTGGAGGTGTCGCGGCCCTCGAAGGGGCCGCGCTGAACAAACGGACGCGGCTTCAGCCGCGTCCCATGCGGGCGAGCGGGACCCGCGCGGCCGCGGGTCCGCTGGCCGCCGCCACCGCGGCTTCAGCCGCGCCTGCGACCCGCGCCACCGGCAGCTTCCGCGGGCCACCAGAGTTGCTCTGGTGGTCCGTTTTCCTTCCCGTCTATGCCGTTGTTCCTCCTGGGTTCCGTTCTTCACTGCGGGATCATCAAAACTCCCTTGCGCCACGTTTTGCTGTCGCCCGCCAAATTGGCACAACAACGGAAAACGCCGGAGGGTTGTCGGGCCGTGTTCGTTTGGCCCGCACCCTCCGCGTTAGATAAAAACAACGGGAGAATTATATTCAACACATGAAACAACAATTTTAATAAAATAAAATTGTTCATATGAATCCGGTTCTTTAATTTTAATGAAACATTCACGGGAATATAAAAAATGGGTATTTCCAAAATAAAAATCCCTACCTCGTCAAGTCGTCGCTCGCGGGTTCTTCGCAGAATTGGGGATCGTCGGGTCGTCGCGGTATCCGGCGTCGCGTCATCGCGGAAGGGTGTCGCGTCGACGTTCTCTGAGGTTCAAGATCAAAAATATTTAATTAATAATAATTAAATCCTTCTGAATTAAAAACCACAAAGGAAAATTTAAAAGAAATCTGAAACCCTCACCTCAACGGATGATCAAAGGTTTTTGTCGCGGAGGAAGGAACATCGCAGAAGAATGTCACGGGAGAGGAAACGTCGGCATCGCGGCACACGACGTCGCATCGTCGATTTCCGCGGGTTCGGCGTTCTTCGTCGGAGGCTAGCGTTCTTCGCGTTCTTCGTGCTCTTCGCGTTTTTCGCGTTCTTCGCGAAGAAGGGTGAAGGCACAAGAACCTCTGTCAAAAACCTCTCAATGAGTAATCCTCCAAATGTCGTGTTGGTCTTATTTTATTATTTCACCAACAAATGAAAAAGACGTAAGTAACGACCCAATAATTCGTAGAATTAATTCAACGAAAGTAACCGCCCATTTATTTCATGAAATAGACCGCCCAATTAAATGGTGTGTTAAGAAATATAAGAAAACACGTCATTTGACTATCATAATGATGGGTTTTCGCGGGTGCGTTACTTAGTGGAAAAGAAACGGAGGGGCTCGTGCGGGGCCCACCTCACAAATATCCTACCAAGAGGGTAGGATATTTCTGGATAGCACCCTATCCGTTTCAACTCAGTTTATGTGGCTTTCAAGTGGCTTCAAGTGGCTTTAGTGAAATAAAATAAAGTTTGTCGAACAATTATTTTATTTCTTAACTTTAAGCCCGAAAATTAAAAACCACACCCAGCAAACGCAACTCCGGAAGAGGCTTTTATAAGCAAATACTGGCGCTGCGATTTCATCGGTGCCCTCAGAATTCGATTCCGGGCACCGGTTCAAAAGTTAGAAAAACCCGCTCGTCCGTTCACTAAACGTACCCGAGCCAAACTTCGGAAAATGATTCTGGGCACACCGGGCCTCGGAATCAGGTGCCGTCAGAAACTGCGCTCTTGTAAAATTCCAAAAAAAATTAAGAAAAAAAATTTCCTTGAAATTTATGGGTCTTTACATTACTCCCACCTCAGGGCTTTACGTCCCCATAAAGATACATCAAAAACTAGGAAAACAAAAGTGGGTACTGAGCACGCATCTGAGCCTCCCGCTCCCAAGTGCTCTCCTGGAGGTTCTCGTGCTTCCATATGATGCGCACTAGAGGAATAGATCGTCCACGTAGGACCCTCTCCTGTCGATCCTCGATCTCCACTAGGACCTCCTCAAAATTCGCCCCATCATCCACGTCTAGCTCCCCATAGTCAATGATATGCGTCGGGTCGTGCACGTATCTCCTCAGCTGAGATACGTGGAAGACTTCGTGCACCCGGTGCAACTGAGGTGGTAGAGCCAGGCGATAAGCCACCTCGCCAATCCTGCTGAGGACCTGGAATGGTCCAATGAAGCGTGGAGACAACTTGACGGCTCGACCAAATCTCCGCAAACCACGTCGAGGTGAGACACACAAGAAGACGTGGTCGCCATCCTCGAACTCTAGTGGCCTCCGCCTCCTGTCAGCATATGACTTCTGCTGGCTCTGAGCTATCCTCATCCTCTCCTGGATTACCTGGACCTTCTCTGTCGTGGCTTGGACCATCTCTGGTCCCATAAGTGCTGACTCCCCAGGGTCTGTCCAGCACAAAAGAGATCTGCAAGGCCTGCCGTACAACGCCTCATATGGTGCCATCCCGATGGTGGAGTGGTAGCTGTTGTTGTACGCGAACTCCACCAAGGGTAGGTGGTCCTCCCAGCTATGACCAAAGTCAAGGACACATGCACGGAGCATGTCCTCGAGAGTCTGAATGGTCCTCTCCGTCTGACCATCCGTCTAAGGGTGAAAGGCGGTGCTCAGACGTAGCCGCATCCCGAACGCCTCCTGCAACCCCTTCCAAAGCTGGGAAGTAAAGAGAGCGTCCCGATCGGAGACGATAGACGATGGCACACCGTGAAGCCGTACAATCTCCTGTACATAGAGACGCCCCAAGCTCTCCACTAAGCCCTGCTCTCTCATTGGTAAGAAGTGTGACGACTTGGTGAGTCGGTCAACAATCACCCAAATGGAGTCGTGACATCTGGAAGTGTGTGGAAGTCCAGTCACGAAGTCCATAGATATCCCGTCCCACTTCCACTCTGGGACCTCCAAGGGCTGTACCAAGCCTGCTGGTACATGATGCTCTGCCTTCACCTACTGGCAGGTGAGGCACTGTGAAACGAACTCTACCACAGCCTTCTTCATGCCCGGCCACCAGTACTGTCGTCTGAGGTCCTGGTACATCTTCACCACTCTAGGATGTACCGCCAAAGGAGAAGTGTGAAACTCTATCAGCACCTCCTCTCGTAAAGCAACTGGTACCAAGGTACGTCCTCTGAAAAGGACGTCGTGCTCTGCTCTAAGGGAGAAACCATCAGGTGCCGGTCCCGAGGATATGTGTGCACGCCGCGTCTCACAGTCAGCGTCCCCACGCTGTGCCTCTCTGACCCGCTGCAGAAGTGGAGGAGAGAATGTGAGAGACTGAAGGAAGGATGCTTCGTCCCTATCCACGAAGGATATCTGCAAGGGGGCTAGCTGCTTTGTCGCCTCCTCAAGTAGCTGAATGCCCGTCCTCCTGCTGAGGGCATCAGCTACTACGTTCCCCTTCCCAGGAGTATACACTATCTCAAAGTCATAGTCCTGGAGGAACTCGAGCCATCGCTGTTGTCTCAGGTTTAGGTCCTTCTGCAAGAAGATGTACCTGAGACTCTGGTGGTCAGAAAAGACTGTAAAGCAATCGCCCATCAGATAGTGTCGCCATGTCTTCAGGTCGAAGACCACTGTTTCTAACTCCAGGTCATGAGTGGCGTAGTTCTGCTCATGCGGCCTCAACTAACGTGATCCATAGGCAATCACGGCACGCTCCTGCATCAGGACACACCCGAGTCCGGTCCCTGATGCATCGCAGTAGACTACGTAACCAACTCCCTCCTCAGGAAACCTCAAGATAGTTGCGCTGGTCAATCTCTGTCTCAGCTCATGAAAGCTCTGCTGACATTTGTCTGACCACACAAAGGGTTTCCCCTTCTTCGTCAAAGCTGAGAGTGGCGCCGCAACTCTAGAGAAGACCGACACAAATCTCTGATAGTATCCGGCTAGACCCAAGAAACTCCGCACCTCCGTCACGCTCCCAGGTGGCTCCCAAGATAGCACTGCCTCGATCTTCGCGGGATCCACAGCAACTCCCGCCTCAGAAATGACGTGCCCCAAGAAGTGGACCTCACGTAACCAGAACTGGCACTTCGAGAGCTTTCCATAAAGCTGGTGCTCTCGGAGTGTGTCTAGTACAACCCACAAGTGGTAGGCATGCTTCTCCTCCGTGGTCGAGTACACCAAAATGTCGTCGATAAAGACCATGACAAATCGATCGAGGTATGGCTGGAAGATCATGTTCATGAGGCTCATGAACACTGCTGGAGCATTGGTTAGGCCGAATGGCATAACCAAGAACTCATAGTGGCCATACCGATACCTGAAGGCCGTCTTCTGCACGTCCTCGTCTCGAACTATGAGCTGATGATAGCCTGACCTGAGGTCTATCTTCGAGAACCACCGTGCTACCTTGAGCTGATCGAGGAGGTCATAAATCCTCGTTAGAGGATACTTGTTCCTAACTGTCACCTAGTTCAGGCGACGATAATCGACACAAAGTCGCAATCTCCCGTCCGCGTTCTTGGCGAACAATATCGGGGAAGCCCAGGCTGAAACGCTGGGTCGGATGAACCCCTTGCCCTGCAAGTCCTCCAACTATACCTGCAGCTCTCGAAGCTTAGCGGGGGCCATCCGATATGTTAGAAAGGATATAGGGGCTGTCCCGGGGTACAAATCAATATAAAAGTCTACCTCTCTGCAAGGAGGTAGTCCTGGAACGTCGTCGGGGAAGACGTCCGCATACTGATCCACCACTACAGGAAAACTAGGACTCCACACATCAACTGCTCCAAGGATGAGGCTAGCCAACTGATGAGTGATGGGATGTCCCCTCCTCTACGAGAGTCCATCCTATGCTGCAAAGGCTCCCTTCTCGCCAGTGAAGGTGAACCTGATCCCTTCGGTGCGCACACATCGCACCTTGCGCCTAAAATAGTCAATCTGAGCATGGACTGTAGATAACCAATCCATGCCCAAGATGACGTCGTAAGGCCTCGACGCCGCTACTAGAAGATCCCAGCCGAAGCTCTCTCCTCCTAGAGTAAGCTCACATTGTCGGCACTAGTGCGTAATCGTCGAGTCTGCTCCCGTCGGTGTCTCTAGCCGTAAGGATCGAGCCAATGGCTCTGTCGGAATCTCCGAACATCGAACAAGGGCACCAGCTATGAAATAGTGACTCGCTCCTGTGTCTATAAGAACTGCAGCAAGGGTGGAATAGACATAGATCTTACATCGAATCATCTCTGGCACACCGTGGTCGTAGGCCTCCACTGCCTGGAGCTGTGCCTGTCTCTGCCCGCCAGCTCCCTATGGTCGGGGCGGACCTCCTGGTGGTGGTGGTGGCAGAGCCTCAAAGCGTCGCCCACCACCTACTGCTCGGCCAGCTCCTCTTCCTCATCCACCTCCTCCCTGCGGACCTCCATGGTCAACCCTCTGCCTCTGCCTAGGTGGACCCTCCACCGTCTTCTGCTCCTCGGTACGGCGGGTCGGGCAGTCACGATCCATGTGGCCCTGCCCGCCGCACGCGTAGCACTGCCTACCTCTCGGAAGACTGGCTCCGCGCTGTGTGCCCCGAACTGCTGAGCCAGTGTCCCGAGGTCGTCTGCCAGAAGTTCTGGTATGCCTGGAACCCTGAGTCATCCGTCGGCTACCTGCTACCGAAGACTCTGCTACCTGCCGCCCTGCGGTAGGTCTCGCTTTGGACTCAGCAAGAAAGCTCTCGATCAGAAGAGCTCTCTCCAGAACTCCTGCCTGGGTCGAGATGCTGAGGGAGATCAGTGATGCCTTGATCTCATGTCTCAAACCCTGCTCAAAGGTCCGGGCCCGGAAGAAGGGGTCCCGTACCATGTCGTTCGAGTAGCGAGAAAGATTAGTGAACCTCGCCGCGTACTGGGCGACCGTCAAGCTGCCCTGCCGCAGCTGAAGAATCTCCTGGATGCGCACCGCACGGAGGGTGGCTGGGACGAACTCTGAGGAGAAGAGGCTCTCGAAGTCCGTCCAGAGAAGAGACGCCTCATCGTGTACCTGGACCATCAAACTCCACCATCATCGTGATGCTGCGTGCAGTAGGCTCGCCGCGAGGATCACCATGAGGTCTGCTGGTATTCCCACTAGCCTGAAAACTCGAACGACCGCCTCCAGCCAGTCCTTGGCTGCCTGGGGGTCCGTCTCCCCGTGAAACCTGGGTGGTCGCTGGCGCTGGAACTCGTGCAAATCTCTGAGGCAAAGTGCATCGTCAGCGGTCGGCGCTGGAAGCATCGGTGGCTCGGCGGGTAAAGGTACTGCCAGTGCCTCTGCTGTCAACGGGCCCTGTACCGAGGCCTCGTCGCTCGGCGGGCTGTCGTCGCGCTCTACTCTCGGAACCCTAGCTGGCTGCCGTCGTGGGGTGATCCTGAAAAGGAAACAAGTGCGCCACAGTCAGAACAGTATACCTGGTGAGCTGACACAAGTAATCACAAAGAAAACTTGAAACACACATGCAATCAATTTTTTCGTGCATTAAGTCGGAAATCAGAAGTCAGGGTCCTGGTGTATGGATACGTCGGCCGCCGCACCAACACTGGACTCCCTGGACTGATAACCACACCCAATATGGTAAACACTATTGCTTCACATAGAAGAAAGATCAGAGTCTGCGGTAGAACCGACCATCTCTGATACCAATTTGTCACGACCCGTCCTCGGGGCCCGTGTCGTGACTACCCCAAGCCCGCCATCCATAGGCCAGGGGCTAGTGACTAGCACCAAGGCATAAATCCCGGAAAAAAGGGAAGGCATTTCCTTTGAAAAGTAAACAAGCACCACAGAGTAAGCAAGATGAAAAGTAAACACTAAGTAAAAATTGTAACAAGCTGTGCTGAAAGTAAAAGGGGCCGGAAATACAAGCCCAACTGTAAAGTACAACTGAAATGGAAAAACAGCAACTGAAAAGAAAATCCACAGCGTCGAGCCATCCTCTGAAGGTCCCACCTGAAGGGTGGGTACAGATAACCTCCACAGCTCCTCGGTCCAGTCGTCCGCTCGGAGTACGTCCCGCCCAGTGGTCCACCTCCAGGTACCGTCCTGCTTCGCATGCCTCCACCACGATCAGCGCTGTCCGTCGTCTGCAACCAACACAACGAAGTGCGGGCATAGCCCGTGCAGGGGTGAGTATAAGCTACTCAGTAGGGACCCCGAGACCCCCGAAGGTCTCCCAGAATCCACAAAGGATAATCCACAAAGGAAAGATACAATCACGAAGTAACATCCGACACGGCTTAGGTATATGCCCATACATATACCTAAGTCATCGATTCCCATTCGGCTCCAAAGTCTGAGCCCCAGCACAACCCAGTCCACACAGGAAAGCAAACGTATACCCACACAGGATAGAAAAACACAATCCACAAAGGAGAGTAAACAGTAAATCCACATAGGATAGCTCAACACAATCCACAAAGGAGAGTAACACAAGATTCAGCTCACACAGGTATACTTCTTCGAATGACGATAAATATGATCACTGATCCATCTAAGTCGTCGGACCCACAAAGGATCGATAGGTAACTAACCCCCGCAAGACCCACACAGGATCGGGCCCACACAGGACCTGTAGGTGCTGGCTCACACAGAACCGCTGAGCGCTAACCCATACAGGATCAGACCCACACAGGATCGGGCCCACACAGGACCTGTAGCACTGATCCACGTAGGATCGCTGCACAGTCGTCGTCGCAGTCCACTGAGGATCTCTGCACAGTCTTCCTCGCAGTCCACTGAGGATCTCTGCACGGTCGTCCCTGTCGAAGTAGTAGTCGCAGCCAGCTCTAGGGTTCCCGCACACAGCTAGCTCGTTCGGGAGGGTCCGCTCCACGAGCCGAAAGGCTGATACATCAACTGACACAAAGTCCGAGGTTGATGCATCGAAAAGTTCCGTATCGTCAACAGGAACTCAACGTCGCAGACGGCGCGTCAATCGGACGCTCGGTCTGAGAGTTATTGGCTTTTTCATCCCAGGGGCCCGGTTGGTTTTTAAGGCAAAACCAACCCGACCGTACTCCACCTGCGTCCAAACCTCGGGCGGAGTATGCCAAAAGATCCGTCTCACTTAGAGGAATTCAACGAAGTCGACGACACGTCGATCAGACGTTCGGAGCTCAAGATATGAGCGTTTCCAATCCGAGGGCCCGGTTGGTTTCGTGTACGAACCAACCCGGCCGAACTCAAAGTATTCCGAAACCTTGACTGTGATATACTGAAACGCCCGTCTCTATCCAAGGATTGCATTTCCGATGACGGCGCGTCGTTCTCTCGCGGGTTCTTCGCGGAATAGGGGATCGTCGCGTCGTCGCGGTATCTGGCGTCGCGTCGTCGCGGAAGGGTGTCGCGTCAACGAACTCTGAGGTTCAAGATCAAAAAGATTTAATTAATAATAATTAAATCCTTCTGAATAAAAAACCAGAAAGGAAAATTTAAAAGAAATTTGAAACCCTCACCTCAACGGATGATGGAAGGTTGTTTTCGCGGAGGAAGGAACGTCGTAGAAGAACGTCGCAAGAGAGGAAACGTCGGCGTCGCGGCACACGGCGTCGCGTCGTCGATTTCCGCTGGTTCGGTGTTCTTCGTCGGAGGCCGGTGTTCTTCGCGTTCTTCGCGTTCTTCGCATTCTTCGTGAAGAAGGTTGAAGGAACAAGAACCTCTGTCCAAAACCTCTCAACGAGTAATCCTCCAAATGTCATGTTGGTCTTATTTTATTATTACGCCAACAAATGAAAAAGAGGTAAGTAACGACCCATTAATTCGTAGAATTAATTCAACGAAAGAAACCACACATTTAATTCATGAAATAAACTGCCCAATTAAATGGTGGGTTAAGAATTTAAGAAAACGCGTCAGTTGACTATCATAATGACGAGTTTTCGCGGGTGCGTTACTTAGCGGAAAAGAAACGGCGGGGCTCGTGCGGGCCCCACCTCACAAATATCCTACCAAGAGGGTTGGGTATTTCTGGATAGCACCCTATCTGTTTCAACTCAGTTTAAATGGATTTCAAGTGGCTTCAAGTGGCTTAAGTGAAATAAAATAAAGTTTGTCGAACAATTATTTTATTTCTTAACTTTAAGCCCAAAAATTAAAAACCAGACCCAAGGAAACGCAACTCCAGAAGAGGTGTTTCTAAGCAAATACCAGCGCTGCGATTTCATCGGTGCCCTCAGAATTCGATTCCAGGCACCGGTTCAAAGTTAGAAAAACCCGCTCGTCCGTTCACTGAACGTACCTGAGCCAAACTTTGGAAAATGATTCCCGGCACACCGGGCCTCGGAATCAGGTGCCGTCAGAAACTGCGCCCTTGTAAAATTCCAAAGAAAATTAAGAAAAAACATTTCCTTGAAATTTACGGGTCTTTACAACTGACAACATTAAGAAGGCTTCCTGCTTAAGAGAATTCATTCATCAAGTACTAATGTATCCCTCATGAGAAAGAATTTCACTTGGAGATTCACATTTCAACCAAATCATGTTGAAATTAGGATGTGAAGGATCAAGAGAGTGGTGTTAGTAGAACTATCCACCACAGTATAAGATTAGCCCCATCCTACAGGCCTGGGGGAATTTTTAACAAAAAGTTCCCCTTCAATGATGAAAAATTTGGTCCGAATCAGGAAAATTAAAGAATAAGGGAATACCCAACCCATATGGATGTGGGAATTTTTACCTCAATGTCCTCCTTAATGGAAATTATTATTTCCATAATTGAAGGTAACACTAAGAAACGAGGTCACCCAGTTCATCCTTTATCACAACCTACTTCCCTTAGTAGGGACACGTGCGATGAGGTTGTGTGGCTATTCCCTTTATGTCAATATTCACCAAGTGGATCAAATAGTGTCCCAAAAATGATGAACGATGACTAATAAAGGGCAAAACAACCTTCCTATCATTATATGGACAATACGGAGCCAAATATTCCTTATGCAATAGTGAAAATCATTACCGTCACTTCTATGGATGACGCCAAAGATGATGCAAACACAGAGAATCAAGGAGAGTATGTTCCATTCAGAATATGGTCAAACCAAAAGTAAACAAAAAAGGTTTGGGCACTAGGAATTATAAGCTC
Source organism: Viscum album (assembly GCA_963277665.1). Taxonomy (NCBI): domain Eukaryota; kingdom Viridiplantae; phylum Streptophyta; class Magnoliopsida; order Santalales; family Viscaceae; genus Viscum; species Viscum album. Next base: position 2,049,863,393 of record OY728119.1, read on the forward strand.
ATAAAAACATGGGGGTTCAGATAATGTTCCACCAATACCCCATCGATGTGTTTCTATCAAGTTAAAGGGTAAATTCTTAGCCAAAGTCTAGAATTTATTGCGGGGAGTCAAATTAGTAACATTGGAAAAAAATAATTGCCTAATATGAGAAAGAAATGCTTGATATGAGGAAGATAAATATAGAATAGCTTAGGGGTATTATTCCTAATGGGTATGTCCTTAGAGCATAAACTCATCTCACCCTCCCAACCAGAGAGGATCATGATACCAATGGGATTCATGCCATAAAATATGCTCAACCCTATTCCGAGGCCACTAGTTTAATTGGACTGAACAATGCAAGGATATTCATAATTAACTAAATTAGGTAAATAATAAGAACTGATTCCGGTGAACCCTCAAAAGAAATCCCTTTTCAAATTCCAGCCACAAATATTTGAGAAGCCAGTGTGTCAGTCCCAATCTGTTACAACAAATTATCAAGATCATATTCAACCAAAATCCAATAATGTTTTATTAACACCATTGAATCCTTGGAAGCTCGATTATAAGTTTTAGAGGAGCAGCGCACAATAATATAGCTAGAAAAGAATACTTTCTGTTAATGTGTGAGTGCAATCCCCCCCCCTAAAGGTTAGCCAACCTATATTTCTAGTATTCAATGGATTATGATTCCCAAAACGACACTGGAAATGTTTTGGACCCTGTTGGGATCTAATTATGGGAACCCCTTCGCAACAAGAATCCTTGAAACATAGATTCTACGTGAGAACCTTTCAAGGAATGACCTTTTTTTGGTACACCTATTTTATATCTCAGACAATCATGGAATGTGAGGATATATTAGCAGTTTATCTTTCAATTCAACTCAATGCTGAAAAATACAATGATCCTTGACCTCTAAATGAAATGAAAATAGACGAGTAATAGAGTATCTGATCTCATTTGTAGGTATAAGGGGATGGGATGCTCCCAAATCCTACAACTTCTTCTAGAATATTTCAATTTTCTCTGTATAGAGAACCTCTGTGATGAATTGAAAACTCTACTCATCTCGATAAGATATAAAGGTAGGTTTTTTTTATCTCACCATAGTTTCTCAAAGAATGGAATATTATTTATGGTGAACTAATATCAAGTCCCATGTGATGTCATCAACGTTTAGAAAGGTAACAGTAAAGGTAGTGGTTGAAGGCATCATATATAAGCCAATTATCATGCCAGATCTATCTCCAAAACCAACACCATGTTAGGTTTCACCCCCAAAGGGTCAACAGTAACACCCAACTTTTTTGGATGAGTGGAGAGGACCAAGGAGAAATAAATTTGAGGGGTGAAGGGATAATGTTTATTTATTCATAGAAGAGAAATTTCAAAGCTACTTTATTGCAGCTATGGATATTGATTTTTTCCTCTATCTAGATCCCAAAAGGCCCAACCGGGTTGGTCTCAATAATTAGACAGATCTTTCCGCCTTTCACTAGATTTTTGGGAACACCACCAAATATTTATTCATTTTTAGAGAAATACTACAAGAAATTATAGACTCTGTGATAGTAGAATTAGGGAAACCTCTAACATAAATAGAATATATTTATACTACTGTCCTAAGGAAGGACGTTAGTTGATAGGAGTATCAAGAAAGGTGCATATAATTTTTGGGATTGGATTTCTCAAAATACCATCATGTGAAACCATTATATTCTTCAATAAAATTTTAACTAATCATCTATCCCCCCAACCATTTCTATGGTGGAATAGTCAACACTATGAGCACCATAGTCCCCCAAAATCCAATATTTTAAAAAATGAGATGGCAAGAATGGTGGGGAGAAAGTACAAGAAGATGAACCTATACCATGTAAAATGTTGGATTTGAATCTCTCAATATTTATTCCTTAATTATCGATACCATAGGGACCACCTCACCAAAAGGTACCAATAGAATCGACCAGGTAAATAGAATCCTCTTCAAATGTGTAATTAATATTAAATTACATTAACATTATTCATTTAATAGATCCCTTCTTTGATAAAGAGTATGATTATAAACCCAATTTCCCTATACATAATTGGGGAACTAGAGGAAGAGGTCATGGGGGTGTGTGGTACAGGGGAAGACATGGTTCTATTAGAAACTAGAATTTTTGACATGTCCATAATCCAACATTAAGGTCTATGGAAACTCATGGAAGGGCCCTTCAATGAGTCCAACATGATCAAGCAAATCCCCCAAAATATACCAAAATCTAACCTAACCAAATCATTTTGGAAAAATGATTAGAGAGGATACAGGTTTCTGATCACCCTCAGTAGGTAAGCAGGCTTATTCAGCCTATCCCACTGAGAATAAGAAACCATTAACTCATCTTTCAAGGGTTTATCCACCTACATCAAGTACTTCAGCTCCTAAATATCATAGGAAAGGGAATAATTTTTCTAGGAAGTACTTAAATTTATCCTATAAGTATGAAATATTGATGTAATTATCCCTGGTTCTATCCAAACTTTCAATCATAGACACCCTAAGTATATCCAAAAAAAACCTCTAGGAAGCACTCAAAGAGTATTTTCTGAGCCCTATGAGATTGAAGATGAGGTATTAATTTCTTAGGTGTATCTGGAAGATATAGATCTCAAAAAATGTCAAGAGATTATCTACCATATGAATTAAGATAAATATTTCATTATACGGAGGAAAATTAGACACTTGTATGTGTATGGAATGATAAATGGTGTCAACATTTGACATGTTTCCATTGAAAATGTATTGGGATTTAATCTCATTCTAGTATATACACTTTGTTGGTTGGGATATAGTGATTCTAACCTTACACCTTATGCTCTAACACTATAGGGTTATGAAAAAAGTGTGAAATATACCCTAGGTAAAATAATACCTAGGGATCAGTTTGGAGACCTTATATCCAACTCATAATTTCTAGTTATTTAGAATGATATAGAATAGTGACCCTAAGAAATGAAAAACTCGTCTTCAAATGATGTCTCATGAGACTAAAAATTTCCCAATGCATTGGAGTTTTATCTAGGTTCACCCATTATAAAATGATCATTCATATGTGTTCCACATGGAGAATAAAATATAAGGAATTAATATAAGGTTTACCCATGGAAAGAAATTGTTACCATTATTATGTCATCAGCCATAACCAAAGGGAATACCGTAATGGTGTCTAAAAAGAATGTATTTAACACGAAAATGGACACTAACAAGTGAAAATAGACAGATATCATTATAAATGATGTTCAAATAATTTTATTACATGAAAAAAGATTTTTTATGAAACTATAGAAATGAGCCACTTTAATACGATTTAAGGGAAAATATTAAAGAGTATTTAAAGAGGGAAAACGCATAATTGTATGTATAAGACTGGAAATGAAAAAATATTTGTTTTTATGATAAATTGATTTATTTTTTAAAAATAATGGTCTCTTAAATAAGATTATATAGTGTACTTGATAATTGTTCAGAATTTGGGAAGTTCCCTTCAATGAGGATTTCTTATCTACCGGAATTGAGAAGGAATACCTAAAAAACATATATTTCCCCAATAAAAAAATTAATTGAGCTAGTCACATATATTTTCAACATAAAAATATAATTTACAAGTATTTTATAATAATAATTAATAATTAAATTTGGGAAAATATGGAGAAAGTGTAACCTGAAGAAAAAATAGAGGTTCAGAGAGAATCCTTTACCTTAGGTATGAATGTGTTCCGAAGTTGCACATTATTTCCTAGAAAATCAAATAAGATTAATTAATAATTTAATCCATAACCTATTAAAAATATATTTTATTTTTTATAATTTTATTAATTTCATTTATTGTCTTTTTGGTGAGTCAAAAATGTGTAAATTTTTTTATCTTGGATCGTCTGTTTCATGGTTTTATGGTTGGTTCCCTTGAGTATAATTATAGATGTTCTAGTTAAATAGAATAAAAAAGCATAAGTGTAATTATATGATATTAATGAAATTAAATAATTTTAATTTTTCTCATATATCTTTTCTTGTATGAGTATGATTCTTTTGGAAAAACATTAAGGACAAATGTTTGATTTATTTCATCAGTTTTTTAACCACCAAAAACTAGTTGCATTTTATGTAACATTATTTCTATAAATTAGTTCTATATCATTAATAGAGTTATAATATAAATATTATAATCTATTTTAATGATATTGGTAGTTTTATTAATAGCATGGAAGGTGGTAATTGAAAATGAAAACTCGTTATCCATGAAGGCAGTGAATTTACACATCACAGATGATGTTTTCATTTTTAGAATTAAAAGAGACAAGAATTGATTTGATGGTTGATATTCCGTTAACAAAATAAAATTATATTATATTTATGATACTATATTTATCATGTCACTTTGGATATGGGAGGCGATAGGATGGTAAGAATAGAAATGAAATTAAAAGAGAAAGGAGGACTTTACCTGTTGAGTATCATCGCATCGAGAACACCCTTAAGGCGCTTGGAATAAGACATTTGGTGAGACCAAAAAGACTAGGAAATGGGGAAGAGGATTTAAATAGTAATTTTATAGAATATTATAAAGATACAAGGAATATAAAGTCTGATGAGAAGATGTGGTGAGGGGTGGTATTTACAAGGGGATAGATTTATTATTATTATTTTATTCATTTGATTATTATTTTGACTCAAGTCTATCAATAGTGTTGATTATTATGAATAAATATAGTAACTAGTTAATAGTAGTTATAACTAATGGGTTATTACACCATTCATGACTCAAAAAGTCATATATTTTTCTTAAAATGTTAAATATCGTAAATTATTGTATTTCACTATTCACTAAAAATTCAACTATTTTAGAAAAATCAAAATACATTAACCCTAACAATTTCATGATGTTTACATTTAAAAAATGGAATAAATTTTATGAAAATAATTTTCTATATAAGATAAATTTTATTTTTATTTGAAATCATCATTAACTCGAGAAATACGGATTTTAATAATATAATCATTTTTTTGAAGCTTTGAGAATATAATTAAGGTCTCATAAAATATTATTATAATTTTGATACCAGAAAATATTAATTTATGAATTTATCTTATGAAAATAATTTTTTTAATATTTATATTATTTATAAAATTATAAATAATTATTTTATTCCAAAAAACCAACACTTAATTTATCATTTTTGAAAACATTATTTTCATATTTCATTACATAAATATTTTCATATATAATATAGATAAATTTAATTTAAACATTAATAAGTGATTATACTATTCAATTGGATGGATTACTATTCTTAATGGCCATATTACAATTCCAATAGTCGTGTTACTATTCTATCGGAATATGTTCCTTAATTTCTAAAAAAACAACTTATTTTATTCCTAATGTATGAGAATAATGTTATTCATAGGTCCTCTATATGATTTATGTGTTTTATACTATATAACATAATTATAATAAGGGAAATTCCTTTGATAAAATTTTGGGCCATGACATTATTTCCCCTTATAAAACATCAACCTCAAAATTTCATATTAAATTATATATGGAAAATAGTTGAGGGTGCTTCTATTTCATTTCTTCCTCTAATTACAATTTCACCTCTTCATACTTATTAATCATCCATAACACATTAAAAATATGAGTCATATTTTTCATAGGACTTTATCTATATAGTCTAAGATCTTTACTAGTTGCTCGTTATATGAGAGGTCAATCTCTAATTATACCACCACTAGATTCCGTAAATGAGATGGTTCAGGTATGTACTTCCTCCGGAGAGATTAATGGAACACGTCATGAACTTGAACCATATTTGGTTAAAGTAAAGTTTGATAGGCCACTAATAATATGCGATCAATGATCTACAAGGGGTCAAAGTACCTTGGTCAATGGTTTCTTTTGTAACTCCCCAAGATTTCAAAATATGTTATATCTTCAAAGTAATTCAATAACTTTCACAACATGCAACAACATGTTCGAGCGCACCACGACTTACCAAACTAGCCATTCAAAAAGGGGTTATGAATAGTATTAACTGAATTTTAAATTTTATATACTCCATATAATTGTAGTTTCCAAATTATGTGTTTCTTAGACCTAATATAAGAGAAAATTCATTTTTTAGATAAAGGAAGAATTTTTCAGAAAATGCAATTTTACCACCTTTTAATGGAGAAACCTTTAAAAATACAATATTTGAAACTTTTATATATAAAATTTTGCAAAATAAACTTCTTCTTTAGAATTTGGAAATACAAATTATGTTTCAATAAACTTTTGGTTTTTTTATGATAACTTTCATATTTGGGTGAATAGTGAAAAAAATACTAAATTTTAATTGAAAACATTTTTTAAAATAAATTAATTGATAGTGTTCAATTATAAATTATAATGGTTTGGAAGTATAATTAGATTATATTTTTATCATTTAGTACAATTCAGGTCATTATAATTAATCTCACATTTAAATTTGACCTAAACACATGCCAATCATTTGATAGTTTTTAATTTTTTAAAACACGCTTTTTGGTTTTGACAACGGATCTTAAATTTAAAATAATAAGTGAAACTTCTATGTTTTTAATTTGGTAAAATATACTTAATTTTATAATTCATAAAATAAAAATTATCTTAGGGTGATTTTTTGGTATTTTTCTGAAAACATTCACTTTTTTTGCGAATAGTGAAAAACAATGCATTATTAAAAACTGAATTTTTATTTAAATAATTATTTATTTTATATAAATTTATTTTAAGTAAAAATAGATATATAATACCTATATAAGTTCAATGTAATTCATTGGAGTCATTTTATAAAAAAAAATAGATGTACAAATTTTTATTGAACTTCTTACCGTCTTTTACCCACCTTCTAGGAGCATTTGCCAATTTACATAAAAATTAATTTTACAACATATGTGAGTTGAATTTAAAAAATATGAGAGTCATGGTTGACATCAGTAAGAAATATGTGGTTTAATAATATGAAAATAATTTGTGGTGAATTGTAACTTTTGACTTTTATTTACCACGGTTAAAAGTAAATAGGGTAATTAAGGGTAAAAATGATATTATAATTACCCTAAAACAAGTCCTAATTCTACTAGATATGTGTAATTAGACCAAAAACAACCTTATAAAAAAAATATTATCCTATTTGGTCCACATGTATTAGATTAGTAGATTTATTATTATTTTATTTAAAGAAGAGTTAAAATTGTTAAATTCAATGTTTAATATCTAAACCATTTTTAATATAGGGTTATACAAAAGATAAATTCGACTATAAATATTAATTACAAGTATAAAAATATTTCATAAATCATTTTAATTTATTTATAATTTTTAGACATTAAATAATTAAATTTATTTATGACACCATGATGATGTATTAATTACTTTATTAATGAAAGAATCAAATAAATTGTATTATAAATATTAAAATAAATATAATTTAAAGGTTTTTATGAAATAAAGGAATTTTCTAGGTTAATATGACATTTTAGGGTTGATTCAATGTATCTTTGGCGAAGTAGTCAAGTGTTGAAGACTTTCAAAAATACCAAATACCAAATAGTGTCAAAATTGACATAAATTAATTTATAAACCATATACTATATTATTGGTTGATATAATAATCCTAAAAATATTACGTTAGGAAAAAGGTCTTAAATAATAATATATATGTCATTAATTAACAACTTTAGGTTCTATTTGAAGTTTATAGTAAGATTATTAACCATATAGTGTAAGAATACAAGAAGACACGGTAAAAGTTAAACTATTTAACTAAGCATTAAATCTAAAAGATAAGTTTAAAATGGTAATATAAACTTGTCTAAAACCTATTTGTTCAGCTTTTTTCGACCCATAAAAACCTTATCATATAAATAAATCATTTCTGAGCCATTAGAAACCAAAATGTATTTTATTATAAAATAATATTTAAAGTTTCTGCTTAAGTGACCCTCACCTCTCTTATAAACGGGCACTTCCCCTTCTCTCAAAATCACACCTCCAAATCCATTTGGATCGTCCAAACCCTAACCAAATAACCTCCCAACTTTCCTCACATAAACCTAGAGTCCTTAATTTTACCATAAATCCAACCTAACGATCCCTTTTGATCAACTCAAAAGGAAACACCTGAAAAAGAGGTAATAATTTCCCCACCCTCTTTCAAGTTCTTTTCATCTTCCACATCCTCTTTATTTTTTGTTTCCATACCAAAATAATAACTAAAATACCTCCTACATACTTTCATGTTATTATAAATATTGTAAAACCATGTTTTTTATTCTAAACATCCTCTAAATGATGAAGTCACCATACGTGTGTACGTAGGGCTTACCATCTCCACAACGTGGTGTAGTTTGTTATTCAAACACTTTGTTATTTGGATGGGTATAATAATGAGTATAACTGATGAAAATGATAAATATATCATTTTAATGATTCTTTATATATGATATAAAATCCACTTATATATGATTTCACCATCAATATAATGATATTGTCGCTCGTGCATACGTACGGATTACCGTCTCCACAACGCGATGACATTCATTCCAACGTTCACCATTCAACGATGATTATAAAAATATATATTATTATTAAGTATGTAATATATGAAATAATTATTCTAATGGAGATATATATATGTATGTATTTATTTATTTACATAAAAATATCTTATTCACTTACTTCTGTTCAACACGATATGAAAATGGTAATAGCGTTTATGCATACGTACGACCTACCGTCTCCATAAACAGTGCCTTCCATTTAATATATATATCTATTATAAGTATTTTTATTCTAAATATATAAGATATATAAATAATATTTAATATTATGGAATTATTTAAATCATGATCTAAATGATACGATCAAGAATAACAAGTTAAAATAAGTATGATAAGGAGAGTGATTATTACCCAAAATGTTAATTTATCATGGAAATCATTATTAAATGGGTCGTATAATGTCATAAATGAATAATGTATGATATAATAAATATGAATATGGTTAATGTATAATTTAATAACATACTATGGTCATTATACAAGAGGTTAAATGTACCCTCGACCAGAGGAAAGCGCAAGGTAAGGGTTATTTACTCAATCTCGTTATTATCTAAGATTGTTTATGTGTAAGTATTTACATGTAAATATATATTATCGATACCCATATTTCATAAAAATGTTTTCAAGAGGAATATTTTAAGGTTTTATGGTATGGTCTTTTTAACTAAATCATTATTTTAAATGTTTTAAAGATTTATCTTTCTAAATCTTTTTAATTAGTGTCCATGTTTTGAAAATGATTTTATGGATTTATTTATATGGACAAGAATGTTCTGAAATGATAAATATTTCCAAAAGTTTCACATTGGTATGGGACAATTTGATTCAAAAATATATTTTAAATTACTTCCTTTATAAATGTGTTACTTTTAAATGATTTCACAAAACGTGATATTTCTCATAAAAAGTTTTACCTGTCATTTTCAACTATGTCAACATCCTTACTGGATATTATTCTTGATTGAGGCCGATTTGTTATAATACAATATTACATGTTGTATTGAATGAGGGTATGATATGTTTGAATCTGAAGGTTCTATTTTTATACCATTCATGGTTTATGGTTAATGTATTGATATTTCGTATTCTAGTTTTAATATGAATGTTTATGTTGTGTTTCAACATTTTCATATGAGGAATATAGTGGAATTAGTAAGTGACGGGTGGAGACCGCTATAGTTCCTCAAGGAATCGGTAAGTCTCATGAGACAAACTAGTGTCTTTGAATAAGGCATTGACAGAAATTTTATTTGTAGTCTTCGCACAAGTCCATGACTATATGATAATGATGTTCGGTGTTAGGCATTCCGCCATTATGAAATTGGTTATTACATGAGATTATTCGACTAGTAGAATATCCATGTGCACGTTTATATGGTAATGTTTGATTTATTGTTTCCATATTATATTCAAGATTATGTTTAAAAAGGCTGTTGTATTTATTACACATCTTTCCTTAAAAGTTTATATCTTCCGCTAAATTATTTACCCATACTGAGCATCTGAGCTCACCCCTTGCTTAACTTTTATTTTCCCAGGATTCCAAGAAGTGTATTATGATTGATATATAGGGTTAAGATAAAGGGAATAATGACATTCTCAAAGAACTATCTATTCTGTATTTTATGTTTGAAATTTTTATGTAAAGTTAATGTATGAAATATATTTTCTAAGACTACTAAACTGATCGGTCCTTCGTTACTTGATTCCTTGTAATCATGCCAATGTATTAAAATAATGCACCAACTCTCGGTAACTGGGTTCAGGGAATTACATATTTTCTTTCCAAACAGCATGAATCTCTAACATTTTCATATTATAAAAATTAATTTATATCTAAAAATGAAAAATAAATCCATTTTATGGTTATAGATATAGAAATTGTTTCAACTCTAAGTATCTCTGGTATGTTTTTGGATGGAATGAACATTCTATGTCATCTTCTGTGCAAGATAAAATCAAAGAAACATTTTTTTCTCCAACTTCATCCCAATAGGTTAGAGTTATACATTGCTTCCTATATATAGATGTATATGGAGCCATATGAATGCTTTAGTGGAAACCTTTATTGTATGAGAACTCAAAAAATGGTAGATGTTGATCCCATCCACCTTTAAATTCTATAGAGTAGGCTCTCATCATATCCTCAAGCGTCTAAATTGTCTTTTTTTATTGGACATTAGTTTGGTGATTATATGTCATTTTGAAATTCAATTCAGTACTCAAATCATTTTGAATAATTATCTAGAGTTTATATTTTAACCTTAGATTGTGATAAGATATGTTAAAAAGTGGTAACCCATACAGCCTCACAACTTACTTCACATATAACATGGAATGTTTTTTGGGAAATAAATCTTCTTGAATAGAAAGAAATTGGGGAGTCTTTGTGAGTCGATCCACCACAACCCATATCTCATTATTTTCTTTGGTTGTTTTTGGAAGACTAGTGAAAAAGCATGTTGTGATATTCACCAATTTCCATGTGGTTATTTGAAATGGTTGCATAATCCCTTTGGTCTTCCATAGCTCTAAATTATCTTTCTAACATACCAAAAACTATAATATGTACTCAATAATAATTTTTTTTATTGTCCCACCATAAGTGAACTCGAAGATCCCAGTACATCTTAGTACTTCCAGTATGGATGGAGAAAGATGAGATATGTCCATAATCTAGTAGCTCATTGTTTATCTTAGATGATTAAGGAACACAAAGCCTTGTTCCAAACTGAATCTCACCATCATCATAGATGTGGAACTCATGTATCTTCCCTTCCTTTACCTCTTTCTCTTTATTTTAAATCTCCATATCATCTTGTTATGCCACATTTATCTTCTCTTTGATATATGGTTGGGAAATCATTTTGGAATCGTAGGATATATTCCCTTATATTATGAATTCTATATCCATCTATTTTATTTCCATGAATATAGGTTCTTTCTTAGACCACATAATGAATATTTTAGTAGGTTCATTTATTCAAAGAAAATAAACTACCTTATTTACCTTACCATGATGATAGTGAATGGAGTAATAATATTCCTTAATTATCACTATACATCTCCTTTGACTCCCATTGAGATTATTTTGTGTGAATGTATATTTAGGATATTATAATTAGTATATACATGACACTTATCAATATAGAGGCAGTGGCATCTGATTTGAAAGGAAAAAATCAGATATTCTAGCTCCAGGTCATGTATCGAGTTGTTCTGATCATTGATATTCAACTTTCATGAGTTTTATTATATCATTTCATCATTATTCAATAGTTTAAAACCCAATACATTCTTTAAAGAATCATTTTATATCACAAAAAATCTCCAATTGTTGGTAGTGTTAGTACAGGTGCACTGATGAGCCTCTTTTTCAACTCTATGAAGAAGTCTTCTCATTCACCTATCTAGAGAATATTTACTCCCTTCTGAGTCATATTGGTTAGTGGCATTAATAATCAATATAATTTATTCAAAAAAAATTCAGTAATGTCCATCTAGACCAAGGAAACTATAGATTTTTTTTTATAGATGACATTTTTGGGCCACTCCTCAATTGACTTTATTTTATTAGGGTCCAAAGATATACTTTTCTAATGATAAGATACCCCAAGAATTTTACTTCTTCTCTCCAGAACTCATATTTATTATCTATTACATATATTTTCCATGTTTTCAAATCCATTATCACGGTATTGAAATTATCCTTGGGTTCCTCCTTGTTCATAGAGTATATCATAATATCATTAATAAATACTACCAAAAATATATTGAGGTAATCTCTAGAATCTCTATACATTAATCCCATGAAAAACTTCTGAGGCATTAGTGGCTCTGAAGGTAATAACTATGAAATCATATTTTCAATATTTCATTTGAATGAAAATCTTGATAATATTTTCCTTCTTCGCCTTTAATTGGTGATACCCCGACCAAAGGTCCACCTGAGAGATATATGTGTCCCCACATAGTTGAATGAACAAGTAATTTATCCATGGAAGGGGGTACTTATTTTTTATCATGATCTTTTTGATCTCATGATAATCAATGCGTAAGCACATTGATCCACCCTTATTCTTGACGACGAGGATTGGAACACCCCATTTTGATTAACTCAATCATATGAAACCATTTTCCAGATTCTCTTGTAACTTCTCCTTAAGTTCTTCAGGGAATGCATCAGTGTAGTATCTCCGAATGAGCATGTCTTCGAGCATGATCCTCTCCTTTGACTCAATCATTTTATGAAGATTTTATTTCTCATAAGGAAATAATATCCCAAATTAAGATTATGATTTTAAATAAGATTAATCCTTCACTATAAACTTGTATATAATTGTAGGATACCTTAGGATGTGAACATTGATCTCCCTATCTTGACAATTGATGTGGGATTTATATAAAGATAGACAATCCAAACCCAATAGAGAATCAAACTCCATTAATTGAAGAAAGTCTTGTTTTTTGGGAGGTTTCGTCCATAATAATTAACTGAGGTGTAGTTATATACTTTAGATGTAGTAATTTTATCATTCATTTTCTCACAGATAACTCAATATTCATATTTTGAGGTAGTTTTTTAACAGTTCAACTAAAATTTCAAGATATAAAAGAATATATAGAAGCATAATCAAATATTACATTTTCTATTCTTTAATGAATAACTAGTGTACCTATCACCACATTATTTTCAGGATCCACATTAATAGTAGTGATAGCATATTCTCTTATTTCATTGGAGGTTGTTGTAGATTGCCTCTTACAACCCTTGTGTTAGGTAATTGGCTCACAAAATGTTTATATTCCTTATATTCGAAACACTTCACTATTGGATGACTGTTTATCTGAACATTACCCTATTTTTCCAAACTTTTGGGTCTCTTTATATACCTTTAGAGAAAATTATCTGGATGAATCACGCTTCCACATTTGAAGTATCTTTTGGTTACCCTTCGACAGTCCCCAGGAAGATTCTTCCCACACTTTTTACACGTGGGATGTTGGCATTTCATTCCATCATGGGATTTAACTATTGATATTCCTATATTGAACTCCATTTTACCCTTTTTATCTATGATCCCATGAGACTATTAAGTTCCCTTAATCATAATTTAAACCTTATGACCAAAACAAACAATCTCTTCATAGATGTCAAAGTCTTGAATCACCAATGATTTTCTTAAACTCAGATTTATTCTGCTATTGAATCAATCCACCATGAACTTTGTGTTCATGATAAAGATAAAGGATTATCATGTAAGCCTTTTAATATTTTCCACATATGACCTAATAGAGTCATGTCATTTTTTATCTATCTAAGGAAATACCTCTCCATATTAAGATTGAGAGTCTGAAGAAAATATTTATTGAAATATATTTTCTTGAATGATTCCCATTCCATGGAATCATTTTCCTCCATATACTTTGGGTTATTGATAACTATCCACCACTAATGAGCTTCCCAATCAATATTATAGACTATCAATGTGGATTTCTATTTTTCTGAGCATTGGAGGATGGAGAATATCTTCTAAATGGAGTTAATCCATTATTCTATGATGAGGGGATCAGAATATCCAATAAATATTGGTGGCCTTTTTCATGTATAGGATTCAACTAAAACATTATCTTTATTAAGATAAGGAGTTCATTCCATAGGATTCATGTTATTATTCATAACATTATCTAGTCAAGAAGGTACTATCAGGATGTTTTTATCTCCCATTACCATCATATTTGGAATTTCATTTGGGAATTAGTCACATTACCTACAAAATTAATTATTGGCATAGGTAATCCCATTTCCCGACACTAATTAATAAAATGAAAATAAAATTTGGGAAGCCTTGAATACATAGATAATATGAATATAAAAAAGAAAAATTTGAACATATAAGGATAAACTTATAAATGAAAATTATATACTAAAATTTGATTCCTTAAGGTACAATATAAGATATCCATGGTGACAGAATTGTCCCTACGGTTCTTACTAACTGTTTCTAGTCCTAATACCAAAAAATTACTAGATTATGTAGTTGATACCAACTATAGTTACCCGCCTTTTACACATATTAATACTTGATTTTAATAATGATTAACCATAAAATACAAACAAAGGATCGTAAATTCTAGTGTCTTTGGATTATTAGGTACATAATTAGAAAACTTGAAACCAAAATTAAATCATATTTTTTTAATTTCCATAACATGATTCTATCTTCCATAAATCTCTTACATCTATATTAGATATCCTGGGTAATTCATAAACAAAGAAATGATTTAGGTAGACCAGTAATGGAATAAACATAGGAATAAATAATTGCACATGAGTTAGAAGAAAGAACATGATAACATAAAAAGACATTGAAAAAGAATAATCATATGGAAAAATATCATATAGAACATGGAGACATGTGATCATGGAAACACAGGAATTTGGTAGAAATATAAAACTTGACATAAAAATTAGCCAAGGATAACTTCCAGACCTATATCACATGGTGGAAAAAGTCCCATAATCGATTACATTTACTCCCTAATCCAATAAATAACATCTCATGAGGAAAAACCTTACCCAATGAATTAGAGAATTATCTGGAAACACCAATTATAACTTGTTAATTCATATGTGGTCCATGGGAATAATCAAACGTAAGGGATAAATGTAAGGGTTACCCATGGGAAGAAATGGGTATCATAATCATATCCTAAGTCATAACCAAAGGGAATATAATAATGGTGTCCATGAAAGTGTGGATTTAAAAAATGGACAATAATAAAGGAAAATAGGAATATATTATGATAAATTATTTCCAACTAAATTTATTACATGAAAAAAATGTATTTAGGAAACCTTTAGAAATGAGCCGCTTTAGTGCAGTTTAAAGGAAAATATTAAAGAGTCTTTAAAAAGGAAAATGACATAAATATTTTATAAAAATAGAAATTAACCAAGATTATTTTTCATGATAAAATGAATGATTGTAGAAAAAATAATTATGGATAAATGAGGATTATGGAATGTACTTGAAAATGGGTAAAATTTGGAAAGTTCCATTTAATGGGGCTTTCTTTAGGGAGGAATTGAGAATGAACCCTTATAAAATGTGTACTTACCAATAAAATAAAGAATAATTAAGCTATATGTATGTTTTTTTAATATATACATATAATGTAAGAGGAAGAAATAAGAATAATTAATAATTACATTTGGGTAAATAGGGAGAAAGCACAACCTAAAGGAAAAAATAGAGGTTTGAAGAGAATCCCTTACCTTATGTGTGAATGTGTTCTAGACTTTCAATTAATGTCATGTATAATAAAATTATATTAATTAATAAGTTAATCTATAATCTCTTAAAAAAGAATTTTCTTTATTATAATTTTATTATTTTAATTTATGGCCATTTAGTTGAGTTATAATGTTAAATTTTATGGTTCTAAAAGAAATAGTTTCATGGATTTATGGTATGTTTCCTTGAGTATAATTATGAAAGTTATTTTCAAATTGATGAAAAACCCAGAAGTGGAATTATATAATATTATTAAAATTATATAAGTTTAATTCATCTCATATATCATTTTTCCCTAGTATGAGGATGGTTCATTTAGAAAAAACATTAATGGTAAATGTTTGATTTTTTTAAAGGTTTTTCTGATCATCATAAACTATTTTCATTTTATTTAACATTATTTATATAATTATATCCAAAAAAATAAAACTGACATAATATACATGTTAAATTATGTTCTTATTATAATAATAGTTTTATAACCATCCATGAAGGTCGTAATGGAAAAAGAAACTCATAGTCCATGAAGATGGTAAATCAACACCACAAGGAATTTTTTTTAAATTTTTAGAATAAAAGGAGAGGAGAAGAAATTTGATGATGGATTCCACAAACATAATAAAATTCCCATATCTGTATGATATAGGAGTTATCATGCCACATTAGATAGGGGAAGTGAGATGAGGATGAGAAAATAAAATAAATTAAAAGAGAAAGAAGAAGGATTTTACCTATTTTATATTATCTTCTTGAGAATGTCTTTAAGGAACGTGGAATTGGACTTTTGATGAGACTAGTAAAACTAGGATATGAGGAAGAATATTTAGAGTATAATTCTGAACAATATTAATAATCCTCAAGTCTTATAAGGTATTCTGAGAATAGGTAGTGAGGGGTGGTATTTATATTGGAGAGGGATGTTTTTTATTATTAAATTCATTTATTTATTATTTTAGATAAAGACAACCAATTTTGTTTACTATTATGATTAATTACAGTAACTAGTGTATTTTAGTTTGAAATAATGATTTCTTACATCATCTATGACTAAGAAATTCATGAATTTGGCTTAAAATGTTAAATAAGTTAAATTACTATGTTTTACTATTCACCAAAAAATTTCCCATCACCATTTTTTAAATGTAGATTTCAAAAATGGAATGCATTTTATGAAAATAATTTTCTAATTAAGAGAAATTATATTTTTAATTAAAATCATCATTTATTAAAAAAATATTGATTTTAATATTATTACCAATTTTAGGACACCTTGAAAAATTAATTATGTTATCATAAAATTATCTTATAATTATAATAAACTAATAATAATTTATGAATTTAATTTTTTAAAATAAATTTTCTTTTAAATATATATATATATTATTGTAAATTTACATTTATGTTTCAAGGAAACCAACACTTAATTTATCATTTTAAAAAATATTTACTTATTCAGTGATATAATTATTTTCATTTATATGATACCTAAATTTTATTTATACTTTTATAGGTGATTTTACAATTCTATTGGCCAAATTACTATTCTAAATCATCTTATTATAATTCCAACAATTAGGTTTATATTCCATCAATATAGGTTCTTTAATTTCAATAAAAGAAACTTATTTCATTATTAATTTTTGAGAATATTCTTTTTATTCGGTTCACTATGTGATGTATGTGTTTTATACTATATAAAATAATTTTTATAATGTAAATTCAATTGATAAAATTTTGGTTCATTACATACAACCTTTAATGATTTTCTAGGAAGGCCTTAGTAGCGTCAACATGTACTAATCCAGTAATCACACCATCAATGACTCAAATACTAAATTAATTTAAAAATAAGGATGTTTCATGCTGATAATATACTATTTTAATCTTTTTTGTCATAGTATATTGATGAATAACTCTATCATAGGCAGGAAAAACATCTCGTGGTTGGTGGCGTCTCTTAGGTAATTGCCCCAAACAATCTATAAATGACCCCAGCTAACCCAATCAAATAGATGTAGGAAGAGTACTTGTTACCCATCAATTAGGTAGAGAATATGAGTCCAAAATTATACACAAATTCATCAGACCTCATGATATAAAACTTGATAACAGAGCCTACCATCATTGAAAAGGACACTAACTCTCTCAATAGTGGAAAATGATTTGGTGAAAATTCGTTCATTCCATTCCCTAATCATTGAAAATCCTTGCCTCATCAGCTGATTCAAAAGTGGTTGTTAGGAAACCAATATAATAACAATACATTCCTTATCCATTCCTCACTTTATCCCCTCTGTAGTTTCAAAGATACCCCACATTATCAGTAGGGTTAGAGGAAGTTACTTCATCTTTCAGATGTCAAAACATCAGTTCTACCCTAACTTTGGAGAGCTTACTTCATTACCCACATCCCCTAAGTGTATGAAAAAAGATTAATAGGTAGAATATGAATTGTATAAGGGCCTTAGTGATTCTTCTCTAGCATTTGAGGACGGTGTCTCTAACACAATTGAAGATCTAATGAAAATAAATCTTGGTATATAAGAAGATCCATAACCTACATTGATCAGTGATAACATTAATCTTGAGAAACAAGAATTTTAAAAATCATCTATGTAGTATAATTAGGATTTGTTCACATGGAATTATACATAAATCCCATAACTCAATCCTAGTGTCCATACACATATGTGAATTTTCAAATAACCATCAAGGCTATAAGTGGGAAGCCAGAAAGACACATCAGACTCACCCTACCAAAATTGAAGATGAATATGACAAGATCATCAAGGCCAACTTCATTATGGAGCACAATTATTTGATATGTATGGATAATATATACCCTTTAAAGAAGTATAATTTAAAAATATGAGTTTTCATTCACTTCATAGATCTCAATCAGTTTTTCTAAAAGATGACTTCCCCATCCTGATTATAGAACTTATAATTGATGAAACAGCTGGGTATCAATCTATTTCCTTCATGGATGGATATTACAGATACAACCAAATTTGTATGTCCCTTGAATATGGGAATACACCTCCTTTTTATCACATAAAAGAGTATATTTATATCCGGTGATTCCCTTGGGGTTGATTAATGTTGGAACTATGTACCAATGTTCCATGCATCACATCTTCAAGAACATTTGGGAAATTTTCTTGTATTCTGCATCAATGAACTAGTGGTTAAATCCTAGAGATTCCACAAACTACTTGCTAACAATGAAACCATATATAGTATATTGTGCTAGAATATCCTAAAAATATACCCCATGAAATGTTTTATCAGGGTTACCTCAGGGAAATTTCATGGCTTCACAGTATGCCATCATGGCATCAAAGTTGACTATAAAAATAAAAAAATTATCCTTAATATTTCACCTCTTAAAAAACTAAAATAATTGATAATACTTTAAGGAAAAATGTATTACATTCATAATTGTATAACCAAACTTATAGGAAATTTTTTTCCATTCAATAGTTAGATGAAAAATGGGGTTATATATTAATGGACTATTTATAGTCCAAAAGTATTCAACAATGTTAAAATATATCTTTTGAGCTCACTGGTTCTAAAAATTACGGTTAAAGGTAGTTCACTCAATTTTTATGTGAAAAAAAATAGAAATCACTAACTGCCTTCCTCACACACAAAAAATGATGTAAATAGTGAAAAAAACATTTATTACCTCATCCAAATCATGCTTGATTTTGAGACCTGTTATTCAGATATTGAGAAGAGTTGTCTAGAAGTAATCTTTATAGAACATAATTTGAGGATTTACATGCAACATAATAAGGTCCATTTGTTCTCCCATAGAAACCTACCTAAATATATTCTCATTTATCCATTATTGAGAAAATTTCTATCATGATGGTAATTCATCATATAGCAGTTTTACATTTATTTCATGCCTCAAAAGGTAGTCAAAGTCTACGCATCTAGAATACATCCTTTCTGAACATCCCTTGCAAAAACTGGCATCCTTGAATACTAAATTACCTAATGAATAGATCTTCTCAATCCAATAGTACCCCTAGATAAGGTAGAAATATTTTTATGGTTCATTTTGAAGAATAATAGGTAAAATTATAGAATAATCCAAGATCAAAATTGTTTTATTAGGATTCATGCTCATTTAACCAATTATGGCAGTTCTACTCTATTCCTTCCTGCTATCAGAAGGGTGTGAAAAGAATAAAGAAAAATATCATCCCCTCATCAGAAGGCTATAGATGAAACTTCAGGTACCAGTAAATCACTAGAAGATAAAGGGAGATTCAGAATCAAGTGGGTCAATATGGATTATTCCATTAGAAAAGAATATTATCTCCCCCTTCGTGACTATGACCAAGGATTGATGGAAGAATTCCGTGTAAAAATTACATTGGTTCACATCACACCATATAACAATATCCAAGAGGATGGACTATAAAATTAAACTACATATTTGGAATATCTAGACTAGGACAAAATAGTCATCAACATCACACACTGACGAATGGTGGGGCCTTTTGTTCGCAACAACATGGAGGAGATCAATGTGGTTAATCCCTTCCCTTAACTAAAGGGTGATACAACCAGTTTAATTAAACCCATTGTGTACTACTTTAAAAATTAATTACTCACATCCGAAAAGGCTAGGAAAGATAGAATTTGATGATGAGAAATTAACTTTGTTCTTTTTGAGGGCACAAATCACTAGAAGGCCCCATATAAGCCGGGCCTTGATGGGGTCCTTCTCAGGATCATTCAGAGGGAAGATACCACTTATATCATAAAATAAGTGCATACTAGAGCCTAAGACACCCACAAGTATTGGTTCATGATTTATAAAAAAATTTAGAGGCATGGGTACTATTATCCCACAATGACGCGGAATTTCAAAAAATTTACCAACAATATCCATTCCTTCTAGGTACATTCCATTTTAATTCATCAACCCATGGAATTGATTCACACTATGAAATACCCATGTCCATGTTCCATATAGGTAATGGATGTCAAGGAACCATATCCTTATTCCACATCCAAGCAGTTCATGTACATTCTCACTAAAACCAACTTTTTCTCCACGTGAGCTGAAGTTGTACCCCTCCACAATGTTGGGGCTAAGATTATTTTCAGTTTCATAAAAGTGATTATCGTCACTAGACTTTGTATCCCATACAAGGTACTAAAGGATAATGGAACCAAAATTTTCTTATATGAGTTGGGAAGGCCGTATTGGGAGTATAACATCAAGTCAAACCATTTATCTCTCTAACTTGTAGTGGTTAATGGGTAGATAGAGACCTTCAACAAGACCTTATCAGATATACTCCAAATGATGGTAGATATGGATAAAAGGTCTTGTTTTGATAACATCTTTCATACCTTGTGGTATTTCTAGATTATAACCCACACCACCATACAAGATACACAATAATCATTGGTATATGGGATATAGGTGGTCCTTCCCAATGTGGTTCAAATTCCCTCTTTTCGTGTTTCTATTTTTTGTGTAGTTATCTACAGAAGAGAAATCCAAAAAGTAGCTAGATGAATTGTAATGACTGTATGAAAAAATATTGGATACCATACATCACTTGTAAGTAAAAAAACAAAATTTCACAAGATTTTAACAAGGAGGTTTGTCTCATCTCATTCCTCCAAGGAGAACCAGTACTGACCCTTCAGAGTCTGATGACACTTGGAAGAAAACCTCCAAATCTTGATCCTAAGTGAGAGGGAACTTATGAGATATGATAAGTCCCAATCTAATTGTGATTATTTGTTGATATAAATTAATGGATAACCTATTATATCCCCTACCAATGTAATATTTCTCAAGAAATACTTTTTGTAATCAGAAACATTAATCTAGGATGTAGAACATTAAACTACTTAGAATATTTTCCTCACTAAACGATGTTAAAATACACCTCTAGGTCCATAAATAATGACACCATATTTAGAACTTTATGTTAATGTGTAGTCTTACCTTATATTCTAACCATTTGATTTCTTGTGAAACTATCTTAGGAAGCCTCATGTCACAAACATAGAATGCCTCTCATATGATGATTTTCCAAATTCCTAGATAGCACTTATTGAATTTCATAGATTTTCCTTCACATCAGGTAACCTAACATCCTAGTCACAAGAAAATAAACATCATGAAAATGTTTTTGGCACGTGATGTGAAACCACATGGTCCTCTTCCATGTTACATGATAAAAAACTATGTAAAATTCGTACTTGTGCTTAAATAGGCCATAATTCTTGGTGGTAGTCTCCCAAAACACCTCCACTCAAGAACAACATATATCTTTATTCCATCCCTCATAGGATATATAGTAAAAACCAGATCTCTGGTCACAGATCCATCCACAACATAAAAATGTACCGCCTCCCTATGTACAAATCATACATATTGGGAGCTGCAATTCAGAACTACACATGCCCTGATTCTTGTACACACAAGATTTGCAGTGAAGCTCAAAAAAATTTCCTAACCCAAAAACAAAGTCACAATAAAACATTCCATTACCTACATATGATATCAATCTATGTAATGAACTTAAAACTTCATGGAAAATGTCGGTCTTAATGCTTCTTGTGTGTTCAGAAACATTATTTCCATATAACATACTCTTTGTTATGAGAAATTTCGAGTCTCTATAATCATTCATTAACCATCAGGAATGGAATTTCATATTCCTTGGAAAATATTTGATTGACTATGCCTTGATATTCCATAGTATGTATTTTTATGAGTCACCTACAAAAATGGAATGTCAACTAGAGGAAAATTCATCATCATGAGAGACCTCTTCTATCTATATAATCCCCTAGTAACATCATTCTGTAAAATTCTTTTCGAACATAGTCCATGGTCGTTCTTTGTTTTTTTTTCATTTCATTTCTCCAGATCTGGTAACCCAAAATATCATGGTTTATAATTTCCCTCTTCACATCTGAGGCATGTCAGAACATCTTGGCCCATATGCCTTTTATCAATTATTGTTTCCATGGTGTATGGTTCTAGTTGTATGAACCAAAACTAAAAGACACCTTAATGATTTACACATGAAATTAAATGACATGATTTCAGATAACTATGAATGGCTTGATTCTCATTCCCATGAAATACATAAAAATGCCCAAAACCTGTATCTCAGTCTGGCCACGAAAAGATCAAAATTTTCCTATCCTTCATTTTAATCACCTTTTTGTGTTTAAAGAACCCTTTTTCACTTTTTATTTACCACACGGAGCATAGATCACAAAGTATTATGATTTTTTTTGTATTGGATTTCCTGTATGATCAAGGCATATCATTCCACGTTAGACTTAGAATAGTCAAGGATGCAAGACATTAAAAGGGACAAAAGACGGCTTTAATACATGCTATTAAACTACATGGTTAATTTATCTTTCATGACATAAGTACATTAAATGTTATGGCCCTCCCCTGAAGAGAACCACTATAATTGGTGCTGGTCTCTCGCCACTCCACCATTCAATAACTATATGTGTCTTGATTGTCACTTTGATTAGATATGTAGTGATGACCAGATTCTATGTCTTATTCTTTTCTAAAATTGAAAATAAAATACACTTTTCCTATGTATGGTTTTGACTAGTTTTGGGAAACATTTCAACCCATTCATGGTAATTTTAGTAGGGAATAATCCATCCATATTCAGGAACATTCCATTAACAAACAAGATTTTTTGACCAAAGAATTTTGAATCTCCACAATCCTTCTTCATAAATAATTAATTGAATTTCAGTTTCTTAGGGACATCACTATTAGACTATGAATTGATATGAACCATGTTTTCTTTGCATAATTCCCACACAAAAAAGGGCATGTCAACAAAAGGCACATTCATCCTCACGATATAACTCTTCTATCTCTGTAATCCCCAACTACATCATATGGGAAACCACTTTTCAAACAGGCTATATGGTTACTCCTTTCATAATTGTCCCACATCCTGATTTGGACTTTAAAATCAAAAAATCATGGCTTAAAATTTCCCATTATATTTCGGAAGAATGTTGAGACATTCCCAACCATCCATACATACTCATTTAATCATTCCATAACCCATATTCAATGTTGTTTGGCCTAAAAAACCAGTAATTAGTCTAACAATACCCTAAACATGAAAATTTAAAGTATTATACTATTCCCATTTTTTCATAAATTTAATATAATAATACATGGAAACTATGACAATAAAATAATTCCAAGTCAAGTATTTCTATTAAAATTTCAAGATAAATATATAACAATGAGACAGATGATCAAGAGCCTCAATATTTACATTATATGGAAATATTTTGGAAGAACATCCACATCACAGAGTCTCACCTTAACATTTTTGGGCAATGAGATGAAAATAACGTAGTTATAATGGAATTTGAAGTCCATTATTTAACAAATTCTTCAATTCCTAATGGGATCCTTGAAGGTCCTACACAAAATTAGTTCTCTAACCCACCTCATATTTAACTAATGGATGAATTTGTTAAATGAATGTCTTTAGTTCCTGGATCATTGGTTTGAGGGATTATAGTCCCATATTTTTTATTAGCATCTTCTCCTTTATCCAACATACATGAGTCACATATTCTCATGGCTAGGAAATCTTTGAAAGCATCCATTCCTAAAATAGTGCCTCTTCTACAACTATGTAATGTAGCTCAAAAGTAGTATCCTTTAATGCATTAATATGATTATTAGAATGATTAAAATGGATCAGATCTATTTAATGAGTGGAAACTCATCCTGATTGATGAAAACTTATTAGATATGTGCATGTAAATTCCAGTAATCAAACCCACCTACACCTAGTCCATAGAATATTATATAAAGGTTGTTTATCTTATCATTAATAATTTTAAAATGAGTCTTCATAGTGATAGTGTAAATTTTGGGCCGAGCCCATTTTTGCACAGCCAGACCTTTGATGACAGCACTAGGATCCAGAACCTATTCACCTACAACTATGAGAATATAATCCTAGAACGCATCCTCTATATATGGATTCACCCAAAATTAAAACACCTTAGTGCGAAATTCCTCCATCTCTACCTCATATTTAATATTAGGAACTGAGATGACCTGTTTGACATCAATCAGTGGAATTCCTAATACCAATCATCCAAGACTAGTGTTGGCCAGACTACTAATAGTTATAGTGAGAAATGTAGGGTCCTCACTACTCCCAATAAAAGGAGAACTTCAAGTTAAAATTACCTCATAATTAATATAAGGTTGGGATTAATTGATTTTTTCTTTAGAAGTTGGCGAAGATGGTGCAATATGAAAAGAACTAGGAGAGGCCAGCAGTTTATGCACCATTGGACTAGCTCCCTTGGCACCCCATTAGGATAGTATTCCACCCATATTTTGGAATAACACTGTGAAAATTTAGTAAGAGTTTTTATGAGAGGTAAATAAATTTCCATGATAGAATAATCATGCATCATCATCAACCATAGTTGGTGGGGGATGACCGGGGTAATTCCTTTTTAATCATGAAACAGGGTAAAGATGCAACCTATTGCAGAATTCCTAATTTTCATGAAAACCTATATAATGAATACATACTGAAAATGGGAACCTATCTACTTGAGATTTCTTAATACCATATCATAATTATATGATGTTGGAGAATTCTTCCAAATAATCTCCCATGTTATCTTCTACCAATCCAGAAGGTTAGATATAAGGAATGATAATAAAGATGTAAAAATCATTTTTCAACTCAAAATAATTTTCAATGCTCAGGGATTTCTGGAAAATAGTAGTGAAAATGAGAAGCACAGAGCAAAAGACTGAATAAGGGATTGTTGTTCTATACCTATATTCATAATATTGAAAGTGTTCTGCAACCCAACCATATAAAAAATTAAATGGTATTCAAATTTGGTTGGGGATCTCTGCTCTTATATATGACCCAACTACTCAAAAGTACGATTGATGGTGGGAGTATCTCAGTTGATAGGTTGTCCCTCCACTAATGTGGACACCATCATTAAGGTGCACACTTGTACAAGCATGGTCATCACCAAGGGGGGGAAGAACCATCCAATAAAAAATATGGAGAAAAATCCTTCAAACCAAATTCTATTGATATTTATGGCCATATCTTATAGCCCTAGGTGTTGTGTTATCCTACCTAAAGGGTGGCCCAATATGAACCCCAAACACCTTATGATTGCTGAGTTGGGTGGAACATGGAGCACAGAACCTTCATCCATTCACCAGTGTCTTGAAAAAATAGCTTTATCCAATCGCTAAATAGAATAATTGAATGATCATTACGGAACTAACCAAGTTACTTATCTACCATAACCAATAATTCCATTTCTAATGGAGAAGCATGTTTGATATCATCATAGGTGTTAGCTATAGGACGTAATTCATAAAAAATGTATCTAAGAATAGAAATTCCTCTAAATTTGTTGATATCCCATAGGCTGATCCAAACTTTTCCATGTGGTAAATGGAAGGTCTTGGGGTCCAAACACCAAAAAATAATCAATTCATGTAAAATACATGTTGGGGAATACACCATAAACTAGTAAGTCCATGTTTCTTGATATAACAAATGACCTCCAAAGGTTTTGGAAATTCCATGCTATTATAAAAGACCTAGAATTCCCTGGCCCATTCATTAGATGAACTCCCTTAAGACCACAAGTCCCACTTAAGGATCCAACCTTAATTGGGATCACATCTTGAGAGGTTGATAATGGAGATATAATCTTGAATCACATACTGAGAAGATATTTTATGATTATGTTAGTTTCTTTGTTTCCATGAGGATCTATTTATAATGAAAACCACATATTGGATCCACATAGAAATAATGTTTCATGTGTCAGAAATGTTTAACTGAAGATGACCTGAGGACACCTCAAACCAAGTTGTTTGAGAATAACAATCAGCCGAAAGAATGGTATAATTTTCTTGAAGTCTAAATTTATATAGTTTTATTTTGTTTGATAATTAATAATATAGGATCTCTAGTGAAATGATACTCTTCATAATATCATCTTATAGAAAAATTGGTATTTTTAAGAACATTTTCAATATTATTCATAATATAAGTTCTTCTCTAATTCATGACCATGAAATTTTTCATGGAATCCATATCTTTTAAAAAAATATTTATTTTATCTCTATAGAAAGATTAGTGAAAACATATCAGATTGGTTAAAATATAAAAAGTATGGTAAACCTCATATCATGCTATGAAGATTGAAAATCACATGGACTATGAAGTGTTATGGCCATAAATAACCAATGTCTTTATGATGAAAGCCCTATTTCCATATAGAAAACTGTATTCCAAAATTCCTCAAATTCAGTTTTCAGAAATACTGTTCATGGGTGGCGACATTTGAGTACACATATATTATTTTTGAAAAGGATAATACTATGTGAGAGCATTATGATAGGATTGTTTTACAAATCCTTAATCAGGAATGAGCCCTCATCCCCCTTTTATAGGTGTGAACCCTATTAGGGGTCCTCGTGAATACAAAAAAGTTATTCAAATAGCATCAAATTCTTCCTCGAAATCAACTTCTCATCTTCCCGATCAGAGCCAATTCTCATTGGGTCATTTTTTGGGTCCAATAAAAATATCATTGAATGTGAGAAGGGATTCATGGATTTGGTAAGAGTAGAATATGACTAGAATAAATATTTAAAATCATAAAATGTACTAATTCAAAATAATGGTTTATTTATATATAGGAATTCTATTTGCGTACCACTACTCCATGTGGAATCCCACAAATGATTTCATTTGTGGGTCATGATGGAATTTATTGCACCAAAAAATAGTCTCCGGGGTTTTGAATTTTTTTCCAGACCTATAAATGAAAATAATTTTTAGGGTTGTGATGGTTATTTTTATCTCCAGCAAATAAAAATAATTTACAAGGTTGTGATGGTCTTTTTTGGCTCCCAAAAATGAAAATTGTTTATGGGGTCATCTATTTTTTTGTCTCCCAAAAATGAAAAAACATTTAAGGGAATGTGATATCATTTTTGGGACAGTGTAAAAGAATATTACCATGTTTGATGTGGATGTTTGACTATCCTAGATGGTGGTTATATTCGTATCTCTATAAATACCCCATAGGGAGAGTTGAAATAAAGGGTATGAAAACAAATAGAAAAGTTTAATGAGAATTCAATTATCAGTTGGTAAACATGACCCATAATTCTATGTTATAAAGGGAAATCACCCTACCATAATCATACCAAAATTAATTTTTAGATATCATTCCATAAACCCTATGTGGGTGGACTCTTTAAGGGATATCATACCACATGGAAAAATGCTATGTGGAGGTAACCTCACCCCATGTAGCAAAATGATATGTGGGAGGAACCCTTTCCCATGTAGAAAAATTATAAAAAAGAGGGAACCCCATCCCATGTTTCAAAACACTACATGGAGGGAACCTAATCCCTTATAGTGAAGAGCAATATGGAGGGATCCCCATATCGTGTATCAAAGTACTTTGTGAAATGGGGCTACTTTGGGTGCTTTACTATCCATCACTCATTACTTTTCTCTACTATAGTATTCATCACCACCTCGGACCGTCAACAAACTGTCCTAATGGACTTCTCCATCATCCTATTTTCAATGAATATCTATGTACTAAATCATCCCCCTTTCAAGGTATTAGATATAGGTATGAGCCCATAAAAAGATTTTGGTGGTAGGGTTTCTCCCGCCGCTGCCTTCATCCTCCCCATGGTGGATCTACTGTGAACTCTTTTGGAGTTCTCTGTTTCACGTTGGCAGCTCACCATCCTGCTATGGTTTCAAGATCAAAATCTGTGGCGCTTCGGTTCATGATACTTGGGCGTAAGACCGGCATACAAAGAGGTAGCTTTGTTTGTTGGCTCACTCTTTGGAGCGTTCGTGGGATCATGATTTCTGATGGCGTGATGTCATCCTAGTTTGTCGAAGCTTGAGGGATGTTGTCATGATACGAAGGATTTTATGATTCGAAGGCTCGTGGTGCTCTTCTTCGGTCGGGATCTTCGTGGCCATGAGATATGTTAGGTTGATCTATTGTTTCCGGGCTTGGTGATGGGTTATCTCTCTTGAATTTTTTCTTCTTTCTCATTTTTGGATTCACCTATTGTTGTTGATTCGATTTTTGCGGTTTTGTGTTGGTTTGATTTGGATGAATCTCTCGGGGAATCTCATTGTTTTGTGTTGTGAGACAGTTGTATATGCTCCTCCGACCTACTAGGATTGATGATTTTCTTTCTGTCCCTGCATTTTGGATTTGGTCTTGCTCATTCTGAATCTGTTTTCCTGGGATTTTCTCTTTGGAAGTACTTGTGATTGATTGTTGTGGGAAGAACTCGTGATGGAAGGGGATTGGTGGTGACGTATGGTTTTTCTGTTATCGATAATCATTATGGTAAATGATGTTGGCTTCTGAAGACGTCGACGGTGGATTGCGGTGATGCTGAATTCGGTGGGTCTCACCGGTGTGGGGGAGTCTAAAGGATACATTTGACGTGATAGGCGTACGACCCGAGGCAGGCGTGTGACTCAAGATTCTTGGAAACCGAGATGGTTGAAGATGTTTTCTTAATGTTGGAATTTGAAATTGAATTTTGTGGACTCTTGCGCAGCTTTTGTTTGAAATGTAAGGTTTCCCACTAATACTAAAGCAGATTTTTGAAAATGGAAAAATTGATTTGATGGTCAAGGTATTAGATAAATTCCTCCCCCAAATCCACCAATTACGTGTGGTTTCAGTATAGGGAACACCATCGTTCCCTCTCGATCATACATTCTTGTGGTAAATGAGGTCATATTGGTGACATACATAAAAATTTGGGCCCTCAGAGTGTTCTTGATTATAAATTTATATGGTAATGAGGACCCCATCTAGGGAAGAAGTTCCAAGGTAATCCCCATTTTAGAAAACGAGGAGGTGGATCACACTTTACTTTCCCTTTGATGAAGGCTAGTGTTGGATCCTTCTATCATACTTTATTAAATTGGTATAAGGGAATCACTTTGGGAGTAAACCCCTAACCTTTCATGTAAGAGGTCACACCCCTCCTCCTCTTCCTAATCAAGCAATAAAATGGGCCTCCTCTATTGGTGCAAGACCAAATGTTTTGAACTGTAAGGGGTTTGATTATCATTAAAACACGATACATAGGAAGACTTTGCCTGGTTCAAACTCATCACCCCAAATTCACCATAATATCCTGTGGGCCATATCCTCAATAGGGTTATATCCATCTCAGATATCCATATTCATTTATATCCCCTTTTATCAACATAATTATTGTGTTATATTCCTATAAATATCATTTCCCTACAAGGGAGACTACATCCCTTCTAAATCTGTAGGGCCTCTTTGGTGTAAGTCTAACACCAACCTTTATTAGACATCATTCTCCAAGATGTCATTGATGCATGATGTTAAACTAGATGGTTTTTTCATTATTTCATGACCTTAAAATGGTATGATGTGTCCCCTTATGATGCACATAACTTTGTTTTTTTTATTCCTTTCATGATAATATATAGGATGCCCATTTCTTCAGGCCAATCCTGCCATCAAAACAACTTTAGTCTCCATGGATAATGCTAAATTTCAGATCACCCCACCACATGGATTAAAACAAGAATCATAATATGAAATGAAAAATTAATATCTAATCATTCCATGAAGGGGTACCATCAATGGAGAATCTCAGATACATTCATATGTATCCATCGATATGGATCCTGGGATACATACAGATGATTGTAAAATTAATACATGTTAATGATTGATTGTTAATTTATTGGATACCTATTATATATTTTTGATTTAATAAAGGATTCAAGAACATTTATTATAAAAAATCTATAAAAGAGTCCTGGAGTATGTAATAATTCCCCCCAAAAGTTATTGATGATCATTACCACTCATCCTCTCAAACAATGTTATTTTTGAAGTGTCATTGGGCATGTTCCCTAATGAATACCTTCCTTTGGAAAGATGGTCCATGAGTCATTGTAGATATGAGAGCCATTGGGTGTTTCTAGTTACATTAACAAATCCTTTTTGAAACCAACTCATTGAAAACAGGCATGAAACACCACCAAATAGTATAAGAAACAAGATAAAATTCTATATTATCAACACACAAGAGGGAAAAATTACTAGAATTGTAAAGGTAAAACAATACCCAAACAATACATTACTAAAAGGAAAAAAAATTGTAAGCAAAAAACTCATACATATCCTATGTAATAAGGGGATAACATCTACCCCAATAATTTCCATTACTCTAGGTACAAAGGATCAAGAACATCCACCACCTCCAAGTATCTCTTTCGCTTTTCCTATTCCTAGAAAAAAGATAATCTACAACGAACCAAATGTAATGGTATGGTGTGAGGTAAATAACCCAACATGGTATCATTTAGTTTTCCATAATAAATTAAATAAAAATTATAATAATTATTATTTCAATTTAATTAAGAAGAATAATGGAATAGAATTTATATATTCTCAATAGAACATGCTTTCACAATAAAAAAGAATATAGTTATATCAAAACAACTAAATGAAAATTTTATATAAAACATTAATATAAAGTAGTTTCCAAGGATAAAATAGGTTAATAAAAATTAAATTTAATCATTAAATCAAACATCTCATAGAACCATGTAATAACTCAGATATTTGTTAGTTTTCTTGAAATTGGATACTCACACTACTAAATCTGTGATCTCATCTCAATGTGTACACATGTCTCTCAGATCTGGCTATCAGTATTGAACTCCTTATTGTGAAAGTCATACATCAGTAATTTTATGACCTTGCTAACATCATCAATCCATTTCTAGGGGTTATATCCTTGAGTTCTTGTCCATATTACCCAATAAAAATCCAAGATCACATGTGCTTCAGTTAATGAATCAATCATTCATGGGAAAATAAATCATTCCAAATAAATTCAAAATATAATTTCTCATATTTTAGTTTTCAACACGCCTTTATCATTTCAGTACTAGATAATAAGTTTTTATCAATTCACGCCTTCTAAAATTCATCTTTCAATTTAATCCATTTATCTCAAATTTCATCATTAAATCATTTTATCAAATCAATTTTCAAATCAATAAATAATATTTTCTCAAATCCAACCAAAAATTTCATTTCCATTGAAATGGGAGGTTTCTCAATATTTTCATTCCCTTCTCAAAATAAAATATCAATCATCCAAAATCTCGGTTTTTAAATCCATTAAAAACTAATTCAATTCAATAAACCAATTCAGGGTTTCAATTGTAGGGTGAAGGCTTTTTGAAGCTCCTACTATTAATCAATGATCATATAAACACCTATAATGGGAAACACCAATGAAAAATGAAGGTGGAGGAGATCAGAAAGTAAATCCGAGATCAATATTCATCAAGATCAGACTCTGTTGAAATCAACAATAATGAGATCATATCGTTGTTAGAGAAGTGAAGTAGAGAGAAGGAGAAAAACATAGTGAGGAACCCCACTGGAGATCATAAACCAAAACAAGATGTCTAAAAGGTAAGGAATATATGAAAATCACTTAGTATTATACTATGTTTTTTAGGGAGGATTTTTCATAAAAAATGGTTTTATTCTACAGTTCATATTAATAATACAAATTGGGGATTGTCTAGTGTTATTCTTTATCAATGATCAAAAAATGAACTGATGAGGAGGGTTCTTTATTTATGCTAAAAAATAACTGATAAAGGGATCCAGTAATCATCGCTAATAATAATAACTAATAAAGGGGGACTTTATTTGTGCTAATAAGATATAATGATAAAGGAGGTTCTTTATCAATGTTTTTTTCTAGCGCTGATATGGGTATATTTAATTAAAATATTATATACCATTTAAAATTATATATTAATACATAAGTATATTTATATTG
The DNA here is from genome assembly GCA_963277665.1 of Viscum album. NCBI lineage: Eukaryota > Viridiplantae > Streptophyta > Magnoliopsida > Santalales > Viscaceae > Viscum > Viscum album. Next base: position 2,049,896,286 of record OY728119.1, read on the forward strand.
ATATAAATGTATTCAATTTTATGAAATATGATTTATATATAATAAAATTCACATTTACACTAAATATATAAAATATTTAGTGAAAATTGAATATAAAAGAATTAAAAAATAATTTTAATTAATAATTTTTTAACTATTATAGTTAAATAGTAATTTAATAATGAGTGGATGACATAAAAAATCAATAAACTATTTAATGATCTACGATAACATGAAAACATGGCTTAATCTTCAAGCAGTAATAACTTGTAATTCGGGTGTTTGTTTGAGCACTACCATAAATCACATCGAATCCTTTGATGATATCTATGTAGTGATTATTGGAGAGACACTAGTTATTGTATTTTTGAATTAAAAATCCCCAAAACTCCTCAAAAACTATGTTTTTAGTTTGCATAACATAATTTTTTAATATTCAGAAAACTTTAATCTTTTTTTAATAGTCTTATTTTACATATTTTGTGGAAACTGAAATTATTCTAAGGTAATATATTCATATAGATATTTTGGTATTTAGATTTTATCATTTTTTATATTTGAGATTAATATATAATTAAATATATGAATATTTTTTTATATTTACATATAATAAATAAATTTTACAATTAATAGTTTTAGAATATTTATCTAATAATGTATTTTAAATATATAAACCATGTAGAAATAAATATTTATTATTCAATTTATTTAAAAGAATCAATTTTATATTCCTTATAAAAAATGAATTAATATGTATATATATACTTATACAACTATTTTTTACATATAGAAAAGTGTTTATAAATATATATATATATATATATATATATATATATTTATATGCATACTCTAATATATGTAAAAAATATACACATATATATCCATATATATGTGTGAATATTTTTATGTGTATGTAAGAAATATGAATGTGTACGTGTCTGTGTGTGTAAATATGTGTGTATGTGTTTATGTATCAATATTGTGTATATACATCGTATATAATTGTATTTTTTAGATACTTCATTATCATTAAATCTAGTATATAAATGAATTTACAGTAAATATTTATAAATACATTATATAAAATTTATATCTAATTAGAAAATTACATGTAAATATGTATAAATATATATATATATAAATATATAGACATATAAATATATATGGAAGGTATAAAATTTATATCTCAAGATATATAAATTCATTTAAAACTAATTATATAAATCATATGAAATTAATTATTACCCATTTTATTAAAAAAATCTATAACCATTTTTATACATTTGAAAAATATATATATATACTTATACAACTGTATATGTGATTTTTATATATACATAAGTGTGTGTATTAATGAACATATATATATTTGTATTTATATTCTAATATATATAAATGAGTATTAAAATATAATATTTTTAAATAAATATAAGTGTGTGTGTGTGTAAAAAACTTCTAAATATATACCAATAAATCGAAATATTATAAAATATAAGGCAACACATCAATGTTGGAGTAGTATAGAAAATTGAAACGCTGAAGGGAGGTTGCAAGATCTTGTCCCAGTGTGAATAGTTATTTTGGGGAGCCATTATGGGGATGAGGTAGGGTGGGGGTGTTCATCAGTACTGACTATGGGTTAGTGGGTGTGAGATGGTATGTTGTGGAGTCGAAGGTGTTGAGAAAGGGGGTTGTGAGAAATATGAAAGGGGATTATTATAGTGTGTGAAGAATAAATTAATAGTGATAAAAAATACGGATAAAATATGACTTTATAAAAAAATTAGTAATGTTAAATCCATCCTTTATTAGAGATAAAAAGAAATGATAAATGAACCCTTTATCTGTGGCAAGAAAGCATGCATAATGACACCCTTTATCAGTTATGACAAAAGTGATGATAAAGGTTTCCTTTATGAACACTATTTTCTAGAATTTGTTGATCAACCATTAATCAATGCTTATTACTAGAGCTGATAAAGTTTATCTTTTTAACATCTCTTTCAATATCTATTCTTTTTAAGCACAGATAAAACCTTTTTAGTATTATTATAGTTTGAATCTATAGTAGTGTAAAAACTCACTGGGAACGAGGAATTAATTTCATGAATCCTCTATTAACAACATGAATATTCCAAGAGGCATATATGCTGACAAAGGAGTTGGATCATTTTAAAAATATCAATCCCACCATAAACACTTATTATCCCTATAAATACCCTAAAGAAGTTTCCATATTAATGAGATGAGCCCACTTATCACTAATAAATTCCTTAAACTCCCAAGTCTCGTGTGAATCAAAATAATTAAATCATAGAACATGGACCAAAGGTATCATATTCTAATGAAGAAATGTTGTCTCAGAATCCAAAATCCGAAATGGTTACTCAGTCATGGATAAATCTTGTGCAACATTAAGACTATCATGGGTAAAAAATTGATAAGGGTTATAATGATAATTTCTATGATTTGTTACATGAAACAAATTATGTATTGAAGTTAACTCTGGTGGAAGTTCCAAATTGTTGGCCATTTCCCCCACTCCCTCCACAATTTCAAAAGGACCTACAAACCATGGTGTAAGATTTCCATATTTTCCAATATGTCATTTACCCGACATAGGTGAAACCATCCAAAATATATGGTCACTAATATAAAACTAAAATAGTCACTAAAATTAATGGAATATTATTTATACCATCTTTGGGTCTTTACAATTAAATGATGGATCAAAAAAAGTCTTCAACCTCATCTATTTGACTAAACTCAACCCAACCAAGGATGTTTCACCAATATTCATCCAACTTAATGGAAATCTATAAATTTGGATATAAAAGTCATCAAAAGGATCAATTATGACATATAGATTGTAACTATTACTATAGGAACACTTAACCAGTCCCAAATGGTTTCCCCACGCTCCAAAAAAGTCTTGGATATAGGCATTAAGAATTTCCTCATGAATCTATAGAGATCATTCTATCTTGAAATAATTATTTGGATGCTATTTTATTATCAATCTAACTTAGGATCCCATTAGTAGGTTTAACAACAATATACATAGCTAGTGATCTCTCATCTCGTACATATCCACCAAAATCATCTCTTCATACAACAGAAAATCATTGTGGTTATAGATTTCACTATGCAATAGAAATTATGGAAATACCCCATCACATCCTTTCTCATAGGAAAAGGTACAAAAATATGGTTCCAAAAACATAGGATACCCTCTAAAGTGAAAGATCACTAAAAAATGATCTCCCTTCCTTAAAGAGTGTCCCTAATTCTATGGAATTTATCATCAAATTGATTATCTCGAACAATCATCTCAAGAAGAGGTTATGAAAACTTTAAACTTGCCAAAATAACCTCAAACTCATTTTTCCAAACTCCTAAATGAAACTGAGTAGTGAGATAAATCAGTTTCCACTCCTTTGATGATTTTTTCATGGTCTGGGTTAGAATTTTCAAGCTCATGGAATCAGCAATGAAAACACAATTTTTAGGGGTGTAGGAAATGTCAAAATGAAAAGACTTTAGGTACTCTACCCATTTCATTTGTTGGAGGTTTAGGTTTTTTTGGGGTGAAATATAACTCAGGATTTTGTTGTGAGAATAAATAGTAAAATTTCATCGAAAAGATAATGGCACCAAATCTTAAGATCATTCATCATAGTACGAGCTTAAGATCATGGGTTTGATAATTATTTTCATGTGTCCTAATATATCTGCAACCATAGGCTACCATGTGATCACCCTACATAAGGACACAACCCAAACCCAAACACGATGCATCAAAAAAGACCACATAACCATGGCCAGTCACTAGAAAAGTCAACACTAGTGAAGAAGTCAAAATATGTTTTATATGAACAAAATAACTCTAACATTTCCCATCCCAAATGAACATCACTCCTTTTGGAGGGACAATGATCATCGTAGAATCCAACTTTGATAAATCTAAACTAAATATGTGGTTATATCCTACCGAACCTAATAATATTTCAATCCCGAAAATATTATTCAATTACTCTCATGTTATAACAGATTTCACCTTATCATGGTCAATTGAAATACCATGTTCTGAGACTATGTATCCCTAGAACATCACATCGCAAATAAAAAAAATATATTTATTAAAAATAAAAAAATGAAATGATTTCTCAATATATCCATAATTTTTCTCAAATGAATCACATAATCCTCCTCAGTTCAATATTAAACTATGATTTCATCTACTAAATACAACCATGAACAACTCAAGGTACTCAAGAAATATCGTATTCAGTAATGATATAAAACCGGCAGAATAATTGGTTAGACAAAAGGACATGACAAGATACTCATAATGTCCATACATACTCTTGAATGTGGGATTTTAAATGTCATATTCATTATTTCTTAACTGGTTATATCCCCATCAATGATAGATCTTCGAGAACGACTTATCCCAAATTAAACAGGTTAGACAAACAAGTGATCTATGGTAACAGATACTTTTTTTCATCATAACTCGATTTATTTTTCCATAATAAACACATAGGAAAAGTGTTGCATTAGATTTCTTCACAAAACAAATAGTTTCTTCCTATGGTTACACACTACATCACATGAAATATTTTTCCAAAAAATCATCCATCTAATATTTCAAATCTTTCAACTCCAGAGGTGGTATATAGTAATAAGGAATATAAATTGGTTGAGTACAATGTACTAAATCAAAAGAAAACTCCACCAATATTACCAATTTTAATCTAGAGAATTCGAAAAGAAAAACATTGTGAAACTCTAAAAAAACAAAAGGGAGACTATCACTCAAATATTCTGACTCTATGTCAAAAGTAAACACCAATATCACCCTTCCCAAATATAGAAAATAAGGTTTGACTCTACTCAACCATGGATATAATTCTCCTTGAAATAAACATCACACCCCTTAAAGGCGTGATATAGGAGACATTTTAAATATAATATTAAATATTGTCCATGTTAGAAATAACCTAATACTTATAAAAAATGGAATCAATTTGTTTTATGTTGGGAGATATAAAATTACACGTAAGAGTAATCAGTATTAAAGATAAAACACAAGTAGGATATTGAAGAACATTCTCTCTCTTTGATCTCAGTGACATGATAATATCGGTCACATAAGATAAGATCTTTATTAGAATATTTAATAATTTCAAAAAATGGTTTGATATAAACATGTGAGATAAATCATTGTTAAATAATATAGTCAATAAAGATGAATATATAGTGATGGTACCACGTACATTCACCAGACCCACATCAGTTTCCTTTGGAGACTCTTAAATTGAGTGAAGATGCTTCATTCTAGATTCCAATGTCTATAAAATCTCAGTTATTAAATAATAAGATTGATCTATACTACCTTTTGGTGATGATTCATATGTACCAGTGTGTAGATTAGAAAATATATAGCATAACATGTAACAGTGTCATGAATGACCATAAGAAATATAGATCTTCGGTGCCTAAAAACAAACCTGCTTCAAACTACCAGCCTTGAAAAGATGAATCCAAATCAAAGGGCCTTTTCCTAGTGCTATTGGATGTATAGATGATGCCTTCTATTTTGATCCACCATGAGACCCATCATACATTCTATTTACATTAAAATAACTAAAAAAACTACCCTTGGGAGAAAAATGAACTCATTTCTGTCCCGAATTACCTACTAGGTCAAGCTTAACCATCAATGAATTATCTAGTACATCATTATAATAAGTTAGATTTATCAGGAAAATATGTGATTGGATATCATTTTTAATACCCCTACTGACCCATTGATCCCTTATCTTTTAAATAGATACAACCTCTAGAAATAATTGAATAATCTTTGTAAACTAGTTTTCATACTATGTCATGGTCAGGTCACCCTTCTAGAGGTCGATTAACTCCATTTATTTTTCCAAAACTATAGATTCTAGTTATAGCTGATAATTGAAAAATAATTCTAAAGTATTTCCACTCTAAACCCTCATGCTTCTTCCCCATTACTATTGTATCACACCATCTCCTACTAAGTCTCTCAAGATTAAAGGGGTTACATTTCACCTTTATAACTTTTGTGTTTTCCATGAACTCAAAAAATAATTCAATATTTTTTAACCAATCCTAATCCTCTTGAGGATAATTCAAACCTCATAAATCTAGATGTTTCTGATGAATAAACTCTTCATCACAATCTCTGGATTCATCCCTTCAAGGTTCCACTATCAGGGAATGAGTGAGAACCAATGTAAATACTTATCCAATAGTTTGGATATCATGAACCACCATCTCGACAAGATTATATTAAGCAATTGTATTCTTATACTATAGTCCACCAACATCTTCCTGATGTGTAATATTCAAACATGTTCTCATTGGAATTATTTTATATATCAACAACAAAGAAAACCAAAAACATTAGAATCGATAAATTGATCAATCACTCAAACAAGATATAAAAAAATATAAATTACATCAATTATAATTCATGATTGGGATTTCAACATACTCAAATCAAAAGTAGTTAATAGTCTTAAAATCAAATCAAATTATTCCTGAAATTCACTTTCCCCAAACACTCATAGTGACTTAAGGATCATCACTACACGTGTTGTCTAGGAACTCACTCACAATTTCCTCCTTAGCCTCATCAATTCTACCTCCTTTATATAAGGATAACTAAGACTACATGACAAAATCAATGGAAGATGCATTAATCTAACCTTCCATTGATACCATTTTTTATTGAACCATCTTGGATATCCTAGTATGCTAATTAACAGGCCAGTATTGACATAGCTCGAAGGGAATTCCAAATCCCCGTGGGTTGGATATTATCACCTGACATCATAAAATAATAACGAGGGAATGATATTCCCACACAATATAAAGAATAAAAAAGATACAAGTAAGTATTTTAGACACTCTGAAGGGATAAAGTACCAAAATCAAACAAGTGAAATAATACCCAAATATTACATCATCAAATGTCACCCTAACTACAAAGGTAAAAGCTCAGACATATCACATGTAATAGGTGGATCACATCTCCACAAGTCACCATCATCAATACATGTCCCATGGATCATGAACATCCACCACATACATTGGGTTCTTTCCTTTTGTTTGAAACTAGAATAAGATTATATTAAAATGCCTAAAGGACAATATTGGTTTGAGGTGAAAACCCCATGATGGTATCACCATGTGTTCTCTAATTAACTCCATAAAAATTAAACCAATTTGGATTTAAATTTAAGTAAAACAATTCATGTAATAAATTTTAGATATTTACTATAAAACATGTTTTCATAATCAATAACATGGTAGATATATCAAAATAGGATTAAATGAAAATTTTATATAAAAATTTTATATAAATTTGTTGTCATAAACAAAACAGTTCAATAATTAATAGAATGTAATTATTAAAAAAACAACTCATAGCACTATGTAATAAGCTTTATGGTACATTAGTTTCCATTAGAATAACCCCCACACTATATAATCAGTGATATAAACTCAATGTGTGAATGTATCTCTTATCATAGTTCTTCAGGACTCAACTCCCCATTAGGTAAATAATTCCATAGTAAGTTTATGTTAGTGTTGTCATCATCAATCCATTTATACGGGGAAATATCCTACAATTTTGGTCTTAATTACCCACTAATTACCTAGGATCACATGTGTGTTTGTTAATAAATCAATCAATCATAGGAAAATTAATCATTTAAAGTCTACACAAAATAAAATTTCCTCAATTTCAGTTTTTAAAATGTTGTTCTCATTTTAAAAAAAAGCCATATGTTTTCATAAATTCGTGAATTTTCAAATAATATTTTTGTATAATCTATCAATATCAATGTTTGACATCAAATAATTTTATCAAATAAATTTCAAAATCAAGCCATAAAAGTTTCCCAAATCCACCCAATAATTTCAATTCCATTAAAATTGGGAGTTTTTCAAATTTCCATAACCTTTTCAAAGTCAAACATAAATCATCTCAAATCCAAGTTTTTAAATAATTTTAAAACTCATTTCAAATAAATCATGTAATTAAGGTTACCAATTTTAAGGTAAAGTCTTATAGAACCATATACCTTTAATCAGTGACCAAATCAACACCTACAATGGGAAACTCCCAAGAAGAATAAAGGTAAAAGAGATCAAAAAGGAAATAAAATATCATGATTTATCAAGTTTAGTTTTTTATTAATTTATAAATCATGTGAGCATACCACTCTTATATAATAGTAACAAGAAGAAGGATAAAATCATATAGATGAAACTAACTAAAGATCAGACACATCACCAAAATGTGTAGAAGGAAAGGAATCACCCAACAATCACTTGGTGTAGCCCTAAGGCTTGAGGGAAGAGGCTTCACAAAAAAACCATTTTCAATATATAGCATATAAAAACTCATTGTACATGAGGAATTCAAATAATGATTCCTCTATTCACGATGTGAATATCCCGAGTAGTGTCTGGGACAAAAAATGGAATCACCTCGAGTTAGAAATCCAAAACCCAACTAATTATCAACATGAAAAAAAATCTAGTCCAGAATATAATTCATTTCATAAATCTATTTCATGTCTTATATCAAGAGATAGATTCACATTGTGAATTAAACTCACAATAGGAATCTATCATACAGATATTACACAACTAGTTCATGCAAAAAACATAAAAAAGGTCTCCAAATCAACCTATACCCAAAGATAACCCTCTAAAACATTGACACATTTATACCCATACTCCATTAATTAAAAAAACACACATACCTAAACTTTATATCAAAATAATGGTAAATAAATACCGAAAATAAGGTAATGGGATGTTATAGTCACTCTACACCAAGATGAAGTATATCTAAAGGGTTTTGGGAAGATACACTATCAATAAAAGGGAAACCCCCACATCATATCCTTTATGAATTTTGGGGAATTTTTTTGGCTATTTTATAAACATGATGGTCTCTCTATGATCGACATAAAAAATCATGATTTTTGTACATCTTAAAGTCTATGTAGTTGCTCTATTTGTGTAAAAATTCTTTTCACTCCTCTACTTTAAATCATGATGATATATATTCCTTAAAAAAATATTTATATCCATGTATTCTATAATATCCTCATGTTATTGATTATAATTTATATAATAAAAATGTTGGAAATTTATTGCATGTAATTATAGTGTATTTAAATGGATGTTTTACAATGTATATGTTATGAATGGTAAATTATAATGTGGTTAGTGAATGAAATTTAATTAATTAGTAAGTTGTTAATAAATTATATAATATTTATTATCTATAAAGTGGATTTGAATTGAATTATGTGAAATTCATTATGATATAAAAAATTGGATGAATATGCTTTTGTTTTGAAAATTGTAATGTGGTGTAGTGGCAGGGTTGGATGGAGTTTTCAACTATATAGATGTATTGTGACTATTTTTGTGGTAATAGGTTCATATATTATGGTATTTACCATTATGTTTTATATGTGAGTTATTATATATTCGTAATAGTTTTTTTTATTTTATATGCATTACCACTTATGTCAGGTAACATAACTGACATCCATGTGAGTTTTTCTTCTAGGATTTCTATCTAACAAAAATGTTACTGAGGATACTAATTCGTAGCTAATACCCATTTCCCACACTCTCCAACAAAATTATTAGGTTATATTATGGACTATGGTTATAGAGTTCATGATGTGGGTGTATGTTGGGGGTGTACATGAAAGTTAGAGGGAATGAGGTTAATGAACTTCATTACTACACACTATTCTATTATGTGATATTTGGATGTGATAAAAATGATTATATATGGCGATATGGATGGGGAGTTTTGATTTATAGTTTTGGATATATATATATCTGTGTGTGTGTGTGATTATGCAGTAATTAGATTATACAAATATTGAGGGGATGGGGGAACCATTAAGTATATCAAAGGAGTGTGAGAAAAAACTAGTTCAGTGGAAAATTAAAAGTAAATTACCCTCTAATACATATCTTCTTGATATTATGATTCTATATTTACATACATATTTGGGTTAGTGTACCTTAGTGAGGATATAGAACTAAACAACATGGTATTTTTACTAATGTGATTTCACTATTTATTCAATGAGGCATTGGTATGCTTCATATATGTTATGAAACAATATTTTAGAGAGGATCATACATAAAATACTTGTATACTCACCCATATATATATATAGACCATTTGGCAGGTCAATAAGTGGATCTGGGTGATTTTTCTTGACATTACAGGCTCATGGTATACAGTTGGTTAGTACTCATTGAATTTATATCATAGGAGTTCTATTTGGGATTTGTAATTAGATATTTTGGTTTTTTATAGTATTTTTATCATTATATTGGATTATTTATTATTAGGTAGACTTGAACTTTTTTCTGTCATTTTTCCTTGTATTTATAAGGGTAATATCTCCCATGTGTGTGTTTCCATAACCTTGGTGCTAGTCACTAACCTAAATAATACAAGAAATAGTCTTCATGGTTCTATGGTGTCGTTACTATCAGTCAAGGAGAGGTTCCAAGGGGAGATAGTTGTGAAAAAGTGGTATCATTTCCTTGGATAAGTGTCGTAAAGAAGACTTGAGTTGGGAACTAGTGAGGATTTCATTGGTTTTGTAGGGAAACAACATCAATTAAATTCTGTATGTGCTATACAAAAGGAATAATTTCAATGACACATGTGACTAATTCCCACTATGATTAATTCCAAGGACCCTAAGATTAATTAAAGTACATCGTGTGATGATGTAGATTATGGATTATAGAAATAGGTATATATAATGAATAATTAATAACTATTCATATTATTAAATTAGAAAAAATATGGTAAATTAAAACAATGTCAAATAAATGATCTTAACAAAAATACGTGTTCCCAGTCTTATGTTTCAATTTTGTTCTTATAGATATGGATCATGGTCATCATCCTAATTATGTTTTGTATAATAAATTATAGAAATACCCTCAAATAGATCATTAAATAGTTGATGTTGGTGAGGATGATTCCTAGAGGAAGATTCTATGTGAGTTTTATTGTCTTATCTTCTCAAAGTATAAGCTATTTATTTTAATCAAGAGATTTAGAGGTGGATAGAGGATATAGATATCATTATTAGCTCGACCCATTATAGAAAGGATCATTATATTTTTATTGGTTATTAACTTTTGTACATATCTTATCATAAATGGTTGAAATTATTTCTTAAAAATCATGATGTTTCGGATGTATATTGGGAGAATATTTGAAATCATTTTAAATTATAGTTTTACTCATTTATATTGAAGGTGGCATGATAGATGGAGTTTCATACTATATGAAAACAGATATTTAGTGTGTTGATGTTAGGAATTTAGTTTAAGGACCATTTTTATTATGTTATTTATCTTTTTCTAAGTGAGGATGCTATGATATAGTATTTTGAGAAGGTGTTTCATTTCATGATTTGGTAATATGTCACCACCATTTCCAATTATAATGTATATTAAGATGTTATTAATTGTATATTTAATAGAAAAACTTCTACTATAGAGTATTTCATCTTGAGTGGTAGATCATCAATGTTTACAAAAGAGAATATTTATATATGGAGGTTCCCAAATGCATTGTTAATTGATGTTTTGGCTATCATAGAGTTTTTCATAGCTCTAATATTCTAATTTTTCAAGAAATGGAAGTTATTTTTTCTCTATTAGAAGTTATAGAATGGTTTTTTTCTTATAGGGTTTTTGGTTACCTAATGTTTTAGTATAAAATTTTCCTTGATCTTCATCATGGGACTGGAAACCCACTATTGGTAAAGCCTTTACCAAAATATCTTTTAAAGACTCATTATTTTTTGTGTCTAGGAGCTCATATATTTGAGCTATAGAGGACATATTGAGAGGGAAGAGGGAATCAAAGTAATGTTCCTTGACCTCAAGGAAAGTAGTTTAAGCATCCCCATTATTGTATCTATCGTTTGGGTCACTGAGGTAGAGTGGTAGGGAATGATCCAATAGTTATTATTATTTTTCCAGTGTTATTCCAACAAGACACCATTAGAGATTCCATATATTTATATTATACCTTTTTCTACACTTTTTAATATTATTGGGCTTCATATTCATTTATTAAACCCATCCTTTTCGGAGTATTGGGGCTCAAGGTGGGGAGAGTTTTAATTCCCTTTGTATTATCTATGCTTGTTTGAAAGTTTTCTAGATTGTTTGAAGTATGTCAGGGATATGAGATAATGACATGGTGGAATCAATATTTTGAATAGTTATTCTTATAATGGTTATAAATATATGAAGTTATCTATGGAATGTATTGGTTGTATTTGATACAAGATGTTATCAATTTTTTTGAGTTGTTTTCATAGATGAGTATAGTGATCGTGTAGTATTTGAGTAAGACCCAAATATTTTAAATTATATATTTCCCATTAAAATATAATGTGTTAAATAGCTTACATTACATGAAACACCAAACATAAATGAGCTGAAAAATTTTGTATAACCATTAAAATGTAGTCTTGCAATTAAATGATAAAAATAGAGCTAACTGAAATACAAAATATTTGTAGAACTAAATATAATGATCATTATTAATACTAGGGAATTGAAAAAACTAAAACTACTGTATCTAAACAACTAATAAGACTTTTTTTATGCTAAAAACTTTTTCTATTCTAAAAAATTTCTTTTTATGTACATTATTTATAAAATAACTTTTTAATATTAACAATATATTAACACTAATTATTATTTTATAGGAAATAAAAGTAAGAACTAATAATATTTTAATTTTTTTTCATATTAAAATATTATTCAATATATTCTTATGTTTTTATTTAAAAGTTAATTTCATAAAGTTTAGAATTTGAAATTTGAAAAAAATAACTTAATTTTTCAATTTATAATAATGATATTGTCTTGGGATAAAGTTTCAGGATATTTCTAAAATAGTCGATTTTTAAGTAAATAGTGAAAAAAATGTTTTTACCGAAACTGTAACATTATAATTATATAAAAAAAGAAAGATAAGTTTATGAAACTTTTAATTTATAGATGATTCATATAAGGTGTACTAATATACTTTTTTAAATACCATTCTTAATTTGGAAAACATGTTTACATTTTAGAGACATAGGTAATATGATCTAATAAAACTATTTTTGGAATTTTATTTTAATTCACTATTATTTTGGTAAATTTTTTATTTTTAGTGACATTTATTTCCATATAACCTTTATATATTTGATAATAAAACAATTTATATCATGAACATCAATAATATTTTGATTATAATTCTACACATAATCTTTTCGGATTAAAATTAAACAGTTTTTAAAGAATTGTTTTTACGTGTTACATGCATTAAAGTTAAAATTGGATTTCCTTAAAAATTTAAATTTTATATAATAATATAGATTTCATATATGGAATAATTATTTTGAATCATTTAATATTTTTGATTTTTTAAGGAATTAATATTAAATTACTTAGGTAAATATTATTTACCATAGAAAAAGAAACAATGGTAAAAGTAAAAGTTGATAGGCCGGTGTACATAGAAATAATGTTAAAAAAAATTTAAAAATGAAGTTATGAGGTATTTTAGAAATTATTTCATCCCAAAATTCATTATTTTATATTTATTTATCCACATTAAATTTTTATCATGTGCTACCATTATATTACGAGGTTATAATTACAAAAAATTCTATTCTCACCATTTATAAATGAACCCCCTAAACACCCCTTCATGACCATTGAAAGAATTAGTTTTCATCCTAAAAATCTTCCAAATTTTCTTTCTCTAAAATCAAAATCATTTTCCTTGAGTCTATGTTCATAAGGAATTTTTTAATACATCCATTTGAAAGGATTCTTTAATGGGAAATTCCAATTCCTCAACGTGAGTAATTTTGTTTCCCTAAAATCTTTTATTTTCTTCCTTACTTCACCAAACCTAATTTTATAATTAATTTATAATGAAATCAGTATATTTTTTGTAAGTAATTTTATTATTTTTTTTATAATAACTATATACCACCTTTACCCATTTATTTCAACAAAAATAAAACTTTCATTCTTGTATTATGAAACCTTCCACCTCTAGAAAGAGAAAAATTCCATTTTTTTTACCACTGCCTATATGTATTGATGTAAAGGGATAAATTTATGAATAAATGTAAAATTTATAATAGAATTAATAATATAAATAGAAAAAATAAAATCCACCATCTTTTCCTATCATTCTTTGAGAAATGAAAACATTAATCGTGTTCTGTGCGGACTACTGATTCCACATAGCGATGATTTTTTTCACAACCTCTATATGTTTATTATAAGCGTGAAATTAAATAATAAGGTTTATATATATATTATAATTTTGATTATTTGGAGATAAATTTTAATCCAACATATTTCCCTCCCATTATTCTATAAATGAAAATTTAAATGGGGTGTTATGAGGAATATCACCACCATAAAATAAGGCTTATTTTTTCCATCTAGTCTCTGTGTTATTTTTAAATTCTATTAAAATTTTGTTAAAAACCATAAATGTTTTTAAATAATATCATTATTCTAATTTACTAATGATTTTATGACAAAATAAATCACTTTCATAATCATAATCATCCCTTAATTATATTATTCTCATGTTTGTGTCAATTTAAGCACATACATGAAAAATATAATAAAATAATATCATGGATGAATATGTGAACTTAATTACTGATAAAATATTTTGTAAATAATTAAATAATTATTTTTTTTAATATTTAATGGTAATGTTAATATTTAACTCACTAAATAAGATATCAATTACCCCTTATTAAAAAACATTGAAACATGCTCATCGTTAATTTTATCTATGATGATCATATTCAAAATTCCCATAGAATGAAATTATAAAATTATAAATAATTAAAAAAACAATACCAATATATTTTTTGTTCTTTTAATGATTAAATTTTGAATAAAAGTCATAAAAACACATTATTATGAGAGTAGTTCAAAATGATTAAGATTACACAAACACAATATAAATAATAGAAAATATCTAACTAATTCACATAGAGAGAATAATTATAATTAACTTCTATAAAAGTTAATTTATTTGAATAAGTTTCTAAAATAAAATATTAAGATATCTATGCTTTTTATAGAGAAATAGAGAGTTCATTCAACTCAATATAGAACTAAAGTTGGGGTTTCTTTGTCTCATTTTCATATCCATGAGTCACATTTGTTATTTTTCACTATCATTTCTATTACATAGTGTATTAACATCCCAATTTCCATAATGTATAATTAATATATTTCATTTAATGATATATGAATTTCTATTTCATGGTTTCCCTCTTATGTTCTTTGGTTATTATGTTATTAATACCATGAGAAGTTTTTAACTAAACCCCTCCATTAATTTTATATATTTGTTCTTAAACTCATTTATTATAAGATTGATTTCTTTCACCCTAATATTCTATTTAATTATAAATTATATTCCTCTCTAAAGGAAAATTACTTTTAAATGGAAATATTTTACCTTCATGAAGTGCATTCTGAAAAAGAATGTCATTGTTAAGAATAGTTATGTTCCCCTTTAATAATGGTTTCTCCTCTTTGTCTATATTTTCCCTTACCTCCAATGTTATTCTTTAGAATTGAAAACATAATTATGTATTATTTTGTGTAACCTTTATATTTTCTTTCTAATATTTTAAAAAGGACGTTTTTTTACTCTTTTTTATGTTGGTTTTTGATAAAGATATCTCAAAATATTGAAATGATTTTTCATAATTTCAAAATAAAATGTTGTATCTTCCACCTCACATATCTTTTAAAAAATATTATGTATATTCAAGGATATATTATTGAATTTTGTTTTCTAAAAACAAAATATTCTCCAAATTTATCATTTCAATATTTTAAAATAACCATCGAAAGTGACCCATAACATCGTCTTTTATGAATATGTTAAAACTGTATTCTAAAAAATCATTTTAATGTTTTCCATTTCAATATCACTTTAATCTAACATTTTCATTTTATATGAAACTTATTCTCTAAATTTAAATAGTTTCTCTAGGAAATTATTTATGTCATTTTTTTAAAAAATAAATTTTTAAAATTATTTCAAAGGATTAATGATATTTTTTTTCCAAATTTCCTTTTGATAAATACCTAAAATATTTTAATCATATAATCCATTTTCCTTTGATATATAATATTCATGATAATTTATAAACTTTAAATTATATGATCTGATTTTTTTTCCCAAGATACATTATTAAATATTCGTTTCTATCAAAGAAATTATTCATCCTTACCTTTTTCTTACATATTAATTAAGGGTTTAAAAATTGAATTTTTCATCCAATAACTTCTTATGTGAGTTCCAGGTTTTCCATACCTTTAATTAATGGGTGTTAACCTAGAATTGATGTTGATTTAGGTTGAACTAAAAATTAATTTTATGGTATTCAAGAGTAATGCATTTTTATGGTAATTTTTCATGTGATTCATGTTAACCCTTTTCGGGTTTAGTAGTGGAAAAATACTAAAAGAATCAATTTCATGATAGGTGTAAATGAAAATGCAATGATTTTCCCAATTAGAATATTAATAGGATATTAAATTAAGTTAGAACCACTCTGATTATGCCAAAAATATATCAAGAATTATGTCTAATGATGTGAAATTAAATGAGTTTCTAAACGAATCAAAGAAGATATAGATAAGATCTCATGGAAGTTCAGATGATGAAGATGATAAAAGAAATAAGACTCAAATTCCTTCATGTCAAAGATATTGTAACAGTCACCTCAGGGAATGAATCAAAGGAATTATAAGTCATTTTATCTATGTTAAATTAAGGAAAATAACAACCAATTTCTATGAAAAAAATGAAAAGTTCAGGTAACCTGATGAATGAAAAGAGTATTCTTCCTGAGGTACCACAAAAAAATGATTATCTTGAATGTAGGAAACATGGTCATAACTAAAATTAATTACTAAATCCAAGGTCTAATGAGGATGATAGGCATCATAAATTTCCAAGACAAATGGAATAAGGGAATTTCTATGAAACCACTACTATTAAAGTGAGTTCTAAAAAGGATGTGGTGTGTGGAAACCTGATCGTTCACTCAATAACTATGAGTGCTATATACAAATATTTTTCCAACATCTATTTTATAACACATATATTTTCTATGAACATAGAATCATCACATATAAGACATGATGTAAAAATTTTAATGAAACATCTTTTGATAATATAGTTGTATCCCATGTTATGTTTATGATAAATTTAATTCTAAAAAACTTTTTATAATTCATTTATATTAATGTTATGTGGCATTGAAAATTCATTTGATATATCCAGATAGAATATCCATGGTTACTAAATAAAGAGACTATATTTCATAACTGAAATCAACATATGATCACTTATCACTACAAGTTCAATGATGACCTCTATGGAACTTTTTCCCATTATAAAACACTGAAACCCAAACACGAGGATTATTTAACATATATTTTCGGAATAAATACTATATCTTTATATGTATATTATCGCAAAATGTATTAATTTCCTAGATATACCAAAGTTAATATGGCTGATATCACTCTATAAATTAAATCAGAAGTTATTAATACATTTTCGATACCCGTAACTAATGTTATTAATGAGTGATAATTAAAATTGGGAGGATAAAATTTATTTAGGAGGGAGAATATAACACCCTATGATTTTACATTAAATATTTTCCTTTAAAACATAATGTTATCAATAGATTTATGCACTTGAAACACCATAAAAAATGAGTCACAAAAGATTATATAACACTTAAAATGCTTCTATATAATTAATGAGTAAAAATTGAGCTAAATAATTTATTAAATATATATAGAGACAAAAATAATGATCATCACTAATATTAAGTCATTTATAAATATTCAAGTACTATAACTAAATAACTAAAATGACTAATTTATTCTTTTAAATGTTTATATTCTAAAAAAATTATTTTTATGTAATTTATATTATGAAAAAAATATATTATGGATAAATAGTTTTTTTTAAAATACATTAATAATAAGTTTTAATTTATTGGAAATGAATGTGAAACAATAAATATTTCAAAATTTTTATTTTTTTATGAAACTTTTATTCATTATATTTTTATATTTTTATTTAAACATTAAATTCATAAATTTTATAATTTTAATTTAAAAACTAAACATCATTTTTTATTTATAATAATAATATTATCTTAGGAATTATTGTTGGTATTTTTTCTGAAATAATTAATTTTTAGGAGAACTATGAAAATACTATTTTTACTAAATCCATAACATTATTATTACATAACAAAATCATTTAAGTTTATAAAAAATTACTTGATTAAACAAGTGTATAATGAGAAAAATAATAAAAAATTTAAATTCCATTCTAAATATACAAAACCTCTGTATATTATTTTATTAACATATGTAATATTCCTTTATAAAAACTTCTTTTGGTCACATCTTTTAATTAAATATTATTTTCGAAAAAATTGGTTTTTTTATTTCATTAAATTCCACATAAATTATATTTCTTTTATATTAATCCAATTTATATAATTAATATATATTAAATTCATAATTTCATATTGTACATATGTTTTAATCGTAAAAATATACATTTTTCTTAAAATGGGATTTTACGATTTGCATGTACTAATGTTAAAATTAAATTTCTTTAAACATATAAATTTTATATGATAAAATGAATTTAATGATTTTAATTATTATGTGGAAATTATTTAATACATTCTATCTTATTTTTATGCATCGAAAGAAAATTACATTGGTAGAAATTGTTTACCACAGTAAAAAAACGGAAAGTTGAAAAATCTAAGACTAAGACTTAAAAAAAGATTAAAATATTTTTTAAATGAATAGTTAAAGGATTTAAATCATTATCTAATCCTCCACTACATTATTTTCCATTTGTTGAGCCAATTGACCTTTTGAATGTTCTCTCTTTATATTAAGTTAGTATAATTACAAAAATATCAATCTCACCACTTCTAATATGTGCCTCCTACCACCCATTCAAGATCACTAAATGAATTAGGTGTTCACATAACAATATACCCATTTTAATTAATTTATAATAATACCCCTTTTATTGTATCCTCTTGTCACAACGGATTGGCATAATACCTCCATTTCCATGGAGTCTTCCAAGGGAAATCTCAAGTCCTGAATATGAGAAATTGTTTTACTAACTTGTGTTATTTTATTTCTTACATTTGAAAATATAATTATATAATTTATATATAATGAAATAACTATTTTTTCTATTTAATTGTCTTTTTTAAGGTAATAACTAGTAACCACCTTTCATATTTACTATTAAAAAAATACAACTTTAATTAATTCCCTCTAAGGATTACCACCTCCATGAAGTGATGACTATCTATTTTTTCACTGCAACTGTAACGCCCCGACCCCTGTTACCCAGAGTCGGTGCATTATTACATAACATTGGCATGATCACAAGAAAGATCAAATCTCGAAAGACCGATTGGTTTAGTAGCCTTGGAAACACTAGATATATTCATAAGTTTTAAATTACATCATAAAATGAAAAACTACTACAACAACATAATGTTTCCACAATCCACACTATTAACCCCTCATAAAATCCCTGCAGGTCATTCATAACTTACTTCTTCACATCCTGGGAAAAATAAAACATAGAAAAGGGGTGAGCTCAAATGCCCAGTAAGGATAACAATATAGCGGAAACTTTCATAAATAAGAATAAACATTTAAGGCAATGTATAACTAAAACAAAAGCCTTTTAAATATGAAATTTCAACATGGTATGGCATAAATAAAATGAAATAATTCCATTTACTTATTCACATGGATATTCTACTAATCGAATAATCACATGCAAAAATCAATAACCACTTTCATAATGTTGGAATGCATAATGCCAGACTATCATAACCACATAGCCAAGGCCTCGTGCCAAGACTACAAATAAGATTTTGTCAAGGCCTTGTGCCAAGACACTAGTTTGTCTCATGAGACCTACCGATGCATCGAGGAGCTATAGTGGGCTCCACCCGTCACATATTAAGTCCAATGCATTCCCATATGAAAAGGTTTAAACATAACATAAACATTCGTATTAAAACTAGCATACGAAATGTCAATACTTTCACCATAAACTATGAATGGTATAAAAATAGCACATCCACAGTCAAACATATCAAAAAACCTTCAATACAATATAGAAGTTTTGTATCATAATAAATCAACTTCAAATAATCTTAAAAATCCATCAAAGGATGTTGACATAGATGCAATCAAAATTCTTTTTAAAGAAATATCTCCTTTTATTTTGAAATAATTTAAGATCCATATAAAATAAAATATTTTCTTTGAAAATATTCTTATAAGCTTGTAAGGGAAGCTTTGAAGATTTTATAACGGCGGAAAATAGCCGCACTCGCCGTATAAGTAAAAAAACATTCTTACCTTAATTCTGTCGAAAAGGTTAAAAAGGACCTTGTTTTGAAAATGACCGAAAGATTCTTTTATAAACCACTTATAAAAGTCAAAAAGGGTATAAATGACTTTAACTCATATTCTAGTAAATAGTAAAAATGTTTTGAAATACATTTTTAAGAAACATGGATGTGGATGATAAAGAGATCCCAGTAGATTATTACGTATAAACAACCTCGGATAATGAAGAGATTGTGAAATAACCCTTACCTTGTACTTTTCCTTGGTTGGGGTAGGTTAACCTCCTATATAATGGTGAAATAGTTGTTATTAAATTATACAAGAATCATATATAATAATATGATATCATATATGATCTTTTAACCTTGATTTGTTAATAATATCTTAGAATTATCGTCGTTTCGGGAGTTAACTTACTCATTTTCATTTATATGTTTTGTTACATAAGCCATGGTTGTTGTATCTTATTCATATCCAGAATGATATCTAGTCCTTAAACATCATTTTTAAATCATCAAATGATAATTATACTTGAATGGATACGATGGAGAATGAATCTCATCGCGTTCGTGGAGACGGTAGTCCGTACGTACGCACGAGCGACAATATCATTCTTTCGATATTAGAATAATATATAAATGGATGGTATATCATATATACAGAATCATTAACATGTTATATTTATTATTTACATGAGTTACACATCATTATTATACCCATCCAAATAATATTATATTGAATAACAATTACACCACGACGTGGAGACGGTAAGCCGTACGTACGCACGTATGGTGACATGTTATTCAAAGGGTGGATAGAATACTGAATATGATTGTACCATATTTATAATAACATCACAGTATATGTGAGATAATTGAGTTATTATTTTATAATGGTAAGAACAAAGGAAGAAGAAGTGGAAGAAGAAACGAACTTGGAGAAGGGTGGTGAAATCATTACCTCTTCTTCGGGTTCTTCCTTTTGATTTGATCAAAAGGGCTCCTTAGGTTGGCTTTCTGATCAAACTAAGGCCTCTAGGTTATAGTGAGGGATTTTGGGAGAGTATTTGGGTAGAGTTTGGCCGAACCAAAAGGCTTTTAAGGTGTGAAGAAATGAGAAGGAGGAGTGCCCTTTTATAAGAGGGGTGAGGGGCACCTTTGGAAAAGCTAGGAATATTAATTTATAATAAATTCATATTCGGTTTATAATGGCTCAAAAGCTTATTATTCAAAGGTTAAGGTGTGGATAGGTCGAAAACCACTAAACCAATAGAATTTAGACAGGTTTGGGTACTTATATTAACCATATCTTTAAGTATTAACTCTAAGTTAATTAGTTTCACTTTTACAATGTCTCTTTGTATTTTTATATAATATGGTTAATAAACTTACTATATACATCCAAGCGACCCCCAAGTGGTACATTAATGATGAAACTATCATGATATAAGTCTCTTGGCCGAACCTTATATTTTTAGGAATTTAATATCAATTAATAATATAATATTTGTTTTAAGAACTCTTTTATGTCAATTTTGACACTATTCAATAGTTGATTTTTGTGAAACTCATAACAGATTGATTACTTCGAAAAAAGTCAATTAAATCAATCCAAATATATCATATTATCCTATAAAATTAGTTTAATTCATTAAAAGTTTCATATTATATTTATTTGGGTATTTATAATATCAATTAGTTTAATTTTTCACTATTATAGTAATTACTGCATCATCATTGTATCATAAATAAAATAAATTATTTAATGTCTAAAAATTATAAATAAAATATCATTATGTAGGAACCCTTTTTATCTTTCTAATGAATATTTATAATCTAAAATCCAACATATATAACCCTATGTAACAATTGGTTTTCTAAAAGATATATGCTTGTGTCATTTTTGTATTCATTTTAACTTAATTAAAATAAAGTGTCATTATCACTTACATGTGGATCCATGGGGTCCCAAAATAGACCCAAAGATTCCAATGGTCGACCATGTATCAACCAATAGGGTTAAGACACGTTTTAGGGTAATTTAGTATTATTATAATATTATTTTTTAACCCTTATTTACCGAATTTACCCTTAACCATGGTAAATAAAATATTTACCGCAGTAATTATTCAAAATGTCTAAAAATAAAAGTTACCTATTTACACAATTTGAACATCCTGATTCCAAATATGGAATCCATCTTCCTAAATTCAAAACACAGAAGTGGCAGAAATTAATTTAAAATTAATTCCCGCTGTCAAAACAAAAAGCGTGTTTTTAAGAGATAATAACTATCAAAAGATTGACACTCATTTATGTTCGGTTTAATTGTAAAATTATGTCCAATGACCAACATTATATTAAATGGTAAAAATATATTCTAAATATACTTTAAAACCACTCAAATTCATAATTTATCACTATTAATTATTTTGATTAAAAAAGTTGTTTTTAATTAAAACTTAGTAATTTTCACTATTCATCAAAATATGAAAGTTATCCGAAATGTACCAAAATTTCACCTTAGGCTAAATTCGATATTCCGAATCCAAAAATGAAGTCCATTTTCAAATATAAAATATATAATTTCAAAAAGTAGGTATTAATATTCATAACGGCTAGTTTGATTAGTTATGGTGTGTTAGAACTCGGTGTTGCGTACAACACACGCTATCACATTATTCAAAGAGAAGCATACCGTAGAAGCTTGGGGTGTTACATTCTCCCCTCCTTAAAATAATTGCGTCCTCGCAATTTCTAGGGTATTACTGCATAAAAAGACTCGGGTGGTTCTTCATCATAAGTTCCTCGGGTTCCCACGTTGCCTCTTCCATCTTATGGTTTCTCCACAAAACTTTTACCAGACGCGTCGTCCGGTTTCTCATCACTTGTTCTCTCGTATCAAGAATCTTGATGGGCTCTTCGCAATAAGACAGATCGGGTTCCAGTTCTAATTCCTCACAGGTGAGTACATGCGTCGGATCAGGCATGTATTTCCTCAATAGAGATACGTGGAACACATCGTGAACTTTGGAGAGACTTGGCGGCATTGCCAATCGGTAAGCTACAACCCCAATTCGTTCTAGAATTTCGAAAGGTCTGATGTACCTGGGACTCAATTTACCTTTCTTACCAAAACGTATGACTCCCTTACATGGAGATACCTTCAGAAAAACATGATCACCGACTTGAAATTCCAAATCCTTCCTTCGATTATCGGCATAGCTCTTCTGCCTACTTTGAGCTGCTTTGATGTGATTTTGGATTACTTTCACCTTTTCCACCATTTCCTCCACCAGTTCTGGGCCTACAAGTTTTCTTCCACCAACGTCATCCCAACAGGTTGGTGTACGACATCTCTTTCCGTATAACGCTTCATATGGTGCCATCTGAATACTCGAATGGAAGCTATTGTTATAGGAAAATTTTACCAAAGGTAAATATTGATCCCACATACCCTGAAAGTCAAGTGAGCAAGATCTCAACATGTCTTCTAAGGTTTGAATAGTCCGTTCTGATTGTCCGTCTGTCTGAGGGTGGTAAGCAGTGCTCAAATGAAGTTCAGTATCCAGGGATTTCTGAAGACTTTTCCAGAATCTTGAAGTAAAACGGGGATCACGATCAGAAACAATCGATAGGGGTACTCCATGAAGTCTCACAACTTCATTAATATATAGTCTTGATAGACATTCCAGGGGTAGATCTTCTCTTATAGAAAGAAAATGTGCTGTCTTGGTAAGACGATCAACAATAACCCATATTGCATCATTCCTTCTAGGAGTCTTTGGTAGCCCCATGACAAAGTCCATCGTAACATTGTCCCATTTCCACTCCGGTATGGGAAGAGGTTGCATGACTCCTCCAGGCTGTTGCCTTCCAGCTTTCACTAATTGACAAACCATACATCTTGACACAAAATCAGCAATCTCCCTCTTCATGTTGTCCCACCAAAAATGTTCCTTCAAATCTCTATAAATTTTGGTGCTCCTAGGGTGTATAGAGAAATTGGAACTATGAGAATCATCAAGCAATTCCCTTTTTAGATCAGGTATATTGGGAACAAAAAGTCTCTTCCCGAATTTCAAAATTCCATCTTCATACACAAAGTCTCTCAATCTCCCATCATTCACAGCTTTAATCTTCTTTTGGAATTCTTCATCATCGGTCTGAGAACTCTTAATCCTTTCTAGTAAAGATGGTTTGGCAACCATTTGAAAAAGCATTGATGTTTCACCTTCCCTGGTTATTCCCATGTCCATCTTCACCAGATCCATGAAAATTGGATCCCTTTCAATTCTCATATTGTTCAAAACTCCATGGTCTTTTCTACTCAAAGCATCTGCCACCTTGTTTGCCTTCCCTGGGTGGTAGTGTATCGTACAATCATAATCCTTGAGTAATTCAAGCCATCTCCTTTGCCTCATGTTGAGTTCTTTTTGTGAGAAAATATACTTCAAACTCTTGTGATCAGTATAAATCTCACATTTTTCAACATAGAGGTAGTGCCTCCATATCTTCAAAGCAAATATCACTGCTGCTAACTCGAGATCATGAGTAGGATAGTTTTGTTCATGAATTTTCAACAGTCGTGATGCATAGGCAATAACTCTATCATTCTGCATAAGGACACAGCGAAGTCCTTTCTTTGATGCATCACTATAAATAACGAACCCATCATTCCCCGATGGTAGAGTCAATATAGGAGCATTGACTAATCTTCTCTTCAGTTCTTCGAAACATTCTTCACACTCTTTTGTCCAAACAAATTTAACCCCTTTACGGGTGAGCTTCGTTAATGGGTTAGCCAATCGGGCAAAATTCTAGACGAAACGTCGATAATAACCTGCCAAACCAATAAAACTACGTACCTCAGTTATACTCGTAGGTGCTGGCCATTCTTGGATTGCCTTGGTCTTAGAAGGATCAACAGAGATTCCATCTTTAGAGACAATATGGCCAAGAAAAGAAATCTCCTGAAGCCAGAATTCACACTTTCTAAACTTCCCATATAATTCATGCCTCCTCAGAGTCTTCAAGATAATGCGCAAGTGATTTTCATGATCTTCGTAGGTTTTGGAGTATACCAAGATATCATCAATAAATACCACCACAAATTCATCGAGATACTCCTTGAAAACTCTATTCATCAGATCCATGAATACAGAGGGTGCATTAGTCAATCCAAACGGCATTACAGTAAACTCGTAATGCCCGTACCTGGTTCGAAATGCTGTTTTCGGAATGTCTTCCTTCTTCACACACAACTGATGGTATCCAGATCGAAGGTCAATCTTTTAAAAGTATTGAGCTCCATGCAGTTGGTCAAATAAATCATCAATACGAGGTAGGGGATACTTGTTCTTTATCGTTATAGCATTGATCTCCCTGTAGTCGATACATAACCTCATAGATCCATCTTTCTTTTTAACAAAAAGAACAGGGGCTCCCCATGGAGAAACACTAGGGCGAATAAATCCCTTATTACTCAATTCCTCTAGTTGTTTCTTTAGTTCGACTAACTCTACAGTGGCCATTCTATAAGGGGTCTTCGATATAGGCCTTGATCCAGGAATCAAATCAATAGAAAACTCAACTTCTCGTTCTGGAGGATGTCCAGGTAAATCTTCCGGAAATACATCTACAAATTCTTTCACAACAGGTACATCCTCTATTTGAACATTCCTTTCCTCACCGACAATTATTTCATTCTCTTCCTCCCCAATAATTGAATTAAGTTGAGCTACTGGGGGTGGATCTAAATAAGAATTAGGTGGTGACGATTCTGCTCTAAAAATAAGGTGCTCCTTATCATTATCATCAAGAATCGTAACCTCTTTCTTCTTACAATAAATCATCGCATCATAGTCCGAAAGCCAGTCCATACCAAGGATTATATCAAACACAATCATAGGTATGACGATGAAATCAGCAGATAAAGAAAATTTATGTGCTCTAATGGGGACTGATTCACAAAACTTTGTTGCAACGATACTTCCCTTGGGAGTTTTAACTGACAACTCCCTTATTAAATCAAATTGGAAATATCTAATTTTCTTAGCAAACTGGGAAGATATGAAACAATGCGATGATCCAGAATCAAATAATGCATTTGCTAAACTTGAGGAAACCATTAAATTACCTGCCACCACGTCTTTCGGAGCTTCTACCTCAGCAGTAGGGATAGCATAAGCCTGGCCATGATCCCTTGGCCTTTTCTGAGTTAAGTTCTCCTGACGCTTAGGACATGCATTTGCATAATGCCCCATCTCCCTGCAATTGTAGCACTGAACGTTGGTAGCTTCTTTCTTCCCCTTGCAACCATGAGCTTGGTGGCCTTTTTCACCACACTTGTAACAGACTCCCATTCCCTTCAAGAAAGTACCATGATGTTTCTTCCCGCATTTACCACAAGATGGATATTCAACCTTTCCCTTCTTCCCCCTTATTTCCATTCCCAGATTGATCAGCAGGTCTCTTCTTCTCTTTCTTTGCTTTAAAGTCATAAGACTTAGAGAATTCCTTTTCGGTCTTGATAGAACATGAGACAATGTCTTCGTACGATGAAAAGGATTGTGAGACTAACCCTCGACGGAGAAATGGTTTTAACCCATCAAAGAAACGATCAATCTTACTTCTTGGGTTGCGAATATAATCTCCATCATACCTCGCTAACCTTGTAAAGTTAGCCTCATACTTTGTGACATTCTCATCCTCCTTCTGTCTCAGACTCAGAAATTGCCTTTCCATATCTGCTCGATGGTCGCGAGGGAAGTATTTTTCTAAAAACAGATCTTTGAACTCCCTCCATTCCATATTTGATACATCATCATCTTCCTTCGTATTTTGAATCAATGACCACCATTGATCAGCATCTCCAGTGAGGCGGTAAACTGCCATGATAACTTTTTCCCTTTCACTGCTCCCCAAAGCCTGAAATATTTTCTCTAGGGAAAATATCCATTGCTCAGCTACTAAGGGATTTGTATTCCCATTGAACGTTGGTGGTTGTTGCCTCATGAATCGATCTAACATTGATCCTCCACGTTGTGGATCAGGGTGCTCCACACGGGTAAGGTTATTATTCATAACCTGAGTAAGTTGTCCCTGTATGGTGATTAGCTGATCAGCACCAGTTGCATCACCAGCCCCACTATAATTATCTTGAGCAGGAGGGAAATCCCTACATGGAGTGCGTGCATTGATACGGTTTCCATTTCTTCCACTAGGCGCCATTTCTAAACAATGGCATAAACTAGATCAGTTTATGAATCAAAATACATAATCCCATACTTATAAAACACTTAACATAAATTGAACTATTTATGGATATAATCCATAATCATAATAATGTTTTCTTTGAGGAAGTATATACTCATAATCCCTTCAAAATGATTTGTAAAGAAAATGAGAGTTATCCTAAGCATATCCCCCGGGAGTGTCGTAACCAAGAGTGCAGCAAGGCCCGTTGTCGTGCACCAGTTCCCGTTCGAGTCTAGCTCAAAGCGGTGTTTTCGGGTTTTACCCCTAGGTACATCTGTGCCGGAGCCGCCTCTACCTGCTCGTATCCAGACAGGGATGTATTGCTTGGAAAACTCACAAAATCTCTACAATACCAAAATTCTAGGAAGTTCTTCTATACTAATCCTCAAAGTTCATCTTAGGTCTACGTGCTCTAATCAGAGTTTATCTAAATCTAGCTTCCAAGGTTTGTACTAAACTTCCTCTGATACCAACTGTAACGCCCCGACCCCAGTTACCCAGAGTCGGTGCATTATTACATAACATTGGCATGATCACAAGAAAGATCAAATCTCGAAAGACCAATTGGTTTAGTAGCCTTGGAAACACTAGATATATTCATAAGTTTTACATTACATCATAAAATGAAAAAATACTACAACAACATAATGTTTCCACAATCCACACTATTAACCCCTCATAAAATCCCTGCAGGTCATTCATAACTTACTTTTTCACATCCTGGGAAAAATAAAACATAGAAAAGGGGTGAGCTCAAAGGCCCAGTAAGGATAACAATATAGTGGAAACTTTCATAAATAAGAATAAACATTTAAGGCAATGTATAACTAAAACAAAAGCCTTTTAAATATGAACTTTCAACATGGTATGGCATAAATAAAATGAAATAATTCCATTTATTTATTCACATGGATATTCTACTAATCGAATAATCGCATGCAAAAATCAATAACCACTTTCATAATGTTGGAATGCATAATGCCAGACTATCATAACCACATAGCCAAGGCCTCGTGCCAAGACTACAAATAAGATTTTGTCAAGGCCTTGTGCCAAGACACTAGTTTGTCTCATGAGACCTACCGATGCATCGAGGAGCTATAGCAGTCTCCACCCTTCACATATTAAGTCCAATGCATTCCCATATGAAAAGGTTTAAACATAACATAAACATTCGTATTAAAACTAGCATACGAAATATCAATACTTTCACCATAAACTATGAATGGTATAAAAATAGCACATCCACAGTCAAACATATCAAAAAACATTCAATACAATATAGAAGTTGTGTATCATAATAAATCAACTTCAAATAATTTTAAAAATCCATCAGAGGATGTTGACATAGATGAAATCAAAATTCTTTTTAAAGAAATATATCCTTTTATTTTGAAATAATTTAAGATCCATATAAAATAAAACATTTTCTTTGAAAATATTCTTATAAGCTTGTAAGGGAATCTTTGAAGATTTTATAACGGCGGAAAATAGCCGCACTCGCCGTATAAGTAAAAAAACATTCTTACCTTAATTCTGTCGAAAAGGTTAAAAAGGACCTTGTTTTGAAAACGACTGAAAGATTCCTTTATAAACCACTTATAAAAGTCAAAAAGGGTATAAATGACTTTAACTCATATTCTAGTAAATAGTAAAAATGTTTTGAAATACATTTTTAAGAAACATGGATGTGGATGATAAAGAGATCCCAGTAGATTATTACGTATAAACAACCTCGGATAATGAAGAGATTGTGAAATAACCCTTACCTTGTACTTTTCCTTCGTTGGGGTAGGTTAACCTCCTGTATAATGGTGAAATAGTTGTTATTAAATTATAAAAGAATCATATATAATAATATGATATCATATATGATCTTTTAACATTGATTTGTTAATAATATCTTAGAATTATCGTCGTTTCGGGAGTTAACTTACTCATTTTCTTTTATATGTTTTGTTACATAAGCCATGGTTGTTGTATCTTATTCATATCCAGAATGATATCTAGTCCTTAAACATCATTTTTAAATCATCAAATGATAATTATACTTGAATGGATACGATGGAGAATGAATCTCATCGCGTTCGTGGAGACGGTAGTCCGTACGTACGCACGAGCGACAATATCATTCTTTCGATATTAGAATAATATATAAATGGATGGTATATCATATATACAGAATCATTAACATGTTATATTTATTATTTACATGAGTTACACATCATTATTATACCCATCCAAATAATATTATATTGAATAACAATTACACCACGACGTGGAGACGGTAAGTCGTACGTACGCACGTATGGTGACATGTTATTCAAAGGGTGGATAGAATACTGAATATGATTGTAACATATTTATAATAACATCACATTATATGTGAGATAATGGAGTTATTATTTTAGAATGGTAAGAACAAAGGAATGAGAAGTGGAAGAAGAAATGAACTTGGAGAAGGGTGGTGAAATCATTACCTCTTCTTCAGGTTCTTCCTTTTGATTTGATCAAAAGGGCTCCTTAGGTTGGCTTTCTGATCAAACTAAGGCCTCTAGGTTATAGTGAGGGATGTTGGGAGATTATTTGGGCAGATTTTGGCCGAACCAAAAGGCTTTTAAGGTGTGAAGAAATGAGAAGTAGGAGTTCCCTTTTATAAGAGGGGTGAGGGGCACCTTTGGAAAAGCTTGAAATATTAATTTATAATAAATTCATATTCGGTTTCTAATGGCTCCAAAGCTTATTATTCAAAGGTTAAGGTGGGTATAGGTCAAAAACCACTCAACCAATAGAATTTAGACAGGTCTGGGTACTTATATTAACCTTATCTTTAAGTATTAACTCTAAGTTAATTAGTTTCACTTTTACAATGTCTCTTTGTATTTTTATATAATATGGTTAATAAACTTACTATATACATCCAAGCGACCCCCAAGTGGTACATTAATGATGAACCTATCATGATATAAGTCTCTTGGCCGAACATTAGATTTTTAGGAATTTAATATCAATTAATAATATAATATTTGTTTTAAGAACTCTTTTATGTCAATTTTGACACTATTCAATAGTTGATTTTTGTGAAACTCATAACAGATTGATTACTTCGAACAAAGTCAATTAAATCAATTCTAATATATCATATTATCCTATAAAATTAGTTTAATTCATTAGAAGTTTCATATTATATTTATTTGGGTATTTATAATATCAATTATTTTAATTTTTCACTATTATAGTAATTACTGCATCATCATTGTGTCATAAATAAAATAAATTATTTAATGTCTAAAAATTATAAATAAAATATCATTATCTAGGAAATATTTTTATCTTTCTAATGAATCTTTATAATCTAAAATCCAACATATATAACCCTATGTAACAATTGTTTTTCTAAAATATATATGCTTGTGTCATTTTTGTATTCATTTTAACTTAATTAAAATAAAGTGTCATTATCACTTACAAGTGGATCCATGGGGTCCCAAAATAGACCCAATGATTCCCATGGTCGACCATGTATCAACCAATAGGGTTAAGACACGTTTTAGGGTAATTTATTATTATTATAATATTATTTTTTAACCTTTATTTACTGGATTTACCCTTAACCATGGTAAATAAAATATTTACCGCAGTAATTATTCAAAATGTCTAAAAATAAAAGTTACCTATTTACACAATTTGAACATCCTGATTCCAAATATGGAATCCATTTTCCTAAATTCAAAACACAGAAGTGGCAGAAATTAATTTAAAATTAATTCCCGCTGTCAAAACAAAAAGCGTGTTTTTAAGAGATAATAACTACCAAAAGATTGACACTCGTTTATGTTCGGTTTAATTGTAAAATTATTTCCAATGACCAACATTATATTAAATGGTAAAAATATATTCTAAATATACTTTAAAACCACTCAAATTCATAATTTATCACTATTAATTATTTTGATTAAAAAAGTTGTTTTTAATTAAAACTTTGTAATTTTCACTATTCATCAAAATATGAAAGTTATCCGAAATGTACCAAAATTTCACCTTAGGATAAATTCGATATTCCGAATCCAAAAATGAAGTCCATTTTCAAATATAAAATATATAATTTCAAAAGGTAGGTATTACTATTCATAACGGCTAGTTTGATTAGTTATGGTGTGTTAGAACTCGGTGTTGCGTACAACACACGCTATCACATTATTCAAAGAGAAGTGTACCGTAGAAGCTTGGGGTGTTACAGAAACCTTTACTAAATGATTATAATGGTGAATTTTGATAAGAAATGTGAAATATATAATATAATATTTATTATAAATAAATAAATTATAATCCACTATCCTTACCTCTCACTCTTTAAGATTTGAAAATGTTGGTTGTGTATTGGGAAGACTATCACCTTCACAAAGCGATGACTTCAGTTTATTCACAACTACCTATATTTTCTAAAAATAAGGGATAAATTGAAGAAAAAAATTATTATATAATATAATTATGTTTACTAAGAGATAAATCATAACCCACTTTATTTCCCTCTTATCCATATATAAATGAAAATGTTAGTCATGTGTTGTGGGAACTATTGCCTCCATTAAGCTATTTGTTTAATTTTTCATGATTTTTCTTTATTATTATTAAAATATATTAAAATTTGATTCAAAAAAATTAAATTACATAAATATTATAATTATTCTTTTTAAATAATGACATTATTACAAAAGAAACAACTTTTATAATTATATTACCCCATTAATTAGGGTATGTTCTTACTTGGGTCATTCCAACCACCAACTAGAACAATGATATAATATAATATCATGGATTAATATGAGAACCTAATTAATAATGATATATGTTATAGATAAGTTAATAATAATTTTATTTTTTTCTACAGTGGTAATGTTACTATTGAACTCATTAATTATGATATCAATATCCCATCATTAAAATAACTAAAATATTCTCATAGTTGATGTCATATTTAAGGATCATAACCAAAAATCCCATATAAATAATGTATAACATTATAAAGAATAGTAAATATTCAATTATAGTACCTTTTATGATCAATCAATGATGAATGTTTGGGAAGAAATGTAGAACAAAACCATTATTATGAAAGTTGTTAAATATGATTAATATTACTCTAAAAATTTATTGAAAATAGATAATAGCTAACTAATATAAAAATAGATAATAATTAAAAAATATTTTTATTAAGGTAATGTATAAAAATAATGTTATAAAATAAAATATTACAATACCTATGTTTTTTATAATAACTCCGAGTGCATTTGACTAATCATGCAAAAAATGTAGTGGTTTCTTTATGTAATTTTGAAATACCTATGAAAAGTTTGTTATTACACACCATAATTTATATTATATGTTGTATTAAATTAAAATCTTTATTCAATTATAATGAATATATTTCATTTCATGGTATATAAATTTTCATTTTATTTTATCCCTCTTATGTTCTTTGATTTTTACATTACCAGTACCATGAGGGTTTTTGTTAATTCAACTCCCTTCATTGAGTTAAAATTTTAATTCTAGAAATTATATCATATAATATTGACTTAAAATACCCTAAGATTCAATTTCACTTTAAATTATCTTTCTATATGGGGGATAATTACCCTTTAATACTAATGTTTTACCTTAGTGAATTTCTTTCTCAAAAGTACATCATTGTTATGAATAATCTCCCTCCAATTTAATGTTGGATTCTCCTCCATGTGCATATTTTCCCTACCCAGTAATGTTATCCTATATAATTGGAAACATAATTATGTGTTATATCTTATGACCTCTATATTTTTCTTCTAATATTTTGAAAAAAAATAAAAAATTTAATCATTTTATGATGCGGGTTTTCCGAAAAATATCTTGAAATATTAAAAATATTTTCCATCCTTTCAAAATAAAAATATTTATATTCCATACAAAATTTATTTTAATAAACATTCTGTCCTTTAATGTATAAATTAAATATGTTTATTTTTTAATAGTAATTGTTTTCCAATTTTTTCAATTAAATTTATAAAAATAACTTTTTACAGAGACCTATAACATTATATTCTTAAGAATTCATTAAATGTTTATTCAAAAATATGTTTTTAACATTTTTTTGTGATAATATATTTTCAAAGAATTTTTTATTTTTTCTGATACTTTATCACTATTTTTATATGATATCGAAAATAAATTATTTTTTTCTTAGTTTTATTTATATTTTTTAAAAAAATTAGTAAACATTTAATGTATTATTTTAATTTAAAATTTCATTTTCATAAAACACATAAAAAATCCATCTAATTAATTATCATGAAATATATCTAATTACTGGTCAAGGAACTTCTTTATGTGACAAAATTATTATTATTTCTCTAGATGGATTATGAAATTTTCTTTTTAGTGGTAGAAATGGTCCATCAATACCATTATATTTCCTAGTCATTGATGATTTATAAACCTAATGTTTCTTCAAATTCCATCCTATAGATACACAACATTCTCATACTTATATATTATATAATTTTAGTTGAGTATTCATTACATTACACAAATAACATGCCTAAAGGCTGTAGTAGTTTACTTCATTTGGAAACATGGAAGATTATATTATTAATTCATCAAAGAGATTAAATTTTTTCCTTAAAGATATTCTCCTATAGTACCCCTTCTTAAAAACATTAATCATAACCTAGAGAAAGGAATCATATGAAATGGTGAGCTCAGATGCTTAATAAGGGTAAAAATTGGATATACTTAATCATATCATGAGATAAAGGACACGAGAACATGAGAATAATATTTGAAAACTATACCATGTATATCAAAGATCATAGTCTTTAGTCATGAAATAAAGATTAGCAATTCATATAACATATGTCATAGGGAAATAAAATAACACCATACATGTGAGGATAAATTAGGAATCTGACATACATTTGTGGCATACACATAATAATAGAAAATTTTATATCAAAGCTACCACCCAGGACATTCATAACATGTTAGTCCTAGGATAATAACTCGTGAACTTTATTTTTCAGGCTTGGGATAACCACCCATGTACTCTATTTTTAAGGTTTCGTCTAACCCCCCATATACCAACCTTTTAAGTCTTAGTATAACCACATGTGTACCCAATGAGTTCATATAACATTTATCATTGGATATTGCATTGGATTTCAATATTGGTCTCACCCATCACATAACAAAAATAAGAAACATGTGTTCCACTAGATCAAAAAACATTCATTATATCATAACCCATGAAATGAAATGGTATTCATAAACATTTCATCATATCATAACCAGTGGAAAATATATAGGTTTCATAATCATTTCATAATTTTATTATAGCATAATCTATGAAATGAAGCAGGTTTCATAAGAGTTTTATAATGGTATAAACAGTGGAAGAGAAAAAGGTTTCATAAATATCATTTCATAAAAAATATAAACCATTCAATGAAAGAATAAGAATGGTATTCTTGGATCATGTCCTAATAAAATCATGAAAAAAATACAAAATGTATAATCTTATATGGAGAATGATTTCGAAAGGTCACTTGGAACATTTCGTATCAGAAATAACTTTTCATTGAAAATAACTTTTAAAACGATAAAAAATTTTCAAAATCATATTTATTTTAAAGAAATATTAAAAACTTATAAAAGAATCATTTAAAAATAATTTAAAACATTTCTTGAGGATAATATCCATTCACATTGAAGAATACTTCTTTTAAATCATAAAACATTTTGAAAATAATTTTCATTGAAAATAAACATTCAAAAATTTAAAGTAATATTAGATGTAATTAGTGGTCATGAAGATAGTAAATTTACTTTATACCATACATGTAAAAACAAATATTCCTTTGAAATTTTTGGTAAAATAAATATGGGATATATCTAGAAAATGGCATGAATATTCAATAAAAAGTTTTTTTAAAAAATTCAAACATGGGTAAAAACTTATTTTAAAAATA
The DNA here is from genome assembly GCA_963277665.1 of Viscum album. NCBI lineage: Eukaryota > Viridiplantae > Streptophyta > Magnoliopsida > Santalales > Viscaceae > Viscum > Viscum album. The sequence continues at coordinate 2,049,932,140 of OY728119.1, forward strand.
TAATAATAATAATTTTTTTCAAAAACAGTTTTATAAAACAATATTTTAGAAGAAATTAGACTCCTGATTGAAGATGGAAATAAATTCAGATTTTCATAAAAACCATTTCTTAAACATTTTAATTAGTAAATAGTGGAAAAAATAACTATTACATTAAAATATCATGAATAACCACATCATAAGAAAATTTATGAGTTTATTGAGAGATGTATAATAATATTTTAAAATCAGAAACATATTCATAAATAATCGTGATAAATTATAATATTGTAAAATAAAATCATTACCACTTAGGTAGCCTTGAATCATAAGACCCATGAAGTAATAAAATAAAATTAAACTTAAAATATCATTATAAAGAATAAATTCGTGATATTACATGTCAAAATGTTTGTATATAAACCTCATGAAATAATATAGGTGCATCCCATAATGTATGTCTCAATGAAGGAAAATTGCGACCAAAATCTAGTACCTCTTTAGTAATGTTTTAAATCACAATCCCAAATAAATCATAAAATAAAGTGAAACATTAAATATCATTAAAATACATGGATTTATAATATTCCAAGACCCATACTCCTAGATCCTGTGCTAAAATCCTTAACATTACATTTATGTCTTTGATGATGATAATTGAGACAAAAAATTTTCATCTAAAACTTACAACATCAATGGAAAAACACGGATCACATACAACCTCAAGGAAATTTTAGGTTTAGAATCGTAGAGAATTAGAAATAATTCTTACTTAATAAACTAATATAAACTTGAAAAAAAAATTATTTCCAAGAACATTTCTCCAATTTAACTCAGATTATCTTATTTTAATGTCGGCCATAAACATCTTCCTTGTAAAATCCTTTATAGATATAAATAATTCAACATAATTCCTTAAAATATTGGGAAAATAAAACATAAAAAGGGTGACATAAAATGATCAAAAAGGGTAAACATAATCATTAACAATTTAATGTCATCAAAGGGCATGTGGGTGCTTAAGGTTATGATGACATAATCGATGTACCTGAGATAATCATAAAAGAAATCATACCCATCAATACTTGGATCATCAAATATGACAACATGTAAGTGGAATGATTCATTATAATCAATAATCATGATCCATGTGATATCATTCTTGATCATTATAAACATTTATAAATCTATAGTAACAATAGATAAAACATAAAGGTATATTAGTAAATAATTATACTTTTCATTCTTATAAATGGAATAACTATGTAGGCAGATTCCATACACATCACTCTTAAAAATGGAATAGCCATATAGCTGACTTCCATACCCAATGAATTGGAGGGATATCATTTACCCACCTATACTTTATTCATCATGTGACCACTTGCCAATAGTTTATACTGAAACTGTCCATTATTAGTTTATCATGAAACCACCAAAAATTTGTTTATCCCGAAACCAACCATAGACGGTTTATTAAAAAACCACCCATCAAATTTCAATGAACCATTTAAAAATAATAACAAATAAAAGCCTGTATAAACTCATTAGAACTACCAATAACCCCTTTCATAATATAGTTAACCTGTGAAAAAGAAACAGGTTCTATAAGAATATCATTGAAACATTATTAATCCTTGGTAAATAAATTTATTTTATAAAAATATCGTTGAAACATCATTAACCCATGGAAAAGAAATTTGTTCCATAACAATATATATAAAACATTATTAACCAATAGAAATAAATGGGTTTTTTGTCAATCTATATGAGGCATGATGGAACCATGGAAAAGAAATTGGTTCCATAAAAATATGTTTAGAACATGAATAACCAATGGAAAATAAATGGTTTGAGTATAATTATATTTGAAATAAGATAAACCCATAGAAAATAATTTTGTTCAATAAAAATATTTTTGAAACATGATTACCCCAAGGAAATGAATTGGGTTTAACAATAATTTATTTGAAACACTTTTAACCTCTGGAAAAAAACGGGTTCAAAAAATCTCTTTGAAATATGATTAACCCATGTAAAAGGGATGGGTTAAAAAATAATATCTTTGAAATAATATTAACACATGTAAAATAAATGGGTTGAACAAAAACCTCATTCTAACATTATTAACCCATAAAAAATAAATGGGTTCAATAAAAATCCCTTATAAGAAAACTTAATCCATACAAAAAGGCTGAGTATTCTATCTATAAAAAATATCCCCAGTGGAGGATATGTAATTTTTTTTTATAAATGTAAATACCATTAAAATATTAGTTGGAATGTTCAAGAGGAATATAATGTTTACACATTCCAAAGTGTCACATTCCACCTTGATACCTATGAATCATTAACCCCGCGAATAAATTAAATTAAATAAAACTTATAATATCATAAAAATAATTAAATTCATGATATATCATGTCTAAATATAAGTATATACACCTCATAAAAGAATTTGGGTGTATAACATAGCAGATGTCTCAAAAAAGGAAAATTATGACAAAAATCCTTTACTGCTTTGGTAACCTCGAAATCCTAAATCCTATGAAATAAAGTTCATAAAATGGATATGTTAAAAACCATAAATTTTATTATAATAATCATAAAATAAATTCATGGTAAGTATATACACCACAAAAAAATAAGTGGTGAATATGGAATAAGTCTCACTGAAATAAAATTGAAACTAGAAACCCCTATACAACTGTTGTAACATCTGATATTGGAAAAACGAAAAGTAATAATAATAAAATGAGAAATTTAAATTATATTAATATAAAATAATTCATTATATAATATATAAAAATGGTCTGTAGATACACCATATAAAATAAGTCAGTAATGATTATGATATTTATCTCAAAAATGTAAAAAACGAGATGAAAATCCCTTACAAAGACTGTGTCATTAATGTGAGAATAAATAAATAAAATAATTATGTGTGGAAAATTTCAATCCAAAAAATAAAAGTTTAAATAAATTATAAAATTATCATATGTAATTTCATACATTTTCATGGCATAACATTACCAATGACATCGAAGGTTAACCCAATGAATGGAAACTGATTTAAGAAATCTCTTACAATTGTGGTACCATATGAACTGAAAACCCCAAAATTAATAAAAATAAAATGAAACATTTGAATAAAATTAATATAAATGAATTAATAATATAATATATAAAAACATTATTATATACATAACACAAAAAAAGTAAGTGTTTAATATGATATTTATCTCATAGGTGTAAAAAGTGAGAAGAAAATCCCTTAAAAAGATCGTTTCGTTAGAGTGAGAATAAATAGATGAAATATTTATTTGTGAAAAATGTAAAACCAAAAAATAAAATTTGAAATATATAATAATATAATATTAAGTAACTTCACTAATATTCTTTTCATAACATAACCAATGACACAAAATTTTAACCCAATGAATAGAAATTGAGTTAAGAAATCTCTTACAACTATTGTAACATCTACACTAGAAACCAAAAAAGTTATAATAATCAAATGAAACATTTAAATAACCTAAAGATAAAATAATTCATGATATAATATATCAAAAGGTTCATTATATACACCAAAAAAATAATTAAGCGATAAATATGACATTTATATCACAGATGTAAAAAGTGAGGTTAAAATCCCTTAACTTAAGTCTTATTTGTCTGGTTTTTTCTCTATCGTCCTAAATAATAATCTTATTTTAATAATTTTCATTATTATTAACCTTTTAAAAGTTTCTAATTAATTCTACTTCACTTAAAAATATATATAAAATTACTTAATCAATAATTGTTAAATAAAATGTTTTGACCACATTCAACTTATCTGTCAAAACTGATATTGATATGTTGAAAAAGGTCAATGAGGACATTATTTAATGACATACATAATAATAATGATGAAATAATTATAAAATTTATACATAAATTTTACTTTTGAATTCATATAGGAATTATGGTTTTGAAAAATGAACCAATGTTACGATCGTTGAGATGGTAGGTGGTATGTACACATGAGTAGAATTCCCATTTTTTCAATGATCGTTATGGAAAAAAGGTAAGTAAAATTTATCAATTTAGAAATAAAATTATATAAAAATTATAGTTTATTTAATTATATATACTTATATATATCAATATTGTTATGTGGTGTTGAAAAAGGTCAATGAGGACATTATTTAATGACATACATAATAATAATGATGAAATAATTATAAAATTTATACATCAATTTTACTTTCGAATTCATATAGGAATTATGGTTATGAAAAATGAACCAATGTTACGATCGTTGAGATGGTAGGTGGTATGTACGCATGAGTAGAATTCCCATTTTTTCAATGATAATTATGGAAAAAAGGTAAGTAAAATTTATCAATTTAGAAATAAAATTATATAAAAAATATAGTTTATTTAATTATATATACTTATATATATCAATATTGTTATGTGGGGTTGAAAAAGGAAGAATCGGATTGCTTTGAGACGGTGGTAGTCCACCTGTCCACAAACGATGTTATCACTTTTTCAGTGTGAGAATTGGAAAGAAGAAAAATTATATGTTATATATATATATAATTATTTCATTAATATCATAAATATTTCATTCATATCATATATTTTTATCAAACTCATTCATAGTACATTTCATGTAAATAGTGAACAAATTACATCTCTTTTAGGAGGTGGTAGTCCACACATCCACAAGCAATGTTATTATATTCCCAATAAATGGAAAGCATGAAGGTATTTGTAATATAAAAATTAAATAAGAATAATAACATTTTAAATATCATAAATATAATATATAAATGTTATTTCCATCAATATTCCAAACCTATAGTGGTGTTAATGAATAACAAACGAAATCGGTTCGTGAGGTAGTAGGTCTCCATACACACGAATGATAACTGTGTATCACATTTTATTGAAGTGTGTGAAGGTTTATTGTGAAACATTAAAATATAAATATCTCATCATATTTTCAATATTTATTTTATTATATAATAATGTAATAATAATAATTTAATTGGTATGTGAAATAAATAAAACAAAAGTGATCGTTGAAAAATGTTATCTCTTTCTCTGGAAATCCATTTTGGTTTACACGAAAGTACATCTATGGATTTCTTAAGTCAAAATATAGGCATATAATATGAGAGTAGGTATGTGGTAAAATTATTTAGGAATGTTTTAGACCATCCAGATGGATTAGGAGGTGTGAATATGTGTGGAGAGTGAGTTGCCTTTTATAGTGGAGAGGGAGTGACATTCTCGTAAATATAAAAAGCTAAACACTATTGAGAGGTCCCCATATATCATGTTCCCCAAATAATGAAATATATTAGACCCAATTAGTTATATGTCCTAATAATGGAAATAAAATGGGTTTTGGAGTACTTTCTAGGTCGTTTCTCCCCATAATATTAAAGTTTATCCACTAAGTAAACTCATTTTTACCTTAATGGCTGTAATTAATTTTAATTATTTTCACAAATATTTTTTTTGAAAAACGAAGTTAAAAATACATTAAATTTATAAATTATTCTAATTACTAATATGTAATCCATATTTCTAAATTACAATCAAAGAATTGGTAGACATTAATTTGAAATTAATCCCACAAAGGGAGGATAAAGCAGGGTTTAAAAGTAAATATATTCAAGATTTTTCAACAAATCTATATATTAATTTAATGTGAAAGTGATTCCAGTGAAAAAAAATTATTTAAATGATATATAATTTATATAATAATAATTCAAAACCATTTAAAAATATAATTTAACACTATAAATTATTCAGAAGAAAAATCAGTTTTCAATTAAAATTCAGTGTCAATCATTATTCATCAAAATATAAAAGCTCTCATAAAAATAACAAAAATTTATGAAAATTAAATTTTGAAATTACAATTTCAAAAATTAATTTTATTTTTAAAATAAAAATTCTAAAATTTTAAAAAATTATATTTTAAATAGGTTATATTTTAAAAGTTAGTAAAATTTATTTTATAAAATATACATCTTTTATGGTTAAAATTAGATTAATTATTATCTTAACCCTATAAAACATATTGGATAAATTTAAAAACATTTAATTTATTATATAGAATATAAATTTCCATAAAAAAATTCAGTAATAAAGTTTAATTTAATTTTTTAAGATAAAAATACATTCTAGTCATAAAAATATTTTCATAAAAACAAATCCTTTATATTCAATTGGCCGTTACTTTCATTTCTAATTAATTAGTTACCAATGAACTCATATTTTAAACATAAGAAAACTATGATTTCAGAATTTAGTTAATCATATTAATTCCCTCCATTCTAATGGATACGTTATAACTATTATGTTAAATAAAAAAATTAATTATATATTATTATCCATAATACTCAACCTTTCATGTAACCCATGTTATCTAATAAACTCAATGTTTCATGCAATTCAAGTTATACTTGATGTTTTATATAATGCAATATAAACAGTGATTTGTCTGCAACACAAGGTATCAAAGAATTTAAATTAATTTGAAAGAATATATTTCATAAAATTTTGGGATGTTATATGATTCATGATATTATATGTCATTGGGAAAATATAGACACCACACAAAAGAAACAAGTGGTGAATTTTCATATGTCTCCCACAAATAAAAGAGAATATAAATATGTTACCCTAATTCTTGAATTCCTTATTACAAATTAAAAACTCTATAATAATAAATATAATTTTATTATAAATCTAATAGTCATATTAATTTATATCATACCATATATTTTTTTCTTATTACCATTTAATACATGTTAACTAAAAACTAAAAGTTAAGTCATGTTATATGCAATAATTTCTTTGTTTTTAATGTATTATTTGACAATATTTTAATATTATATAAATATTGGTTTTATAATATCCATAATTCTAACCATGATATATATATTTATTCTATAAATTATTAGATAAGTCAAGAATATTTACTATTAAACAAATAAAATGCACCGCTCATGGAGACGGTAGGTCATACGTAGGAATAAATGTTTTTTCCATTTTCTTATAAAATTTAAAAAATAAATTGGAATGTAAAATTATAATTAATGAATAATTTTTATTTCATATATATCAAATATTTTTATTAAACACATCCTTATTATATTCCCTATAAATTGTGAATGAATCACTTTGCTTCGCGAGGCGGTGGTCCACCGTACGCACGAGCAATGTTTCCATATTACCAAAAAATATTAAAAATGAAGTTATGAGTTATGTATTTATTCCAAAAGAATAATAATGTCATTAATAACATATATAAATAGTAAATAAATCATTATTTACAACCATGAGGGGTTGAAATGAAATTACGAATGACATTGTTTCACAAGGCGGTAGTATGCCGTAAACATGGAAGATGATTTTATAACCCATTTGAGGGAAGTGGAGATGGATTTAGATCAATACCATAACAGAAAAACATCTTATTATATGTGATATACTGATTTTATTATATCAACATGTAATAATAGGAATTCAATGTGGTGAGGAAGTAATAAAATAGAATTCTTGTTGATGAACGTTACGTCTTCTTTGCGTATCCCCCACAGGTTTACACTAAAATCATTCCTAGGATGGATTTATGTCTAAAATAATGAAACTAGGATGAGAGGAGTGAATTTATTAATTTATTTGGTTATGTATTGGGTGAACCAAAACGGTTTTAATGTGTATGGAGGAGATGAGAATGGGTAGAGTTTTATAAGTGAGGTGAGTAAAACACTTGTAATTTTTTAAAAGAAAGAATTCCACCCACCTCTGTTTCATATCACAAAGATCCAATAATAATCCATTATCTATAATAAATGGTATAAGGACTAAATTTTTCCATAAAATTGGTTTTATTAAATTTTTATGTCATTTTTTTACCTTATCGTTTTAGCTTAACCCATGGTAAAACTTAGTTTTACCTTATCCATGGTAAATAATTTTTACACTTTTTATCATTTATTTTGGTAAAAATTTATGTTTTCCTTTATCTATGATATAAAATATGTGAATTTAAAATTTAATTTTTTTTCTTCCAAATTACATTGACATAATTTTAAAATTTTAATTTTAAATGAATCTCGTAGAGACAATGAGAATACTGGTTTTTAAATAGAAAAATTACAAAAGATTGTATTGTTTTATATAAAAAAATCCAATATTAAATTGATCCCAATGAACTAATTCTTTTTTATTTTATATATATATTTGAACTAATTTTAATTTGTAATAAAATAAAAATATATTTTATCTTTTTAAATAAATTCAATGAAATGTCAGTTTTCAATTAAATTTCAGTAATTTACACTATTCATCTAAAAATGAAACCTTTTAAAAAAAATTCAAAGATTATCCCAAAGAAAATTTTGACATAATGATTTAAAAAAATATTTCAATTTTTCAAATTAATTTTCTAAAATTTTGAAAAATTATATTTGAAAAAAAATTGGTAGATGTGATGAAAAAGTAGGTTTTTTTAGAATTGTAGTTTTTTCTATCATAAGATGCTTTTATATACACAATATATCTAAAAATTATAATTGTATGAAGATAAATTAAAATTTATTAAAATATAATATATAAATTTTATTTAAAATAATCCTCATTGGGCTTTATTTTATCCGAAACATTTTTTTTTTCAATTTTCCATAGCCGGTTTCAGGGTTCCCGGTACCCATACACACAGCCCCAAAATCCAAATTCAAATTTCAAAACAACCAAACATTTCCCTCAAAAGCCGGGTGCCACCCTCGAAACTTGATCCCATCAACCCACATTGCCATCACTGTCACTACAGGTCGAACATGATCACGAACATCGAACCTCGTAAACCTCACACCGGACGTCGGTGAGACCGTCAGGAGACGTCGTTGGCCGCCGGCAAGAACACCACACCACCATTCATAATAGGTTAGCCATCATCGTCCAGCCACCGTCATCACAGCAACCGCGAAACAAACACTCCCGAATGATCCGGCGTTCCACAACGTATCCAAAGAAGAAAAACATCCAGCAAACCAAAAAACAATTCCAGTAGAGAAACACATAACCACCGTCTCCACCGCAGGACACCGACGTGCTACCGAGAAAGGCCCAGAACGCTCCGAAGAGTATGCCGGAGAAATCGGTCTTACATCCGTAGGTCCGACCAGTAACGCCGTCGAACATCACCACCGGAGCCGAGGCGAGGCCAATCACTGCGAAGCGAAGCCATCCCATGCCAGAAACCACCGGGAAGAAGACCCAAGCACAAAATCAAAAACACACTTACAAAAATCAAGAATCACACCTTCCAACCCTTTGCTGTAGAAATCTCCAGCATATAGAATCAACACACCAACATCTCCTCAAGGGATTAAGATCACCAAGCACGAAGAAACGTAACCGCTGCAAGCAAGAGGGAACCCGCAACTCAGATCCCATCACCGCCATCCTTTTCGACCTTGAGAGACGCAGCAAAACATCAACCGCCGAGAGAGATGACCGAAGCCGCTCGAACAGAGGAACCGTCAGGACACACCGAGCAGAGGAAGGCCACCGCGAAAACCCTAGGTAAGGAGGCGGCGACGAGGAGAGCGCCCTAACCCACTATGCCCCTTACGGGCCCATCACACCCTCATTGGGGTTTATTTTAATTAATTTGTGTAGAGAAAAATTATTCACATTAAAACAATTTTCAGAAAAACACTTTTTTAAATAGAGAATTAAACTTATACTAAGATGTAGAATAATATTGATTCAAAAAATAAATGAGTGGATAAAATATTAAAAAATAATAAATATGTTAATTTAAATCATAGTATTTCATTTAAAATACTTAATTTATTGAAAATAATTTATATTTTTACAAAAATATGTACTTTTCAATTTTCATTGAAAAATCAATATTTTATGAAAAATCATAAAATATCAATATAAATTAACTTCAATATGATGATTCCAAAAATAAATTTCATTTTATCAAATTAATTTTCTAAAATATATAAAAATATATTATATATTTTTCTTATAAAAAATCAATAGAAATCATTTTAAAAAACATATTTTTTGGGAATATAGTTACTTTACTAAAAATCGAATCATTATTTTCTAATCACATATAAATAAATTTATATAGAGTAAGAAATTTATATATATATTTCATAAATTATTTGATTCTATTAATACCTTCCAACATAACATCTATATTATAATAAAATTATTTCCTGGTTCGTTGAAGCTTGGTGGAACGTGTCATGCAGGCAATTAAAGAGACTTGTTGTTATTTGTAATGCAATCTAATCTTGGTTATTCATGTAAGGAAAGATAAACTTAGTATTATGTTTAACAAAATCCAAACATAGTGTTGTGTCTACTGTAAAATATCTTAAATATTAAATATATTTGTAAATATATATATCACAAAATCTTGGGGTGTTACTTTCTACCCCCCTTTAAATCCTGAAAATTTATCTCAGCCATCAAAGGATTAAAATTTGAAAATTTCTTCATAGAAACCCACAGTGTAAAAATGAATAATAAAACTTCTCTTAAAAATGGGAGTTTGGAAAGATAAAGTTCACATGATGTAACTCATAAAAAGTATTCCACATTAGAGAACTTAGCTAGGAAGTGAATATTTTTACACGAAATAAAAGCGTAAATAATTATAGATGGTGATGGAGATCAATAATAATATAAAAATTGGTTGATCCATTGAAGGTTAATGACCGAAAACCCATAAACTAAATAGGTATGAAAATTATCATTTATATCATCAAAAATTATTATAAAAGGACACAATTTTATTTCAATATTATTTTCCTAAAGTTGAAAAATTTTCCTGAGAAGATATACTTACATTATTTCCTATCATTTCATAAGTTCAATCTAATCCATTGGTTATGCCATAATAAATTTCCACTTTATCATTTACTCTATGAATTGTAGGTAAATTTTTTCTGCCCGAAGAACTAAAGGATCATAATCTTTATAAATATAATGGTAAGTCATTCCTTCTATATCTAGTTATCATCATAAAAAAATAATTATCAAAGATTATCCAATATGCATAAGTCTTCATGTGGTGAAGTAATATATTAAATGTTAAATCCTTTTCCGAATTAGAACATTAAAATTTTCATAAATGGTTATCCTTATGATCCTTCTAAATGATTAAAATCCAAAACATTAGAAATAAGTTCACAAAATTTCCAAATTCAACTTATCATTAATCCCCAAAACAACATGAAGTATCTCTTAATTTCATGTACCAAACATCAGAATACCTTCAACATGTATTCTATAGAAACATAGAAATAAACTAAATTTAAATAAAACCATATTAAAAACACACATGCTTCCTTATTCCTTAAATAAATCTCAATTTTTTTGAGTTATTTGAATCAAAGGGATCTAGGATCTGGGTGAGCCCATTCCTAACAAAATTTATGATCCAAATAAATGTCCTAAAATTACAATAGGGATTATAGTGCTTAGTGTATAGGGTGCCACACATATTTGCCTCAACATAACTTGAGAAGGAATCCGGTGCTAGATAAGAATATCTCGAACATGAGTCTGTAATGGCCTTCTTTGACAAGGAATCATTAACATGGCTAGCATCATTTTAAACATGAGTTACATCCAAATTGGAACCATTAATGAGTTTAAGACATTCAATCCAGGGTGATAGCATTTTCTATGGAATAATCATAGATTAGCTCTTAAAAATTACAACCATAATAGTCATGTCATATTACAACCTGAGAAATATCCAACCATAATGAAAGAAAACTTTATGTACTTTATGATTGCCCACATAATAGCATTAATGGAACATTCATACTTGATGCAGTGGTAGAAGCATCCTTTAACAAAGCCCTGATGGGTACGGGAGACGCCACCACAACCTAAAGGTTCAGGTGTACCAGATGCTTCCCCATCCATGCTAACATTCATCCAAGAAGTAATTAGAGGGATAAACCAGATTTAATTCATCACAAAAGGCTTTCATGCCATACCAGTAATGCCAAAACTTATCATGCTAATGAGATCATTAATGCCATGATTCATACATCCTATTTTATTTTATGAGGCAGTGAGGAAAACACTATGAATCTCCCTTATTTCTTCAAGAAAGGATATAATTTTTTACAAAGGAAACATTATTTATACTTTCTAGAAAACCCCATGGATAACACCAACTAAAACTAGGTTGATTCATTTGATTTGATCATAGTAAAAAGTAGTAGTAATGGATTCATTCATAGCTTCAACGTTTCACATTTGGAGTTGATATCCCAATATATACTACATGTAGATCCATAATCTAAAATTGAAGCCATAGTGGATAAAAACATGTTCGATGGTCTCTTTGGAAATAAGACCAAGGTGTCATGATGAAACGTTTTTTATTATAGTATTTTTAGTTTGTTATGGACAAGCATCCTCCTCTTCAAGATATGCTATAAGAGTATGGAAGAAGCAGTCTAAATGTAAGACTTCCCAAAATCCATCAACCACTGAGGGGGAATATTGTGACCATCACACGTGTGCCTATACCAGTCCCTAGAAATGATGTAACCATTGAAATGAGGCTACCAAATCAGAGTGCCTCTATCAATGCATGTATACCTTTTAATTTTAAATCAGTTCTATGTAGGAATGAAATAATAGTTAACCATCATGTCATCTTGTAGGTATATAATGTTTGTATTCATGAGAAAAAAATGATTATTCATATCCTCCTAAATGGGGATTCTCATCAAAGGGGTGTTCCATACATTCATATTGGATTATTTTCATAAAATCTATCTTAAGATGTGCATAACGTTGTTGTAAGGGGATTTCAAAGCTATCTAAATGGATGAGAAGATATATATAGAGTGACCTGCCATCATTCTTTGGATGAAATGAGTTGAGAGAAACTCCATTTATATTTCATTTGAATTTAGGAGGCACTAGGTGAATTTATTTAGAAAATATTCATTAAAAAGGCATAGATCATTAATTCATAGGCCTCCCTATCAATGGGTCTGATACACTCTTTCTAGGATACTGTGATAAGATTTTTCTCATGGGTAGATCCATTCTATATAAATTTCATAATCATCCCGTGGAGTTATTTGAGAAGTTCCTTAGTCCATATGAAGATAGATAATGAATTTAAAAACATGGAATTAATAGCCGAGTTGACAAGGTAGATTCTCCCATATTAGGACATGGATTTCCCTTTCTATGTCTACAGTTGAGCAATGATTTTGAAGTATTTATTTTCATGGTAAAACTTCTTGACTTTTCCCCAAAATTGTTGAACACTAAGGTATTTAACCAGTAAAGACCCTCTCTTTACTCTAAGGGTACAAAAAACTCTTCATTGTTTGATAGTGGGGACTGTTTATCCAAATATCACCATGATAATCTGTATTATCAAATTTACTTATTCAAATTCATAATCTCTTTATTATAATATATTTATATTAATATCTAGAGCATATTAAGGTTTATCTTATCCTAATAAAAGTTCCACTTTTCCATTAAAATTACTTTTCTTGGTCATCATCATTATTCAATATATTATTTCAAAACTGCAATGAAAAACTTATACTAAAAAAATACTAATATATTTCATAATTCTTGAATTCCAATACATAATTACTTCATTCACCCCATTTAATCATTAATCCAATGACTATGATTTTTCATCTTTTTCAATAACACTTTTTCCCTTTCATATATACTTCGTTATCTCTTCATCATCAACAGTATAAGCATTACTCATAAAATCTTTCTAATTCTCTTCATGATATTTCTGTTTCGGACATAGTCTTTCATAATACCCATAAATTCCACATTTAAAACAATCATCCATTTATAATACCTAAGGGAAACCCATATTCACATCCATTTTGTTAATTATACTTTTATTTTTACCTCTACAATTTCATAATCTATTGCCTCATAATCCACAAATTAAACATCTTCATGTTACTTTGAGAAATTATCTTAGGTGTTTCTTCCCACATTATTAATATATAGGAAGTAGAATCTTCTTTCCTATATATTATACACATCATGAAATCTCAGATAATTTAATCTTTCTCTTTTTTAGAGATTCTAAGATTTGGTTAAGATGTATATTGTTAATCACGTTCAATGGAAACTAGTTAAGAATAATCACAATAACCTTGTATGTAGTCAGAATCCCATTTTTCTACTCATATGAATTTTTCCTCTCACTTCCAATGTTAACTCAATCCCTTATGGTTCCCACCATTGACTAAAAACAAAAAACATAGGGTGAAAAACTATAATCATTGTGTAAATCCACATAATCATGTGAAGAAATCACTTATAAAATGTATAAATCATGACACCTTCTTTTTAATCTATGAAACCATAGGTTTTTCAAAGGTAATTAATAGTAACTATCTATTTAAATCCTTAATTATGGTTCATAATTATTTTTTTGAGCTTCCAAAGCATATCCTCTAGAATTGTTAGACCAGGTGTTTGGTAAGGTCCATTTTCATGCACCATGTAACAATTGATTCCAAATAAATATTTCCTTTTCAGAAATATTACCCTTATGTATGTATGTGATAGAACCACATCAACTCTTAGTATCCGAATAAAGATATAATGTCATAGAAACCAAGTAATCTATCATTTACCAAAATTCCAATTCATTTTCCAATACTTTGACTCATTCATTGAATTGTCCTTAGAGGCATACCTAAACATATCCTTGGAAATATCTCTAAGAATATCACTAAAGTTTTCTCATCCTTATTTTTGATTACTAACTAAACAATTCATTTGATAAAAACTATTGGTACATAGGCTTTACATACAAGGATATTACATAATTTTAGATGAATATTAATTACACTACATAATCAAAAACATGGGGACCATATTTTTTTGTGAATTTGGAAACATGGAACATAATTTTATTAATTAATAAATTATCCTCAATATATCCCAAAAAGATATTCCCTTTAGTAATTCTAATTAAAACTTTTCTTTATAACATAGGGAATGGAAACATAACAAATGGTGACCTTAGATTCTCTACAAGGGTAAACAAGGGAGATACAAAATCATAACATGAACATATGGGTATGATAACATGAGAATATTATTGAAAACCACCTCCTACATAACAAATATAATAGTATTGAGTAATGGCATAAATATGGGTAGTTTATATGACCATAATCACAAGTAAATCAAAGAACTTGATCCATGAGGTCATAATATTGGCATAAGACATCGTCTTTTTTCAAACACATAATCATAGAAAGTATTATATCAATGCTAGCCACTATGAAATTCATAACATGTTAGAATTGGGATGACCACTCATTTACCGACTTCGGGCTTAGGATGACCACCCATGTACCCTATTTTGGGGCTAAGGAGAACCACATGTGAACCCTTTTTAGAGCTTCTATTAACCAACTATGTGACCTCTTTTTTGAGCTAAGGCTAACTATCCATGTACCATCTAAGCTCATAGAAAATTTAACATTACATAATTCATTAGAGGGAGATATCAGTCCCACCCTTCACATAATAAAAATCCTACACATATTTGTCACAATATCACAAAAAATCAGCATATCATTGCCCTTGAATTGAAATGTTATTCATAAAAATTTCATCATATAATAAATTACGTAAAAGAGACATGTTTCATAATAATTTCATTATTTCATTATAGAATAAACCATGAATAGAAGTGGGTTTCATAAGAGATTTATTATAGTATAATAAGTGGATGATGTGCGGGTTTTATAAACTCCACCTAATCATATATATAAACCATTAAATGATATAATAATAATGGAACCCTTGGATCAAATCTCTAATAAACCATTACTAACTACAAAATATATCATCTTAGATGGAGAAATATTTCGAAATATCACTTGGAAATTTTCTTAAGGGAAATAACCTTTATTTTAAAAGCAAATTTTAAATCATAAAACATTTTCAAAATCATTTTCTTTAAAAATAACATTGAAAACTAATAAAGGAATCACATAAAAAAATTAAAACATTTCATGATGAAAATATCCTTTTAACTTTGAAAGAATAATTTTAAAAAAATATCACATTTTAAAAAAAATATCGGAAAATAAAAATGAATACTTATAAAGGACGATTTATAGAAATTATTGGTCCGGACAATGGGAAGCTTCATTCATGTTATACATTCTAAAAAAATATTCCTTTCACATTTTTAGTAAAATCCAAATGAACATTGTTTGGAAAATGATATGAAAATTCCACTAAAAACATTTTGTAAAAATTAAAACATGGGAAAATTTTATTATAAAAATAATATAATATTAATAAATCATTCTTGAAAAAAAAATTAGAATATATTATTTTGTAATAAAAAGAATTTATTTCAAAATAGAGAAATAAATTCAGATTCTCTTAAATAAAATTCTCAATTGTTTTTAGTACCAAAGAGTGTAAAATGGTAATATTACTTGGAAATATCCTGAATAAATATAGGAGAAAAAAATCCAAATTATATTGAGATATGAATAATTATATTTTATCATCAGAAAAATAATCATAAATAATCCTGATAAATGTTCAGATTGTAATATAACGTCTTTACGACATTAGTAATCCTGAATCGTAATCCTCATGAAAGAATAACATAATTTAAACATAAAATAATAATATGATGAATAAATGATATTTCATGTAAAAGGGTCTTTATATAAACCTCATAAAACTATACAGGTTCATAAAATAACATATTTGACAAAGAAGGAACATTAAATCCAAAAACTAATATTAATTTAGTAATATTTTGAAATTGTAATCCCTAATAAATCATATCATCAAATGAAAATTAAAAAATAAAGAAAATTGTGAGATTAAAAATACTATAATTTAAAGGGGATGTATATGAATCACAAAAAAAAATTGAATTCCCTTATGACCTTTTATTATCCATTTATTACAAATTTCTTGTCAATGTAAGGTTTCAAGAAATAACTGCTTTGTTTTTCATGAATGTTTTAACTTGTAATTTTTTTCCTTATAATAAAATAATTGTTTAATAATCTCCATAATGTTAAATATGGAACATATATTCAAAGTTTATATTTTTATATTAAACCATAATATTTATAGATATAAAATGAAATGCGTCATTCATGGAGGTAGTAAGTCATACAAATGCATGAATGATGTTTCCATTTTCTTGTTGAATTAAAATAATGAAAGGTAAATGATGTATTATAAATATAGAATAATTATTAGGTTATATATATCACATGTTTTTATAAAACATATCAGTATGACCTTCAATGTAAATCATGAACAAATCACATCGCTTTATGAGGCGGTAGTTCAACATTCACACGAGCAATGTTATCATCATATTATCACCAAATGGAAAGCATGAAGTTATGAGTGATATAAAAAATTTGTAAGAAAAATAATGGAATAAATATATTATATAAATAATAAATCCATCATTATTTACAACAGTGATGGGTGGAAAGGTAAAATTGAAGGATCTTGTTTCGCGAGACAGTAGTCTATCGTATATATGAATGATGATTTCATAAAAAAATGATGGAAGTTGAGATGGTTGTAGGTGATTACTTTAACATAACAAAATCTAAGTATATGTAATATAGTTTGGTAGTTTTTTTAGTTTTTTATAATAATAATTGGTGTACGTGTAGAAATAATTAAAATAGAATGCTCGTTGATAAATTATACATCACATTTGGGTATCCTACTTTGGTTTGCAAAAAACGCCTTCCTAGGATGGTTTAATGTCCAAAATAAGGATTATAGGATTATAGGAGGAACTTTTTAATGTGTTTGGGCATGTATTGGTGAAACTAAATGGTTTTTAAGGTGTGATTAGGAGTGGATAAGGTATGGCCTTATATAAATGATGTGAGTGGAATACTTGTAATTTTCAGAAAGAAAGAATTCCACCCATATTTTTTCATGTCACAAGGTTCCAATAATGAAAAATACAGGATAATATAATGTATAAGGTCTAAATAGATCCATTAAATGGGGTTTTACCTATTTTTATTTGTTACCCTTATATGTTTCACTTAACACCCTGATAAACCCATTTTTACCTTGATCGAGATAAATAATATTTACTATTTTTACTAAACATTTCAGTCAAAAAATAATTTTACATTATTAGATAAAATAAATTATTCTTATTAAAAATATGGAAACTAATTTTCCTAATTTCATTCACATTGTACGAAAATTTTAATTTAAAATCAATCTTGTAGATGTAATGAGAATGCCGGTTTAAAAGAAAAAATGCTCAAAAGTTTTAACTGTTTTTATATTAAAATTAAACATAAAGTTGATCCATGTTACCTAAATTGGATTAATAGATGTATAATTGAAATATTTATACCTTTAAACCTTATTAAAATATAATTTCACTTTATAAATCAATTCAATTAAAATTCACTTTTAAATTAAAATCATTTATTTTACTCTATTTATCAAAAAATGACACTTTTCAAAAAAATTAAAAATTCACTCTAAGATAATTTTGACTTAATGATTTAAAAATAATGATTATTTAACCAAATTATATTTATAAAATTTTCAAAAATTAACTTTAAAATAAAACTCATAGATGTGATTAAAAGCATGTTTTATATAAATGTATTTTCTTCAAGCATAAGATGATTTTATATTAACACTATGTTTAATAATAATCATTGTATAAATATAAATTAAAATGTATTTATATATAATATATATATATATATATATATATTTTAAAATATTTCTTATTTTTTATTATTTTATTTTATTAAAATTGAAAAACATTATTCACATTAAAATAGTTTTCATAAAAAACCCTTTTTTAGACCTAAAATTCAACTTGTGCTAAAATTGAGTATACATTTGAATAAAAAGTAATTAAGTGGATTAAATATTAATAAAGAATATTTTTGTTAAATTAAAAAATAATTAGTAATTTTATTTACCTAATTTATTGAAAAAAATATAGTTCTACAAAAATTGATATTTTTACTATTCATTGAAAATTCAATATTTTCCAAAAAATCCCAAAATTTCACCATATGTTAAATTAAATATAATTATTATGAAAACGATGTTTATTTCATCAAATAAATTTTCTAAAATATCTATAAATTAATTATAATATTTTCCCATAAAAATCAATAAAAACATTTTTACTAAAAACATATTTTTGATGAATATAAAAACTTTTCTAAAAATTGATTGATTATTTAATAAGAATTTATAAATTAATTTATATTGGGTAGGAAATTTTTATCTATATTCCATAAATTATTTAATAATATTAATACCTTTTAAGTTAACAACTAAGTTATTATAATATTGTTTCATGATTCGCTTATTCTTTGTTGTGCGTGCCATGCACGTTATCAAAGAGAGTCACCCTTGCATGTAATATAAGATAAACTTGGTGTTGTGTGTAATGAAATCTAAACTCAGTTTGGATTGTAACACACGAAAAACGTAGTATTATATATGAGGTAAAATATGTAAAAGATAAAATATATTTGAAAAATATATATATCAAAAAATATCAAGGTGTTAAACTTTCATTGTGAATACCCTATTTTTCATCACATTGATTAATGGTTGTTCACATATATTCCATACACTGACTAATTAGGGGAATTATTGACTAAACTGAATACCCTTAATATACACTATGTAAACACCATATGTTTTATTTTCAAAATTGAAAGGTAATTACATAGATAATTATTTAATATATTTGGTACTCAATTATTTTACACATTTATATAATTTTATGATTATTGAAATAATTATGAATGTTCCCCTTATAAGATTCCATTTTTAAGTGGTATGAAACCCATTTTCCTTCCATAGTTTCAATATGATGTTGATTTATTTCTTAAAGTACACTTGTGTAAGGATGATTATGGGGTTATTATATCACCATCAAAATAATTGGTTTAAGTTTATATCTCATGGGATATTAAAGTGTGGATATTATGTGGTTTTTCACATATATGTGGGAGTAATGAGTTTTATTACATTTTCATGAAAGGACATAATTAATTTGATCATATAGGAATGTTCATAATGAGTATTCTCACAAGTTTTTCCTAAGATTATAGTTTTTTCATATCTCTTTAATTTTGTCAAGTTATGAGACCTTTATAATTTTTTATTTTTTAAGGCTATGTTACATTCCATGTTTATGCATCTTTTATAAGATATTTCAAACTTTTATTTTAATATATTCCTTATGAAATGATCTAAGATCTATACATTATTTAGTGTGAATTTTTTATGTATCCTAATTATACTCATATGCTCATCTTATTCACACCTATGATCATTGATTTTTATCACTTATTTTTACCCTTACTAATTATCAAATCTCGTCCATTTCTTATGTTTCTATTCCCTATGTTATAAAGATGAGTGTAAACTATAAAAATTCTCTAAGAAAATATAGTACTGTTTGATTTTCAAGAAATGTTCAAAATTATTTTAAAATAAGTTTTATTTTTTACCGAGTCCTCAGAGACACTAAACTAGAAATTTTTTTTGAGTTTTGTGAGATTATTGTGATATGTAATAATAAAGTGAAATTTTTGAAACCATTTCTTATATATTCTCATAAGGTACAAATTTTAATTTTAAAAAGTATATTTTTTTAGCATCTGAACTGGGATGGTGGGTCGGGAGTTCCTCAATTCAGTGGTAAATAAGAACATTGGATAGATCATGATCACGAATCTCTTCTGTCTTCTTATCTATAAGAGTTTATGTTGGGGTCTTTGAAGGTTTAGGTTGAGGTTTCTCTAATATTTATAGAGGTGTTCCTTAAAATCTTTCTCGAATAGGTTATAACCTTATCGCCATGACATGATATTGGGTTTTAGATAGCGTAACATCCTTGAATCTCCTTGATCTGTATGTATCCTTATAGGATATTTCATCTTTATTATTTTCCACAATAGATTATGATTTATGATCCCTTATAGAATGGTTTCATCTATCTTGATGTGTTACCTTGGGTTTCTCTGGTGTTATTCAAAAATAAGCCAGAAAAAATTTTATTGTTGTGAATCAATGTAACAACCCAACCCTGATAGCCTAAAGTCAATGGTTACATTATTAAATTATAATAAGATAAAAGTAATCACATACTTAAGGAATTAATAGTATAGTAGTCTTTTTAAACTAGATATATACATTTAATTAACATTACATTTTAAAAAAATTAATACAACAAAAAAAATTAATTGAGAATGAAACTATTCCCCTTAGAATATTCTTTCATATCAATAAAAAGATATTTACTCGCATCCTGAGGAAAATAAAACTCTTAGAAGGGGTATGATCGGATTCTTTGTAAAGGAAAGTGTACAGAAAAATATAATATGAATAAATACGACTAATAATTATACCAAGGAATATAACCCAAACACATTATATTTAAATAATAACATGGGCATAATATGGAAAGAATAAAGGATGATCAAATAAAGATATATAAATAATCTCGTGATCTTGAAACATATACATGTATATTCTATCTAATAGAATAATCACATGTACATCAATAACTGATATCATTATGATGTAATGTATAATTTCATAAATCATAAACATACTATGAATACATTTCACATGTTATTTTAAAACTATGGGTAAAATCCCATTTAATTTGGCCAACTAAATTATCTCATTAGATCTATCGAGGCATCAAGGTTGTATGTAATTTTGGGACCCAGCAATAACATACTAAGTCCAATGAATTACTCATATGTAATGGGTGAAACATTATTAATGTATACATTCATATTAAAAAATCATCATGTGAAATGTTAATAATTTTCTCAAATAATAAACATAACCATAAACCATCCAGAATAATGAGGATAATAGAATTAGAATAGTACATTCCATTCAAAATGATCATAATCCATCTAGATATATATTTAGTATAATATAATTAAAATATATCCCTTTTACATCACAAGTAAAATAATGGTTTTTGTCATTGATGAATAAAAGTTCAATTAAAATATCCTTTAAAACATTCTTCATGAAAATAACTCTTTACATTGAAAATCACCTTTTAAAACATAAAAATCACAACAAAATTGAAACTTTTTTTCTCTGAAAATAAAATTTAAAATATATAAAGGAATATTTTAAATTTTTAATGGTCATGATGGTGGAAAACCTGGTTAATTTAGTTCATGTTTAAACAAATATTCAATTAATATTTTCTATAAAATCCAAACGGGCATTGTCTGGAAAATTCCATGAAGAATGCTTTCAAAAAATTTGGAAAAAAGTCAAACATAGGAAAATATGACTTTAATAAATAATTTAGATAATGTTAAATCCATTTTTTTGAAAAATTTTCAAAAAACTTAGATTTGGTTTAATATGGATTTTTGATCAAAGAGATAAATAAATCTGTATTTTATTAAAAACGTTTTCTCAAGAATTTTAATTGTCAAAGAGAAGTAAAATGATACAGTTACTTTAAAAAGTCTAGGAATAACTAAAAGAGATGAAACACTAATTATTTTATGAAATATTAAATAATTCTTCCAAGGTATACTTAAACATAAATAGTTCTGAATAATGATGAGATTGTGAAATACACCCCTACCAATTTGGAAACGTTAGAATCATAAGACCCACTGATCAAATAAATCGAAATGAAACTTTAAATACCTTGAGTAGAAATATATTCAGGATATAAAATATAAAAAAGGTTAGTATATACATCACACAGATGAATAAGTGGTGAATATGGCATTTGTCTCATAGGAGAAAAAGTGAGATGAGAAACCCTTACATCAAGTTCGACTTCCACAATATGTGTGTGAAATTTTTGTATAATAAATATAAGATTTATATAAATCAATTAAATAACCATATTCATATATATAATACAATATATGATCCTATTATAACATTTTACCATGCATTTTTTAATAATAATTCATTTTTTATTGTTTTGGGTGTTAATTTTCTTGTTTTCTCATGCATGTTTTGTCATGAAAGTTCTTATTCATGTATATAGGATATAGTTCTATAATATACAGAATTATATTAATTTTATAAATATTTTTTATTAGATATATCCTTATAAAAAATCATGGAATTTATACATAAAAACTGAATCACATAATTTCATGGAGACAGTAGGACATACGTACACACAAGCGACAATATATTTTCCATCAAGTACGAATGGGTAAATAAGTTTCTGATATATTAATTTTCCAAAACATGATAATGTAAAAAATATCACATATATTCATTAAATTTAAAATTATTATTTACGATGTAAATCATAGGTGAAAAACAAATATATCGCATCGTGAAGAGGAAGTATGTCATACACACTAGTGACGATATCATATTTTAAGTGGAAAAGAAATTAATATGGCTTAGTTTAAATTATAAATTTATAAGTATAATTATATAAAAAATCTAAAATATGTATATATATATATACAATAAATCCATCATTATATCCAACCATGATAAATTTTGATGGAAAACAAGTTACATCAGTTCATGAGGCGGTAGTCTGTCATACACACAATTAATGATTTCATTTCATATTTGATAGAAGTGGAGAGGTATAAATATTATAAACTAAATAAAATAATACCTCAGTATATGTAGGATAATTTTTTTATTATATTATAATTTTTAAGACATAATTTAAGGTTGTATAGGATGAAAGAAATATAATTAGCTTAGTAAGAACAATTACTTTCTCTTTGATAAACTTACTTTGGATAACTTCTTAATGACCCAAGGGCTAGTATTTCTGGAAGAAAATAAGATCTATAATTTTAATAAGTATTTTTGGGTAGGATTTTTGTAGTATTTCTTCAAGATAAATTGATTTAGTGGTGTTAAAAAGTGAGGTGAGTGAGTGTCCTTTTATAATTGAGGTGGAGTGGTATTTTCGTAAATACCCAAAAACTATTCAATAATACGAAGCCACTCTATCACCATGTGAATTAAAAATTGATAAATAAAGGATTACATTGAATTTAAGGTATATCAAAATCTTCACCAAATGAAATGACCCATTTTTTAAACATTTTATATCTTAGCATTTAAGTTTACTCACTTTGACCATATTTTTCTTCAATACGGTAAATAGATTTTTTAACCTAGGTAATTTATCAGTTAATCCAAAAATAAAATAATAATTAGTATATAATTTTAAAGCACTTATTATAAAAATAAAATTAAATTTATCAAATAAAAATTCTATGTGTGTAAAAATAATTTTAAAATAAGAACATGTAATGCGCAAAAACTTATTTTAATATTAACTGCGTAAATTAATTTTTTTATTCTTTTTACTAATTTTTAAGTGAAAATTTTAAATTAACCTTAAAAAATAATATTAATTATGATGATTTAAAATTAATAATCCACTTTATCAAATTCAAATAACATAGTTGGAAATTTTTTATTTTAAAATTGAACATGTAGACACGATGAAAAAGTGGTTTTTCAAATAGAAAATTATGTTAACCATAGAAAGTTATTATAAACAAATTCAATACTAAATTTATTAGACTAAAATAATTTTTATATCTTATAATATAATTGAACTAATTTACTTTTAAAACATTTTTAAATCAAAATTGAATATTTAAATGATTTAAATAAAAAGTCATTTTTCTATAAAAACCAGTATTTTTACTATTCATAACATGAATTAAAATTATTTGAAAATTATCAAAATTTCGATATAAGATAATTTTTATGTAATTATTTTAAAAATTATGTAAATTTTTTAAAATAAATTTTATAAAATTATTGTAAAAAATTCAAGTATGTGTATAAAGTTCAAAGATACCTCCTTTAAAAAAAATCATTTTTCATAAAACATTTTATTTTCTTTCACTACTACAAAATATGCCTTTTACAGTGTTAAAAATAGCCTTTATCTGTGAAATATAAGCACTGACTATTAGAGCGAGCTTAAAATCCCATGAATTTTATCAATTAATTTATAGGTTCTCAAAAAGGAAGACTAAGCAGCACTTTTAAAAGCAGTGATAAAAGATACCATTATCACCAATTTTAAAAGAACTAATAAAGAACACCTTTATCAGTGCATTTAAAAGTTATAATAAAATAGCATACTACGGTGTGCTAAAATAGAACACCACAACACTAAAAAAAACTAAATCCAAAAATAAAGTATTAATACATAACTTAAATGAAGAGAAAAAAATCTAGGCTCCTTAAATCAGTTTTGGAGATGGGATGTGCGCTTTAAACTAAAATGATAATTATATATTTAAAAAGTTCACTTGGATTCATAGTGGTAACACCATGCATTTAATTTAGTTTTGGATGTTTGTTACATGTCTAAAATGACTTATGGGTCATTTTACTAAATATAAAAACAATCTGAATGTGCTTTCTCTATTTTGAGTATGTCACTTTTCTTTTTTACTAAAATGTTATTCTAAAATATAAACATGCACTTTTACTCATATAAATCATATAGTATGTTATTTTCACATGATGATAATTCCTACATTTCAAGAATTACTTAAGAATTGTTTTCCTAAATTATAAAGTTAATCAAAGTGTGTTTTATTAGTTTTTAGTGAGTGCCACTTTTTGAACTAAAATATTGATTTTAAACTGATAATGTACACATTGAACCATTCCAAACACATTATCTATAAAATTGTGTTTATAATTATTCCTACACATAAAAAATGAATTATGGATAATCTCCTCAACTATCCAAAAAATCCAAAAAAAAATTCTCAATTTTTAGTAGGTGTGTTGTCCTTTTTACAAAAAGTGATGTCACTTTTAAATAAAATGATGCACTTGGAGTCATATCAATCACACCGTGTGTCAGATTGAGTTGCTACTTATTCATACATGTATCAAATGGATTGTGGATTATTGTTATAATGTATCAAAATAATCCAAATGTTTTTAATTATATTTGATTACGTCACTTGAATTTTGTACTAAAATGTATTTTTCAAATTAAAGCACACACTTTGACTCACACTGATCACAATATGTATCTATTTGATGTGATATATATTCTTAGGCATCAAGAATGACTTATGAATAAATTTACTAAATTTTGAAGAAAATCCAAACGTGTTTTTTGGTTTTTAGTGAGTGACATTTTTTTAACTAAACTGTCATTTTTAAATTGATAATAGACAAATTGAATCATACTGGGCACATCGTGTATCAGAATAAGGTGCAGATGATTCATACACATCAAAAATTACTTATGGATTATTTTATAAATTATCAATACAATATGAATGCTTTTTCTCTTGTTTGACTAGGTCAGTTTCCCTTTTTATTACTATTGTTGTCATTTTTAAATAAAAAGATTCACTTTGAGTCTTACCGACTGCACCATGTGTCAGATTGAGGTACATACGACTATTACACATATCAACTGACTTAGGAATCATTTTCCTAAAGTATCAAAATAATATAAATGTGTTTTCTCAGTTTTGGGTATATCACTTGTTTTTTTTACTAAAATAGCATTTTAAATTAGAAAGACACACTTTGACCTATACAAATCACATCATGTATCGGTTTGAGGTGATACTTATTCATACATGTCACAAATGACTTATGAATATATTTCCTAAATTATCATGAAAATATGATCTTGTTTTATTGGTTTTTAGTGATTGGCTGGTTTTATACGAAAATGTCATTTTTGAATTGATAACGGACACATTGAGTCATAGTGGTTACATAGTGTGGTATATTAAGGTGTGGAAAATTAATACACATCCCAAATGAATTATAAATAATTGAACTAATGTATAAAAATAATTGAAATATATTTTTATAGTTTTGTGTTTATCAGTATTCCTTTTTACTAAAATTCATGTCAATTTAAAATAAAAAGTGGCACTTTGAGTCATATCGGTCAGACCATGTATTGAATTGTGGCATGGTTGATTTGTACACATCCCAAAGTTTCAAAAAAAAGTCTTCATTTTCAATGTAACCATGTTTATATTGTATTTTAATGTCGAAAATCAAAAATTGCATATTGACTCAATGTTCCTAGCCAAAACAATTTTATCATTTTTGAAATTTTGAAGAGAAAAATAAAATCATGTGCACATTATATCAATAAAATTCACCACAATGGGATCATGAGTTTCATCTACTCTATTATCTTACAACACTGAGAAATTTTTTTTAGCTAATAATGATGAATCAAAATTCAGTTTTGGATGTTTGAAAACTAAATCCATTAAATATGGAAAAATTTGTTACATGGGTAGAAATAATCATATTATCTCTTTTGTGGCTTGTTGTAGATAATTGATAGTAAAATATGACTTCCAAAATGATCTAGAAAAAAACAAAATAAGTATTAGATAAAATGATAAGGAAGTTAACTTACAAATATTAGATAAAATGATGATATAATTAATTAAATAAGTATTAGAAATTAACCTTATCTTGATGGTTGTGTGCCTTCTTGACAAATTTACTAGTTTTCATTATATCCATTTTAGTCTCAAAGTCTAATCTCTCACAAGCATGAGAATCTCCGAACAAACCACCCCAATTCCAATAAAAGAATCCACCTGTATAAAAAAAGAATTATTATAAGAGTACAACTAAAAATAAACAAATTAAACATAAGTATGAAACAATACATTAATTTTATGTATGATTATTTTACGTTGAAAACATTGTTGACCATATGGATATTCCAATAGTAAAGAAATAATGATGATAAAAACACAAATAGATCACCCCAAATAATTAATCGATGAGCGGGGAGGATGTGGAGAAAATAAGATACATTAGAATGAATCTTTGAATCATCTGAGATAAAGTAAAGATAACCTATTAAGTTTATAAAATATTCATTTTGTAGAATAAATAAATAAATACACAAAATATATTTATTATTAATTTTGAAGGCCACCGATTTATTATAATTACATGGATGTTGATCAGAGATTCCTAAGGGTGTAACAAAAAGTTGATGTTAAAGAATAATCTATATTTAGATGGATTAAATCAATACATACATAGTGTTTATTACATTTGTGATGAAAGAAATGTTGTGATTTTTAAGAGGTATTAACGAGTGGGTTATCATTTAAAAAAACTATATTTTTATCAACTGCAAGAAATATAAGAAAGACCTAAATAAATGAATAGAATGACATTTGTGATCTGAGAGTTTCAGTAAAAAATTAAAGGAGTAGGACTCTACAAAAAAATAATTTTTTTTCAAAAAGAGCCTAAATAATTTAGAGAGTTTGAGAAGGATAATATTTGGATAAAATATATGCATGAGGAGCTTGATCCAAATAAAAATAATGTGACATGAGGATATTGATTTGAATAAGAATAATTAAGGCTTCTTATGGATCATGTTTTTGCATATATCGTTCTAAAAAATGTCCATTAGTTTAAAAATACATAAGTTTTTTAGTTAATTTTTTTTCTATTTTTGGAAAACTCTTAATATAAAAGATCATGGTAATATATTGTAATGAAACATTTTTTTTATTTCATGTAATTGAGATGGTCACATATGTGGGGCATCATATTACCACTAGAAGGACATAAAAATTGATTTATGTTTATGATAGTAAAAAAATAAATAGAATTAATAATATAACATGAACATATCATGTCATTAAATTATTAAATCTAAACTAATAAAGTTATATTGAAGTGGTATTTTAAAGGTGTAATGATTTTCTCTATGAATTTTTTTTTATTTCTAAAAATTAGATTCTATTAAAACTTATTTATTAAATATACATCAATCATTATTAATATTTTATTTTATCAAATTATTTTAAATCTAGTGGTACAATATTTATTCTTCAATAATTTAAAATATTATTTAATATTTAAATAATAAAAAAAATTCTTTTTAAATAAGTTAATTTTCAAAGAAAATATTAAATTTATAAAAATCGTTATCTATCTTAAAGGATTGAGAATTATAAATTCTATAAAAAATGTACTCATTTTATGCATAAAATAATGAAATAGTATTTTTATTCTTAAAAACCCATGAAGCTTGGGTTTTTCCTAGAAAATAAATCATTAGAATTTTTTAATTTTACGACTATATTTCAAAATTGAAAATCAAAATATCCATTATATTTTATCTCAAAATTAGTTTTTCCTGTATAATATAGACCAAGGATTATAGATCCTTATACTTATTTTTTTATTTTTACAAAATTTAAGTCACATTATTTGAATTCAAATTGAAATATTTAAAAAATATAAACTAAAAACATTATATTCTTTCAAGAAGTAGTTAAATAAATAAGACAACAAATCAAACATATATAATGTGTTTTCTCATCTGATTTTATAGATTCATTAGAATCATTTGATTGTTAAATTTCATAAGTAACCCCTAAATCTATACCAATCCACATGAAATAGTTAAAATTCATCCTAAATAAATCCATTAATTTTACACCATATTTTTGTGCTCATTATCGTAGGAAAAAAATATTAAAAAGTAATTATATATTTGTTCCCTTGTGTCACATATTTCATCATCCATTTTTTGGAAACAACTTCTAGAATTACCTTTTAAATAGAAGGGGATAACCCTATATTTTAGTTCCTCCTCACCCAACCCTCATAGTGAACTTTTTTTTATTACATAACATAAGACCCCAATGATGTCACATATTTCATCATCCAAGTGATTTGAAATGTAATGTTTCAAAACAATAATGACACTAACCAATCAATGGATGAATTTTTCAAAAGTTGATGATTTAAAAGAGGTAGATGTCGTAGAATATAGGTATTGGGAGCCTATTATACCTCACAAAAACATGACCCAACATTGGGTTTGATATATTTCAACCTACACAGTTCCAATTTGGTCCCAAGGAGACCCACATGAAATTGGGGAAGACGATACTTCAATATATCTACAAAATAATGAATTTTGGGTTATTGAATTGTGGGATAGTGCAAATAACTTGTTGGGATACATGGATGTGAGAGGAAAAGCTTTCGTGGATAACCGAGGGAAGTCAGAGATATTGAAAAACTAAGATTTTGTTTGATATATGGTTGAGTTTGACCCTTCAATTTCTTGAGACGTGGATTTGAGACATGGAATAGTTGAATATGTTATTCTAGCCTAGATTTGAGCTTGGATTCGACAACAAGGAGCATCGGTAAAAGGTCATTTCCATAGAGGTATTTGATTATCATGAACTGGTTCGTGATGGATATGGTTTTTAAAATAGATCGTGACACATTTATCAGTACTTCAAAAAAAACACTGATAAATATATCTTTTATCAGCACTAAGTTAGTGAGTGTTAATAAAAGGAATATTTATTAGTATATTTTTAGCGCTGATAAATATTGATTTTATCAGTGTTTTTTTAATACTGATAAATCTATTTTTTATCATCGTTAATAAAGCACTGATAAATAATTATAATAATTTTTTTATAAAAAATAATATTTTTAAAAAAATTTAATTATTATATATAATTTTTATAAAATAATACTTTTATAATTATTTGAATATATAATTAATTAATTATAATTATATAAATACTTTTTTAAGCATTATTGTTTACATAATTATATATATTTGTCTAATTATATATATATATATATATAAATAGTAAAATTATTCTTTATTTAAATAAATTTATTATAAATTTATAATTATTTATTTATAATTATATAAATACATTTTTAAAAAATATTATTTATTTATTTATAATTATAAATGTATAAAAATAATAAATGTACATTTATAAATATATTTACTTATAAATATTTTATTAAAATTTTATTTTTAACATTATTAATTAATATTTAATATTATGTTCATGCATCTTAAAAATGAGTTAAATTGTTTAATTAAAGATTAGTACAATATTGAAAATTTAGATAAGTTGGATTAATATAAATCATTAAAAATGGATATATATAGAAATAAAGATGAATACATATTGAAAATATTAAAACATAGTAAATAAATAAATGTATAATAAATAATTTAAATTGATTAAATTCGAAAAATTATATTTGTGTGTACACGTATGTATATAAAAATACATTTATTATGTATATATGAAACCAAAATAATAATTTTCATCTATGTTATAAATTGAAAAATCAAATGACATTCAATTTTGTCCATTAATAGATGTAATTAGTCAGTATTTTTAATTCATATTAATTTTTAATTACAAACCATTATTCACTAAATATACAACTATTTATAAATTAAATATAATAAATATTTTTTAATATAACAAAATATTTATATAAATTAATATATATATATATATATATATATATATATTATAATAATTATTAACATTATTAATAATCATCTAATTAATAAAATGTTTAAATTTTTTAACAATTTACTTATTTTCTATTTTAATTTATTTAATTTTAATTTTGTATAAATCTATATATTTAATTCATACTATTTATGAGTATTTAAAATTTATATAAAGTATAATCAACTTATTCATTTTTATCAAAAATTATTTAATTAATAAAAGTTCTAATTTTTTTAATAAACTTGTTTTTTGTTTTTTGTATAATTATTTCATTTTATTTATTTGGACCTTTATCAGTGCTAAAATCACTAATAATGTACTTCTTTATGAGTGATAAAAATATAGCGTTGATAAAGGGTACCCTTTATTAGTGTTAAAAATAAAGTACTAATAAATGATACTTTTTATCATCGCTAATAATAAAGCACTGATAAAGGGACCTATTATCAGTGCTAAAAACCGCACTCAAAATGGGTTCTATTTCTCATAAAATTATTTAGTAGTGATAAATACCCCATTAATAATCATTTTTTTCAAGCAATGATAAATACCAGTTCTATAAAACACTAGTTTTGTAGTAGTGTTTCAAATGATGTTTTATAATTAATAATAAATATTTATTTATTTACCTTATTTTATTCAAGTTCAAATAATATAATTTTCATAATTTATTTAGTCCAATTAATTCCCACCAATTAAGGTCTATGTTATTACTATCATTTTTAAATAATAATATTTTCATAGCATATCATGTTTCATTTAAATAGTGTTTCATACATTGAATTAGAGCGAAGAGATAAAATTTATTTAAAAAAATATATCATAATGTCTTAGGTTTTTTCCATATCTTATAATCCTGGTGTTGTGTGGGTTTAATATTAATTTTACCCCAAAGTACTTAATATATAAATATATATATATATATCAAATAGTAGGTACCTCTTTCAAAGTCTAGGGGAATTACAATTGACAATCTTCATGAATGAATTCAATATGAAGAACTGTTATCTCCTCTTAAGGACATATGATTTATTCAGTCAGTTGAAGGTAGATAGCTGGTTCTAAAATATTGATATACGATCCAAGTATCATTAGATTATGGTTAAATAGGAAGATACTTAGAATACATATTTTTGATATTGTTATAAACTCGAATTAATGGTAATCCATTTTGATTTCACTAACACCCTCAATGTTTTCATAGGGCTGATGAACTCATGAATTCCTTTGGTGATATCTTCTATACAGGAAGTTGTCCTGGAGAAATATTAAGATTTGAATGATTCCTTTCCATGTCCATGTTTTTTATTAGTAATGTGTTGTATTATATCTCTAAATTATTGAGATTTATGATTATTTATTAGATCCTAAGAATATATTATAAGTTTATAATTATATTTCCCTCTTAGTCTATTAAGGGTTATACATGTCTAATTTATTTGGGATTATAACTCCATTAATTACTTTTTATTTGAATTATAAGTCTATTATATGGATAGATCAATGTTAGGAGGAATTTTATTGTCTAAAATGGAGTCTATATAGTTCTATTATTCATTTTTTTAATATAAGAAACAGTTTTTTTAAGGAATTATTTTAATACATGAGGTCATCATTTGGGTTATATTATAGTACAGTAGTAGAAAGGCATCTCTTATGTGTCTCTTCTGTTATGAAAAAATGAGTATAACTATTAAATCCAAGACATTATAATATTTGTAATTTTGTTTTCCTTGAACTATTTTTGGCACTATATTATCTGATATAATTTTTTGGATAACATATATCACAGGTGCATGTGATATAATTTCATAGTATGATTTAAGTATCCCTAAGTAGTTTTGGATGGTGTTCTTATAGAATTATTATTTTTATATCTCTTATACACTAGGGAATTTAAATGTTAATGTTGATACACTAGGTAGTAATTTTTACGGGGTTTTTTGACAAGAGACTGTAGATGTATAGAGGATGATAGAGGATATTAAAACCTTTCATTTTAGTGTATAGGAAGTTAGTGGAAGAGGTTTCCAATATTATATGATATTGTAGTCATTCTTGGTTTATTAGGTAGATAATTCTCAAACAGTAGTTTGAGAGCTTGAGGTGTTGTGACGTCATATTATTTGTGGAGATTCCCTTGAGGGATGGTTATATGATGATTAGCATCAGCTGTTTTTTTAGGGGACGATTTTTATTTCAATGGTGATGTGTAAGGTAGTAATTTATGAGTTTCATGACTTCATTATAGTATTACATATTGGTATATCAAAGATTTATCATTCCTTGAGGGGTTAGTTTTTGGTGTATAGGTAATAATAGGTCAGTAAAAATGTTGTGCCCTCATGTTTGATATATCATAGGGCGAAGGGTAAACATCATATTAATATTATTGCTATTTTATATTCCATAGTTTAGGTGACAAAGAATCTTAATGGATTAGATTATTAGTTTTCCAATCTATCAAGGAGGGTGTGATGTTATCTATCTGATTACATATTGGTTGGATAAGTCATCTCATTTCTTCAGGATTAAATATTCATAAGCATATGTTCTTATTTTAGATTGTATATATAAGAGATTTTTCAACTTCATGGGGTGATAAGGAAGATCATATCTAATCTTGGTCCTTATTTTACCTCATGAGTTTGGAAACTTATTTGGTGATATTTTTTCTCTTTTTTATTTCTTATAACTACATTCCATCCAAAAATCGAAGATCTAATAGAGAAAACTATACAAACATTGGATGAAATATTGTGAGCATGTGTTCTAGATTTTGGATGTTCCATATGAAGTAGCTAATATTGGTTGATTTTTCATATAAAAAAATATCACTTATCCTTTGTAAGTGATTTATTAAATGAATTGTATAGTAATCCGTGTAGATCCTCATTAGGTTTCACTAGAGTTGGAGAGTTAGTGATTCTTGGTTTCAATTTGGTGTAGAGTATTATGAAAAAGGTTTAGGTAATCTATGAGTGGATAAAGGTCGGTCTATAATATTATATTTCATATTACATTTTTAAGTGGTGACATCTAGAGTTTTTGGCTATTGATAATGTGTTCCTGAAGGTTTCTCCTTAGTGTGGTTAATAGGGGTCCAATCGAGGTAGTAAATTTCCTGCTCATTTTGTTGGGCCTTCCAATGTGTAATAGCATATTGGAAAGGTAATGTATCAGTTGTAATTTCATTCATAAATGGATTCAATTCATTATGAATTCAGAATATTTTAGTTTCATAAGTATGTTTATTATGACCCTCCTGTCACTTATTAGGATAAGTTAAATTTTGATAATGATATGAAATTTATGAAGCATTACATTGTGATTCAAAATTTTAATGAGAAAAAGTGACATGCATCAATAATTAAATTGGTTAATAACATCTAAAGAAATTATGGTTTTTAGGACTTTACATGTGTGACTGAATTTTACAATAATTCATAGTATCTATAGTTTTCTGTTGTTTGATTATTATTGAGATGATGATTTTGGCCTTGGGATGATTTTATTGAGGTGTTTGTCTTTTCATATTCTAGTTTTTATTTTTTTGATGGAAATATTCTTTTTTCAGAAGTTTCTCATATGGTTCTAGATATGGATATTGGTTTGTACACTTTTTATATTTGGTTTAATTATCATGGGAAATAATCATTTAAATTTTGTCTAATGTAGTTTTCCATATTATCATCAACCCTTTACTTTCTATTTATCGAGTGTTTGGTGCGTTAAAGAGGATATTAGAAAGAGTTCGGAGATGACATGTTTGCTTTTAGATAGTTAGTGGCTAAAAATGAATTTTGAAATATAATATTCTACATAATTTATTAATTTTAATCTTGGTAGATAGGACACCAAGATGTGGCCATAACACTCATAGTATAAGGTTTTGTTATGACTTATTCAATATTAGCATAGTCTAACGTAATTTTATTATCAAGAGTGTATGACACCAGTAAGATCCAAATACTCCATGACATTTACCAGGAACCCATGTATTTATATGGATATGAAGTGTAAAATAAGGATATTTTGGGAGAGAATGTTCTTGTCTGTTTCATTAAACCATGCCAAACTCTCATAGAACAATTCCAAAATCACATTAAACTATTCTAAATTCACACAGTATGATTCAAATCATTAGCACCTTAATTTTATTATAAATTTTAACCAATTTTTTATCCTATTGGTTTTCTCGTTTCTCTCTTGAACCTTTCATGACTAAATTATTGTTTTTTAATGTTCACATTGGTATTTTATCTTATTGTTATCACATTACATAGGCAATATTAACTTTTTCTAACGTGATCTTTCTTTCATTATCCTCTATTCTTTTTATATTTCTCTCATTCTAATTATATTCTACCTTCTCATAAAATTAATAAAGGGGTAATTAGATTAATATAATGGATCTTGGATTCAACCATGATGTTTTATCAATGATTGTAGGTTTTATTATATATCCTTCTGTATTGGATTGAATTTTATCATCGGTTCCTCCTTGTTCTTGTGTAATGATTAGTAAGGATACATTTAAGGTAAGAGACTCATTATCTATCTTCTTGTATTATCTGTTAAATAGGTAATTGTAATGCATTTTTACCCATGGGTAAATGGTTGAAATTTACCTAATTAATATAATAATAGGTTTATAAAATTCATAGGGGTGATGTGAATCGTATTTTCAATTTAGGTTTTTTAAAATATTGATTTTATGTTATTAGCTAGGTTGATCGATTATAGTATTTTATTTAAATATTATTATTATTGATGAAAACCCTAAGATTTTATAATTTATTTAATTTTTAATAAATATTATGTTTTAAATTCTTTAACACATTCATCACAAATATTAAATGAGTAAAGATATAATATGGAAATATTATTATTTAAATACGACTCTTATAACCTAGTTGTTTCTTTGGATAGTATGAATAGGGGTAAATGCATTATGGGGTATATTTTGAAAAAAATTACTTATTAAATTTTTTTCATTAGTTCTAATGAAATATGTAATAAATTCTAATATATAATAATAAATTAACATAAGGTTAATAGTTGTTAATGTGTAAAAGTTCTATTTTCCATTAAAAGTGGGATTCCCTAATATTTTTATTTTAAAAAAAGATAAATTTATGAATCCTATAATTTAAATTTTAGGAATTGACCTTATATTTTTTATTAATCACATTAATATTATATTTTGATGAAATTTTTAGATTTTTTTAGAAATAGTAGATTTTTGGATGAATAGTGAAAATGCCAATTTTAAAAATAATGTCACATTTTTGACATTATAATGATATAATAATGACATGAACATTTATAAAACCTTTTTCATAGAATATATAAATAATTAATACGTAAAATTTTACATTTTAAAATATAATTTTAGCGTTAAAAATCAATATTTGACATTTTGGATATTTAATTAATGTTTTATTCAAATAAAAATTATTTTCATTACATCAATATTAATCAATTTTTCACAAGGTTATTTTGGTTTTTAATTTGAATTTAAAATAATTTTCCTTTATTAAAAATAATCTAATTAATTCCATGGATGTCAATATTATACATTATTTTTGTGTAAAATCATTTTTATTCTTAAAAAAGTAATTTTTCTAAAAATGGATTTCCGTTTCATGTGGAAAACATATATTAAAAGTAATTTTTACTACCTATAGATATTAAATAGTTTAAAATGGATTATATATTATTTACCAGACTATTTAAATTTTGGTTATGAGTCACATTTTATTTTTAATCCTAATGAACTATAACGATGCATAAACATTAACACCTCTATAAAGGGTAATATGGGTTAATCAGTTTTAAAACTATGGGATAATGTCTTAAAATATCTTAAAAAGTTTCCTTTATCTTCTTTTATGGGTTTATTTCAATCAAAATATAACTATATTTTAAAATATAGATATATTGTTCCATTTTTTTGATAATGACAATTATATTACGTTAGGTAATGAAAAGGTACAAATGTCACTCTATTTAGTTTAATATTTATAATTTGTTTTCATAATAATAAAATATTTTATTTGGTGTTATAAAAGATTATTTTCAATATTAATATATTATTCTTAATTTAGGATATTTAGGAATCCAAATGAAAGGTATTTAATGTCTTTAATATTCCAAATTATATTAACAGTCCGAAAAATGAATTAAGGATATTTTATGTTAACAAATAATTAATTCATTCATTTAGAAATAAAAAATACTATGATTTATCTAATTAATCAAAATATAAATATAATATCAAAAATTATCTATTTATTATCTGCTATCCCTTTTATAATTACATTATTGACCCTTAAAGACCATGTATATTTTTAGCATGATAAGGGTTAAAAAGATTAACGAGTGGTTAAACTAAAGGCATAAGAGTTAAAATAAAAAAAAATTCTAAATCAAAGTGGTTGAATATATTTCAACTTTATCTCATTAGAATTTATAAATTATCCAATTTAGTTCCACCTTTCTATGAGGGTGACCTCATATTATTTTAGAGTTTAGAATAATTACCAGTGTGTCACTCCCCTCATTTATAAAAGGGAACCTTATCTCATATCCTCTTAATAATGTTTTTATTCACATATATTGAAAAAAATAAAAAAAATATACATTTACCTATAAAAATTCAAGGGGTTTATTTTTTCATAAAAGACCAACCCAAGGGTTATTTAGAAGAGATCAAAAAGAGTTTTCACAAATATGAGTTAATCATCTTCATTGAATCATTTTAATTTCATTTCTTCTTATAACACCAATAAATATTCTTTAATAGTTTTATCATTAGAAAAAAAATTACATTATCTTAATAAAATTTTATTATTTTAATATAATAAAAATTATCAATTTATCATATATCCCAATAGAAAATGAAAACGCCATTGTGCATATGTATATACTACCATCTCTATGACCGATATATTTTATTTTTCATCACTTACTCTAATTGATAGTTTTATAGATGGATTTAACAATTATATTTTATATATATAACATTTTTATTATTCTATAATTATAAAATATTATCTCTCTTCTGAACTTATCATCCATTGGAATATGATAATGTCACTCGTGCGTACGTGTAGACTACCAACTCCATAAAGTGATGTGATTCATTTTTTATTTATGAATTATACAGATGGACATTGGGATATATTTAATGAATATATATGATATATATGATATAATTATGACTAGCTAAATTTTAATTATTATTTACCTACTTTTATTTCATCCCTAAAAAAGTGAAATCATTACCTCTATGTATGTGTAGACTACTACTGCTAGGATGTAATGTAATTCATTTTCCATAAAAAATTATATAAATGGTTATAAAATTTTATATTATTAATAAATAAAAAAATCATTACTTAATAATTATTCTATAGATTACAAAAATATGACCCAGGTTTAAGGACCAGAACCACCAAAATAAAGCTTGTAGGAGAAATGGAACATTAAACACCCAGAATTATGATTTTGTAGAGGAATAATTAATAAATGAGTTATGATAAATTACTAGTGAATCATATGTAGTTATATAAGTATTATTATAGTTCTTTTAAAAATATATAATAAATACAAATTTATTATATAGGATTTTAATGTCTTTTTTTAATAACGTAAATACCTGATGTAAGTGTTTCTCATCTCACATTTATTTTCGTGTGACATATGTCATTTTCAAAAAATTTCTATTTTTTGTAGTGTATATAATTCCCCTGATTTTTTTACCATTATTTTCATCAAAATTATGAGTATTTAAAAAATCCATTTATAGTTATCTCTTGTATGAGGTTTTGATTTAGATATTACCAAAACATTTAGGGTTCTTCATCTCAAAATTATTCACTGAGACATTCATAATGTTATGAAATTATTTATGATTATATAGGGTATGTTGTACCTATTTTATATGTTATGTAATGGATTTATTTATATTCTTGGTATTAAAATTACTATTTTATGTTTTATTTCAATGAGTATATAATTCATTAGATACAAAAGAGGTAAGGGTTCCTGTTACAATCTCATTTATTTTATGGATTATATGTGTTAAATTTACATAAGAAAAATTATATGATCCATATATTTTAAAAATATTTAATTTTATTCTCATTTAATTATTTATAAGAATTTTATATTTTCCAATCTTCTTCCTCTATTTTTTAGATAAAATTATCCAAAAAATGTTTTTATAAAAATACTTCATTATTTATCTTTCTGGTCAGGAATCGTTTTCTTCCATGTACATGTTTTGTTTTCAAATGTTTTTAGAATTTCATATTTTACCCTTAAATGAATAACAATTGTATTTATATACCATATATTTTCTTCACTAAAAATATTCTAACATTAAACTTTTAATGTTTTCTATATGAGTAATGTTTTGCCTTCTTTACCTAAGTGTGAAAAGTATATTAGTTTTAAAACATTTCTAAAGAATGAATTATCACGCTATCCTGGCCATTATTTGGTATGAATATTTATTTATAATAATCCACAGTTATTAATGATGAAAAAAATTCTCAAAATTCTAAAAAAATTATTTTAAAAATACTGAAGGAAATGGATATTTTCCACAAATTTAAAATAAAACGTTAACATTCTATTTTAAAGGTGTTTTTTATCAATTTCAACATCCTCCAATGTTTCTTTTACTCCACTTGGGATATATCCTAATTCTAAAAGAAATTTTATTTCTATAGATGTATTATGATTATGTGATGATGAAATATTTATCAAACCCATTTTATTTCATGAGTTATGTTATGATGAAATTATTAGTATTTTAATTTTCTTATGTCACACTTATGTATAGTTTTTATTATGTGATGGGTGGGATTGGAATTATATAATTCTCAAATTAAATGGATAAAAAATGATATCTTATGACATAATTTTTACTGGAATGGGGAGTAAATCCAATTAATTAAAATACTCAATCAACTAGGGTAGTCCTGGTCGTGTTCCTTAACTAAGTAAATGAAGGGAATTGGGAGTGAACTCAGTCCACTATGAAACTCTATCCACTAATATAGTACTAGTATTTATCAATGACTATAGATGTTATTTTATATTATTATGTGTATTCTGCAAACTTATTTCCTATTCTTATGATATGTTTTCATTATTTATGATTAATTATTATTGATTTTTTATTATTATGGCTTATGTATTTTGTTATAAAAAAGACGTATACCATGAATCTAAAATAATGATATATAACTGATTGGGTATGAATTTAATAAGATATTATCATGATCTCAATACCTAATTATAATCTTATGCCAATATATGATCATCGATTAATATCTCCCATGTTTACAGTTACTGAGTATCTGAGCTCACCCATTCTTATGTTTTGATTTCTACAGTTTATGAAGAATGATATTATTTATGATTATAATTTAAGGGTATTTTTGTGGATAATTTTTTATAATATATTTAATTCTTATTATATAATAATAAAATAAGGATGTCATGTGAAAAATGCATTTCTGATGAGAAATACATGGGTCGTGTAGCATAAAAGGTTTTTCCTAAAACCTTAAAAATATGAACCTAAAGTGTGTTGGGTATATATGTAACCAAATATTGTATATTGATATTGTAATTATTGATGGATAAAATTGAAATTCTTCCTTTTATATCAAATTTATTAGTTATATATTCCAATTTAAAATCTGATCATGGTGCCTGGGTTTCAGGCTACCCCATTTGATATTGGCATGCTTTATCAAATTTATAATTGAGTATTAATTTATTTATGGTAATAGATTTGAATATCTAAATATAGAATTAATTTATTTTATTTTTTTAGTTCCTTAAAAAATGTTTCAAAGGATAATTTATTAAAAAACAAAAGAGCTAAAGAAGTATAAATAAATAGATTTTAGAATAATCTATTTCATAGTGAAAATCCAGTTGGAAGGAATAATCACCAACTAAGTGAGATTCTTATTAATTCATTTGTTTGAAAGACCATCCATCGCTTTATTTTACTCCCTACTAAAATTTGTGATAATTTAATTGAAATAAGAGGGGAAGTTCATACAATCCATCCATTGAGCTGTAAACCTCTCGGAATGATGGAATTATCCACTTCTCATAACTTGAAAATGGAAGTGGGATCATTTTCAAGCCAAAAATTATTACAAACCTTGGAATTTTTAAAGGATATAACATTAATGAACTTGTAAATTCTAGATTCTAGATATGACACTATTCTTCAATAACCATAAAACAAGCCAAGAATTTTCCCACTATGATCAAGATAGATATCACCACAACTCGAGAGACCAGGGTTCACATTCAAAGCTCCATCAGATATAATTTTTATCCAATTTGGAAATTGAGGATACTAAAAAACATTAAAGGTACTAATTAAGGGCATGAATTTCCCATAAATTCCCAATAATTTCAAAACACTGAATTCTTGAATGGTATTTTCCCAAAATTTGTTTTCAATCATGCTTAATTCCATGACAATGATAATAATATTTTAAATGGTCGACTAAAAGATAAAAGGATTATTTTATTGAATTAGTACATTTCATTCATAAAAAAAGAATGTTAAGAATCTCCCCCACTGACCCATGAAAGAGATTGTGATCTAATGGGATAAATAAATTGTGTCACATTGATGAATTGATCCAAACGAGTCCATGATCAACAGTGGAAATTCAAAAACATCATAAAATACCTTCAAAAATGTTTTAGTAGGGGAAAAATTGAGAAATAGATGATTAGTTTCTTCCCTATTTTGTTTATGTAAATGACTTTAGGAATATACTGAAACACCAAAATCATTAAAAGATGAATCCATAAGAATTCAATAGTGTGCTAATATCCAGATGATAGTGAGGATTGAGGGTCTAATTCAATATTTTTTTGAATCTTTCAATCCAATAAAAATCATGATCAGAACCCAAATCTATGAGATAACAATATATACATCTATTCAATAAGCCATTTTTTTATGGTTCCTATATAAGAACATATTCAAGTAGAGTTAATGTGTAGTCTTTAATGATTACAATGAAATTATTCTACATGTGTAGTAGAGGTGAATCAAAAAAATTAATGGATATTTGAGAGTCTGAAGAAAAATCTAAAGCATGAAATTCATTAATTATAGAAGATCATATTCAATTACCAATCCAAAATTTATGTGATGAGTTCCAATATGAAATCCATTAAGTTCAGGCCATGATACTCGAAAAATATATTTTTATAGCTGACCGAATTAAAAATTCCAAAGAGACACTATCTTATTACATCAATATTTCCAAAAATCTACCCATGAGAAAGGAAAAATCCATCAATTTTATATTAATAAGATTACAAGTAAATAAATCATAAATAGTTTCATTTAAGTGTATGATTCTCTTAATAATAATTCCACCATTGGTGAGAGATTTACTATATTTTTTTCCCAAGGAACAGAAACCATCTTATGCTAAAGAATTTTGCCCCTCCAAAAAATATTAATGTAGGTATTAAGACTTTTTATCATACCTATGTTCCATCTATTTATCATGAAGGGGTTATCTAGTTTATAAAAAAAAAATTGTGTACTTGATCAGATAAATATGAAAATCCAATGATACGGCCTTTCCCTTCTAACTTGAGATATACTTTTTAATATTTTCAGTAATATTATGGATGTAGCTCACTTTAGGCTTCCCCCAGAATAATGGAACACTAAGGTGTTTGAAGGGAATATATCCTTCTTGAATTCACATTTCTATAAAAATTCAAGACTTTCTATCCATGGGGACCACTTTTCAAAGAAAATAAAATATTTATCCCTACTGGTGAATTTCCCAGATATGATTTCATAATATTGGAGCATATATTTGAGATTATTATTTTTCCTCTTGGTACATTGAAAAGATATAAAAATTTCTTCATAAAATAGAAGAATATTGGGAAAATTAAAACTCATAGAGGCATAGACTGGTTTAAGATTTCCTTGATCTAAAATATGAGTGAACATTCAAATAAGGTAATCTCCAAAAGATGAGAATATGATATATGATTGAGGGTCACCCTATATAACCCCTTGAGAAAACATGATGTAATACTTAGGTGAGACATTAATGATCATTGATATGTATGATGAACCAAAAATAGAATTCACCAATTCAATGAAAGATATATTGAAAAAAAATATTTAGAACAAATTATAAATGAAATTAAAATCCCTGTTTCAAAATATTTCTTGATATTAATCTTGATATACATAATACCACCATTATTTAACTTTCTGAGAAGGTTGATATGCTTTGAATCTATTCCATTGAAATCCTTGATGCAACTTCCTTCAACAAATCCAAACTTTTTCCAAATAATAATATTGTTGGAAATAAAATGAATCCTATTTTCTACAATATTTATAATAATATTTAATATTTTATTAACAATATAAATGGGTATAAAAATGAATTTCAAAATAATTCCCAGTATTTGTAATAAGAGTGAGAAATTCAGCACTGAGGCAATGAGGAATAATAACTTTAATAAAAAAGAGATTACAATCTTACAAACATTAGCATGTATGAAATTTCAATAATTCTAAATGATGAAATTATAAAAACTAGTAGAAAAATGATAAATACTGGGATTAAGGATGAAAATGG
This sequence comes from Viscum album, assembly GCA_963277665.1. Taxonomy (NCBI): domain Eukaryota; kingdom Viridiplantae; phylum Streptophyta; class Magnoliopsida; order Santalales; family Viscaceae; genus Viscum; species Viscum album. Next base: position 2,049,976,229 of record OY728119.1, read on the forward strand.
TAACTTTAATTTCTAATTGCAGAGGGATACAAGTTATAAAGAAATTATCCTTTGGGATGAAAAGATGTGGATAATTACATCAATCAAGTCCCCCTCAATTCCATTCTCATTGAGTAAGTTTTATAAGTAGGAAACAATGTGGTCAGATAGGTTTTCATTATTTTGAGTGATATTATAATCAACATTCAAAAATGAAATAGGCCAACAATATTTATGGGACCATTGAAGGAAATTATAGAACTTTTAGTTCTTATTCCTATTGTTGAGACTTTTATTCTCAAAGTTTATTTTTGAATTCTTTCTTTCATTGATAGAAGATAATTTAACTGGTATGAGATGAAACTATCATGAGTGGTGTCATGGGTGAAGTCAATATTTGAATTTTCCAGTTTCACTTTTTTAAGGGAGTCTTTAAGAGAGGAAATATCCTTTTCAGTGCTGCTAATGTTATCTCTACTATAGTTATTTAGATTTTACTTAAATAGTTTCAACATTAGGATAATAATTATCATTTACAAAATATATGAAATTATAGAACTCCCAAATGATCCTATCACTATCAGTATGGGAATCAAATGAATTATTGAATATAAAAGATTGAGGAAATTTCTCATCCCTATAAATATTGATGAAAATAATTGGGTGATTATCAAAATTAAGCCTTGGTAGGGTGATGATAGAGAAAAAGTCCCACTTATCAAGATCCAAAACATTGGTAAACTACTAGTCGAGATTTCTAGAAACAATTTTATTAATATGTCTCCTATACTAGTTATATTTGTCACCAACAAAGGTAATTTCCACAAGCTCATTTACCACTATGTAGTCCTTGACCTCCTTGAAAAATATTAATGAATGAACATCACCAATGGTTTCACTTTGATAAATAATATTGTCAAATTACCAAAGGATAATCAATGAGTCACTAATACTACCACACATCTTGTGACTTTACTTCTATAATCCCCTTCTATCATGGTATCTATTTTTGGAAAAATTGAAAGAGAATCAAATTTTTTAATCAGAATTTTTAACCTCACAAGTGACCATCTGATCATAAATTCTATATGAAGCAATATTCCCCATTTAATACTTTTAAAAGACCCAAAAGGATTCCACGAAGACTAAAAAACTATTAACCCGAATAAATTTGTAGTTGATTTTTTCTAGGCTAGTTATTGGAAGATAATATAGATTCTTATAATGGAACTAGGGTTTTTGGATGTGGATATACCTATAAAAAGAGTAAATCATTTTAGAATTAGACACTCTGTGAAAATTCCCAAAAAAATATTCATTTTGAAAGAGGATTAGATTTGGTTTTGTCTATACTTTTCCTTCCTTTTGATTTCTTTTTAAAAGATTACTTCCAAGAATTCCCATTCATTCTAGATGTGATTCTGGTCAAAAAATGGGACACAGAACCAGCTCCATCCTTTTCCAAAAAAAGAAATGGGTTTCACATATTAGGATTAGTAACATTCCCAATTATCTTCAAAGGGTTGGAAGCTTCTTTTGGGGTTTATAGAAAAGAGGGTAGAAGAGATGAACTCACCCAAAAAATAATCATCATTAACCATTTTTCTCTATAGATTCTTAGATTTATAGGTGTAATAATTACTAAATGTGGGGGAAACTGAATCCCCCAATATTTCAACACAACTTTAAGGATATAATACCATATAAATATATGGGATAGAGCTTTCCAAACCCATCAAATATGGTTGATCAATAGTGGAACTATCCATAGTAACTATAGACTCACTGATCGAAGTTGTATTTTAATATATAGGTATCATAGTGGGAGTGAAAACCTCATCTTTTCCAACTGAAAATCTAGAATCAACCACAAAAACTTTGTGAGTAGTTGGACTACCACTTCCAAGGAAAATATCATCAATAAATTTGGGCCCAGTTGAAATATCCCCATCTATAATAGGGGTGTTGGAGGCTAGTGTGTAAGGGATCCCTCTATTATCATAATTTCCTCAGTTACCATAAGAATAACTAGGGATTCTATAGTGTAGGATTTCTCAACATTGGAATTTTCCACAGTAATTACAGATCCAGACTTGGGAGTAGTGGGTTCGTCTAGAGGTGTTAGTGCAAGAGGGGTAGCTTTATATGCATATTCTATTATTCTATAATCAAAACTAGCATCCCTAGTATTAGTAGTAATTCCCCATTAAATTGGATTTATATCTCCATATTATGGTAAAATTAATATTGATTCACCTATGACATGGGTGTTGGAAATAACTAAGCCAATCTCAATGGTTTTCTTACCATACTTCTCACTCATCTCAAGATTACTTGATTTTTCATTCATATTCTTTCCAACCTCTCCATGATTAATACATGTCTAAATAGGGATCCTTAACAAGCCATTGCATGGGACATATATTCATAATCCAGTGACAAAATTGTTTCCAAACAACACATTAGTGGCATAAATATTCATATTATACTTTCACTTTGAATTTTCTATCATTTGAAACAATATATAAATCATCATATAGCTTGGAATCAATATTGTCTTCAACTAAAATTTGATCATAGAATCCTAACTCACCATTGAGTGTTTTTAAATCCATCTTAAATGGTGTAATCGTGCATAATGAAAGATCAAAATTGATCTTAGAATGCAAAAAACCCCAAATAAAACCATGAAGTCTAATCCAGATATGATTTTTTTTTCTCTGTGAGAATGGGTTGAAATTGATATCCCAATAAGATAACTTGAAAATTCTTGGATTGAGGAAAATATTTATATCCATTTAGGAATTAATGAGTTGATCCTTTCTATTAAATATTATAAGGAAATGACCCTGGACAATATGGATGAGCTTTCAGTTAGTAATACCATAGATTTGATAGAGCTTATATATGATTTTTTTGTTATTCTAAGAATTTTCACCCTTGTCCAGTTTCATGCGGCTAAAAATATAAAATTTTTTAGTTTCAATATTTTATGGAGGTCTTTTGGATTAGAAAATACCTATAAAATATCATAATATAATTTATTAGAGGAATGTGGATATTATGAAACAACTAGTTGGGAAGGTCCTAAAAATGAATCAATAAAGGAAACCTGTTTGGATTGTGGAGCATGGTCTCACTCCAAACAAAAAGGTGTCTTGACAATGTATATATTAAATGGATCCATAAATAGTTCTTATTCTGAATCAAATGAGTCTATGGAAACACACTAATCTAAAGGCAATGTCAGATCTAGGGTTTTATATGATCACCATGTTCATAGAGAACCCTCCTTCTAAGATCCATCCAGGGTCACCTCATTGATTTTTATTATTGATTATTCCTGGAATGTTTAATGAGATTTTTGGATAAATAGATGTACTTAATTCATGTTCAAGGCTATGATTTTTATTCATTATTTAGTTAGAAAATTCATAACATGGACTTTTTTATAGTTGAGAATGGATGGTGACATGTTTTTTTTATGGGTGTGGTTTGAAAATGTTAATGTAAAAAGGAATGTAGTTTTTATGAATGTGGTGAAATTTATGTTGTGGTGGTTTTATGATAATGTGATTTTTTTATTTTATTACAGTTACAGAGATGTTGTGGATCGGGGCTCAATTTTTAATGTGGTAATGTTTACCAATTTATATATTCATGCCTTAGTTTCCAAAAAATTTATAATTAAAATGAATCAATATAGTGATTAATGGGTAAGGATAGTGCAAATATAAATGGTTTTGTAATTAATTAATAATTAAGGGAAGGGATAATTAAAAATTATAATAATATACTATAATAAAGAAATGAAATTGATAATAAATGAAACATGGAAAAATAAATTATAATTTATGTGGTAATATAAATGATAGAATGTGGTTATATGGATAAATAAGTATTAATTAGTTTGGGTTTTTTAAATTAATTTAAGAAAATGAAAAAAAAATAAGATTCTACTTAATGATACAGATATTTTAGTTCATATCCCATTATAAATATAAATTATTTATGATAACATTTTTCATATAATAAGGGATTTATATAGACCATTTTGAAACTTCTTTAATCCCCTTATGGTTCTCTTGAAATAGAATTCAAGGAGTGATTTTCATTATAATCTTTAATTTCATTGTGGGAGTATACTTTGGTTTTATTTTTTATATTTTTTCTTGTTTTAATTTTCACATTTCTATAATATGATTTCACACTTCTACAAGTGTGTTAATTATTCTATTTTCTATTTCAAAAAAATTGGCTAATAATTTATTTATTATAAATAAAATAAAAAATAGTATGTAATTTATTTATAAAAAATCGATAATGATATATAAAATAGGATGAAGATTAATTATTGTGAAAATACTAATATAGTGTAGTGGTGGAGGAAGATATATGTGGAAATAATTTAGGTGTGAAATGGTAGTTTTTTAGGATATTATGTCAATTATTAGGTAGAAAACCTTAGGTTGGGTCTATGTGTCATTATATATTCTTTGTAGTTTTTATTATTTCATATGTGTTATACCCTAAATCTAACTTCCATTTGTGGTTTTGGGATTTGAGTGTGTTCCCAAACAACTAGGTTGTAGAGGATACAAATTTTTTACTACTCCCCTACCATACTCTATGTTCTAGATAGAATATAGGACTTGAAGCCCTAAGGTTAAAGAGGTCCTGTTGTGGGTTCACTATGGGGGAATATATGGAAGAAGGAGGGCATGAGGTTGATTTACTTCGTGATTACATACTCTACCATATTTGGATGTGATATAGATACAAATGTGTGGTTATGTGGTTATAGTATGTGGTTATGCGGTTATGGACATGGATATGTGTAATAGATTATGTGGTAATTTTGTAATGATGATATGGATTGGATGGGGGACTAAGATTTATGTTGATGGGGTGTGATAGAAACTAGTTCAATAGGTATGTGGATAATGGTAACATTATTATTTATATTCTCTCAATATTATGTTAACATAATTATTTTAGAATTTATTTTAGTGATCCTTAGTGAGGATGGAGAACATGATGACATAGTATAGGTACTGTGTTTGTTTTATAGTTTATACATTAAGCAATTAGCATGTTCCTTCCATAATTTTCAGGAGAGGTTTTTGGGAGGATCCTATCAAGTATAATTATATACTTAGGCATATATATATATATGAATATTCCCTAATGGGTGTATCCTAGCGGTTATGCCTTCGAGGGGTCTTATGAGAGGTATCAGGATTGAGTCTCCCCAAGTACTTGTCAATGTAGTAGTTTATTTATTTTTTTTGTAATCCCCCTCCCCATAACTGTTATAATATCATATATATATATATATATATATATTGTTTTCCTAGTATGTGGGTGGGGAGGTGGTGATTGGTGTGGACATTACACCCTCATAAAATGGATTTGGTTGGGGTATATTACTACCATAGGGATTATCATATGGTTTTTCATTAAGTATTTTTTTTTATAGATGACATTTATCAATTATGGTATTGGATTGGTTATTATTATATGGATTTTATTGATGTAAATTTCATTATTTTGAGGATTTAGGAGAGTAATGACTCCTATATGAGTGTTTTCAGACCCTCGATGATAGTTTACAAACCAAAGTGTATTAAAAATGTGTTTAGGTGAGTGGTTTTAGAGTTAATTTTAGCATAACCATATGTAATTAGGAGTTTTTTAGTTACTGGAAGGTTTAGTTAGGATAAAGGGGTATGTTTTGGGAATATGGGCCTTTTTTAGGATATCAAACTTTAATGGAAAACGTCATCGGGTACAATGTTGACACATACCAGGTACCCAATGTGCCTAGGTGGTATATGGGTTATTTTGTGAGGTCCTTCGCCCACCAAGTAGACATAGGTTTTGTACCTCAGGGAGGTGGAAAACCTTTATAATGAGTATCTATATTATTTTTTGAAATTTTTTAATTAAATTGTTTAATTTTTAAAATTATATAAAAATTAGGGGATAAATTTTTCACTAGCTATAGGCCACACACCTTTTCACCCCTGCTTCTATCATTCACTTATCGACCTTAGTGGAGATCACTACCATTCTTATTTTATATTCATTTGATATGACATGGAGTATTTCTTTGAGTCAGGATATCAGTCTTTATGTATCTATTCCCTAGTTTTTCTATATCTATGTCTCTCACTAGTTATTCGAGAAACTAGGGGTTGATTCTGGATTCCTCAAAATATTGGAATCGAAGAGGAATCAACCAATGGTATTTGAAGAGTAGGGTTATGTGAGGTTGTTTGAGTTTGTAAATGTGTGATTTAATTATGTATTCAAATTATAAGAGAATTGGCATAAGGGATATCTGAAACAGGTAGTGTTAGTTTTGTATATGCTGTGTCGAGGTAGTTTATTCGGTTTTTTATAGATCAAAACATAGTTTATGGTCTATTCATGTTATTTCTAGTATTTTTTTTAATGATTAAAAATAAGGGAACATTTGACTTGCTAATGAGGATTTATTTTGATATGTCATTCACTAATGGTGAGGTGATAGATATTTATCTAGTTTATTTCCATATAAGGTTGGTGTTTCCACACACCATTGTGTCTAATGATCTAGGTAATGTGTGTGCATGGAATGGAGTTTTGTTTACCATAATATTATTGATAGTTTCCTCAATAGATGTATAACATTTTGTGGTTATGGTGATCATAAAATTAAATAATGGATACAACATATATGTTGGAAATAGGTTTCTAAATGGAGTCTATAATCTCTAATTTGGACAGGAATGCTCATTGTTCATACCTCGCATGTGGATTTTTGTGTTGGAAAGTTAGACCGATGCAAGTTGGGTTATTCATTCCATGATGCCTTATTTCATCGAGAGACATTTAGAATACAAATGAATTGTTTTTAATATTATTAGATGAGGGTGAACATCATTTTTCCTAAATTTATTTTTATACTATTGGTATATCATCCCTTTTCAGAACTAGATGATTCATGTAGGACAACCACTCATGATTAGTCAAGTATGAGGTGGATTAGGTTTGTAATATTCTAGTTATTATACATTTCAATTTTCATGAGCTTAGATACATATGAATATTATCTAGGGAAAATAATAGTGGTGGCTTATGGAGTTAATAATCATGCATTGAATAGTCCCTCCAGTATTTATGAAGACTTCGTGACACATGATACATGAAAGGTGAAGGGCCTTATGATAGGAGCATAGTGGTTTTGTGTGTGATTGATGCGTAGGGGATGTCCGTGGTTTTATTTTAGAGATGGACCAAGATGATCCATTGTGTTTTATTGGAGTTATTTGTTTTCTTTCTTGAAATGTTTTATTATATTATTTCATGGGTGATATAGTTTTTTTTTTGTATGTCTCGCATAAAATTTTATATATTCATTTTTCTGTAATATTTGTTATACTAAATTTACTCCCTTTTTTATTGTCTCTTATTTGTTCATAAATGTTGTTTCTTCTTTAACTATTTTTATAATTGCCTAAATATTTGGTTATTGTCTCCACATTATTACTCATAAGACCGTTATCGTTAATCAGTAGCCTTTAGTGAACAGGAATGTGTTCTTGAGGTCAATAACTCTTAATTCTGGTCAAATTGGAGGTTAAATGGTTTGGGAGTGCTACAAAGTGGTAGCAATTCATAATGTAATTTTTTTTTGAGTTTTCAAGATAGAGTTATTTTAAGGATAAGACTTCAAAAATAAACTCCTGTAGGTGAGTATCCAATTATTGTTTATCATAAACCCATATTTCTAGGGATTGGGAAGTTTCTTTGATATCTTTATATTATTTTCTTATGATTTTAGAAATAATTTTTCGATTTTATGCTCACTAGGGTTGTGATTTGACTATTGGAAAATAGTGTCAAGAGGGTGTGTGTGTTCATGCATAATTTTAAGCATGTGGGGATTACATGAAAAGTTTTTTATTATGATAACTTGTTTACATGGTTCAGGAAAAGGGAAGTCTTTTAAAATTTCTAACAATATGATAGATTGTATTTTTTACATATTTTATTTGTTGAATTAAACTATATTAAACTGAGTTCTATAATTTTTTATTATTATTAATAGTATGGATACTACATAGGTTTGTATGGTTCCTAATCCTTAATTAGGTAGGTGGGGATATAATGAAATTTTTGTATGAATAAGAAAGCGTACCGGCTAGTGGCATAACTTCTTGTTAAAGGTTTCCCTATTTGTAGTATTCAGTCTATTATATGTTTTTTATATTTTTATTTTATTTATAGTGACATATCACCTCAACGCACTTTTTTAAAGTTCTAGGAGGGTGGATATAGTCATGCACCGAGTAGTGTTCCTATTATCCCCCTTAGAGATAATATATAGTTACACTGAGGCATGGGATAGTTGGGTCCCTTATGAAAATAGATACACAAGATCTACAAATGGAAGTTTTTGTGAATCCAGGACATCCAATATTGCCAATAAATATTGAGTAGTTTTTTGATGATGAGATAAGGAATATCTTGGTATGGGTTTTCTAAATTATTTATCAATGGACTCATGGAGTTAGGTATTCTGTGGCATATCTAATTAGAGATTTTTTCTCTCAAATATTTTGTTATTTTAGTTAGAGGGTGGGACTTATATATCTATACTTTATGTTGAGATATTTTAGGGTATCATTGATAAGATTTAAATGCCTCAAGATTAAAGTGACATGTTTGTGAAAAAAACATCATAGAACTAGTGATATTCTATTGGGACATATAGGTATAGGTGGATAGACATTAAGGGATATCTTGAAGGGATTTTGAGGTGAGTTTCTTTGATAACTTATTTTTTTGAGATGTTAAGGTTATACTAAGACCATGATATCATACATTTGATATAGTGGGAGATGTTAATAATGGATTACACAAGTATGTTCATAAATATATTGTGTTTTGATCCAACATTTTCAACATATATAATTTCTAAGGTGTGGTGATTTGATGAAAGATTTTGATATTCCTTTTGAGTAAAGGTGGACAACATCAATTTGAATTTTTTTTAGGAATTAGTAAATTGGGATTTTATAATTAAGTAGATTTTAAAACATGTCAGTGTTCTTAGCCAGATAATGGTACCATATGGGAATGATAGTATAGCATTGAAGAGAAGAATGAAAGGGCATTAGGAGACCCATAAGGGTAATCAGAGTAGCAGATCACCCATGCCTCCACGGATTGGGTAAAATTCAATGTGTTATAAATGTGAATATATAGGAAATATTTGGAACCACTATGATAAAACAACTATGGTGTCTCTAGATTTTGGAAATATAGTACATTAAGAGAGATTTTATTGGATGATTTTATAATAATTTGGGGGTCATAATTATAGTGAGACTCATAATTATAGTGAGACTCAGATATATAAGGTAAAACTGGGAGTAGAGTATGGAGAATATAGTTAGAGTGTGTCTGTATAAATGGGATTTCATAGAGGACATGGTAATAAATAGGTGAGGAAATGGCCAAAATAGAGTGTGAATCTACACAGAGGTCCATAAACTAGAGGTTGGGTTTGGTTTAACTACATGTGATCGATCTAATTTATTTTGAGAAAAAGGTAGAGTGGTTCATGGATAGAGGTATGTTTCAATAATTTTTGATTTAGTTATTCATAATGGGTAATGATTTTCACTGTGTGTTATATGTGAACTCGATTGAACAGGTGTTGATTGAGGTTTGGGGAATCATGTATAATGTGTGGTGATTGTGATTTTATGCTCAAGATTTTTTCTTGTTGGGTGGTTTGGTTATGATCAAACTGGGTAGGTGATTACTATTGTGGGGAGTACCCCCGATTGGAATTAGTATATTTGTGGTTATTATTCATGTTAGTTAGGAATACATGAATTTGTTTTACCCTATATCTTTTCGTTGAGGATGTGGTGGTGAGATACTATCATTTCAGTCAAGGATGGTCAGTGTTATGGCCATAGACAACATGGGGATGAGTTATTATATATTATGGAGGTTTTAAAGTAATTTTTATTTGGAATAAATATTATTTTTTTAATATCTTATTGAATATGTGTATTTTTTTCAGATATCTGAGTAGTCAGTGAAGTCCTAGGGGTCTATTTTTTGGAATATTGTCCCAGGGCATGACACAATTCCTAGAAGAATGATTCCACTAAGTACATAGTAAATGGGTTCCTGGTATCCAGTGTTCCCAAGTGGGATGGAGGTTGATTTTTGAGGTCCATTTACCAGTCAATGGGATTTGGATGAGAACTATGAGGGTACCAGGTACCTGGTGGTCTGTAACCAGGTATCCAGAGGGTACTAGGGGTTTTTTTAATTTATAATTAATTTAATTAATTTTTTAAATTGTTTCAAAATTAGGGGAGAGTCATTTATATAGGGATATGATACATTTCTATTTTTCCTTAATTATCTTATTCCATTCTCCTAAAAGTGTAGATCTCCCCCATTTGTGATCAGATCATCAAGTCGTATGTTGCTAGGAGTTGTTGTGGTTAAGGATATCAATCCTTAGGTGTTTGTTCAATACCTTTATCATTATATCAACATAAATAATTATTTATTCACTAAATTTTGTGGTTATATAAGGCTTCTCAATTTATTTTTATCAAATTCAAATCAAATGAAGGTATTTAATAAGTCGGGTTCTTCTGAGTCCAATTAGGTGGTGCTGAAATACTTTCACCGATATATTTTGGTCATTACACTATATGATTGATAGTCATGCTTATAATTTTTTAGTATATATAATTGGGACCTTGTGATGTCTCAAAGTTTTAAGGGGGTTTTCCAATGTTTTATATTGAGGTATTTTTTGAGTTTTTGTTAAAGTATTGTGAATATGTTTTTATGGTATTTGTTAGACCATAACTTGGTTAATGATTTGTTCTTGGGTTTTATTATAATTTTTGTGATTATTATAACTATTTGGTGATCCAACTCATTGGTGGGGGATTATAGTAACATTTAATTCCCTGATTATGAGGTGATGGGTCTTTTTTGGGTTTATAGTCAAAAGAGTTTGTTATTTTCACACATAGTTGAGGCTAAGGAGGTTGGGAATGTTTTATCATAACATATATTGGGGTTTACAACAAGATTATTAGTGTGGTACGCCATATATATAAGGAATAATATGGTGATGATGATCACTATATTAGTGTAGGTATACACCATATATTTTGGAAATAGGGTTTTGAATAGTCGATTTATTAATTAGTGGGGCATAAAATTATCACTATTATTGGGTTCACAAGGATTTTGAGTGGGAAAGTGTGATGGATTATTGTATAATCGTTCATTTGATAATGCCTTATTTCATAAAGGGGACATGATAATATATATAACTTGTTTCTATGCATTATAATATGAGAGGGATGTATTACTCTCCCTTAGGAAGTGTTCAATCAATGGGGACATATTCTCATTCCTGTACTTGTATTGGAATATAGGCCACTCAATCCTCGATAATTGAGAATAAGGTAGATAAGTTTTATTGCTCTCTAGTTTTTATATGTTGTACATTTCATGTACATACATAGCTAATGCTATTATTCAAGTACACCATTGGTGGTGGACTACTAAGTTCGTACTCACACCACATATAGGCCCCACAAGACCCACATAGGATTCATGACTCATGATACAGGAAAGGGAAAGTGTAATATGATTTTGGAATAATGGATGGTAGTGTAATGGTTGTATAGGTGATGTTTTTTGTTGTATTTTAGAGAGATATCAGGTGAATCTCCAATGTCACATAGGATTGTTTTTGATATTTATGTAAATGTTTTATATTATTGACCCATGGGTGATCTAGTTTACTTTTTTAAACCTCACATGTTATTTTAGAAATTAAATTTCCTTTAGCGTGTGTAATTATTTGTTTCTTTTTTTGTAATTATGTGTCACTAATTAATGGATATTTTTTGGGTTTCGGATATTGTTATGGTTTCCTATATATTAGGATATATTCTCCATAGGATTGTACTATGTGTAACACCATGATTTTTTAAAAGAAGAAAATTATATTATATAGAATAAATAGAATTCAATATTAACTTTATCTTATTAAAAATGAATCTGCAAATTTCTTCAATATCCTGGGTTACATGCAAGACTGAGTTTTATGAAACAAAAATATACTATTAATATTATTCTTCAATATGATATTTATCACCAAGGCATTGAAATGTTGGGTATGAAAATAAAAAGAACACCTTTTCAGGAAAAAAAATTATTTTTTAATGCGCAAAAATGTGTTTTATACTATAAAATTAAACAAATCACTTTTCTTGGATTATATTAATAAAATTTATATATAATATATTCAATCTAATTTTCAACATTCATCCTTTTTTTAAAGGATATAAAAATGATTCCAATTTTCTGTTTAAAACATTCTGTCAAAAAAATCATTTTTTGTCTTTTTGTGGTGTAGTTATTTTAAAAATAATTTATTGAAACTTTATAAAATTTATTTTAAAAAATAAAATTAATTTTTTAACCTTTAAAACTTTAATTATTTTATGGTTAATTTTGGGTATTTTTCTGAAAAGTTTCATTTTTTTAATAGTTAAAAATACTAAATTTTAATTTACAATTTTCATTTTGTTTAATTTATTTATAAAGATAAATAATACTTTTAATTTGTTTTAATGTAAAATTAGATACTTTTTTTTAATTAATTTAATTTAGGTTTTTAGAATCATTTTTATAATGAACTTTTTTATAAAAACATTGTGAACATTTGAACTTTTGAACTTTAAAAACCTACATTCACATCACGTCTTTCAGATTAATTTTAAATAAAATTCTACAAATTATATGAGTTTAATTTTGAAACTATATTCCATATTTTTAATTATAAGAATTTAAATTATGTAATAAGGTCAACATAATTTTTTACCAAAATGAGTAGTGAATGAAATAAAGAATTATCTACCACAGTTAAAGTAAAGATGTGTTTACTATGGGGTTAAACTAGAATAATTATAGTGAAAACAACATAAAATATTATCTAACTTTTATTAAATGATCTTATTTATAATTTATAAATATATTTATTTGAAATATGAAAATTAATTTCCACATTCCTTTGAATATGAAACATATAATAAGTTGAGTTAAGAAAAAAGTCAAAAAAATATAATTTCTTCCATTTAATATCGATAATACTTTGGGATTGATAAATTATGGAATTATTTTGGTTATAAATATTATTTTTAAACATAAATTAGTTTTTTCATTAATAATTTATCTTTAATTTTTTGAGTGGAATTAGTTACTTAAAATGCTTAAGAAATCCCAATGCAATATTTATTTTGTTAATAAAAAATAACTCATACAAAAAATATAAAAGGGAATTAAATTGGATGAATTATTGTGTTAAATTATTTTTTAGATAAATATAACATGTTACATTCGTTTCAAAATAAAATAGTCAAAATCCATCATTGTAATTATGTTTTTTATTTCTATTTAATTGAATAATATCAAAATTGTCATTAATGTTATTTTATGATAAATTATATTTTAATAAATGATTTCAATTTAATGGAAACGCTATATTATCAAAGTAATATTTTATATGAAATTAAATATCATATATGTTCTATTCATGTACAAATTTTTCTTTTATAATAACTATAATTTCCCATAAAAATTAAAAACTATGTTAGCATAATTAAGGTTGAAATGATGTTTTTTCATGATCATTCACTTGTATTAAAATAAATTATCAATAGACATGTGTTTTTTATTTCATAATTTGGATTTATTATGTTTCATTATCAGGTATAAATTATATAATAAAACTTATTTTAATTTTATTCTTGAATGATAAATTACCTAGGTAAATAATAATATTCAAGTTACCATTGTAAAAACAAAATAGTTAAATTTGAGTAAACTTAAATACCGGGCAATTAAATGATAAAAACTTGTTAATTTTTGGCTTTTAGGGGTGTGTCCAGACCAAATAATGACTCTACACCATTATTGTTCATTTTTTAGGCACATTAGGAAAGGTATATCTTTGAATAGTGAGTACTTTTGTGTATTTATAATAATGTCACTCATCCTCCATTATAAAATGGCATTAACTCCCCTCACTTACTGGCACCTAGAATGAAATTTGGACCATCCAAAACCTTCCCAAATAACTTCTAAAAATTCCTACTATCATAATATAAGCCTTAAGTTTGGTATAAATCCAACCAAATAAGGACTTTGGTGCAAACCTAAATGAGTTACCCAAAGAAGAGGTAACTTTCATCAATGAATTTTTTTTCCCTTTTTAAAACCCTTAAATTCTTATTATACCATGATGATAAAATCACCTCAGTATATTCCATATAATTATATGTTATTATGATAATCATATGATCAATAAACACACACACTTCCATCAAATGGGATAGGAATAAAAAATTTGTGTGTATGGAAGACTTCCGCCTTGTGAAAAAATGTCATTTTTCCCTTACTACCAATCATGGTTAGAAATGAGGATGTATATATAGTTTATATATAATATTTATAAAATAATTATACCCTTTGAGTCATTATATCATATATACCATTTTTTATTCCATTCTGTAGCGGATATGATTACCTCGGTCATGTGTACAACGGACTACAGCCTCACGAAGCAACGTGATTTGTTTTTCACTAACACATTACATGGAAGGTAATAAGGGTATATAAAATAAATATATTGTATATACAAGAAAATTTTATTATATTAATGACATTTTTATAATTATTTAAATATAATATATCTTTTAATTTTTACATTTTCACATGTTTAAAAAAATGATGACTTTGTTCATTGACCTCTGGACTACCATCTCCTTGAAGTGATGTGATTCATTTTCTCAACACCACATCACAATAATGAGATATATAAGTATATATAATTAAATAATATTTTATTTATGATATTATTATCATTCTATAAATTAAAATTTTACTTTTATTCTTACCAAAATGGTCATTGAAAAATTGACACATTACTCATGAGTGCATACAACCAACCTTCTCCATGACCATAATGTTAGTTCATTTTTCATAAAAATATTTCTTGATTGTTTTTAAAATAATAGTGGAAGTATAAATATGATAATTGTTTCATTATTATTTTTATATATACTATAAATAATCATCTATTTGACCATAGTCCACCTATCAAGGTCATTTTCAACAAAGAAGTTGAATAGGGTCAAAACATCCAAGTTGAACTTAACTGACTAGGTAATTATAAATAACCTATTAATAAATGAAATAAAAGTAATGATAAAACTGAAAAGGGTTATAAAGTAAGTAAATAATTAACCTAACTTTATAATTCTGGAGGAAGATGAATAAGCATGAAAAATCAAACTTGAGAAAAAGGATTTTCTTGTCCCACTTTTATTTATGTTAGATATATGCCATATTCACCACTTATTTTTATTGTGTGGTGTATATAATACCCACAAATGAATTTTATGTTTATTATTATTAAATTTATTGGTCTTTACATATCCATTTGATGATTTATATTTAATGGGGTTTATAGTTTTAATGTTACTAATGCGGTAAGGGATTTTTGTCTCAACTTTCCTTCTTGAGATGTATGTTACAATATACACTTATCTTATTCTATGAGGTGTATATATAGATACATTGATATGTAATATCATAAATTTATTTATTATCATGATATTTTATGTTTAATTTAATTTTATCCTTTCATGGAGATTATGATTCAAAGTTTCCAAATTGGTAAAAGTTTGATACTACAATCTTATCGATTATTGGTATTAATTATGATTAAGTATCCTATATTTAAATATTATGATCTACCTATCAGTAATTATCCTGATTTTTATTATACTCTAGTTATGTAAAAATAATAAATGGTTTACCATATTTTTTCCTATATTTATTTACCCAATAGTTTAGAGAATTGTTTTGTTGAAAAATCATCTTTTAGATCGAAAAATATTTTCTTCCAAAACCATGTTTTCTAAAAATTAAATGTTCTAGAAGAAATTGAATAGTTATTTTAAAATAAAAATGTACATTTCCCAAAATAAATGTTTTAATTTATTTTTAAAATCTTCCTTTGTTATAAATCAATGTTATCTTCAAATAAAATTATTTTCCAAAGTTTTATGTTTTAAATAGTAATTTTAAAAATAAAAATGTATTTTGCTAATAATTTTATTAATGATATTTTAATGGTATTTCCATTCATCAACATCAAAAATAAATTTCCACTTATTCTACACTGGGGATATTTTTTACTGATACCATCCTCATTCTTTTTCTAGATGTATTTATATTTATTCAAAGATATTGTTATGGAACCCATTTCTTATCTATAAGTTAATCTGGTATCAAAGAGATTGTTGTTCAACATGTTTGTCTTACTCTAACTAATCAATTTTCTAGGGTATTTTTGTTTAAATAGTTTCTTTTACATTGGTTAATTCTTTCTCAAAGTGATTTTCATGGAACCTGTTTATTTTACATGGGTTAATCATGTTTCAAAAAGATTGTTATGGAACATGTTTCTTTTTCATGGGTTAATCATGTTTAAAATAGATTGTTATTTAACCAATCTTTTTAAATTAGTTAATCATGTTATAAAAATAATAAAGGTTGTTTAAATGAATTATAATTAAATTAATTTTTCATGTTCTTTATTAATTATTTGGTTCTTGGACATTATAATTAATGGATTCACATATATAGTGTTGGGTGAGGCCATTATAGCTTATAAAATGGGTTAACCAAGATATCACTCCAATGAATTGGGTAATTATTGTGTTATCTAGAGAATTATATTGGAATTCATCCATATGGTTATTTCAACTTTTAATGTTCTGTAAGGGTTATATAAGGGTTATATTAGAAGATGTTCTAACATACCAATTTGTATTATCTATGATTTTTATGGGTTTGAGTTATTTCATTTAATCAAGATTGATATCACATGGCTCATGATTATTGATACTTATAATTATTTTTTCTATTGAATACTTATTCTATGTTTTCACATTTAATGATCTATATATTAATGGGTATGAATATTCTTATGTTACACTCATTCACTTTGATTATTCCATCATACCCTTTTGATCATCTTATGATCACTCTTGACATTCATTTATTGATTCGTACATTTTTCCATACTAATAATTTGAGCTCACCCTTCTTATGTTCACTTTTCCACATGTTATAAAGAAATAGGTTGATAGTGTTATTCCTATAAGGGATTTTATATGGATGATTATGATTTTGTAATGTGAAAAATAAAATTTGGATTATGTGGGATAAATTCTCATTTAAAGTCATGAGAATTTTTTATATAAGAATTTTCCCTAATTACCTAAAACTCAAATCTTAAAGGTCCTCAAGGATATAATTTTTTCAATTTTTATTTCTGATTTTGTATGGTTTTAATGGAAAACATTAGGTTATAATTATTAATATCACATCCAAAAATGTAATGTTTCTAACTTCAGCACTAAATCAGGGGGTGTAAGATCTTGGTTATTATAGTTGGTATTAAAGGTCAGTTCAGATAAAATTATAGATTATTATGTAATCATTTTAATTTATCCTAATAATTTTGGATACCACTTCATCATCATCATTGTTTATTTAAATTTTGTATAAGGAAAAAACACGAAGAGTTCAAGGAGGCCTAAAATAATGGAGCCCGAGGGAATACCCTCAAACCAAATTCACACCATTAGGGGGAGGGGAATGTAACATATGGAAGTACATGATTGAACTATTGGTATTTTCCATGGATCCTAATAAATTTTCCACTTTATTCCGTTCATGGTAAGTATGGAGGTCCTCCAAGAAGTCGTTGGTGATCTTTCTGCACTTCAGATGATATAGGAGGAATTTCATTGAGTGGGTTCAAAGATACATAGGGAGTTGTGGATAATAATGGATTCATTTTACACTACATCGAGATCAATGTTTTTATACACATTGAAAAAGATAATGGTCATCATCTGCCTCACTTCAGCCTATAAGGAGTTATTGTTCCCAAATAAGGTAGAAAAAGAAAAAATAACATCACCCCTAGTATGAAAATATTTTATTTAATGTGAAGTATTTCTTTAATTTAAATTGAATTTTATCCTTTTAGGGGGATTACAATTCAATATTATAGTAGTGGTAAGAGTTTGATATTTCAATCTCGTCAATTATCAGGATTTTTTATGATTAATCCTCAAATACGGAAATATTATGATACACCTCATAATAATTCTAATGATTTTTTTATCCATTGGTTATGTAATGAGAATAAATTTTTTCCCTTAATATTTCTTCTCTTTATTTACTCATGATTTTAATTAAATGTTTTTATGAAAAATCATATTTTCGATCAAAAACTCTTTTCTTCCAAAATAGTATTTTCTAAAAAATGTATTCTAAAATGTTTAAAAAAAATAAGTTGAAAGGAAATTTTATTCAATAAATAATTTAAATAATTTTTAAGATCTGACTTTATGATATTTCAAGCTTATTTTCTAGTAAAAGGATTTTCAAATGTTTTATGTTTTAAAAAGTTATTTGAAAAATTAAAATATATTTTCCACCAAATGTTTTTAATGTTCTTTTAATGTTATTTACTGTCCTCAAGATCAATATCAATTATTTATAATTATCCTACATATTAAATATTTCTTATTGATACCATCTTTATTCTATCTCTATATGGATTGTGATTGTTTCAATGATATTTTTATAAAAGAATTTTCTTTTTTATGGGTTAATCGTGACTCAAAGAAATTTTCATGGAACTAGTTTCTCTCCCATGAGTTAATAATTTTTCAAATATATTTTTATTGAACACATATTTTCTGTCGGTTAATTATCCCTCAATAATAGTTTCATGGAACACTTTTCATTTCCATGGGTTATTGATGTTTCAAAGTTATTGTTATGAAACCCATATCTTTTCCATGGTTTAATAATATTTCAAAGATATTGTTATGAAACCCATTTATATTCCATAGTTTAATCATGTTTGGAAAAAAAATAAAGGTTTTTTCAATGATTTATGATGAAATTAATTCTCTATGTGATTTAATCATTAATCAGTTATTGCACATTATAAAGGATCGGTGCACCCAGATAGCACCAAGTGAGCCCATTATAGTTTATTGGATGGGTCCTCCTAGATAACGCTCCAATGAATTAGAAAATGGTAATTTTATATAGATAACTATATTTTAATTAATATGTATGGTTATTACAATTTTTAAGGTTATTTTAAGGGTTCTATAAAAGTTCTATGAGATAGTGTTCCAAGATACCAATATGTCTTATCTATGCTTGTTATGTGTTTATAATTTTTTGTTTGATCCGGATTAATATCAAAGGTATCATGACTATTTATTATTGTGAATTTTTCATTTTTAGAATCCTTATGTCATGTTTTAATGTTTTATGATCCATTTATGGATGCTTATGAATATTCCTATATTATTCGCATGCACATTAAATATGTCATCTTCCCTTTATACAATTTTTATGCTAACTGATGGAATTCATTTGTTAATTCTTTTTTACCTTGCGGATCATTTGAGCCCAACCTTCTTATGATTCATTTCCCCAAGTTATAAATAATTATTTTCAATAAGTTATATATAGAACAGATTTCATAAGGATGGTGAATAAGGCTTCATGTGAAAAAGAAAAACTAGGTAAAGTTCGATAAATGATCATTCAAAGTAAATTGAATTTTTTATAAAGTTTTTCCCTAATTCACTAATAATATAAACCTAAAAGATCTTCATGGATTTAAGTGATCCAATTTTTCCTTTTGATGTTATAATTTTTTCATGGAAAAAATTGGGTATAAATTATCAGCATCAAATCCATAAGTATAGTGTTTACAATTTCATTAATGAATTGAGGAGTTCTGGTTCTGGGATATTATACTACAAAATATAACTGATAGTCAGTAGCCACTGGATTTTAGGGAGCAAAATCTACGGTTTCTGGCTCTCAATTTAATCATAATGTTGGTGAACCAATTTGGGGATGCTTCACATAGCATATTTTAAAATATATTTAAGGTCTATACATGTAATAATTTCTAGTTGAAGAGGGGTTTCAGTGGGGGAAGATCCTAATATTTTTAATACTACTATGTTTAATTAATTTTTTAACACAATAAATATTTTTATTGTTTTGATAATAAAACTCACAATAAGTGACCATATTTTATACCAGGTAATATGATGTTGTCTTGATCTTTCCCATAGTTTGGTAAAAATTTAGTACATTAATAAACTCAAAAAAATATTGTATCAATCAACTCAAATAAATTCATCACTTATTCATTATCCTAATCTACCAATTGTGTATAGAAATATATTTTCTTATTCACTCAATAAATTAACCAAAAATAATAGAATATTGTTTTTAAATAGTATAGTAAACAATCTCGTTACACTTATTTTATTTAAAATATAATTTTGGAATTAATTCACATAAGAATATTTGAATAAAAGGGAAGAACAACAAATGAAAAAAATTAATGATGAAAAATATTTTATTAATAGAAAATTTGAGTGATAAAATTATTCTACTATGAAAATTAATACCATTAAAAATTATGTATTTTATTGTTATTCTCTAATTTAAAATATTATACTTCGATTGTGTATTAATTATTATATTTATCTATTTTTATACATATTTTTGTCTCTAATTATTTGAATTTATTATTATATATATTCACTACTTGTTCTTTTCTAGGGGAATTTTTCTTCTTACTACTTAATATTTTTACATTAACAAATTCACACATTATCCATTACATAAAATTTATTATATTATAAGAAAATAAAAAAAATTTAATTGCAACACGAGTAACTAATTGATCAAATAAACATATTAGATCAAAAAAGACAAATGTATCATATAAAAATTGTTCTAAAAATAAAACATTGAAAATTACAATTTTGAATCCAAAATATGTAAAATATATTAATCATGAATTATATGTTTTTATTGAAATATAAACCCATAAAATCACTATTCTAATTCCGATTGATAGGATGACTAGTTATATGGTAAATTATTCTTATATAAATGGGGAAAACATATTTTAAATTTTTTAAAATTCATAATATAATATGAAGTGAAATATTAGAATATTTTTTATTAATAAATATTTTATAATATTTGTAGCACAACACTAACATTACCAGGATGATAGAGGTGGCATCATGAGTGTAGATGATTCATTGGCCAAGGTTTTTGGGAGTAACTCCATCAGAGGAACCATGATCAGGTATTTATTTAATCGATAATTTTAATCTATAAAGATTTTCAATTTTATACACATGTTAGTCATGACTTGGTAGGACATATAGTCCATCTTGGAGACAATTTCATGGAAAAGGGTGAGTCCAGGGGAGATCATAGAATTTGAAATGTAACAAAATACGTATTTATAGAATATGTGTTTTATATTTATTAGTATTTGTGAATTAAATAGTTAAATTCCATATAATTTTGTTTAGTAATTATTAGAAAAATTGTTTTATTAAGCTAATTTCTAATATGGTTATTATTAAAATATTATTTTTCAAATTATAGAATTTTAATTTTAGAAAGATATTTTTTTTAATTTATAATGTCAAAATTATCTTAGAATTAATTTTTGATAATCTTCATAAAATATGGATTTTAAAATGAATTGTTAAAAAATTTAATTTTACTAAAAGTTATACTTTATTTAAAATGTAAAGTTATTATTTAGATTATATTTAAATTTTAATTAGTTCATTTTTATTTATATTAATACAATTATGGTTTTTTAATGGGTTTTATACTTTAATCTACTATAGAAACAATTTATTTTTCAAAAAGGGATTTTTTAGAAAAACTGATTTTCTCTTGATTTTCTCAATTTAATTTTAAATTAAAATCTTTAAATTCAATGTGATTAAATTTTCAAAATGGATTCCATATTTTAAATTATAAGGTACAAATTTATTATATAGTTCCCTTTTAATTTTTTCAACTATGAATAATAAACATGGAAATGTTCTTACTATGGTCAAAGGAAAATCCGGTAATTTATGGTAGAAGATAATATGATAAGGATTAGAAAATTTCTATAACACTTACGCAAACATTTTTGGATAATATATACTCAACCCATAAAACATAAGGTTCTAATTTTAGATATTTAATAGACACTTTTCCATGAAAATGACTTTGATATTATTTAAATTAAAGAAAATCAAAAAATGTTACTTTTTTGTCTTAAACACCTCAAATATGTCCACATGGGGAAAATGGTGGGTTAAGAATGAATATAAGTGTCCATTTTTAACTTAATAAACTTATTTTCATCATATAAATTTATTTATGATTTTTGGGGACCATTTAAATGTGGTTATGATATTTATAATATTTTATTTAGAGAAAGGACAAAGATATCACATCCATGTTTTTAATAACTATATTATTTTTAATTTTATGTTATTCTAAATATGTATTCAACTATAAGAATTTTTGTAACTTATAAAATATTTTTAATCACAATGGTATTTTATTTTTAACTTTTAGTGAATAAATAATTTTTATAAATAATTATTCAATAATGTTGTAGTAATTATTTTATTAGTGAAACAATCAAATAAATTATATTAAAAATATTAAAAAAATTGAATTAATTTTGTTCCCCTCTGAATTTTTTTTATGATTATAAAATATTTGGGGTTTATTAAAAAAAAATTATGTTAACTTTTTTTTCATGTTTTTCATAAATAGAAATTAATGAATACTGTGAAAATCGACACTAATAATATTTTATCAAAATTATATATTATTAAATTATTTGAAAATCCTAAAAAATATTTAAAAATAAAAAATTATTTTTTTCAGTCTAAAATGTTCTAAATTAGTCATTTGTGGTAAAATTTAATTTTTATATGTAAAAATTAATACCTTTAATATTAAATAAAATATAATAATAATTAGATTTAAAATAGGTTAAGTAAGGTTAATCTAAATGATAATATTTAAAATAAGAGAACAACATGTCTAAATATTATTTTATGATGAGATTACAAAAATATATCATCTTATATTCTAATCTATATCCATTTGGTTGTATTCGGATAGAAAATGGTTTGACTATAATTTCATATTTTGAGGTTTTCTAACGGCGCCCCTCACCTTAATTATAAAGGCACACTTATTCCTTAACCTAATTTTAGAACCATGAGGCATATATCTTGACCATAATATATCAATTTCTATTATAAACATCATTATATATAATCTTTAGTTTATCTTCATTCCAAAAAACCAACCCTAGATCCCTTAAGAAGTGATTAAAGGAAGCCCGCTAAAGAAGAGGTAATCACCTTTATCGACTCTTTCAAGATTATTTATACTTATGCTTCCCCATTGTATATTGTTTCAATCCTAAATTAACAAATATAGTATCATATATATTCTAATATGATATTATTATTATGGTACAACCATATTCCATGTTTTATCAATCTTACAAAAAACAAAATCACTACGCTTGTGTACGTACATCATACCATCTTCATGCAGTGGTGTGATTTTTTTTCATCGCTTCTTTACATGGATAGATATAATGATGGAAATAATGAATATATATAAAAATTGTGAAATTATATAAATTTTGGAATTGATGTATCTATATCCAATTCAAAATAAATGGGACATTCATGACCAAACATACATGAAAAATTAATATTGTTAACACCCAAAACTAGGATAATTAAGAAATATTATTAATAAACTCGTGATAAGATGATGTAAGAGGATAATATATTATATCATAATTATGAATATAGTATTTTAATAAAAATTTCAAATTATTTAAACCATTATAAATTATATTTTACCACATTATAAGGAAGAAAAACTTAAATTAAGGGACTTTATTTTAAAAAATACTATTTTCAGGTTACAACTCTTTTTCTAGATAAATGTATTTTTTAATGTATACAGCTTCAATAGAATTTACTAATTTCATGAAACTTTAATTTTTTGAATATTCCTTTACAATTTTACAATTTTACAATTTTATTTTCAAATAAATTTTTTTCATTTAAGAGTTTGCGACATTATAAATATGAAAATAGATTTCAAAATGGAAAATTTATTTTCATAAATAATGTCTACTTTATGAAATATTTATGTGTTGTACCAATTTTGTGGTTCTTGGGGATATTTTATGAGGATGGGTGGTTCTGTGATAAACTGGGGGTGGGTTTTCCCATTATAGATCTCCAATGCATTTTGTAAAGGGATATAGTTAACCAGTTTGGTTTTCCCTCATAGATTATGGGAATATATTGTGATGGTTATTCCAAGCATAACCATGATGGTTACTTCCTATGAAGTCGAGAGAGATAATTTATATAATATATATATATATATATATCTGTGTGTGTGTGTGTGAAAATGATGCCACTAGTTAACGTTTATGATTTATTTATGACTTTTATGCTTTTATAGAAAAATTATGATTTTTTACGGTAATATAAAGAGATTATGTTTTATGTTTAAAGGTTATAACATTGTGAAAATGTTTTCATTAATGGATTAACGGTTTATTTATTCCTTTTATTCCCATTACTGGTCTCTTTTTTGTGATCATATCAAGTTTAAACAAATCACAAAGTTTATGGATTGGTAAAATAAAAGAATAATTCAAGTTTAAATTCATTAAGTTTTGTTACGAAATGAAATCAAGTTTTTTTAAATGTTTCATATTGTAAAAAAATCAATATTGAGTAGAAGTGTCTACTTTGTAATATACTAGTTTCTTTGTATCTTTTATGACTTAATTATCTAATGTTAAAAACCAATAAGATATTTGTGAGTGTAAGAAAGTGAATTATAATTGAATTAACTAGATTATGTAATATTTAAAGGTCAGTTCCTTACAGTTGGTATCAGAACAAGCAATAGATAACTTTAGAGTTCAGGATAATTCTAATAGAATACACATAAATTATTTTTAATTTATGGATAAGTTTAAATGATAGAGTATTTTAATATTAGCATGTTTATTCATCTATGATATTCCTTTTCAAAATGGATTTCTATTTAAGTCATAGGGAAACTAAAGTAGGAAGGCACTGAGAGGAGAATATCATTCCAAATCTTCATCCTTGAATGGTGGGAATTCGAACTAGGAATTTTGTGATAGTAATAGATAATTTTATTTATGCTATAAATTGTGGAATTATCCATTTATGGGATCATTTAGATCAAACACATAGGAATATATCAATTGTGGGACATTTTCAACGGCAACACCCTCCAGCTTTTAGTAAATCTACTAACCTAATGGTAGCTGAAGGGTAGATTAAATCCCTAGAAAATATTTTTTATATCAAATGGTGTTTAGAAAATAAAATGCTTAGTTTTTAAATTTACCATTTAGAAGTTGAATCTGACCAGTGGTGGTCTATGGTCAAGAATATAAGGGATAGTGAGGAGATTAATTCTTTATACTGGTATGAATTCAAAAATATTTTTTGTTGAAAAATATTTTCCCAATGAAAATCGACTTAGGATGTAAAAAAACTCTTAGAATTGATATAAGAGGAGGATTTAGTGGCTATTTATGAATAAAAAATCACTCAATTGGAATGTTATACTCCATATCCTATCATGGATCTTAAAAGGAAAATGAATAATTTTTACTCTGGATTGAAGCCAAAATATCAAATGGAATTGGAATCTCGTGATTTCAAAATTTATAAAAAACTTATTAAATGTTCAAAGAAAGTTAAAATGAAGTTTTCTGATGATCATGTAATGCACCAACCTAGATTCCACACATGGGTAACCCCGATTCGGTCAGTCACATGACCTCAAGCACACCTCCTCGTATACCAAAGGATTCAAAATAGCAGTGAGGGTCTCATATAGATCAAGGGGAGACTATACCATAATTATCAAAGCATAATAAATGTGTAAATAAATAAAAACTATCCATACATAGAACCAATAACTATAAAAACCCAGTATCACTTGATAACTAAACCAATAATACAATATTCAAACTAAAATAGTATATATTCAATGCCAAGTATGTGTCCAGTGTTAAATGAAAAACCAAAATAAATACACACTAACAATCCCAAGATGGTCCCGACTCCACATCTAGTTCCCTCGTCTGTGCTCCATATAATTTCATCCACTTCATAGTGGGACTTTTCCCTTATCCTATCACGTAACCATGAAATCTATTTGGGTACTGATCAGCCATCCTGAGTAGGGTGTGCGTACAGCTTGGTAGTCCACCACAAGTGACATCTAAAAAAATATGCATCCAATAAGAGTGTGTGTTGTTTATTAATGAATAAATTACAATACATAAGTAAATAGTTATCACATTTTAAATTCTTCTTTAACTAAGTGCATAAACCCCTAGGTCTGTAAGGACATCCAAACACTCAATACCTACTTTGGCTCATTTCAAAGTCTGAACCATATCACATATTCAATTCACAAATCATTATAACACATGGGAATTCATTATTAGTTTCATTTCAATTCCTGATTTGGAAAATTGGAACCATAGTCCAATGACAATAGTTTTGGCATAGATCACATTTTCTAGGACCCTATCTATATTTGAATCAGTAGTCAACTACCCACAAATCCTTTATAAACTATTGGATTTTGAAGTAGAAGTCCATATCATATATACATATATCATCCAATCACATAAGTGGGATTTTTAAGTAGTATCACATTCTATACACTCATTTATCAATCAAGAACACAAGTGGGATTTTGAAGTAGCAGTCCATGTCCCACACTCATTATCACTATGGTCTTTTGAAGTTGTAGTCTATTTCCCACACTAATATATCAGAACGTTACATGTATCAAAATATTATAAACATAAAAATATTATAAAAATCATGGCTAATCACCATTAATCTTATTTTTAAACATTATCAATAATTTGTTCCATTGTAATTTATTAAAAAAAACAAGGTCCAACACTTTAATTCACATTGAGAAATGTAACAAATCCCCATTAAAGTATTTATCATTAATTAATCATATAACACATTAACCTATTTACATTAAGACAAAAATCCCAAAATCCTCATTTGTTAATTAATTCAAAATCACATTAATTAACCAATAACAAAATCCTAATATCCCATTCAATTTCACAATCATAATAAATAATTAATTAATTAACCAATAAATTAATACAAATTCCACCAATATTAATTGAGTCAATTACTCCAATTCAATATCACATAGAAATTAAATTAAATCAATCCAACTATAAATAAAATTTTCTAATCATGGAAATTGTATTATCATAATTACATACACATAATTAAATCAAGACTATGGGATGTGAAATTTAAACCACCTACTTCAATATCATTACTGGATGCTCGACAATGGGAATACCCAATCGAAGAAGAATGTTCAATTTCATAATGAATAACAATATTGAGATACAAAACCTAGATCCAAGATCAAACAGATTAGATCAACCAAAAAATAGATCTAAATTAACAACCATAAAGGAAATATACTTTTAAAGGATGATAAAAATACAGGGGAATGAAAGGAAACCACCCGGGATGATAATCTCTTACTTAGATAGGTCAAGATATTCAATATGGGAATTGAATCACCAAGAACAGAGGTTATAAGGCCATGGAATACAACCAAGAACCTCAAAAAGTGATGGAACCCCTTTTAGGGTTGATGAAGGGTGATTAGGGATATAATACGGTGGTTCAATAATTTTTATTAAATTTTTTGGGGTTTAAAATCCAATGTGCTTTGTTTCCTATATGAATTTTAGAGATTACTCTCACTATGTTCCAAACCTAGGGGTGTTTTATATTTACTCCTAATAGGAAACATAGTTTGAAAACCCACGTTCCATTTGTTTGAATCCCCTATGTTTGAGTAAACATAGTATTCTGGGCTGGGCACACAAGTTAGGAAAACCATGTGCCAATTATTCATAGCCCCACTTCATTCCAAAATTCACCAATTTCACTAAGAAACTCTCCAAGGTAAACCCCAAAAAAGATATAATAAAAAAAGATTATAAGAACACTTGTAAATGACCCCAAGACATCTTCAGAAAAGGTTAGGATCTTACAATATCCCAACCTTATAACAAATCTTCCTCGAGTTGTACTCCCAAGAATCTCTATGATTCTAAGGTAAAAAGTTCAGGATAATGAGCCCAAATATATACTTCTATCTCCCATGTTTCGTCTTCAAAACTCCCATGTTTCCACAATATATGAGCTACCATCACTGTCTTCTCTTGGAACACTTTACCACTATGATCCATCGCATGTATCAGAAGCTCCTCAAAGAATGCATCAGTCTAAATCTAAACATCATCAAAATTGATCACATGAGAATGGTTAGGGTGATACCACTGATGTTATAACACGTGACAAATATCAGGCATTTCAATATAACTTTGTGGAAAAGCCAATTGGTATTCCACCGGCCTGATTCTCTCCACTACCTCAAATAGTCTGACAAACCAAGGCTCTAACTTAATCTATCTCTATACCCAACGATGAACCAATCTAGGAGACTGTTAAAGGAAACATTCTCTCCCTTTGTAAACTCTAGGGTTCATAAATGTCTATCAATATATGACTTGCATATACTCTAAGATATATCCATATTCTTTTGAAGTAGGTGAACCTACTCTAACATCTCCTACACAAGACTCAGTCCCAACAACTTTGACTCACTTTCCTCCATCCAATATAGAGGAGATCTGTATTTCATACTATAAAGATCCTAATATGGTTCCATTTGTATAGTTTCCATAGAACTAATATTATAGGTGAACTCCAAAAAAATTAGGTGCTTCTCCTAAGACCCATTAAATTCAAGGAAACATTCCTCAAGAACATCCTCAAACACATGTATAGTACATTCCAACTACCCATCTGTATGTGGGGTGAATGTTGTTCATAGAAATACTTGTATACCAATCACCTTCTGTAATCCCTACCAAAAGTGAAAATTAAATAATTAGTTATGATCCTAAAAAATACTTCATAGAACCCCACGTAGATAGACTATTTTCTGAATATACAGATCTTCAAACTGATCTGCTAAGAAATTCTCCCATATTGGAAAGAAATGTGATTCTTTCATCAGTCGGTGCACAATTACCCAAATAGATTATTTATTTTAAGTCATCCTTGGAAATTACACCACAAAATACATGGTAACTTTGTCCTAATTCCATTTTGGAATAGTCAATAGATATAGTAAACTACCTAGTTGTTCATGCTCAGACTTCACCTATTGATAGTTGTAGCATCGTGTCACGAACCTATATATCTCCTTCTTCATTCCTGAACACCAATACTTTCATCATAGTTCATGGTAAATATTGGCCACACCTCGATGAACTACCCACTTCGACGCATGAAATTCATGCATCAGATCATCTTGCATGCTCATAAGCATAAAAAACTAAGTCCTCATATAGATGTTCTCGTCCTCGTCTATGGTCCAATATGAAGGTGACTCCCCACCTTTAATGATTTCCTTTAAGTCCAAACACTCTAGATCATCATATTTCCTCTCCCTGATACAGCTCAAAAGAGTAGCCTCCATTGACACTAATATGTGAGACATCTTCTCCTGACTCTCTCGAACCACAACATGTATCTCATCCAGTAAATCATCATCTTCCACTCATCACTAGACTCCTGAATTGTTTGAGTCTGATTTGTTTCTACATAAAGCATAAGAAAAAAAAAATCCCCTCTTTGGGTATATATGCTAGATCAAGATAAAATTACTTCATATACTCTACCCAACTTTGAGGATAAAGATTAAAATCTCATTGGGACTAGATATACATTTATAACTTGTGATCAATATATATAGAAAACTTCTCAACCAAAAGATAATTTCTCCAAAAGGTCAAATCATAGACCACTACACCTAACTTGAGGTCATGAGTAGGGTAATTCCATTAATGTGGCCTCAACTTCCAAGACCCATACACCATAACTCAATCTACCTACATTAACACTACTCCAAGACCAATCCTAGAAGTATCAAAAAACACCATATACTCCTCAACTGGATCATGTTGGATCATGATTGTGTCCAAGTAAAATTCTTCTTTAGATCTTGGAATCCATAATCACATGCCTATATAATTAAAAAAATTATCCCCTTCTTGGTTAAATAAAAATTGGTGCTACCAAATGAGAAAAGTACTTGATGATTCTTTGATAATATCCTGCTAACCCCAAAAATCTACAAATATAAAAAACATTATTGGGGTGCTCCTACGAAACAATTTCATGCTCCTTCTCTAGGTCTACTGAGACACCTTCCTCTGAGATGATATGACCCAAGAAGTGTACCTGATCAATATAAAACTAACACTTAGATATCTTGGCATATAGTCTATTCCCTATCAGTGCACTCAAGATGATTTCAAGATGTTTGGAATCATCGTCATGGGTCTTGGATTACCCCAAGATGACATCAAGAAATAAAAACTGATCATGGTACTAGTGGAAGATTTAGTTCATCAAAACCATAAAAACTTCTAGTGTGTTCTTCAACCCGAACGGCATCACAACAAAGTTATATAGGACATACCATCTTTTAAAGTATTGCATCAGTATACAAGAAGGTCAGACACTCAATAGATTATACCCTGATCTCAAGTTGATCTTTGATAAAAACCCATGATCCCCTCAACTTTCAAAATAGTTTATCGATACGTGGAATAGGATACTAGTTCTTTACAGTCATCCAATTCCACTTTCATTAATCAACACACAAGTTTAAGGTTCCTTCGTCATTCATTGAAAACAAAAATGGTGAACCCCAAGGTGACGTACTCTAACAGATAAACCCATTATCCATCAACTATTCCAGTTGAGTCTTGATATCTTGAAGCTCTATCGGTGTCATTCGTTAAGGTATAATAGAAACTGGATCATACCCTAGAATGAGCCAAATTGTAAATTCCACATCTCTCACGGGTTATAGACCTAATAAGTCCTCATGAAACACATCCTAGAACTTTTCCACTATGGGTTCAAAGACAACCTTATTTACCCCTCCTTCATCCAACAACAGACAAGAATCTAGGGTAGTGAGCCCCTCCCCCCACCAGTTTCTAATGAACTAGACCCACATGAACCATCTTGGTATGCCATTATCTATTTTGAATATAGTTTTTACCCTTGGGAGATGTAAAAGTCACTCTCATTTGGTATAAATCAATGTGGTCTTGGTATTCAACTAACGAGTCCATGCCTATAATTTGGACAAATGCTAACATATCCAGAAGGTAAATAACACAATGGAAATTATGCTCCCCAACCTCAAGAAAACACCCCTTACACAAACAGATGTCTCTTAACCATACTCCAAAAGGTGTATCTATCATCATAACCCTTCTCATGAACTCAACTTCAAGGATCAAACCATTCCCAAGTTGTAAAAATATAAAATAATAAGAGACATGTGTATAAAATAAGTCCCTAGATTGTGTAAAAGCTATAAGAATAGTAACTTTAATTGTCAATGGTCTAGCCATTCTATCCAACAATGTAGGTTGAATAGAATGAAACTGACCTACTCCTATTACATGTGATACAGTCTGAATCCACTAAGATGAACCACTCTGCTAATATGGGTGCTCTTTTCCAGAAGCACCACGTCCACTGCCTCTTCAACTATTTCCTACATAAAATCTATTGATACCCTATATTTCTAAAATCTAGTCACTCTATAGATATTTGGGGACAATGCCTATGAAAGTGGCCTGAACTACTACTCTAGTGATAGGTCACCTTAGTAAGGTCATGTGTAACTGAACCTTCCCCCAGGAAACTCTCCTTTCTACAGCTTTGGTCAACATTCTCATAATGATAATTATTACTCTCAAAATTCATACTTCTTGAACATCCAGAAGAAAACATATAGCCTCCATTGGATGCCACCTTCACGTTTCCCTTAGAAATGAGATCTTGATTCACCACTTCTGAAAAAAAAAATTAATCCTGAAGATTTTGACCTGGGACATAACCTCACAATTAACCCCATCTTGAAACCATTATTCAATAGTAGCCTCATCTCCTGAAAAAGACAGAACAATGCGCTGTAAATATGTAATGTTTCCTATATATTCTATAACGGACATACTACCCTATTTCAAACTTATAAACATATCCACTCTCTTCTACCTAATCATTTCATAGTAAATGTTCTCCAAGAAATTCTTCTAAAAGTCCTTCCACTCCATATTATCTAGCTATCCATCCAGAGTGTCAATGTCCCACCAACGCATTTCTTGACCACATAACATGTAAACATCCAACCTGAATCACTTCTCATCAGTAGTCTCAAGCTGTTGAAGTGTCGTTTGTATGGAATCAATCCCGAACAAAGCCACCTCTGGCCCACCCACTCTCGTAAATGTCAAATAGAGCTACAAATGGAACTCCTATGTCAGATCAGACAAACTCTTCAAATCCTACTCTATTTCTCTCTCCACAAACTGCATAAAATGTGAAAATATATCATTGAAATACTCTCTGGTTTCCTTTCCCAATTCTAACACTACCTTGGGTTCCACTACCTGTGGATCATTTCAATCCATAATCTCGTGTATTCCTCCAAACAGGTGTCTTCTTTGACGAATAACTCTACAATTCCAAATGAAATTTTTAGTAGACATTCCACCACACAGTCAAAACCAAGGACTTACCCAAAACCTACTTTTCTCATGTGTGTCCCTAAAATGATGCATACCACAATAAATCTTGAGTCCCTAACATGATTCATGAATACTCAAATTTCATTCCATACCGATTCATGTGTCAAAACTCATAAAATATTTTAACAACAATCACAACATAAAATAAGTTTGTCACTCATGGTTAAATAGAATCCAACTGCAACAACACACATCAATAGAAATAATCTCACCCTTATTACTAAGCTTTCATCCTAATGAATGGCTTAGCTACTCCCATGAATGTGCTATTAACCAAGTCTTAACACATCTTATTCTTCTTTCTACCATTCCCAAATAGTAATACAAAACAAAATGAAGTAATGGTAACCCATCTAAAACTAATTTGTAATGTCATGACATGGGTGCCACATATTGGTGCCTCAAACCAGTCAGTCACATCACCATAAGCACACCTCCCTGTATGCTAGAGGATATTGACTAGTAGTAAGGGTCTAATCTCAATCATGTTAAGACTATAACCTCTTTATAAAAGTAGAAAAATAAAGGAAATAAATAAACAATATCCAAATATATAACCAATAACCAGAAAAAAAATAGTATCAAATGATGAATAAAATATGAATATAGTATTGAAAGCAAAAAATTAGATCGGTCATTCCTATTACATGTTAAGTGTAAACTGAAATCCCAAATAAATACACATTAAATTACCAAAAGGGTCCCAAAACCAATTCTAGTTCCCTTTTTCATGATCCACACCATTTCATCCACCTATAATTGGGTCATTTTCATTATCTTGTCCTATAACTGTGAAATCTATTGGAGTGCTAATCATGAAGCCTATGTAGGGTGTGAGTACAACTCATTAGGTCACTACAAACTACATCTAAAGTAATATCCAACCAAAAATAGTGAATTTTGTTGTATAAAAAATAAAGTGCAATTCATAAGTAAATATTTATCACATTTTCAATTATTTAATTAACCACATAAACCCCCTGGTTCCTGAGGACACCCTAACTCTCAATACTTACTTCAACATGGTCTAGAGATTTCATCATACCACATATACAATTCACAAATCCTTATAACACATTGTATTTCATTGTCCATTTAATTTCAACTCATAATACAAACAATTGGAACCATAGTCCAATGCCAACATTTGGGGCCTAAAACACAAGGTCTAGGACCCCATGGGTATTATATAAATCAATACATGAACCAAAAAACATTTATCAACTATGGGATTTTTAATCATAAATACATGTCCCACAAATGTATATAATTCAATCACATAAGTGGTATTCTGAAGAAACAGTCATCATACCACACTCATTTACCAATCAAACACATAAGTAGGGGTTTGAAGTAGCAGTATTTGTCTCATGCTCTTTATAACTATTGGATTTTGAAGCAACATTCCATGTACCACACTCATATATCACAAAATCATAAATATCATAATATCTCACATATCATATAATCATAAACATAATGGTTAAAAATCATTAACCTTATTTTCAAACATTCTCATTAAAGTGTGCCATTTCAATTTACATGAAAAACCATTTCCAACACTTTAATTCAAAAGGAATAATATGAAAAATAACCATTAAATCATTTATAATATTTAATAATATAACCCATTAATCCATTTAGGTTCATTTAACAATCCCACAATCCCCATTTTCAATTAATTCATAATCACATTAATTAACAAACTACACAATCCCAATACCCCATTTAATTTTACAATCACAATAATTCATTAATTAATTAACCAATTAATTAATCTTAATTCCACTGATTTATGCTGCCCCAATTTAATCGAAATCAATATCATATGTAAATTAAATCAAATCAAGTCAATTATCAATTGAGTTCTCCAATCACGGTAACTAAAACGCCATAATCACAAACACATAATTAAATCAAGACTCTAGGATTTAAAATTTAGGCCATCGACCTCAAAATAATTTATGGATGCTCGCCAATGGAAATCCTCAGTTTAAGTAAAATGTTTAATTGCAAAATAAAGAATGAGATATAGATGCATAACCTAGATCCAATATCAAAAAGATTATATCTACCAAAACCAAGATATATATCCACTTTAATAGTGGAAAATGTCCATTAAAACGGTAATATAAAGGTGGGAGAATAATGGGAAACCAACTGGGACGAGAATCTATTACAAGGAGAGGTACATATCTTCAATATGGTCTTTTAATCACTAATAATGGGGGATAAAAATCTGTTTATAATCTATATAGTAAACTCAAAAAATGAGAGAAATTGATTTATGGTTGAGATAGGGTGTCTAGGTATAAAAGTTGTAGGTTCAAGAGTTTTATGTTAAATTTTTACGGATTTAAAATCCTATGTGCATGATTTAATGTAAGGGGCACATGGTTTACGATAACCGTGATCCCTAAACATGTTTTTAACTTTTAGGTGTTTTATGGTTACTCCTAAAAGGGAACACGATTATTAAAATCATTCACCAGTTATGTGAATCCCCTATTTTTGGATTTATAATGTTTTCTAGGATGGGCGCAGTGTTTTGGAAAACCATGAGACCATTGTGTACAACCCCACTTCCTTCCAAAATTATCCAATTTCAACCAAAAGTTCTACAAGGTAAAACCCAACCATGTTATTCTATTAAAAGGGTAAAGAGAATACCTATAAAGGATCTAGAGACATCTCTAAAAATTTTCAGGATCATACACAAGTGTTCTTTGACAACCTGAAAAAAAAATAGTTTGAGGTGGAAGGAAAAAGAGAAGAATTAGTCAAATACATTTGATAGTAAGAAATTTAAGCATTCAATTTGTGAGAATTGTGGTAACAAACATTGGGAATTTTTTATGATATTGGGTAAGAGTTTATAATTTGATAATTTTGGGAATATGGTTCATCATTATAAAGAAAATAATCACTGTAGTGGTAAAACCAATTCTAATATATAATTAGTAAAATGTTTTAAATGTAATGATATGGGTCATTATGAAAATGAGTATAAGAAGAGGAAATATTATGATGGGAATCATCCAAAATATAGGTAGAAATGTGTGATGAAATCCTTTGCAACTTCTTCAGTAGATATTGGGAAATCAAATGAAGTGGTATCAGCTCCAAGGAGCTCATCATTTTTCAGAAGTCAACTTGAGATCTCAGTACAATCGGCTGAAGGTGACAAAGGATGAAATTCCAAAAACAACATTTCATACTAGATAAGGGAATTAATATGTTTTGGGTTATTCACTTTGGATTGAAAAATACACATGTTTTATTTAGGGATCTTATGAATGTTATCTTTTATGAATATTTGGATAATTTAGTGTCTGTTTTTATTAATGATATTCTAGTTTATTTGAAAATTTATTAGGATTGTGAAAAACATCTAAGGATCATTCTGAAAATCCTCAATGAAAATATGTTTTATGTAAAATTTTTAAAATGATCTTATTTTAGTTACAAAATATTTATTTCTTTGGGAACACTATATGTAATGAGGGAATTATAATTAATCCCTCCAAAAAAGTGGTTTATTAATATCTTATACCGACAAATGTAATTGATATTCAAAAATTTCTTGGATTAGCGATTCACAATGGATAGTTTGTTTAAAACTTTTCTCGATTATTTATCCACCTAAATAAATTAATAAGGAAAAGGGTTAAATATATCATGACAAATGAATGTGATGGTTGCTTCAGGAATGAAAAAGGATATTGGTGAATGCTCTAGTTTGTTCCCAAACCTCGAGGAATTGTGATTTTTTTATCTATAGTGATGATTCATTAAAAGGTTTTGGTTGTGTTCTGATGTAGCATAATCAGGTAATTGATTATGCTTCATGGAAATTGAAACCTCATGAGATAAATTATCCTATACATCATTTGGAATTAACTCCTAATGTTTTTTATTATAAAATTTGGAGACATCATTTATATGGATCCAAATGTGCAATATATACTGATCATAAATGTTTAATGTATATATTCACTCATAAGGAATGAACATGAGGTAGAGAAGATTGATATAAATGATTACAGATTATGATTTCATGATTCATTACCACCCTATAAAAGAAAATATAGTGGCTATTGATTTTTGTAAGAAAAATAATGCTACATTAACCATGTTATATTTTAATATGACCCTTTGGTTAATGATTTGATTTATTTTGACTTGAAAGTGGATGGTGTAAGAAATTTCACTATTTTTAAAGGTGTTATTACAATTTACTATTACATACAAAATTAAGAATGATAATAAATAAGTTCATGAGTTGTAGAAAAAGTTAGAATGTGTTAAGAGGGGAAATTTTCCTAAATTTAATTTTGATAAAGAATGTGTTTTAATATTTGGAAAATGATTATGTGTTCCTTGTGTTCGACATTAAATAAAGAGTTATTGAGTGTAGCACATAGTTATCCAATTTCAGTTCATCTTAATAACACTAAGATGTATAGAGACCTTCAAGAATATTACTAGTGGGATAGATTGAAAATATATATTTATAATTTTACTTTGAAATTTTTTACTCATAAATATGTTAATGCCGAAAGACAATTACTCAAGGGGATAATTCATCCTTTTCCAATTCTAGAGTAGAAATGAGAAAAACATATCCATGAATTTCATGGTGGGACTTCCAAAAAAATCTCTAGGTAACAATATGATTTGGGTTATTGTTGATCGACTAGCTAAATCTAGAAATATTCACCCTATAAGAGATAATATGTATTTAGATCATCTTTCTTAACTATACCTCAAATAGATAGTCAGGTTATATGGATTTTCCCTCTCTATTGTATTATACCATGATATTGGGTTCACTTTTAATTTTGGGAAAGGCCTTAAAAAGTTTTTATGTACTAAATTAAATTTCATCTATACTTTTCATACTCAATTTAATGGTTAGAACAAGAGACCAATTTTGTCCTTAGAGAAAATGCATGATTTTTTTTAATGGATTACTCTGGAATTTATGATCAGTATCTTTCTTTAGTGTATTAAACTTATAATAACAATTTTCATTCCATTATAAAGATGGCGCCTTTTGAGGTATTATATGGGGAGTGGTGTCCAATTAAATAATTTTGGGATGAAGTTGGGGAATGGACATTATCATGACCATAATTGGTTGAAAATGTAAATATGATTCAGCAGCACATAAGAACAGCATCGAGGAGGCATAAAAATTATGCGTGTAACTGGAGGAAAGATCATTCTTTTGAGGTGGCTGATCATTGTTTTCATTAAATATATCCATGGATAACTGTAATGCGTGTTAGTAAAAATAAAATTCAAGTACATGGCTCATTGAACCATATGTAATCATGGATAAATTTGGATTACTTTCCTACCAAGTGTCCTTACCTCTATGTTTTTTTCTAGGTACATAATGTTTTTCATGTTTCAATATTATGAAAGTCTTTTCCATATTTCTCTCTTGTACTAATCCCTAAGTTTGTTCTATTAGAAAATAATTTTTCATATGAAGAAAATAATATTAATATTCTTGACCATAGTGAAAAATTATTTTGGAATAAATAAATTCGCGAGGTTAAGTTTTTGTGTAAAAATCATATGGTTGAAGAAACAAAATGGGAATATAAAAATTATATGAGAGAATGGTATCCATATTTGTTAAATGAAGTAATAAAATCGCAAGGATGCAATTTAAAAAATTGGGGGAGAATGTAACATTCCATGTACTAATATAAAATTTTTTCCAAATTTATTGTTATTCTTGAATTAGACTGTTAAATTCATGAAAAGTATGTTTCGTAATTCTTAAAATCAAAAAAATAGTTTTATTAAGCTAATTTATTATATTATTATATTAAAAAGATTAATTATATAATTATATAATTGTAATTAGAAAAAAATTCATTTTTTAATTCATAATGTATAAATTATCTTATAATTGCTTTTTGAGAATTTCTAAAAAAATTGATATTTCAAAAAATAGTGAAAAATACTAGTTTCATTGAAAGATATATTTTATTTACTATGTAAAATTATGATTTCTATTTTATTTAAATTATAATTACATAATTTTTATTTATATTAATCAAATTATGGGGTTTTTTAATGGGTTTTATAAATTAATTTAGTATAGAAATGTTTTATGTTTAAAAAGATGAATTTTTCGGAAAATTATTTTTCTATCCATTTTGTCAATTTAATTTCATATTATATTATTACACATATATGATTTGAATTTTAAAAAAGGGATTCTATATTTGGAATAATAAGATCCAAATTTAATAAATATAACCCTTTATTTTTTTCTAATATAAATAGTAACCTTTATAATTTTATCAACATTATTAAGGGAAATCAGGTAATTTAGGGTAAAAGATAATATAACAAGGATTAAAAAATTTATATAGCACTTAAACAAATTTTTTTGATGATATATATTTGACCCTTAACACATAATGTTATAATTTTAATTATTTAATGTACACATCTCCATGAAAACGACTGTGATATTATATAAACTAAAGAAAATAACAAAAATATCACTTTCTTTGTCTCAAACATCTCTTATGGGTCCACATAGTGAAAAATGGGATTTTAGAATAAAAATAAGTTTCCATTTTAAACTTAATAAACATGTTTTCATGATATAAATTCATTTTTGATTTTGGAGACCATCTGGATATGGTTATGATATTTATAATATTTTATTTACAGAAATGACAAATATATCACATTCATATTTTTAATAATTTTATCGTTTTTAATATGTTTTTATTCTTAAGATATATTATAATTTAGGTATTATTTTGAAATATAAAATATTTATAATCATCATTTTATTTTATTTTTTATTTTTAGTGAATAAATAATTACCATAAATAATTATACAACGATTATACAGAAATTATTTTATTAATGAAATAATCAAATAAATTATTATACAAATATTGAAAAAAGTATAATTTTACATAATTAAGGTGATCCATAAATTCTATTGATTATTATAACACATTAGGGTTATATTAAATATATTTTTTTGATGTGAACTTTTTGTATTGTTTCTCTTGAATCCTAAGTAATGAATAGTATCAAAATTAACATTAATGATATTTTATCAAAATAATATTTTATTAAAATATTTAAAAATAAAAAAAATGTTTACAAATAATAATTTATTATGAGTTAATATAAAATTTAATTAATTTTACAATTATTTTCCAGTTGACATTTTATAATTAAAAATTAAAACGTTTTAATTTTAAATAAGTTTTTACAATAATTAAAATTAAAATATGTTAACTAAAGCTAATAAAAATAATAATGTTTAAAATAAGATCAATATATTTCTAAATTTTATATTTTGATGATATTGAATTCTTAATACATCTTATATTTGAATCCAGGTCCATTTTGTGGTATTTTTATAGAAAATAAATTTATTAGAATTTAATATTTTGAGGTTTTTCAAGGGTACCCTATAACTCAATTATAAAAGGAAACTCCATCCTTTACTTAATTTCACCAATTTGAGCCTTCAAACTCCTCCAATATCTACCCATTTTAATTATAAATATAATTATTTATGTAATTTTGGTATTTTTCTTCTAAAATACCAACCCTAGATCCCTTAAAAAGAGATTAAAGGAAGTCTGTCGAAGAAGTGGTCATTGTCTTTATCGACTCTTTCAGGATTATTTCTTTTCCATGTCATCTTAATATGTTGTTTCAATTATAATATAATAACTCCAATATAATATATATTATATTATGTTATTATTATTATGATACAACCATATTCTTCCTTTTATACATCTTATGAAACACAAAAGCATCATGCATGTGTACGTATGGAATATTGTCATTAAAGAGTGGTATGATTTGTTTTTCATAACCACTTTACATGGATGGTTATTACGATGGAAATAATGGATATATATGATAATTATTAAATTATATAAATTATTTAAATTATGTATCTATATCCCAATAAAAATAATTGGGGCATTCATGACAAAACATACATGCAAAAATAAGGCAGTTTACACCCGACACAAGGGTAATAATGATTTTTTTAAAAAAATGGGTGATAAGATGTTGTAATTGGATCATATAGGATATTATAATTAGTAATGTAGTTATATAATAAATTTATAACATTCTCTAAACAATTATTCTGGATATTTGAACACGTTTGAAAGAATTCTAACCTGAGGAAAGAGTCTTTATTTTAAAAAACCACGTTCCCAGTAATAAATATTTTTATTAGAGAAATATGTTTTTTACATTTATAAAATGAACTTAATTTCTTGAATTCATGATGATTTAAGTTTTTAATCTTCATTGAAAATTTAGAAATTTTATTTACAAATAAAATGTTTTCATTTAATAATGAATGACATTGTAAGGATGAAAATTAATTTCAAAATGAAAAAATTATTTTCATAAAGGATGTCTCTTTTATGCAATATTTATGTGTTGTTATTTTGTTATTGTTCCTAGGAATTTTTTATCAGGATGGCTGGTTTTGTGATAAAATAAGGGTGGGTGACCCATTATAGCTCTCTAATTCATTGGAAAATGGGACGGATTTAATAGGTTAATTTTATCCTAAGTGATTAAAGGAATATACTATGATGGTTACTCCAAGAGTAGCCATGATGGTTACTCCTTGTATATCTGGTAGAGACAACATAAATTTAAGAGTTATATTAAATTGATTCCACAAGTTACCTTATATGATTTATGTCTCATTTTTTTGTTTTACAGGAAACTTATGATTTCTTAAGGTTATCTAAAGAGCTAATGTTTTATGTGTAAATGTTATAAGTTTGTGAAAATGTTTTAATTCATGTAATAAAGGGTTGTTTCTTCATTTTTATGTCCCTTACTAAATTTTTTTTCTTATCCCAAGTTTAAAAAAAATCTATGTTTTAAGGATGGGTAAAGGAATGGAATAATTCATGTTTATAGTCAGGAAGATTTGTAACTGGAAGAAATCATGTTTTATTTTAAGAATTCCAGATTGTGAGAAAAATGGATATTTAGTAGATGTGTCTAATTTTTTATATATTAGATGATATTTATTTTTATGACATGATTTTATAAATCTCCAAACTGAAAATATATTTTGGTGTGTAAGAAAGATAATTTTAAGTGAATTAACTAGATTATGTATTGTTTAAAGGTTATGTCCATATAGTAAAAGATAATGATCACATGTATGAGTTAGACAAGATTTTTTCTTGAATTAAACTTAACACATTACAAAAAATCATGGATTTGTTTACCTTTATCATATTTGTAAATGGTAGATAATGTAAAGAGATTGAGAAAAGTTATGGGTGGAGAAATCAGATATCGACAAGTGGGAATAAATCAATAGGGTAGAGAGTGGAAGTCAACCATAGATAGATTTTCCTTGGGTAATATAGATATAAAATCATAAGAATTGTAGCTTAATGTTTTTTTAATAACTTATATATGTTATTTCCATAAAAATAATTACATATTAACATACAAGATTCTTTTCCATGAAAACCATGAAATTTGGTTGTTGAAATATTTTAGTTTGTAATTAAAATTTCATATTTTTTCATTTTAAAAATTATCTTGATTTTTGTTGATACATTTTATATTATTCTACCAGAACAAATGTTCTATGAAATATTTATTTGATTTATTCTCCTTGTAATATTATCTTTATTTTGGTTTTCCTTAATAATTAAGTGGTATCTTAGTAGGGGATTTCATGGGTTGTTGATCTTTTTATCATAAAACCCTGCATATTCCCATGTGTTCTTATTAGGGAGTTTTTTCCATCTCTAATATTTTTACAAATATTTTTTTTATGAATCCTGACCTATAATTTTTTCATCATGTTAACATGTTTTTTATGGTTATTTCTATCAACTACTTGCTTCATCCATGAGGTCTATGAGTCACGCATCCAATGACATTGCCTATAAATTTATCAATACCTCTATTCAGATTAGTTAAATTATTATTCAATTTTCCCTATTCATTCTATAAATCTTCCATTTGATAGAAACATCATTCTTAAATTCTTATAGAGAGAGAGGGGGGCTCTATAGGAGGGACCATTGATTCATGGATTCTATTATTACTCTACTAAATAAAGATGAGATGACCATCACTAGAAGTAATAGTATTATGTCCAATTAGTAATATATGTATCATTTAATAATTATAGTGAGAAAAATCTTACCCATTAAGGAGTATAATGCTTTTAGTTCACTATTAACTTCACTACTCGGACTTCGTAGTTGAGACCTGGAACTTTAAGTAGATTTCCATTTTCATTATTGGTTATATTTAAATTTTTCGTATCTCCTTTTATAATCTATGTTAATTTCATTAATTCATTAAATATGATGAATTTATAAATCTTTTTAATGGGTTTGAATATATCGAACTCGTTTAGCTTTGGTTTGTTTCCTTATATTTCCTCTTCGGTTCTTAATGGTTTTCATGTATCTTATATTAGTTTGTTTTTCTTAATAAGATCTAGGTAGTGGTTTTCTTCCCATGCATGTTGTTTTAAAATTAACTAAAGTAAATTATATGATTTTATCTCCTTTTATTTTCTTTTTTATCTCTTGAAAAGAACACAAATTAATCATAGTCATCAACTTTTATTTCTTTTTTCATATTAAAATGATTTTTATAAAACAAACCATAAGATTTTTTATAGATCAATGGATTAGTTCTATTGAATATGGAATTTCAAAACAATACATCCCCCAATCATTAGTATCAATTCTTACTAACTCATGATGATGGGTTTTATAGAGTTTTTGAATGATTAATTTGATGTGGAAAATGATTTTAATATGTAGAATAATAAATTGAGTATTCTTATTAATTAAAATGTTCTTATTAATGATCTATGTTGTTTGAGGAAGAAATTTACCACCTTGTATGATACTAGAAATTCCACTATTACTAAATTTAATGTTTCTATCGATGTCCTATAAAGTCCTTAG
This sequence comes from Viscum album, assembly GCA_963277665.1. Lineage (NCBI taxonomy): Eukaryota > Viridiplantae > Streptophyta > Magnoliopsida > Santalales > Viscaceae > Viscum > Viscum album. The sequence goes on from OY728119.1 coordinate 2,050,020,035, forward strand.
AGTATTAGTTTATTTTATATTGGTGAAAATTTTGTTTTAGAGGATGTATATGGTTCAACCAATACTAAAATGTTCTCTAAACTTGAGGCTCTATATATGAATAAATTATTTGTTGAAATATTACAAAAAAAATTAGTTTTTAAAACATTAAAATGTTCCCCAAAACTAAAATTAAAAATAATATTGATGACTAAAATAAAAAAAATTATAATATAGATTTATATATTAATTATAAAGAACATTCAATCATTCTGTTAACATAAGAAAGATGACTTGAATAATACTATTAGGGATTCAACGTTTTATGGTAGATATATTATAGTTCATGAAGATGTTATAGTGAACTTGTTATTTAATTAACATCACAATGTATCCCCATTACACAAGAGGATTAATGACTTAATGTGAGAGGTATAAATGGATAGTGTGGTAAATACAGGGATATTATTAGTTCTAGAAGAAGTTATTCTAACCCTCGAAATTGAATAGTGAAGTGTTATCAATGAAAAAAATCCTTTTTATATGAAAATAAATATTAAAAATATTAAAAATTATTAGGGTAATAATGATTTTTTTGTCTGTGGATAATTGTTTTTATACTACGAAGGTCCTAAATGTGTTCATGATTACCTTATTTAAAAAGTGGGTTGAAGATTCTGAATGATCATTAAATATGTGTCCAAAGAGAGAATACTTCTCTGATTTGAGTGATATAGAATGTGGTGATCTATGACTAGGTAATAATGGGATTTAACTTATCATGGTTATAACTTTGTTTTCAATAGATATTCGTGATGGTTCAGTGAAAACTCTCAATGAGGTTAGGTGGATATTTTATTAAAATAAAACCTCATTTACCTAGGAATGCAAGATTAAAAGGGATATACTATTATGTTTTATTTTGATAGTTTTATGATTACTGGAGTATTTCTCACTATTATGAAAGGAACCCTTGTTAAAGGTTTATATTTCTTAGTTTTTAAAAAATATTATAAGAAATTAAGTGAAACACATTCCACCATGTCAGATAACTCTAAACTCTATCGTATATATATTTGTAATTTTAGTTCTAATGTAATTAATTGACTTGCTAAGAATATTTTTTTGAGTGAAATGACCCTGATTGAAATTCATTTATCTATTATTATCTATTTGGAAATCCCAAATGTGTGTGTTTTAAGAGTGAAATGTATAAATCTAAGGTCTCTCCTAAATATGTCCACTTAGATTTATGGTGACCTTATAGGACTGTTTATCATAGTAGAGGTCAATTCCATGAAACATTTAAATATGATTTCTCTTGGAATATATGTATATACATACTATAAAATAGTTTTTTGTATCTTAAATGTTTAATAATTGGAAATCTAGTGCCAAAAATTTGATAGAAAAGAACATAGAATCCCTAAGGACTAATAATGTGATAGAATACTTATTGTATGACTTCTGTATACCTCTTTAACTATATTTATTCCTTGAGATGATATAAAGTTTTTGAAACCCCAAAAATACCAGTTCTGAAAATAGAATGAATATGAAAATCCATGAGTGAGTGAGAATTATAGAACCCCAGGCTGTATGGATCAATTAGAAGGTAAAATCAGTGATATCGTTTTATAAATTCCCCTTAATTAAACCTCTTGAACTTATGAGATTCTATGATCCACTCAATTATTAATCATATCCTCAATTTATGTGAAATAATAATATGAAATAAGTCATCACATAATATCTATATGGTCGGGCATAAAATCATACATCTAGTCATATATATTACTCCCCCTAACATGGATTCTCCACTATATTATTATCATCAATTACAATGATCTCTTGAGTCCATAAGTGTTTGATTAGATATACACTCAATCAATTTCTCTTTCTCAACGGGTTATACCCGCCTTTCCCAAGACTCTTGGTAAACTGGTAATAAGCTCCCCCCCCAACTCACAAAATCCTTCACTTTCTTTGTTGATCATGTAAAAAATATCTTCCTTATTCTTAAAAGTGATATTTCCCCATGATCCAATAGGAATAAGCTTGATATATATACTTCCTTAGGATCTTCAGTAGCATTTTTTGTCCAAATAATCCTCTAGATCTGGTGAGATCCAGATTCTCCTCAACTTCCTCAAACATTCTCATATATCTTCTTGATTTTTCCCACCTTCTTCACTCCTTGATACTAGATGCATCATTATCTCATATGATCATGTAATATGAACAAGTGATATAAATTCTCACAGACCTTTAATTGATACATGCACCTCATATTTATATTCACAAAATTGTTGTGAATATTATTCTATAAAATATCATAGTCAATATTTCAATTTTTGAAATATGGAAACCCTATGATCTTCAGTATTGGGATCTATTTATCAAAATCAGTTAATAGATTCCCTTTTAGATCTTTGTTTATTAATATTTTAAATTCCCATTGAAATATTTATTTAAATCTTATAAATACTTAAGCCTCATTCCATATTCCATATTATATATAAAAATACATAATCATTGAAATTTTTTAATCTGGCATCATTTAAATACCTAAAGAATTCTAGAAATATTTCTCAACATATAAGGACATAATCCCTTACACTATTCTCAAATTCCTACTTGAATCCCATATGAGGATTTAATTACCTTACATGGTTCAATTCAGCTATGTCTATAACATCCAGATAATTTATGAAATGTTTTTTTCAATTAAAATTGGAAAATATAGCCTGCATTATACACAACATTGATTTTAACTTTTGTTTTACCCAATAATGTGTTTCTTCGATAGTGTTCCTGAAATGTGGCACCAAGATTCAATAAATTATGAAATAATATTATTTTAAATATATAAATGATAACATAGACATTAAATAGGAATGTATGAGTAATATTGACAACTTTATACTGTATTTATATAAATTTCATACTTAATATAAATTTATTTATAAATTGTTATTAAATAATCAATCAATTTTTAGTAATGTGCATATATTCATCGAAAATATTCATTCTTCAAAATAAATTTTTATTTCTTTTTATGAGAAAATATTATAGAGATTTTAGAAATTTAATTTAGTAAAATGATCTTCATTTTTGAAATCATCATATTTAAATTAAGTTCTTGATAAATTTTAGAATCTTTTTTAAAATTATTGATTTTTCATTGAATAGTGATCAATAAAATTTTATAAAAAAAATATCATTTATTTTCAATAAATTAACTAATTTAAAAGCCCCGTTATTTTTTAAAGTAACATAAGATTTAATTATTTATATTTTATCCACTTAATTAAATTTGAATCAACTTTATATTGGATATTATAATAATTTTCTTTTTTGGTTTAAAAGGGGGATTTTTTTGAAAACTATTTTATAGTGAAAAATGTTTTTATGTTTTAATTAATTATAATAATCCCTAATCAGGGATGTTTTAAATGAAATATATATATTATATATCAATAATTATTAATTAATATTCATACAATGATTATTATTATATATACAGTTCATATAAATCATATTGTTCTTGAAGAAATACACTTCTCAAAAACCTGTTTTTTCATCTTGTTTACGGGTGTTCTTTAAAATTTATTTTTAAAAATTTTAGAAAATTTATTTAAAAATAATAAACTTCATTTTTTAAATATTTATTTTAAAATTATATTAGGGTGAAGTTTTTAGAATTCTTGTAAATGATTAGTTTTTCAATGAATAATGAAAAATACTAAATTTAAGTTGAAAACATAAACTATTATTATATTATTTATAAATATAAATTATAATTTAATATTTTTAAAGAAAAAATAGTTCATTTATATAAATATTAATACAATTTATTTCATTTATTTCATTTTAAACAATTTTATATTTAAATTGGATATAAAAACTTTTTAAACATTTGAACATTTTATCGTTAAAAACGTGTTTTCATATCATGTCTAAAGGATTAAATTTTTAATAAAACATTTTCACTTCTGGGAAAAAAATTTAAAAAAAAATATTCCATATTTAGAATCATCATAATTTATATTATCTAACTATTTCAACTAAAATTCCTACCAAAATGAACAGTGAAAAGAGTAAAAAATATTTATCATGGTTAAGGTAAAATACGTTTATTCGGGGTTAAACTAAAATGATAAGATTTAAAAATGACCCAACACATGTATAAATCCTATTTTTTGGCCATATTTACATATAATCCTTACCATGTTCGAATATAGGGTCATTTTTAATCTTTTCCCTTTGAAATTTCTATTATTTTGGAGTCATTTGGGAAATTTTCAAGTAGTTTCAATTTTAATTCCTTTCCCCCAATTATAAAAGGCCACCACGACCCTTCACTTATTCACAACATAAAACCCTTTTTGGCCATTACCTTCCCAAAAAACATTACAATTTTACTCATCTAATCCAATCATCCTTATTTTGGATAGAAATCCATCCTAGGAAGGCTTTTGGTGAAAACATAAGGACGACGCCCAGAGAAGAGGTAACGTTCATCAATGATCTTTTTTTATATATTCATCCACCAAAATAAATTATTATTATAACATAATGATATAATAAATTCATTATATTCCATATATTGACATAAAATTATGTTAGGTTCAGGACCTACAAACATCTCCAATTCCATCAAATGGGTTATGAAATCATTGTTTGTGTGTACGGTGGACTACCACCTCATGTACCGAAGTCATTTGATTTTCCACTTCCATATCTTGAGGCCATAAATAGTATTTCAATTGATTTATATATATATATATATATGATATATATGATATTATTTTTATTCATTAATTATTATATAACACATACATTCTTTATTTCCATTTTTTGGAATATGGTAATATCGGTTGTGTGTACGGAAAAATACAATCCTACGAAGCGATGTGATATGTTCATGCATTATATAAAAGTTAATAAGGATGGTATTAATATAAAAATGAGATATATAAGACATAAATTTCAATTTTTAATTATAATATATCAATTAATTTTCATTCTTTCAATATATTGATAGAATGGAGACAACGTTCATGGGCATATATGGCATACTGTCTCTATGAACGGTGTATTTCATTTATCTCTCTATATTTTATATATTACTATAAATAAAAATATATACTTAATTTATATGATATTTATATTTTTTTAATATTATAAATATTATTAAACCATTATTAAAGTAATACTATAAAAAAATAAAAAATCAAAACATACACTAAAAACAAAGCAGTTGTTGCCCAAAACATGGCTTTAACATGGAATTTTCGATAAACGGGTTATAGAAGGTCATAAGAAAATATAATTTGGTGTCATATCTATATATATATATATATATTCATGGTTTTTTAGTATATTTATAATAATTTTATATTAACTATAAAAAAACGTGTATGAAGGATGTCAAGACTTATGGTAACTATTCTTTATCTCAATTTTCCTTCTTTGAGACATATGTGGTGTTATGAACCTATCTTATGATACGATATATATATATATATAATCCATTTTACATGAAATATAATGACTCTATTTACGCTCATGATAATCTATCTTTCATTTAATGATATTCTTTCATGGGTCTTCTATGTTACCAAGGTTGTAAAGGTTTTAGGTTATAATCTCACCGTTTTTCATGATTGTTCATGATTATGTTTCCAATGATAGAATATTGCAATCCACCACTTAATAAACTCACGAATTTTTTTCTCCTTTATTATTGTCATGGGAATTCATTTTTTCCCTTAAATTTCATCTCCTTATATACTAAATATTTTAAAAAATATTTTTTTTAAGAAAAATCATCTTTTCAGTCAAAAACCATTTCCTTTCATAAACCATGTTTTCTAAAAAAATCAAAAAAAAATCAAATTAAAAAAATGAATTATTAAAAACCTTTTTACCCAAGATTAACTTTTCATCAAACCTATTAAAAGTAAAATTCATGTTGTATTAAAAAACAATAACTATTTTGATTTTAACAAAAATATAAACGGAAAATTTATTTCAACATGAACACCATGAATATTATTTCACACTATCATGACCATTATATTCTTTGAAGATTCCTTTATAAGTTTACAAGGTTATTTCTAATGAATTTTTTTTATTTGTTGAGTAGTTTCTTTCAATTAATAAAGGATATTATCCGTTATAAATGTTTCAAATTATTTTTTAAAAGAATATTTTATAATTTTTCATATTTATTATAAAGGAATAAGATTTTCTAATTTCTTTATGTTTTAAAAAGGGATTTTAAAAGAAAATTTTTTTCACCACGAAAAATGTTCCAAGTGATTTTTCAAAATCAATATCTATCTAAGATGAAATCCTTTTATGTAACTTTTTTTTACTGGGGTTATAATCCATGGATACTATTCTTATTCTTTCCTTTAAAGGTTTATGTTTTGGATGAAAACATGTTTATGAAACTTATTTCTATACCATGGGTTATACCATACTAAAATTATGATAAAACCCTATTCATTTAAAGGGTTATTCTATGATAAAATGATGAAATAATAATGAAACATATATCTTTTCCATATGTTATAATATGATATAATGTTTATGAAACCCATTTCATTTCATGGTTTATGATATAAATAATGTTTTATGATCTTTCTTCACACATGATTATGAATTTAATTATATGGGGTAGTACCTATATCTCACTCCAATGAATTAGGTAATTATAAATTTTCTATGAGCACAAAGGGTACACATGTAGTTATATAAGGCCTGAGAATAAGGGTACATGAGTTGTTAGCCTAAGACTGAAAAATAGGGTACACTAATTGTTAGTCAAATCCCAAAGTAGGTACACTTGTGGTTTTCACAAGCCTAACATGTTGTGAATTTATTTGTGTGTATATATGACATAATCTTTTATATGATTATTTTTATTACACAATTCCAAGTCTTATTCCAATGTTATTCTTTCATGAATCATGTTATTTGATTTTATCATGATTCATGTCATATAAACTATCAATATTTATGCCATGGCTCAGGATTCTTATATTTGATATGAAGGGTATGGTCTTTATATGTTATTCTCATGTTATCATATGCTTATATTCTTATTATTATTTTATATCTCTCTTATTTACCATTAGTGGTCATTTTAACTCACCATTTCTTATGTTTTCTTTCCCTGTGGTATGAAGAATGGTTTTAAGTGGGGTATGTTTGTGAATAGTACTAAGGAGGACGATCTTTATGGGATACATTGAAGATATTTTTTCAATTAAGAATATCGGTTTCATATTTTCCAAATTAAATAATCTATTATGGTCCTCATGCATTTTTGGTGTCATGTAATTAATATTCATCTAAAACTATGTAATATCCATGTATGAGAATCTTGGGTAACTATAATTGGTATCAGAGGCAAAGGAAGGAAACTGATCCTTGGTAACTCTCACATGTGATAATTGGATAAAGCATGGATATCTACATAAGGGAATCATGAGGAAAGGGATACCACTAGGGATAATGGTTTTTCTTGCCTGAGAGGGGTATCCTCCCATGGAGTTCCCTGATAGGTATCAATTATATTATATAAGAAAGAGTTCCAGACTTGTATAGTTGGTATCAGAGGAAATTTTTATTTATCCTTTGGAATATATGATGGGAAAACATTAGTAATATACCTAGGGATATTTTTAAGGATATTTATTGTGATTCCTTTCAGGATAATTCTAAAGGTGATTCGATGATTAGGAAAATGCCTTGGAATTTTGGTAAAGGATATAACAAGTGGTTTAAAAGAAATTACAACTCAATCTAGATACTAAAAGTTGATGTGTCTCTGGTATAGAGGAACCTAGGGATTATAACACTAAAAATAGAGCATTGAGAAAGAATCAATTGTAACTTGTTATATGAAAATAGGTCTTTATTCACACCTAGTTTGACACTCTCAGGGGATATTCTATGGAAATTCACAAACACTTTAGGAAAAAACATGAAGTATTTAAATAGATAATGACTATAAATAAACCAAGATAAACCTAAGGTGTCATAGATTAAATAAGGTGTCATTATTTATAAATATTGTGATTTATTTTTCATGATTATGTGGTTCCCTATTGAGATTATTATTTGTTATACTATGTTTTTAGGTTTTATTCAATAGTGGAAATAAGAAGGAACCAGGTTAATAAAGAATGTGATGGATAATTTTCTAATGAGAATCCAAATGGGATGATGATTAAAGTAAATTATTTTTTTATTATTCTTCATTATTTATCATTATATATGATTAAAAATGTGCACCTTAACCAACTCTAAAACTCACCAAATAAGAGAAGGATAAATTCATTAAGATTTCTACTAGAATACACTATAGAGGAAATAATATTTGGTTTCCTATATATAGAGAATGTGGGAAGAATCATTCCGAGAAATGTCTCAACGAAATAAAAATATGTTTTGTGTGTGTCTAAGAAATACATTAGGAATGTAACTATATAGGAAATATGAAAAGTTTATTTAATATAATATATGGTAATAATGGCCTCCAGAATATATCATCAATGGTTGAATATTTAACATATGTAAAGCAAGGGCATTATGAAAATTGATGTCATAAGGGGGAATCTTATGAAGAGAAACAGCATGGTTGTATGAGTAATGGTTTTTTTGTCGATGATGAAGAGGAAACAAATGACATATAAAAGGAAGGGGAAATTAAGGAAAAAGTTGATGAAGCCTAGTTATTTATTTCTGAAGGAAGTGTGATTAGTGAAGTGTTTATGTTTTGGAATTCGAGAATTATGAAATATAAGGATTGTTGAGTAATAGTTTTTTTATGATCTAGAAGAATATATTGAATGATACAGATGATCTTGAATAATGATTTAATGGAAATTAGATATTCATAAAAAACAAATGATTAACGGAAATATGACCCTTAATATATTCTTGATGTTGAGATGATGATTTTGGAATAAAGAGATGATTAATATAAAAAATGTAAATTGGATAGTATTAGTGACCTTTGAAATGATTAATGATTTATGTAAAAATTAGTTTCTGTTATCATTTATGGTGTTTATAGCATTATTGGATTTACTAAATATATTTAATAATATATGGTTTTATTCAATGAATAAGAAATTATTTATGTTTTCAATAATGTAATATGGTAGTTCATGTTATTACCATATTTCAAAAGAATACATGACTAAGGTATTCACGTTTTTGGTATGTAGAAATTTAGATCTACTTTGTGATATTTGGGGGATTAATATTAAGTTGGTTGTAATAAATTAAGATATTGTAATGACCCAAAGTTTCAGTAATGGAAATCCCTCTTGATGTAATTAAATGCCTCTTTATGTTTATATAAAATTTCAACTTCTTTGGTTTTATGTTAAGAATTTTGGCCGTTGCTAATATAGTCGTTGAACAGTGATCACATGATTATTATAAATATGGGGATTTAACAAATCCAAATTTACTCAGACAAAGGAAGCGATAGCCTCATCCAGAAGAACTGCCCCATCTGAAGCCCATATGTTGGAGATAGGAAGAGAGGTGGCATCCTTGGGATTTTCTCTTAACCAAGCCCAAGCTGAGCTTCATCATGTCAAGCTTGAACGGGACCGTCTACGGGATAAGTGGAAGTTGATAGAAATTACCACTCGAGCGATGTTATCCGAGCCACCCCAAGAGTCTGTCACCATTGCACACCTTACCCTTAGGTCTTATGCAGTTGTTTTAAGGGGTTATGTAAAAAATAAATAGTACTATGTTCATATACATTATTTTTTGTATATAATAATGAATATACTTTCTAGTCATCATTGATACATTGTAAATAGTTTTTAAAGTAAAAATAATGTTTTTAGTTATTATTTAATTAAGAATTATATTTTATTAAATTAAGGGATTTTTGAATTAAATAATATTTTAATAAAATATTTTTATTATTATTAAATTAATTTTTATTAAATATAAATGATCTTATAATTTTATGAATGCAATTGTAATTTTTATTAAGGTTTGAAATCCATTTCTTTCAAAACCCTTGAAATTTCGATAAATGTCGGTTTTTATTTTAAAAGTGAAAATTAAAATATTTAGAAACTTATTTAGATAAAATAAATGTTATTTCTGGAATCAGGACATCGAAATTATCCAACAGTGAATTTTTCATAATTTTCTGAGACTGTCAAATTTTTGGGTAAAAATTAAATACCATTTAAATATATAATTTTTTTATGACATCATAATGATCCAATAGTGATGTAATAAAATACTATAATATTTAATTTCGGTCAATATATGTTTTACCATTAAACTAATGTGATTTGGGTTTGTTTGACTTACTTTTCAAAGCATTAATGGACCCCTCAAGACTTATTAAATACCTTGTCTTTTTAAAATAATTTCCATGGGAGTATGACTCACCTCCACATAATAAACCCTATTATTTTAAGAAGTTAGGAATTTGGCCTTATAAAATATTGTTTTCCTCTTCCCTTTTCCAAAAATCATGGGCAAAAACCATGGTATGGTTTGTGGTTTGGATTAATTTTATGTAAGGGGACCCAAACCTAAATAATAAAGCATTCCCTCACCTTTCCTATATAAACCCACCCAATCTCCCACTTCCTCCTCACTCAAAGCCTTTGTAGTTCGTCCAACCTCTTTCCTACTCTCTCTATAATCCTCCCAAGGTGCCTGAAGCTCCCAATAATACTCTCACAAGCCTCTATCTAGCCTTTGGAAGCACACTTCCAAGTAAGGGTTTTTTTCTTCCTTTCTCCTTTTTGTCCAATTTTCATTAAGTTGTTTTTCCAATTTAATTTCAATTATGAATGTTGAGGTATGGTTTAACACCTCCCACATACATCAATATTTATTTTTGAATGATGGGAGACCCCTTTATCTCTCATTAAATTCCTCCCATGTACACCCATTACTATGCCGAAATTCCGAAAGGAACTTCTCTCTCCTCATTTACATTCAAGCAATACTTTTGTATCATGAATCTAAATTCCATTAAATTTTTTTGTAAATGTGTCTATATAACCTCCTTACTTTTCATTACATGTAAATAAGATGAGGAACCCCGTTCTCTCTCATCAACCATTTTTATGAATTCTTATGTCACGCCGTTACGCTGTCGAAATCATACCAATTTTCTAAGCCAATGTCATTGTGTAGTGGATACCATGCCTATTTCTCCATCAAGGGTATTCACCTTTATGCACATTTACTTATTGATTATAAAGTTTCATGTATGAATTCCACATTCCTTTATCGTGGAATAAATGATTATGTTTTATGAATCCATGTTTTATGATCCATGTGGCACACTTATGCATGAAATGAAATGTTTAAGAAGGGTGCGCCCTTATAGTGCTCCAATGCATTGGGTAAAGTATAGTATCATGATGCGTCATGTTCAATGAGTGTTGACTCATTCTAATTCAAGTGCAACAAGGGTTTACTCATGCTTCATGTGCAATGATAATTTACTCATGCTCCATGTGCAATGAGTCATGGCTCATGCTAATTCCATGTTATGTGTTGTTGCTACATTTCCATGTAATGATTATCATGCTTTATCATGCCTTTATGTTAATGTTTCTCTTATGATATATTTATATTCCTATTTCCTAAAATGTATTGTAATCCTCATGTTATTCCATGTGTACTCCCTTACTGGGCTTTATAGCTCACCCTTTTCTTATGCATGTCCTCAGGTTATCCCATGCAATGCTTAGTACAAGGGAATATAGTGGTCATGTAAAGGAAGATTTCAATAAAGATGTTATATTTCATGTTTTAAGTTTTTATGTAATGATACTAAGCCCCAAAGACACTAAACCTCTTGATAATCTTTGTTGTATCAAGTGAAGTTTTATGTAATAAATCATGTTTAAGTTTGTAATAAAAGCAGGGTTGTCATAGTTGGTATCAGAGGATAGGTTTAGTTATTTCTAGGATTAGGATTAGAAAACCCTAGTAAGGCCTTAGATACAAGAATAAGTACAATAAATAAGTCCCTAAGTTTTGGTGAGTATTGAGTAAATGTGTTATCAATAAAATACATCCTTGTCTGGATACGAGCAGGAAGAGGCGGCTCTAGCACAGATGTATCCTAGGGGTAAAACCCGAAAACACAGCTTTGAGCTAGACTCGAATGGGAACTGGTGCACCACAACGGGCCATGTTGCACTCTTGGTTATGACACTCCCAGGGGATATGTTTTGATAAATTCACAAGCTTATTATGAACCCTTATTAAGGAAATTAAAAAAATTCCCCTCAGAATATATGTTAGAAAGTAGATCATGAAAAGCCTAGATTAAATCCTATAGACTCATGAGTTAAGGAAATAAAAGTATATTTATAAGTCATCAACTTTTTTCTTTGGATTACCCTTTATGTGTTACCCCTAACTTACCTTTTATTCCAGCCAATGGTCGGTAATAGGAGGACTCGGGCTAACAACTGTTGTGAATATCAGTGTGATGACTATACTAATGAGACTCCCAATCCAATGGGAGCGGAAATCGCGAACTTTTTCACGCTTCTCTCTCAGATAACTCATGTTTTGAATAGAAACACGGTTCAAGAGGAATGTTCAACCCCCCCACCCTAATAATGATCAAATAATTATCGAGAGCTTCATGAGACAAAGTCCTCCTACTTTTAGTGGATCATCTGATCCCACGATCGTTGAACAATGGATCTACTCCATTGAAAATATCTTCTTCATCCTTCAATGTTCTGAACAAGAGAAGGTTCTCCTGGAGGCTTATCATATGGAGGGTGAAGCTGATCAATGGTGGATGTTGATAAAAATATGATGCCTGAGGAGGAGATCGAGGCATTGGAATGGATGGATTTCCAGAAGATGTTTTTCGATAAATATTTTCCGTGCACCCTACGGCTTAAGATGCAAAGGGACTTCCTTTACCTCAAGAAAAAAGAAGAAGAATATGTTGGAGCGTACGAGTCAAACTTCAGAAGGCTTGCACGATACGCTTCCAGCTTTTTCATTACCCCAGAATGCAAAGTTGACCGCTTATTTGGTGGGTTGAAGCCTAGCCTACGGAAAGCATTAGCAATCCGTGACTTCGACATCTATGAGTAAATTGTATAATGTGCCTTCAAGGTCGAAATTGAGATCGTAGAATCACAGAGGAATCATGGGGATAAGAAGCATAAGGTATAATTCAATGCTGGTGGTCCGATGGATAAATCCAATGGTGCTAAGAAGATCCATCACCCCACTTATCAAAAGTGCGGAAAGAAGAACCCTGGAAATTGCCTTAAGGGGATGAGGAAATGATTCAGGTGTGGAAGAGAAGGGCACCTAGCAATTAACTATCGGCAAGAAAGACCCGCGGCTGCAAAAAAGGAGAGGAATGCTCCATTCAAACCTCAACGTGTTGTTAAATTCTAAAAATTCAAAGATTTGTGTCATTTTGCAAATCAGTGCAATAATCCGAGGGTTTTCGGAGGCAACCAACAACCTCTAAGGTAGCAAGGAAGAGCTTTTGCCATCACTTCTGCGGAAGTGAACCCCGGCAACGAAGTGGTGACAGGTACGCTAGTTATTCATTCAATAATAGCTAACGTACTTTTTGATTCATGTTCTACGCATTCTTTTATATCTCGAAAGTTTATTAGAACAATCCTAGCACCACCACAAATCATGGAAGTGAAGATGTCGGTGAGTACGGAAAATGGGGGAATCATTGCATCCCATGAATATAAGTCCTCCCCTATTATAATATGTGGATTGAATTTATCGGAAAACCTCGTCATACTCCCTCTGGTGGAATTTTATGCAATTCTTGGCATGTATTGGTTTTTCTTATATAGAGCCAACATAAATTGTCGGGAAAGATAAATCACACTCCATATGGAGAATCGACCCCCGATTCTTTAAAAGTGTAAGGGGGAAGATGAATCTCTTTTAGCTCCATCATCTCAAGTGTGGATATTACTGCCTTATGATCATGTGAATCTGGTTCAGATGATTGAGTCCAAGGAAGAAACCATCCTTGAATAAATTCCTATTGTGAAGGAATTCGCTGAACTGTTTCCCGAGGAACTGCATGGTCTTCCTCCTAGAAGAGATGTTGAATTCTCAATTGAACTTATACCCGGGACATTACCAATATCCAAGACTCCATATAGAATGGATGTTGTAGATCTTAAAGAGCTGAAGAAACAACTACAGAAGAATATGGATAAAGGGTTTATATGCAAGAGTGCTTCACCATGGGGTGCACTAGTCCTCTTCATCAAGAAGAAGGATGGGTCAATGCGGTTTTGCATCGATTATCGTGAACTTAACAAAATCACAATAAAGAAAAAGTATCCTCTCCCAAGAATTGATGACTTGTTCGATCAGCTGTGTGGAGCACAATACTTCTCCAAGGTGGACTTGCGGTCGGGATATTATCAAGTAAGGGTGAAGAAGGAAGATATCCCCAAGACTTCTTTTCACACAAGATACGGGCACTATGAATTCATAGTAATGCCTTTAGGACTCACTAATGCTCTAGAAATCTTCATTGACATAATAAATAGAGTCTTTATAGATTACCTCGACAAATTTTTGGTAGTCTTTATATATGATTTTCTAATATACTCCAAAACCAAGGAAGATCATGAGAAGCATTTAAGAACTGTACTAGAGACTTTGCGCAAGGAGATTCTGTATGAAAATTACAACAAGTGTGAGTTCTGGTTGAAGGAGGTCTCATTCTTGGGTCATATCATCACAAAAAATGGGATATCTGTGGATCCCTCCAAAACAGATGCAATTGAGGGATGGCTGAGGCCAACATCGATAATAGATATCCGTAGCTTCTTGGGGTTAGCTAGATATTATCGACGATTTGTGAGAAATTTCTCACGATTGTTTAACCCTTTCACCAAGCTAACTCGAAAGGGAGTAAAGTTTTTTTGGAGTGATGAATGCGAATAATGCTTCAAGGAGTTGAAAAGGAGGCTTATCACTATGCTCATGCTCACTTTACCCACAAGTGGGGAACTTTTTGTGGTATTCAGTGATGCTTCAAAGAAGGGCTTAGGATGTGTGATGATGTAGAATGATAAAGTGATATCCTATGCCTCAAAGAAGTTGAAAATCCATAAGAGAAACTATCCAACGCATGATCTGGAGTTTGTGGTGGTGATCTTTTCCTTGAAAATGTGGCGGCATTATCTCTATGAAGAGAAATGTGAGGTATATGATGACCACAAGAGTCTTAAATATATATTCACACAGAAATATCTTAATATTCACCAGAGAAGATGGATAGAGCTCATCAAGGATTATGCATGATCAATCCATTACCACCCTGGGATAGCGAACAAGGTGGCAGATGCCCTAAGTAGAAAGGACCCAGCGATTCTATCAATGATGAGAATTGAGAAGAATACAATCTTCTTAGACTTGATGAAGATGGACATGGAAATTATAAAGAAGGGAACATCATCAATCCTTTCACAAATGATTACTCAACCGTCTCTTTTGGAAAGGTTAAAGGATGCTCAAAAGGATGATGTGCGAATTTAGAAAAAAGTGGAAGCTATCAAAAAAGGGAAATCCTCAGAGTTTAATGTTAATGAAGAAGGAATTGTGTGGTTTGGGAAAAGACTATGTGTACCATCAAGTCCGGAGCTGAAGAAGGAACTTTTGGATGATGCACATAGTTCAAATTTCTCTATTCACCCAGGGAGAACAAAGATTTATCGAGATCTCCGAGAAAATTTTTGGTGGGATAATATGAAGAAAAATATTTTTGAATATACATCAATGTGCCTAGTGTGTCAGCAAGTGAAGTTAGAGAGGCAGAAGTATAAGGGGATGATGCAACCATTGCCCATACTAGAATGGAAATGGGAGAACATCACCATGGACTTTTTCATTGGACTTCCAAGGACATCCAAAGGAAACAACGCAATCTGGGTTGTTGTGGATCATCTTAAAAATAATGCACACTTCATTTCTATTCAAGAGGATTTCTCTTTGGATCAACTGGCATGGATATATATCACGGAAGTGGTAAGGTTTCATGGAGTACCACTATCTATTGTGTCTGACCGAGATCCAAGATTCACCTCTATTTTTTGGAAGAGTCTTCAACATGATTTGAATATTGAACTAAACTTCAGTACAGCCTATCATCCTCAAACTGATGGCCAATCCGAGCAGACTATCCAAAAACTTGAGGAAATGTTGAGAGCATGCTCAATGGACTTTAAAAGAGGATGGGATCAACATATTTCTCTGGTTGACTTCTCCTATAATAACAGTTTCCACTCAAGCATCCAAATGGAACCATATAAATCCCTTCATGGTAAAAGGTATAGAACACCGGCGTGTTGGGATGAGATCAGTGAACGTAAGCTTCTTGGACTAAAAATGGTCGAGGAAATGGTGGAGAAGGTGAAAACCATTCAGCAGCATATCAAGACAGCTCAGAGTCGACAGAAGAGTTATGCAGATAATCGTCGACGAGACCTTGAGTTTAAAGTTGGAGACATGGTGTTTCTACACATATCTCTATGGAATAAGTTCATGAGGTTTGGAAAGAAAGGGAAGTTAAGTCCAAGGTAAATCGACCCCTTTTAGATTCTTGATCGTGTCGGGGTTGTGGCCTTTCGACTAGCACTTCCACCTACCATGGACAAAGTAAATGATGTCTTTTGTGTATCCCCCTTAAGGAAGTACATACCGAACCCTTAACATGTAATCTTTTCTGAGGTGGTACAATTGGAATATGATCTTTCTTATGAGGAGAAACCAGTGAAGATATTAGATCGTAGAGAAAAAGTTCTACGAAATAAGACAATGCCACTCGTCAGGGTGTTGTGGAGAAACCACAAGTTTGAAGAAGCGACTTGGGAATCAGAGGAAATGATGAAGCTGAGTTACCCACATCTGTTTTAGTATGGGAAAAGGAAAATTTTGAGGGCGAAATTTCTTAAGGGGAAATATTGTAACGACCCAACATTTCAGTATTGGAAATCCCTCTTGATCTAATTAAATGTCTCCTTATGTTTATATAAAATGTCATCTTCTTTGGTTTTATGTTAAGAATTTTGACCATTGCTAATATAGTCATTGAACAGTGATCATATTATTAGTATAAATATAGGGCTTTAACAAATCCAAATTTACTCAGACAAAGGAAGTGATGGCCTCATCCAGTAGAATTGACCCATACGAAGCCCATTTGTCGGAGCTCGGAAAAGAGGTGGCATCCTTGGGCATTTCTCTTGACCAAGCCCAAGATGAGCTTCATCATGTCAACCTCGAATGGGACCGTCTACGGGAGAAGTGGAAGTTGATAGAAATTACCACTCGAGCGATGTTATCTGAGCCACCCCAAGAGTCTGTCACTATCGCACACCATACCCTTAGGTCTTATGCGGCTGTTTTAAGGTCTTATGTTACAAATAAATAGTACTATGTTCATCTACATTATTATTTGTATATAATAATGAATATACTTTCTAGTCATTATTGATACATTGTAAATAGTTTTTAAAGTACTAATAATGTTTTTAGTTATTATTTAATTAAGAATTATATTTTATTAAATTAAGAGATTTTTAAAATTGAATAATATTTTAATAAAATATTATTATTATTAAATAAATTTTTATTAAATATAAATGATCTTATAATTTTATGAATGCAATTGTAATTTTTAGTAAGGTTTGAATGTCATTTCTGTCAAAACCCATGAATTTTCGATAAATGTCAGTTTTTCTTTTAAAAGTAAAAATTAACATATTTATAAAATTATTCAGATAAAATAAATTTTATTTCTGGAATCAGGATGTCGAAATTATCCAACTGTGATTTTTTCATAATTTTCTGAGACTGTCAAATATTTGGGTAAAAATTAAATACCGTTTAAATATATAATGTGTTTTATGACATCATAAAGACCCAATAGTGATGTAATAAAATACTATAATCTTTATGTTCGGCAAATATATGTTTTACCATTAAAATAATGTGTTTTTTGGTTTGTTTTACTTACTTTTGAAAGCATTAATGGATCTCTCAAGACTTATTAAACACCTTGTCTTTTTAATATAATTTCCATGGGAGTATGACTCACCTCCACATAAGAAACACTATTATTTTAAGAAGTTAGGACTTTGGCCTTATAAAATATTGTTTTCCTTTTCCCTTTTCCAATAACCATGGGCAAAAACCATGGGATGGTTTGTGGTTTGGATTAATTTAAGGGAAGGGGACCCAAACCTAAATAATAAAGAATTCCCTCACCTTTCCTATATAAACCCACCCAAGATACCACTTCCTCCTCACTCAAAGACTTTGGAGTTCGTCCAACCTCTTCCATACTCTCTTTATAATCCTACCAAGGTGCCCCAAGCTCCCAAGAAGCCTCTCACAAGCCTCTCTCTAGCCTTTGGAAGCACACTTCCAAGTAAGGGATTTTTTCTTCCTTTCTCATTTTGTCCAATTTTCTTTAAGTTGTTTTTCCCATTTAGTTTCAATTATGAATGTTGGGGTATGGTTTTGAACCTCCCTCATACTGCCCTATTTATGTTTTAATGATGGGAGACCCCTTTATCTCTCATTAAATGCCTCTCATGTACACCCGTTACTATGCCGAAATTCTGAGAGGAACTTCTCTCTCCTCATTTACATTCAAGCAATACTTTTGTATCATGAATCTAAATTCCATTGCTATTGTAGGGACATGTATCTATATGACGTCCTTAATTTAAATTACATGTAAATATTATTAATAATCCCTTTCTCTCTCATCAACCATTTTTATGAATTCTTATGTCATGTCATTATGCTGCCGAAATCTCACCGATTTTCTAAGCCAATGACATTGTGTAGTGAATACCATTCCCATTCCTCCATCAAGGGTGTTCACCTTTATGAATATTTAATTATTGATTATAAAGTTTCATGTATTAATTCCACATTACTTTATCATGGAATAAATGATTTTGTTTTATAAATCCATGTTTTATGATCCATGTGGCACCCTTATGCATGAAATGAAATGTTTAAGAAGGGTGCGCCCTTATAGTACTCCAATTCATTGGATAAAGTATAGTATGATGATACGTCATGTGCAATGAGTGTTTACTCATGATAATTAAAGTGCAAAAAGGGTTTACTTGTGCTTCATGTGAAATGATAATTTACTCATGCTCCATGTGCAATGAGCCTTGGCTCATGCTAATTCCATGTTAAGTGTTGTTGCCACATTTCCATGTTATGATTATCATGCTTTATCATGCCTTTGTGTTAATGATTCTATTATGCTCTGTTGATATGCCTATTGCCTAACATGTATTGTACTCCTCATGTTATTCCATGTGTACTACCTTACTGGGCTTTATATCTCACCCTTGTCTTATGTATGTCCTCTGGTTATCTAATGCAATGCTAAGTATGAGGGAATATAGTGGTCTTGTAAAGGAATTTTTCAATAAAGATGTTGTATTACATGTTTTAATTTTTTATGTAATGATCTTAAGCCCCAAATACACTAAACCTCTCGATCTTCTTTGTCGTATCATGTGAAGTTTTATGTAATAAATAATGTTTAAGTTTGTAATAAAAGAACGGTTGTCATAGATACCTTATTTATATATATTTTATTTTGTAATGGTTATAAGGTTAACCATTTATGTAATGGGTTTTATTTAACTTTGGATTATGTTTTAGATATTAATGTATTTTTTCACAATACAAAGATTTAGTAATAACCTCTTCCAACCATAGTGTTTTGATAATAACTAATGATTGAATGAATAAATTATCATTCTATTAGGGATCTTATTATCCATTGAAAGTTAATTTTATTTCTTCATGAAAAAAAATCAATTTTTGATATTTTTTCATGGAGTAAGTGATGTACAAGAAATTGATCAATGTATTGGATGAAATTGTGATTATGAAATACAAATGTATCAATTAAGTATATTTCCTTACATTTTTAGAGAGTAAAATAATTCCTCAACTCTTGGAAAAGGATATAGAAACAAACTTTTATCTTAAAATCTTCATTTTTTTGAACCGATGGTCTTCTAAATCATCATTTAATTATGGTTATGAGGCCCTTAGCTTTCCTTTGATCATTCACTTTCTAGTGATCAATGATCACTATCACTCTCAATAATTATTTACATTTTTCTTCCACGTCAATATCACTACATACCACCTATGTTCTTATACTTGGAATCCTAGTTATGAGTAACTTTATATGGACTTTATGATTCCAACCTTCCCTTTTAAGGGAATTTTAATTATTTATTTGTATTATGTGCATTTTTATGATGGAATTTTCAAATGATAAACTATTAATGGTCGAGACAAATTTTGTGGGTGAAATTCATTATAATGGGGGTAGAATATAACATCCTAAGATTTTATGAAATATTTTTTTCAAATTAAAATTTTAAAAGATATCTGGAATTATAGAAAACACTGAATTATACATGTGTTACACGCCATAATGAGTTTCTTCAATAGGGTGCTAGACACGTGACAAAGAGCTTCAATGAACCATGAAATAATATAATTTTAAATATTTTTTTATAACATAGTCATCAAATTGGTTGGTATGAATAGTAATAACTACTTTATCAAATATACATATAAATTTCCTACTGAATATAAATTTATTTATAATTTCTTAGAAAATAATAGATCAATTTTCATTGAGTTAATATTCATCAAAAATATATTTATTCACAAATAAATTTAATTTATTATTATGAGAATATAAAATAGTGGTTTTAGAGAAATTATTTGAAAAAATGAATTTCATTATTTAAATAATCTTATAGAAATTATCTTATGATGAAATATTTGGGATTTTTTCAGAAAATATTAATTTTTCAGTGAATAGTTAATAATACAGATTTTTGTACAACTATCAATTATTTTCAATTAATTATGTAATTTAAATTCCATATTATGGTTTAAAGTAAGAAAATAATTCTTTAATTATATTTAATCCACTAAATTAATTTTTAATCAACTTTATGTTGGAATTTTGTATAAGTTAATTTTTTTGGTTTAGAAAGGGGTTTTTCTGAAAACTGTATTAAATTGCATGATGTTTCTCCATTTTAATTAATTAAAATAATCACTAATAAGATATTTTTAAATAAAATTTATATATTATATATTATATATTATTAATTTTTAATTTATATTCATATAATTATTATAAATTAGACATAGAGTTAAAAAACATATTGTGCTTCAAAAAAATAAACTTCTTGAAAACTAGATTTTTCATTATGTTTGCAGGTTTTTAAAACTAATTTGTAAAAAAAATTTAAATTTATTTGAAAAAATAAACTTCATTTTTTTGATTATATTAGGCTGAATGTTTTATAATTTTCTGAGAAGAATAATTTTTTGATGAAAAGTGAAAAATACTGAATTTTAATTGAATATTTCATTTTTATTTAAATTATTTATAAATTCAAATTATTTTATAAATTAATTTTAAAGTAAAATTTTTCAAATTATATATATATATATATATATTCATCTAATTTAGTTCATTTTAAGAAACTTTGTATTGAAATTGGATATAAAAACAATGTAAACGTTTGAACATTTTCGCTTTAAAAACATGTTTTCTCATTGCGTCTTCGAGGTAAATTTTTAAATTACATTTTTTAAATTCTAAACGTGGAATTTATTAAAATTGATTTCAAATTTTAAATCACAATAATTTATAATATTTTATAAGAAAAACTAATTTTTTGACCGAAATTAATATTGAAACAATAAAAATTATTTACTATTCTTAAACTAAAAATGGGTTTTATAAGGGTTAAACTAAAAAAGATAGGGGTTAAAAATGACCCAAAAACTTATATAAATTCAATTATATAGAAATATTTCCATATTATACTTCTCAATTTCAAATCTAGGTACATTTGGATGATTTTTTATTAGGAATGAATTTATTATTTTTGGAATCTTTTTTGTTGTTTCCAAGAAGCTTATAAGTGGTTTCATTCCCCCACTTATAAAAGGCCTCTCACCAACCTTCACTTATTAACACCTTAAAACCCATTTTTTCAGAAAATTACTTCCCAAAATACTTCTATAATTCCCTAATCTCATCCTAGGATCCCTATTTTTGACAAAGATCTTACCTTAGAAGGATTAGGTGCAAACCTAAAGAACCGACCTGAAGAAGAGGTAATTTTCATCAAGGAGAATTTTTGTTTTATTTCTTCCTCCACCTCCTTAAATTTTTTTATAAAATTATGGTACAATAAAATCCTTATCTTTCATATACTGGTATGTTTTTATGTTAATTTCATGACCTACACCATCTCAAATTCCATCAAATGGGTTATAAAATCATCGTTCATGTGTACGGTAGACTACCGCCTCAAAATCCGATATAATTTTTTTTTCATTACCACCTCTCATGGATGTACATAATGATGGAATTATTTATTATATATAATTATTATTATATTACTAATCTTCTTTATGTTATTATATTACCCATAACATATTACATTCCATTTATTTGGAATATGATAATGTCAATCATGTGTACAGTGGATTACCACATCACGAAGTGATGTGACATGTTTATTCCTTACATAGAAGTTAATTAAGATGGAATTAATAGAAATATTTGATATATATGCCATAAATATGATTATATAATGATAATATATCAATTATATTTCATTATTTCAACACGTTGAGAAAATGGAAACTATGTTCATGCATATATATGGTATACTGTCTTCATGAACAATGTATTTGATTTAATATCATTATCATTTATAGATTACTCTAAATATATATAAACTTAATTTATATGATATTTATATCATGGTTTAAATTTATCATACGATGGAACTATGATGAAATTAATAGGACCAAAAATAAAAAAAAATAAAACTTTCACAGAAAAAAATCTGTTATTTCACAAAATATGAATTTAACATGGAATTGTTAATAAAAGGGAAATAAAATGTTAAAAGTAAATAATTTTTGGAAAGAAATATATATTCATGGTTCTTAAAATGTAACAACCCAAATGTTAATTATTGAAAATTCCTCTTAATATAATTAATTGTCTTATTATGTAAAACAGTTATGTACAACATATGCACTTATTTGGTATTATGTTTCTGGATTTTAAAATACCGTTAAGAATTGTGATTGTTACTAATATAGTCATTGAACAGTGATCAATTTATTAGTATAAATATAGGGCTTTAACAAATCCAATTTACTCAGTCAAAGGAAGTGATACCCTCATCTAGTAGAATTACTCCGTATGAAGCCCATTTGTCGGAGCTTGGAACGGAGATGCAGTCATTGGGATTCTCTCTTGACCAAGCCCAAGTGGATCTTCGACACATTAAGCTCAAATAGAACTACCTACGAGAGAAGTGATAGTTGATTGAGATAACCACCCAAGCATTGTTATCCAAGCCACCCCAAGAGTCTTTCACCATCGCACACCTTACCCTTTGTTCTTATGCATGTGTTATTCGGGGTTATGTAACAAGACCCTAGCACTGTGAGTATATGCATTATTTTTTATATAATAAATAATATACATTCGTTTAATTATTGTTACTTTGTAAATAGTTTTTAAAGAAAAAATAGTATTTTTTATATTTAATTAATAAATATATTTTGATAAATTACGGTATTTTTTGTATTAAATAATATTTTAATAAAATATTATTACTAAATTAATTTTTTATTAAATATAAATGATCGTATAATTTTTATGAATACAATTTTGATTTTTACTAAAGTTTGAAAGTCATTTTTATCAAAACCAATAAATTTTCGATAAATGTCAGTTTTTTATTTTAAAAACATCACATAATTAGAAAACTATTTAGGTAAAATGAATAATAGTTTTGAAATCAGGACATAAAAATTATCCAACGGTTAATTTTTCATAATTTTTTAAAACAGCCGAATTGTTGGGTAAAAATCGTTTAATTATATAATGTGTTTTATGACATCATAATGACCCAATAGTGATATAATAAAATACTATAAATGGGATGTTCCGAAAAAATATTTTTTACCATAAAAATAATGTGATTTTATATTTTTTTGATTTATTTTACCAAACCTTTGTGGACCCTTCAAGACTTATAAAACATTTTTACTTTTTAAAATTGATTTCCTTGAGAGTGTGATGCACCTCTATATAAGAAATCCTAACATTTTAAGAAGTTTGGAAATTTACCTTATAAAATATTATTTTCCACTCCCATTTGGAAAAAACTATGGGCAAAAATTGTGGGCTCGTTTGTTGTTTTGGTCAGTTTAATGTGTGGTGTCCAAAACCTAAAAAATAAATAATTCCCTATCTTTTCCTATATAAACCCACCCAATCTCCCACTTCCTCATCACTAAAATCCTTTTTAGCTCGACCAACCTTGGACCTCCTCTCTCTAGAATCCACCAAAGGATACTCATGCTCTCAAGAATCCTCTTTTAAGCCTCTCCCATGCCTTTGGGGTGACACTTCCAAGTAAGGTATTTCTTCCTTTCTAATTTTTGTCCAAATTTATTTATGTTATTATACACATTTTCGTTCAATTAAAAATGTTGGGGTTTTATTTCTATCCTCCCACATACTTCCCTCCTTATGTTTTAATTTATTAGAGACTTCTTTCTCTCTCATTAGTTCCTCCCATGCACGCTTGTTACCATTCTGAAATTATGTAAAAAATTTCTATCTTCTCATTTACATTCAAGAAATTATTTTTTATTATGAATATAAATTACATTTCATATGTTGGGACATGTATCTATATTACCCCCTTACTTTCCATTTCGATTTCATATGATGAGACACCCCTTTCTCTCAAATCAACCATTTTTATGAATTCTTATGTCACGTCGTTATGTTGGTGAAATTGCACTGTGCTTTTACAAGCCAAATTCATTGTGTGGTGAATACCATGCCCATTTCTCTATCAAGGGTATCACACTTTATGAACATTTACTTATTGATTATAATTTTTCATTTATGTATTCTACATCTCTTATATGTGGAATAAATTCTGATGTTTAATGAATTTATGTAGTATGATCCATGTGGCACATTTATGCATGAAATGTAAATATTAAGAATGGTTTTCCATGATAGCACTCCAATGCATTGGGTGAATATTAGTATCATGATAAATCAAGTGAAATGAGGGTTTACTCATGCTAATTCAAGTTCAATGAGGGTTTAATCATGCTCCATGTGCAATGAGCCTTTGATCTTGCTAAAATCATGTTAAATGTTGTTACCACATTTCCATGTTCCAATAATCATGATATATCATGCCTTTATGTTCATGTATCTCTTATGATCCATTGATATTCCTATTTATTAACATGTAATTTATTCATTATTTTATTCCTTGTTTATTCGATTACTGGTCTTTATATCTCACCCCTTTCTTATGAATGTCCTCAAGTTATCTCATGCAATGCTAAGTACGAAGGAATGTGTGTGGTCGTGTAAAATAAGTTTTCAATATAGTTGAGTGTTTCATGTTTTATGTTTTTATGTAATGTTAATAATCCCCAAAAACACTAGACCTCCCAATATTCTATGTTGTATTAAGTGAAGTTTTTATGTAATAAATTATGTTTTAAGTGAAGGATTTGGGTTGTTATTGTTGGTATCTAAGGATAGGTTCAGTTATTTTTGGGATTAGGATTAGAAAAACCAAGTGAAATCCTTAGGGATAAGACTAATATTAAAAAAATATCCTTGAATTTTGGTGAGTATTGAGTAAGTGGTTTATCAAGAAACAACATCTCTGTCGGGATATGAGTAGGTATAGGCGGATCTAACACAAATGTATCCTAGGGGTAAAACCCAAAAACACCATTTTGAGCTAGACTCAAATGGGAACTGGTGCATGGAAAAGGGCCTTACTGCACTCTTTTTTATGACACTCCGAGGGGGTATTTTTTGGTAATTTTTAAGCATAGTATGAATCATTATTAAGGGAATAAAAAATACGCTAAAATTATATATTAGGAAGTAGATCATGAATAAAATAGATTGAAGCCTTTAAATTCATAAGTTGAGGAAATAAAAGTAATTTATAAGTCAGATATTTTTTTCTTCCAATTACCCTTTATTTTTCACCCCTAACATTCCTTTTATTCTATCCAGTGGCCGATAATATAGGGACTTGGGCTAAAAACCTATGCGAATACCAATGTGAGGACTGTTATAAGGAGATGTCCAATCCGATGGGAGCGGGAATCACGAACTTTGTCACGATACTCTCTCAGTTAACTCATGTTTTAAATAGAAAACCGAGTCAATAGGAATGTTCAAACCCCCCTCCCCAATAAAGAAGAAGTGGAAATTGACAGATTCATGCGACAAAGGCCTCCTACTCTTAATGGATCATCTGATCCCCCAATCATCGAACAATGGATCAACTCCATTGAGAAGATCTTATCCATCCGTCAATGTTATGAACAAGAGAAGGTACTTCTGGCTGCTTATCATATGGAGGGTAAAGATGATCATAGGTGTACATTGATCAATAATATGAACCCTGTGGAGGAGATCTAGGTGTTGGAATGGAAGGATTTACAGAAAATATTTTTTGACAAAAACTTTCCTCACACCCTTCGACTTACGATGGAAATGGACTTTTTACCTTAAGAAAATTTACAACAAATCCATTAGAGCATATGAGGAAAACTTCACAAGGCTTGGACGATATGCCTTTCGCTTTGTTGTTACCCTCGAATTCACGGTTGAATGCTTCTTTGGTGGGATAAAACCTAGCCTATGGAATTCCCTAGTGATTCTTAACTTCGAGATCTAGAAGGAAATAGTATGATATGCCCACAAAGTAGAAATTGATATCGGAGAATATCATGGGTGTCATGGGATAAGAAGCATAAGGTGCACTACAATTCTAGCAGCCTGATGGATAAATACAACGGTGATAAAAAAATCCAGCACCCTACTTTCCAAATGTGAAAAAAGAAGCACCCCATAATTTTTCTGATGGGGATGAGGAAATGCTTTAGGTGTGGAAGAGAAGGGTACCTGGCCAATAACTGCTGACAAGAAAAACCCATGGCTGCTACAGAGGAGAGGAATGCTCCATTCGACCCTGAACACATTATTCATCGCTTCAACTACAAAGAACCGGGGCACTATGAAAACAAGTTACCTAATCCGAGGGTTTTCAGAGGTAACCAACAACCTCCAAGGTATCAAGGGAAATCTTTTCCCATCACTACCACCAAAGGGAACCCTAAAATTGAAGTGGTGACAGGTACTCTAGTTATTCATTCAAGAATAGGTAACATACTTTTTGATTCTGGTTTTATGCATTCTTTTATATCCCAAAAGTTTAGTATAATAATCCAAACACCCCCCCCCCCAATCATAGATGTAAAGATGTCGGTGAGAATGGTAAATGAGTCAATCATTGCATCCCATGTATATAACACCTACCCTATCACAACTTGTGGATTGAACTTCCTGGAGAACCTCTTCATACTCTCACTAGTGGAATATAATGCAATTCTTGGAATGAATTGGCTTTCCTTATATAGAGCCAACATAAATTTTCAGGAGAGAGAAATCACTCTCCATGCGGAGAATCGACCCCTGATTCTATACAAGTGCAAGGAGGAAGATGAATCTTATTTAGAACCATCATCTCAAGTGTAGATATTACGTCCCTCTGGGAATTTGTATCTGGCTCAGATGATTGAGAGTACAGAAGCAACCATCCTTTAAGGCATTCCTATTGTGAGGGAATTTGCTGAAGTGTTTGCCAAGTAATTTCCTGGTCTTCCTCCTATTAGAGATATTTAATTTTTAATTTATCTTATACCTATATCAATGTCAATATAAAAGACTATGTATATAATGGCTGTTGTGGAGCTTGAGGAGATTAAGAAACAACTACAGTATAATCTGGATAAAGGATTTATACGCCCAAGTGCGTTACCATGGCATGCACCAGTCCTCTTCATCAAGAAGAAGGATGGGTCAATGTGCCTTTTCTTTGATTATCGTGGGATCAACCAAATCACAATAAAGAACAAGTATCATATACCCCGAATTGATGACTTGTTATATCATCTACATGGAGCATAATACTTATCTATGGTGTCTTTTCAGTTTTAATATTACTATGTAAGGGTGAAGAAGGATGATATCTTGAAGACTACTTTCCATTCAAAATATGGGCACTATTAATTCATATTAATTCTTTTCAAACTCAATATTTCTCTTGTAATTTTCATGGACTTGTTGAATATAGTATTTTTATATTACCTTGAAAAAATTGTGGTATTATTTATAGATGATATTCTATTATACACCAAAACCCAGGAGGATCATGAGGAGAATCTAAGAACTGTACTATAGACCATGCGAAAGGAGAAGATTTATGAAAATAAAACAAGTGTGAGTTCTGGTTGAAGGATGTCTCATTCTTGGGTCATATCATCACAAGAATTGGGGTATATGTGGATCCCTCCAAGATAGCTGCAATTGAGGGATGGTTGAGGCCAACATCGATAACGAATATTTGTAGCTTCCTAGGGTTAGCTGTATATTATCAATGATTTGTGAAAAAATTCTCACAATTGGAAAACCCTCTTTACCAAGATAACTCAGAAGGGAGTCATGTTTTTTTGGAGTGATGAATACGAAGAAATTTTCAAGATGTTCAAAATGAGGTTTATCATAGTACTTGTGCTCACACTACCCATATGTGGAGAAATTTTTTTGGTATTTAGTGATGCATCAAAAAAGTTCCTAGGATGTTTGTTAATGAAAAATGACAAAGTAATTGCCTATGTCTCCAGAAAATTGAAATTTCATGATCATAACTATCCAATACATGATCTAGAGTTGGCTGGAGTGATCGTCACTTTAAAAAGTTGGTGACATTACATATTTAGGGAGAACTGTGAAATATATACATAACACCAAATCCTCAATTATATATTCACATAGAAAGAGTTGAATATGAACCAATGAATATGGTTAGAGAGGATCAAAGACCATGACTGATCAATCCATTACCAACCTAGGAAAGCGAACAAGGTGGCAGATGCTCTAAGTATAAAGGACACATTAATTCTATCATTAATGAGAATTGAAAAGGATCCAATATTTTTGGATTTGATGAAGATGGACATGGGAATCATAAAGAAGGGAACATCATAAATCCTTTCATAAATGATTGCTCAAACGTATCTTTTGGAAAGGTTAAAAGATTATCAAAAGGATGATTTGGGAATTCAGAAGATGGTGGAAACTATCCAAAAATGGAAATCCTCATAGTTCAATGTCAACAAAGAATGAATTGTGAGATTCGGGTCAAGACTATACAATCCATCGAATCTAGAGTTAAATAATGAACTTTTGGATGATGCACATATTTCAAATTTCTCCATTCACCTAGGACACACAAAGATGTATCAAGATCTCAGAGATCATTTTGGTGGTATAACATAAAAAAGGAGATCGTTGAGTATACATCAATGTGCCTGGTATGTCAGCAAGTGAAGGCTGAGAGGCAGAAGTCTAAGGGGATGATGAAACCATTTCCCGTACCAGCATGGAAATGAGAGAATATCGCCATAGAAATTATCACCAGACTATAGAATACATCTAAAGGAAACAATGTTATCTAGGTTGTCGTGGATCATCTTACAAAGACTGCACACTTCATTGAAATTTGGGAGGATTTCTCACTGGATCATCTGGCATGGATATACATCAGATGTGTGGTAAGGCTGCATGGAGTATCACTATAGATTTAGTCCTATCGAGATCCAAGATTCACCTCTATGTTTTGGAAGAGTCTTAAAAATGATCTGGATACTGAGCTAAACTTTAGTGCGTCTTATCATCCTCAAATTGATGGTCAATCTGAGTGGACCATACAAACACTTGAGGAAATGTTGTGAGTGTTCTCAATGGCCTTCAAAAGAGGATGTGATCAACATCTCCCTCTAGTTGAGTTCTATTACAACAAGAGTTTCTACTCAAGCATCCAAATATCTTCTTATGAATCCCCTTATGGGAATAGGTGCAGAACACCAGCATGTTGGGATGAAGTTGGGGAGTGAAAACTCATAGGTCCAAAAATGGTTGAAGAAATTGTGGAGAAGGTTAAGACTATCCAGAAATACATTAAAGCTGCTCAGATTCGACAAAAGAGTTATTTTGATAATCGTAAACGAGACATAGAGTTTGATGTCAGAGACATGGTATTCCTCTACATATCACCGTGGAAGAGAGCTATGAGAATTGGTAAGAAGTGAAATCATAGTCCAAGGTACATTGTCCCTTCTGAGATCCTTGATCTCATTGGAGTAGTGGCCTATTGACTAGCACTCTCACCAAACCTATCTAAAGTACATGATACCTTCCATGTATCACTCTTGAGGAATTACATACCCGACCCATCACATTTACTCAATCTAGAGGTGGTAGTATTGGAGAATGACCTCTCCTATATAGAGAATTCGGTGAAGATCTTAGATCATAGGGAAAAAATTTCAAAAAAATAAGACAATTCCCCTTGTCAAGGTGTTTTGGAGAAACCACAAGTTTGAAGAAGTAATGTGGGATTCATATGAAGTAATAAATCATATTAACTCGTATCTTTTTTAGGGTACGAAAATGAAATTTCGAGGGTGAAATCTATTAAGGGGGAAGATTATAATGACCCAAACATTCATTAATGAAAACTCCTCCTGATCTAATTAAATTTATTATTATGTAAAATGGTTATATAAAACATATTCAATTCCTTGGTTTTATGTTTTTGGATTTTTAAACACCATTATGAATTTTGACTATTTCTAATATAGTCGTTGAACATGGATCAATTGATTAGTATAAATATAGAGCTTTAATAAATCCAATTTACTCAAAGGAAGAGATGGTCTCATCTAGTAGAATTGATCCATACAATGCCCATTTGTTGGATCTTGGGAAGGAGGTGGATTCATTAAGATTCTCACTTGACCAAGCTCAATCTGAGCATTAACACATTAATCTCATACATAACCGCCTACGGGAGAAGTGGAAGTTGATAGAGATTACCACCAGAAATATGTTATCTGATTCACCCCAAGAGTCTGTCCCCATCGTACACCTTACCCTTTAGTCTTAAGCAGGTGTTATAAGGGGTTATGTAACAAGACCCTATCACTATGATTATGTGTGTTATTTTGTATATAATAAATAATATATATTCATTTTATTATTGTTACTTTGTAAATAGTTTTTAAAGAACAAATAGTACATTTAATATTCAATTAAGAAATATATTTTGAGGAATAAATGGATTTTTGTATTAAATAATATTTTAATAAAATATTATTAATAAATTAATTTTTATTAAATATAAATTATGGTATATTTATTATGAATAAAATTGTGATTTTTAATAAGGTTTGAAAGATATTTTTATCAAAACCCATGAATTTTCGATAAATATCAGTTTTTATTTTAAAAGTAAAAAAATAAAATATTCATAAAATTACATAGATAAAATAAATATTATATTTTGAATACAGTTGTCAAAATTATCAAATGGTGAATTTTTCATAATTTTCTGAGAAAGTTGAATTTTTGGGTAAAAATTAAATACCATTTAATTATAAAATCTATTTTATGACATCATAATGACCCAATAGTGTTGTAATAAAATAAAATAAATGGGTTTTTAGGTCAATATATTTTTTACCATTAAAATAATGTTATTTTATATTTGTTTTATTTATTTTGAAAATCCTTATTGGACCCTTCAATACTTATAAAACATTTTAACTTTTTAAATTCATTTACTTGAATGTGTGACTCACCTCCACATAAGAAAGCCTAATATTTTAAGAATTTCGTCCATTGGCCTTATAAAATAATGTTTTCAAATCCCCTTTTTAAAACGCCTTGGGAAAAAATCATGGGCTGGTTTTTTGTTTTGATTAGTTTAATGTGTGGTGTCCAAAACCTAATTAATAAATAATTTTGTCTCTTTTCCTATATAAACCCACCCAATATCCCACTTCCCCTTCACTCAAAGTCATTATAAATAGACCAACATATTCTTTCCTCTCTCTATAATCCTCCTAAGGCGCCCCAAGCCCTTAATAAGCCACTCTCAAGCCTCTCCCAGGCCTTTGGTTCACACTTCCAAGTAAGGGATTTCTTCTTTTATCATTTTTGTCAAAATTTATTTAAGTTGTTATACCATTTTTCTTTTAATTAAAAATTTTGGGGTGTGATTTATCACCTCCCCCATACATCCCTACTTATTTCTAAATTGATGAGATACCTCTTTCTCTCTCATTAGTGCCTCCTATTCACACCTGTTCCCATGCTAAAATTACGTAAGGAATTTCTCTCTTCTCATTTACATTCAAGAAATTATTTTGTATTATGAATCTAAATTCCATTACATATATTGGTAAATATATATATATAATATCTCCTTTAAATTTCATTTTAATATGATGATACACCCCTTTCAATCTCATCAACCATTTTTATGAATTCTTATGTCATGTTGTTATGCTGTCGAAATTGTACTATGATTTCCCAAGCCAAAGTCATTGTGTGGTGAATACCATGCCCATTTCTCTATCAAGGGTATTCACCTTTATTAATATTTAATTATTTACAATATCATTTAACATATGTATTCCACACCTCTTACTCAAGTAATAAAGTATGATGTTTAATGAATCCATGTTTATGATCCATGTGTCTCATTTATGCATGAAATGTAATGAAAGGGTGCGCCCTGAGAATGTCCCAATGCATTTGGTAAAGATTAGTATCACAATACGTATAGTGCAATGAGGGTTTACTCATTATAATTCAGGTAAAATGAGGGTTTACTCATGATCCATGTGCAATGAACCTTGCCTCATGCTAAAATCATGTAAAATGTTGTTTCCACATTTCCATGTTATGATAATCATATTTTATTGTGCCTTTATGTTCATGTATCTCTTATTCTCCATTGATATTCCTATTTCCTAACATTTATTGTATTCTTCATATCATACATTTTTTACTCCATTACTGGGCTTTATAGGTCACCCTTTTCTTATTCATGTCCTTAGGTTATCCCTTACAATGCTAAGTATGAAGTAATGTGTGTGGTCATGTAAAAGAAATTTTCAATAAAGTTGTGTGTTTTATGTTTTAAGTTGTTATGTAATGTTCATAATCCCTAAAGACACTATACCTTTTTATCTTCTATGCTTTATTAACTTAAGGTTTTATGTAATAAATTATTTTTTTGTTTGTAATAAATAATTGCATTATTATTTAAAATATGTATAATAAAATTATATTTATTTTAAATTAGTTTTGAAAGTGTATGAAGGAAGTTAAGACATAATGTAAGGGATATTTATCCCAATTTTCCTTCTATGATACATATATTATGTTATCCATCTATCTTCTTGTATGAGTTTTATATACATCTTTATTTAAATGTAATATCATGAATTTTTTTATCCTCATGATATTTGAATTGTAATTTAATGATATTCCTTCATTTGGATTACATTTCAAAATTACTAAGATGGTATAGGTTTTATGTTACAATATTATTTTCTATCTGGATTTTTCATGATAATGTTTCCAATAATATAATATTATAATCCATCTCTTAAGAAACTCATGACATTAATTCTCCTCTCTTTTATTCATAATAATGACTTTTTTCCTTCACATTCCACTCATTATGTACTAAAGAGCACAAAAAAGAACATTTTTAAGAAAAATAATATATTCAGTCAAAAACTGTTTTTCTTCCAGAACTATGTTTTCTAAAAATGCTTTCAAAAATGTTTGTAAAAAAAATTAAAAAATATAAATTTATTTAAAATTTTTTTACCGATGATTAAATTTTTAAAAAATGTTTTAAAATGAATTTTCATGTCATCTTTAATTATAATGTTTGTTTACAATTTACTAAAAATGTAATAGAAATATTTACTTTAACATGTTTGTTGTGGATAAAATTTCCCACCGTCATTACCATTATTTTCTAAGAAATTTCCTTTATTATTTTTCAGCATTATTTTCAAGGATAGGGAATTTCAAAAACATTAGGTTTTAAAAAAAATAAAATAGGGAATGATATTTTCCTCATGAAATTTTTGAAATTGTTTTTTAAAGATTCATTTATTAGTTTGGAATTTTATTATCATGGAAAAGGATCAAAATAATTACTTATGTTTTACAATTTTATTTTCAATGAAAATTTATTTTTCATAAAATAAATGTACCAGGTGATCTTTAAAAATAATTTTCATTATAAGATGACATCCTTTTAAGTTACTTATGCTTTACCGGGGTTATGATCTCAGGATGCTATAAGGATCTGACCTTAAACATAACTTATTCTAATGAATTTTTTCTGGAATTTATTTTCATTAATTCCAAAATATATTTTTTTTCTAGAGTTTTGGAGAATTAGGAAAAACTCTGTCATAGTAAGCCCAAAAATTACATGTGGATACATATATTCAGTATCCATTTTTCTCACCAATGTAAACTCATTTAAAGATCATGGTTTCTTTTCAATGAAATATCTTCAATATTTTCATCATGGAATATTATTTTTCCTTACCAATCTTAAGACCTGTGAAAATATTTTAAAATTTTGGATGAGAAAAAAATCTTTATAAGGGATATACATAGAAGTAAAACGATTGGTCTTGTGAAAACATGAAAACCATGAATACTTTATCATAAATTAATAATTTTTACCTTTAAGAAGTATTAAATACTCTTCACTGAATATAATCTCATTGCATAATTTTTTTTAATAAATAATATTATTATAAAAACCATTTAAATCATATATAACATATAAAGGTAACATGGGACATAATCATACTTAAATAGAATAACAAAACAGCCAACCTCCACATATATCACTAAATGGAATAACCATACGACCGACTTCCATAACCAAAGCATTAGAGGTTATAACATAACCACACATCCTTGGTTTTTCATGGAACAACCCATATTTGGTTTATCACGTATCCAACCATCTTTGGATTATCATGTAACCACCCGTCAAATTTCCAAGTACAGTTATATAATCAAAACACATAATAGATTGCAATTATCAACATCTCACTCATAAAATTTAATTTTCAATCTCAAAAAATCATTTTAATATATTGAAATGGTCAATCCACTTTCAAAACCAAATCACTGAAAAAAGGAGTAAGGTATTTCTTTTCCATTAAAAAAATTAATTCTTAAAGAGGAATCCAAATATCAAATAACAGTTATGATGGTGGAGAATTTGTTGTGACCGCATACATTAAAAACATTCTTTTTGTCATTTTTTAAAGATATTAAAACACTACATATAAAAATATTCCTTTTGAAAAAATTTAATGAAATTAAAGATATACATAAAATTTCTTGTATAATCCTTTTATATTGATATAAATAAATATGTAAATTAATATCATTAATAAAAATATTTGATAAATAGATATTCAAACATTCAAGGCGTCTCATACCACTTTGATCATTTAAATATTAATATACATGAATTAATACATTTAAAAAAACATTAAATTACACTATTATAGATAAAATATGGATATGAAATGTCATAGGGGCTATATATACACCATATAAAAGAATAAAGGTGCATATTTTCAAGAAATGCCTCCCTGGAAGGAGATTGAGATGAAGTCCCTTACCTTGTTTCTGAATCATCACATAAAATACTTATATTCATAAATAATAAACTTAGGTAAATTTATACTTACTTTGGAACATTTTCATGTTTATTATTCCTTTTATTCAACTTAATATCTTTTATAATAATTATATTATTATTTAATTTTATATCCGATGTTTTGTCGATAATCGGTATTTGAATCGAAAATGAACATGGTATGACATCAATAGTCCATGTGGTCATAATTCCATCATCTCTAGAATAATATTCATGAAATAATAACAACTTTTATATATCAATTATACTTTTAAATCCATTAACTAAATATGGATATGAAAAATGAACAATGTTACAATCATGGAGATGGTAAGTCGTACGTATGCATGAGTAATGATTCCATTTTTCATTTATCATTATGTAAATAAAGTAATTATTATTATAAGTATATAAAATGATAATATTATTATTAAAATCATAATAATCATTTAAATATAATTATATATATCATAAAAGTGATGTAGTGAAAAAAAATGATTCGCATCGCTGCATGGAGGTGATAGTTTACGTGTATGCACGAACGAAATTATAATTTTATGCGCATGGAAAGTAAGAATGTAATTGATATATTATTATATTTTAATGGTAAAAACTTCATTAAAATCATATAAAAACATTAATTCCCTCATTATTATTAGTATTGAAAAATGGTAATGAAAAATGAAAGATATTGGTCTGTGAGGCGGTAGTCTGTCGTACACATAAATGAAATATGAATTTCCCATTTGATATAATTAGAGAAGGATTTAGGTGATGGTATTAAAATTTAAACATATAATTATATTTATGATAGTGTAGTTTTTATATTGTAATGGTTAGAGGATATTTTAAGGAAGTGGAAGAATAAAAAAAAATATACACTTAAACAAAACGGTACCTCTTCTTCTGTTAATCACCTTTGAAGAACACCTTAACACCTTTAAGGAGGGTGTTTTACCTAAAATAAGGCTTCAAGAATGTAAGTAGGGATTTTAGGAATGGGTTTGGTCAGATTTTGGATAAACCAAATTTTTTTGGAAATGTGATTAATATAGAGGTATGGGTGCCTTTTTATAGGATATGTGAGGGGCACCCTTAGAATCATTAAAAGTATTACATTAATATAAATTAAATTTCTATTCCATAAGGTCCCAAAATAATTTATTAAGAATATAATATGATTATGGGTCAAATAACCAACATAAAATTAAAATTAAACATTTTTTTAATATTTTTTAATCCTTATGTATTTGTTTTAACCCTTATTTTAACCTTTTTAATCGTACCATGATATCATGTTATTTACACTTTGTGGGTTAAGTTAATTACCCTAACATGTCAAATGACCAAAAAAGTGTCATTTATGACATATTAGGACTTATCATAACCATTTCTATGAATATTATATTTTTTTGAATTTTATACCATTTATTAATCTATTTTGTATTTTAAAATACTAATAATGTCAATTATGACACTATTCAAAAGTTGACTTTAAAAATATATCATAGCAGAAAGATAAGTTCCAAAAAAACTCCTTAAAATCATCAAAAATATTTCAAAAATATTAAAAAATTAATGTATGGCATAAATTATGTCAAATAATATTTATTTTAATACTTATAATATCATTTGTTTTATTCTTTCATTAATTAATAAATTACTACATCATCTTTGTGCCATAATTAAATTAAATTTTTTGAGTCCTAAAAATTATAAAAAAATTACCATGATTTGGGTAATAATTTTAGATTTATAAATACTTTTTATAGTTGAATAGATCTCATGTATAAATCCATATTAAAATAATTTACTTATTAAAAACTAATGTTTAACAAAATTTATTATTCATTGAATATAATATTATAAATGCATTAAAGTCATACAAGTGGCTCCAAGTGGTCCAAAAATAGACATAAGTATGATTATGTTTAAAATAAAATCATATAATTAAATTAAGACAAGTTTTATTATTGTTTTATATTATTATAATATTATTTTTATATTTAATTATCTGATTTACCTTTGACCGTGGTAATAAAAAAAATTACTAAAGTTACTATTCATATTTTCCAAATTAAAAGGGGCCTATTTAAATAATTTGAACCTTCTAATTCCAAATATGGAATCCAATTTTCAAAGTTCAAATCACCGAATTGATAGAAGATAAATAAACATTAATCTCGTTGACGGAAAAACAAAACGAGTTTTTTACGTAAAACATTCAAAATTTTACATAGTTTTTATATCCAATTTCATTGTGAAAATTGATTCCAATGAAAAAAATTGGAATAAATTATAAAAAAACATTATTTAACTATAATTTGAAACCAATTAAAATGATAATCTACCTATTTAAAAAAAATAGATGAAAAGGTAGTTTTGAATTAAAATTTCATATTTCCAGTATTCATTAAAAAATTAATTTTATTAGAATAATATAAAAAATCAAAAAAAGCAAATTTAGATGTCCTTATATCAAATGAAAAGTTTATTTTGTCAAATAGAACTTATAAAAGTGTCAAAACTAGATTCAAAATTGGTTCTCCATCAAAAGGTGGTAAAACTATATTTTTAAAAAAACACTCATTTTATCCATCAAATTGTATTTTATCTTTTATAAAGTATATAAAACATATAAGATGAATTTTATACATCATATTTAATATATATCTAATTAATATAATCTAGAAAGTTTGGTTTTGTTATTTTATAAACATAATTATTCACACCAAAATAGTTTTTCATAAAAACGCATCCTTTTTATTTAATTGGTTTTATTTTCATTAATAATTAATTTTATAACCAATGAATCACTATATAAACATTTGTAAACCCTATTTTCATAATTAAGTTTATATCAATCATTCCCTCCATTCTAACTGCTATGCGATAACTACAACGTAAAATAATAATCACTACAAGAATTTTTAGCTTTACAAGTGATTTAAAACTATTGGTAAAGGTTGGACAATTGTTGGTATAAACTATACCAATGGTTGTCCAAATCATTGGGTCTTGAGCCATAGGGATAGGCATATACCAACAGTTCTATGAGAACCATTGGGATATGTCTGAAAAATTCAGTATATACCAATAGTTTCAATAAACCGTTGGTATAAATGTTTGCCAATGGTTTTAAACCATGGGTAATCACAAGAATTATCTCTATACCAATAGTTTACAAAACCATTGTTATAGACTTTTACCATGGGTTTGAAACAAACCGTTGGTAAATATCAAGTAAAATTATTTATTCCAATGGTTTACAAACCGTTGGCATATACTTATACCAACGGTTTACATAAAACTGTTGGTATAAGTTTTGGTTTTACACATATGCCAATGGTTGTAAACCATTGGCATATCCTTTTTTGTACCTATAGAAACAAGCTGGTTTTTTGGCCTCCCCCTGTGCAGCTACAACAATTCCACCTGTAGGCCTACAAATTTCATACACAACAGAATACCTGCATAATACATACACATACAACAAGTAACACAATACACCATTAACAAGTATACCTGAATTATACATACAGAATTCTGAATACCTCCAATTCTGTATTTATTTACCCTCTACACACATATAGAATTAACACATAATTCATAAGGTAATTACTGCAAGTATACACATACAACAAGTATACCCACACAACAAGTATACACATACACTATTAAAACAAAATTCATAAGTTAATTAAATATATAAAGAATTCGATTAAGAATTCAGGGCATTGGGGGCTGTTCAGGGGTTTGGGTGGTTGTCCAAGGGGGGTAGGGGGTGTCCAGGGGGTGGGGTGTCTCAGGGGATGGGGGTGTCCAGGAGGTGGGGGCTGTCCAGGGTGGTCGGGGGTCCATTGCGGTGTCCAGGGGGTGGGCTAGTGTTCAGGGGGTGGGGTGGTTTCCAGGGGATTGGGGGGATTTCTAGGGGTGGGGGTGTCTAGTGGGGTGGGGGTGTCCAGGGGGTTGGGGGTGTCCAGAGGGTGGGGTGTTGTCCAGGGGAGGGACGGTCCAGGGGGTTGGGGGCTATCCAAGGGGGGTGGGGTGGTATCCATGGGGTGGGGTGGATGTCCATGGGGGTGGGGTGTCTAGGGGTGGGGGTGTCCAGGTGGTGAGGTGGTGTCTTAGAGGGGTGGGGCGTTAGGGGGTTGGGGGTGTCCAGAGGGTGGGGGCTGTCCAGAGGGTGGGGGCTGTCCAGGGTGGTGGGGAGGGGCTATCCATGGGTGTGTCTAGGGGGGTGGGGAGGGGCTATCCATGGGTGTGTCTGTAGGGGGTGGGGTGGTGCCTGGGGGTGGGGTGGTGTCCAGGGGGTGGGGTGGTATCCAGGGGGGCGGGGGTGTCCAGGGGGTGGGGTGCTGTCCAGGGGGTGGGGGTGGTCCAAGGGGTTGGGGGCTATCCAAGGGGGGTGGAGTGGTGTCTAGGGGATGGTGTGGGGGTGTTCAGGGGTGGGGTGGTGTCGAGGAGGGGTGGGGCCACCCTGGGAGTGGGGCCATCCAATGGGTTGGGGGTGTCCATGGGGGTGGGGTTGTCCAGGGCGGTGGGGGGGCTGTCTGTGGGGGGGTCCAGGGGGTGGGGTGGTGCCCAGGAGGATGGGTTGGTGTCCAGGGGTTGGGGGATTTCCAGGGGTGTGGGTGTCCAAGGGTGGGGGTGTCTAGGGGGTGGGGTGGTGTCCAGGGGGTGGGGGTGGTCCAGGGGTTTGGGGGCTGTCCAATGGGGTGGGGTGGTGTCCAGGAGGGTGGGGGTGGCTGTCTATGGGGGTGGGGTGTCCAGGGGGTGGTGGGGTGGTGTCTAGGAGGGGTGGGGTTCGTCCAGGTGATTGGGGGGTCTAGGGGATGGGGTGATTTAATGTTTTTAATGGAACGAATTTCATGGATTTTAAGGTCATTGTTATTTTTAAAATGGTTTTGGAATAGTGTTTATTTCAATAGTACGTGTTTTTTAGGAAAAATTGAATGCTTTGGTGTGTATGGAAGGAAGGGGGTTTGGTTATTTGGAAATGGATTACATTTTTATTGTGGGACAAAAATACTATATGATTTTTGAAATGGAACCTTAAAGGGGATATCTCAGGTAGTCATTCTTATGATCAAGATATTTTCTTCCAAGTCTTGGTCTCTACTCAAACTCCTGTGGAAGTGGAATAGCCATGTTCTTATCAGATCATTTATTAGGAATGGATGTCTCTAAAATACCGTCCACTATTTTTTATTGGTGATCAAGGATCTCAGGAGGTAACGAAGTGGGTATATAAGATTAATGGGATCTTCATGTTTTTATAAACCCTATAATCCACAGGGGTGGGGGATGTCTAGGATGGTGGGGGATGTTCACAGCAGTGGAAGGGATGTCCAGGGGGTGGGAGGGGCTATCTACGAGGGTGGGGGTTGTCTAGGGGGGTAGGGGGTGTCCAGTGGTGGGAGGGGTTTTCCAAGGGGTAGGGGTTTCCAGAGGGTGGGTGGACTGTCCAAAGAGGTGGAAGGGTTGTCCAGGGGGTAGGGGTGTCTTGGGGGGTGGGTGGGATGTTCACGGGGGTAGGGTGTCCAAGGGGTGGGAAGGCTTTCCACGGGGGTGGGGGTTGTCCATGGGGGGGGTGTCCT
This sequence comes from Viscum album, assembly GCA_963277665.1. Lineage (NCBI taxonomy): Eukaryota > Viridiplantae > Streptophyta > Magnoliopsida > Santalales > Viscaceae > Viscum > Viscum album. The sequence goes on from OY728119.1 coordinate 2,050,061,436, forward strand.
GGAGGTGGGTAGGTTGTCCATGGGGGTGGGGGATGTTGAGGGGGATGGGGTATCCAAGGGGATGGGTAGGCTGTCTACGCTGGTGGGGGGCTGTCCAGGGGGTACGGGGTGTCCAGTGGGGTGTGTGGGCTGTCCACGAGGGTGGAGGGGCTTTCCTGAAGGTATGGGGTGTACAAGGGTGTGGGCAGGCTATCCACGAGGGTGGGGGCTATCCATGGGGGTGGGCGGGCTATCCAGGGGACTTGGTGTTGTCCGGGGGGTGGGGGTCCGTCCATGGAGTGGAGGATCTTTCCAAGGGGTAGGGGGTGTCCAGGGGGTGGGTGGGGCTGTCCACAAGGGTGGGGATATTTCCAGGGGGTACGGGATGTCCAGGGGATGGGCTGGCTGTCCATGGGGTAGGGGGGAGGGGGTGTCCAGGGGGTGGGTGGGCTATCCACAAGTGTAGCAAGGCTGTCGAGGGGGGTTAGGGGTGTCCAACTGGGTGGTCAGGCTATCCACAGTGATGGGTAGGCTATCCATAAGGGTGGGGGGTTGTTCAGGGGGTACAGGGTGTCCAGTGGAGGTTGGGTTGTCTATGAGGGTGGTGGGGCTGTCCAGGGGGTATGGGGTGTCCAAGGGGGTGGGTGAGTTGTCCATGGGGGTGGGTGGGCTGTCCACGGGGCTGGGGGCTATCCAGGGGGCACATAGTGTCCAGCGGGGAGGGAGGGGTTTTCCAGGGGGTACGGGGTGTTCACGAGGATAGGGGTAGTCCAGGGGGTGGGTGGGCTTTCCATGGGGGTGGGAGGGGATTTCTAGGGGGTACAGGGTGTCCAGGGGGGTGGGTGGGCTGTCCATGGGGGTGGGGCTATCCACGGGGGTGGGAGGGTCGTCCATAGGGGGTGGAGGGCTATCCATAGGGGGAGGGGCTGTCCACGGGGGTGGCGGGGTTGTCGAGGGGGGTAGGGGTGGGCGGGCTATCCACTTGCGTGGGTGGGCTGTTCACGGTGGTGGGGGGCTGTCCACGAGGGTGGAAGGGCTGTCCAGGGGGTACGGGGTGTCCACGGGGGTGAGCGGGCTGTCCACATGGGTGGGCGGGTGTCCATAGGTGTGCGGGATATCTAGGGGCATGAGGTGTCCAGGGGATGGGCGGGGCTGTCCAGGGGGTACGGGGTGTCCAGGGGGTGGGCGTGGTTGTCCAGGGGGTACAGGGTGTCTAGGGGGTGGGAGGGTTGTCCATAGGGGTGGGCAGGCTATCCACAGGGGTGGGTGGGCTGTCCACGAGGGTGGGGGCTATCCACAGGGGGAGGGGTTATCCATGGGTGTGGGGGGGGGGGGGTTCCACAAGGGGAGGGGTTTTCCAGGCGGTGGGGGGGCTTCCCATGGGGGTAGCAAGGCTGTTGAGCGAGTAGGGGGTGTCCAAGGGGGTGGTTGGGATGTCCACGGGGGTGGGCGGGCTTTCCATGGGGGTGGGGGTTGTCCTGGGGGTATGGGTGTCTAGGGGATGGGTGGGATATCTGTGAGGGTGGCGGGGCTGTCTATTGGGGTACGGGGTGTCCAATGGGGTGGGAGGGTTGTCCACGGGGTTGGGTGGGATATCTACAGGGGTGGGGGCTCTCTAGGGGCCATGGGGTGTTCAGGGGGTGGGTGGGGATGTCCAGGGGTACGGGGTGTCCACGGGGAGAGGGTTTGTCCAGGGGGTACTTTCCACGGGGGTGGACGGGCAGTCCACGGGGTTGGGGGCTATCCATAGGTGGAGGGGCATTCCATGGGGGTGGGGTATATCCATAGGTGGAGGGGTTTTCCAGGGGGTGGGCGAGCTTTCCATAGGGGTGGCGAGGCTGTACAGGGGGTACGGGGTGTCCAGGGGTGTGGGCAGGCAATCCACAGGGGTGGGGGCTGTCTAGGGAAGGGGTGAATCAATCATAGCAAATCATCAAGTCGAGTTTTATTATTTATACAAAAAAATAAATATAATGTAACCTACCTAATCACACATATATTCAGGAGTAACAAATCAATAAACATCAAAGGTTAGTAATATCAGTCAAAAATGTAACGGATCAATCTGTCCCTCATCACCATCACTATAATCATCGTCATCATCAGCCTCACCCTCATCCTCATCATCATCCTCATCATTTTACCCTCCCTCCCAAACACCCTCCTTCTCACCCTCATACTCATCCTCAACCTCCTCATCGCCCTACTCCTCAGCCTCAGCCTCCTCCTTGCCCTCCTCCTCCACCTAGGCCTCATTCTCACCCTCCTCCTCATCTACCTCGGCCTCCTCCTCACCATCGTCTCGACCACCACTAGAAATGATACCTGTTTCACCATATAGAGAACGCATCAACAACATATATTCATAACAAGTTGTTCTATCTTCTGGTGGAAGTGTGGGACATAAAACTTCCATCAGTTTCATAAATGAAGTGTTTTCCCTCAAAGATTGTTCTACCATCTCTATGGCCCTTTTTCAGCTTGTTCTGCCTATGCATCAACCTACAAGAACTCGGAGGCACTAAAAATCATACCTGAGGAGAGACAATACGTCGTCGCAACTATACTCTTCCTAGGTCGGAAGCCTACTCTTCCAGGGTGCTCATCTCCCAACACATGATCTAAGTTATCATTTGGCCCCTAATTGTTAGGTTCCTGGGAATCAAGGGCCTTAAATTAGCCTATCACAAATATAAATAGATTATTAAGTTACAAAATAGATATAAAAATTTTAAATCTACAATGTAAAACTTTCAATCTGCTGTTGAGTCGGTTCATTAACCGCCCTTCCGTCTTTCTTCCTTCTACTCGAGAAAAACATTTTTGCTCAAGGAACACGTCCTTATATATTCAATTTATGCCTCAATAATGACATGGAATGTTGGAAAACATAATTAAAAATAGGATACTAACAATTAATTTCATAACTAAAATTATATAACAAATTTATCAATAAAATAAATTATGATGGAACCAATAGAAAGAGAAATTCATAAATAAAAATTATAAACTGTCATACCGGATGCCTCCCATGATCTGGCATCGTAGTACATCCCAACGTGTGGATGTATTTTTTAGCATCAATGCTTTTTTATTTCTTCTATAAGAATCCTAAATAAAATTCAATAATTATTGTTAATGAAAAACATTAAAAAATTTATTTAAATACCTATAATGTGATTAATACCTTAAATTGGCTAGTCATCTAATGAGTAACCATCTTTCGATACTGTTTTAATAGATAATCACCCATGATAGGGACTGCCTCAAACGTTGTTCCCACTATTGAATGCCATCCAATCTATAACTCGTTATTGTAGGCTCTCCAAAGCTCTCCTAAATCCTTTAGACGTGATGGTGGTGCACCCTCACCATCGAGGAAATTAAATCTTAGCTAACACTAAAATATTAATTCATATAAATACAAAAAATAATATATTGCATTAAATACAACATTTTTTACCCATATATCTTCCCGTGATTTATCCTTGGCTTTATTTGGTAGCTGTCTCCATGAGAGCGGGCTGACATGAATTATGTCGGAGTATTTGGCAAGCGTCGCCAAAAAACTCTGACATTTCTGTCCTAATTTTTCAATCATTTAACTATCTTCATTGTAGTCAACCATCAACTTCATACAGTAGTTCCACACCACACGCATGCATGTACGGCCCTTCCCTCACCTCCTATTAGTAGATGTATATGTTATGAAAGAAAAATAAATATTTTATCAATACATGTTATAATGAAAATAAATAATGGTGTAAAATTTTGTTAGGGTTGTATAAGTATACATGTGGTAGTCTGATCAATGGGAACTGCTAGATCCACAAAAACTAAAGGAACACCCTATATAGATGGAGTGTGTCCCAATATATGCTATGCAAGGACAAACTCAAGAAGGGCAGTAGTCAAATAAGATGGAATATAAAATCCTAGAGATAATAAAGAAGAAGTAAAAGAAGATTATAGAGATGGCGGGATGAATACTGGATGGGGAGTGGGAATCATCATCAGATATGGTATAGATGAGTGAGGAGGATCAGGTGTAAAGGGTGTTGAAAACATGGGAGGCCTAAATATCTTAGGTGTCCCTAACAACACACTGGGATCAGAATATGGGATGGTTTTTATGTCAGTGGGAGGGACAGGGTCTAATCGGGTATGCCGATCAGATTTTCTAGCTCTTGTACCACCCCCCCCCCCTCGTACAAACACCCTGAGTACTAGGACCACTACTAGGCTTCTCATCAAATAATTGTCACCTAATATATGGTTCCAGCAAAAATGTTTAAAAAAACTAATCACAAGACATTATATATTATTTAAATATATATATTTGAAATAAAATACTCATTGCAGACACTAGTGGTGGAATGCCTAGTTCAGTCAGGCGATGATTGTTTTCCATAATCTGTTTTCATCACCTCTCTTCAATTGGTTTCATTTCCTGCACTTGAAAAGGAATATGGAAGTAAATAGAAAAGGATAACTAACATGTAACCCAGAAAACAAAATAAATTAGAGGGATTAGGAGGATTCATGGATAATTTAACTATTCATTGTTTTAGGTGATCTTGGATAGATATATAATGAAGTAAATAAATTTTAAAAAATGTAATAAATAAATTTAATTTTTAGTAGGATGGTTATTTACTATGTGTCATCAGTCTATTAAAATCATGGAACATTGATTCTACTGGATTCATAAGGGGTAAAGCAGTTGTCCAAATTAATGAAAATTTTAATTTCTTTAGACCAGGTAGATGATGAAGGTTTCAATACATATTTTTCATAATAATACAAACCACCATGTTCATTAGCTGGTAAAATGCAAAAGAGAGGTCTTAGATTTATACAAATTTTATACAAATCACAGTTGAAGCATTGAAATTTTCACCAACTTAGAAATTTTGGTTTTGTGGGTTTGAATACTATTCAATTAAAAATTTGAAAATGAAATTCAAATAAAATTTCAACCAATAAACATTGAAAATTCACATAATGGTCAAGTTGGATACAACATATTTGTAATCAATATTAAATCAATCTAAATAGTACCAACCTTAACAGCCCAAGTCGAGGAAAACCAAAATAATTGAGAACATGAATGGATGATTTTATATATTTCCCACCACAACTTTAGGTTCACATTCAACTCTGAAAATTGAGTTATTGGATTCATTAAAAGTAATAAATGGATCGTTTCTAATGGAAATAGTGATAGTGTCAATCCCATCATCACTATCATCAAAAATATGTCTTGGAATTACTTCAATAATGACAAAAATATAGGTTGAAGATGGTCTTTGACATAAAAAACATGTTTCTCCATTGATGCCAATATATATGGTTCATCAGTAGAAAGAGTTTGAGTCATATCAATTAATTTAAATCCACAATCATCAATAAATTTGCACTGCCTCATTATCAAATCAAACCACTAGCATTTCATATTCGTGACTCGTCCATGAGAATAAAAATACAATATTATTATTTTTTCAATGACTCCAAAATAACCAACATTTTCAAATCAAAGTATATTATCTGATGAACTAGATTAACAATCTATTGTGGTAGTAACCATAACACCATCATGTTGTGTTCTCATGTTTTTTACTCGTTCAGTGATAATAAATCTCTACCCATTGATAACAATTGATTTACAGTCACGAACCACGGTATTAGGATCAAAATACAAAGCTCTTATTTCCTCAGAGACAGAGTAAGTAGGCAAACTCAATAACTGAAATATAAATCAATATTAAAATTAATTTTTTATTTTTTCTATTATTTTAAATATTAATATTATTACCTTCAGTTTTAACCAAGCTAGAAACTCTTTGGAATGAAAAGTATCCCTCCTTCTCAAAGATAAAGATGATGCTTTCTATTTATCATCACTTTATGTTCCCTATAGATAAAAATATGAATAGTTTAACATATATATATATATATATAAGATATACATTTTCAATTTACTTACAAGGTGTAGTTATCGAATAATTCATAGTTGAACAAAACTGGGTAATGTGACATCTCCTGCTCTCCAAGGCTTAATGTCATCATGTATATGATCCAAGAATTCCTCCTATTTGAGGAAGTGATGGAAAACTGGGTTCAATTTTCTCATACTATTCTTATTTATTTCTAATTGGTCTATTTATTCTTGTAGTAAGATCAAAAAAAATACATAGAACAGAAATCCATACATTCTTGAGCCAAGTAACCATTCACGATAGAACCTTCAGGATGATTCCTGTTATGGACATAAGACATTAGTGTGTGCATATTTATTTTAGTTGGATACATCCAATTAAAATAAATAGGTCCTCTAAGAAGTATTTCAGTTGGAATATGGATATCCAGATGTAGCATGCATATGAAAAATTATAGAGGAAATATTTTCTCTAAATCACACAAAATTAATGGGCCATCTGCCAAATTTTTTTGCAAGAAAGACTTGGAAATTTTCTTAGCACAAAGATCTATAAAAATAATGGAACAACCGAATAACAACCACCCTTATATTATTGGAGAAAAGATAACAAATTTCTATTGGAATCAACTCATGATGATAGATGTGGTAATCATGAGTCTTAAAATATTTTAACTTCAACTCTCTTCTGTTAACCCGTTTAGATATGTTGCTTGAATATCCCTCAGGAACATTAATAGTATCTATTACTTCTAGAAATTGATTTTTTCTATAGGTGTCATCACATAATAAGCACAAGAACATTCCATTTATTTTCACTGATACTCACGGGATTCATTTCTGGTTTGATTCCACAATCCACCAAGTCACGCCGATACCATAAATCATATTTTTTCTTTCCCTTAACATTTATAAGAATTGAAAGAAACATTTCACATATATTTTTTTCAATGTGCATTACATCTATGAAATGACATAAAAAATTGGTTGACCAATAAGGAAAATTTGAGAAGATACTTCTCTTCTTTCCAACTGTAACAGGTTTCAGTGGAAACATTATTTCTCTTTTGAGATTTCATTTCACCCTTCCCGAATGAAAAACCGAAATCTTTCAATTCATTAAGAACATTAGTTCCAGACATATACTGAGGTGGATCATCAGAATCCATGGTTTTGTCAAAACATCAATGATTATTTCTATATGGTTGGTCCATTGGCAAGAATCGTCGATGTCCCATAAAACTGAAACTACAACGATGATTTAGTATTCTTGATCGTTTATTCTTCAAATAAATAAGACATGACAGTTTTCCCTTTGTGCTCTATCGAGAAATCATTGCATAATAAAGAAAATCATTGATCTTCCACATAATCACAACATTGCATCTGAAATATGTCTTTCAAACATGCATCGTATGTGCACACACCCACATCCCAAAGAAGTTTCAACTCTTTTATTAAAGGTTTCATATATACGTCTATATCATTGTTGGGATCAGAAGGGCCAGATATGAGTATACTCATGAAAGTGAAAGGTTTTTTCATAAAAAACCATGGGGGAAGATTATAAATGTGTATAAAAACAGGCCATGTGTTGTGCAACGTAAGCATCTACCCAAAAAGATTAAAACCATCACATGAAAGACCAAACATCGCATTACGCATATCAGCTGCAAAATCAGGATATCGAGCATCAAATATCTTCCATGAAAATCCATCTGCAGGTTAAACCAACTCATCATTAGTATTCTTTCTCATGGTGTCATGCCATTGACTTTGCATTGATATTTCATCAGACATAAAAAGATTCTGGAGTCTGGGTATCAATGAAAAGTGCCACATTACTTTCTATGGCACACAGGATGGTGTTCCGTCAACTTTTGGCTTCCAATGGGACGTGCCACATTTTATACAATCATTTCATTCAGAAGTTTCCTCCTAGAATAAACTTCAATATTTTAGGAAATCATGAATTCTGTTTCTTGAAAATCCAAGTTCCTCAACTAAATTCCATTCCATATAGTGGTTTGAGGGAATATCTTCATCATCTGGAAGTAATTCATTCAAGAATGTAATAATGTAATCGATGGATGTATTAGAAATCCCATACATAGTTTTCCTATGAAACAATTAGATTAAAAATTACAACTTTTTTATTTTACCGCATTGTTGATATACTGGATTCATGGAAGCATAATTTAATTTTTTTTCACCCTGAAAACATCACCATTTTCATTAGACGCATCATGTCTTCTATTATCAAAATCATGTTGGGTCAGAATCCTTTCTTTTTCTTGATGATTAATAAATTGAAACCAGTCATATAACCAATTTTCCAATCCAGTTCTCTCATTTTGATCATCAGAAATTTGAGATATCATTTTCTCCCCATTTTGATACCACGTAGAGTAGTTTTCTTGAAAAATATATTTGGTTATGTGGTAGCTGAATTATTTACAGCTTAACCAATGTATTCCAACATAGTTGTAATAGGGGAAGTTTATTTGACCACTATCTGAAGCATTGTGAAATTAAAAATCTAAAAATCTCTCCAAATTGTTTGGAAAATTGCTTGCGATCTGATCGGTTTCATACATACAACTTCTATACATTCTATAAAAACATTGTTATAAATCATTTAGTCAAAATAAATTTAATAAGATTGAAGTTTCATCAAAAATATTTTTTAGTAAATTAGAATTGTTCACTTTATATTAAACCATAACTGACACACAACTATATATGATAATCGTAATATAAAAAACAAACAAATACTATATTTATAAAAAAATATATTTGAAGAACTATACATTAGTGTACATCATCATGTACACTTTTGGAGGAGAATTATTCTGGAGTAGAGTAAATTTTAGATAAAAAAATTAATATTTTAGTAGATTATTTGAGTGATCACATACACTGCCCAAGGGGTGGGGGTGTCAAGGTGGTGGGGGTGTCCATGTGGTGGGGGTGTCTAGAGGTGGGGGCTATCCCGAGGGGTGGGGGGCTGTCCAGGGGGGTCTGGGGTGCCCAGGGGGTGGGCGGGCTGTCCATGGTGGTGGAAGGTCTATCCATAGGGGTGGTGGGGCTGTCTATGGGGTAGGGGTGTGCAGGGGGGTGCGCGGGCAGTCCACAGGGTGGGTGGGGGGGGGGTTGACTAGGGGTATGGGGTTTCTAGGGGGTGGGGGTTTCTAGGGGTGGGGGTTTCCAGGGGGTGGGTGGGCTGTCCACGGGGTTGTGGGGTTGTCCAAGGGGTAGGGGTGTCCAAGGGGTGGCTGGGATATCCATGGGGTTGGTAGGGTTGTCCAGGGGGTACGGGGTGTCCAGGGGGTGGACAGGATGTCTACGAGGGTGGCAGGGCTATCCAAGTGGTATGGGGTGTCCAGGGGGTAGGTGGGCTGTCTACGGGGGTGGGGGGCTTTCCATAGGGGTGGAGGGGCTATCCAGTGGGGTATGGGGTGGGTCCAGGGAGGCGGGTTGTCCACGGGGGTGGGGGGCTGTCCAGGAGCTACGGGGTGTCCAGTGGGTGGGGTGTCCAGGGGGATGGTGGTGTCCGCGGGTGGGGGTGTCCAGGGGGTGGCCAGGGGTGTCGGGTTGGGGGATATCCAGGGGTAGAGGGTGTTCAGGGGGGGTGCTGTCCACAGGGGTGGTGGGGCTATCCAGGGGGGATGGGGGTGTCCAGGGGGTGGACGGGCTGTCCATGGGGTGGTAGGTCTATCGAGGGAGAGAGGGGTGTCCAATGGGGTGGGTGAAATGTCCACAGGGTTGGGAGGTTTTCAAGGGGGGCAGGGGTGTGAAGGGGGTGGGGGGTTTTCCACATGGGTGGGGGTGTGTCACGGGGGTGGGGGTCCAAGGGGTGGGGCTCTCCAGGCGGTTGGGGGCTTTCCATAGGGGGCGGGTGTGTCTGAGGGGATGGGGATGTCCAAGGGGGTGTCTAGGGGTGTGGGCGGGTTGTCCACAGGGGTGGGGGTTGTCCGGGGGTATGGGTTGTCCATGGGGGTGGGGGTTGTCCATGGGGGTGGGGG